>OX419706.1:11390544-12797512 GCA_948474745.1 Oligia latruncula
TAAGTCGACAAAGTAACTCTGGGTGATTTCAAAAGAATGTTATGGGGCGCACGTATGTTTAAAGATTGGGAATCTAGTCTAGTAGAAGTGTATAGTTACCTCAACAAGCCAGCGCTCAGGCAGTCGTGATGTACGGCAGACACGTCACCGGTACAGCGACACGGTCTGATGAGCGGCTCGGAGCGCGAGCTGTCGTAGCAGATCCAGCAGTCCCGGGCTGAGCCCACGCTGCCCACCAAGGAATCGGTTTCCACATTCTGCTGGAAAGGCGAAATGGATTGTTAGTATATTGCTGCTTACGTGATACAAAGGCGATACACAGACCAGGTCAAGACGGCAAGATCTTCTAAAATCTCCAGCGATTTTTATTTCGCACAATCGATTTTTGAACTCACTGCTCAGCGCCGAGAGTTGCAAATCCAACAGTGCGATAGTTTAACGCGCTAGGATGCACTCTGTTGGATTTTCAGTGCTCGGCTCAATACCGAGAGATGAAAATGCAGTGCGCAACAGTAAAATATCGCCCGTGCGAACGCGGGCTTACTGATCAAATTCGGTTAAACAAGTGACGAATGGGTGGGTCCAATTTTCAAACGAATAAAAGCCTTTTTTAACCTGGTTAAAAATTCTATCAGAATTTGTTGCCTGATAAGAGCGAGTCGGTGTAACGGGTGATAGACGTTTCAAAATTACAGACTCTTATGTAAATTAGCCTTGGAAGCAATTCGGTTCTCTATAAGATGTTACAACCATCATGAAAGACAACACAAACAAACAACCTAAGAAACGACGACCTCAACTCACCCGCGACTTGGTCTGCAGATCATGTCCTTCTCCATCCTCCTTTATAGCTAACGGTGGTCCGAAAACATTGAGAATAGTCTTCGTGATCATACAGCGCCAATACAAGACTATTTTGAGAACGAACTGAGCCTTCTCCGTCCAGCATAGTCGGTAGAACTGGGTAAGAGTCTGGGAATATGAAACCAGAAGGTTTTGAAGCCCTTTAACCCACAATGTGCATGAACCCGTACCAAAATGTGTACAAAAACATTGATGAAGCAATAATAGCTGCAGACGATATGTACTTGGAATCAACTCGCTTAGGCTCAGTAATACTTAGTGGACTAGGCTTAAAAATATACTACACAGACATAGATATCTACTTTTAAAAGCGAAGTTTTCGGGGACAATTTTTCTTCCGAAAGACATAAAATAACAAAATCCTTCTACGGGAACGAGAGACCAAATTATTATTTAAATTCTGAATATATCTCGGTTTGGCAGACAAAACTGAATGGATGTGACTAAAAATATACTATATAGGGTGACTGGTAATTAGTGACCGATACTTAAACACGTGATATTACTCATCATTATGAACAACTTTTACTATGGGACCAAACCTGAAATAGTGAAAAAAAAAACAGCTGTTCTCTGTGTTTTGAGGAGTTAGACGAACATAAATGAAGGGAACAACTGATTGTTTTTCGCGATTTCAGGTTTGGTCCCATAGTAAAAGTTGTTCATAATGATGAGTAAAATCACGTGTTTAAGTATCGGTCACTAATTACCAGTCACCCTATATAGATGAACTTTTAAAAGGAAAGTTTCAGGCAAGTTATTTGCTCCGAAATGTTAACAAAGGGACGATCGCCGAATTACAGATAAATCATAGAAATAATCGTTATAAAATAACATATCAAGAAATCAAGAATCAGGATAATCTAAGTATCGTAGAGGTATTCCCCGCTAATCCTAGAAAATGTTTTTGGATAAATGTTAAAATTACTCCAAAATAACAAGCAATTGAATTTTTAAAAGATAAGGGTTCAAAAACTCACGTTTACTTATACATTCCATAATATAAGACACAAAAGCGTAAGCATATAAAACTTGAAGATAACTAACCGATACCACAATGATCCATACTAATACATATAAGAAAACGGAGTTCGTATTGTTACGAAGTTTCCGTTACAAAGACATAAAGACACGTCCAAATATATCAATGAAAAATGAACCACAAAAATAATAAATGACAAATTGGTCACAAAAATAATCAGTGACAAAATGGTCGCAAAAATAATTAATGACAAACTTGTTACAAAAACAATCAGTGATAAATTTTCATAAAAAATGTAAAGAGACAAAGTAAAAAAGATATTGCATGAACGATGAATACGTACTAAATTTACCAACAGACCTCACACTTATATTCCTTAAAATTAAAATAAAGAAAAACCTAAAACTTCAACACACTGCACACCGTCCACAACTAAACAGCCAGATGTATAATTGCAACGACGTTGGTTGTGCCACTACTTCCCACTTTCAACACTGGGATACGGTAAGGGTGGTCGTCTTCGACCTTCGCGGGCTAAGAATCCGCACTAATTGAGTGCGGATTCTTAGCCCGCGAAGGATGGGCATTTTGTAAAATTTGGCCTTTAAAAAAGTACTCGTTCTGAGCACTATCAGAAAAAAACCTTAACATCACACCTTGTTTCCCTGAAGGGTTAAGCAGAGGCGTACCTTATAGTTCATCTACGTTTCGCCAGTTATATTAAAGTCCATGTAATAGGGGGCGAGCCTATTGCCATCAACCGGGCACAATTCCAGACTGGTTGGTCCAGATGGAAAAACCCAGTAACGCTGCCCGACCCGGGAATCGAACCCAGGACCTCATGCCCAGCAGTGGCACTTGCGACCAATAGACGAACGAGGCAGACAAAAAATAATTTCAGAATACTGAGTTTTTATCGTACGAACTTTTCGAAATCGCTTAAAATAGCAATACAGATAAACAGACATTCACGTTTAAAATTTCATGTAAATAGGTACTTTCGTTGTATGACCTTTTCTCAAAATCATCTGCCTAGCCTTTTCCCAACAATGTTGGGGTCAGCTTCCAGTCTCATCGAATGCAGCTGAGCACCAGTATTTTACACGGAGCGACTACCTATCTGACCTCCACAACCCAATTACTGGATAATACCCCTTGGTAAGACTGGTTGCCAGACTATCGGGCTTCTGACGACCTAATACTGTCAAAGATCCAAGAATGACAGCCGGGATAAACGGCTTAACGTACTTTCCGAGGCACGAAAGGGTCTTGGTATGTAAATATGGTCACACATCTACGGACCAACCGCGGCAAACGTAGCTTAACCTGATCGTTTGACCCGTGAGGCTGTTATTACTTAGCCACAAGCGTCTCTATGACCTATTCTCATAATTTAACGAGTTATAAATTCACTACTGTTCATTATACTCTATCATGTATTGTCACAAGCTAGTGTCAACGACCGACCGATATACAGTTCGCAGTTTATCTCAAGCTATCACGCATAACTACAATAAAATGTGTTTGTGTACTGTCATTTAGTCTCTGTTTATTGTTCTGAAGTTTAGTATTAAAATAGGTACAGTCAACAGCAAAAGTAGATGATTCAAAAGTATTCTACGTAGTAAGTATTCTAAGTAGTAGTACTCCGACGCCACACAGTTCTGACGCGAACTCCGTTAATTAGTATTGAATTTCTGATTTTGATCATCTACTTTTGCTGTTGACTGTACGTACACTCACCAAAAGAGATCCGTATAAGGTCGTCGGATATAGTTGAATTTTAGTAAGAAACCGATAGATGTTTTCGAATGAAATTTAATTTGATAAATGAGCTGTTAATTAAATGCAATTTTATTCGAAAACATACATCTGTTTCTTGCTATACTTCAACTATATCCCACGACCCCGGTTACTTATCTCCTTTGGTGACCAGACTTTTTAAATAGTGGACGATTGGGAAATTGTTTTATGTTTAGGTTAACAGCCATCATAATCATCATCTTTCTGCCCTTGTCCCATGTTACTTGGGGTCGGCGCAACACGTTGACTTCTTCCATTCTCCCCTGTCAACCGTCACTCTATCATTCACTCCCTTCTCTTTCATATTTATTTATATTCCTCACACAATCCATCCATCTTTTCTTTGGCCTTCCTCTCCCTCTCCATCCATTTACATTTACATAATCATATTTATATTACTAGCTATGGTAGATATATAGCGTATACCGTTTAAAATATCGTTTCAAAAATATCCGTTATTATAAAATAACGGTAAGTACGTTAAAAGTAACGGTATTTTATAGAAATGGCGAACATATATTTTCCTGATTACCCCCATACTACAGTCCGGCCGTCTAGAGAATACCGCATTTTTATAGTTTTGGTATAAAACATATTTTATTTATTATATCGGTAGCAATTTTAATGACATGAGCAATTTTATTGATTTCCGTCCGCTTTTTTATACTTTTAGTATAAAAAATATTTTATTTATTCAATAAAATTGCTACCGACATACTTACGGTAGCAATTTTATTGACATGAATGAATGGTCCACGTTTATGTATTCCAAACGTATTTCAATTCATAAAACAATGGTTTACTTTGCCACAAGTTATTATTTTAGAATATTAAAGAGATATTTTATTTTTTCTAATAAAATAACCGACCGCGAATCGACGTGTTTATTTGAAAACTATTTAGTTTATTAGGCGGTCAGCCATGAAAAACATAATTGATTGTTTAACTTTTCAGAAAACTTAGCGATAATTTTACACGTGTATTCCTTGAAATCGTATCGTAATCCAAATATATAAAACTCAAAGGTGACTGACTGACATAGTGATCTATCAACGCACAGCCCAAACCACTGGAGGGATCGGGCTGAAATTTGGCATGCATGTAGATGTTATGACGTAGGCATCCGCTAAGAAAGGATTTTTCGAAATTCCACACCTAAGAGGGTGAATGGGGGGAGGGTGAAATTTCACGCGGACGAAGTCGCGGGCGGAAGCTAGTTCCATAAAAAGTCGCGCTAACAACACCGCGAAGATCACTGCGATTATCTATCATTCTAATCAAGATCCATAAACATAAGAAAACTGAAATAGGTCTTGCTGGCATTCGCTTTAAACCTTTTAGTCTTATTTTTTTAACTTTGGCCTAGATATAGTCAATAACGTGGCTTTAGATACTGTATCGACTTAGTCTTACCAAGGTATCGTATTACCCAGTTACTGGGTTATGGAGGTCAGATAGGCAGTCGCTCCATGTAAAATGCTGGTATTCAGCTGCATTCGGTTAGACTGGAAGCCAACCCCAACATAGTTGGGAAAAGGCTAGGCAGATGAAGATGATGATTTACTTAGATTGGAAATCTTATACACTTAAATGTCATCGGCTAGACGCGTAACTATTTCATACATTTTGACCGCGTAGGTATTGCACGTTTTTATGAAACAGCAATTTTTTTTTTTAATAGACGTAATATTTCTACTCTTAAGGGGGAAGCGCTAAGGTAGCCCGCGAAATTCTAATTTTCTTAGGTTTTTTTGCATTTTGCTGGTCAGTATTAAGTTGTACGTTGATTAAAATATGATTCGCGACCGTAACTAATAGGTATGTATTTACAGAATTATAATCATTAGGTATAATCAAAGAGATTGGGGTTGGATTTGGATTGGATTGATTGGTATTTTAGCACAGACAAAAAAAAAATAACTGAAAAATCCTTAACCAATGGGATTTGATTCGATTAACTTAACAGTTAAACTGTCCATTATGATTCATAATGTTATCCTTTTATGATTCTGCCAAAGTGGCCTTTTTAGGCCCCCTGGTCTGTGGAGATGCACCCACTATAGGTACACCTAACCGTTCGTGGAACACAGGGGAATAATGTGTTTGGGAGATTTTCACGTCCTTTAGGCATATTGCATTTTTCTGTCATGATTTTTTTTTCTTTCTGTCTTTAGTGACGTACCTTGGCGTCATGATGGTTCGCTAGAAGATCCGCGAGGCGCGCGTCGTCTAGCTGGCGAGCCAGCAAGCGGCGCGGGTTGAGCAACCACAGGCGCTCGGGAGCCATTGAGTTCCACAGCACACACGGGAACCATAGCGCCACGCCGATCTCCGCCAGGCGGAATACTAGGTCGTGCCAGTTGCGGGATACCACTGGGACTCTGTGGGGAAAAACATTAACTAAGTAACATGCTTATATTTAACATCTGCCAACCCGCGCTAGATGGACGGACGACCTAAAGAAGGTGGCTGGGGTAGACTGGATGCGGAAGGCGGAGGACAGGGTGCTGTGGCGCAGTCTGGGAGAGGCCATGTCAAGCAGTGGACTGCGATAGGCTGAGTTGATTGAACCCGCGCTAGACTCGATTAAAATTCACGTTTGTGATATTATGTACAGTCAACAAAAGAGTGAGGTATGCAGGATCGTCGGATATAGTTGAAGTTTAGTAAGAAACCGATGGATGTTCTCGAATAAAATTTAATGTTTTTAATAGAAAACAAACAGCTCATTTATCAAATTAAATTTCAGTCGATAACATAAAGAAAGAAAGAAAAATGCGTTTATTGGCATTACACCAAGGTGGTAGGTATAGGCCATAGGTGTATTTAACACCTTAAAACTATAAAAACAGAAAACAAAGATTTTAATGCCAAAAGGGCCTCAGCTCAGCATAATGTCAGATGACAACACAAGGTGTACCATCTGACGCTGGTTTTCAGCTGCAACATCCATCGGTTTCTTACTAAACTTCAACTATATCCGACGATCCTGCATACCTAACTCTTTTGTTGACTGTACGTCACCTTCGGAGACATGTTCACAAAATAAAATTTGATTTTTTCGCGGCATTAATGGCATTCCACAAGTAATCCGAGGTGCAGGTGAACGCGCACTTAGGATACTCCAGAAAGTGGGGAATGGTCTGATCAAAAGCACCGCACTCGCACTGGGTATTGGATCGACACTATACAAGGCACTTATTTAGAGGACGATACGTAAAGGTTAGTAGGACTTACTAACTTTGCTTGAATTTAGAATTTAAATGAACATTTCTTACCTCACCTGAAGATAGAACTACTTAAAAGAAACCCACCTTAGCCGCGCGTACAACTAGACAAGAACTAAAGTGGACTGTTTGGAAGATCGCATAACAGGCTGTGGGCGTGCATGACTCAATATTCGCAAACTAAGCGTAGTAGTCCAAATGGACCGCTTCCCTTAATTGAAACTTACTAGGTACTGCGGAGATAATGATCGTAGTCTATCATTAGTCCTTGGCATTCTGCACTTGAATTGACCTTTACTAATGGTCTTATCAAGAGTTTATTAAAAAGTAAAAGTCCTCCAGACCGTATTTCGGCCACGGCAGCCAATCTCAACGGAGACTAGCCTTCGGCGCGGGAGATATTATAGTGCACAAGTGTGCGCGCAGACACAGGTGCACTCCCTCTTTCCGTCCGATGAGACGGCAATCCGACACGACCGGAGAGAGATCAGGCGCAGGACCAACGGCTTAACGTGCTTTCCGAGGCACCGGTATCACACCGCCAACTTCCAAACTCCGGGCTGCTACTAAGAAATTCCTAATGGAAAAACTCAATAACACTTTGCCCGACCCGGGAATTGAACCCGGGACCCCACGCTCAGCAGTCGCGCTTGCGACCACGAGACCAACGGGGCAGTCAAGCAAGCAAGCAAGATAGCAAGATTTTATTAATTAGGATTTGAAAAGACGTAGCAGGAAAATGGAATGGTAGTGATCTTTCAGTCATAGTGGTCTACTTACTTGGTCTTCCAGAACTCGCTGAGGGTCTCGGAGGCGAGGAAGCCGGCGATGAGGATGAGCATCAGGGCTTGGCTGATGAGGCCGAAGCGAGACTGATGCAGCTGGGAGACGTTCACGGAGCGAGGGTCCACCGTGCCGTCTGCTGCCAGGTCCGTTTGTATTCCCTGTGGACAAATTCACTGTTAATTAAAATGATGGCTCTCCCACAACTTATTCACTATATGTACACATCATCTCATAATCTGCCGAGCCTTTCCACAACTATGTTGGGGTCGGCTTCCAGTCTAACCAGATGAAACTGAATACACAGCATCATCGGCGTCATTTTACATGGAGTGACGCCTGACGGTCTATCTGTCCTCTACAAGTCAGTTACTGGGTAAAACGATACCCCCTGCAGGCACTTTACGTGAATTGTCTCTAAATAGCACACTTTTTCAGAAATCATCAACAAAAGTTACATTAGTTCCACTATCGGACAAGAGATGGCGCTGACCTAAAACTGCAATATTCTACACCGCTGTGATAAAACTCTCTGACGAATATAGGCCTCGCCGATGAAAATTTAAAAACATGATGGTTCTCAACGACTCGCTCTTGACCGGTTTTTTTTATCAAGCATAAGCATAATCAGCCTATAATGTTCCCACTGCTGGGACATAGGCCTCCTCTCTGTGAGAGGGAGTGGGTCCAGTGCAGGCTGGTAGAAATCACATGATGTGTTAGGTGTTTTGGTTCTAGGACATGCCGGTTTCCTCGCCTTTTTAGACTAGTTTATTTTCCGTTTTCCATTCCAGTCACGAAAAAAGTTTTTAGGGGGTAACTGTAGAGCATGACATGGGGCCTCCCATTCTACGCAAGCCACACAGGTAAATACTGAATCTATCCATGGGGACGTCTAATTGGCAGTATGCTGCATAACCGAAAAAAGTTTTGAGGGGGGTAACTGTCGAGCATGGCATGGGGCCTCCCATTCTACGCAAGCCACACAGGTAAATACTGAATCTATCCATGGGGACGTCTAATTGGCAGTATGCTGCATAACCGAAAAAAGTTTTGAGGGGGGTAACTGTCGAGCATGGCAGGGGCCTCCCATTCTACGCAAGCCACACAGGTAAATACTGAATCTATCCATGGGGACGTCTAATTGGCAGTATGCTGCATAACCGAAAAAAGTTTTGAGGAAGGTAACTGTCGAGCATGGCATGGGGCCTCCCATTCTACGCAAGCCACACAGATAAATACTGAATCTATCCATGGGGACGTCTAATTGGCAGTATGCTGCATAACCGAAAAAAGTTTTGAGGGGGGTAACTGTCGAGCATGGCATGGGGCCTCCCATTCTACGCAAGCCACACAGGTAAATACTGAATCTATCCATGGGGACGTCTAATTGGCAGTATGCTGCATAACCGAAAAAAGTTTTGAGGGGGGTAACTGTCGAGCATGGCATGGGGCCTCCCATTCTACGCAAGCCACACAGGTAAATACTGAATCTATCCATGGGGACGTCTAATTGGCAGTATGCTGCATAACCGAAAAAAGTTTTGAGGGGGGTAACTGTCGAGCATGGCATGGGGCCTCCCATTCTACGCAAGCCACACAGGTAAATACTGAATCTATCCATGGGGACGTCTAATTGGCAGTATGCTGCATAACCGAAAAAAGTTCTGAGGGGGGTAACTGTCGGGCATGGCATGGGGCCTCCCATTCTACGCAAGCCACACAGGTAAATACTGAATCTATCCATGGGGACGTCTAATTGGCAGTATGCTGCATAACCGAAAAAAGTTTTGAGGGGGGTAACTGTCGAGCATGGCATGGGGCCTCCCATTCTACGCAAGCCAAACAGGTAAATACTGAATCTATCCATGGGGACGTCTAATTGGCAGTATGCTGCATAACCGAAAAAAGTTTTGAGGGGGGTAACTGTCGAGCATGGCATGGGGCCTCCCATTCTACGCAAGCCAAACAGGTAAATACTGAATCTATCCATGGGGACGTCTAATTGGCAGTATGCTACATAAATTATGTATTAAAATCGTAGTTAATGCTCTTATTTGTCATGTAAATAAATGCAGGCATAACAAGTTTTTTTTTGCAAACATTTAATTCTTATTACGACTAACATGTCTGGTTTGTAATTCCCATATTATTAATGTAAGTATATGTAAAATAATTATAAAAACATTAAGCTAGACATACGTGATTTATAGCACCTACTGAATAAGCTTCACAGTCTTTAGTCATTAAGTATAGGTAGGTACAATAGCTAATATCAAGACTTATCTATACTACTAATATTATACTACTTAATCTATCTTCTATCTTTATTATAAAGCTGAAGAGTTTGTTTGTTTGAACGCACTAATCTCAGGAACTGCTGGTTCGAATTGAAAAATATTTTTGTGTTGGATAGTCCGTTTATCGAGGAAGGCTATAGGCTATATAACATCACGCTACGACCCTTAGGAGCCGCGCAGCGTGTGACACCGCGGGGAACAGCTAGTCTAATATTATAAAGCTGAAGAGTTTGTTTGTTTGAACGCGCTAATCTCAGGAACTGCTGGTTCGAATTGAAAAATTATTTTTGTGTTGGATAGTCCATTTATCGAGGAAGGCTATAGGCTATATAACATCACGCTACGACCTTTACGAGCCGCGCAGCGTGTGACACCGCGGGGAACAGCTAGTCTTCCTATAAATGATGATCACATCACTACTAAATAAATAGGCAGAAAAAAAACCCCGTTATTAACACCTTGCCCGATCGGGCCTACCACGGTGGCACGAAGTACAGTCGCCAGCACAGCAAGCTACTTCAATCTGTCAAAGTTCTTTAATAGATTTTCAACTTTATCGCTATAGCATAAGGTTCAAAGTTGATTGGGAAAATTTGACAGTTTCGGGTAGCTTCATGTGCTGGCGTCTGTACCTAAACATTACGTAATTTCAAACGATTTTGTAATTGGAAATACTCGTTTCGCACATAATATTGATTTATTATTAAGTTAGAAGACTTTTGTCTCATCCACGTCCGGGTAACTAGCTGCGCCCCGCGGTTTCACCCGCATACGTTTCGATCTCGTGGTAATATCGGGATAAAAAGTATCCTATGTGTTAAATTTCGTCCAAATCGTTTTGCGTGCGTTTTGTTTGTGCAGAATAAACGATTTTTCTTTCTTTATCATACAGCCTGTTACTTGTTCATATAATGTTCGTGATTGATCTCTTTGGTGATAGGAACTTTTACTAAGAATATCCACATTCCAAATTCAAATCACTTTTAGTACCAAGGGACTAAAGAGCTATTTTAGTCCCTGTTTACGAAGAATACACTACCTCTTTTTGAATAGATGTGATAAAAACATGTTTTAGGAGTAAGCAGTTGGAAAAAAGACAAGTCTCAGTATCGGCACTAGGAAAAAATTACCTGTGTTTTACCTTTTGAATTCGCGACTGTGAGAGCCTATTTCCTGCCACGCGTGTTCGCGCCCGCATGCGCGTTCTGGAGTGTGTGATGCACCCGCAAACTCTCCGCGTCCCGCATGCGTGTGGCATGCATGACAGGAAAACTATACGGCATGATAGGATGCGGGCCAGGTTCGCATACGGGAACAAATCCGCATGATAGGAAAAAGGCTCGAAAAAAAGTAAGTATTATGAATTTATGATGTACGTACCTGTTTGGTGACAAGGGTGTCCTGGACGTCATCGCCATCGTCTGCGCTGGACGGCCCCGGTCGGGGCGAGATGATCGTGCATACTTTGGTCTCCTTCAGAAACTCGCCGCGGAGCTGGGGGCAAAACAAACACATTCGATATAGTTCTATACTATGTAACTGTGAATAGTCAAATCAGAAATTGGAACAGTTTTATTTATTTACTAGCTGCGCCCCGCGGTTTCACCCGCATAAGTTTCGACCCCGTGGGAATATCGGGATAAAAAGTAGCCTATATGTTAATCCAGGGTGTCAGCTACCTCCATACAAAATTTTATCATAATTGGTACAGCCGTTTGAGCGTGAAGAAGTAACAAACATATAAACACACACACACACACATACAAACTTTCGCCTTCATAATATGAGTGTGATTAATAACAAGTTAAATATTAACCGTACCAAGACGGAATAAATGCCTTAGGCATTTACTTAAGCATCTACCAGTCAAGGTAGACTTGGGTGATGCAGAGACAAAACATAATAGTACAATACATAGTAGGTACAAAAAGATTTTTTTTTTTAGTTTTACTAGGCGTATTAGTCGAAGACATAAAGATTTGTTTGTCATACACAAGCCGACTTTTTAGATTTAGACACATTTTGTGTAGATGTGGTAATGAGTTCGCCTCTTTGGTTCGATGTTTTTGTGTAATATTTCGAAAAAAACACGCGCAGAAGACACGGCTTTAGCTGTAAGTTTCCCGAATAGATTAAGAAAAAAAGATAAAATAATATCATTGCAGGTAACCATGACAGGCATGACATAACAGAAGGCCAATTCTCGTAATTTAAAACGTTCAAAATCTATTCGCAATCTCATCTCGGCGAAAAACAAATGTCAAAAACTTGTCAAAATGTAGGGAAATTAGGAAATTAGAAGTATTTTTTGACAGATTGAGACTGAGATCAGGAGGGGCCTAAAAAGGCCACTTTAGCAGAATCATAAAAGGATAACATAATGGACAGTTAACTGTTAAGTTAATCGTATAAAATCCCATTGGAGAAGTAGTTTTCAGTTTTTTTTTTGTCTGTGCTAAAATACCAATCAATCCAATCCAAATCCAATCCCAATCCCTGTGATTATACCTACGTAAAGCAGCCAAAAAAAGAAAAACACGGACTGTCTTCGCCATATTATGATTCATAATGTTATCCTTTTATGATTCTCCAAAGTGGCCTTTTTAGGCCCCCAGACTGAACGTTCTTAAAATTACGAGAATTGCCCCCCAGTTCTTCACCAACATTCCATAGTATTCGTTACTACATACTGGCAGGCAAAGATGCCATATACGTAAAACAGTAGAGACTTAGCATTGAGGAGTGCGACCACATAATCTGCTACCGAGCAGACAATGGAACATTATAGCCACAGATGCGAGCATTAAGCACCACAGAGCTAAAATGGGGATGGACAACCTTTTATGGGTTTTTGCTAATATTTTCCGCAAACGAACGCCGTCCATGACACAACCGCTTGTGAACGTAGAGCATGCATATAACTGATAATCCAAAATATTTGACAAAAAAACTGGACAAGTGCGAGTCGGACTCGCACACGAAGGGTTCCGTACCACAAGGCAAAAACGCAGAAAAAAACACGTTTGTTGTATGGGAGCCCCCTTAAATATTTATTTTATTCTGTTTTTAGTAATTGTTGTTATAGCGGCAACAGAAATACATCATCTGTGAAAATTTCAACTGTCTAGCTATCACGGTTCATGAGATACAGCCTGGTGACAGACGGACATACGGACAGTGGAGCCTTAGTAATAGGGTCCGGTCCGTAAACGGCACACTCACACAGACGAGTGTGCCGTTTCGAACGTTAGTAAGTAGTTTCCGTACTGTTCATATCTTTACTGTGTCTATACAATAACAGTACCTTGAATGTTTAGATAAAGTACTCAAGGTCGGACACACGCGGTTTTCTATTGAAGCCCTTTTGTTGGTTCAAGTCACTGAAGTCACTCAATGCCATAGAATTGAAAGAGATCATTGTGGTTTTAAAGAAGGGACATTAGTGTGAAGTACTTTTTGTGTTGAGATCGTTTCCGGGGTAATTAGTTTAACGGGTGTTAAATACCTCTAACGAAGTCGAGAGTTACTTGTTGTTCCTGTTGTTATCGCGGTTCTTGAGATACAGACGGACGGACAGACAGCGAAGTCTTAGTAATAGGGTCCCGTTTTTACCCTTTGGGCACGGAACCCTAAAAAGGAATCGTTAAGTGGTCATACTGACAGACTTCTTGACAATTCAAAAGTGCCTGTAAATGGTTTAATTGAAATAAATGCTTTGCGTTTTTGTTTGATGAAAGTGCACGAGGGTGAACTTACGTCAAAATTTGAAGTAAAATAAATAGTCCTCACCTTGAAGTAAACCTCCACGCCGTAGATTAGGAAGAATGTGACTACTATGAACAGCAGCACGGCGTAGCAGCCGTTGAACACGTGCTGGTAGAAACTCTGCAACAAAAGAATGAATGAATGTGACTGGCCTGTTGGTCTAGTGGTCAGTGACTATGACTGCTATGCCGGAGGTCGTGGGTTCGATTCCCACCCAGGACAAATGTTTGTGTGATGAGCATGATCATTTGTTCTGTGTCTGGGTGTAATTTATCTATATATGTATGTATTTAGAAGTATATAAGTATGTTTATCAGTTGTCTAGTACTCATAACACAAGCTCTGCTTAGCTTGAGACTAGACGGCGTTGTGTGATAGTTGTGGAATATTATTATTATTATATCATTTAAGAAGGTGCGAGTCAGGGTCCTGACATTTTTTCCGGGTATAATATAGCATTGATCAGACAGGGGCCATTGTCCTTCCATAGTTCTAGTTAACCAGTCCACTTTAGCCATCCAAACACATATTCCAATATCTTTCGTTTCCATATCCTGCAATAGTCCTACACCAACCGGGGTTTGTCCTTGGGTGTACTGGCATAGTGGATTATCGTCGGTTGGTGCCTTATTTCATTAAAAACGCCTAACTAGGGCCTCTTCGAGTTGGCTTCGGCCCCTCGTATACCATCAAAGATACTTTAAATAATAATAATAAGAACTGAAGCCTAAATTGCGTCACAAAGCCTCGACCGCAAAAAAACTCATATCATTAGTATTCCACCCATTCGCTACACAGTTCTTACAAAATTCCCCATATTTTAGCTAAACCCTTCATAATTATTCACCTCATGTGTGGGATTATTTGGACGTACAAACGTCATCGTACTTCTATACTATAAATTCAACTTGTTTATCGTGTCCGTCTTGTTCTTCTAAACTACGCAACGAATTTTGATGCAGTTTTCACGGTCATTTAGAGAATTTATTCCGGAAGGTTTATGTGTATTAATTGAAATAATAAACTTACTTATAATAAAGGAATCTCGGTGTTTTGTCTAGTCGTAAATCCGTGGGAAGTGGGGGCAGGTCGCCAGTAGGTATTTACATAAGATTCACACGATTAAAGGTACCTATGGAATGTTAAACTGTTTTTGACGCAGATACTTACTAGAATATGTAATTAGAACAGAAAAACGCAGGCGTTTTGTTTAAATTCGGTCTTTAAAGGCTAATTTGGAATCTTGGAACCATTAAATTGGGCAAAACGTACCATAGCATGACGATAGTGATGCGCAACGGGTTCACAGAGTTCTAACCAGAAGAGATATAGATAAGAGGTGTCAACGGAGTCATGAGCTCGAATTTGCAGGTGTCACCCGCATAAGTGTCGATCCCGTGGGAATATCGGTATAAAACCTATGCTATGTCCTTCCCCGGAATGCAATATATCTATCGAAATCCGTTCAGTGGTTTAAGCGTCAAAAAGGTAACAGACAGACAGAGATACTTTCGAATTTATAATTATTAGTATCGATAGCTGATCCTATCAATACTCTTAAAAAAATCCAAAGGAATCCTTACCTTTTCCTTCGGAGACGTGCCAGCGACATTAGTAGTCAGCACTTCAGCTGCCAGAAGTGAGTAGCTGATGAAATTGAAGGTAACAAATGCCAGGAATGACTTCGACAGGAACCTGGGCCTCTCCCAGCGTATGTCTCGTAAATGGAACACCTGAGGACAATAGAAATAAAGGTATAAGTTATGAAGATCTTCCTTTATATTAGCTTTAGACCGCGGCTTCGCCCGCGTGGAGGTCAGAAGTCACCCCACGGGAACGTAAGTACTACCGGTATAAAAAGTATAAATCCTATGTCCTTGTGGAAGCATCTACAACGCCACATGCGAAATACGCATCAGACTGACGTCACGCAAAATCCTGCATCGCGCAAGCGAAGTTTTCCGCGCAACTAGCATAAATATTATACAGCATCCCGACATCTATCGTAGGGCAGTAGCCCACCAGGCACAACACAGTCTAGTCAGAGGATCCTTCGTTTTCTATGGAGGATGAGTGAGAGTGATGAGAACTTTACACCCTTTTCCTCATACCTCTATATTCTGGCCCAGCTAATGGTCTACCTGTGTGTGCCTTTCCGTTTAGGCGTGAAAAGGTAACAGACAGAGTTACTTTTGCATTCATAATATTAATATGGAAGTATGGATTTCTCAGTAGCCGCCTGGAGTTTGGAGTTGTCCCAATTTATGGCAACAGACTTGTTCCCTATGACATGTAACTTAAGCTTAATTAGCGATATATTTGTGTGAACTATAACCTCCGCCTTCGTCGGTTATTCTCGATACTTATCTAGCTGTTGCTCTTTCAAACGGCAGACTGCCACGGTGAAGACCCAAGATTAAAATAGTAACATGTCACGCATACCAATATACTCGTAACTTATTATGTAAAAGAGATCATTAATGAACGTATGCGGCTCAGGTATGTACTGTTTTACATACAGCCATAAACAATTAGTTAATTATGTCATTTGAAAAACACGTTGGGAACGCGAATGTTGAACGCGAAAACTTAAGAAATGTTTATTTTTTTCTTACAACACAATAACAAGAAGTCAACTTTAGTGTTTATACACACAAGCGGCACGTGTCAACGGCATAGGCAACTGCAGCTGTCGTCACGCGTCGACGGCTGTCGTCGACAACGTGCCGCTCGTGTATTTAATATAATAAAATATAATAATAAAAATAATATAATTTTAAATTTCGATTTTCGTATTGTTTTTTATTTTAATTTTGTTTATAATTTTGGCTTGATTATATTTTGGTTTTGTTTTTAATTTTGATATTGATTGTGCATTTGCCGAAATTACGTTGCGTTATAGCGTACAGCCGAACTTCGGTTGGGCGTAAGTTCTGCGGCAATTCGGCGGCAACGTATTCTGCACACATTATACGCGACCGAAGTTCGGTTCGGTTCGACTCTTCTATAGCCTCTGCAATTGCTATTACTGTAAAATAGTCCATTTTTCGGGTTTCGCACCTCAAAAGTTATAACGGAACCCTAAAAGGATCACTTTGTTTTGCGTCGGTCTGCCCGGCTGTTTAGATAACACGACACGAAGCCACGACAGCGCTCGACACACTGAATACACAGTCACACAAAGTTGCGCAACTGAATTTCTGCCGCGTAAGTTCGGCACTTATGGTGTGTCATATCAGTCGAATACGTCGGAACGTGAAATCAGCCGCGGAACTTCGGTCGCGTACCTTCGGCATAGTGTGTTTGGACACTAAATCCCATGTTATAGGAGCGAGCCTATTTCCATGACGTTTCCGGACACGAATCCAGACTACGGGCTGCTACTGAGAACTTCCAGATAGAAAAACCTAATAGGTAACACGAGGCAGGTAAAAGATATAATTATTAATTAATTTAATATCGTTACAAATAATTATGTCAATTAAAAAAAATACATAATCTATAACTATACCAATATTATAGCTGAAGAGTTTGTTTGTTTGAACGCACTAATCTCTGAAACGACCGGTCGGATTTAAAAAAAATCTGTTTGCATTTGATAGCCAAATTCTTGAGGAAGGCTATAGGCTATTTAACATCACGCTATGACCCTTATAGGAGATGAGCAAAAAGAAAAAAAGTCAGAAAGATCGCTAAGCGAAAACGAAGTAACAGCGGCGCAGGCAAGCAATGCGATGCGACGGGGTGGGTCGGGGAACAAGAAATTCACGCGGGTGAAGTCGCGGGCTAAGCTAGTAACGAATAAGCACGCAAACTTAAACTATCATTTAACAAATTAAAAACCAAACAAAAACAGTATTTAAACGTTTAAATTATCTAATCATCTGCCAATTATCTACTGCCAGTGAGATGAGACACATTATTACTGGGAATAACAATACTGTGTATGTCTTTACGATAGTGATGCTTTAATAATATGTTCTATTGTGTCTGTGTAATAATACAGTCTATTGTTTTAAAAATATAAATAATAACTGATAATTCACTATCTATCTGCGGCTATTAAAGCGTGGTATTCATTAGGTGACAGATGAGCTATTCATGTCGAATGCTAAACTGGTTACCGTTCTCTGATGTTCTTCACGTTCACCGGAGTTTATCTTATTCATAACTAGCTATTCCCCGCGGTGTCACACGCTGCGCGGCTCCTAAGGCTCGTAGCGTGATGTTATATAGCCTATAGCTTTCCTCGATAAATGGACTACCCAACACTAAAAGAATCATTCAAATCGGACCAGTAGTTCCAGAGATCCAAACAAACAAACTCTGCAGCTTTATAATATTAGTATAGATATAGATTAGTATAGATTAGCCCATAGACGTGGGCCGTAAATCCATCACGCGGACACAGCGCGAGCTGGTAGATGCTACATAATGTGTTCGAATGTTTGGTTCTTAGCTGGTTTCCTTGCGATGTTATCATTCATCGATGTCGTTTATCTCATTTATATAAAAATAAAAGAAGAACTCGAGAAGCATAATGATTCCATACGACAATATACAACTTTTTTTTCCGAAGGGAAATCATCAAATGATTGACGCTCTGGGTGGAGCGGAAGGGATTGTCAGACTCTTACTAAAACCCACCCATGTTCCATCCTTAACCCTTTACGTTCCGGGCCAGAGGTAACCCTTTCGGACAATCCCGCTGAACAATATACAAGTTAACAGAGGAATGTGTGTGCTGGGGAGTTTGTTGCGCCACTTCTTCCCATCTAAAACACTAGAAAGTGGTGAAGGGCAGGCTTTTTTTGTGACTGTCTTAAGTAATTTTGACGTTCAAAAAGTGCTGATTTTCAGCCTAATTTGAATAAGTAATTGTTGATCTATACTATATTATTATAAAAAGGCAAAATTTGTGAGTTTGTATGTATAGGAAAATCTTTGGAACTACGAAAATTCTTTCACTAATGGGAACCTTAGTATTGTCGAATATCATAAGTCATACATAAGCGAGCAGAAGCTGGTATTGAATAAAATCCCGCAAAATATTTGCCATACAATTTTCACTAGGAAGATCTAAAACAACCTTCAATACAACTCCTTCAATCAATTGTTCGCATATGCCGCATATGCGAACAATTGATCCACAACTTTATATAACGCAATTAAATATGACATGACTACCTCCTGGAGACCCCTTGCATACAAACTGCTGTATTTCACGCTTTTGGAGACAGACAAACATCTTTTAATGGGTGTTTGACCACCTAATGGCATATAGTCCTGGAAGTATAAGGCTCGATTCGAGGAAAATGGTAGTGTTAACGAGAGATTGTTTGCAAAATATTAAAGAGGAGAAGATAAACAGCTTGACTAAGCAGACGTGTTTTTTGTGTTGATTATAACGATATTAATTTAATTGATTACGAATAATGTTATTGCAATAATTTGCGGAGTCAGTTTATTGTGTAAGTGACGAATGTGACTAACAATTTTTTTTTCGTTGTGAAAGATGAACTAAATAGTTTTTTATAGACAATCAGCGTTTTCGGTGTTGGTAGCATGTCGAACCCAGGAGATAGCCCCTTCGGCCGCAGCAAATTGGTAGGACGAAGTCCTCCACCGACCCCATCGCCTGCCGAACAAAACCAGACAAGAGAACCAGCGCCGCCAGTGGCCACGGAGACCGAATTACCGACTGAAGTCGTCTCTACGTCGGAGATTCAGAGATGGCTTGGGTCCATCGACACAATTTTGACCGAAATTTGCTCGATTGTGGCGGAAGGAAAAATGAATTCCGACCAAAAACTCCGTGTCACCAATCTCTGTCGAAAAGTTAACCATGGGTCGTCTCAGATGGCTGTGCTGTACCAAGCCCTGAAGCAGAAGTCCATCCAGGCGCACACAACCATCCAGCACCTTCAAGTGCAGCAGAATGTTGCGGAATCCCTTTGCCAGTTTAAAGAAGTCGTGGAAACGAAGATGAGCCGAACCGAACCGGAAAGTACTTCCTACGCTAACATGGTGAAGAAAGGCTCTGATAAATTTATTCGCCCAGCAAATCTCAGTTCGGTCGCTATATATCCCAGCGATAAAACCAAAACCAGTGACGACACCAAGTCATTGTTACAAAAAATTATCTCGCCTGAGGAATTAAAACTCCATGTCCGCGGTCTAAGGAAAATTAGAAACGGAGGCGTCATCATTAGGACGGACAACAAAGACGACATTGACAAATTAAAAACATCACAGAAGCTAGTTTCCTCAGGCCTTACAGTTGAAGAACCAACCAAACGCCGTCCTAGGATTGCTGTCATTGGTGTCCCCGTAGCCCTGACTGAAAAAGAGGTATTTGATTGCATTTACGTCCAAAACTTGACAGATAAATTGCCGAACATTACTCTTGAGTCCTTCTTAGAAAATATAAAATTGAGCCATAAGTCAGGGAAGAAAGATCGTCCTACCTGCAATTATATATTGGAAGTTCCTGCTAACATCAGGAAAATTATGATGGACCAAGGCCGAATTTTCATAAACTGGACATCATGTCCAGTGAGAGATTTCACTATTGTGACCAGGTGTTTCAACTGCCAGCAGTTCGGACACGCAGCCAAATTTTGCAGAGAAACGAGCCCGACTTGCAACCTCTGTGGCGAAACAGGACATTCTTTCAAGGAATGTAACAATAAAGGTTCTCCGCCACAATGTGCGACCTGCCGACGATTCAAGAGGAAAAACGATCATCCAACTGGTGATGTAATTTGCCCAGCACGTAAATATGCAGAAGACAATTACATTAATTCCATTGACTATGAAGGCGCCTAGGAGCGCCGCCGACTAACTAGTTAATTAAGCACATAGATAGTAGTTTAACTTCTACATATAATTTTTATTATGGCAAATCAGCTAATATGTGATCTAGATGGGTTTTCCGTGTCTGAAGCTAAAATCTGTAATATTGAGGAGTGCAAAAACATAGTCTATACTGGGAATAAAACATTGACTTTACTTACACAAAACATACGCAGTATAACTCGAAATTTTAACGGTTTCCAAGTTTTGTTACAAAATCTTGATATAAGCTGCGACATTATCGTTCTAACAGAATGTTGGTTATCCAAACAAACGGCCAATATACCATCTATCGATGGCTTTAATCTTCACAAAAGCGATAGAACATTCAACCAGAATGATGGCGTAGTGGTTTATATTAAAAATAATTTAAAAACATTAGTAGAGGAACCCCATTTTCTAGACTGCAACTGCTTAGTAATTAAATTGATTCCCGATACAGTAATTATAGCTATTTATAGGCCTCCATCCCAAAGTATTCATGGGTTTTTGGATTCCCTTAACAGTAACTTAGAAAAATTATCTTCGTTTAAAAATATAGTACTGGTAGGTGATATCAACATAAACATTGCTGCCGGAAAAATCGATACTCATTCACATAATTACCTAAATATTTGCTCATTTCATGGACTATTACCAGCTCATTATCACCCAACCCACCAGAGCGGCTCTTGTCTAGACCATATCCTTATAAAATCTAAAAGTCCATCCAAAACATTGGTTACTAATTCGTCACTTACCGATCATCAAGCTGTTTTACTAACATTACTAATTTCTTCACCTAGAAATAACTGCATGCGCAGCTATACTAAACTCAATATGACGAGTCTTGAAACTGACCTACGCGGCAGTAATTTTGACCCCGTTTACAATTCACATGATCCAAATGTTTCTCTACAATATTTTGTCGATTTGTTACGATCTACGATAAGAAAAAATACTTTTACTAAAGTAATACCTAGAAAGTATAGTAATATTAAACCTTGGATTACGCCCGGACTTGTTCGCTGTATCAGACATAGAGATAAACTACACCAAAAATCGAAAAAAGCACCGGATAATGATCTATTATCGAGTATTTATAAACGATATAGGAATTTCTGTAATAATCTGTTGAAAAAGCTAAAAAACAAATATGATCACAGTCAGCTACAGAAAGCAGGCAAAAACAGTAAACTTATATGGAAATTCATAAAAACTAACACTATTAGGTCAAAAAATCCGGAACCGGCGCTAGATCTTTTATCTTCGGAGCAAAGCCCTACCGAATCAGCAAATAAAGCTAACAACTTCTTCGTTAATGTAGGAAAAAGCTTAGCAGAAAAAACCTTACTATCTAATAGAGCTTTTTCCATTCAAAGCCAAACAAAGACATGTACAGCACGAAACTCTTTTGTCTTATTAGATACAGATGTTAATGAGGTAATAAGTATAATAGATGGATTAAAGGAAACTTGTGCCGTAGGATGTGACGACATACCAAATAGCATACTCAAAAGATTTAAATATGTCATTGCACCTCCCTTGACTCACATTTTTCAGATATGTTTAACAAAAGGAATATTTCCTAAATTGCTTAAAAAAGCCGTAGTCACCCCTGTGTTTAAAGCTGGAGACAAAAATTGTGTTAATAACTACAGGCCAATTTCAGTTTTAACAGGCCTCTCAAAGATTTTAGAAAAAATTATAAATAGTAGATTAGTAAACTATCTTGAACGTAATAAATCACTATCTGATCATCAATTTGGTTTTAGGCCAAAAAGATCAACAACCCAAGCTGTTCACCGACTGACAAATTTTATAAGCACAAACCTGGATAACGGCATGTACACCATAGGGATATTTTTAGACCTTGCCAAGGCTTTTGACACAATTTCTTGTACTCTGCTTTTGAACAAGCTGGAAATGCTGGGAATACGGGGGGTACAATTGCAACTATTATCTGATTACCTTACCGACCGCCATCAGAGTGTAAAAATAGGTCAGTACATGAGTTCTGAACTTAAGAATAGTTGTTATGGAATCCCACAGGGCAGTATTTTGGGCCCTACTTTGTTCCTAATCTATATAAATGACCTGTGCAATTTGACCCTCCAAAAAGGTGTAATTATCTCATATGCGGATGACACAGCTCTACTGTTCGCAGCTAAATCAAAGGCCGAAGTCTATGAGGTAGCACAGAATGGTTTTAATACTGTGTCCAATTGGCTTAATAAAAATCTCTTGACATTAAATACAGATAAAACCAAGTACCTATTATTTACAATGAGAAACACTAATCAAACGCTTACTAACCTAATCATTCAAGCACATAACAATTGCAATTTACATTATGCTGACATTACGTGCACTTGTCCCACTTTAGCTAAAGTCGACCATATTAAATATCTAGGCGTCACCATTGACACAAATCTGAACTTCCGCATACACATCGATTTATTATGCACCAGAGTACGCAAACTAATATACATTTTTAAAAATTTACGTAACATTGCCGACTTTAAATTAATTAGACAGGTTTATTTGGTTTTGTGTCAATCTATTATTACATACTGTATAACGTCCTGGGGTGGTGCCGCTAAATCAATTTTACTGCACCTAGAACGCGCCCAAAGAGCAGTTTTAAAGGTTGCTACTTTTCGTCCATTCAGATTTCCTACACACCAGCTTTATTTGGCATGTAAGGTGCTAACAGTACGTCAATTATTTATTTTGAACGTAGTTTTATTCCAACACACTGAACTTTATTTTAACCCAGTACCTTCAGATAAGAGAAGAAAAGATTTGGTTTGTGCTAGCTCGCAGACAAAACATGCTTTTGCTAACCGATTTTATATATTTTTAGGGCCCTACCTGTATAACCAGTTTAACAGAGTGTTAAAGATTTATAGTTTAAGTTATAATAGATGTAATTTACTAGCACAGGAATATTTGGCAAAACTCAATTATGCAGACACGGAAAAACTACTAGAAATTTTAAAATAAAATCTATCTACCTAATCTAATATAAGTCTCTTCATTTACCTAATAAATAATAGTCTCCACTCTATCTACTTTAATATTATGCGTTAATTTATTTAAACATAATATTATCATACATAATCTAGTTTTAAAATAATATACCTACCCAAATAGTAACTCTTTAAGACATTAAATATATTTTACTTTCTTTTTTACTTAGCTTCTAAGACATTTATTGTGTCTTCTTTTGTTAAATGTTTGGTGTAAATTGATGGCCTGAAACACAGGTTTTCCATAAACCTAGATCAGGCAAGTCTACGTTACAGTTAGAATTTAATTTTTCCTAGATTGTAATTACTGTAAATCCTATTTGTACTTTGTTTTTATACTTGAATAAAATTTTATTATTATTATTATTAGCTTTGAACCTGAGTTATAACGTGGGTTTTCTATGTATTATGTTTCATCTTCAGTGGACTAGTTAACGTTTATCAACTTCAAGGGATTTCCGTTTTAATTTTACCAGCAACCATACTCTTTAAACGAAAACAGCAATACTGCTGGAGCCTACACGAGTACAACTACACGGTCTTAACCCCTTGCCACTTCTGTTTTTTATATTTCTATGGACTTAAACATTACTGCTGCCAATGGTCGCTGAAGGGTGTTACTATACGAACACCTTTGCATAATCCTTCGGGGATTATGATGTTATGTGTTCTTATGTTATGTTCGTTGCTATTATAGGTCTGAGTCATCATAGGATATTCACAGGCTATCACGTTGATAATACCTACATAACGTGAGTAAATAGTAGGTATCCATTGACCTATTCTACATTTTATGGTTGGCTGCATCATATGACAATGGCGGGAAAGTGGATTTCCGTTGTAAAATCACGTTTCTTTTTGCAAAGGTGTCTGAAATGAGTACGGAACTGTAGTCAAATCGATATAATAGATATGTCTTTGTTGCTACAAGGCTGCTAACAAAGGCTTCCAAAAGGCACCTCAGAGGGCGGTGTAAGAAGCTATGCAGAAGAGATTAGTCCTGCTTTAACCATAGGGACAAGAATTGAATAGAACAGACTGTAGCCGCATAGATGACTTATCATCAGCCTAGTTTTTGAGGGCTTCCAGTCTAACCAGATGCAGCTGAATACCAGTATTTTACATGGAGCGACTGCCTATCTGACCTCCACAATACTGATACAAATACTGGGTAATACGATACCCCTTGGTAAGACTGGTTGTCAGACTTTCGGGCTTCGGACTACCCGTAACAACTGTCAAAGATCCACGAATGACAGCGAATTGATCAGTGTCATGTTGACATTTATTGCCAGTAGACCTGACCACAAGATTATTTCGATCAATATTACGAGTGGTAGGTACATTTATTTCTGTTTACTTCGAAACAACATCATCATATCTGCATTTACCATTAACTTATGTAAGCAAGAAGATTTGTATAAACAAGTAAAATCAATACTTCAGGGAAAGAACACGGATGGATGACTGCATACATGAAATAATCGCTAACTTCCTAATTTTACGGTGTAAAAGGACTAAAGTTTCTTCATGAAAAAGTCCTTTAGCTCTTCATTTCAAGACTCCTAGTCAATCATAATCTGCCTAGCCTTTTCCCAACTATATTGAAGTCGCCTTCTAGTCTAACTGGATGCAGCGGAATACCAGTACTTTACATGAAGCGACTGCCTATATACCCTCCACAACCCAGGGTAAGGGCGCGTTACATGAGCGCGATTTTTTACGCTCGCGCGTCGCATACGCATCGCTGCCTCAAAAGAGAAGCATTTAATTTCAATGTTTTTCTACAGAGGGAGCGACGCGTACGCGACGCGCGCGCGTAAAAAATCGGGCACGTGGGAACGCGCCCTAAGACTGGTTTTCAAATTTGTGGGCTTCTGACTACCCGTAACGACTGTCAAAGATCTGTGAATGACAGCCGGGTCCAACTTAACGTGATTTCCGAGGCATGGATCTAGATAATAATGTAAGTAACTGGGAAACACGATACCCCTCGGCAAGATTAGTTATCAGACTTTCGGGCTTCTGAATACTACCTACTATTAATAATTATACAGGTTTTTTTTTAACTAGTGCGCTATCTATAACCGTGAATTCAACAAATGATGCTACACCCCCTCCTGCGTAGAAATTTTTTGTCGGTTATCAAGAAAAAACCGGTCAAGTTCGATTCGGACTCGCGCACCGAGGGCTCCGTTCAAATTTGTAGGTATGTAAATAAAATTATTATTTTTTGTAATGTAACTACAAATTTACGGTTTTCGGATTTTTTCCTTTACTTGTGCTAGGTATATGACATTGCTTCTTGCCAAATTTCGTGATTCTAGGTCAACGGGAAGTATGTTTTGATTTCGGAACATAATCGCTCGTATCTTTTGATTGCGATGACTTAGAAGTTTAATTTTTTCACTGCTTCAAGGGATTGCAGCCCTGAGTATTTGATATTAATTTCAACTTGATAACTCCACGCGTTTCTAAGAAAAAGGTTCTTGACTGACAGGCAGACAGACGGACAACGAAGTGATCTTATAAGAGTTCCGTTTTTCCTTTCGAGGTACGGAACCCTAAAAAACAGGTGTTTCATAGAAAAGTGCAATGCACTTAGGTACGCGGTCAAATGTATGGCAGAGCAAATTTTTTTTTTTTTTAATAACCGATGAAATCATGAACTGAATTCATGGTTACAGTTTCCGCACTGGTTAATTTTTTTCCTGTATTATGAAAGCACATAATAATATAATAATAATAATTTTTATTTAGCTGAGACACAGAGATCCATATTTATGTTAGTAAGTACACTTAAAAAATATGTTAGTAACCAAGGAATAAAATAAATGTCACAATAATATTATTATAGCTAAATAAATTAAATAAATAAAACTAAATTGAAAAATTGAATTAATTAAATAGCAAAACATATTTACATCACATACATTCAACATTTACATTACCTATTAAATTTATATCAATTAAAAAAAAAATCATTAATATTCCTTACACAGAAAAAATAATTAAAAATAATAATAATAAATAGACAATTACAAGAAAATGCACAGAAAACACTAATCAACACTAATCATATTGCGTGCAAATTCACTCATACTCGGAATAAACATCGTATAGGCCGAATTATCACCTATGGCCCTGACCGCAAGATAAACGCTGTGTCTGGGAATATTTCGGTGAACATTTATCTTTGTTTACTTGGACACAGCATTATCATTTATCTGCTTTTACCAGGAACTTTGGAGACTTGGTCAGAACATCTGCATGAACAAGGAAAAGCAATACAGTGGGAAAGAACACAGACGACTGACTGCATCCTTCAAATAATACCTAAAGGCTTTACACAGCACAAGTTCTGAGTTGAGCTGCACGATTTTTGACAAATGTGTGCACTGACTGGACAGGTCTGCCCCACCCCCAGTTTGTTTCGCCATTTTTTTCTCAGGGGTCGTAAGATAAGAAATGTGGACCTCATCTACTAAGCTTATTTTTCTTTGGTCTTTGTCTCTGTCACCTCTGACCTAGACTAGAGTCAAGAGCAAACCCATTTCAAATAAAAAATAAATAAAAAAAAAAGTACGACTTTTAGAAGTGATGCCGATATCCTATTGACTAAATAAACAACTTCATTTAATTTTCAAGTAGTCTCCCCCGACTAACAGCCAGCCTGGAAAAAACTACAAACTAGAACCATGTAGGTAATTCTGCCTCGAAATAAAAACACACACTACCAAAACATGGACCGTGCATACCCGTCATAAGTCGCGTCGCCTCTATCCTTGACAGAGACCAAAACAAATAACAAGAGAACTCGTAAATCTATAGTTAAAATAATATCTTTATAACAGTCGGATTTATAAATAAAAAAATATTTTTGCTATTAAGGGGCTTACAGGACCTAAACGCAAAAAACGCAATTTTTAGAAACAATAAAAGTATTTATGATCGACTACAGTAAACAAAATCAGAAAAATATACGAAAAAAAAATTCGTCGCTTTTCTTACTCAATTCTTTTTTTAAGTTTCTTTATTCGGGTTCATTCATTCAATTAGTTACCTACTTTACAAATTCATTTGCATCTATTTAAAAAAAGAAATATCATAAACTCTGACGACTTACGCATTCAATTTCTGTCAAACAAATGAATATTTCTCACTCCAAAATCCTACAATTCAGCATAATCTTACAGTCACAACTAGCCGAGATTCCGGCGTAACATCAAATTAATAATTGGAACTACCAATAAATCCGTGCAATCAAGCATCATAACGATAAAAAAATAATTGAGAAACGTGTTTCTGTTATCGGAGAAAATATTTATAAAACTGGAAGTCAACGGTATACACATATTACAGTAACGTCGTGTTCTAAAGGTGCATCCAGACTCCAGACAGAGCGAGGCTTTAGAAATGCACCTTTATAGATAAACTTAATGTGATGAGCGAGGAACCTGTAGAGACATTTTTTTTTTGTATCAATGCCAATGCAACCATAGATGTCGAATTGCAACGATGGAAAAGTACTTAGACGCAGACATAGTCATGCTGGCATCTCTCCAATTGTCATCATCATTCAATTAGATTACCAAAAGAAATCTTTAGGCAACCAGTAGGAAAAGATCTAAATTATGATTTTTTCCATGGTCGTGTATGTGTGGAGCAGAAACAAAAGTGGTCCAGTTGTAACGGCCCCGACTTACTGAGTTGTAGGTAGTGAGTGGGTTCCAACCCAGACAGGTGCTTTATTTTGTGTAAATAATTTCATCACCACTGCACTCAAAACGGTGAAGAAAAACATCGTGAAGAAACCGTGTTCTAGAACCAAAAATTCGAAGACATGTGACATGTGACAGCAACCCTCTCTGGGCCCGCGTGGTAAACCTTTCGAAAAGAGGAGGCTTGTGCCCCAGCAGTGGGAACATTATAGGCTGATTATACTTAAGTACAGAAAAGATCTAGTACTAGGCTATAGGGACAAAAGGATCAAAAGAAATTCATATGACCGAAGGCTGGTTGAATAAAAATGGGTTTGATGAAAACGATATACGTAACAGAAACGGAAAGCAGAGAAACCAAGAAGACTGTCTTTCAAATGAAAAGTGTGATATCAATGTGTCGATACCGGGGTCAAAGTTAGTCAGTTGCAGAAGATAATGGGTCAAATATTGACCGTGGACTTTATAACTATCATTAGGAATTATTGGTATTATCTCAACGCATGGCAGGCAGAAAGATATATACAAGGTCAAATTGAAATATGCGACTAATCGAAATGGGAGAACAACTTTTACTATGGGACCAAACCTGAAACAGCGAAAACAAAATCAGCTGTTCCCTACATTTATGTTCGCATAACCCGTCAAAATGTAGGGAACAGCTGATTTTTTTTTTCGTGATTACAGCTTTTTAAGCCAACTGAAATTTAGTTTTATAAATGAGCTGTTTGTTTTGTATTTTTTAAATTATTTTTTGTTCGAGAACATCCATCGATTTCTTACTAAACTTCAACTATATCCGACGATCCTGATAACTTATCTCTTTTGTTGACTGTACATACATCTAGCCACGCAAGATATTTGCGATGTTGCACTAACAACCAGAAAAACGTCACGGTCATTGCCAAACGAAGCAGAGGTTAGCAGTCAAACTGGTTTGTTAGCCAACACTGAAGAACACTAACTGGCTTGACAAACTGACGGAAGTTCAGATAAAGAAATGAGGAAGTCAGGATATGTGCATTAAATGCATCATTGTAATATTTTTAGGACGTAATTAGATTTTAAAAGATTAAGGTGGAAGCTTGATAACCTACCAAAACAATGCCTAGATTCAGAGGAAATGCGCACCAAGTTGAAACATGGTCCTTCATGACGTGGTGGGTGGTTTCGGTATGAGAACAAGGACCTTTCGATTTTTTTGGACTGATTCTTATTTTACTAGCATCATGCTGAGATAGAAGCCTTTTGGTCTTTAGGTCTGTGCTAAATAAATGTATTTTCTTTCTTTCTTTTGGCCTCGTACAGAACTTTGTTTTTATTTTCATTTCTTTTTTTAATTCTTCGAGCTATGTCGGGTACCTTGGTGCTCCTGTGGCTCTCTTCGTTTCTGATCGATCACGCAGGGAAACTCCAAGCATAGCCCTCTCCATTGCCCTTAAGGCGACTTTTAGCCTACTAAAAATGCCCATTGAGAGCGACCACGTTTCAGTGCATCAAAGACTTTCGTCTGAGAAACTGCGGTATGTGACGAGAACATATTGCGTAGCTAGTATGCACATTACCAAATAACTATTCTAAACGATAAAAGCGAATATAAAACCGACACTAAAATATAACAAGTACCGTACCTACATGAACAATGGTCAAATATCGTAATATTATTTGGAGTCATAGGTTAGTAGGCCATCGCTTGTGAGTACGCGCCCTCTCTTGACTCCATCTTAGTTACTATCATTTGCATAATGACCAATTTATCTTGGCACGCGGAGAAATAGGAAACCACGATAAATATACTGAAGAACATTACCGAGAATCGAAAAAAAATATTAGTGTTTGTTACGTCTATGTTTTAAGAGTAGGGGAAAACCAAAGAAATGATGGATGGAATGTCTAAATGGTGATATGGTTAGAAAGGGGGTGACCACCGAGATGACGACTAATAGAGAATAGAATAGAATAGAATAGAAGATAGATAAGAGCAGGAGAATGATGACATATAGACGTCATCATTCTCCTGCCCTTATCCCAATTTATTTGTCTTATTTGTCTTTAGTACAACAACACAACTGTATACTGTAACTACACTGTATACTGTACTGTGTACTGTTGTGTGACAACTGTATAATTTTACTTCGTACAAATTACATAACGACTCAGAAAAATGGACCGCGCGCGAAGAAATTAAAAACAACGTATTTTTATGAAATTAAAAACAACGTAATTTTATGAAATCCATTAAGAAATAAAGTTTGTCATTAATCATTTGTAATATGTCTGGCGTATTGCCATCTTGACCCATAACTTGATCCATTGTCAATGTCGACCTTGAAAGGGCTGATGACGTATCTACTGAACATTACTTACCAGTAGACGTACCTGTTGAACCTTAAGTGTTACTAGTGTCTTTGTTTGATAAACTCTTCAATTATTGTGTGGTAATTCTATACGCAATTAGGGTGCAGTATGCTTATCTTTTAGTGCAATTTCTATCCATAAAAATGATGTATCTAAATGGCCTAGTATTACTTTTTTTGCAAGGTAAGCTTTTAAATTTTTTCCCGGCTGTCATTTGTGGATCTTTGACCCCAGTAACCCAGTACCCCACCCAGCACCCAGTAACTGGCTTGTGGAGGTAACCCACCCAGTACCCAGTAACTGGGTTGTGGAGGTGAGACAGGCAGTCGCTCCATGTAAAATACTGGTATTCAGCTGCATCCGGTTAGACCGGAAGCCGACCCCAACATAGATGGGAAAAGGCTAAGCAGATGATGATGTGTGTGTTACGAAATTACCCCGCTGCTGGTTGAACTCGACACATCGTGAGACGTTCAAGGCAAAGTCGTCCCAATTCTAAGGTCACCAAGGTTACTTGTTGCTTGTATTAGATAACAATTGTATCGACGAGTAAACTCCTTGTTCCGTACTCTATTTGGTTATTTAAGGACAGTGATTGGCTGTTTCTTATTATCGAAGAGTGTAATGGCCTTTTACGCTTCGTCGGTTTATGACTTGTATTGTCCCAGTGCAGGGCAAAGGCTTCTTCTAACACAGAGAAGGCAGGATCATTGACCACAACGGTTGCTCAAGACTGGTTGTCAATTTCAGACTTATATTAACTACTAGCAGCGCCCCGCGATTTCACCCGCATAAGTGTCGATCCCGTGTCCCGATAATTCAATCATGATTCGAAAGATACGTGGTGCCATCTATTATCATAATAACGTTATTGTTATTTTCCTCGGGAACAGCACTTTTTTTCGGGATGGGACGTTTCTGTACACCTGACTACGTATATGCAAAATTTCTGGATGATCGGTTCCGTGGTTTAGGCGTGAAAAGGTAACAAACAAACTTACAGCATTTATAATATTAGTATGATATTTTAATGTATCTTTAACTTACATAATATTTTGCACTAATGACAACCCCATTTTATGTCCACGCAATCTCTGTCTATTTCAAGGTTGCCTGGAAGAGATCGCAGAAAGCGTTAAGGCCGCCCACTGTATGTTTAGTAGTGCTAAATGTATTTTTAGCTATGTATTTTCTGGTGTACAATAAAGTATATATAAAGATATAAATATTTTTAGTGTGTCAGGCTGTTAATCTTTCGAGAAAAAACCAGTTACAACCGTTGGTTGATGAACATTAAGCTACTGTAATTTTTTAAAGAGAAAACTGTGAATGCAATGCTCTCACTAGTATTCCTAGATATATCAATAAATCCAAGTTCACTGATAGTTTCTGCTCGATCGAGCAGAAACTCGATCCCATTCCTCGTTAACCTAACGTATTCCGATCAAACAGGAACATAGAAACAGAAATATAAAAGTGCAACTTTTATTGAAGAATAAAATATTTCTGCTATTAAGTATAGGTATTGATAATAATTTGTGTCTGTTTGCTACGTTTTTCGAGGGGTTGGCCAGGGTTGTACCTAAATTACATCAACATTTCACCAGTTTACAACAGAAATACTTGCGAATTTGAAATACAAACGACTATGAGGCCACTTCACATCTTTCCTTATTGCAGTTTGTTATTATTTAGCAGTAGCTGATCCGACAGAAATTCAAACAAAAAATCCATATAAAAAGTACATACTTTCAGATTCAGACTTCGTCCGCATGAAATTCTTGTTCCCCCGTCCCACCCCGTCGCATCTCATCGCCTGCCCGCGCTATTACTTCGTTTTTGCTTAGCGTTCTTTCTGACTTTTTTCTTTTTGCTCGGCTCTTAAGCCTATAGCCTTCCTCAAGAATTTGGCTACCAAATACAAAAAAAAAATCAAATCCGACTGATAGTTCCTGAGATTACCGCCTACATACAAACTTACAAACTACCTCTTTATAATAGTAGTATAGATTATCAAAACTTTCAGATACATAATAAAATGTTACTGGCAAGATTATTATTTAAAGTATTTTCCAAAAAGTTATCGTTAACGAAGGTGCAATGCAACTGTGACTTGTGAGGTCGGTCGCCCGGTTAGACAGGAAGACGACTTTTGATGAAAGCAGGCGACCGCTACTGACCACCGGATCTCATCGATAATGACGAACGAATACTTTACAAACGTAAGCAAGGTACTTTTATTGACATTATGGAAGCGATTTAACATGATTGAATTATACATGCTTAACAATGTATTACCTACTAGCTGTTCCCCGCGGTGTCACACGCTGCGCGGCTCCTAAGGGTCGTAGCGTGATGTTATATAGCCTATAGCCTTCCTCGATAAATGGACTACCCAACACTAAAAGAATCATTCAAATCGGACCAGTAGTTCCAGATATTAGCGCGTTCAAACAAACAAACAAACAAACTCTGCAGCTTTATAATATTAAGTATAGATTACGGAAAACTTCATTTTGAGAAAACAATTGGTTTAAAATATTTTACTTAAAATTTTGGACCGAAGGACCAATTCGGCACCCTAATTGCGTAACACACTATCGATTACTTACTATCTGAATAATTTTGTAGGATATTGCTAATCCATTGCTTCATTTGTTCTAAAAATTTGACTGCTCATCAACGTAAATAATGCAATGAATGTTGTTGAACTGTCAAAATGAAACCCATTGCTTTTGTTAGTGTTACGCAAGTACCCGCCTGGTCCTGTTTCTTTCAGTAGGTAATGAAAATGTCTCCAATCTATTCGTTCTATCATTTCAGGGAAGTCCAATTAAACAAAAAAATGCCAATCCTAACTAATATATATTATAAACTAGCTTATGCCCGCGACTTCGTTCGCGTGAAATTTCACCCTCTTAGGGGGGGTGGGATTTCGAAAAACCCTTTCTTAGTGGATACCTACTCTTCACAACGAACACACCCTCCAAATTTCATGTCTCTAGGACTAGCGGTTTAGGCTGTGCGTTGATATATCAGTCAGTCAGTCAGGACTTTGAATTTTATATATTTAGATGCGAAAGTAAGTTTGTTTGTTTGTTACCTTTTCACGCCTAAACCACTGAACCGATCATCCTGAAATTTTGCATATACGTTGTCAGGTGTACAGAAACGGACATAGGGTACCTTTCATCCCGAAAAAAAAGTTCTGTTCCCGAGGAAAACAACAATATCGTTATTATATTAATAGATGGCGCCATGTGTCATTCGAATCATGATTGAATTATATTTAAAAAAATTACGTGATCGACATTTATGCGGGCGAAACCGCGGGGCGCAGCTAGTTATAAAAACTAAGAAAAATGTATGTACTGCGTAGGTTTATTTACTTAAACCGGCGACCTTTACCATGAACGAAAATCGTACATTGATCACATATTTACGTAGGTGGTAGGTATTACGGGCTGGTGTTCGCAACTCCACGTCAAAGAGCGGTTTTTGCGAACGGCATTAAGTATTTACGTATCATTTGACGGCACGGTTGGCGCAGTGGTTAAGCGATTGACTTCTGCGCTGCGTGTCGCGGGTTCGATTCCCGCACGGAACAAATATTTGTATGACCTACAAATACATAGTTGTTCCGGGTCTGGCTGTTTGTGTATGTGACTTTAAATGTTTGTAAACGCACCCACAATACAGGAGAAATTCCTAGTGTGGGGCAAAGTTTAAAAAAAAAAAAAATTCGTAATTTCTCTCATCAAATATTTAGGATCCATGAAAAATCGTAAAGACGCATTACGCAGATGACCGGACGTTGTTTACTTCCAAAAAAAACAAGTTATCTGCACAAATAAATTGAAGTGCCTGTAATGTCAAATTAACAGCTTTTACTGATAGTATATGCCTACTACGGTACTTAGAACAAAAAACTGTTTGTCTCTCTCTTGAAATGTTTTGTCTGTCGGTTTGTTCCGGCTGATTTCCGAAACGTCTGGACCGTTTTTGATAAAATTTGGTATGGCGATCCCTTTAAACTTTTAAATTAAACCCTGGAAAAGGACATAAAATGCTACTTGTTATCGACATACCAGGCGGGCGAAGCCGCGAGCGGAAGCTAGTAGTGAATATACACGCAGGTTTTAATCACAAGAATAATATGACTTTGGAGTAGACAACACACAGGGAAGAGTGGAAAACTGCGGGGGAGAGACTTTTGCCCAGCAATGGGACCACAGCAGCAAAAAAAAAAAAATACTTTAACTGGCTCGTAGGTCCTGCAAGCGCTTCTGCTGAGCATGAGGTCCTGGTCCTGGGTTCGATTCCCGGGTCGAGCAAAGGGTTATTGGGTTTTTGCCATCAGGAATTTCTCAGTAGCAGCCCGAAGTCTGGATTTGTGCCCGGTTAATGGCTATAGCCTCACCCCCTCTTACATGAGACATTTCGCCAGTTATGTTTAGAACTGAAATGTGGGTGTAAATGATAATATATGATTTATTTTCTGTACAAACACTTTTACACGTCAATAATGCTTTTTAAACAGGTCGGCGGGCGGCGGCGCGGCGTTTCCTATCTGACTATTCTGAGAAGAAAGGCCGAAACAAACTCAGAGGTCACAGTCTCTTTTAAAGTCCAGACAAAATCTTGGTCAGATCGTGTGAAGACCATGTAGATTGATGTCTGAAATGGTCTTTTGAGGAAAGAAGCACACAGATTGAGCGGACCTGTCCAATCAATGCACGCATTTGTCAAAAATCGTGCAGCTCAACTCAGAACGAGGAGCTCAACTATTCGACGAACAATACCAAAGAAAGGAAATTTGGGTAGGCCACGTAAATTATTCAAACTGTCAGGTGCTCTAGGTACACGTCTGCCCAACCCTTCGGGGAACAAGGCGTATTTTATGTCCATTCAAATTTATGTTTCAAATTAATATTATTTCAAGTTAAACAAATATCAACTTTATTTTAATGGTAAGTAATTAAGTTGATTTCAAAGTGAGTAGCACTATTGAAAACGTTATAAATTCTTTGAAGTTGCAGCGTAAACTGAACTTTAAAGCTATGTTTCCATAAACTTATAATTGTTTACATTTTTGGCAAATAAATCGCGAAGTCTACTGCGAAAGACTAATAATGATGACACCATTCAAGCGAAACAATTCCCAAGCAAACGTCTATACAATATTTCCATTGACAATTGTTTAAAGAAATGGGTCTCACCAAAGACAATATTGAGAACGGATAATTAAAACGGATATGCATTAGATAACATCCGATTATTCAAACCAGCAATCAAGACATAACACTCAAAGCAATCTATAAATATAAAACATAATAATATTATAGTTAGAAATTATAATATTTTTGTTGAATTTGGGTCAAGTGCAAGTTCCGAAGCCGAGTCAAGGATGCATAGATAATAAAACTATAAGGGACCACTATCGTATGTCAACTTTTTTCCGTATATATTCAAATCACAACTGTCATTCTTTGACAGATTTTTTGGCATTTGAGCCGATGTCGACTATTTTGCCAGTCACTATTTGACAGTTGTATAAAATGGCTCTAACACGACAAATGTGTGTCGATTTAAAAAAAAATAGTTTCGCTGACTGTTTTTAAGAAGTCGCTTCGGAATACTGTCATGTTTTTTTATTTGTTATGTCTAGTTTATAAGGGTAAAATTCATCATCTTGTGAGCAGTCAACAGGAGTAATAATCATACTAGGTACATAGTATTTTGAAAAGGGTGATTTTTACTATCGGCAACGGGGAGACCCACGAAAGGAAACTATAGAGCTTCGATATGTAGACTAAATAAAAATGTGTGCTAAGAACTCATCTCTAAAAAATAAAATTTTAAAAAATGTCTATCGTTTGGCAATAGTGATGAGCATAATATGTCAAGGTATAAATATCCGCAAACTAATTTCGGACCGCTAACTTACAGACGCAGAAGGTATGAAAGAAAAGGGAGTAAATGCTAGCGTGACGTTGACAAGAGACAATGGGAGAAGAAAACGTGTTGAGTCGAACCAAACTAACGTATAAGACAAGGGCAGGAATCTTCCTCATCTAATGATGATGACTTTACAGATGCAGAAGGTATAAAAGAAAAGGGAGTAAATGCTACGTGATACGTGACGGTTGACAGGGGAGAATGGAAAAAGAAAACGTGTTGCGTTCACCCCAAATAACATGGGACAAGGGCGGGAAGATTATGAAGATGACTTTACAAATGCAGAAAGGCTACTTGTTTACAATAACATCGAGACGAACGATCTGTTTATTGAACGAAAACAAACATAGCCATAGCCAATGTTATATAATTGTAATGTTTTGATAACTGCGTGTGTTTACACTCTCATTGGAACGCACTCGGTCTCGGTATCAAGTTCATGTTACCGCGAAGTTGAAGGTTGTTTGTTAGTCGTAGTAGTTGCTTCACATTTTTTGTTTTTTTAAGCGTTTTAAGCCGATGAATGCTTTAGTTAGGTTTGGCGTTTAAGTTAATAGTATTGTAAATATTGTAATCAATTAATCTGCATAGTTTTTACCCAACTATGTTGGGTTCGGCTTCCAATCTAACTGGATGCAGCTACATAGAAGTATTTTACATGAAGCGGCTGCCCATCTGACCACCACAACCCCGTTGCCGGGTAATATGATACCCTTTGGTAAGACTGGTTGTCAGACTTTCGGGCTTCTGACTACTCGTAACAACTGTCAATGATCTACAAATGGCAGTTGGGACCAACTGTTTAACGTGCTTTCCGGGGCACAGAGAGGACTCTCGATATGTTATGGATGGTCACCCATCCACGAACGAAGTTAATTGGATTGTAGTGTTTCGTTAATTAAACTGAAGACTGATTAAGATGAACTTTTCAAGATGTTACATTTACATGCTTTGTCAAAATAGAGATATAAATATGACTATGGATGAAAATTTAGACACATTGACATGTACCAGACTGCTATAAACATTTTTAGAAACTTTATGTAATGGCCGTAAAATTGTTTCACAACATAAACAGCGACACGTTTCTAAGCTTTCAGTTATTTTTTATCTATATATTTTTTTAATGCACAATGTACACAACCATAGTTACACGCTAGGATTAAACTAAACCCTGACCCTGACCTGACCCCGTTAGGGCGCTGCGCTGCAAGATAACTTAAAACTAATAATATTGCAGTGAGTATCTACTCTATCGTAGATTAGGAACTTTCACAATTAAAATATTATATTAATAAAACTTTTATGTATGTACTTAACACAGATTTAAATTTGAACTCTATTTTAACATTTTATCTTCCGTAAATTCTTGAATATTATAGTAATTTTTTTTTAAGAGCTAGCTTTAAATACACATGTTGTTTTCGTGGATCGTATATTTTCAGGTCATTTATTGTATTTACCACATAGACATAAAAGGTTAGGTTTTTTTGTTTACGTAAGAAATTGAGCAATTGAAATTGTAATTCAGCGTGAAATAAGTCCTGAAAAAGGTGTCTATGCCATTCTACGTATCGGAAAACAATTTCAGTAATGAAATGAATGACTAAACAATTTGTTACTGTAAACTTTTTAAACCTCTAAAATGTTTTATAAAATGTATGAAATAATAGTAAAAACCTATTTTTTTGTCACTAATTAAAAAAACATTAGTCACATGTAATGAAAAGGCGTTGATTTATAGAAAAAGTTTGCTACGAATTTCAATATTACTTTCTCTGTTAATTAATTTACTTAACAGCTAAGTAAGTTTAGGTTTGATTAGGTAGGTGCAAAGGAAATTAATAAAAAAAAAAAAAAAAATTGTGGAATTATTTGTTTGTTTTTATTTTCATTTTTCTTTTAATGTTTCTCTCAGTGTGTCTAATTTAGTTTGTTGTATTCCTGTGCGAGTCCCAATAAATACTTCTTTTTTATTAAATAACGCACATAATTATTATTTTTGAAGGAGTGTGAATCTTTAAATAATATTTGCGGCACTACGTTACAAAAGTCAATATTTCTAAAAATCTTTTTCGACTTTATGCGTTTATCAAAATGTTGATAATAAAGAAAAACCCTATGCAAAATATTCAGAAAAATAAAATTCATTAATAAAATAAATGAACCTGATAGGCACGCGTGCAAGACATATGTATATCACGCTTTAATGACTTAATTTAAAACAACATAATTGACCCAAAACACACTTGAACTTTATAACAATGACAGTTCATGGCGAACGAAATAAAAGAAAGATAATAAAACTAGTCTTTCATACAGCCTTCAAAAAAGGAAGTGCATTCGAGTTCATCGCACTCACCTTGCAGGATATCCGACAACACGATAACCACAACACTATTTTTAAAAAAACTTTCACAAATAAATCACAAAAAAACAACTGTCAATTTATTATTATTTTTTTTTTAATGAGTTCGTAAATTACTCGCAATTCGAAAAAAGAACGCGTTTAAATTCGCGCGCGCGGCGCGTATGCCGTGTAGGGTGTATTGCAACACTGGCAGTATGGCCGGCGTTCTTGCGATTAGAACCGCGCGCGGATAAACAGCTGAACGTATAAAGACTACAATAGTGTTGTCAAAGTCGTCTTGGACGCGGAGGTTCCATGAAAGAAGTACTATTGTAGTTAGGGCTGTATGTATGAGTTAAAGTAAGCAAGCTTTGTTTGATAGCAAAAACTTCTTGCTTAGCTTAACTAACTTCAATATTTCGTTTAAAATTAAAGGTCTTGTATGATCTCGCCAATAATTAATTTATTTATTCAGTTTAGGATAACAATATAATCCACCTTGTTAGTGAAAAAATACCTTATAACTAATGTTAGTAATACAAAACACACAATCAACACCGCCAGAGATCAGCTACCTAGTTGACCACCCTCTCATCATCCACAAAATGCCTCAAAACAGGGGAGTAAGGACTCTCCGCCACTACTTTCAGGATACTATTGTTACTGAAATACTGACCCGCGTTCGATGCATCGGTGAAGCAACTTTTTTGCGTATGACCTCCGGGGAGGGGAGGTCGGGGAGTGTGGGATTTTTACCGCACTAAAACTACCCCAGTGATCACCATCAGCACATAGGGGTGGTCCTGGTTCATCTTAAAATACCAATTCGGGAACCCTCAGTGCAATGCCTGTAAGGAACATCCCTGGGGAAAACCGTTGGTCGTGTCTCACGCACCAAAGGCTAGTCTCCGTTGAGATTGGCCGCCATGGCCGAAATACGATCTGGAGGCCTATATTCTTAAAGAACGTATGCTTGTCTTGAAACGATAATAACTCGACTACTAATTTGTCGCCCACGGAAGAACCAATTACCAATTTCCGAACCAATTGATGAACTATCAACTGATTAAGATCGGAAGCAATTAGACTAATCAACTGCATTGGTCATAATTCTTCATTAATCCATACATTATTTCTTTGAATAGGTCCCGTAGTAGCGTTACAGGTCCAAGCAACACATATCCCTATTTGGCCCTCGCCCTCATTGGTCTCAAAAACGGTGAAGGAAAACATCGTATTGAAACCGGCATGTCCTAGAACCAAAATTCGAAAACATTTGACATCTACCAACCCGCACAGGGTCCTCCTGGTGGATTACGGCTCACTCCCGGAGGCCTGTGATCCTTGTAAACGACTTGGGTTGTGGAGGTTAGATAGGCAATCGCTCCATGTAAAATACTGGTATTCAGCTGGATCTGGTTAGATTGGAAGTCAACCCCAACATAGTTGGGAAAGGGCTAGACAGATTGATTGGTCCTTATAAACAAATATTTGGGGTCACGCTAATATAAGAAGGACTGTATGAATCATGACGGCAATGATCAATAGAATCTTTGAAAGCCAAACTAATCAGAGATTGGAGGTGGAGCTCCTGACGATTGCCAAGGGTATAAAAGCCTGTTTAAAAAATTCATACTATTTTGGTGCTTGCGGACATTGCAATTAACAAAACGTCCTGCTTAGAGTTAAACGCAGAACTACATGAAATATCTCTGATATTCAAAATTCAGGACAAGAAAAAGAGAAATGAGACGAGAAAAACTCCTCATAATCATTTCCTCTCCTTTTGGACCGAAAAGAAGCTCTTATTGAAATTCCTGTGAACAGCTAGACCACATGTTTCATGTTTCAATCAATATAGACCAAATCTGTATGATACACAGACTGTTGCATTGTGGTTGCATTGTATGTGATTTGTATCTCTAATGTGAACAAACACGTGGACTCCTTAAATGGATACAAGCAGACATTACTATTAATAGTAATTAATTTATCCAGACGATGTTGTACCTACTCGATACGCCATTTTAGTCAAAATATTTACTACCAGCTGCGCCCCGCGGTTTCACCCGCATAAGTGTCGATCCCGTGGGAATATCGGGATAAAAATTATCCTATGGTCTTTCCCGGGACTCAAACTATCTCTATACCAAATTTCATCTAAATCGGTTCAGCAGTTTAAGCGTGAAGAGGTAACAGACAGACAGACACACTTTCGCATTTATAATATTATAGTATGGATTGCCTCGAAGGTCATATAGTGCCCTTATTGGTGAAGTTCTTCAGAAAGGTCAGATGCGTAGTACTTGCAACCGATGTGCATGTACGACCAGCACCTAATTTGAGTAACACACTTTCAATCACAATCTGAATCATTTTGAAGGATATTGCTAATCCATTGCCTCATATGTTCGAAAAATTTGTCTACTCAACTACGTAAATAACGCAATGAATGTTGTTGAACTATCAAAACGTAAGTTATTACTCCGCTGATCTAAACGAAGCCAAAGGTGTATGTACGGATCGTAGCAGGTGGCGTTCTGTACTTTCTACCTACTCCCATACTCCCATGGGAAGACATCTTGTATTTATTATCTACTAGCAAAGTGGATTAATGAATTGAATTAGATTATCTTGTTTTAGGTAAATTAAATGTATCTAACTAGGTAAATGCGCAAATACCTTGGCCAGTGACATTGATAAAATCATAATATACCTATCCACTATTGAGCTACATTACAATTAAACTAGAAACAAAATTCATTATTCGTAGACCTGTGACAGTCGTTACGGATAGTCTGAAGCCCAAAAGTATGACAACCAGCTAAACCAGCCTTACCAAGGGATATCTTGTTACCCGGTAATTGGGTTGTAGAGGTCAGATAAGCAGTAGTTCCATGTAAAATACCAGTTTTCGGTTGCATCAGGTTAGACTGGACGCCGACCACAACATAATTGAGGAAAGGCAGGGTAAATGACGACTTATTTGCATAACGCTCTCAGTCAAATTCTCAAACGTGTTCTTATTAAATCTACTACATTCGCAGAGACGTATATTTTATCTAACTAACGGCTTCCTATGTAAAGCCCTTGATCCAAATTGAAGCGAGAGCTTTTCAAGGTGTAGGACGACTAACACAACAACGCATACAAAAGCTTGTCAATACTGGTAATCTCTTCACAAGGTTATATTTACTTGTTATACATGCTGCGTTCCAAAACGGGTATAATAGACGTAGGCAAGAAGGCTGCAAGGCTCAAGTGGGATTGGGCGGGTCACATCAGCCGCATGCAGGACGACCGCTGGGCAAAAGTTTCCACACAATGGGTGCCTGAAGATGGACGGCGCCGCCGAGGTCGACCCAGAAAGCGGTGGCGAGATGACCTGGACGCGTACCGCGACGGCTGGTTTGAGGTGGCGCCGGAATAGAGTTCCTCGCACCAGGTTCCGTACCACAAGGCAAAAACGCCGAAAAAAAACGTTTGTTGTATGTTTGTTGATAAAAAAAATCGGCGTTTTTTACCGACTTCAAAAAAAAGGAGGTTATCAATTCGATACGTATGTATGTACCTAATATTATTGGAATTGCATTATATTCACATATGACAATCTACTAAGGCTTCCAAACAAATATACAAAATTTCATAGACGTATGTATGTATGTATGTATGTATGTATGTATGTATGTATGTATGTATGTATGTATGTATGTATGTATGTATGTTTGTCCACGCATTTCTCAGCAACTATTAATCGGATCGTGACCATTTTTTTTGTAATAGCTTACATTTACTTCAACTTAGGGAACAGTGCAAGTTTCATCAAAATCGGTTCAGTAATTTTCAAGATATGGAATAATACGTGTAAGTGTGACGGCCTGGCGTATTGATACGAGCTACGGGTGTAGTGTCAAAGGGAAAACATCTCAAAACTTTGGTCAAATTCTAGTGCAAAAACTAAAAATTACGAAATAAAAAGTAATTTAAAAAAATTAAACCGACTTCAAAAAGAAATCAACTCAAAATTATGAAATAACTTTAATTTCGGAAGTCGGTGGCAAAAAACTAAAATACAGATCCCAAGACACCGACTTCCGAAATTAAAGTTATTTCATAATTTTGAGTTGATTTCTTTTTGAAGTCGGTTTAATTTTTTTAAAATACTTTTTTGCATATTTGACTAGCTAGATACTAGATTATCTAGCAAGTCAAATTGCAAAAACACCGATTTTTTTTTTTTTAAATTTCACAGCCGAGCTCTTGAACGGGGACCCTACTTGTGCTGATCACGTTCAGTTTCTTAGTCACGTAATTTATTAGAGAATCCACCATTTTCCCTTTCCTCTATAAAATCAATGCAATAATCGACACTGTACATTATCATCGAGCTCACGTGCTGTTTAAAGATCACGATCAAATATAATTGAAGGGAGGATATTAACAACATTGACTTCGTTTTTTTTTTTTTTCATTTTCCTTTAATTTACTTCTGAGTAACTGTTACTTGTGCGCACGCAGTGTTATTGAATCGACTTCATAAGTTTTTATCTACTTAAACAAATCACTTTTTAAATTGGGTATTATGCTGAATATTCATACGTACCCATTTATTGTTTATTTTTAGTTATTTTGACTTTGTTTTTAGTCAGCCCTAGTTGCGTAACACACCATCAGTCACAATCTGAATGATTTTGGAAATTGCTAAAATAATGAAAAAAAAAAATTGTCTAATAATAAGTTTAATAGAATTAAGTACGAGTACTTACGTAAGCCCGACTTTCCCAAAAAATTTAAAAAATCAAAATTTCCGACTACTCTAAAACGTTAAAAAATGCTCACTTTTTCAGCAGTCTAAAGATGCAGTTCGTGGAAGTTGTTTAGGTTCAATCTCAGATTAAACTCCAACTGCATCTGACTGCTTGGAAACTGAACTAGTCTTGAGCCACAGATTTATAAGATAACACCGTTATTTTTAGTCACATCACAAATAAACCAATGAGTGGTGATCGAAGCTAATTATGTTAAATATGTCATTACAAACAAAACACGTATGTCTATAGTCGTTGAATAACAACGTTTCTTATTATGTATGTTGATAGAGCATATTAGAGTACTTACATAAGTTGTTATAATTTATCATCTAGAAAACAATCGCAGAAGCACACAGCCGCCAAATTATAAAAAACTGTCAAAGTGCGAGTCGGACTCGCACACGATGGGTTCCGTACCACAAGGCAAAAAGACCGAAAAAAACAAATTTGTTGTATGGGAGGGGCTCCAACAAACGTGTTTTTTTTTTCGGTGTTTTTGCTTAAATATTTATTTTATTTTTAGTATTTGTTGTTATAGCGGCAACAGAAATACATAATTTGTGAAAATTTCAACTGTCTAGCTATCGCGGTTCTTGAAACAGCCTGGTGACAGACAGACGGACGGACGGACAGACAGCGAAGTCTTAGTAATAGGGTCTCGTTTTTACCCTTTGGGTACGGAACCCTTAAAATGGAACTGAGCAGGCCACATCTGCCGCATATCGCATTTGCGAAGGGAGCAGATCGGGTTCCGCACTACAGACACGACCAGCAGGACAATTGCGTAACACATTATCAATCGGAATCGGTTTCATTTTGACAGTTCATCAACATTCATTGCGTTCTTTACGTGTTGAGCAGACAAATTTTTCGAACTTATGAAGCAATGGATTAGCAATTTGCTTCAAAATAGTTCAGATTCCGATTGATAGTGTGTTACGCAACTAGGGTGCCGGTTTACATGGTGACACAATGTAATCCGATCCGTCCCTTGCTGCCCCCCCCCCCCTAGCGACGTCCTAAGCCGAGATCCGTACCCCACAGGGGGTGGCTGGGTTGACCTGCGAGATGCCATTTATAAAAAAACTAGCTGCGCCCCGCGGTTTCACCCGCGTAAATGTCGATCCAGTGGGAATATCGGAATAAAAGTAGCCTATATGTTAATCCAGGGTGTCAGCTACCTCCATACAAAATTTTATCAAAATTGGTCCAGCCGTTTGAGCGTGAAGAACTAACAAGCATATAAACACACTCACAAACTTTCACCTTTATAATATTATTGTGATTAAGAAATAGGGTGACACAATGAGCGGTCTTATCGCTAAAATCGATCATTTAAAGACAACTTTTAGAAGGATTGAAAGGGAGAAATAAGAAGAATACTGCAGGCAGTCTGGCTTATAAGGCTCAATAGGCTGATAGTAGCAACTGGCCGGCAAGTCCGGTCGTCAAAACATACCCTCAAGGTCGAAACCGCATTATTATTTAAACAATCAATATCGGTAATCACAATGAGATCATTACTCATAAGTCTTCCAATATTTTCCTTACTCTAATGTAATTACCTTTGTAACTAATTTACTGAGGCGATATTATAATACATGGAAACATGATGATCATAAGGAAATATATACAAAGTAAAACAAAATTACCTCACCGCAAGAAAACCCCGCCAGAATGGCGTGATTGATGGATTGATTGAAGAGAGACAAAACTCCTGAAAAAGGGACACCGCGTAAAAAATCAGCTGTTCCATACATTTTGTCCAGTTATATGAACATATTAAATATACAGGAAGATTTTTTTATCACCATCCAAATTTTAACGGGGTGTTCTACCCATGAATAAGAACAGCTTTCACTATGGGACCAACTCCGAAATTACAAAAAAAATCAGCTGTTTAATACAAAAGTTCAATAAGTACCTACTTGACCAAAATGTATGAAACAGCAGATTTTTTTTTTTGTGATATCAGAGTTGGTCCCGCAGACTTAAGTCTGTGGTTGATCCCATAGTGAAAGCTGTTCTTACTTATGGGTAGAACACCCCGTAAAAATTTGGATGGTGATAAAAAAATCTTCCTGTATACATAGAGCAGCTATTTTTTTCGGTTTTTCAGGGTTAGTCCCATATTAAAGTTGTTTATAATAATGCGTACTATGACCTCTTAACAGGTTTTCGGTTGTTTCAATTACACCTTGTAGGTATGCACGAAACGGTTGCCTCAATGTCATCAGTTATACCGCCTATAATTTTTAAACTCTTGCCATATACTTCAAGACAAAAAATAAGTCCTTTTATTGCTTGTCTTGAATTTTGTCTTAAAAATACATTTTTTTTGTCTACGGGACATTATTACTAAAGGCTCCGCTGCCGCTGTCCGTCCGTCTAACACAGGGCTGTATCTTTTGACCAATACAAGTTGAACTTGAAATTTTCACAGAGTGTGTACTACTAAGGCCGCTATAACAACAAATAACAAAAATAAAGTCAACCTTTAAGAAACCCCCATACAATAAACGTGGTTTATTACTAAAGATTTTTTTTTTATATTTTTTGTGCGGTTGTACCGAACCCTATTACCTTGCCTTGTCAAAATCTGTGACTTATGAACTCAAAGTATTGGTTAAGCCCTATCAAAATAATCCAAAGTTTTTATTCGAAGGATATTAATCTTCATATTAAATAAACGACTGCCATACATCATCATATTTACACAATGATCCACATAACAAGTAATTATCATAAACCTCCCTAATCTTAATTACTCCAATGACATTGGCTTCTGCAAATATTTAGTTGTGATTGGTTAACTGCGTTCAACATAACGTCTGCGCTTGCGCACAGAATCTCAAGAGCTGCACAATTTGACATTTGACATCTTAGGACTATCTAAAGAGCTCCAATAGTACTTTTATGAGGGATCGTTCACTAACTACTGCGTTATCTGCCAACCCGCACTGGGCCCGCGTGGTGGATTACGGCACACTCCATCTCACAGAGAGCCTCCTCTCTGTGAGATGAAGTGGGCCGTAATCCTGTGTCCCAGCAGTGGGAACTTTATGGTCTGATTATTATTTTAAAACTATTGTCTATTAATTAGTGCGAACCATTAAACAAACATACATTCTTAAAGGATTATAGGAAGAAAAAAAATGGTAACCACAAATCTATATTGATACTAACAAAAAAAAACTCTAGACAGTTCCATGAATAAAATAAGCCTAAAACCACTAGCAAATCACGACGGAGACGTCGAGTTAAAAAATAAACAACGATCGATTCGTGGAACTTGCGACCAAAGAATTTATGTATGCTTTGCTTTACTGGGGATTTTGATCTTAGCATAATATTGACATAGCCAAACGGTCATAGACACCTACAATTTTTGTTTTTTGTTGAGAAATGGAGTATTCTTTGCTTCCGCACCTTATAATTAGTAAGTACTGCAGGTATATTCTGTAAAAATCTCTTTGTGAAAACTTAGGTGAAGTGAGCTCTCATTCTCCCATGCATTCTACCTGATCATCATCTGCCTAGCCTTTTCCCAACTATGTTGGGGTCGGCTTCCAGTCTATCCGGATGCAGCTGAATACCAGTATTTTACATGGAGCGACTGCCTATCTGACCTCCACAACCCAGTTACTGGGTAATCGGTAAATCAGCTATCGATTTATAATCGATGGCTGACATCAATGCAAACATAATGAGACCAAACCCCGCAAAGCATTTTCGGCAACGTACGCGTGAGTGGCTATGCAACAAGATGTTAACAAGTTAACAGTCATTTTAGAAGACCTATTCAACGATTCCCCTCGTGTGGTAGACGACGAAAAAAATATTAATTCCCACTTCACATGTAGGGGAGCTACCCTAAAAAAAATATTTTCCAAAATTTTATTTTACCATTTGTCGGCGTAATTTATATACACACTCCTGCAAAATTACAGCTTTCTAGTACTAACGGTCTCTTAGCAAAACCACGGACAGACAGACAGACATGACGAAACTATAAGGGTTCCATATAGGTACTACGGAACCCTAAAAAATATGGATGTCACGTGATCAACTTTGAACGTTAACATATCGAATTACTTAAAAAAAAAAAAAACAAAATTGCGGACAGCTAAGTATGCCACGGATCTTCAAACCCCTACACTAAACTTTATGTCATAGTCTGTATAACAAACAAGCTCAATCAGTACACCAACCACTTAATATCCGCTACACTCACAGCTACCACCAACTACCATCCAATTACCACCATCAGCGGTGACAATAGCTGTCAGATAGCATCTCAGATGGTCAGATAGTGTTGTAATCACTGAGGGGACGGTTGTAACAGTTGTAATTGACACGCGAGCTGTATGTTGTGGTTTTAATTGTTGGTTCATATGTGTGGACATGTGACTGACGAGGATACAGGGTGTCTATATCTTTACTAACAATAAAACTGAAGAGTTTGTTTGTTTGGACGCGCTAACCTCTGGAACTACCAGTCGGATTTGAAGAATTTTTGCATTTGATAGTCTAACTTTTGAGGAAGGCTATAGGCTATTTAACATCACTGTGTCACCGTCTTTCCAACCCACCCCGTCGCGTCGCATAGCTTCACCTGCCCGCGCTATCACTTCGTTTTCCCTTAGCTTTCTTTCTGACTTTTTTTTCTTTTTACTCGGCCCCTAAAGGTCACAGCGTGATATTAAATAGCCTATAGCCTTCCTCAAGAATTGGGCTATCAATTTTTCAAATCCCACTAGTAGTTCCGGAGATTACTCCCTACATACAAGTATACAATTTTTACCTCTTTATATTAATAGGGTATTTGTTTGTTTATTATTATGTATAGATTTTACACTATTTTTCGTTTCATATGCGAAATCGTATTTTTATATCGAACCAAAAATTCGAAGACATGTGAAATATCATCATCGCATTAGGCCCGCGTGGTGGATTACAGCCCACTCCCTCTCACTGAAAGGAGGCTTGTGTCCCAGCAGGAACGTTATAGGCTGATTATGTATGTATGTATGTGAAATCGAATCTAGGTACAGCCTGTATATATAATATAAATGGTTATTTTATTTTGTAACTGGCTGTGGAAAAACACGTGCTACTCACAGTGAGTAAATTAAGATGATACGGGGATGTTCGCTATTATCTGATAAGGTTGGACATCTTACTATAAAAATTTAAACACTTGTTCACGTGTGTCTAATGTCAGTGTTGCGTCAAAGTCCATATAATAATGTCGTGTTTAAACACGTTTTTACCGACTTTACAAAAAGGAGGAGGTACTATGTTCGGATGTTTGTATGTTTTTTTTTTTTTTTTTTTTTTTTTTTTTTGTATGTTTGTTCATCGAATACGCCGCCAATTATCGACGGATTTTCAAAATTCTTTTTTTGTTCGAAAGTAGATAGTTCTGAGGTGGTCCCATTGTCACCAAGTTAGGATCTGATGATGGGATCTTAGAGAAATCGAGGGCAACCCTCAAATTTTATAGGCTCACTTATTGTTTTTCGCATATTTTATGAAGTATCTTGTGTATTTGTGTATGGTTGTCACCATCTCAGGTAGCTGGGCTGATGATGGAAGGTACAACTCCTTAACAGTAAGAAGTTACTCGAACAGGCAAGGACTGTTTTAGTAAATTGTTTTGATGTTTGATAGGGCATTTGCCACATTTGGTCTCATGATCATCAAGTCATAATGCTGCAGTCAGGATAGTCTGCAGAGTACCTAACTCCTCGACAACTAACAGCAGATATATCGTGTTTAGGCTCATTGAAAAGGGCTCGATGTGTGGATAAACGTACTGTTACTGAGGAACACCGAAGACCTGATGCTGACGCCAGGAGCATCAGAAAAAGTAGAAACCTTTAAATTACAGCACCGTAGTCGTGTTTGGGCTCATTTTAAACAGGACTAATTTTAAGTTCAATGCAATGTTGACATAAGTCTGGCCTGATGTTGCAGCCAGGATTATCAGCATCTAATCTAAAAACTAATAAAAGGAGAACTCCTCAACAATTAACGTCCCTGCATCGAGAAAAGGAATATTTTATAAAAAGGCGGTGGGCAAGTTGACTTTAGGCTATTGTAACTTAGATAAATTATAAATAGACCCACTAAAAAGCGAGAAATAAAAACTTTTTAACAAAAAAAAAACCGACTTCCAAAAAAAACACTACAAACTGAAAAAAAAAACACTACAAACTGAAAAATAACTTTAATTTCGGAAGTCGGTGGCAAAAACTAAAATACTGATCCTAAGACACCGACTTCCGAAATTAAAGTTATTTTTCAGTTTGTAGTGTTTTTTTTTTCAGTTTGTAGTGTTTTTTTTGGAAGTCGGTTTTGTGGTAGTAAGGTTAATGTACTGGCGGGTGCGTTTTTTTTTTTAATGGCGTTAGCATTTTAACTTTGAAGATTGTCGTCTGCTTAAAAACCGGACGTACCCGTGGATGCCTCAATAAATTAAGGCCTCCAGACAGGGCTTGAAAACTTAAAAACTAAGCGACTACACGCTAAGGGCACCCTTTGTGGGGTACGGAATTAGGCGGGTGCAGTCGTTTGCTTCAAGGCTTTATATTATTACTACAAGCTTTTCTTTGGCCCGCAGACCAAATCAGGCAGTGGTCATGGTCGTGGACAGTTCTAAAGGTTGGTTTATAGGTTGCCGCGTCACCGTGGCCGACTTGGAAATCTCTAAATAGACTTCGAAAACCCAAGTCGGCTGGAGCAAAGACATTCTCCACAGATGGACGACTCAGATCTCAAGTGCGTATGCGGCACCTCTCCACAGACAATGGCCCACCTTCCATCCTGCGCCGTATGCTGTAACCTGAGCACTTGATGATCTTATCCAGAGGGGAAATTCCCGTTTAAAGAACGTTCACAGTCTGATCTCAGTCTCAATCTGTCAAAAATGCCACAAATTTCCCTACATTTTTGACATTGATTGTCTCTGAGATGAGACTGAGACTTTAATTTAAACGTTTTTTTATGTACTTACGGGAATTGGCCTTCTGACCTTAAATAGCAAATAACTAGAAAAAAAACTAATTCAATCTAACGACGTTTTAGAGTTATGTGTAGCAAGGGTTAAGCCTGTCCGCCTTACCATAAAATTAAGTATATTAATCATTTATCTCACTGTCTTCATAATATGTATAATTTTCACAACGAACCTAATATTAAAAGAGTAACCGTAGGCGACATCTCTTGCCAAACAATTAAACTAATCCTATCCTCGCTGCGCATGCGCTTCAATACTACAGCGCCATCTAGCGTCACATACATTAGTTTTAGATAATCTTCACAGATGGCGCTATACAATCACGCCTACAGTCATCAATAGATGGCGTTGTACTCCGAAAATAGATAAGCTCTTCTAGCTTTTCTAAAATAGATTTTAACTCTATCGGTATTCGGTCACCGTCCAAAATATAGTCAAAGTGGCATGCAAGATTTAATAATTACTGAATAAATGACTTACCTCCGCCCAAAAGCAGACGATGAGGGATGATCCCGACATAAGCAGCGGGTAGTAGGCAGATAGCAGGCTCGTTGCCCATCCCTCTTGGAACGCCGACTGGAAGGACACAAACAAGGTGATAAAAACAAAGGCATCATGTATAATATGGCCGCAAAATTATGGTTAAAAACGTATTCCAAACTAGCTTTTTCCCGCGGCTTGGCCCGCATGGATATCGGAACATATCCCACGGGAACGTGCTACCGGGTTTAAAAGGAAATGTGGTCGGACAGACTTTTGAAAAACTCAGTGAAAAAGCCTAAGTAAAAAGTCATAATTCGAGGTTTGGCTCTCGCCTAACCTCCTCCAATATTGGAACAATTTAAAAGATATTTCATAAACTAAATAAGAAGGATATATATATACTGTGTCCCTATGTTTTTCTTTTTTCATGAATAGTTATCAGGCCTCTATTGACAGCGTACAGCAGAGATGGCACCGCTCTCTCAAGAAACCCAAGCTACAGGTTCTATTTCCAGTACCAGTCTTTTAGTTATAGCCCAAGAGACAAGAAGCAACCTCCACCCGATCAAAGATGTTTCACTGTCACTCACACTCACCGGCGAAACGAAGTAGGCTCCCCTTATCAGCGAGGCCAAAAACGCGACCAAGTACAGCATCTTCTGTGTGGTGACCTTGCAGGCGCGGAGGAAGGTCGGCGCCTTCAGACGGCGGTACTCCATCACCACGCATATTGTGAGCTGGACCGCGCAGACGAAGGCTACGAGGAGAAACACGCCGCCTATGCCTGGAAAGAGAGTGTATTTATTTATTTAGGATGTCCAACAAAAGATATCAACCATACATGTCACATAAATAAAGGGCAACATTCTATACTACTCGTAACAGCCGCACAGGTCGATCGATCAGGTTAAGCTATAACGCTTGCCGCGGTTGGGTCTTTTTAAAAATCAAAATTAAAATATTTTATTTCACATAAGCCTACATGGGCACTTATGAAACGTCAGAAGCTAGGTGCACGGTTCCAATTGGTCGTTTCCTATGGAGAAGAACCGGCAAGAAACTCCACGGTTACTCTTTTTAAAAATAATTGGCTTTTACAATATTTTCAAATTACAGTAGGTATGGGAGGATAGCGTAGGCCTGTCAACAAGTATCAGGTACTTGATAAAATAAAAAATGGTCTACAGATCTAAAGTCTACAAGGCCTACAAAGTCCTCACATTTACAAAATAAGAATCTATCAAAAGGATAAATAAAAAAATAATAACCTAATAAAACCTAGTGATATGATTCCCATTACAACCACTAATAAAGAGATGAAAAATTTTAATTGTCTGTACATACCGAGACCTCTCCGTGCCTCGGAAAGCACGTTAAGCCATTGATCCCGGCTGTCATTCGTCGATCTTTGACAGTCGTTACGGGTAGTCGGAGGAATATACTGCATCAGCGTAGTACGCTGTCAGCAAAAGCCACTGAATGATACTTACAGGCATGATAAGGCATGTTAGGTCCAGCACACTCGTCTCCCGCGTACCGGATCTCGCACAAGCACGTGCCATTCATGCAGTCCCCGCGGCCGCTGCAGTCAAGTGCGCAGCCGGCGCCGCGAACAGCCGCCGACATCACTGCGTCTGCGTAGTACGCTAGCAGCGAACGCATCTTATGGTGAGCGACGGTCACCGTCGCTTAGAGGTACTGAAATAAAAGAGAAAGAATTGGTTAGTACAAGAAGTTACTTGGATCTGTTTATTTGAAACAGGGAACAGAATATCATAACCTACTGGGTATATCGTTGCTATGGAACTCGCATTCAAACATTCCGTACTCATAATATTCAGCAAAAAAGAAGTATCTTAGATCTCTTGAAGAGGAACAGGGTATCATCATCACCGGGCTGTATCTATACCCAGAACTGCTATACATTCAAAGATTCCTTACTCATAATATTACCTACAGACCGTGAAGAGATTGGTAAGTAAAAAAAAATACTAAATAAGATCTCATGGTGTGGATGAAAATCAAAATATTGTATTTCACATAAACCTACATGGGCACTTATGAAACGTCAGAAGCTAGGTGCACGGTTCCAATTGATTGTTTCCGATGGAGAAGAGCCGGCAAGAAATTTCACGGATCACTTCACTCTTTTAAAAATAATTGGCTTTTACAATGTCTTTAAATTACAGTACTTAATAAAATAGAAAATGGCCTACAAATCTACAGTCTACAACGTTCTACATTCACAAAATATAAAATAATCTATAAAAACGATTGCCATTACAGTACATCCACTAGATGGAAACAGTTTATCATCACAAGTGAGGACGGTTTAGTTGCTATGCCGCTCGCGTACAATTATTCCATAGTCACAATATGTATGAACAGCAGTTTGTAAAGGATACTGCTTTCAATAGACATAAATATGACAATGGAACTTTTGTTCGAGATATTTTCATAACATGTTTGGTGAATTGATTGATATGATAATAAGCATAGCATAATCAGCCTATAATGTTCCCACTGCTGGGACACAGGCCCCCTCTCGGTGAGAGGGAGTGTTCCGTAATCCACCACGCCGGCCCAGTGCGGGTTGGCAGATGTCACATGCCTTCGAATTTTTGGTTCTAGAACATGCGGTTTCCTCACGATGTTTAATATATCTTGGGTGTAAATGGCAGGGCAAGTAGATATCTTCACAATCTCAGTCAAAAGACATACACTTCTTGTCTTGACATAACAGAACATGATATCACGCCTGTAACCCTTGAAGGGTTAGGCAAAGGTACACCCACATTTCGCCAGCTGTTATGTTTAAGGCCCATGTTTTAGGAGCGAGCTTATTGCCATCAACCGGGCACAAATTCAGACTCCGGGCTGCTACTGAGATGTTCCTGACAGCAAAACCCAATATCACTTTACCAGACGGTCTAGAAATCCCATCTCATGCGCAGAAATTGCGACCACTAGATGCAACGAGACAGAAAAAATACATAATTATACTTCTGGACATTTCTACGTTCTACCTCTTTTATTCGCTACTTGAATCCAACGGCTTCCAGTAACCTTCACCTAATGGGCCTACTCAAACTGCGCCTTCTTCCAGTACTGTAGGCAGAACGTAAGTAGTTTTTTGAACTGAAAACTTCTTTAGACGCGTTGGGCATTTTTTTTGGCTGGGAAAATAATCCAATAACTTCTACCTCTCTGGACGGAGAGGGCATGTCAGACTACTAAAACCCACCCGTATTCCTTCAGTTGCCTATGCCAGGGCCCACGGTAACTCTTTCGAATAATCCGCGAAAAGTAAGTAGTATCAAACCCAGTACAAGCTGGCGTCGTATTCTATTGAAATTCCGTACTACGCAAGGCCAAGTCAAGGGCAAAATATTACCACCGGTAACTCTTTCGAACAACCCGCGAAACGTAAGTAGTATCAAACCCAGTAATACAAGCTGGCGTCGTATTCTATTGAAATTCCGTACTACGCAAGGCCAAGTCAAGGGCAAAATATTACCACCGGTAACTCTTTCGAACAACCCGCGAAACGTAAGTAGTATCAAACCCAGTAATACAAGCTGGCGTCGTATTCTATTGAAATTCCGTACTACGCAAGGTCAGGTCAAGGGCAAAGTATTAGGTACCACCGACAACATGCAGTCGACTATACAGCACGTGTCCGTCATTCGAGAACTCTTCGGTCCTGTTAGGAATTTGTTTGTACGAGGAGTGTTCCCCAGTCGCCCTTTGTTACACACACACACGTGAAAAAAGGGTGAGTTTCCCGGGAAACTGATAGCATAGTAAACACGGAAAGGGCTCCAAAAGTACATGACCGTGAAGTTATCGATTTCTTGTTTTCGCCATTCCCCTTCGCAGTATCAGATGGCAACCGTTCCGTGTTATTCGCAATCGGTGTGAATTATGATGAAAATATTATGACGTTGAACACATTGTAGCTCGAATGGTAGAGATTTGTGGGGATAAACAAAACAACAGTTATGTTTTCATAAGTAGCATAATCAGCCTATAATGTTCCCACTGCTGGGACACGGGCCTCCTCTCGGTGAGAGGTAACTTGGGTCGTAATCCACCACGCGGGTCCCAGTGCGGGTTGATAGATGTCACATGTCTTCGAATTTTTGGTTCTGGGACATGCCGGTTTCCTCACGATGTTTGCCTTCATCGTTTTGAGAGCAGTGGTGGTGAAATAATTTACACAAAGTCTCTCTTTATTTTTCATAAGTATTTGCTTGAAAACGCAAAATAACTTATTAAGATAAATTCCGTTCCGTGGGCTTTAAGCGCTTTAGAATTGCCACTGATACATTACTGTCAAATTAACCAGTAATTAAAAAGGTTTATTTCTTCTTGGGAAAAATAAATTCAAATAATATAATATATAATATAATATAATATAATATTCCACAACTATCACACAACGCCGTCTAGTCTCAAGCTAAGCAGAGCTTGTGTTATGAGTACTAGACAACTGATAAACATACTTATATATATTTCTAAATAAATACATATATAAATGAACCATTCGCGCTTTTGACACAATCATAAAAAAATAATTTTATGACCTGTCAGGTTTCCTAACATTATTTACTACCGACCAATCGTTATAAAGACCCAATTCCTTTCTGCTGTAGGTAAGTACTCTGTACTACGCACATGCAGACTCTGACATAAGATCGAGATCGTGACGTACCACATCTGCGCCTGCGCTTACGTAACACCCACGTGTTGGGAGTGGGACCGAGGTCGTTGCACTGCCGCACCTATAAAATTATACGCGGCCTTACAACGAGATGAAAAGTGCGTCCAACTATGTTGTAGACGTTTTGGGGAGTGATTTGTTAAAAAAAAAAGATTTATTTTGGAAACTATGACAGGTATGATAGGATAAGAAAAGATAGATAAAACACTAAATACACAAAAGATAGCACAACACACAAAATCACAATTAAATGATAACAAATTACATTAATATATATGGTACGGCTAATGACCGAAGTGCAGCTACATCTAGGTTTAACCAAACCTAACCTCGGGGTGCGCTTCACTCGCTCTTGCATCCTATGTCGCCTCCCGAAATACACACGAACCGCATGTAGCCGGCTAAAACTAGGTGTAGCCGCACTTCGGCCGGCTAAAACTAGGTGTAGCCGCACTTCGGCTATTAGCCATGATATATATATAAAAACAACAAGAAATGAAAAACATGACATTGTGACATGTATGATGTAGACGTGCTTCACTGAACTCAAAATAAATTGGCATTCACTAAGGACAGGGGGATGAGGGATGATACAGAAGAGCTTTGTACAGTGTCAAGCTACAAACTTTCAAGCCCTTATGGGAATATCGGGATAAAAACTATGCTATGTCCTTTCCCGGAACTCAAACTATCTCTATACCAAATTTCATCTAAATCGGTTCAGCGGTTTAAGCGTGAAGAGGTAACATACAGACAGACACACTTTCACATTTATAATAATTTAGTATGGATTACACAAGTACTTGGCTGCTAAGAGTACCATGACGCATCATCCTTGAAGTGCCCCTGTGTTTGAAGGTCCGAGTTTGTGGGAACGAGTAATACGTAGTACGGAAGCCGTTAGGCTTTTGTCACGTACGAGACCTATTAAGAATGTATAATGTAATAGGGAAGGAAGGACTCATAAAAGAATCGAACGCAGCTTTGACGATCTCTTTGTGGTAATTTTACAGCTTCAGGCTCGAAAAAGGCTTCAAAAGCAATTCGATGGATCTTAGAAGTCCTGGGCGTCATTTCAGGACCATAAATGATAAGAACATAAATTATTATTATTCAATTATATCCAAAAGTATCAATGGAACATGATAAGTACTTAAATTATTGCTAAATGCTTTTCCGTTTTCCGGAAATATCGGGAGCTCCAAAACAAAACATTGTAAATATTCCAAGTGCTAGGTAGGAATAACTTTGAAGACTTGATGACTTGTCAAAAAATTTTGCTAAAGAGATTGATATTTATATCAATTTCGTTAGCAAAATTTTTTGACAGTACTATGTAAACAAGTAAACAAGTCATTCATAAATGACTGGTGCAAGTGACGTCTTTGTAGCTTGTTATAATGGTGATCGAGAGAGTTCAAATTGAGAACGGGAAAACAAATGACAAGGTGGGTGGATGGCATTATTAAACTTGTCGGAAACAGCTGGAAAATATTATCTAACATAAAACACGGAAAATGGCTTATGAGGCGTATGCGTATGGGCCAGTAGTGGGAACAAAGATATGGATGATGAATTGATGATGAACCCATCGTTATACATGGTTGGTGAAAGATGAAATATCAAATGTTACTGGAGAAAAATATCCTAAATATCACTCGTTCCGTTCCACTAAAATCCCCTAGACCAGTCCCCCAGGGGACTATTGTAGTTAGGTTCGTTCTTTCAAACTTTTTTTTTTGCGGATGGGAAATCATCAAATGACCCCCTCCCGTGCTGGGTGGAGCGAAAGGGAGTGTCAGACTCTTACTGACTAAAACCCACCCATGTGTGTGTGTGTGTGTTCAAACTTGTATTTTACTCGGACTTCTTGAAGAGCTCACTGAATATTTCTTACAAATACAAGGGGTTGAAAATAGCCTGAACTGTTTCGAGAAAAGGGTGGTATGGCCGTGCCGACTTGGCGGGGGCACATGCCGTGCCCCCAGATAATAGGTTCACTGAAACAGAACCGCGTTTTGTTACAAAATAATTGCACAATATACAAAGTCATTCATTGTTACTACGCTCTATCAGGAATTCAGGAAGTTGGTACAAAACCGCTAACTATTATGAAAAACAATCATTTAAGTACCTACATTATTATTTTGTACTCGTTATCAATATTATAATGACCTAGTAGATTAGATTAATTTAATTAAATAAGCGTTCACATAAAGATTATTTTAAACTTTCCCTGTACAGTATTATTTTTATTAAAATGATCGTCTGAGCTGATTTTATGCTTACACAAAGCATAATCAGTCTATAATGAACCCACTGCTGGAAGACAAGCCTTCTCTCAGTTAGGGAGGAGTGGGCCGTAATCAACCACGTAATAATTCCTCACAATGTTTTCCTTCACCGTTTTGAGAGCACGATGGTGAAATAATTTACACCAATTAAAGCGCCTGACTGGGTTTCGATACTACGACCTACAACTCGTACCTAAGGGCCTGTGCACACCACGTTTTTTAAACGCGCCGTTGACGCGCGTTTTAGAAACGTGTGTCGACGGCACGCTTTTATCCTACAGAACGTCTACAGCCGGTCGATTCTGTAAAAATCTCACCGTGAAAACTTAGGTGAAGTGAGTTTGTTTTTGCTAGGTATTGATACTATTAACAGCTCACTCCACGCTCACTTCACCTAAGTTTTCACGGTGAGATTTTTACAGAATAGCACCGCAGGCTGCGTCTGACTCGCGTCTGTATCGCTACAAACGCGCGTCAACGGCGCGTTTAAAAAACGTGGTGTGCACAGGCCCTAAGTCGCAGCCTCTCACAACACTTATAGAAACTAATTTTAAATCAAAATTCATGTAAGAACATCGATTTAAATTCTAGAATAGATTTAAAATCATCCTTTGGTTCACTGGTTCATTAATAACTAAACTGTTTGTGTGTATTTATATTTTTGCATCGCTATCCAATGTAAAACCAGTGTCAACATTCTCATTATTATATTCCTTTTTATTATTATAGTCCTTTACAAAAAGTTTATCAGAATAATAGTCTGTTGATATTTGTTCGCTGGCTTTTGAAGTATCAATATAGCTAAGGTTATCGAAAACAATATGGATACAAATCCTCTCAAAACGGTAAAGGAAAACATCGTGAGCGAACCTAGAGCTAGAAAATGTCTTAAAACAAGAAGTTCGAAGACATGTGACATCCACCAACTGGTGGATTACAGGCCAGCTTACTGCTTCTCAAAGAGAGGCCTGTGTCCTAGCACAGTGGGAACATCATAGGCTGATTATGCTAATAATGCCCCTAATTGAATGCAACATTTATAGGAAAATCGTGCAGCGGTCCCTTAACATCTCTTTATACGTTTTCCGGATAGGCCGCGCCGTTTGCGAGTACTATGCATCTGACCTTTTCAAGGACACCACCAAAGTCAAGATATAATGGCTAACTGCTGGGACACGAGCCTCCTCTTGCCTCTAGAGGAGGCCTGTGTCCCAGCAATGTAAACATTATAGTCTAATTATAATAACAAGAAAACTAATAAAAAATCATGCAGAGGTCCCTAAACATCCCTTTATTACGTGTTCCGAATAGGTCGCCGTTTGCGAGTACTCCGCATTTGACCTTTTTGAAGGACACCACCAAGAAGGTCAAGGTACGCACTCCACATAGCCGCAATCCCGGGGATTCTCCAAAAGCTATGAAAAATATTAAAGGTTTGGCCCCCTGAGAGTAAAAACTTTTATTTAAATTGCTTACTTCGCAAAAACCTGACAACCTTGAGGGTTATAGAGTATACTTGATGGTACATTTGTAGGTAAATACGGTATGGTAAAATATGTGTGTTTGTAGCATTATGTTAATATGTGCTAAAGGACATACATGTAATTAATGGTATTTTCCTTTACATGGAAACATCTGTTGTCGTATGCCTTGACTTGTTTTAAATTGTTAAGAACATGGTTAGGTGAAGAGTAGGCTGTCCTAGTTTTTTTTTTAACTCAAACTCAAGACATTTACTTCAATTAAACACCAATTACAGGCAGCATTTGCTTGGGGGAGGCCTATGTCCGGCAGTGGACGTCTTTCGGCTGAAATGATGATGATGATGAATTACAGGCACATTTGAATTATCAAGAACTCGGTCAGTCAGAAAGGAGAAGAAAGAAGACATATTTTGATAGTCCAATACGATTGCCGAACGTCTGCAGTCTACACATATCTGTAAGATTTGGTCATCCATGGTCCATGCTGACTTGAAACATTCAAATTTGTATCTCATCATCTTTAATTTAATCAGAAGAATTGAGGCTTATTTAACAAAACACTCAAAACGTGTTCGTGTTCACCAAGTTTTTGTTCGTTCGTGCGTACACGGCTTAACACAGACAAGACGTAGAAATGTTTTAACTCCTCGACATGATTAAATAGTACTTGAGTCCTAATAATATAACCTTTAAGTACCAATAGTAGCTCTTCACTATTTTGTATTCAAGAGGCATTCGAGGCACCCTCTTCGAATAACCCGAGATATGAGTAACAGTTTTTTATGAGAGCTGACATAAATCATGATATAATGCGAGAATTTTGTTAGACGAAGTTACAGCTAACCTCGAAACATACTAACTGTAGCAAAAGCTTTCTCTTTAACAGACCAACGATAATTATCATAGCCAAAAGACGTCGAATGTTGGGCATAAGCATCGCAACACCGACCGCTTCCCACATCCAATGGAAAATTACCAGATTGTCGGTCTACCAACTGTCAGATTTTCCATCTCCCCTTAAAAACCCGGCTCTTGAACCGATTGAAAACATTTGTAACAAAGCAATGATTTAACCACGTGTTGCCTACATGGCCAAACATTGCCAATATTGATCAAGGAGCAACCAATATTGGCCAACTAACCTAACGCCAACAGACCCAAAACAAACAATTTAATCAAGCTACAAAGCAAGCCATCACGCTATAGAGGAAACTTCTAGGCTTAAAGGTCACACACACCAAACACACAATACAGGGCGTTTTCCTGCGCACTGCCCTCGTGTCTCGGACGTGCGCCGACGCAGAACTGGGTCACAAAACTCGAGATAACTGTGGCAATTAGCACGGCTGGTGGTCTATTTAGATCTGGCTGTTTATTTGTATGTTCAAGTGGTAGTTTTCACCTAATTGGAGAGTTTTAAGTAGAATAGTAGAGGCGTTGTTAATTGATAAAATCTAGCATTGAGCCTAGAGCACAAGTGACCTTTTCAAGCTAGCTATTTTCCTGCCTATTGTAGTTTGTTGGATCCTTAAAACAACTAAACACACAACATCACGCCTGGATTTCCCCGAAGGGTTCGGCAGAGTTGTACCTATCTATACATATACATATAGTTTACCCACATTTCATCAGTTTTGTTTAGAAAGAAAAGAAAGAAATAAAATAAGTTTATTTGCGATAATGTTAGTTTTGTATTTTTCGGTATCGCACACTGGCCTTGGATCCTGACCTTTGGCCCCCATCTGCGGCCAACACTACAATTTGTTGGTTCATTCATTTTAACGTGACATAGTAGGTACCTCTACCAACTTCGTCCCAGACCTTTATCTAATGACTGTTAGGTATAGGTCTGGGACGGACGGACCTATACAGTGTCCCGTAAGTCGTAAGTCGACGTCAAGCCGGAGGAAGTTGGCGCTTTTAATAAGCATTCCAATTTTTTTATTTTTTTATTCCAAAGATTTTTTTTTTCTGATAGGTAACCATTATGACTTGGCCTTTTACCCGATTCTGGCTTAACGTCGACTTAAGGGACATCCTATATATGCATCCGCACATAGGTCCTGCCGTCCACGACCTTGAAAGATCCAGACCAGAAAAGGACACCGCTGTCCAGCGGTGTCCTTTCCTGCATTATACATTCAACTGATTTAATCCCTCACTCCTCCCAGTTTTTTGCACAGAGGAATTTCTGATGACCCCCATTCAAACCTCATTGCGGAAAGGACAACCCAAACCTTTTTTTGTTGTTTATCACATTTTAAACTCGTAAATACTACCTTAGTAAATTGTACCCTGGACCCTGAATGATGAGTCCCTGAACAGTTCGGAATATGACCCGCATGGCCAATTAACATACATGGCTACATTCCGCCATTGATGTATTGTTTGTAAACAATAGCATTGGCGTCGTTGAAGACATTCGATATTGACTCTTTGGAAATGATAAAAAGGTTGTGATGACCGATGGCCTGCAGGACGATACGATTCGAATTGCGTGTCGGCTGCAGGACGAAGCGCGTAACAGCCGAGCAGCCGATCGGTCGACAGTCGCTTAGCTGACGGATGTCGGCTGCTATTGAATGACAAAGATCAGAATGTCACCGAGTTTAAAAGCAGAAAAGACCGATCGAGATGTCTCCATCTCAACAAAGACGACAAGGATCATAAATTAGATGCAATGCGAATGTTTTGCGCGTCAGTCTAACTTAAGGGCGGCAAAGGATTTTCGTAACTTATTTACATATCCATAGTACTCACATTTCGTTAATTTCGTCACGATTGGACTTGAGCATAAAGGCTAATACAAACAGGCGCGACACAAAGGCACCGCTTGTTACGCGACTTGCGGTGCCTTTGTGTCGCGCACGATTTTATCGCGAGTCGCGCCTGTTTGAAGGAGCCTTTACTGATTAATCTGTCCGCGCGTGAGGACACTACAGCAAAACGCATACGTACGACAAGCAAACGACCCCTTTAATACGACGGGCCTTTTAAAAGGTCAGCATTTCCTGGCTTTCCTGGAAAAAATAGTTTCAGTAATATATGGGTGCTTAGGTATATCCATTCTCTCCTGCCTAGTGATGTGATTCTACCCGGGTAAATTCCTAAAATGGGAATATTCCCGGGAACATTCCCATTAAATCCACCCAATGGGTATTTATTCGGGTATTTATATTTTTATGATCAATTTATACATATTTCGCATATTTGATTTAGTAAAACTGCAACATCCGAACGTAATCACACTTAAGGTGAATGGATAGTGGTAGACCGCGAAATTCAAATTTTTTTACGTTTTTTGCAATTTGCAGGTCAGTGTCAGATTGTATCTTGATCAAAATATGATTCGCGACAATAACAGGTACATATTTATAGAATTATAATCATTAATATATCTTTCTAAGTTAGATTTCTACCACCAACCACCAATCTCTTATGGAAAAGTGTTAGGGGTAGAAATCTAACTTAGAAAGATGTATTAATGATTCTAATGATTATAATTCTCTAAATATGAATCTGTTAGTGTCGCGAATCATATTTTGATCAAGATACAACCTGACCCTGGCCTGCAAATTGCAAAAAACGTAAGAAAATTTGAATTTCGCGGTATCAACTACCCATTCACCTTAATTGCGTGGCGCACACATTGAATTTACTTTGTCATGATATAATGAAAGAAGATGCTATACAAGCCTTCATTTCAGTTGCCGTCGACGTAATCAAATCTATTAGAAAAAGTCAAATTCTGAGCGCGTTATTCAAGCAGGTAATTGTACAGACGCCAGCACATCAAGTTACTACAATCTGTCAGATTTCTTTAATAGATTTTCGACTTTATTGCTAAAACATAAGGTTCAAGGTTGATTGGGAAAATCTGACAGTTTCGGGTAGGTTGACCTGCTGGCGTCTGTACATGTCATTCAAAGATATAAAATCACGTCTGTTCTTTCTGCTTCCTGGTTTTTCTTCTTTGGTTGACAATAATGACAGGGTGAGGATTTTAAATGCAGTTGATAAACGCAGAGGGTACTGCATAAAGCCTATTCATCTAGCAACCTTTAAGCTAGATCCAAAATCTCAAGGCATCGAACTCAACGAAGATGAAGAAATCATTGCCATGGATTTCATTCACGAGAAAGGAAGGCAGTTACACTTGGAAATAATGACTGATTTAGCTAATTATAGAGCAAGAGAAGGTTTGTGGGGAAAATCTTTTGTTTGGACCAGCCTCCAGAAAATGAATCCCTTAACTTGGTGGAAAGGAATTTGCAAAAAGAAACCTCTGAGCAAAGTTGCAGCTTGTCTTTTAACTGCTCCCTGCACCTCGGCTGCAACAGAGCGTACCTTCAGCGTTTATGGAAATATTCACAGCCTTAACCGGAATAGGTTAACAACAGAAAGAGCTGCAAAGCTGGCCTACATATCATATAACTGGAATTTGTTACACAATCAAAAAGACGAAGAAGAAGATGAGGAACCCCTTCAAGTCCTTTTGTGGTTAGCCCATTTACCATAAACAATATTGAACCTCAACCATCAACTTCTTGAAGAAATACAAGAGAAATAGAGTTTTGCGATATAACAAAAACATTCTCCGATGACAGTGATTTAGACAGTGATTAAATGAATCTCAATAACATTTTACCTACTTAAAGAGTATTAAACTTGAAGTGATTTTTGTCACCCATAACCTGATATTTAAACAATAATTTTCATATTTGAACCATCCTGTTGTTGATTAAATGATTTTGGAGTTAATGTTTTTGTTTTTATTCAGTACTTACTTAATCATTCGTCATAGAAACTAATTTACCCGCGATTTGGGAACTTACCCGGGTAAATACCCGTTTTGGGAATATTCCCAGGAATATTCCGGGTGGAATGATGGAAACTTTCTGAGTCGCCCATCACTACTCCTGCCCAATTCATTTGGGCGCAACATTTGCCTTCTTCTTACATACTTTATACTTCTCTTCTCAGTCACCCTTTCCAGCCATTTCGTCTTTCACAATTTCCTTACGAAATTGTCCTCATTCCTCATTTATGTATGTGTACAGACGCCAGCACATCAAGTTACTACAATCTGTCAGATTTCTTTATTAGATTTTCGACTTTATTGCTAAAGCATAAGGTTCAAGGTTGATTGGGAAAATCTGACAGTTTCGGGTAGGTTGACCTGCTGGCGTCTGTACCTAGTTTTAATAGATTTTTTTTATCATTGTTCCTTCCTCATTTATGGATTGGTGTACCTAGTTTTAATAGTTTTTTTTTTATCACTGTTCCTCACAACCAAAGCACCTGCCATCTAATTTCTTCACCACCCTTGGTTAACTGGTAGAGAATGTTTGTACCTTTTTTGCGAAAAGTTTAAATAAATAAAGGGGAAAAATATTGATGTATGTAATCAAAAGAACTTACGAGTACACTCCATCAAAATAATGAAAGCCATAATTCTCGACGGGTAAATGATGTTTCGTTTAAACTCGGTAGTCGGCTACACGGTCACACACACGTAACTACCATGTTTTCATGATTTGTTATCAACCTTATCAAATCCGAAGGTTACAATACAACGCAGTGGTGCCCAATAGAAATGAGCCCAAGTACGTCCGTTTATGGCCATATTGTATTCTCGAAGATGCATTTTTTCTCGGATCAGTCGCGTTACAGCCGTTCTACCTAAAGTACACGATGCGCCTCAGTTTCCGTCTACGTCACACAATCAATCAGTCTAGCCTTTTCTCAACAATGTTGGGATCGGCTTCCAGCCTAAACGGATGCAGCTGGATACCAGTATTTGATATGGAGCGACTGCCTATCTAACTACCACAACCCAGTTACTGCACGATACCCCGTGGTAAGACTGGTAGTCAGACTTTTGGCCTTCTGACTATCCGTAACGACTATTAAAGATCTACGAATGACAGCCGGTACCAACGGCTTAACGTGCTTTTCGAGGCAGGAACGGCATCCAAATTGCGTAACACACTATCAATCTCAATTTGAATAATTTTGAAGGATATTGATAATGGCTAATCCCATAGATTTATAAGAACTCTTATAAATCTATGGCTAATCCATTGCTTCATATTATGTTCGAAAAATGTGTCTGCTCAACAACGTAAATTAAATAAATGTTGTTGTACTGTCAAAATGAAACCCATTGCTACTGATAGTGCGTTAAGCAATCACCCCGTGGGCCTCGATAATCGATGGTCACCCATCCACAAACCGACCGCGGCAAGTGTAGCTTAACCTTCGATTAACCGTGCGGCTGTTATTATTTAGTCACGAGCCTCACGCTACGTCACGCATCTAGTATAAATAAATTATAAACACGTCATGTTATCAACAACAACTAACTACACAGTTAGTCATAATCTAATGAATTGCAGTTTAATGGAAAACGTGTTTCATTTGAGCCCAGTGTCACGGCCGTGTTTTTGTGTCGTGACTTTCATTTGTTTTTCCGTGGCATAGTCACCGCACACATTCCCGCCGCCAGGACACAGGCCTTCGTGGGCCGTAATCCACCACGCGGGCCCAATTCGGGTTGGTAGATGACACATGTCTCCAAATTTTTTGTTGTAGGACACACTCTCGATGTTTTCCTTCACAGTTTTGAGAGCAGTGGTGATGAAATTATTTACACAATGTAAAGTACCGCGTAGCGGACGTGGTACGACTCCCTCCATCAATCACGCTGTGCAAAGTAGCCGTAACGGTTTTATAGTGATGAAATGTTTTTTATAATGGAAAAAGGTTTGATTTATTGAAATAGATTCGCTGATAAAAAATATTTAATTATTTTTACCAATAATGCTTCGCAGTCCAAAACTGTTTTTAATTAACGTTATTTTAATCGCCTAAAAACTCCTGTTCAACTCCACGTTACAGGAACTGGTGGAGGCTGGTGATGGCGCAAACAAGTGGCCGAATTCTGGGCCGAGTCTTTTTAGATTGCTATCGGCACGCTAAGAAGAAAAGTCCTCATTTACACTAATCTTTCTCTGTATCATCGATATTGAACAAAAAAAAAATATCACTACCGTAATAGTTAAAAGTTGTTTTAATTATAATCAAACTAAAAGTGATATTGATAACCATATCAACAAACACGTGCAGGCCATATTATTTTCTGCAGCTGCTGGTTCATATACACATTCATTTTTAACCGACTTCCAAAAAGGAGGAGGTTATAATTATGTTCGACTCTATATTATGTTTTTTTTTTTTTTATGTCTTTGGTTCCGCATTTTCGTTTATTGACACCGACTTCCGAAATTAAAGTTATTTTTCAATTTGCAGTGTTTTTTGGAAGTCGGTTGTTTTTTTTTTGTAAAAATTTTTTTTTTATAAATGGACATTTCTATCTAAGTGTATTGAAGAATGTAACAACAAATTCAGGGTTCTAAATGGAAGGGTAAGACTCGACAGTTCTGCTGAAGTCGGAAGGAAGTTCCTGTATTTGTCATTCTAGACCCGTCAGCCCCATTCAAAAGCTGTATTTTTTTTAAACAGGGTCAAATTAAATTAGGTAGCGAAACTCTGGAGACGTGAACGGTATCGATACCTAAACACGATAAAACAAAAATAACAAAGACTTGACTTTTTGTGGGGTCATCGACCGCAATTAATACATTAATTGCAGTCGATGAACCCACAAATGTGTCACAAATGATGTCACTTGAAATCAGTTTTTTTTTTGTGTACCTATACTTCACATATATTGAATACTTATCTAAACATGATAAAATAAAAGAAAACAGATTTTCTCAACTCGTACTTATACAACAACACGCCCATCGGTCGTTGACCCCAAAAACGTCACCTAATAAATTTTTAATTATGTTGTTTTGTATAACTGCATGTGATCACAGAGACTGTATGATCTACTTTTTTATATATTTTCTATACATCCATCCATCCATAATCAGCCTATAATGTTCCCACTGCTGGGACACAGGCCTCCTCTCGGTGAGAGGGAGTGGGCCGTAATCCACCACGCGGGCCCAGTGCGGATTGGCAGATGTCACATGTCTTCGAATTTTTGGTTCTAGGACATGCCGGTTTCCTCACGATGTTTACCTTCACCGTTTTGAGAGCAGTGGTGATGAAATAATTTACACAAAGTAAAGCGCCTGTCTTGGGTTCGAACCTACAACCTACAACTCGTAAGTCGCAGCTGTTACCACTTGGCCACCACTGCTCTCTATTTCTCTCTATTTTCTATACATTTCTCATTATGTAAGTGAACCGATATGTTCTTTTTTTTTTTGAGAAATAAATGTCTTTAAACCGAAAAACAACAAATATTTATTTTATTGCATATTTCCGCATATGCAGTTTCGCTCGCGAATTTAATTTAACCCTGTATTTTCTTCCCATGTTTTCGATAAGCTTCCAGCTATTTCCTGACAAACAGAGGTGAAGAAATTGAGTACAGTCAAATCTGTTCATCAACAGGAAGTACCTCATTTTGATAGCAGAATATCAATCATTTGTCATTTGTATGTTGGTGTAGAAGATTTGGGTTTTATCTTATCGTTTGGCAAAATATTGAGCGCGAGCTACTTGTAAAAATCATGACATTATGAAGTGAGTTATTTTTAAGGTCATAAAAGATTTTGTTGTGTGACTTTTTGATTTCCTGCTTACTATCTATGTACTACGTAACCTAAGGCATGAAAGAACAAAAAATAAACACTGATCAAAATTGTTAGCAACATCGTCAAAGCCCAGACCGTTTTTGTAGAGTTGTGTCTGACTAGCATGTCTGACTGAATTTAAGTACTTAAACTCAGACCAACAAAAAAAGAGCAGTGCAGCACCGGTACACGTGGTAGAAGTGAAAATAAAGAATAAGAAAGATTTAGTGTGAGAGACAGGGACAGTTATTATATCTTCCTTCTCTCTCATGTAACGAAATGTGCCTAAATGTGATGCGACCTTGAAACAGTTGTAGTCGAACGTTTTTGTTTTGGTGGTGCTTGTTTTGATAAGGAGATTTTTGAAATGAAACTTCTTAGGCGGTCATTCGATAATAGCACGAGATGAAACAGTCAAATCTCGTGCTATTATCGAATCGCCGCCTAAGAAGTTTCACTTCAAAATCTCCGAGCATCTGCAAGAAGCACCACCAAAACAAAAAACGTTCGAATACAAGTATTATCACAAAACCGACGTTTCATAAATATTGACGAACAGCCAGTTTACATTACCTACAATCAGACGGTCGCTCGCCTTGAATTCCTATCATTTGTCAACTAATTGTTTACGTCACAGCTGTGTTGATAGTTCGCTAATCGCTTTTAGACAACACGTACAATTATTTGTACATTGTAAAATTTTAGAGCGGTTTAATTGTGAGTGATCCGAATTCGAGAAATGCGAACAGCGCGCAGCGAGGTAATTGCGTAACACACTATCAGTAGCAATGGCTTTCATTTTGACAGTCCAACAACATTCATTAAAGGGTATCGTATTACCAAGTAACTGGGTTGTGATGTGGAGGTCAGATAGGCATTCGTTCCATGTAAAATACTGGTATTCAGCTGCATCCGGTTATCTACTGGAAGCCGACCCCAACATAGTTGGGAAAAGGCTAGGCAGATAATGATGAAGCAATGTCTTATCAAAATTCTTGAGATTAAAATGATTCAGATTAAGATCGATAGGGTTTTACGCAATTAGGGTGCTGGTTGACATAACGCCAAAATTGTCGACTAAAGGCTCCTTCAAACAGGCGCGACACGCGATAAAATCGCGCGCGACACAAAGGCAAGTCGCGGTGCCTTTGCGTCGCGCGCGATTATATCGCGTGCCGCGCCTGTTTGTAGAAGCTTTAAAAGTGTTATAAATATAGCAAAATATAGAGCTAGCAGCAATACTTCTTCTTTGCTAGTTCTATAAATAAATGCGATAACGCTCACAACGAGTTTTTTTAAACCAACTTCCTCTAATTTGGAATAGCGCACAAGCCTTAATACTTACAGGCTTTAAATACATGTCAAATATATGGACTGAAACCCACATATAATCCTCCAGGCCTTATTCAGTCATGGCGGCCAATCTCAACAGAAGCTAGCCTCCGGCGTGGAAGATATTATAGTGCACAAGTGTGTGCGCAGACACAGGTGCGCTCCATCTTCCCGATCATGTACTTTTATTGCTTCTAAAACTTGCGTTTTTTTGCGTTTAGGTCCTGTAATCCCCTTAACGTCTGTCAGAGGGGTTACCATCACGAGACCAACGGGGCAGTTACCACCACTACATAGTATTACTACGAAGTTATCAACCAGATGTGAGTACTACACACACAACACATCTGACGTCTTTGAATTTAATTATCCAACCTTTACATTTACATGATAGTTCTCAAAGACTGACTAAGACATATAGAACGGTGGACTTGGCCCCAAATATTTCAACATTCTCCGACGCTGCAGGTGATTTGGCAGTCTCCCACAGAGATCCGAAACTTGGCAGAAAAATACAAGCATTTGTGCGACGAATGTACAAGTATTTTGTTGGACCATAAAATGAATTTATGTCCCAACTGAACATGGGTTTATTCCACAAATAACTGTTCTACAAGTTATAATCAATTTATTTTGGTGGGTAGTGTCATACTGACATCAAGTACCAGTCCCTTATTGCGTAACAAAACACTATCAATCTCAATCTGAGGCTCTTGAGGATCATTTCTAAGGGTATTGTTAATCAATTGCTTCATATTATGTTCGAAAAATTTGCTTGTTAAACAGCGTAAATAACGCAATTAATGTTGTTGAAGTGTCAAAATGAAAGCCATTGCTGCTGAGAGTGTGTTACGTAACTACCCCGTTGTTCTGTACTTCTCGCAGCCAGCGTATTCCTGCGGCCTTCAACAGATCATCGGTCCACCTTGGACCTTCCAACGCTGTTCCCGGCACGTGATTACCACTGCAGAACCTTTCGGCCCAATCGGCCATCTGTTGTAAGAGCAATGTGCCCTGCCCACTGCCACTTAAGTTTGGCAATTATTCGGGCTATGGTCGGTTAACTTGGGTCTCCTTCGTTGTTGTCTCACTACAGATTAAAGACCGCTCCTTTTTTCCACACATTTTTACGCTGCTAAGCAAGCCAGTCCTCTCAGTAGGAGTCAACCTCATCTTGTCATCTACGACTTGATCTGTCATGTTGAAAAATAATTTGAATTGAATTGGTATGCAGCATATTACAGGTATTTGTAATTATTCTCTTTCAAGTGTGGCGGCAATATTTTGATTTTTCCAAAGGCGATCTGATAGAAGCAACCACAGCACCTGTTCAGCTGGCGTTGCCAACAAAATTGAATGAGTTCGAATCGTAACCCTCAGTATACTTATATTCTTTACGGCTATCATTATCATTATTATATTCTTATATCATTATTATATTCGTACATAATTATATTCTTTAAGACTATCATTATTAGAGGACATTAGCCATTCTTTAGATTGCATAACCAGAAAATTAAAAGTGGCAATGCTGCCAAGTCTTCACACACATTTACGGATGACAGCGATGCAGACGAGTACTTCGACGCCTAAGTTTCCTTTTGTTTTTGTATAGTTATTTAGTTAGTAATTAAACTTAGTACCTGGTGTAAATACTAATTTATTTATACATACAATTATTATATAAATAAAACATACACAGAATAAATCTCATTAAATTATATCTTAAAGTCTGTCAAGCGAGTCTAGTCCCACGAAAAAGGCGGCAAATTCAAAAATCTTTCAGGTGTCAACACTGATATAGCAGTAAGTTTCAAGGTCATGAACACGACGTCTGGATCTAAACCAAAACGGAAATCGTGATCACATCACAGTAAAATAAAAAAAGTTAGACAATTGTGCTAAAAGTATCAACACGTTGTTGCCAACCTACCTGATGTTGAAACGATTTCATCCAAAAGTCGTCGTTTTTGCGATAACACGTCGTCAGATTCACTCTGTACATGATTATATTTATTAATCATTGTAAACAACAAGCTCCTGACACTACTTTTAATAGGTTTCGGCATTATAACATTAAAAAACTCAACAAAAACCGGATTATTAAGAGGTTACAACAGTATTTGTGACAATCTGTTTGACAGATCATAGTATTGCCATTATAAGAAATCAGTAAAAGGGTTGTGGACTCGACTCGCTTGACAGACTCTAGTTTACATTTTTCTAGAACTTTGCACTAAATAAAATAGGTACGTACGATGTTTCTTTTTTTTTTGTCTTTTTAAATCGGAGGTGATTGCAGAGGTCAGTCGGTATTTTTTTGTGATGTTTAAATACATATACTTAATAAATATGACTGTTCCCAAATTACCCCAGGCTGATAAAGAGAATTATTTAAAAAATAGTGTTTAGGTCGGCTTCCTCTTTGTGTTTGGGAAGAGTGGGAAAAAGGAATCAAGTTTTTAGCTCACTTATGCGTTTTAATTTGGATGAAACAACCACAATGTACCTTGTAAAATCAGTGAATCACAAAATGTCAACCATAGCTACAGAATAATTAACGGTACATAGCCTTTATTTCTATACCTTTTAATCATAATGAATCAATTTGGCTAAACAGAAGTATTACTTTCGATTGATTTCACTTATTTCTCTATGCTCTAACTCTATACTAGAACCGGTCATGTCTTTAAAGGAGTATCAACCGATGCGATGTCCCAATTCAATAATGGAACATAAAGGCTTCCCCAGCATTTATTACATAACAGGTATTATTCAATTTTAAGTACCATCGCCGTCATAATCAAAACTAAACAATTGCTGCCTCCAAAACCAATAAATGGACCCAACAATATAATTCATTTAACACATTTAGAAAACGGCCAATATATCTTGAGAGACGTCAAAATATGGTACTACATTTAAATGTACTGATTTTGACATAATATTCTTGATCTCTCCCTTTGCAAGCAACACTGCTATTTACTGCCAGAGTCCATGATATACTGGTCAGCTTAAAGCGCTCCGCTCATCAAAGAAACACGCTTCAACCAAAATAGAACGCACACGTGCTTCAGTCGATGCTCAAATGTCAGTATAATCATAGATAACGTGATCGTAGAGTTGAATTATTTATGGTTCGGTGTCTTTGGACCACGAAGGTAGTAAGAAGTAATGGGAATCGCACGTGATTGGGTAACCAATGTGATGTTTTGATGCTCGATAATGAATCGGGAATAGATTGATGTAATATGTTCGATAAATGGGTACTTCTTTTTTATTGAAATTTTTTTTTTGGACTAGTGCCAAGGGCAGATTGTATTACTTATGCTGAGCGGTTAGTCGTAGTTCCGCAGGATTGTAGTTGATAACAGATAAGAGACGGACGATGAGACACGCGAGGTCTGGTAACCTATTCACCATCATCATCTGCCTAGACTTTTCCCAACTATGTTGGGGTCGGCTTCCAGTCTAAACGGATGCAGCTGAATACCAGTATTTTACATGAAGCGACTGCCTATCTGACCTCCACAACCCAGTTACTGGATAATACGATACCCCTTGGTAAGACTGATTGTCACACTTTCGGGCTTCTGACTACCCGTAACGACTGTCAATGATCCACGAATGACAGCCGGGACCAACGGCTTAACGTGCTTTCCGAGACACGGAGGGGTCACGGTATGTAAAGATGGTCACCCATCCACAGACCAACCGCTTGGTCGATCGACCTGTGCGGCTGTTATTATTTTGCCACGGGCCCCTCGCGCGGACGGGCGGGTCTGGTAACCTATTAACCTAATAGAAAAAAAAAACAATCCCATTAAATCAGACTGTGGGGCCATTCGTGTGTCATAGTTAACTCCTTCAACATTTACGTGATTATATTCCGCAAAAGTACTATTGCAGTATCTTTAGAACTTACTAAAGAGTCTTTGCTACCAAAGCAACCACTAATCTTGGTTCGTTTAAAACATATAGTTGTCCGTGAAACGAGGATCAAGGCAAGGACACAGACCTGCACTGTAACGATTCCCCTTCGATTGAAAATTAACTCTAGGATGGAATTGAAACAATAACAATCAATGTTCTTCTTTATCAATGCCTGCACCGTGCACCTAGCTTCTGACGTTTCATATGTGTCCTATATGTTAATGAGAATTAAAATATTTAGATTTGTTAAATGACAAAGATTGAATAACTAGACGTCTACCCACTCCCTCTCGAAGAGAGGAGGCCTGTGTCCCAGTAGGGAACATTATAGGCTGATGTTGATAAAGATTTAATAATATAAAGTGAAGACTTAAGAATGAAATTTAAACAGCTTCCCAGCAGCTGTATGACTATGCATTTAATAAAGAAAGCCAAAGATAACTACCATATAATTTATAGCCGAAACTGCTTAAAAACACATTTCTTTAATACCACTAGAAAGACAATCGCCAAATCTCTTCATAATTCATACACTCCTCAAATAAAAGACTGCATTCTTGGCTGCGAGCCGGCAAGACAGCAGACACTATATTGTGACGTCACTCCATCTTTGTACCTACACAAAGTGTCAAAGGTTATGTCAGTAAAAGGTTGCTCTTGTTATATTCACTGCCTCATTTACTTTGCTGGTGTTAGGGTGAGGATGTTTATATTTAGGACTTAATATTTTATTAAATATTTGGAGCAGAGCGGGGTAATTGCGTAGCACACATCACAACAGATATCAGTAGGAATGGCTTTCATTTTGACAGTTCAGCAACATTCATTGCGTTATTTACGTTGTTGAACCGACAAATTTTTCGAACATATGAACCAGTGGATTAGCTATATCCTTCAAAATGATTCAGATTGAGATTATGTTACGCAATTAGGGTGCAGATTCCATTCACAAGACAGAACCGTGGGGGGTGGAACAACAGACAGCTGTGTTTCGCCACTTTTTCCCAGCTAAAGCACTAGGAAGTGGAAGGGCGGCCGTTTTGGGGGCTGTCGTATGTAATTTTGACGAACAAAAAGTGCTGATTCTCAGCCTAGTTTGAATAAATAACTTTTGATTTAAACATAAAAAAGATCAAAGTCTAGCATGAAAGACAGAAGCGAGTTCATTTGGCAATTTTTATTCCAAAGGACAGTAAAGAATCAATGATCGTACAATGGCGAAAATTGCTTTAAGCTTACATCCGGTGCGGTAGATTGCGACCGGGCGACGTTTTTAAAAAGAAAGCCGATTAAAATGCGTAGTAGATTTCAGCAAGCGGCATTTATCATACAAGGAAGACGAGAAAAATGGCGTCATTGCCTTTCGCCACATAGATGCAATGGGCTGACCTGGCTGACTGACGTCGAAGAACGTGGCTGCACCTCCCACCATTAAGCAGCGATTGATTGCACTCCTAACACAGGTGTGCACAAAAATCAGATTCTTGGCACTGATTTTTATGGGCGAGATGGCCATGACACCGCATGACTACTACCCTAGACTAGAGGTGACGTGGAATCATACGCAACGTAACTTACACGTCATAGTAAACAAAATTGTTAAAATGATTATGTTTCGCTTTTAAAGGAATGCTCGTAGGAAAGTTTTTGGGAATGCTGGCTGCCAAGGGATACTACAGACTTGCTTTGGTCGGGATGATTCAGCATAGCCGGGCGACCATCGAATAAATATTTTGCCGCTCGGCTGTGCAGTCGTGTCACTCTTGCGGACCCAAACAAATGTGAAGCACACCTCACACAATGTGCAGCCCTGCTACCAACAGTATCAACTTTGCCGACGGTTACTATTTTACGATGACATCATGACCTATTTCCAAAAATCTAAGAAAGAGAAGACGCGAATGACCTTACCGCATTTCAGCTTCGGACTGTCCAAATGGTTTCAAGTTTCAGAAAAAAAAGTGCACCAATTTTACCAATTCTTAATCAATTAATCAACTCGGCCACTTCTGGACATAGACCTCATCCAGGCTGCGCCACAACACTCTGTGCTCCGCCTTCGGCAACCCATTTGTCGCAGCACTCGCAGCCATCTTTTCAAGGTCACCATCTAGCCGTCACCATGTAGCTATCATTACTGTCACTACAAACCAAGTTTTCCACGAAAAGGCTTTACGTAATTTTTATAAAGAAAAACATCGGAATCTCCCCAAGCAACGTACGCACGACGACATTATGAAGCTATATTTCCAGTTTTGGCTGACCTCGCGTAGGCTTTTCGTACAATGAGAAGTCAGCTTATACTGGAAATGTTTAGCTATTTATGTCGTCGTGCGTACACTGTGCTCTTTATATATAGGGTGACTGGTAATTAGTGACCGATACTTAAACACGTGATTTTACTCATCATTATGAACAACTTTTACTACGGGACCAAACCTGAAATCGAGAAAATAAAATCAGCTGCTCCCTACATTTTGACGGGTTAAGCGAACATAAATGTAGGGAACAGCTGATTTTTTTTTCGCAATTTCAGGTTTTTTCCCATAGTAAAAGTTGTTCATAATGATGAGTAAAATCACGTGTTTAAGTATCGGTCACTAATTACCAGTCACCCTATATATACATAATATGGAGAATAGAATAAAATACTCTTTATCTTGTACACCATAGAAATCTATACTAATAATAATAAAGCTGAAGAGTTTGCTTTTTAGGGTTCCGTACCCAAAGGGTAAAAACGGGACCCTATTACTAAGACTTCGCTGTCTGTCCGTCCGTCCATCTGTCTGTCACCAGGCTGCATCTCAAGAACCGCGATAACTAGACAGTTGAAATTTTCACAAATTACGTATTTCTGTTGCCGCTATAACAACAAATACTAAAAACAGAATAAAATAAATCTTTAAGGGGGGCTCTCAATTCTCATACAACAAACGTGTTTTTTTGGCGTTTTTGCCTTGTGGAACCCTTCGTGTGCGAGGCCGACTCGCACTTGGCCAGTTTTTTTTTTTTTTGTTTGTTTGAACGCGCTAATCTCTGGAACTATCAGTCGGATTTCAAAAACTGTTTCTACTTTTGATAGCCCAATTCTTGAGCTATTTAACTTTACGCTAAGATTCTTATGAACCGAGCAAAAAGAAAAAAAGTCGGAAAGAACGCTAAGCAAAAATAATAGCGCGGACGTGCGATGCGATGCGACGGGGTCGGTCGGGGGAAGAAGAAATTTGACGCGGACAAAATCGCGGGCAGGAGCTAGTTACAGATCATATGAATGTAGAAATTTAACATAGAGCGACACCGATGGGTTTAAATGTCAAACAGACAATCGTATCGTATTTTTTTTTTGTTATGTATTTTCATGTGTACAATAAAGTATATATAAATATAAATAATGACTGTACTTGGAAACATAACGGCATAAGCTAACCTTTGACAGATATTTGTAAACATAAATGCGTAATAACTTGTTGATGTCCTATGGTAATTTCAAATAGAAGCAAGTGTTCTATTCAGTTGAATAGAACTAAATAATCTTTATTGGAATGGCAGTTAAAAACCTTTCAAACTCAAAGCATTCATTTCAATTATTAGAATTGTCAAAAAGACGAGTTTCTTACCGGTTCTTCTCCATAGAGATCTCTCTATGGAAAAGAACGGGTAAAAAACTCCAAGGACACTCTTTTAAATCAAAATATCACAACTTAGGAGCAGTGGTGGCCAAGTGGTAACGGCCGCGACTTACGAGTTGTAGGTCGTAGGTTCGAACCCAGACAGGCGCATTACTTTGTGTAAATTATTTCATCACCACTGCTCTCAAAACGGTGAAGGAAAACATCGTGAGGAAACCGGCATGTCCTAGAACCAAAAATTCTAAGACATGTGACATCTGCCAACCCGCACTGGGCCCGCGTGGTGGATTACGGCCCACTCCCTCTCACCAAGAGGAGGCCTGTGTCCCAGCAGTGGGAACATTATAGGCTGATTATGTACCTATGTATGTTATGTATCACAACTTCAGTTACGACAGCACTTTGGGACATAAGCATTCATAACTCAACAGTGAGCAGTGCTAGCAGACTGAAAGACTTCCCTTTTAGACATAACCCTTACGCCTGGTTTTAAACTTAACAAATGAATGATTAAAGGTTGGTAATAATCATTCATTTCTGCGGCTTTCATCCAAAGTCGATTAAAAGACAAACAAACACAATTTGTGGAAGTGGGGGATTACTGACCCATCCAGTAGTAAGTAGTAGTAACCAGAGCGAGTGCGGTGCCTCTAATCAGACCATGCCCCACTTGGAGTGCACTAAGTGCCCGTTCAGCTGCACCTTGGATGACTTTAAGAACGCTACTGATGTCGCAATCAACGTCGCCACCTACTCAAACAATATAAAAAATACAACCGTATTGAGAACCTCCTCTTTTTTTTGAAGTCGGTTAAAAATACCGAAAAAGAGTACCATCGATACGAAACGAAGATCAAGAACAAAGTCAACTAAGACTGTGGTAGAACCGTATGGTATTGCCATAAGGCTCGTCCAACAGGCACGACACGCGATATAATCGCGCGCGAAACAAAGGCACCGCTCCGCTCGTTGCGTGACTTGCGGCGCCTTTGTGTCGCGCGCGATTTTATCGCGTGTCGAGCCTGTTTGAAGGAGCCTTTAGTTGAATTTTGCGACTCCCACGAGGAAAATGGCCGCAGGCTTTTCTTTACTTCGTTCATGCGTCACGTGATTAATAAGGGCCGATTTTACCCAAAGTCAGATATTTTTTTATGCGTGTCGTAATAAAATTGACGTCTGACAGTTCTATTATAGAAAAACTGTCAAAAATTCAAAATTTATTCTCACGACAAGACTTATTTTAGGTATGAAAGTTTGGTGGGATTCGCCCTGAACTTCTGTACAATCATTATTTACCATCTTTTCAGCCGAAAGACGTCTACTGCTGGACATAGGTCTCCCCCAAAAGACTGTACAACATGTCCTATCATCAATCTCAAGAATGACTAGAGTACGCGGAAATATTTACAAAAACATTATTATTTATTAGATTCTTATTTTTGACTTCACTGTATTCAAGTCTGAAAGTCTGATTTATGTATTACTAGCTGACCCGGCCATATGTTGTTTTGCCATATTGTATATTATTTCTAGCTGCCCGGCGCTACTTCGTTCGCGGTTCGTAGTGTCCTACCCCTTACCCTACCCTACGTCTACCCTACTCCTGCACTACTCCTACCCTACTCCTACACTACTCCTACCCTACTCCTAACCTACTCCTACACTACCCCTACCCTACTCCTAAGCTACTCCTACCCTACTCCTACCTAAAAAAAAAAGTACCCTATGTCCGTCTCCTGGTTCTAAGCTACCTCCCCATCAATTTTCAGCCAAATCGGTTCAGCCGTTCTTGAGTTATAAATAGAGTAACTAACACGACTTTCTTTTTTACAATACAAGTCATCAGTACCTAGCATTGCAAATTACTTGAGCAAATAAATTATTGTGGACATAACTAACTACTTACTTGACAATTTATGTAGGTACATGAATACCTATGTAAATGTTCACACAAGGTACATAAATGTTAAATGTTAAGGCTAGTTTACATTGGTTAAGTAAATAGTGTGGAGAATCTATATCTATACTAATATTATAAAGCTGAAGAGTGTGTTTCTTTGAACTAATCTCTGGAACTACCAGTCGGATTTGAAAACATATTATTGCATTTGATAGCCCAATCCTTGAGGAAGGCTATAAGCTATTTAGATCGCTAAGATCCTTAGGAGCCGAACAAAAATAAAATAGGTAGAGAGAACGATAAGCGAAAACGAACTTATAGCGCGGATGAGCGATTCGATGCGACGACGGGTGGGAACAATAATATTAGAGGTGGACGAAGTTGCGGGCAGAAGCTAGTTAGAAATAACATGTGTGAGAAGGCCATAAGCCATTGAAGGAAACTGAACGAGACACAATACAAGTTTTATTGTTATTGGGGGCGTTTCGTGTCTTAACTTCAAACATTTTTATAACATTTTCAATAGTGTTAGTCACTCTGAAATCAACTTAATTACCATTAATATAAAATTGATATTTGTTTAACTTGAAATAATATTAATTTGAAACATAAGTTTGAATTGACTTTAGGTAAATGTCACAAGTCTTTTATATTTTTCGACGAATTAGGAAATTGTATTTTGAGTACAGTCGCTACACAGTTTGAACATACATATATTTATTTTTTTACATAAAATTTTGCCCGTTTTCCCCAAAGGACTAGACAGAAGTTTGCTTATACATACCACAGTGTAAACTAAACTTAACTGCATATCAAAAAAAAAAAGTTCTGTCATGTTTGTGAATATTAATTTGACAATCGTATTAAGTAAGTAAGTACCTTCTACATTTGAGGCGGTGTGAAAGAAGATATAGCTTATTGACCTAAATACATGCTGGTGACACACATTAAAAGTTACACATTATCTGCCTACCCTTTTCCCAACGATGTTGGGGTCACTTTTCGACTTCCAGTTTAACCGGATTCAGCTGAATACCAGAAGGCCAATTCCCGTAATTAAAAAGGTTCCAAATCTAGTCGCAATCTCATGTCAGTGACCAACAATGTCAAAAACTTGTCAAAAATGGGTATTTTTAACAGATTAAAGGCTCCTTCAAACAGGCGCGACAAGCGACGCGATTCGCGAGCGGTGCCTTTGCGTCGCGTGCGATTCGCGTCACGTGTCGTGCCTGTTTGTAGGAGCCTTTTAAGACTGAGATCAGACTGTGAACGTTCTTCAAATAAGGAGAATTGTCCCTTGGTATTTTACCGCTTATATGACTTCAACAACCCAGTTACTGGGTAATACGATTCCCCGGTAAAACTACCCTTTATGACTGACAAAAATTTACAAATGGCAGCCGGGACCAACGTGCTTTCCGATGCACGGAGGGGTCTCTATATTTAATGGATGGTCACCCACACGTACCGACTTTGGCAAGCGTAGCTTAACCACCGATCAAGCAGTTGTTTTGGTCAGCGGGTTGTCATAGGGGCGGATTTATTAATTAATTTATCCGTTCAAATCAACAGTAGATGTTCTATTATCAAAATTGTTTTCAAAGATAAGTTAGTTGACAGTTTTTGATTTGACCTTCATATAATCTATACTAATATTATAAAGCTGCAGTTTGTTTGTTTGTTTGTTTGAACGCGCTAATCTCTGGAACTACTGGTCCGATTTGAATGATTCTTTTAGTGTTGGGTAGTCCATTTATCGAGGAAGGCTATAGGCTATATAACATCACGCTACGACCCTTAGGAGCCGCGCAGCGTGTGACACCGCGGGGAACAGCTAGTCGGAGATAAAACTGCTGACAAAGAAACTTGGTACAACATGAGTCAGCCAAAACAGTCATAATAATATTATTTCTTATGCTTTTTATTTCTTTAAAAGACCATTTCAGATCTACATGGTCCTCAGTTGACTCCTCACAGTCATGGTCTGACCAAGATTATGTCTGGACTCAAAAGAGATTGACTCCCCAGTTTGTTTCGCGCTTTCGCCATTTCTTCTCAGGACTAGTCAGATAGGAAATGTCGACTCCATTTATTATTAGGGTTCCGTACCAAAATGGTAAAACGGAACCCTTATGGTGAGACTCGGTCTGTCTGTCTGTCTGTCACAGCTGAATATCTCAAGAACTACTAATGCTATCAACTTGAAATTTGGAATAGTTTTCGATGACGTTTGCCCAACTATTGTGCAAATAAGAAAGAAATAAAAATATATGTATATTTTTATTATTTTTGCAACAGGGACTGAAAGGGGGTCTGAAAAATTCGAAGTGGGGCTATTAGGGCATGGGGTATCATATGAAAGAGCGCAGTTTGCACATTCTCAAACATTTTTTCTTTTTTTTAGGCTGCATAGTTTTCGACTTTTGAGGAAAAATGTACTTAAAAAAATGGTTGCCTGTAAAGTCGGTTTTACGGGCGAAGATTTTACGTGACAACGTCTTTTTCTCGGTAGAATATTTATTGATATGAATATAATTAAATTGCACAATAGGAACAAGGAATTGAATGATAGTTGAGTGGGAGAGAGACGCAAGGCATTCGGCGGGCCTCTCTCTCGTTCGGTGACTCATCGTAACGTTACCGAGCGTTACACTTTTTCATAAGTGACTCCCAGCCGCAACCTAATTTAAGACGTTGTCACGTCAAAAAAAAAACCGGTCCCCCACCCCCCTTTATCTCCGAAGTTTCAAAGGGAAAATTGGAAATAATTCTATGTGATAGAAGTTTATGTAAAGATTACAGGAAAAATAAAACGAAGTCTCTAAATAGCACACTTTTTCAGATTAATCATCAACAAAAGTTACATTAGTTCCATTAACGGTCAAGAAACGGCGCTGACATAAAACTGCAATATTCTACACGGCAGTGCACGCCGCTGCACAGTGTTAAAATTCTTTGACAAATATAGGCATCGCCGATGAAAAATTAAAAACATGATGGTATGGAACTTTCAGTGCGCGAGTCCGACTCGCTCTTGACCGGTTTTTTATTATATGACGTGTAAAAATGTGGTTCCGATATCCCATTTACAGAATAAATAACTTCATTCCATTTAAGTAACAAAAGACGTAAAAGTTCCATAAACTATGTCGAAGAATAAAATACACATGACATATCATCATTTCAGCCAAAAGACGTCCACAGCTGGACATAGGCCTCTCCCAAGCACTTGCACATGACATATACCAGAGAGTAATTTTAAACATTTATTTTGTACTCACGAAGCGTCATTCTTGTGTAATTTCACTGTAATTCCGTGACCGTTACTCCTTTGCCAAAATATGATGCCAAAAACAAGGCAGTGGGTCTCGCCACTCTCCACAAAATACTCCCAAATTGACACTGATCACAAAAAACAACAACACGAAAACACGTATAAAAACTTCTTGGTTAAACTTTTAAAAAGCAACTCCTTGGTAAAACTTTAAAAACGAAATTTCATAATTGGAACACGTGCGCTCATAGCCAGAAAACAACACAAACAAAGCTTCACGCGCGTTCTCGTTACAAAAGTAAATAAAATAATTATCAACTGAAATGATACCGGCTCGGCCACTCAACGGGTACTGCGCGCCAATACCAATAGCAATAGCGAATAATGTTATCCAAACGTAAAACTCGTTACGTATTTATTTATTCCAAGCGTGTACAAACTTCTTTGTTCTTTTTAAATTTAGAACGTTGACTTTTGACACGGCGGGAAAATGTTTCAGCACAAAAGAGATTTTAATTATTTATGGTGACGAATATAGTTTTAAAGTCTTCAACCGAATGAGTCATAGATTATAATTTCAAATTAATCGTTATACAAATATTATACTTACGAAACGAATTCATGTAAAAAAAAATGGTTGCCTGTAAAGTCGGTTTTACGGGCGAAGATTTTACGTGACAACGTCTTTTTCTCGGTAGAATATTTATTGATATGAATATAATTAAATTGCACAATAGGAACAAGGAATTGAATGATAGTTGAGTGGGAGAGAGACGCAAGGCATTCGGCGGGCCTCTCTCTCGTTCGGTGACTCATCGTAACGTTACCGAGCGTTACACTTTTTCATAAGTGACTCCCAGCCGCAACCTAATTTAAGACGTTGTCACGTCAAAAAATAAAGACAAATAGTAAACTTGTTTGTTTCCCTTAAACTAAAACTTTTAGTTAAAAACTACTTTATTTACATACTTACCTACGTATCATCAATCGTATCATACTGGTGTAAGCACGTTAAGCCGTTGGTCCTGCGCCTGATCTCTCTCCGGTCGTGTCGGATTGCCGTCCCATCGGACTATGAGAGTGAGGGAAGAGGGAGTGCACCTGTGTCTGCGCGCACACTTGTGCACTATAATAATATCTCCCGCGCCGAAGGCTAGTCTCCGTTGTGATTGGCCGCCGTGGCCGAAATACGGTCTGGAGGACTTTATTTATTTTACTTTGAGGAAATTTCGCCAACGAACGAACTAAAGACGACTGTAAACGAAGCAAAAAGGAGTAAAACCATAGATTTATAAGAACAAAACTAAAGATGAGTGTAAACGAAGCAAAAAGGAGGATCGTAGCAGGACGAAAGAAAGAAAGAAAAAAGTTTATTTGGACACTGTTCGTGAAACAGAAAATACAAAAGGTGGCGTTCTGTAGTGTCTGCCTACCCCAAGGGGTAGAAAGAAGCATAATCAGCCTATAATGTTCCCACTGCTGGGACACAGGTCACACAGGCCTCCTCTCTGTGAGAACGAACGGGCCGTAAGCCACCACGTGAGCCCAGTGCGTGAATTTATGTTCGCCCTAAAAGTTATGACTTTTGACGTGACAACGTCTTAAATTAGGTTGCGGCTGGGAGTCACTTATGAAAAAGTGTAACGCTCGGTAACGTTACGATGAGTCACCGAACGAGAGAGAGGCCCGCCGAATGCCTTGCGTCTCTCTCCCACTCAACTATCATTCAATTCCTTGTTCCTATTGTGCAATTTAATTATATTCATATCAATAAATATTCTACCGAGAAAAAGACGTTGTCACGTAAAATCTTCGCCCGTAAAACCGACTTTACAGGCAACCATTTTTTTATTAAAGTAAGATGTTGCCATAACCACCATTACAAAAAAAAAAGAAATTATACTAAAATACAACTTGAAGCATTTACGAATACACGACCAATCCTTGGTACTGTCTGGCTGGCATCGACCTTGACAGAATGGCAAATGCGACAAGAACACTAACTTCCTTCTCATTTATTATTCAAACAGTTTACTAAAATTCTGATACTGAGGAGCTCAGACCAAATAAAAAACCAAGACAGAGGGCAGTCAGAAGTAAAGTGAAGCCGGTTTCGTAAAAATGTGTGCACATTGTGAGGTGTTTTGGAATTTACGGGCGTGAAGTTATGTTCATTATGTAGATTGCCCACGCAAAAAAGGCTCTAAGCAACCAGGTACATTCAAATGCTTCACCCTTCCCATCTGTGGAATAGAATTATCTTTATTATGTACTCCATGCGAATTACAGATGTAGAAATTTTACATAGAGTGACAGCTAAAAGTGATCTTTTAAAGACAACCTTTCGATGGATTTACAGGGAGAGACAATACTGCGGGTAGTCTGTGGTTGTTGCTCAATAACGGAATTCGGATGGAATTATCCTGTCAGATAACTTTCAAAATTAAAAAAACGGAAGTTACCAAGATGAGGTGAAACAGGCCATAGACATAAATAAATTAAATTTGAAACTGACAGATTGTTTACAATTCAAAAACACTAATTTTAAATCAGAGAGTTCATGACAGAACATCGTCCTAGAATACACAATAAAATATTTTATGCCATCTTTTATTCATATAATTTATTATCAATTATCAGTGACTGCCGCGTTGGTCTAGCGGTCGCATGTTATACTTACTGCTGAGCATGCGGTCCTGAGTCAGATTCCCGGGTCGGGCAAACTGGTATTGGGATTTTCAATCTGGAAATTCTCAGTAGCAGCCCGGAGTCAGGAATTGAGCCCGGTCGATGGCTATAGACTCGCCTCCTGTTACATGGGAACTGGCGAAATGTGGGTGTACTATAGGTAGAGCACTGTCTAACTCTTTGGTAAATAGCGTGATGTTATCTGGCTTGGAAACATCCCGAAGGTAAGCAAAGACCTGATTTGTTTTTTTCATGTATCGCGACTATGTGTCTACCTCAGACCAAATAAAAAGGTGCATCCTACTTCCTACGTGGTCTATTTAGCAACGAATAGATAAGGTTATTTTTATGACAAATTAAAAGTTCAACAGTCCTACGTGTTTGCGCTCAAATGAGTCATCTGAAACAGTTTTGTTTAGTTTCAATTCAAATAATTAGTGTTAGTCTAGTCACGATTCTACGAATTTAGACGCCATCTTGTTACAGGCTCTCATTTTTAAAGCTCTCATTAATAACTACTAAAACGTTCAAGTTTTCTTTGTCTTTAATTCTCTAAAAAACATCTTTTTTAACCGATGAAGACCTCAAATTCCATGATGCTTTGATGATTGTGAGACTTTTGGTAATTAGAATTCACACATCTCAATAAGTCCAAGTACCACTATCCAAAGACCATATTGATTATCGCCAAAGTGAGTTTAAACGCCCTAGAAGGACATAATTGACATATCTCAATAAGTCCAAGTACCACCATCCATGGATCATATTGATTATCGCCAAAGTGAGTTTAAACGCCCTAGGACATAATATGGTGATGTTCTTCAGAAAGGTCAGGTCCGTGGTAGTCGCAACCAGCGTGCGTGTATGACCAAATATATAAGTAAACGTGGGAGTATGTAAGGATCGTAGCAGGTGGGGTTCTGTAGTTTCTGCCTACCAACATGGGTAGGCATGAGTTTATGGGTCATCATCATCTGCCGAGCCTTTTCCCAACTATGTTGGAGTCGGCTTCCAGTCTAACCGAATGCTGCTGAGTCTATGGGTATAGTTTAAAAAAAGCTAAAAGGCTGACACAGGAAAACTGATGTTAATCCATTGATGCAAATATCATATTACAATAAGCATCTACATCAGTGGTGAAGTTTCCATACAACTCGATTCCTACCGGCTTCCCTTTGAAAAATGGCACAGTCAGTATTCTATAGACCAATAATATAATCATATTAAAGATAGTCTACTCCGGCTTACCTCTTACATAAAATTACCCTTCGCTACTGATCTACATATTATAGATTTATTTAAATAACGTTTGAAACTAGTTTGCCTAGTTCAAGGTTCAGATGTTGAGTTAAGCGCAAACTTAACAGTAAGTTGTTTGTTTTGCTTAATTTACTTCACAAGTCGAAGGTTACAACAATTTTGTGTAAATGGCGCATCCGGGTACACTGGAAGCTTGGCCAAACATCTATGTATCTACAAATAGTATTTAAAAACCAGTTATGTTACTGGCAGACAACGTATCTACTTAAGAGCCTATACTACCTCAAATGGCTTAGCATGATCATCCGTTATGTCGAAAATTCCGCAGCATTAATTTTGAAATAAATATATGCTAAAGTTGAGGATTAATGTAAGGTCTTATGTTAGACGAAAACACGATTCCATAAAATTTTCTCGATAGAAAAAAATTCCAAAGTTACCTCCAAACCGAACAATAAAACGCTGGTATTAAAAAAATACTTCAAATTAGATCATGAAACTTTGCATACTAACTGAACTAACTATAAAGCAGGTCTTATGTTAGTTAGTTTTTTTGAATTACCTTTATTTTCACCGTAAAAAGCAAATACCTAAACTATTGGCGCTGCCTCCCGCCCAGCACCGCACTCTGTCTCGCTTTCACACAGTCCGCGAGCAGTATCGTGCGAGCGAGATAAAGAGTGAATTTTAGCTGAGGTAGTATAGGCTCTTAATGTAATAAAAATAAAACAACAACTGCAACAAGCAGTTATTTTAGTTCAATTTCAGATTTGCCACCAACTGAATCAGACTGCTTGAAAACTGATCTAGTTTTGAAATTTTTTGTACTCGCACTGTCGGATACAAAAGGTACTTGTTCAACTTCCTGGGCAGGCCCGCCGGAACTGGCAGTACGGCACTATCAATCACAATCTGATTAATTTTGAAGGATATTGTTAATCCATTGCTTCATGTTCGAAAAATATGTTTGCTCAACAACGTAATGCACGCAATGAATGTTGTTGGACTGTTAAAATAAAAGTCATTGCTACTGTTAGTGTGTTACGCAATTGCCCCCCTGGGTGTATCATGATAGATAATTCTATCTTCGGTAATATGGAGGACAATCTATTTGACAAGCTGACTTGTATTTGATATTGTGCCAAAACCTGGATAGACTTAACGATACTGGGGTAACAATGCCAAAATTATGATTAGTATTCAACTCAGTCCATAGAGTCTTCCAAAAAGGATTGACAGTTTTGGCAAGCTGTGCGGTTCGTGACCGAAGAACAAGGCTCCAGTTCTTCCAGTAATTCAAAGAGAATAAATCATATTGGGAATCTATACAGAGACTTAAATCCTATAGTCGATACTGTTTATCTTCGCTCCGATATGATACCGAAGAAAAATAAATATTAAAAGATTTATACTGGTGTCGATTATATCACCAATTATGCACATGTATTCATTATTTCAGTATTTAATTAGTGTAATTAAAAGATTGAACTGTTCATATCTGCACTGACCTATATAATAATGTCAGTGTGGTTTTGAAAACACTGATAGCCTTGTGGCGATGTTCCAAAGATTCGCGGTAATTTCAACAAACATGGAGAATGAGTACCGATATTTGAAAGGGGGGCTGGCTTTTAGAAGTAGCTATATGTATATTGACTGCACTACTGGCTTAGTCTGGATTTGTGCCCGAATGATGGCAATAGGCTCGCCCTCTATTACATCGGACTTAAACATAACTGTAGAAATATTCTATAGAATTTCACAATTCTGGAAGTATGAAGACCAGTACCTTCATATTAGTAGCAGAGAACAGAAGTCTAAACAAGAACTGATAGCTTCACAAACAATGACGCATTTGCGCATCAAGACATCACGAATTATTTCAGCAGCCATATTGGATTGGTTGGTGGACGTTGGTAAATAAACTGGTTTGCCGGTCATCGACATCTGGCTGATATACGCACAATGTAACGCAATCAAAGCTGTACTTGTTGTGTGCGTACATGCAGAGATAAACATGAAATTACATTGGAGCCTATCGTTCGATATTTTTTTAACACTAGTCGTTTGGGACTTTGGGACTCATGCTCAAAGGATTTGTTTCAAGTAAACGTTTACAGGCACTTTTGAATATAAGGAGTCGGTCAGACAGAATGGTTTTGGGTCGACGATAATTATTATCAAAGTCGCGGGAAAAACGGATGAGGGATGCACAGAACTGGTCATAGCATAATCAGCCTATAATGTTCCTAGTGCTGGGACACAGGCCTCCTCTCAGTGAGGGGGAGTGGGCCACAATGCACCACGCGGGCCCAGTGCGGGTAAGTCTTAGATGTCACATCACACATGTCTCACAATGTTCTTCTTTACCATTTTTAACCGACTTCAAAAAAGGAGGAGGTTCTCATTTGGGCTTATGTTTTTACGCGATAATGGATTTCAAAAATTATTTTTTAATGGATAGTAATTATATCAACTTTGCTTGGGTAGTTTTTGAGTTAGCTTGAATAATACGTATTTGTGCCACTTAGTTTATATTGATGATGTTATAATAACTTCCTCTCTGATATTTACATAGCAAGTAGTGATATACGAATTTGTGTGGGGTAAGTAGGTACCACTTAAAAGTGTAATAAAAAACAAGTAATTAAAAAAACTAAAAAACCCGACTGCGGTAAAAAAATTAAGTTAAAAAAAACTGAAAAGCTAAAAACAAGGCCATTTTAAATTAAATAAAAGTTGGAAGCAGGCGGGACCCATTTGAGTTTGAAAATATAATAAAAAAATGGTATGGGTCCCGCCTGCTTCCAACTTTTATTTAATTACATGTCAGTCATTGGCGTCATCAGACGCGATTTGATTGATGATACGACGATACGTGCCTGATTACCAATAGGTACCTACTCGATAACGATAAAGAAAAAACAATTATTGTATTACGCAAAATGAGATAATAAATGTTTGATGGTTTGAACCTTTGAAGTCTTTAATGGTTAAGTAACATCATCATCACCTGCCATCCTTTCCCAATTATGTTAGGGTCAGTCTCCAATCTAACCGGATGCAGCAGAATATGAGTATACATGGGAGCGACTGCCTATCTTCTGCCTATGGAAGACGTAGCGTTGGAAGGCCTCCCACAAGGTGGTTCGACGACCTTGTGAAGGCCGCAGGAACCCGTTAGATGCGAGAAGCACAGGACCGGTCGAAGTGGAGGTGCTTGGGGGAGGCCTATGTCCAGCAGTGGACGTCTTTCGGCTGAAATGATGATGATGAGTGCCTATCTGATTTCCACTACCCATTATAAAGTTACTGGGTAACACGATAACCATTGGTAAGACTGGTTGTCAGGCTTTTGTGCCTATAATCAACCTATAATGTTCCAACTGCTGGGACTCAGGCCTCCTGTCTGTGCGAAGGAGTAGGTCGTAATCCACAACACCGGCTCAGTGGGTATTGATGGATAAGCAGTGCCGGATTAAGACTACTTGATGCCCTAAGCAATCCACACCTGTAGGCCCTCCTATCCACTAGACGCCTCGTATTATTCCAAAACATCGACGAGCTATTTGTAAAGATGTAATATCTTGCTGATAGCCTTGGCATTCATGTGCTAGCAAATACTGTTTCGGTGCTGTTTTTGCCTTATGATGCCCCCGAGACGTGATGCCCTAAGCAATTGCTTAATTTGTTTAAGGGCTAATCCGGCACGGTGGATAAGTGAAGTACCTATGTAAATCAATCAGACAGATAGACTCGATATAGCGGAACCTAATCCAACAAAAACACCCACTACAAAAGCAAACCATAAAATGAAGAAAGCACTGTTTCTCCTTCGATAGAAAATTTGACAGAAACCTTTTTACTGGAGCGTGGGTACTTTACGACGAACATCTCGTGACGTCATTTCTTGGGAGCTTTCTCCCTCGCGGCACATTTAGGACGACTTAAGGGCTTGCCTTGTTTACAACTGTTCTGTAACTGGCATTTAAGAAATGTTTTGGTTTAATTTCTTAAATACAGCGGTTATAAGGCTGTGAATATGAATATAGTATTACGAATCTTCATATCACGGGATATAAAATCCTCTGATATAGAGGGAAACCGGTTGTTTGTGGGTTGAGTTGAACAGGCATGTTTTGAGAGAATTTTCTGTTTATGAACCAAAGGAGGATTCAAAAGTTGTACCTACTGTCTGTATATGAGCGTTTTCACAAAAAAGTGTACATTCTTAGAGTTCAACTCAAGATGAAGATACAAAGAAATTGAAAGATTGAAGATATTTGTGTGAAAGATGATACGGCTAGAAAGGGGGTGACTGCTGAGATGACGACTAATAAAGAAGTATGGAAGAAAAAGACATGTTGCGCCGACCACAAATTAATTGGTATATGTGTAGGAGAATCATGATAAGAAAATAAAAAGCAAACGTTTATAGAAGTCCCGGATAAAGCTCTTGATCCAGAAATATAATTCTGATAATTATGATATCCATACTAATATTATAAACGCGAAAGTGTATCTGTCTATCTGTTACCTCTTCACGCTTAAACCGCTGAACCGATTTAGATGAATTTGTTAAGGAGATAGTTTGAGTCCCGGGAAAGGACATAGGATAGTTTTTATCCCGATATTTCCACGGGATCAACACTTATGCGAGTGAAACCGCGGGGCGCTGCTATTTCTCTATAAACAAGAATGTGGCAGGAGAAATAGTCTCAGAATAACAGAGAGAAAGTAAAAGTCTCGACTTAGGGATGATCAGGATAAATAAAGATAATTGCGCCACCAATAAGAACATGAAAATTTAAATGGAAGACGACAGGAAATACAATGATCATCGCTTTAGAAAGATATCAAGTTACAAGTCGGGAACACAAGAACCTGAACATCGAAACACATGCAACAGACAAAGTAACTCCAGCTGGGCCATTATCATGCACTACACCACCACAAAAGGGTTCCTTGTCCTAAAAATGGCAAGACACAAGGCGCACAAGTCGGTTATTATTTCGTCCAGATGTGTATTAGTCACTGCGCGAGCGCCGGATGCGGTTGTACGTCCGTCCGTAATCTTACATTGTCTTTTACTTCGACGTTTTGTTGAACCTGACCTCTGTCATATAATAAAAATACTGTATCCCAAGCACTAATAAAAAAAAATCTAAATCGTTGTTTCATAGAAAAGTGCGATATCATAGGTATTGCACTTGGTTTTGGGTTTATAGACTTTAGGTTCAGAATCATGTACTGAATCCATGGTAAGTAATAGGTTGGGCATCGACGTCCCTGCCACAGCACATCAAGCTACTACAATCTGTCAAATTTCTTTAATAGATTTTCAACTTTATGGCTAAGCATAAGGTTAAAAGTTGATTGAGAAAATTTGGCAGTTTCAGGTAGCTTGATGTGCTGTACACAGCAATATGAAAAGTGTCTACCTCATAATGTCCATCTGTATGTCCTTGGCCATAAATCTCGAAAATTAGTAGACTGGCTTCAATGAGATTTCACCGAGTATTTATTGAAGACGGTCCGAGATTTATTACAGTTTGTTTTGACGTTAACTCAACTTCCTCCGAATTTAATTTAAACTTTAGTATTATCAGTTGTAATGTTTTAGACCCAGTTTCTAAATCAAATAATTAAGAGCAGCTGTGTTTATCTTGAGGCTCCCAAGTCCCCAACGACACAACTTCGATAATTAATCTATCTCTATCAGAAGTCTAGAAGCAGTGGTGGCCCAGTGGTAACGGCCTTGACTTACAAGTTGTAGGTCGTTTAGAAGTCGAAGTCAAATCATTTATTTCAAAAGGCACATTAAAGGCACTTTTGAACGTCACAAATTACAATAAAACAGAATTGATTCTAGTCGCCCCTTCCAAAAGGTAGTGTTCGTATGGAGAAGAATGGGCAAGAAACTCCAGCGTTACTCTTTTAAAATGTTTTACAAGGTTTTGTATACATTAATTATATAATTATATGTGAATACGATGCACCTAGAATAAAATTTGTCTACCACAAAAGGTAAAAAGAATTAAAAATGAAGTAATGATAAGTAAATCAATTATGTGATAGATCTACATGGTACTCACATATTTACAAATATTGTAAAAGTAGATGATTTTCCTAGAATTTTAACAAGTGTTTGAGTTTACTGTAGTCACAGATTGTAAAAATCAATGTCATAAAAAATTCAAAATATAAATTAAATGAGCAACTAGTTTGATTTTGTCTAGACTCTAGATTGTCCTATGGAGCAGGACCAGCAGCGTAGGTTCGAACCCAGACAGATATGACAAGACATTAAGGTCTGGGTCTTCTGGGCATTATTTCATCACCATTGCTCTCAAAACGGTTTAGGAAAACATTGTGAGGAAACCGGCATGTCCTTCTACCAAACACTAATAAAATTCACCACAAATGGCGATAATCAAGAATTTTAAGGACCACAAGAGGATTGCATATAACCGAGATTGAATTTAGATGCCCAATTTCAAAAGACAGAAATTAACAGAAATCAATCAAAATAAGACAGGGCGCTATGGCGCTCATTATGGGAGGCCTATGTCCAGCTGTGGACTGCTATAGGCTGATGATGATGATGATGAATCAAAATAAGGAAGACAAACATTTCAGAAATGAAGTAGAAGACTATAAAAAATGTATATAGAATAACAAAAACCAGTTTCTCAAGGAACAAAGGACAAACAGTCGCTAGTTGTCACGTCACACGATCACTAATGATGGCTCGACAGGTTCCTAAAACTTGTTTGATGTCTGGGCTTAGTAAGACGTTGAGGTAGCCAGAAAAATTGGGATTTTCTTAGAATATGACGTGTCATATTGTCATGTTCTTGTAAACCTATATGGGATATTAATAAACTTGACTATGAAACGATGTTTTAGCTTGTAATTTTAGAAACTAGTTTATGATAAATAAATCTGCAGTCAAATCTAACGTTGAATCCTGGAATTGGTCGTCAAAAATGCTTACAAAGAAAGAAGTTGAGATGAGTTTTGTCTACACATATGGAATAGACTTGCAGAACCAAGGGGTGTGAAAACGCAAAAGCTACAATTAATTATGTTACTTCTAGCCTCAGACTAAATAAAAAACCAAGACAGGGGGCTGTCAACAGTAAAGTGAAGCCGGTTTCGTATACATGTGTGCACATAGTGAGGTGTAGTTTGATTGTAAATGTGTGCGTGTGAGAGACTGTGAGCGTGTATGCACAGAGCAGAGATGCAGTTTTTGCATGCTTCACTGTATTGTACGATTTGTACGCAGTGCTATGTCTTGACTTTTTATTTGGTCTGAGCTTATAACAGTAATTAAAATATTATCAATCAACTTAGCACCATGTGTACCTAGTCTACTGCTGGTCATAGGCTTGTCGTCAAGATGCCCAACATACAGACAGAAATTTTAACTTTTGGGACATCAAACATATTTTCTATTGGCCCAGATTAAAAGAAAACATAATCCAAAATCCAAGATGGCGTCGTTTCTCCAACCGCCACCCATTTCAACTTATCGAACCGCACAATGGTAATCGTTATACCGGTAATAAATAAACCAGCTATTCAATCGATTCACACGTATGCCAAGGCCAAGGGGAATCGTCACGTGCAGCCTTGGCGACAATGTTTGCCACCAATTGCCAATATTGCAGTGTAATTGATTGACACTAGTTAAGCTGGTGTATTTTACTGATGTTAAGCATTGAGTATGTTAAGTAATGCTTAGATGGAGATTGGGGAGGAAAAATGTAATCTTTGGCAACATTCAGTCTCCAGTCACCAGTCCCGCAATCATCATCATGTCAGAGCGTTTAGCTGTATACAAATCAGATGAACGCATCTACTTCATAACATTGACATTGACAGCCACCGTGACAGGCGTCATGAATATTACGGCACGGGTCTGATTTTACGATGTCTAAAAACGCTCTAGGGAAATACATCAAATACACCAGCTTACTTTCATAAATAACATTTCAGTGACGTTTATCGAAGGCAAATTGCGGACGCTTTGTGGCGGTTACCGCAGTCTTAGGAAACACTAGCTTGAACGTACCACTGCCGTAGATTTTTCGGTAAAAAAAGTTCTTACATTCTCTCACCAAGCAAATAATTCGAGGCTTGAAGATACGTTTGAAGTTTATCAAGCACTGTCCAATACATACCTGCGAACAAAAAAAAGGTCTTTGAGTACAACACTTTAAAGCAGCATGAGTGCAGCACAAAACGCAATGTCAAGAGCTGCAGTTGTAGTCTATTCTACAGTTCTTCACGATCTGTATGAAAATCAAGCGTGCCATTTTTGACTACCTACTATGACGTCACAAGTACTATTTAGTGATGGGAAAATTAAATCGGGACACAGGCCTCCTCTCTGTGAGAGGGATTGAGCTGTAATCCACCACACAGGCCCAGTGCGGGTTGGTGGATGTCACATGTCTTCGAATTTTCGGTTCTAGCACATGCCGGTTTCCTCCACAATGTTTTCCTTCCTACCGCACTGGGCCTGCGTGGTGAATTACGGCACACTCCCTCTCACTGAGAGGAGGGTTGTGTGAGTTGTGTCCAGTAGTGCGAAAATTTGTCACGGGTTAAAGACGTTAAATATTCGTTGTTGGCCTCAGGCCTATAATAATTTTGTGTTCGATGCGTGTAAAGAACTTATATCAAGATCGACATCTAAATGCTTTTTTTACTGTGATAGATTTATACTTCACAGATTTCTGTTCTTCTTCTAATAATAATTGTTTCATTAACGATATCCATATTTATTTAATTTAATAAAGAAACACATTCCCTTGAATTGAACACAAGTATAAGCTCAACTTCTGTAAGATTATTACTTTTAAAATTGCATGCGCAAGAACAATCTTTGCTCGCTCAACGTCTGTGTCGAAAATTCTAGTATTTTGCACCTTTGTTAGGATCCTGTTTTTACTATATCATGTAAACTTTTTGCTGTTTCCCGGAACAGAAACATGTGTTGCACTGTTTTCAAAATATTTGTCAGAGTCATCAACAGTTTACGCTATGGGCTATAAATTAGAGTGTTTTAGTAAGTGTTGACGGATTTTAAAGATGTTTTTGGCGAGGAATCTAATTATACATTATATTTGAAGGTCTTTTTTGGTAAATAGATTGTGAGACGAAACATAGGGCAACATCTGAGACCAAATTATGCGAAGGAGTGAGTAGGACGCATTTTTTGTTTGTATATACCAGAGGATCTTTTAAGATCCACCCAATCGAGGAAAAACTTTCTGAAGCGCGCCTGAGGTGGTATGGCCAGCTGTGGCCATGTAATGAGAAGGCCCGATGATCACATGACTAAGTAAGGCCTCTACATGAATTCAGGTCCAAGAAGCAGGGTAGACCCCTTGTGACGTGGATATCTAGTCAACAATGACCTAAAGCAAGCCCACTTGAATGACTCGATGACCCAGAACCGAAACCTCTGGCAATGAATGAAGAGGAAAGCCGACCTCAAATGAAATAGGATAAGGCTAGTTAAAGTCCTGTGGAGTTTTTGTTGATGACTAATGTGGGATAATCTACTGTATGAAAACCTGATGTCTCTAATCGGTGATCGAGAGACCGGGCACAAATCCAGACTCCGGGCTGCTACTGAGAAATTTCAGATGGAAAAACCCAATAACACTTTGCCAGATCCGGTAAACAAACCAAGGACCTCATGCTCAGGAGTATCGCTTGCGACCACTAAAGAGGCAATAAAAAAAAGAACACTAATATTGACAAGAAACAGTACACCAATATTAAAAACATAACATGAATTAAAACAATTTACCTTAACAAAAACTTATCAGCGAACAAATTGGAACAGGAGTCGGCGAACCAACAATGACTATCACTTCACAACGTGCGAGTTCGTTTCAGTACGCGCGCACTACATGTACTGAAACACAATGTACTAAAGTGGAAGGAAACAAGTGATAATACTAGTATCCTCATTGATTATAATAGGCATTGACTAACAGTGACGTATAGGTTTTTACTGAACGCCCTTACTGTCGAATATTCCAGATCAGTGACACCTCGTCGTCCACACTGTTGACGATCGAGATTTTTTTTTTTTACTCGACCCTAAAATCGAACAAGGTAGACGAGCTAAATAGGAGAGACGAGGAGATCTTTGCAACATGGCTGACATCAATTGGATGAGAGCAGTCGAGGATTTAGTACAACCATGTCCGATTGGAGAAGCGCATGTTCAAGATAGAACTGCTATAAACTGACAATGACAAACGAATCCTGCGAAGATTTGGTTCAGTTTAACCAACACACAGTTTAGCAAACTACTTTCATTTACCCATGTTAGTTATTGTGATTGGACGGTTTTACATTAGCTGATAACGACATGCGACATCGATCCGATACTGATACGCTAAGTGTTGCTGTATAAAAATGTGAAGCATTTAATAACCATTTATAAAACGTCGGAATGCGTGGCGTAAATCTAACGCAAACATAAAGGACTTAAGAGTAATTTACAATAAATTACGAAGTGGTTGGAAAGACTTGACAACAGTATTTAAGAATAGACTACGTAAATTTTTAATGGACAAAAAATGTACTACAGTATGACTGAGTTTATATCAGTGAAAAGAAATCCCTGAATTGATCTGGATTGATGGATCTGGCTTTTTGTTAAACTTAAAAAAATGTGATATATGGCTGAGCTTTAATGTATTATATCACCTATTTAAATGTATTACCCATATTTGCCTATTCTATTCTAAAAAGTAGTTAAAATAAATATCATACAGAGACACTCTCACAGGGAAGATGGATAACCGGATGAAGGTCACGGGAAACTGATGAATGCGGAAGGCACAGGACCGATCGTAGTCGCGATGCTTGGGGTAGGTCTACGTCTAGCAGCGAACCTCTTTCTGCTGAATAATGATAATGGTGAATCAGAGACAGCAGCGATAAGCGTAGAAGACTTCAATCAATTTATACCTAATTCTGACAAATTGGATCAGAATGCAGCGTCTGCCCGCGAATTTTTTCTATAAAATCCTATGAAACTCGGTAGTTCCGAAGATTACCCCCTACATGCAAACTAACAAATTTTACCCCTGCATAATATTAGTATAGTATAGATAAAGTATAATATTTCTTTTAACAAAATGTTGGTACCTGCACAGTTGCTTATTATTAGAACAATCAACAATGATGCCCGCCTTTCCTAATGTGTTGGTTCAAGTGCTGACGCACTCTGCCAGTGCATGGAGTGCGTTAGCACTGCCTCCGTGGCTGTAATGTACTGACGACGCGCGACGACGTGAAACAATCGATAAAAACAGCAGATATAACAATTGGATAGGAAAGCGATAATAGAGGCCAATAGAGAGGTAATGAGGTCATTAAGGTGAACAAAAATGAGGAATACCTACATTGCTGAGCAATTTCATCATAAACTAATAATAATTTCATCATGAATAAGAATAAAAATAATAAATATAAAAAAATTGTGCATATAGAACTTGACATATTAATGGGGATATCATATCTTCTTAGCGTTTTGATGACAAACTATTATATTCGTATTGTTGCGGTCTAGAACTTGGCCACTTTGAATTTGTAAGTTTATTTTTATATTTCTACACCAGCAACGGTAGTGTTTGTGGAACTGTTTAATATTAAGGCGAAAGCGCCAGGGTAGCCCGCGAAATTCAATTTTTTTTTAGGTTTTTCGCAATTTGCTGGTCAGTATTAAGTTGTACGTTGATTAAAATATGATTCGCGGCCGTAACAAATATGTATTTACAGAATTATTATCATTAAAGTCATCAACACAACTCTCTAAGACCATGTAATCCCCAAGAATGACTATTTCATGAACCTTAGAGCTTCCCCCTTAAGATCTTAATGTACCATATACTCAGAAATAAAATGAACTGTGAGTGAGTATGCCACATTACTATCATACTAGATTTACCCCAAAATTAAAAAAAAAAAATTACAGTCGCCCTAAAAGGACAGTTTATCGTTATCGTTCTTCAGAAAGGTCAGGAGCGCAGTACTCGCAACCGGCCTGCGTGTATGACCAGTGGCCTTAGTGTGAGTTTTTTTACTCACGTTCGATTGCGAGCGCGTTAGAATTTTATATGGAAAAAGTTATAGCGCCACCTGGTGGTCACTAGGAGAAACCTAATTTCCCATACAAAATTCTAACGCGCTCGCAATCGAACGTGAGTCGAAAAATCTCACACTAAGGCCACTGATGTATGAACGTAAACGAGGCAAAAGGAGTATGTAAGTATCGTAGCAGGTGAAAAGTTGCGAGCACACACGTTGCACACTCGCTTTCGATTATACATTGCCAGGACCGACTGGTGTTTATTTCCATAATAAAGAGTACAGCTGCCACACAGCGTGTGTAAGTTTCAGTGCACGTGCACCCATTGCACTGAAAGCGGGGGAAAACAATTGACAATTAACACCGTTTTGTCACATATGAGATCAAGATCAAAGTATCAAGGCAATGTTGTTGAATTCTTTTCTGAAATAAACAATGATTTTTACGTGTAGGCCTACGTCTAAATACCCGTGGAATCATCTTCGAGATAATCTTTTCTAAAATATTTTAGGGGACACGAAATTCTGCCAAATGGTGTATTACATGTGAATAACTGAATATCCATCTAGTTTTACGTTTTCTGAAGGTTGGGGTGACAAACTGAGGTTTTATAGCTGCCCAAAATTGATATCATAAACCTTCACATAAAGATTTACATTTGGGATATGTAGATGCTTGCTCTCCGCTCCGAAACACGGAGAGATCATCTGTATGTCATTCATCCAAGACTTGGTCTTGTCAAGATTACTTAACCTCGTCGGGTAAATCGATCTTCAGAGAGGTATTAGCGATGATCCCATCTAAAGCTCTTAAAGACATTAAAGGTGTTTATAATCGGATTGCAAGTATGGAGGCTATGCTAATTTACTTTGAAGATGAAGTGTGCAATAACAAAACACCAAGAAAATACAATGATGGAGACTATTTTATATATGAACTTAAATCAAACACACTACAATACAACTAAACCTCTATAATCTTCAGACGTCAAAACACAATAGTAGTCATGCATTACTATTTACATTAATAAGATCTAGACAGATAACAAGGTGCTTGGTGCACAGAGTAGTTCGAAATGCGTTACAAGGTGCGAAGAATTTCCTGATTCATATAATCCTACAATCCTACCCTTAGGCGAAATCGTCAGGATTGCCCGCGAAATTCAAATTTTCTTACGTTTTTTGCAATTTGCAGGTCAGTGTCAGGTTGTATCTTGATCAAAATATGATTCGCGACAATAACAGGTACATATTTAGTGAATTATAATAATTAGAATCATTAATACATCTTTCTAATAGATTTGTATCATAAGAACAAATCTCTTATGGAAAAGTGCTTATGGTACATTACTTAGAAAGATGTATGTATATGGTTATAATTCTGTAGTCAGATTTGTTACGGTCGCGAATAATATTTTGTTCAACCTACAACCTGACAATGACTAGAAATTGCAAAAAAAAATGAATTTCGCGGGCAACCCGGGCGCTTCCCCTTAACTGGTTAAGTTTTCAGAACATCATAGAAACCATTATGCACTTAAGTTTGATACAATCTAGACAGATTAGAATGTTGTCCGCACTTGATGCACTGAAGCATTAATGCAATAGCTTCATTGTACTGTGACTTGTCATCAACTAATTCAGTTACAAGGACATCATTCAATTCACTCAGTGCACATACACTTTGATAATAGCTAAAGAATCGTCTGCACTCAATGCACCGGAGTTTGAAACTCGTGCATGTGAAAGTGTGACGAATTAACATAATTATTTTAACGGTTACCATTTGTAGGACTTTTCAACGTTAGCACGTTGAACTGCAAACGGATAGTCAATCCCATTTTCTTTCTCTTTTTATGAAGAAAGATTCACATGCCGGTTCCCTCACGATGTTTCGCTTCACCGTTTTGAGAGCAGTGATGATGAAATAAAATAAACACAAAGTAAAAGCGCCTGTTTGGATTCGAACCTATGACCTACAACTCGTAAGTCACGGCCGTTACCTCTGGGCCACCACTGCTCTTGATTTACTTACGGATTACGAAAGACTGGATGATGAATAGAAGGCTGAAAAAGTTTCTCGACACAAAACAGCTCAGTTGAAAAACAACGAAGATAGGTACGATCTGTTTTAAAACAAAACATATAATAAAAAGCGCATACTAATAAATGTAACGAAAACAAAGGCTATCACAAAACACACCTATGACCTCATTGAGTATAATTACACGAATGTACTAAGAAAAGTAAAAATTACAAATATTAAAATAGATAGCGAAAGAAGTTAAGATAAAGTTGACACAGATCATGAGATCACAGATGTTTTCATACTGAACAAATAATACTTGAACAATTAGTGACTTAGCAACAAGAAAAATAATTCGTGGAATCAATGTGTCTGGACGAATTGGACGCTTACCTAAGGGATTGGCCAGATTTAGCTAGCTAGAGACAGGAAAAAATGGAAAGACGGAAGGGAGGCCTTTGCCCTGCAGTGGGACATAACAGGCTCATAATAATTATGTGTCTGGAGAGTTTTGTCAAAATATTTGTACAAGTGGAGTCCTTGAGTCGAAAATGTACCGTAGAAGGCTTCAGAAGATGATAAGTTTGTAAAATATGGAATTGACGAGCAGCGAAAGGCCAAGTACCTATTATTGTGCAATTTGGGAGAGGTTTTATGATGTGTCAAACACACATCTGAAAAAGCATTGCACTTGAAAAAGCATTGCAGTTGAGAGTACGTCATGCTCACTCAAAGGTCGGTTTCGATTCTTTGGGTTCCCTTCAAAATGGTTGAGCTAAATGGTGCTGATCCACGCGTCCTGTTCATGACCGGGCGGCGTCAGATGAGACTGGTCATCTCAGCTCATCCCTTAGCTGTCAGGGCTTATCTTTAATTTTATATTTTAAATTGTTTTTTGTACATTGTTCTCACTTATAGAATCGACAAGAATAATGTACCCAGGATTTTTATAATAAGTATGTTGATATGAAAGAGTGTCCTTGGAGTTTCTTGCCTAGCTTCAACTTTCTGACTAACCGACCGACTACTTGACAATTCAAAAGTGCCTGTAAATGGTTTTATTGAAATAAATGCTTTGTGTTTAAGTTTGCTATGTCCAGTAGCCTATGATTTTATCAGTGAATTGGTTCAGAGTGTTGACCTCAGCATAAACAAGATAATCTTAGGCTAGGAACTCACGGAGCGATTTTCGCCCGCAACCGCCGCGGTCGTGGATCTGCGGTTTTATTTCAAAACTCACGAGACCGGTTATTCGCGCGGTTACGCGGCCGCCGCCTCCCTACCTCCGTACCGGCCGGCCGGCCGTACCTCCCGCCGCGCCGCCCGCCGGCCCCCGCGGTCGCCCGCCAACCGATCGCAACCGATCGCAAAGCGCGCGGGCGCCACCCGCCGAGGCTGCGGGTAACCGCGGCCCGCGCGATTCTACTAGTTGCCCGCCGGTACAGCGGGAGCCGCATACAACCGCGAACACCGCGGGCGTAAAACGCGTCGTGAAATGTGCTTTAATTTTTTATATAAATATTTGCATTCTACAGAAGCTGCGGGCCCGCAACCGCAGCGGACGCGGGCGAAAATCGCTCCGTGAGTTCCTAGCCTCAGTGACTTTTACAATACCCAAGGGGACTGGGGCTTTCTAAATCATATAAGTAAATTAGTAAGTAACTTATCAATATTTACCAATTATTTGCCAGCTATCTCCCAAACTACTGGAAACAACATACTTCTGATAAGTCTATGGAAAACCCAGCAATTACACATTCTTAATGTGATTACATTATCAAGTACCTACAGAAGTCATAAAATGTTATGTTTTGACGTTAAATGCTCCGTTGTCTCTGATTCAGATACCAAAGGAGTATAGATGATGAAGTTGTATAGTATCTATTACTTACAGTTTCATTAAAATCCGTTCAGTAGTTTTTGCGTGAGAGTAACAAACATCCATCCATCCTGACAAAATTTCGCGTTTATAATATTAGTAGGAAGTAGGATTGTCGTCTCCACGGCATGTGTCGTTAAAAAAATCAAAAAGATGCCAAATAATAAAGGCACGAACCAGATACAATTAACTTGGAAACAAAGGGAGGGCCAGGGTCACATATACCAGGGGTAGCAGATGCCATAAAGCGTACAACTACATTCCAAACACAAGGTGAAGAGAACTCGACACGATCAATATTTACGTATAAATAAATAACTGTGCGACGAATCACGTGCAACTGACGTAGCAGGTGCAAATATTGATATAACAGACAATATTGAGACATGTTCAATGAATAATTCATATTATTTTGTACCAAGTATGCTATCAAATACTCTGTAGTCCAAAGTCCAGTAGATAGGTACTTATATCGTGATCGTGATCTCATGAATTGAAATGGAAATGCTGCTGCTCATCTAGAATCCAGGCAGGCGCTTTAAATTGTGTAAAATAATTTCATCAACGCTCTCAAAACGGTGAAGGAAAACATCGTGAGGAAATCAGCATGGCCTAAAACCAAGAATTCCAAAACATTTGACATCTACCAACCCGCACTGGGTCCGTGGTGGATTACGGCCCACACCCTCTCAAAAAAAGAGATGGCCTGTGTCTCAGCAGTGGGAACATTATGCTTATGCATCTAGAACAGAGCTTCTCAATTTGGGGTCCCATCGAACGAGAACACAATAGCTGTGATTCCGTTAGGATGTTTTGCGTGTGTTACCCATAGAGACATCAAGAAAGTAGTATAAGTTGAAGTAAAACGACAAATTGATGTACAAGAGACGTACGAAGAAGTTGCTGCAATTAAAAAAATCAAGTAGTTTGTCAGCTCTACGGTAGCTTTTTAACTGTAACTGTAGCAGCGATATTTTAAAGAATCGGGACACAGCAAATGCTCAAACAAGTTCCAATAGGGATCAATATTCATATTATTCATTCATACCGTAACCCATAGTCGCCCCCTCGAACTAATATCATCGTTCGCTTCGTGCTCTCGTTCAAGGTCGAGCTACAGCCTTGGATGCACTTGTTCTGTATGCCCATCTTTTTATAGAACATGTAGTAAATAAACACTACCGGTTTTTCATGAAGCCGTATAGAGTATACTAAAGCTGTGTATTGTTTAGCCACCCAGTCCATTTCATGCTTCAGAAACGTTGTTGCAATCGTACATTATCTTTGTCTATATTCCATGTAATGATAGGAATCTTGGTATGTAAAGATGGGTGACCATCTTTACATCTTTTCTCGGAAAGCACGTTAAGCCGTTGGTCCCGGCTGTCATTCGTAGATCTTTGACAGTCGTTAAGGGTCGTCAGAACCTCGAAAGTCTAGTCTCGAAGGTCCTAGCTCCTAGCGTGATGTAAAATAGCCTAAGTATAGTCTTCCTCAAAGATTGGACTATCAAATGCAAAAGTTAAATAAAAGTGTTTTTCCCAGAATTCGGCTACTTGTTTGGCGCCATCACCAGCGTCCACCAGTTCCTGTAACGTGCAGCTCACAGGACACGCAGGACACGATATTAACTGTCCCATCGTTTATGGAACCGCACCACATTTACACTCCAAGGCGGAGTCGTCTATGAATCTCCACCTGAACAGGTTTTCTTTGCTTCGGCCAACCTGGGTCCGGAGTCTGTTTAAAGACTTCCAGGATAGATATAATATAAAACTAACAAATTAAACACGCGTGAGTGGCTCTAGAAATTAGTTTCATTATTCGGCGATTAAGGTCGGATTTCTAAACCGTTGCGGAGGCATGAATCTCAATGTTAAATTTAAATCACATTAGTATTAAATCAGTCAAAGATTATTCTGTTATGAATCGATACACATAACCTACATGCTGAGAATTTTTCTATTATATGGGTCTGAAGAAATAATGTAACTAAGTACAGTAATTCCTAATTTTATGATTTCAAATTATGTTATTACTTCTTACTATCTGTTGACTGAGACTTCGTCCGCGTGTATTTTTCATTTCATTTTTTTTTAAACAAATAAACAGTATGAAAAGTAGCCTTTATGTCCTTCTCCAGCACCCAAATTGCGTCACACTATCAATCTCAATCTGAATCATTTTGACGGATATTGCTAATCCATTGCTTCATATATGGTCGAAAAATGTGTCTGCTCAACAACCGTAAATAAGGCAATGAATGTTGTTGAACTGTCAAAATGAAACTCAATGCTACTGATAGTGTGTTACGCAATTACCCCGCAGCTCCCAGGCTTACCATCTATCTGTCAAATTTCATAACGATCGGTTCAGTGGTTTAGGCTTGAAAAGACCGACAGGAAACGATTGTACTTCGTAGTCTTAATTCAGTTATAAACTCGACAAACCCTGTTAAAGATAACCCCCCCCCCCCCCCCTGTTAAATATTATGGGTCTTACGTGTGTCATAAGACCGCTGATAGTGTTTTACTTGAAGTATGAGTTAAATGTGTTTTATTGTTTGTAGATAAACCTCTGAAGAGATCATTGTACTCATCATTATGAACAACTTTTACTATGGGACCAAACCTGAAATCGCGAAAAAATTATCAGATGTACATTTTGATGAGTTATTCTTACGTCAAAGTCCATAATTATAATTATGTCGTGTTTAAAAGGTGTTTAGCCTAAACAACTGATAAACACGGTTTTGTGGTAGTGAGTGTTTAATTGAATTAACTTTAAAATAAAAGTTTAACCAAAACAGCCAACAATCCAACACAGTTTCAGTAGGCAACCGAAACCAATTAATGTAAAAAAAAAGTCTGTAACGTTACAAAACAACTTCGAACAACCTAGCTAGCACAATGAACGTAATTTAATCAACAATACACAATTGAATACCAACCTACTTGCTAACAGAATACCTAACAAAATACCTTGACAGCGGGATTCACGAAAGTATTCCTATACACGGCAAAATGTACTCTATTCTTTGTGAAACAATGTGTGTTTAAGCTTGAAATTCTGTGTCCGTGAGTGCGCTTGCACTCAGTTTGCACCGAGTACAACGTTGAGTGTTGACGTAGAGTTATAAAAACTTGGAGGAGGAAAAAGCCTCAACAATTTAATGTTTATGGTCAGATAATTAATTTATACAAAAACTAAAAAGGTTTAATGTGGCTACGTACGAGTGGTTATCAGAATTCTGTTTTATAATCAGCTACTAGCAGCGCCCCGCGGTTTCACCCGCATAAGTGTCGATCCCGTGGGAATATCGGGATAAAAACTATCCTATGTCCTTTCCCGGAATGCAATCTATCTCTCTGCCAAATTTTATCGAAATCCGTTCAGTGGTTTAGGCGTGATAAGGTAACATATAGACAGACAACAGACAGAGTTGCTTTCGAATTTATAATATTAGTATGGATTCCTATAATTTACGATTAAGACTCCTGTATCTTTACCAATAATGAAGCAAAGATCTCATACCTTTGCAAAGTGACCCTCCCATATGGAAGTAGCTATCACAGGTAAAATTAGTTTACGAATTCGTACGCCCAGTTTGGCAATAAAAAATGCTACCATTGGCAAGCAACGATTGGTTCTTGTTAATTAAATAGGAAAGGAGTATTAATGAATACTGTAGCCATCTGTAGCAATTTAGCAGAGTCAAAGTTGGGTGAACTTTAAATGGAACTACCTACATATAGCAATGACTTCAAATTTTTTATTCAACTTTGCGACGCGACGTAATGTTTACGGCCGTGACGTAAGCAGAGCGTGAGATTTGCTAAATTACGTACTGTAGAATAGTCGTAAAGGAATTTTAACCTTTTGAACGCCAGAGCATAAACGCACGCGCGTGCCCTCCACGCCAAGCCACAATTTTAAATATTTAAGGTATACAAATAAAAACACACAAAAGTAATGATTTAATTGTTTATTTCGTGATAAAGTGCACCGCATTTTTTGTCACATATTTGTGTCGCTCGTAATAGGATAGGCGACACACGACTGGCGTGCAGGGCACGCGCTTGCTTGTCACGTATATGTGACAATGGCGTTCAAAGGGTTAGGCAACACGCGTATCCTATGTAATACGATACAATAGAAAATCAATTGTGTGTAATTAACGGAGCTTGAGAGGTCACAAAGATTGGCGAGTCTCTCATAGACATGTGTTTACGCAGAAATGGGCAAAAGCATCCAACGGAAAGGGCTGCGAAATGATTTCCTGCCTCCGTGAGGTTTGGCTTTCGGTTAACGATCTTGAAGCTGATGAAAACCATCGGAAGATCAGATCGTGGCTAGAAACGGGCGGCTAGAACCTTCCAATCATTATAGGCCGTCAGGTACCCTTCCTATGGAGACTGATGCCCGTTTTCAATAACTCAAGGGGACATGTAAATGATCGTCTAAATAATTGGCATTCAAATGGGTATCGCCTAGTCTTAGTGCAAACGGACATAATGCTCGGTAGCAATTTTTATTGCCAAACTGGGCATATAAATACTTGGATTCGTAAGCTAATTTTACATGTGATAGCTACTTCCATATGGGAGGGTCTAGTATGCAAAGCTATGGTCCGTAAATTATAGGAATCGGCAATTACACTATTGGTATTCTCTCTCGCGTTAAGACTCGTTTTACGATAGCGCAATACGTAGAGCTAGCGAATTTGGAGATAATTCGAACATTGACCCAAAGTAGTATAATCAGCCTATAATGTTCCCACTGCTGGGACACAGGCCTCCTCTCTTCTAGGGCTATAATCCACCACGCGGGCCCAGTGCGGGTTGGTAGGTATCACATGTGTTTAGATTTTTGGTTCTAAGACATGCCGGTTTCCTCACACAAAGTAAAGCCCCCACTGCTCAGCGGACTATAAGTAGGTACTTTTATTATTTTTAGCTCCATGTACTCGATACTGGAAGTTTCTACATCAGACCGGTACTTGATACAGTGATCATGACATGGATCTATCCATCCTCGAACCGCATTACATAATGTAATATATACTTTATATATTATAAATTATAGTCGCTTTTCTTGTATATGTGACCGCGTTGTTCTTCTAAACTACGCAACGGATTTTGTTGTGTTTCTCACCATAATTTAGATAATTTATTCCGGAAGGTTTATGTACATAATAAATTAATCACCATCATCTGCCTAGCCAGTAACTGGGTTGTGAAGGTCAGATAGTTGGTTGAACATAGTTGGTTTTCCCAACTATGTTGGGGTCGGCTTCCAGTCTAACCGGAAGCAGCTGAATACCACTGTTTTACATGGAGCGACTGCCTATCTGACCTTCACAACCCAGTTACTGGGTAATACGATACCCCTTGGTAAGACTGGTTGTCAGACTTTCGGACTTCTGACTACCCGTAACGACTGTCAAAGATCCACGAATGACAGCCGGGACCAACGGCTTCACGTGCTTTCCGAGGCACGGAGGGGTCACGGTATGTAAAGATGGTCACCCATCCACAGACCACCCGCGGCAAGCGTAGCTTAACCTGATCGATCGACCTGTGCGGCTGTTATTATTTAGCCACGGGCCCCTCATAGTGCATACCATACCATAACCATAATCAGCCTATAATGTTCCCACTGCTGGGACACTGGTAAACCGTTACCACTTGGCCACCACTGCTCGCTTGGCCACCACTGCTCACTTGGCTACCACTGCTCTCTTCGCCACCACTGCTCACTTGGCCACCACTGCTCTCTTGGCCACCACTGCTCACTTGGCCACCACTGCTCACTTGGCCACCACTGCTCTCTTGGCCACCACTGCTCACTTGGCCACCACTGCTCACTTGGCCACCACTGCTCGCTTGGCCACCACTGCTCACTTGGCCACCACTGCTCTCTTGGCCACCACTGCTCACTTGGCCACCACTGCTCACTTGGCCACCACTGCTCTCATAGTGCATAATAAATTAAAATTAAACTAATTACATAATTATGAAGAAATCTCGATGTTTTTGTCAAATGTCTGACATGGCAAATAATTTAATCTAATGTTTTGTGTTGCGTAGGTAGGTAATGTTAATTACTTTGCTTACTAGGTATTGTATAAGATTCAAGTTCTTCTAAGGGCCTGTGTACACCACGTTTTTTAAACGCGCCGTCGACGCGCCTTTGTAGCGATACAGACGCGATATGCAAGCGAGTCAGCTACTGGCAGGCACTGCTCTGTAGGATAAAAGCGCGCCGTCGTCGCACGTTTCTAAAACTCGCGTCAACGGCGCGTTTAAAAAACGTGGTGTGCACAGGCCCTAACATAACAGACAGCTGTGCTGCTGGGGAGTTTGTTGCGCCACTTCTTCTCCCCAGCGAGAGCACTAGGAAGTGGTGAGGGGCGGGGGTTTTGGGGAACTGTCTTACGTAATTTTGACGTTCAAAACGTGCTGATTCTCAGTCTAGTTTGAATAAATAACTTTGATATCTTAAAAACGGCGCGAAGCTAAAGCGGGTCGCTAGTGTTATTATTAAAACGGCATACACTTTACTTGATTATAATTTATGGATTATGGAGCAAAAATGTAATTTAGATTGCCTGCTTGATAGCGAAAATTGGCTTTTTTTCACGGTTAAAGGTTTGCGAGGTTGATCTGAACCGAAAATCGGATTACAGGGAAATAAGAATTGACGGGGCGCGAAATTAATATTTTGCAGTCAGATTGCCAACTCTGTTTTTAGAAATATTTTACCCAAAATAATTGGTTCTCCCATTTCTAGTTTTTTTAGGGTTCCGTATGTACCCAAAGGGTAAAAACGGAACCCTATTACTAAGACTTCGCTGTCCGTCCGTCCGTCTGTCTGTCACCAGGCTGTATCTTAAGAACCGCGGCAGCTAGACAGTTGAAATTTTCACAAATTATGTATTTCTGTTGCCGCTATAACAACAAATACTAAAAACAAAATAATATAAATATTTAAGGGGGGCTCCCATACAACAAACGTGTTTTTTTTTCGGCGTTTTTGCCTTGTGGTACGGAACCCTTCGTGTGCGAGTCCGACTCGCACTTGGTCAGTTTTTTTTTACTTTTGTGCATCATTTTTACCTCAATGCTTTGGCTCGCTAAACCATGTCCATCAGTCATCACTATAAATTTAAAATCTATGCACCACCAACTGTTCTAAAGTTAAATTAAACTCAACATGTCAATTGGCACCAGGGTTAAGAGGCTTAAAAATAAATATGCATCACAGACAAGATGCATCATGCCGATTATACTCATTTTTAACTAACTTAAAAAAAGGAGGAGGTATGCTTTTAGGCATGTGAATACTGAGACAAGTTTTTTTTTTTAATTTTACAATATGTCATGTAGTTTCAATAATTTTATATCAAAGGTATGAGAATGGTCTTAAGACCACCACTTTAATGTTATGCCTGCAATACTACTGACCATGAGGTCCTAGGATCAATTCCCAGGTCGGATAAAATGTTATTGGTTTTTCCAATCAAGAATATCTCAGTAGCAGCCCAGAATCTGAATTTGTGCCTGGTTGATGATAATAGGGTCGCCCCCTATTACAAGAGACTTTACAAACTCGCGAAATGTGGGTTTACTAAAGGTTGATGTGTACCTAACACTTTGGGGATTACAAGTGTTGTGTTATAAATGTTATAATTTATGTCCATACTACACCAACTCTAATTTGGCCAGACATAGATTCCTAGTTCCATGGAACAATGGTAATGGCTGAAAAACTTATCAAGTACAAAGACTGAATACCAAAATACTGTGTAAATTCTGTGTTTTACATGCACATAACTTTACCGACAACTCTGAAAGTAGGTAGATACTATTTTATTTTGAATATATTCTGTCTACGGGAAATAAGAAAAGTAACTACGGGATGAAGTGGAGTGGAGACCACGTTAGACAAGCATAATGTGGGACGCCCCCCAGCTAGTTTGGCAGACAACCTCAAAAATGTGGCTGGATGTGAAAGATGAAGGACAGGGTGTTGCGGCGCAGCATGGGGGAGGCCTATGTCCAGCAGTGGACTGTGAAAGGCTGAGTTGATGGAAAAGAGACGGAATGAAAAAGAGATTGGTGAAAAAGTAGGAGTATGATCTGACAAAAGGTTGGTGAAGATCAGCTTTGGACAGGAAGCTTATGTCTTCTTCTGCCAAGCCTTATCCCAACTATGTGAGGGTCAGCTTCCAGTCTGACCGGAGGCAGCAGAATACCAGTATTTTACATGGAGCAAATGCATATCTGACCTCCACAACCCAGTTACTGGAAAACTGTGAGTTTAAATATAGGTATATTTAAATTAATAGTTACATTTCACAGAAACTTTATTACGGTACTAGCACCCAATTACATGGGAGTTGCTTAAATGATGTTATGTGACTGCAATGTGCATACTCTTAGGGAGATACAGGTCATCATCACCTGCCTAGCGTTTTCCCAATGTTGGGGTCGGCTTCCAGTCTAATCGGATGCTGCCATACCAGTATTTACAGGAGACAGGTAGGAGGGAGGGAGATATAGGTATGATGATATAATACTGTATAAATGGTGTTTTGTGGGTTGCCTTGGCTTATTCGTTTTAGCAAAAAAAAACCTACAAAAAGTATCTATAGCATTATGATACACGAGAAAGTACTTTTTCATCCCTCCATTGTTTCATGATCAGATATTTTAGTGACGCAACACTGGTTTTTTTACCGTCTAGTTAATAATTCAGATACTAAACGCCTGTAAGCAGGCAAACATACAATAAATAGCTATAATATCTATATTTCACTCACCAAATCTTGTTGTTATTGTGCTGTCTGCTTATTCAATCATTAGTATGTAACTTCCACTTTTGGCACAAATAAACACTTAACAAATAACGCACACACAAGTCACCGATATTTGACACGGAAGATAGTTCCGAATGTTGGGAAATAATGTAAATAATCAAATAAGATCAGAAAATCAACAAAATCACAAAATCCATTCAGCAATACACCATCCAGTCCCAATCGTTTAGTTTGTTTGACAGAAATAGTGTAGCGCGTGTAGTGTAATGGAAATGTTACTAATTTTATTAGACGATTACTGTTAATTATTGTAATTTATTGTTGTGATACTTTTATTTTATTTAAATTATAAAACATGCATTTGTGTTAAACTATATTAAAAAAAAATCGCTTACGATTTAGTTGATTTTGAACTTCTATTTCAATCTGACTGTAAGAGTGTGTAACATCCCTATTTGAAGCATGACAAGACCACAGATAATCGAAAAAGACAGATTATAACATTTTGTTCATATCGATTTCATTAGTGCTGTTATTTTGTGTAGTTACGGTTTTCTTTGAATGATAAATTTAATGATTCAGACAAATTAACACCTTGCAATGATAATATGTCATGACTAGTAAGTCTTATGATGTTATGTAAGCAAACTAAACTTAATCGCTTTAAAATATTCAGTTAAATTTTACAACATGCAACCACAACATTTTATTGATTTTATCTGGTGTACAAATAATTAGGTTCCCTTGTTTGTAAAAGCAAAATGGCTATATTTAACATTTTTTTGGGATGTTATATTATTTTAGTTACTTTTGGAATACGAATAACGTTAGCTGAGAAAACTCCGGTGACTTTCGCTTTCAAGGAATATCAATATAAAGATTCACCAAAAAACGTAGGTTGAACTTGTGAGTTACCTATTCAAAATTATTGGCACTAAGTTTAGATTTTTTTTACCTAATGTATTTATTTGTTTCACTGTTTAATTTTTACTAACCCATTTTGATAAAGTTAAACCACTAATTCCTTGTCCCCATTTATACGGAAAAGGAACATAATTCATCTGCAGCGTGATGACAAATAAAAATACTCAAATGTTAAAACTACATTTTCAGGAAATGACGTTCAGAGAATTCGAAACTGCATGTGAACAAAGTGGTGCTTGCAGTCATATTGTGGGGCTGCTTAAAACACGGTGCGTGAGGGAATGCGTGTCACCATCCTGCTATCGAGAACTTTACCAGATTGATGCGGTAATTTATTATTATTACATAACCAGCACGACAAGCACCCTAATTGCGTAACACACTATCAATCACAATCTGAATCATTATAAAGTATATTGCTAATCCATTCTTTCATATGTTCGAAAAATTTGTCTGCTCAGTAACGTAAATAACGCAATGAATGTTGTTAGACTGTCAAAATGAAAGCCATTCCCACTGATAATGTGTTACGCAATTACTCCAAAGAATATAGTCTTGCAAATGACGCGAATATAAGAAAAACCCACAGAAAATTAGTAATGGGCATGTGATGATGAGATCATCATCATCAGCCTATAGCACATACACACACACACATACATAGTTTTAAGTTTATACACTAACACACATTGTATTCTTATAATATATATGTTAGTCTGTAAGGTATATAGGCCAAAGTAGCCTGAAAATAAAGGTCTTATTATTATTATTATTTATTATAGCAGTCCACTGCTGGACATAGGCCTCCCCTATTGCACGCCATTCAACTCGATTTTCGGCAACTCATATCCAGCTGTTACCAGCCCCCCTTCAAAGACCGTCGTTCCACCTAACCTGAGGGCGTCATACCTTACGTTTGCCGAAATGGGTATGTAATAACATTCTTTTTTCGTGTTTTTCAGCTTGAGGAAGGTGAAATCGATGTCCGATTAAACTCCTTCAAGGGATGCTTCATACAAAGAAGTGGTCGAACGAGAAATTGATTTCGTCCAAAAATAGTATCTTTACTGGTACTATGCGCTAATAAGATTATTAAAATCTTTCAAAAAGTGCGTTTTATGTTACTAGTAAGTACTGCTTTGTTATAAATTTTATTATAAGTCTACCAAAATCATTAAATTTATGGAACTGTCAATCAATCGTTTTAAATTAAAACAGCTTTATTCAAAAGGCCTTTAGACAAATCAGTTTATTCTGTATCTAAATAGTATCTAAATGTTAAAGATTCACACAGCCATTTTATTTATAGAATTTGATAAATTCTTGATATTCATAATATAATAAAAATATTTATGATTTATGTACTAATTGACGGTACCGAGATGACGACTAATAGAGAAGTATGGAAGAAAAAGACATGTTGCGCCAACCCCAAATAAGTTGGGATAAGGGCAGGACTGCAGGAGAATGATGATGATGTACTAATTTGATTATTAAATAATGAATCGTGTATCTTATTTAATTAATGTACCGTATCAATAATTTTGCATGCTAGTTTTAGCGAATTGTTTTAGCAACAGGAGCTACTACAATTCTTGAAAATAAATTTCATTCTACTAATTAAAGTAATCTAAAAATACTATAATTTGTTACAGCTCTTCAAGACCACAGAAGAAGGAACATTTTTAAATGGCGTAACGCGAAAAGTATTTTAGACATTGATATATTAAATAAAGGTAGATACGTTACTCAGTCACAGCGCTGTTCCTACTAAAGTGAGTGATTGTACTCACTAAGCACTTAGTCGCGCACGGAACATCGTTGATCACACAGCTCAATAATTTCAGTTTTTTTGCAAATACGCATTACAATGACTTTTTGTGCAGCTAAACGGTGTTTTAATAATACAAAAAAGAAAAATAAGACACTAGGGATTACTTGAGGTTGATTACAGCCAAAAATGTTAATTTGTTGAAAACTATAATGAGGGATTTTCCTTTCTTTTTTTTTTTAACTCTTCCCTAGTCGCTCGATAGATGGCGCTGACCTTGGTAAGTTACTGCAAGGAACGGAACTTCACATCATTTTTTGATTATTTCACTTGGATGTAATTTTGAGATGGTAAAACGAAAGCAAACGAAAGTGTTAGTCAACGAGCTTATGTGACGTGACGCAATGTTTTTTTCCAAGCGTTTTGGCTTTGGCACACCTAGTAACGTAGTCAGTACAACGCCATCTACAGAGTTCTTGAAAACTATTTTTTTTTAAATACTCAAAAAGAAAACCTCTATAACATTTAATGTTTGCTTCGCCATATTTCTAAGAGCGAGACAGATAAGATAACACAAAACAGCGAGAGAAACACGTTAAGTTACGTACTATCAAGCATTTGGTGACTAACGCGATTTCGCTCGCACGACAGCGTCGGCGAGTCTCTGTCCTTGTCTATCGGAGCTGTAGGTTTGCGACTGTTATCACAGATATGTGAGTTTCGGTGCATGTAGTCGTGTTTAGTGGTTGCGATGTTAGCGCGCCACGTATCTACTTACTATGTATCTACGAAAATAATATATCAATGATTTTAAACAATTTTTTAAGCAATTTTCATACGAAAGTGATTCAAATGACAGTCAAATTGTAGCTACTGCTTTTCGATGAAGATGAAAAATGTCGATAATTATTTGATTATTTTTCATGTATTCATTTTTGTCACCGCAATATTAATTATTTTACCCTCACGCATTGCAGTACGTTTAAACAAATAAGACTTCACCCAATTACAAATAAGGTGCAAAAAGTACTCAGTCAGACTTTTGTATAGCTGCATTACTGACTACTGAGGCACGCGCTGGACACATGTACCTATATTTTTTAAACACACATGCAAGGTGACACCAACCTATTATAAAACCAGCTAATCTAACAACATCAACAAACAAAGTATGATAACTAATTAAATTGTAACACAGAACTGCGAATAATAAAGTATTATTCACATATTTTTCGAGTTTTTATTTACCTACTTTTTAAGCATTCCCAAAGCATATAAATATTAATTTCAAGACTGTAAACTAGCGATGAAGACGAAGCAAAAGGAATATGTAAGGATCATAGTTAAACGGTTTATTTACAACTAGACAGTAAGGATCGTAGCAGGTGGCTCTCTGTAGTTTTTGTTTAATCCCTTGGGAAAAAGGGGTGAGTTTGTGTATGTATCAGCCAGTTGAGAAATGTTGTAATTAGACTTTGGCCAACGAAAGCTGTCCTCTGAAAAAAAATCGTGAAGAAACGCAGACGCGAAGGTTTGCGAAGATGAAAGGCGGCAACTAAAAAAAATCATGTGCAAAAAAATTGTATCAACTCTGCGCAGTGTATAGCCAGGGTTAACACCTGGCTATACACTGCGCAGAGTTGATACAATTTTTATAATTCAAGAAATATTATATATTAGTATTTCATATTTATACAGGGTCAAATTAAATTAGCTAGCGAAACTCTGCAGACGTGATGGATATCGATATCTAAACACGCTATAATAACAATCAATATTTGATGTTCTTTTTTGGGAGTTGATGACAGCTGGGAGTGTTGTTACTCGAAGTATGAGTTGAGAAAATCAGTTTTCTTTTGTTTTATCGTGTTTAGATATCGATACTTCTGTAAAGTTTATACAAAAAAAAAACTGATATTTCAAATGACTGCAGTCGATGAAAACACAAAAAAGTCTTCAATTATCTTTTTTGTTTTATCGTGTTTAGATATCGATACCCATCACGTCTGTAGAGTTCAGCTAGCTAATTTAATTTGACCCTTTATAATAACTAGCTAATGCCCATCATGCGTTGCAATGCCTTTTTCTTCTCAGTGTTGGGACTTGTTTTTCACACCATAAAATTCGTTTATTTTATTTCCTAAAGCCTAAATATCAAAATTATCCAAATTGGAAACTGACAACTTTGACAATCCTAAAATGTTTCCATGCTAAAAGTTTAGAAAATAATTCGTAGACAGCTTTCGCTGGCCAAACTCTAGCATCCATTTCGCTGCAATACCAGCATGCTTTTTTTTTCATGTGTCGATGACTCATATTTTTTCCGACACACCTGGACCGCACTGTCATTTGGCTTGCAAGTATTGGAGGTTCCAGGTGAATCCAAACCATCTAGTACCAACCAGATAGGTATAGTAGCACTAACTGACAAAACACAGCGGGGCTGGCTAAACATCATCCACATATACTTATTGTGCGAAAAGTTCGTAAATTCAGAAAGTATAAAACAAGTATCTCAGAATGTAACAAAACCTAAGTCTTATTAAATATGTTTGCACGAACCTTTATGCGAAAACGTTATGCCAAACAATATTAAAATTGTTTGCCAAGCAAGAACACAGAGTACTTTTTGATAGCGAGATTCCCTTTGGGAAAAGGCTAGGCAGATGATGAGATAGCCTTCTAAGACTTAATCGCTGTGCTGCTGGGCTGCGTGTCGCGGGTTCGATTCCCGCACGGTACAAATATTTGTATGACCTACTAGTAGTTGTTCCGGGTCTGGCTGTTTGTGTATGTGAGTTTAAATGTTTGTAAACGCACCCACAGTACAGGAGAAATTCCTAGTGTAGGGCAACGTTTTTTAAAACAAAAATAAATCGAATAAACTTCGTAAAATTACTTACCGACTTTAGTGGAATACATTTATTTTATATATTAGGTAGTTATTTAAGGGTAGTATTTAAACGAGTGACTGTAAATTAAAGTTTTAAGTGACAAACATAATTAATTTACGATATAATATTACTAAGTGGGCGACTGACTGCGAGTGACGAGAAATCAACAGAACAGCAACTTACAAACATTAATTTGAGTTACTTAAAATACAAAATGAAGAGGTTTAAAGTAACCTAACACAACCGAACCTCGGGGTGCCCTTGGCTCGCTCTTGCATCCTATGTCGACGGAGCCCCGCTTCGCGGGGCCCCTATTTCTGTCTAAAGGGTTTAAAGTAACCTAACACAACCGAACCTCGGGGTGCCCTTCGCTCGCTCTTGCATCCTATGTCGTGTGTGTGTGTGTGTCTTGTATCCTATGTGTATGTTTCTATATCAAACGTGACACACCCCTGTATTTCTAATCGCTCACTTAGTAATTTAGTCGCACGGCTAGAATTTTAATAGGTCTGAAATGGATTAATTACAACCCACTTTTTGTAAGCTCGTTCTGCATTTTAATATTAATTAATATTCGTCGTTAGTTTAGTTAATTTTTCGCTTACTCAAATTCATACCGCTCAAATTATTAAAACAGTATCTCATCATCAGTCGCTAAGCTTTTTTTTATTCGACCGTTTTATAATTCCCCGTTATTTAATATAATAACAATATGCATTGTAAAAAGGATCGATATACTATACTTTTAGTTCGATGCTTACCGGTTTAACGGTTGGTTTTCACCAGTGCTGGAAAAGTACGGTTCTTCCTTTCTCTAGCTTGAAAGAAAAAATAGTTAGTTTCACTTGCATTCGTGAAAAGCGGTCTAGTGAGAAATTTAGCACAATGGCGTCCTTATGCAGGCAAATTGTTAGAGGAAATGCATTTAAGAGTATTCTGTTATCCACTGCCCGACGGGGATATGCCGACAAAAGTAAGAAATCTTGTTATTTTCAGTTCAAGTTTTTCATGAGTATCGCCACCACTGTCACTAAAGTTACGTAATGTCAAATTCCCCTTAGAATTACATCTGATTTGAATTACATATATGTTTATCCCGAAATGGACGATAAAAGTCCTATAATTTTACAATAAGTAGCAATTTTACTTTCGGAACTTTATAGTAAAGTTAAAACTAAAGACGTCATTTTTCATGTCATACACGTTTTATTGATTATTTTTGTTATTGTTCATCGTTATTGAATAAAAAAGTTACTCATTACTTTTATACCTCAAAGTCTGTTCACTTATTTTTCAGACTGAGTACATTTATTGATTTTCCTTCTGCCAGTACATCAGAATAAATTGTTTTTTAGGTTATCTTTCTTATCAATTATAATCTCTTGATTATATGAACCATACCTACGCTGTAGTTAATTCAAATAGTTCGTTAATTCTGCAATGAATAATTTATTTACTTTCTACAAAAATTATAATGTCAGAAGGTCATTCACTTTTTCTGACAGCTGAGAAAAATCAATAGTAGGCAAAAGTCTGATCATGAACATCCTAGATCTTCAATGACCCTCCAAGGAGTCCCTAAGTATATTTCTTACATTGAAAAGTCATGTTTTTTGTCAAGTATGTTTATTACTTAGTTATTTTGTTCAATTTACCTGTATGAATGTTGTAATTCAAACCAGTTTATACATTCTGACTTCGTAGTTCACACTCTATCACAGTCATTAATACTTAATTCTTAGTGACTATACAAATAATTTGGTTGAGTGACATAATCTATTTTTTGGATTTTGTAAACTAGTTTGGGATGAATCCAAACTAGATTGTCTACAAAATCCAAAAAAATACTTGTCATTCAAGAAAAAAGTTCAATAGCATTTTGTTTTTACCTGCTCATAATCCTAAACTTAAACATACAACAATGGAATATAAATATATATATTATTTCCATTAATTTGCCACAGATTTTAGGTCAGTGGGTCGTCTTAGGGGCGGATTTCAGTTTTACAAAACCAAAATGATAAATTATGCCACTAAAAGAGCATTGATTCATACAACATCATTTTGCCTAGTTCTACAGTCAAAAATACCTTTAATTGCAATCGTATAACGGGCTCGCGGCCATATTCCATGTCCAAGTGCATAGTTTGTGTATGGAAGAGAAAATCAATCATTAGATCCACTCCAGCTACTCGAGAAAGGCCATCAATTTGTTGATATTACTGAAAATCTCACAAAGAGTTCCGGGTGGGTTACGGAAAAAAATTTCCCTGTATTTTGCTAACACCGGGCAGTATAGAAGTACTAAAACACCTTTTAAAACCATAATTAATTTCTGCCAGTGATGCCCGATCCCCTGGAGCATGCTACCGGCATGGAGAGGAAGGAGCTGATGGCCATGCAGGCCGGCAACGATGACCCCTTCAACATGAAAGTGCTGAAGAAGAACGCGGGTACCCGTGACAACCCCACCCTAGTGCCCTCTTGCTTTGATGCCCGTATCGTCGGGTGCATATGTAAGTATAGCTTAGATCTTAATTACTTTAGGTAGAGATATACTCTCGGATCTACTATGTTTAGGCAGAGATAAAAAAAGCATAATTATTCATTTTTGTCTAACAAAACAACTTTGACAAATCCACCATATTGTGTAATTTAAACTGTAAGGTATCATGTACATGTTTTCACTAATTATTCAGTTTGGAATGCAAGACTGGAACAAGGAAAATTGGATAAACATTGTTTTTGTATCCTTTGTCAAAAAAAGGGTTGCCAAAACTTTTTGATAAAACAGCATTGATGATAAATTATGATATAATAACCATAATCAGCCTATAATGTTCCCACTGCTGGGACACAGGCCTCAATAATATAATATAATTATTATATTATTACTATAAAATATTATAATAATAATATAATATAATTATAAATAATTATTATATTACTTATATCATTGAAAATTGTTTCTCGTCTAGGGCATTTTATTTTAGTTAAAGTGTGTTTTGAAAATGCCACACCTCTACATGTACATAAATGTAAAGCAACATACTAAACACAAGTGCTTTACTGATAATAAAACAAATAAATCATTTTCCTGTTAACGCACTTGACATTCAAGTTAAAAAAAAAAAAAATTATGGGTACTTTAGTCTTTGTATAGTAGTTGGGAGTGGTGATGATGTATCTAGTCTATTGCTAAGGTCTACTTTGAAAATTAAGGTAATAATTGAAGGATTTTTTATCACACCCAATATTAAAAAAAAAAGGTGCAGTTGAGGCACCCCCCTCAGCAACAAATAAAAAAATATGAATGTTATATAATTATAGCTTAGGACTAGCTTAGGAGTAGTAACCAACACAAATATTAGTGTGATATAAATCCAGGTTTTCATTTTTTGAAAACCTGGACTTATATTCACACTATAATACTTTAAAAGCCAAAAGTTTGCGAGTGAATGTTTGTTACTTCTTCACGCACAAATGGCTGAACGGATTTGGATGAAATTTGGCACTCAGATAGTTTATAATCAGGATTAACATAAAGGATACTTTTTATCCCGATTTTCCCACGGGATCAACACGTATGCGGGTGAAACCGCGGGGCGCAGCTAGTGAAGTATAAGTCTGAAGTCGACAACCCCTCTTGAGTGCTCGTGTCTTCTCTGTATGAGAAGAAGCCTTTGCCCAGCAGTGGGACAGTAATAGAGTGGTATTATTATAGTCAACCAGCTTCTACTCGCGACTTTGTCCGCGTGAAATTTTACCCTCCCCCCATTCAAAGTCAAAGCATTTATTTCAAATAGGCACAAAAAGGCACTTTTGAACGTCAAAATTTACAATAAACCTCACTTATTTTATGCACCCTCTTAGGGGTGGAATTTCGAAAAACCCTTTCTTAGTGGAAACCTACTCTTCACAAAGAACACACCCTCCAAATTTCATGTCTCTAGGACCAGCGGTTTAGGCTGTGCGTTGATATATCAGTCAGTCAGGACTTTGAATTTTATTTAACCTTTTGACCGCCACGTCAATAACGAAAATCCGTGTTCTCTACGCCAAGCGATAAATTCCTTCTTTCATACCTACAAAATAATAGTCACGGCACATGTTTATTTTGAACTGTAAAAAAAAGGGTTATTTTCGACGTGCCATGCCGTCCGTGGCGTCGTGAACACTTTTTGATTTGACGTCCATAGACGTCTGTGGCGGTCAAAAGGTTAAATACATAACGAAAAGTTGCCTAATATTATGCCAAAGTTCCGAAATTCTATAACAACTTCTGAACTCGAAAGGACGACTATCGCATACGGGTGGGACATCAAACTGAACACGTATGGGTAGAAATTTTTCTTCAAACTCAAACTCAAAGCATTTATTTCAATTAAACCATTTTACAGGCACTTTTGAATTGTCAAGAAGTAGGTCAGTCAGAAAAATGTGAAGCTAGTTGCCCATTCCAAAGCGTAGGTACCTATGGAGAAGAACGGACAAGAAACTCCATGGACACTCTTTTTAAATTATATTTTACAAAAATATTAGTTACATCATTACTTTTGAATTTATAATTAAATAATGTGAACGATGTAAAAATAAACAAGACGTATGCGTTAAAAGCGTCCAGAGTACAACAAATAGTACTAAAACAACAATCCAAAAATAAAAATAAAATAATTAAAAATAAGCCGAGGCAGCTAAGTGATGACCAGCTCCAACTGACGGCGCCCGTTCACGAACATGACTTCTGTTCAATGATTAGTAATATACAGGGTTATTTGTAAAACACCAGCAACCTCTTAAGAGGTCATTGTACTCATCATTATGAACAACTTTTACTATGGAACCAAACCTGAAATCGCGAAAAAAAAATCAGCTGTTCCCTACATTTATGTTCGTATAACTCGTCAAAATGTAGGGAACAGCTGATTTTTTTTTGCGATTTCAGGTTTGGTCCCATAGTAAAAGTTGTTCATAATGATGAGTACAATGACCTCTTAAGAGGTTGCTGGTGTTTTACAAATAACCCTGTATATGTCAATGCTTCTGTTATTAAAAACAATTAGCTGTTCCATACATTTTGACCGAGTAGGTATTGCCCTTTTCTATGAAACAGTTGTTTTTTTTTGATAACCAAATAAAATGTTCTTCGCTAGGGGGTCTAAAATCATGTGCAGTAGTCATGGCTACAGTTAGCGCGTTGATGTCCCTGCCATCCTGTATTGTAACTACCTAGTTACAGCTTAAAATATTCCTTAGAGAGAAATTTAAAATTTTATTACACAACCAATTTATAGTGTTATGGCAAACTGCCATAATAGGCTTGGATAGCTCTCAGTCTCATGTGATCTGTTACATGTTTTGTACATATGTAATTTAAGGTCTATTTAGGAGAAAATCTACCACAGTAATCTAGTCGTAATCATTTTATACTACAGCCAAAGAATTAATACTGCATTGAGAATCGGCACTCACGCCCCTGCTCTCAAAACAGCGAAAGAAAACATCGTGAGGAAACCGGCATGTCCTAGAACCAAAAATTTTAAGACATGTGACATCTACCAAGATGTACTGGGCCTGCGTGGTAGATTACGGCCCACTCCGTCTCTAAGAGAGGAGGTCTGTGTCCCAGCAGTGGGAACATTATAGGCTGATTATGTGTACTCACACCCCTTGCTGATATATTGCTCCCACTACACAGCAGTAGGCCTGGCAGTAGTGCCGTGCCATGATTAGCTCAGCACAGTCCAGACAATGATAACCCACACACTCACAAAACCTGTGTGTATTTAATTTAATACCATGAGTTCAGGAGGGAGCGTCTAGTCTCGTCAATAAAAAAGGCTAATTAAATACTAGGCGGTGATGAGATTTACAGGGATGATGAGGGAGAGGGTCCGAACTCAGGACTAGAGACAAGATATACAAGTATTGAGAGTGAAATTTCAAGGACGCGTCACTTTTAGGCACATTTCGTTACATGAGAGAGAAGAAAGATATATACATATATGGTCTCTTACACTAAATCTTTCATATTCTTTATTTTTTAAGAAGTTTCACTTCTGTCACGTGTACGGTGCTGCACGCGCATTTTTTTTTTTAGTTTACAAGCCGACTCTATCATTCTTTTCAATGAACAATAACTGTGGTAAATGTTAAAAATTAACGACTTATTGTTTTCAGGTGAAGAACACGCGACAGCCGTCACTTGGCTCTGGTTACACAAGGTAATGTAACTGTTTTATACATTCTTAGGGCTGATTAACCCAAAGTCAGATATCTTTTAACTGTGGAATAAAATTGACGTCTGACAGTTGTAGTCTGGAAAAACTGTCCAAAATTCAAAATTTATTCTTAGGATAAGACTTATTCTTGGTTTGATGAAATTCGCCCTCAATAACAACGACAAACAACATAGTATACTACTACCTATTATAAGAATGTTGTGAATATTTGATTCCCTTTCCTAATATAATGTTGTGCTTCTTCTTCGTGTCGCTGCGCGCTGGCACGACAGTTTCACATTTTGTTGGCCCAAAACTTCGTCACTTCCACGGCGTTATCGGTGGCAGGGCAGAGGTCACTGGCTGCATGTTTTGGGGCACACAGGAGGTGGAGCATAATTTGTGACCCAGTTCCACATCCACCCCTTGCTGCCCTTCCGTCGCGGTAGCCCCATTTTACGAGGTTCGACTTACAGCTTCCCACTTGGGTTCGGAGACGGTTGAAGGACTAATGTTATGCCAAGACCAGAAAATCAAATGATCGAGTCATTCTTTTCATAATTTTTTTGTTGGCATATCAAACGTAAAGGCAGGAATGCAGGATAGTTAGTTGAGTTGATATACTTATTTTACAAAAAAAAAAGAAATTTGGAGATATTAAATTGATTCTCTAAGAACTGCCGGTCGATTCTGTAAAAATCTTACCGTGAAAGTTTAGGTGAAGTGAGTTTGTTTTTGCTAGGAATTGACACTATTGACAGCTCACTTCACCAAGTTTTCACGGTGAGATTTTTACAGAATAGCACCGCAGATTGACCTTTTAGTGATGTTCGCTTTTTTTATTATAAATGTGCTTCTAATTTAACTTTCTTGACTTTTTCTGAAAGTTGGTCGCGGTAAGGGCACCCGACCAAGAACTGTGACAAACCGTGCGCGATCGAAGCTAGAGGTCCCGCGGTAGTGGCTGGCGAGCGTTAGATTCATGTTGGTTGCAGTTAATTGGCTATTTAGTATTTTAGAAAACCAAGAATTATTTGAGGCACATTTATTATATTACAGTGTACAGACGCCAGCACATCAAGTTACTACAATCTGTCAGATTTCTTTAATAGATTTTCGACTTTATTGCTAAAGCATAAGGTTCAAGGTTGATTGGGAAAATCTGACAGTTTCGGGTAGGTTGACCTGCTGGCGTCTGTACATAAATTTTTTTTTTGGACATCAAAATAGGAATTATTTTGGGTACGATCAAAAACATGCCAAAGTAAATAGTGATGCATGGAACAGGAAAATCCTTGTTCAATTGAAAGCATTGTTTAATTTCAAGTCCCATTGATAAAATGCTGTGTTGCCAGTTTCATACGAAAATAATATTTTTTATTTTTGCTAATAAGTTTTTTTTTTATTTATTTCAGGACCACCCCCGCCGTTGCGAGTGCGGCCATTGGTATAAACTGATCGAGAAGCAGCCCGTCTAAACGCGTCTTAAATATTTTAGTTACTATAGTAGTGGTGTAACACGCAATCATGCGCATCGCACTTCCTCTATGGTTAGTGTTACCATGTGTATAAAATAATAACAATCGAAGATGCGTTAGTTTGAATAAATTACCAAAATCGACAAATCATTAAATAATTGTAAGCATACTTAAACACGTGTTTTATTGCCTGCATTATTAGTTGTGTATTTGTTGGGTTCACTTTGTCAGTGTATAGTTAAATAAACAATCTTAATTACGGCGCAGGAAATTTTATTTTTGGTATCGGTGCACCCTATTTGAACTCTTGTCCAGACTGGTATTCAAAGTCTTCAAGGAGGTTGATATTGTTCCCCATACATAAAGACATTTAAGTAAAATAATGTACTTCCATCTTCATCAATCTCTATGCCCATAACATACAAAATTATAATAATATATCGCTTATGGCAGTGATGCTAGATGAAAGGAGCACTGTATGCAGAACCTTAATTATTTTGAAATTGAAAAATTTCGAAACCAATCCTTAAACGCTGAAAAATCTCTTCGGGGCGGGGAAACAAATATTGTCTTTCGAGTGGATTTCATGTATATCGCATAGGTGCCGCACAGCGTACTGCTACGATGCCACTGGTTAGTGCCATACCATAAGTGGTGTAAATGTGGCGTGGTGGTGTTATCATATCTGCATATCTAGGCAAAAGAGAACGACCATGCCAGGTCCACTCTGGAATCCTGCAATAGTAGGTGCTGTAGTTGTCTAATGTAATGTGGATGTACAAAAAATCCCTTCCATATTAGAAAACTACACATGACCTACTCTATTCATATAAATTTATTAATCTATGCTCTACTCGGTTTTATAGTGGGTTATCTTCTCTGTCTACGTCTTCCACACAGGCGGAAGTCGCTGGCAGAAGCTTACACAGTAGTTTCAAGGTTTTTGGTATGTCAGCTCACAGGAATATTACAGGTTTTTCGACATCAACAGTGCATTAGTTCATATTTATGCCGTGGACTACACAGTCAGTTAGTTAATAATATATTTAACCATATTCGACTAACTTACCAAATAGTCGATTTCTGCATGGATTTGTTTGTTGATGTGTCTATCTCTAGTCGGATATTGACGTCCGTTTGGCGCGTTCAGAAATCATTACTTATCTCTCTTTCTCCTACGTAAATTAGATGATCCTGTCTCGTTTGTACGATCATCAATCTTTCTTGATTTTTTTTACTAGTTCAGGGGTTTGTCAAGTGTTCATCACGTCTGACGTCTTGTCTTGTCAGTCACGCAGTCAGTACCAGTAGTTGTCAGTGAATAGGAATCAGGAACAATTTAAATTATTCTACTCTCAACTCCGTGATCAGGATTATTTGGTTGCGTCGGATTGTGCGAAATTAATTACACATTATTTAATTTCGCAATAGATTATTCAACAAAGCGGCTAGTAGTAATTGCACAGTACGTCATTTATTAATTAATCAAAGCTATCAAGAAATGATACTCTTCAGAACATTGTTTGTCAACATTAAAAACTTATCGAAGTCTGGGAGTCCTCATGGGTGTTCCACAAATTATTATTCCTGAAATCTACCAAGAGAGAGCAATACATCTATGGATATACCTTATACTCTATAACCTCCGCTAAACAAGTTGTAATTGGCTTTGTGAAGGTTTATTTCAGGGATTTTTTTATGTTTTTAGTGTTGAAAATTAATTTAAACAAAATACTTTATATTTTCGTTATACTCTAGCAATGGCGTTCATACAAGGTGAAGTGTACATAGCTGATGGCTTCGCAGATGACTGCGATGAGCTCATGCACCGCTGCCTGCAAGCAGGGACCCTCACATTCGAGATATTCTCCGACATATGGAAGGATATGAAGCTGTCTTGTGTATTCCAGTAAGTTTTTTTTTAAGAAATGGTACAATGATGTTTAGGGTCTTAATATGATCCGGGTAGTCGCTATCACAAGACATAAAAAGCAAACTAACTAAGTTTGAGACTTTCAGCATTAGACGACCCAGAGATAATTATATCTGATTTCTTACAACTATATAATTTTACATGTTTAAATATAATTGTGGCAATAGCTGTTTCAGATTCACGACAGAAGGTAAGTAAAAAAAAATATTCTCAAAGTAGGCGGTGGTCAAAATAAGATTTAGAAACCTATGCACTAGATGACTAGACCAACAAGACTAAAATAATTGTTTTAAAATGAGAATATTTTTTTATAGGGGAAGATCTTCAGGTGCAGAGTTAGCCGAACTATCAGAAGAAGTACTACACATAGCCAAGCATTACATGGTGGCTGATACTAGCAATTTTGAGGTGAGCTCTTGCATCAAGGCACCAAGTTTCAACTCGAGTCAGATTTTTGGTAGTTTGACAGCATTTATTTAATGAAAATATGCATAACGGTAGTTATGCATTTCGACCCTGGTTTACTCTAAAGTTTATAAGTATATTATCAGTAACTAACTTCTGCCCCCGACTTCGTCCGCGTGAAATTTCTTGTTCCCGCGACTCCGCATCGCCTGCCCGCGCTATTACTTCGTTTTCGCTTACTGTTCTTTCGGACATTTTTGGTTTTGCTCGGCTCTTAATCGTGATGTTAAATAGCCTATATCCTTCCTCAAGAATTAAACTATCAAATGCAAAAATATTTTTTCGAATTTACGCCATTTTGCGAAAGTTACGCCACTTCATCTCCCCGCGAAAGCACTAGGAAGTGGTGAAGGGCAAGTTATCAAAAGCAAGGTAAAAAAAAAAGTGTGCGGTCGGGGGACACTTTCTTGAGAAAAAGTGTAAATTGAATACGCGTTCTTAAAACACAGCCATCTAGTATACGTTTTAAAAGCTCTCATAAAGTTCTCTCATCTTGGATTTTCATTTTGACCTCACTATTGGCTTCAGCACCCTCGAAAACCATGAAAACGACACCCATGATGAAAATATTTATAACATTTTCGCAGCCACTAATTAGATTTTCATTTTGACCTTACCACTGGCTTCAGCACCCTCGAAAATCCTCTCTGTTTCTCTCTATTATATAAAAAATAGAAAAAAAAATTTAAGTCGCATGGATAGAGCATAACGTTTTTTTGTTGCGTGACCATTTGTATTAGTTTGCTCCTACGGCAAGGAACTTCGTTCCAAAAATACTATTTCTCCTCCAGGAATCAGTAGCCGGCCTCTTCCTAGTCTACAGCTTGATGCACCTCCAACCATACTCGAACTTCGCATCACTCCGCATCGTCCAAGAAGACTTACGGGCTATAGAACGCATAGAGCTGGTAGCCAGACGTGATAGACGGCAAGATGTTCTGTATGTGCTGGGTTCTGTGCTCATACAGGGCCCGGTGCAGTACCACGCTGTGCTGCGGGAGAGGGGCATGGAGTACTCTATAAGGAAATATTTGGAAGGTACGTAGTCGCACCTGTCCCACCGCTCGATCGACTAGTGTCAACGATTTTCTCGCTGACTCTTGTTTGTATTCACACCGCCCGGCGAGTATTCGTTGGCCACAGCGACAAGAGGTATCTCGCTTAGCGACACTCGCTTGGCGGGCCGAACACTTCGCTAAGAGACTCGCGCTTGGTATCTACATACAATCAACTCCTAGATAAGTGAAAAGGGGTCATTAAATTTTTAAGGGGATGATTTTAATGCTTGCTTCGATTACATCGAAAATTGGTATAAATAATCTTAGGGTCTAACTAGTAAACGTACTAAACATCATCTGCCTACCCTTTTCCCAACTATGTTGGGGTCGGCTTCCAGTCTAACCGGATGCAGCTGAATACCAGTATTTTACATGGAGCTACTGCGTATCTGTCCTTCACAACCCAGTTACTGGGTAATACGAGACCCCATGGTGAGGCTGGTTGTCAGACTTTTGGCCTTCTGACCACCCGTAACGACTGTCAAAGATCTACGAATGACAGCCGGAACCGACAGCTTAACGTGCTTTCCGAGGCACGGAGAGGTCTCGATATGTAATGTTCACCTATCCACAAACCGACCTGATAAATAAACATACTAAAACTTAATTGTCTTTGTCACCAGGCTATGCAACCGTAGACAAACTAGGAGTTCGTCCTAAAGGCGTATTCTACAGGCAGAACACAGAACTGGATATAATACGAGAACTAAAGAACCTCACCGTTCGGTACACCAATGCGAAGGAGAATATCCCAGGTAGAGTCAAAGTAAATTAGCTAGCGAAACTCCGCAGACGAGATCGGTATCGATATCTTAACATGATAAAACCAAAGGGAACAGATATTCACAACTTTTTTATTTCTAAATGGGCCTGTTCTTGACCAGCGCACAATGTTTTAAGAAGCCCATTTTTCGGACCTGGTATTTTTAATAATAAACCTAATAGAAATAAACCCATTACACAGATATTTCTGTGTAGTGGGTTTAAAGTAACCTAACCAAATCTAACCTCGGGGTGCCCGTCGCTCGCTCTTTCATCCTACGTCGCCTATTGCGTTTGGGATTTCATCCATCGGTATTTCGTCCATTCGGGATTTCGTCCTTTCGGGCATTTGAACATGGGTATTTTGTGTTTCGATCTATCGACTATCGGCATTTAAAACTTTCGGTATTATGAACTTTCGGGATTTTGATACGTACCCAGAAATAATCATTTAGATGCAAGATTTCGTAATCCCATTTAGCTTGCGTGTTACAACAGCAACAGTCAACAACAACATTCATGTCTAGTTTTCTCTTGCCTTGCTTTGTTAAATAAACATCATGTACTTCCAGGTGTTCCACGCGATGACCGCAACCTCAACTACTTGGACGCTAACTTCGCCACTGAACTGGGCACCTCCTTGAAGAATATCATCAATGGGATCATTAATGATGAAAACGGACGTAAGATTCCTTTACAGGCAAAGAAAATACATGAATTCATTCAAAGTCAAATCATTTATTTCAAATAGGCCATTAAAAGGTACTTTTAAATGTCTACATTTGCAAAAAAAATAGAATTGATTCTTGGCGCTCCTTCCAAAAGGTAGTTTCGTATGGAGAAGAATGGGCTTGAAACTAAATAGTTACCTTCTCTTTTAAAGTGTTTAACAATATTTTGTATACATTCATTATTTAAGTGAAGATTTTATTTTTCGGCTAAATAAAAAAACTGGCCAAGTGCGAGTCGGACTCGCACACGAAGGGTTCCGTACCACAAGGCAAAAACACAGAAAAAAACACGTTTTTTGTATGGGAGCCCCCCTTAAATATTTATTTTATTTTTAGTATTTGTTGTTATAGCGGCAACAGAAATGCATTATTTGTGAAAATTTCAACTGTCTAGCTATCGCGGTTCTTGAGATACAGCCTGGTGACAGACAGACGGACGGACGGACAGACAGCGACGTCTTAGTAATAGGGTCCCGTTTTTACCCTTTGGATACGGAACCCTAAAAAGCCCTGGCCCATTTTGGTTCACTGCTCATTATTTTTCAGGAGAATCCAGTAGTAGCGGTGATGCTATCAAGAATATAAAGAGTAAAGCGATGAAGGCCCATGTGAAGCCCATAAGACATCGAGTTGCAGTCGACAATAAGTATGTATTGCTTTTTTTTTAATAGTTTTATGGTGGGTACACATATATGTGAAACGAAAATTCTGTCCAAATATAACGGGTGTAAAAATACCCTTCATGGAGCCGAAAGTCACTTGTTCTTTCCGTTATTATGATTTTTTTCGTACTGGACCATACCTGGGAACCTTCTGGTTTCGAAGATATTAAAGGTCAAAGTTCCAACTGTTTTCACGTTTTTTTACGAAAACAAGTTTTAAATGTTATAATATAACTTAACTTTAAATGCTCCCACGATACCTGTACCGTTGGATGCACAATGCATAAGGACAATGTTTTGCGTGTGTTACATTGCGTAGTAGGTACTGTAAACAGCGAATATTCACACCAAAATTTCAAAAAATAAAGGTTGTCTCCAAAATAAAAGTTGTTCAGTTTGATAGTCTGTACCACAACCTTAAGTATTATTGCACCTTTCTTAAACATGCTGTATATTAAATAATATTTATTTTTCTACGTCTGTATAATATTTTACCTAAATTTCACAATATTCAAACCACCACAGATCAAAATCCTGTACACCCAAACCCAGTACATCCAAAGACAACCCAACCATAGCCAACAACAACAGAGGCAAAAAACGTAGAAGAAGAGCATCCGATTCCTCGTCTGACAGCGATTATACCGCGAAAGGCTCCAACTTCGGGACTTCAGAGGAGCTGCTAAGTGAAGAAGACCTGGACCTGACGAAATTCAATAAAACAAATTCCCAAGATGAAATGAATCATGAATTTGACACTTTAGATGTTTTAAGAGGAGAGGTCACTCATCCCTATGAGATAGAATTTATTGATGAATTGGAGCAGCCTTCGACTTCAGGGCTGAATTCACCATCGACGTCAACTACGGATACTAAGAAAAGAGATTTGAAGAAGTCATTAGTGAAATCTAGGTTTAAAAGGATGGGTATGTTGCCTGTGGCTAATTTTGACACTAAATGATAGGTCATTTAAAAGCTGGGATAGATTGATACTAGCATAATATTATACTAGCATAAATAAAAACGATTCTCACCTGTCGAAGTGCGCGTGCTCTATGAGAACTCGCACAGTCATGCCCCGCAGTTGTCACATTCGAAATCCGTGGGGCACATGTTTTCATTGTAATAGCTACTCTAGTTTACACTGAATCTCAATGGCACGCCAATCAGTCAATTTGATAAACTTAAAACCTAATTTCCCTGAATTTACAACACAAAGTCCTTTATTGAAAGAAAGAAAACAGACGGAGAGATTTTCTGATGACGTTGAATAATACATTTTATGGCGATGTTATAAAGTGCCAATTCAGTCATCAATCCCACTTCCTACTGATATTATAAATGTGAAAGTTTGTGAAGATGTTTAGATGTTTGTTACTCAATCACGCGTAAACCGTTGAACAGATTTGGGTGAAAATTGTCACAAAGATAGACCATTTCCTGGATTAACACATAGGATAGTTTTTATCCCGATATTCCCACGGGATCGAAACTTACGCGGGTGAAACCGCGGGGCGCTGCTAGTATTTTATATTCCAAGTGACTGAGTTCAAGCTCGTCATAATTTATACTACCTAATTACCATCTACATATTATGTAAGAGCCCGGTTGATGGTAATAGGCTCGCCCCCTATTACATGGGACTGGCGAAGTGTGAGTATACTATGGGTACACTTCTGCCTAACCCTTGTGCTTTGGGGGAAATAGGCGTTATGTTATGGGATAGTTTGCAAGAAAAACTCTGTTACTGTATTTTAATTTGTCTATTTTTTGTAGGCATTTGTATTGAGTTGTTATGTGTTCGACCGCTAGAGGCGCTGTGTTCACTTCGTTGTTTATTTTCGAACACTAGCAATTTTTTAAAATATATTTGAAGCTATAAGCCCTATTTTTATGATAATTCGTAAGTACTATATTTTCCATTTTGAATTTTTTATTAATTTCTCACAATTGATATTCATGTTTTCTGTGATAATAATTTAGTGTTACTATAATAGGTTGTTAAACTTGTAAAGTGTAAAACAGGGTTATCTATATGTGTAATGTATGTAATAAATAAACATTTCGAAGTAAACTATTGTATTTTGTTTTGTTTACTTTCGGAGGGTATTTTTTAAAGTAGGTAGTGAATCTTCGTCTACTCTCGGCAACACGAAGTTGACCGAAGTTCACAGGCATCCCAGCCTTAGTTACTACTACTGCACCTATTCCCAACTTAGGACTGCTTCTGAGAGGTCGCCTCTTTCACATCAACAAAAAACATTACTCCGTTTTGGGATCCGTCGCAGTCGGGGAGAGCTAGAACTCGTCAAGTAATGGTAAAATTACAAGAAAACAAAAGGCATGTTAGAACCGATGCGAGAAGCACAGAGCGTAACACTTTCAATCTCAATCATTTTGAAGGATATCGCTAATCCATTGCTTCATAAGTTCGAAAAAAATTGTCTGCTCAACAATGTAAATAACGCAATGAATGTTGTTGCACTGTCAAAATAAAAGCCGTTGCTACTGCTACTCCCTTACTAATAAATGTTGCATATCGTCTGTATAGTTACACAACGCTTCGTCTTCTTCTTTCGAAAGTCAAATTACTGACGACTGAAAGAGAGAAATCGGAGTGTAACTATTAATCTGATATAATACGTTTATTAGTAAGCGGGTTAATTTCCCCGCCCCGCCAGTCGAAGTGGCGATTCTTGGAGAGTCCTATGTCAAACAGTGGACGTGTTTCGGCTGAAATGATGATGAAAAGACATGTTATACACGACATTTCTTTATTGATATCTAATAATTAGGTACATTATATATTTATTACTATACAATTTAATATGGTATTCTTCGTAGGACACTTTGTTTGAACTTCACTTTTTAGGCCAGTACAAATAAAAGGTTTTAATAAACCAGAAGATGTACTTTAAATTCATAAATGCTGCTAATACAGGATCAAATTGAATTAGCAATTAGAACAGGTCCGCTCAGTCTGGGTGGTTCTTTCCTCAAAAGACCATTTCAGACACCAATCTACATGGTCTTCACACGATCTGACCAAGATTTTGTCTGGACTTTAAAAGAGACTGTGACCTCTGAGTTTGTTTCGGCCTTTCTTCTCAGAATACCTAGTCAGATAGGAAATGCCGACCAAATCTACTTAAAAAAAATTTAATTGACGTGTAAAAGTGTTTGTACAAACCTACTTACAGAAAATAAATCATTTATCAAGTAACAATAAAACACCACCAACGTTCGTTGACCCATATTTTTTTTAATTATTTTGTCGTGTTTAGATATCGATAGTTCGATACTCATCACGTCTGCGGACGTTTCGCTAGCTAATTTAATTTGACTCTGTATATTATATTTGTTGAAAATGGATTCACATAATTTTAAAATCATAGTTATAACGCTGATTCTTACGGGCAAGTTAAGCAAATAAATAACTTAAAAATATACAAAATACGTAGCAGATCAGTGACCTTAGTGTGCGTTTTTCACTCACGTTCGATTGCGTAGCGCCACCTGGTGGCCACTAGGAGAAACCTAATTTCCCTAATTTCCCATACAAAATTCTAACGCGCTCGCACTCGAACGTGAGTCCAAAAAATTCACACTAGGCCTTAGTGTGAATTTTTTCGACTTACGTTCAGGCCTTAAATTAAGTATTTTTATTATATTAAATGTTCTGTAAATTAAAATATTGATATAATGAATGTAAATTAAGATAATATTTCATAGTAATCGGAGAGTTGCTGCAAGGTACGTTGTTTAATATTTCAACAATAGAACTTGAATTTAAAGTTACGGGTCTTTTAAAAGAGCAGTAGCGGCCGTATAGCGTCCGCAATTCACCATCGAATAACACCACTGAAACGTTAAGAAAATATGTTGGTGTATTTCTTAGGGCCTGTGCACACCACGTTTTTTAAACACGCCGTTAAAACGCGCGTCGACGGCGCGCTCTTATCCTACAGAAGGTCTACAGGCTGCGTCTGACTCGCGTGCGTATCGCGTCTGTATCGCTAAAAACGCGCGCGTCAACGGCGCGTTTAAAAAACGTGGTGTGCACAGGCCCTTAGAGTGCGTTTTTGACACCGTAAAGTGAAAAGACAAACTCGCGTGCTATTATATTCATAACATCCGTCACTGTGGCCGTTATGTGGCGCCCACCGGTCTTTAGGAGACTGTAGCTTGAAGTTGTTGAATAATTCAGCAATAGAACATGAATGTTACAGGCATTCGAAAACCCACTAAAATAACGCGCCCTCTTCCGGTCGGCCACTGAACTTTTGCTGATCATGTCCGGAAAAACGTATAAGTACATATATTTTAACGAATTATTGCAACACAACTCTCCGAAACAAGTCGAAAAATGTTAGATCCACACAGGATCCGAAGTTTTCACCGACGCTGATGTGTGGATGTTATCTATAGTCACGTATCCCGGGTGTAATTATCTAAAGTCGTCCTATAATGTAAAACTAGACTATCACAATGATCAACAACCACTAAAGCATATGTAACACCTATCTGATTCTATTCGTCACATAACCTCCTTTTTTTTAAGTCGGTAATAAAAGGGTAATATTTACGACGAAAAGCAAAGGCTACGTGCTTCATTTTTTTAAAGTGAAAACTTCTTTAGGCGCGTTGGCCATTTTTTGAGATGGTAAAAACCATTGGACTCGCGCCACTGTTACCGTAAGCGACACCGCGCGTTTTGTTTATAAGGCTAAGCGCGCACTACGAATTTTAATCGTTGCGATAAATAATCGTCAATCTGTAGACAATACTAATATACTAGTCCGCGCACTGCGGAAAAAAATCGCTTGAGAATTAGCTTGAAATTTTATTGTTTGCGATTTTATAACTAAATCGCAACGATTAAAATTGTAGTGCGCGCTAAGCCTAAGATGATTAAAAAAATACCCGCTTCGGATGTGTTCGGCTGTCCTCGGTGTTAATGTATATCCGATATGTCAGTGAGTGATGGCAAAATATTCTGTTTGTGTTTTCACTTCTGTCGGCACTCCCGGAGTACCACTGTTTTTTTTTGTTTTAAAGATGATGAAATCTTGGTGAAATTGATATAACTTCTCTGTAGAAACATGTAGAATAACTATGTTTTATAACATGTTCTGTTATATAGTATGGACACACCTTAACAGAACAGTGAGCACTCGCCGTTTTATAATTTTATCGAAGTGCATGTCGAACACGAAGATCGATGTTTTTTTTTTACAACCAGATTTTAAAAACCAACGAGCGCATTGGAGTTACACTTTATCGAGCAAAGGCACGAGCGTTACCTGTAGGTTCGACATTTCAACAATCAACGCACAGTAGAAAGAAATGTTACAGGTAAATGCTCAATCGCCGTGAGATTACGTCAAACGCAGCGTCCGTCGAGCATTCGCAGGAACGTTACATTACATAGAAATGCTTTTGGAAACTGACTCTTTTACCTGTATTGTATCATTCGTAAAAACGTTACATTACATGGAAATGCTCGAATAAATGCTCTAGTGTATACTCACCTTTCGAGAACCACACAACGATATTCATAAACAACCTCTTTCAAACTACTTCGAACTATAAATTCGAAGAAGAATAAATTACGTATAACCACAAACTACACGATCTTATTTCAAATTTGACAGAACTTCGTTAAACTTGCGTTCTTGCAACTCAAAGATCACGTAAAAAGCTGAAAAAGGTAATTATTTAACAATTTTCATTTCGTTCTACTATCGCTAATTCGTCGTCTTCGCCGGAAGTGTTCGTTTTGGCGTCAAAATGCAAATTGGCTTCGGAAGAGCCGTTACTTGATTCGTGGGACCTTGGGCTTGCGCTCGTCTTTCTAACGTAAAGTATATTTGAGTCTAGTCTGTTGTGATCGCTGAAATAAGCGCTCCCGTCAGATATTCGGTTTAATTTGTGTATCTGTTCTCTTAATTCGCACACTTGGCTATACAACTTCTTATTTTCCCTCAGTATTGCTATATTTTCCGTTTCCAGCAACTCTCGTTTGCTCCATTGTATTGTGTTTTCCGATTTCAGCCTCTCTATCTCCATTTTTAGTTCGGCGATCTTTTCTTCTAAGACTTGTTTGGCTGCTATTTCGTCTTGCAGCTCGTTTTGGAGCCTTTCAACTTCACTGTGACTGGAGTCGGTAGATCCTAAGGTTCTGTCACTGTGAGTTACTTCCAATTTAATGTTGTGTAACTCTGCGGTTAAATTGTCAATTTTGGCTTGAAGGAATGCTTTCTCGTCTTTCTCGCTTTGAAGGATCTTACTTGTTTCGTCTAACCGCATTCTTAGCTCGCTCAATTTGTTAGCGAGGACATTGTCTACGTTGGAGAATTTGTGCGAGTCTAAGGAGGCTCTCTGTCGCATCGAAGGTTCATTGGGCGATAGGTATCCTACGTTCTTCCGCCTCAACTCTACGCCGTCTTCAGTCGTGAGATCGCCAGCTAGTATCCTGCTCTCCCCTATAGTTAAAAGCTTTTCATTGTCTCTTTTCAGTTCGATCAACTGTTGTTCTAGGTCGTTCTTTTCTGTTTTGGAGGTCGACAGCTCTTTGGAGAGCGTGTCAACTTTGTTTTTCAGTTGTTTTGATTCCTCTCGTGCTTTGTTTCTTTCGTTGCGGACTTTGCTCCACTTCTCGCGCCAGTTGGCCGTGCAGTCGGACCACCAGCGCATGGTTTTCTCCATCTGCGTGGCCCTAGCTCTTGCTTCGTCGAGTTCTCGTTGATAGAGGGCCTCTTTGGCCTCCCAGTCCGTGTTTGTATATCGCATAGCGGGTCCATCGTGGTCTCTGCTCCGCCGGTGACTGCCTCCGTGCGAGCTTTGAGCCATTTTTCATTTGATCTGAGGAAGAGAGAAGATGTGAATTGAATAGTATGATAGGAAAACACAAAAACGAAGTCTCCAGCAGCTAAGTTACATCTCTTCTCAACATTGGCGTGTCTAGAGCTTTTTTCCAGGGGGCCTGGCCCCTACCTTTTTTTGTTTTTTTTCGTTGGGAAACCTTCCGTCTGGGATAAACGGAGGGTTATGTCGGACTCCTACCGACTAAAACCCCACTGTTCCTTCTACTACCATAAGTCGGGGGTTCGAGAGCCCCGAGATATACTTGTACTTGTATACTCGAATGATATCAGCCCGCCATGCCTAGCGGGCCCCATCCCCAAATGCGGGCGACCCCACGGCCGATCCTTTTCTTTTAGCACATTTTTCATTAGGTATTAAACATTCTGCTCAAAGAGTTTCGTCAATTTGGAGAATACCCTTATACCCCATTACCCCCCAAAATGCTTTCCACTTTCGAGAACACTTCGATCGATGCATAATTTAGTTAAAAAATGCATCGATCGAAGCGACAGCGCGCGGAACGGCGCGGTGTTCCGACGTGCGCCTGCTTGTCGCTTTGCATTGTGGGCTTTTTTTTTGCGGATGGGAAATCATCAAATGACCCCTCCCGCTCTAGAGCCGCGCTAGAGCTAGTCTGAACTCTTGTTGTCTAAAACCCACCCGTGTTCTTTCCTTAGCCCTTTATGTTCCGGGTCAGCGGTAACCCTTTCTGCCCGCTAACACGCAATCCCGCTGACACGGCAGGCTTCGGCCCAAACGGGCCTCTTCTCTGATACCGACATCTCTTTGAGGCGCGCGTGGAACACGTACGCGCCGTCCGGCATGGACCCGGTCCTGATCGGACGGTGAGCTACCCATTACTCTCCGCCCGCAAGCCCGCACCTACGGTGGCCGGGAGTCGTCGCATGGCTCCCGACTCCCGGTACGTCTCCCGCGGCGGCTGGGAAGGGAAGCTCTCTCCCTGAGCCGTCCCGCCACCGCCTTCGCTAGCATGACTGCTTCGCAGAAGGAGGTGACTGCCTCCCACTCCCTCTCACTCCAGAAGCCATGGGCTTGTACCAGGGCCGGACGCGAGAGGTCGCCGCCGCTGCCGATCGCCTCTACGAGGACACGACGGTGCTCCGCCCAAGCGGGGCAGAACTCCACCGTGTCCTCTGGGCGATCCTGGCAATGGTGGCGCCCCACTATGTGTCAAAAGGCCGATCTAGAAGGACAGAAAGGGTTACTGCCATTCTATAATAATACTAGCAAAAGCGATAGCAGGCAACACAGAGGTCACGATTCCGATAATAATTTTGTGCAATTACCCTCCAATAAATTCATCATCATCATTTCAGCCAAAAGAAGAAAAGCAAAGAAAGAAGTGAAGTGTGGAAGTGCTTGGGGGAGGCCTATGTCCAGCAGTGGACGTCTTTTGGCTTTTGGCTGAATAAATTAATAAATAATTTTAAAGTGTCATCACGGGTGGAATTCACAATGAAATCATTCACTTTTCTGCACTTGGTCTGTCGGTATTTCAAAGTGTTTATAAAATTAATTGTTATATATTTAGTGATGAATCGTGAAGTTGATGGTAAAAACTACTATTTTTATTCATTCTCATTGCAAATACCTTAACGGTTGCCGAAAAATATCAGTCTGATGTGATGGATATTGCATTTTTAATGCTAACTTTGCGTTTTTTGGCACCCGTTGATACCGGAGTGCCTCCCCAATGCAGCCCCAGGGCAGGGTTGGCGATGTCGGGTGACCCCGCCACGATGACTCCACCCCGGGACACTGCGTCCCCCGTCGTGAGGGCCCCCATGCGCATGATGGCGTCCACCGTCAAACACCCCTTGCGGAAGCCAAACTGGCTGTTCGCAAGATCCGGACCCGTTCTCACCAGGTGCCCGACGAAGCGGCCCGCAATCACTCTCTCAAAGAGCTTGCCGACCTCGTCGAGCAGCACGATGGGCCGGTATGCGGACGAGAGTCCGCGGGGCGCCCTGGCTTCTGAATGAGGACCAGCTTCCTCGTCTTCGAACGGAGTGGAAACTGGCCTCTCTTCGAACATGCGCTTAATAATAATAATAATCTTTATTTTTCTCTCTTCACAAAGGTTCACATAGTTATAAACAGAGATAAGAAATTTAAGCGTTTTGACAAAAATGCATAAAATATGATCCTTTTTGAGGGACTGGCGTCCATACTAGGATACCCTGTGTGACGGATCACCAGGCTCTCACCCCGAATTAAACCTAATTAACATTAACATTACAACGGGTAATAACGGACCAGAAGCCACCCCCCCCCCCCCCCCCCTATGTACGCCTATGCCTCTCAACTCTCACACATTTCCAGCACTATGGCCTGCGAGCTGCCCCCGTGCCCGCCGTGCCCCCCGCCCCCTTACCCACCGTGCCCGCAAATTTGCCCGCCGCCGCCCGACCTCCCGCCCTGCCGCAGCAAGCCGATCATGCGCGGCCTGCACTGGGCGCAGACTAAACGCAAGTTGGCCCAGGGGTTCACTTTGTCTCTTATCGTCGGTGCATTGGGCTTTGCCATGGCGGCTCGGAGAAAGGCGGCCTACAAAGAATATTATAAGTAAGTAAGACATGTTTTAATTTTTTTAGGGTCTCTTTGCGACTGGTACAAGAGTTCGGAGATTGTCATAACCTTCGAGGTTCCACTGGGCCCGCATGGTGGATTCCACTGGGCCCGCATGGTGGATTACGGCCCACTCCCCCTCACAGATAGGAGGTCTTAGTCCCAACAGTGGGATGGGATCATTCTATGCTGATTATGCGTGTGCGTCAGAATGGCTGGTTGCCCTCCTGATCAGAAGGTCTAAGTAGCAAAATGTCCAACAGCGCAAAACGTCTAATGAGCAGTAAGTCTAGTTAGCAAAATGTCCATGTAGCAAAACGTCCAACTATCAGATGGCCTGTATAGCAGAACGTCTATTTAGCAAAAAGTCATTTTTAAAATGTGTACACTCATGATAGAAAGTAAAAGTCATTTGTAAATTACATTAAATTTATTTGTTAAAAAAATATCTGGGTTAAAAAGCTAGTAGCCTCTTAAATATTATTAGGATAATAGGCGCACAAATTTCCCTGCATTTATTCACCTAATATCCTTTTGATATGGCTAAGGTTTATCAAAAATTCAAAGGGACTAACTTTTTGGTCCTCAAGCTTTTGCAGCTCTCTTTTGTATTTGGCATTAAACATTATATCGATCTTTCTTTTCTTATTTCCTACAAATAACATATTCTTGTATTTGCGATCTTGCCAAAGCGCTTCTTTTCTAAGAGCTTTGAGGAATAGTAGCAGGGTTGGCTTTGATTTTATATTCGTGTTTAGCCGCCTGTGCCAACCTTCGAGTGCATTGTTTGTGCGAAAATTATAATTGCTAGGACAGTTTATTATATCTGCCAGAGATTGTAGCCATTGTTTTTTAAAGTAATTTAAAAAAGTACCATTTCTTCGCTTTTCGTGGCCTTTTCAACAATGCTAGTCCAACATTCCGTAACGTATGGAGAAGGTAGCAGAGGTAAATTGGAACATACTCTCACAATGTTTCTGCACTCTCTATTTTCAGGAAGACCCAATGTTGACGCTTTTTTCCAAACGGCCTTATTAAGATGATAATAACAGCCCGTTATTTGAGTGTTTGGAAAAGCTTCTTTAACTCCATTGATAAGCGCCATCTCATAATCGCATTTTTGAGTTAAAATCAGGTACCTGTTGAATCTCATCCATTTTTCCGAATTCTTTCTCAAAAAAATTCTGGACAGGTTTTGCTTTTTTGGTTTTTTTTTTCACAATTAAAAAGATATGATATACGCTACGAGTACATAGACCAAAGAGTCTATATGTACATAATTGTTATAATGCCGTGTCCGTTTCCCTCCCGATGCAATGCGCGTATTGAATTTTGTTCCTGAGTATCCAGACATTTTGAGAATCTGACGATGTGCTAAATAGACGTTCTGCTATACAGGCCATCTGATAGTTGGACGTTTTGCTACATGGACATTTTGCTAACTAGACTTACTGCTCATTAGACGTTTTGCGCTGTTGGACATTTTGCTACTTAGACCTTCTGATCAGGAGGGGGCTGGTTGCCTGTGGCTTTGGTCTATGAGAGTTGATTAGAAAATTGCTACATAATTGCTTATATTTGCTACATTTAATAAATAATTGCTACATACTATATATATTTAGAAATAACATTTTTTTTTTGTACAGCCATCCTGACGTTTGGTTGGCTGGTCGCCTCCTAGTTTAAAGCCAAGCATGCAGAGTTTCCCGAAATGTATTGCGTCAATAATTGCTACATATTTGCTTCATTTATCTAATTTAGTTGTATCTTCAAACATATGTTAAATAAAGGATGTAGCAATTATTTTAATTATCCCAAGGAAAAGTGCCTGATAAAACAATAAAGGCAAATACTTAGTTATGTTGAATCGGTTTAATCGTTTAGGCTCTGGCATATCGTATTGGAATCACAGTCTAGGCTTATTTAATTTTATTCGACAATTTAAATAGATCTATGTTATTATAAGGAACAAGTACCTACCTATAGAACCAATTTTTAATTCGTGTTTTGGGTAAGTATTATAATTAAATCTGTGGTTTTGGTGTTTGTGACGATGAAGAGGGGAAGAAAGTTCGTTGTGCCACTCGAAGAGCAAAAAAAGGTTTTCTTGCAATACAAAAAGTATTTTTCAAGTAAGTCAGATTTACCAGCATCTACTGATCCACTGTTTAGTGAAATTAGTACTGCCTTAGACAATAAGATTACGAAACAAGCACTAAATTAAATAAATGGATAATTAAAATAATTGCTACATCCTTTATTTAACATATGTTTGAAGATACAACTAAATTAGATAAATGAAGCAAATATGTAGCAATTATTGACGCAATACATTTCGGGAAACTCTGCATGCTTGGCTTTAAACTAGGAGGCGACCAGCCAACCAAACGTCAGGATGGCTGTACAAAAAAAATATGTTATTTCTAAATATAATAGTATGTAGCAATTATTTATTAAATGTAGCAAATATAAGCAATTATGTAGCAATTTTCTAATCAACTCTCATAGACCAAAGCCACAGGCAACCAGCCATTCTGACGCACACGATTATGCGACAGAGAAGTGTATACCCAGAAGTTTGGCTGTAGTCCGGATGATTATGATAAATATTGCGATAATTCGCTTAGCGGCACTGGTGTAGGATGAACATCGAACTATGCACTTTTTCAACGCGTTACTCGGTTTGACGCCGATACTTGAAAATTCAGGGCACGGTCATAGGCGTAGATAGGGGGGCGGGGGGCGGGGCCGTGCCCACCCTAGAATGGTCTGGTGCCCACCCTGGGATGCTTGGGGACCATTTCGAAATTCTAAGCTGGATAAGTACCTACTTACATAATATAACTTTACACAAAAACAATCAATTAAATAATCTACCACCAAGACCTACACAAACTTACAAACTTATTATTACATTCCAATTAATTACTTTTGAAATAACAAAAATAATTGAATCTACTAATACTTTCTATGGTAATACGCAACGTAATGCAACAGGGACTGAAAGGGGGTCTGAAAAATTCGAAGTGGGGTTACTAGAGCATGTGGGCCGTGGGGTATCTTATGAAAGAGCGCAGTTTGCACATTCTCAAACATTTTTCCTTTTTTTAGACCACATAGTTTTCCGACTTTTGATGAAAAATGTAAAAAAAAAAATAACGTTCCTCCCCCCTTATCTCCGAAGTTTGCAAAGAGAAAAATCTAAAATTATTCTATGTGATAGAAGTTTATGTTGTTAAGATTACAGGAAAAATAAAAAGAATTCTCTAAATAGCACACTTTTTCGTGAATAATTGAGAATGTGCAAACTAAGCTCTTTCATATGACACACATGCCCTAGTAGCCCCACTTCGAATTTTCCAGACCCCCTTCCAGTCCCTGTTGCAAAAAATATACATATATTTTTATTTCTTTATTTGCAAAATTGTTGGGCAAATGTCATCTAAAACTATTCCAGATTTCAAGTTGATAGCATTAGTAGTTCTTGAGATATCCAGCTGTGACGGACAGACAGACAGACTGAGTCTCACCATAAGGGTTCCGGTTTACCATTTTGGTACGGAATCCTAAAAGGATCGGTTGTGGGATCGCCCGCTCCTGGGGATGGGGCCCGCTAGGCATGGCGGGCCGATATCAATCGAGGATGCGGCGAATGTACAGACGCCAGCACATCAAGTTACTACAATCTGTCAGATTTATTTAATAGATTTTCGACTTTTTTGATAAAGCATAAGGTTCAAGGTTGATTGGGAAAATCTGACAGTTTCGGGTAGGTTGACCTGCTGGCGTCTGTACAAGTATCTCTCGGGGCTCTCGGGCCCCCGACTTATGGTAGTAGAAGGAACAGTGGGGTTTTAGTCGGTAGGAGTCCGACATAACCCTCCGTTCATCCCAGACGGAGGGTTTCCATGAGGATTTCCCAACGAAAAAAAAAAAAAAGGTTAGGGGCCAGGGCCAATACGCCAATGGGCATGGTCAAAAACCTCGCGTTAAAAAAAGCGCCCGTGCGTATGTGGAATAAGAGCGGTTTTTAACACGCTTTTATTAGGTCGACCTGTATGTAACTATGTAATGGACTCTAAGGTAACTAATTTAACCATCTTCCAAGGGTCGTAGCGTAATAAAAATTGGCAGCTGTATGTAGTTCTGATGACAATACAATAATATGGTACTGTCGAACTGATCTGATGGAGCCGGAAGATATGATGTATGTAACTAACTATGTAATGGACTCTAAGGTAACTAATTTAACCATCTTCCAAGGGTCGTAGCGTAATGAAAATTGGCAGCTGTATGTAGTTCTGATGACAAAACAAAAATATGGTACTGTCGAACTGATCTGATGATAGAGCCGGAAGATATGAACTGGAACTTCATGATGGAAAATCGTATTATAGCTGTTTTGGATTAATTAGAAAAGTCTTGCAATGAACTTTGACCACGATTACTTTTCAAGGTCTGATGATGAAACCGGAAGATAGGCACTGGCATTCCATGATAGAATATCGTATCATAGTCGTGTTTGCACTTGTGAGAAAGGCCACGTAATGGACTTTGAACACGATGAGGTTTCTTTTTTGTTTTTACGTGCATTTATAAAAGCGTGTTTTTCTAATGTTTTTTAAACGATTCATTTATTAGATAGTTCTTACCACTGACTTGGGTTTACCCTGTTTCTGAATGGTTTCTCAACACAAAGATTACTTAATTGGATATCAAATTCATGCAAATTCATCAGTTATTACAGACTCCCAATAGTCCCTTGTCCACCTAATCTTGGTGGTTAACAGTCAGTTGCCAATTTTTTATGTTACAAAATATGTTATGTTGTTGTTGTTATGTTGTTGTTGTTTTTGTTTTTTTTTTATGCTTTTCACAAATCATCAAGTTTCATCCCTCATACAATAAAATGGAGTATACACCGTGTTCTTCATGTTATCCATAAACTTTGTCAAACGCTTCTATAGCCTTTACAAATTAAATCTAACAAAGGAAAAGTAGTACCTAAAAAGGCTTCGTTACAAAGATACTTGGAACTTCATTTAAAAAAATTTAATTGAGCTATGCAATAAGAAAGGGTCTTTCTTATTTTTGACAAGTTTCAGCCCGTCAAATCTTATGAATGAAAATACGTCGTTGCCAATTCGATAAAGAAGCATGCATATCGAGTGATTTACGTCAAGGTATTTAGTTTGTATGAAAATTAACAAAAAATTAAAAATAAGAATTCATTAATGTGCCCATAATGAAAAATGCTTATTTTCGTGGTCTGAACATCTGGTTGAAGTTTATGTATATTGTCTGGAACCCAGTGTACCTATATTATAATAACCTATTAATATTATAAGTGTGAAAGTCTGTATGCTTGTTACTCAATCACTCAAAAACTGCTGAACGGATTTGGAACACCAAGGATTAACTCATAAGATACCATTTACCTCGATAGTCCCATGCAATAATTTCTGACCTCCACGCGGGCTAAACCGAGGGAAAAAGCTAGTCTATAATACATGTAATTTGCATTCGCGATTTATTTGCTAAAAATGTAAACAACTATGAGTTTATGCAAAAAATAACTTTAAATCCTACACAATAAAGTTCAGTTATGCTACAAACATTTTCAATAGTGCTAGTCACTCTGAAATCAACTTAATTGCCATTAAAATAAAGTTGATATTTACTTAACTTGAAATAATATTAATTTGAAACATAAAAATTTAGAATAGACTTTAGGTTCAATGTGTTGTAGGTACTTGGGAGTCAGCACAACACATTCTCTTCTTCTTTCCTCCCTTGCCAACGGGCTTGCTACCATCCACTCTCTTTTCTTTCAAATCATCCCTCTCCCACACATAATCTATCCATCTTTTCTTTGGTCTGGTAACAATGAATGTAGCAGTTAGTTTTTTTTATTATTTATTAGTTAGCAATTTATCAAGAAGTTTGCAAGTGAAATCCTTATTGTTGGATTCAAATTATTTGCATACTCATGTACAGTCACAAGCAAAAGTATGTATACACTTGGCTTTATTCAAAGCCGATTTTCTACTTTATTTTTTAATTAAATTGTATGTTATTACGAACACACTATTTTCATACCCATAGGTTTATGTAAAGTGGGTCAGTGGGTCGTCTTATTTACATGCACTGGGAATACTTACATCTATTTTAATTTATTTAATTCTAGAAATAAGTTGTGAAAAAATATAAGCTACTAGGTATTTATTATTATTATTTTGTTAGACCCTCTAGCAGCTGATTAGCTGATGTGTGTGTATCAAATAGCTTGGAGACATTTCAACGGTCCCTACGTACATAAGGTCAAGTCAAAAACTGAGGTTTACAGGAGAGCGTAATTTGTGTTCAACACGCCTTAGATTGTATTTATAATACTTGTTCTTTTATACGATTTGTAAAACAAGGTAAATAATTTTTTTTTTTAAATCATATGTCAATGTGCATAGATAATCTAAAGCCAATGATGCCATTTTCGACATGTCTTTATATATGTAGGGACTGTCGATTTTTATCTGTCCAGTCGATTCTTGAAGCAGTTCAGTGTGGAACCAGTCACAATATTTATGATGGTTTGTTATAAAAATCACATCACAGCCAGCCAAAAGCTAACAACTGAACGGGTATTAGGACATGTGTAAAGTCATGGTAGGCATCTCAGTCCAGAGAAACATAGATTTTTTGTGGATCTGGCAAGCTAAAATTTCTAAACTGAACAAAGTAACTTTTACATTACACTTTGTAGAACTAGACTCCCTAGTCTAGTTCTACAAAGTGTAATGTAAAAGTACCACTACTCATCACTAATAATTTGAGGTAATGCTTGTTCTATTAAAAAAAAAAGAATCCGTTTTTTAAATCTTGTCTTGGATGTAGCAAGACAAAAATTTAAAAACAATCTTTGTTAGTAGTACTGTTTTTTGATTCATCTCATTTCACCATTTTTCTATAAGGATTTTTTTTTTTGCTCTACTTAAATTTTCCTAAAAATATCATGTGAGCAACTCACACACACTGCACACACATCTCTCTATAAAAAGAAGTAAAACTTAGTTGATTGAACTCATTAGCGCAATACTAAATCTATGCCTAGAGAAAGTATTAGTGATATTTTGACTGTATTTGACACACTGATAATACTACGGAACATGATACTTCAGTAAATTTCTCGTTCAATAAATACAGTTATTACCAATGTTACAATACTTACATTCATAGGCTGTTCGTGAGATTGCGACTAAGTCAACAAAACACTGGCAATTTTGTTTATTTATCGACAAAAAATAAGTATTGCACTAAGATTTTTGAAGCGGGCGTTTAATTTGAGCACCATTTAACACATGTAATTAATTGTAAAATAATATTTTCTATATTTACTATAAACAAAATATTAAGCATCACACTGATCGTTTCATTAATTTTCTATCATTTACTTTTTTTTTCTTTGCGGGATTTATGTATGGGGTTGCTAGCATCATACAAATAATTTTAATGAAATGATTGACATGTGTGTAATACCTACTTACTACCTTTAGTCGATTTTTACATACCTACTAAATTAGATTAAAATGTGCTATTTTATATTTTTCAGGAGAGGTTGTTTTGAAGATTGGGCTGATGAAATGGCCAGAAAAGGACTGTTTCAAGCGGTACCACAGGAGTCTTTGAAAGATTTTCCACAAAAGTAGGGAAGGAAGAATTACAAAGGGTTTTAGTTATTTCAATATTGAAGTCCTTGAGTTTCGTAACACGAACATTATTTATATTGTAAAATATTCTCTGATACAGAGACTTCGATGTTAAATAAAAGTTTTTTAATAAAAAGAGTACTGTTTTATTAATCTTTCATTGGGTTTCATAATCACAAAACCTCAACACGGCACACCACCACTCCACATAACTCTGATCAGACCAACTAAGCACCAACCAAACGAAGGGGATTTCAGAGCAGAGATATGAGCATTTACTTCACAGAACACTCGCCGTGGCGTATACACTCGCTTGGAGTTGCTCTTTGCCCACAAAACACTATTACTCCTAGCGGAGTCTTTGCCTTTATACGCATTTCGCTCGCCTTCAGTAAAACGTCTAGTACCTACCACATCAAACGCATGATCAACAATATTTGAGACCTTATAGATGTGCCACCTACGCGAGGCGACGACGGTAAGTTTAGAGAGCCGGCGCGGCGGCGGCAGCAGTATATTTAATTTAAGTATAAGCCAAAAAAAATAGTCGCGAAAATCTTTCGAGCAGATTACCAGCTCTTTTGGTCAAATATTTTCAGGTTTGCTCGGGAGCTGTGGGATTGTGGATACACAAGCTCAGCAACACTTGTGCAGCAGACTATTAGGTAACCTGCAAGCGAAGCTTACTGAACTCGAATGGTGGGTACCTCTTGGAGGTACAAACTGCACCTATATTCACAATCGTGCATCACGCACTGGTCGTCCAGATAGATGACCAGCGAGGTATTGAATCAACCCCTTGACACCATTGACACTGACAGGGAGAGACTTGCACACAATCAGCAGATGTATGAGAAATACCACCACTCTTGACAGAGAAATCGATGAGCAAACAGGAGCAGGCAATACATCAGTAAAGCTGCTCTGATTAAAGTGTAGGTACTCTGCTGCTCTGAAGTGCTCTGCTTCTTTGGTCACGCTCACACAGCTTCATGCGCACAGAACACTATTACTCCTAGCGGAGTTCATGCGGGTCAACCAAGACTACTAATTTAGTAGTAAAAATATGGATTGAAAAATGTTTATTAAGTAATTGGCAGGAGGGTGGGTATTGATTAGTTGTACTCAAAAGTTAAAGTTACTCACTAATAAAAAGAAAATAAAATTTACTTTATTGCAGGAGTTAAAATGTACAACAGGAAGTGATTCGTTTCATTATTTTGCATGGCGGCAGCCAATCAACGTGCTGTGAATTATTATAAAAACATGGAGATAACACCATCAACCAATCAAAGATAGCCTTCAGTGGAGCATGAAAGGCTGATGACATGACTTTGATATAGCGCTGAAAATTCAAAAATAATCCACACAATATTAAAATTACACACTAAATTAAAAGTTTGATACTCCTGGAATAATTTATAAATAATTTTGCACTTTTACAATAAAATATATTTTTAAATCACGATTTTTTAAAATAAAATCTGAGAAAAACATACGCTTGTCTAAAGCTACGTCACGTATGTTTGTCTACTGCGAGTCAGTGCGCATGTCAAGTTGAAAATTGCAAATGGCGGCCGTTGTTATTGTTCGTACCGAATTAACTATTTGTAAATTATATACCAACCTTTTTAGCGATTTTTCTAATGGACTGTTATATTGATGCGATGCTTTAACTTCTCATAATTCGGCGCGACACGTTTTATGTACGTTTTTAAGTGTTTTTAGTGTTTTTTTGCTATTTTATGTGTGTCATGCAAATGGGGTAAGCTGGAATTATCGGATGTCGCTTAGGTTGTTTTGGATAGTTTCAATAAGAAAATGGAGTGAAGTTCTGTGACCTAAAGTGTTAAAATGGAAACTGCATAAAGTTTTTCAACTATCGCTCTAGTATTAGAGTGTAGCGAGAGACGGGAGCGGCTGTAATTTACGAATGTTCCATGCTGTGACTGTTCTCCCCGTACATTTCAAAATGGCTGCTGCTCTTCACGATATATGAGCTTTGCGTCACTGGAATATAATTCAGTGGATTCGATTCGTGATGATATTGTAGTGATTCTAGTCGTGTGATCGTTTGTGAAAAAGCGAAAATAAGCCCCGGACGGTTTCCCGGGTGCACCAGAACCGGGACAGTAGTGGTGTGTCATATGTTTTTGGTGTAGAGTGGACACTGGCCATAGGACCGATATTGCTTTGCGTCCGAGCCGGACGGTAATGTTGCGCTCGATTTTCCATCATGATTTGGGACACAAGGGAATAGAAATTGTGTGGAATTGAGCGGAATGTGACATTGTATGAGAGGTGAGTGTATTTTTTAGTTTATTTACATTCCGCGGGGTGTTGGGTTGTGCGATGTTCATTACAAAATGGACACATTGGTGGGTGACAGGACGTCGGTTCGCCGGCGAAGACATGGCCCCGCGAGGCGCCCGCCTGAATGCGGCGATTACAGCCGAAAAACTTCGCATTAGTGTCACAGTGTTAGATTTTGTAAAGTTGTGTAACATGCCGCCGTGTTGTCGATACGCAGTCGTGCTAGCACGCACGCCGAGTGGGATGCTCTCTGAACGATATTCAGCTGTAGGTGTTATCAAATTTGCTGTTACAAGAGTGTTATTTTCGTCCTATAACCTGTTTAGTGTTTGCAAATACTGCAAACTGTCAAATATGTGTTAAGGTTAATAGTTCAGTAATGCATTCCACAACAACTAAATAAAAGTTTTCAATTTAATTCTAAACTTCTACAGAGTGATACCCTATCTGCTGAAGGGACAATGTGTACTAATGTTCACACAAATTAATGTTAACAACTAAATAGGACCATAGACAAAACACATAACCTATTTGTATAACACTTAACACATGATGGATTAGTGATTAATTGATGGAGATACACAACCTTGGTTTAAATTTATTGCTTGAATTGGAACTATTGGTGTATAGGAAGTGTGATGATTATAAATTTAACACATACTTTACCTGGTTTAGAACTGATAATATGAAAAACCTAACATTGTTTCAGATTTTATTAAAACAGAACTAACCTATACATGATGGATTAGTGATTAATTGATGTAGATACACAACCTTCTTGGTTTAAATTTATTGCTTGAATTGGAACTATTGGTGTAGAAGTGTGATTATTATAAATTTAACACATACTTTACCTGGTTTAGAACTGATATGAACAACCTAACATTGTTTCAGATTTTATTAAAACAGAATTCCCCAGGAAAAGTATTCCCCAACTTTTTTTATGTGTTATTCCTTCAAATTAATTGTGAAAATCCTTTTTTTTTGTATTCAGTAAAGTTAAACATTGCACCTAATCTGAATGATCTAGCATTTACTTTTTACTCTTTTTTTATCTTTCTTTTTACAATTTTTTTTTTTTTTTATCTTTAAAAACTAAATAAAACAGTTTGATAAAATATTTTTCCAATCTGACTATCCCTAATAGAAAATGGTGAAACTAACTTAGGGGTCAGTCTCTTTTAAAGTCCAGACATAATCTTGGTCAGATCATGTTAATTAGTTATACTTAGCAGCCATACTAAAGAATATGAAAATAATCAAATAAAATTTCAATAATATTAGAAGTATAATTAAATTAATTATAAGAACTATGGATTTGCATTAAACCACATCCGATAATTTCAGGAAGTTGGTAGTGAGATAGTCACTTACAGACTTCCTGAAATTATCAAATGTTTTGTGATAAGGTAAATGAGTACCTATCATGGATTTGTAACTAGGGAATTACTCATACCTAAAAATATTGTTACCATACTTTTTTTAATATTTAACTATTATTTTTGTGGTGCAAACATAGCCTGACAAAGATGGACCTCTCAAATTTGTGTGATTCTTCAAAATTTACACCAATCTACCTGATCTGACCAAGATTATGTCTGGGCTTTAAAAGAGACTGGTGACCTCTGAGTTTTTTTTTTTGGTCTTTCTTCTCAGAGTACTCAGTTAGGTGACACCAAACTCATCTTGATAAAAAAAAAATGTATGCGCAAAAGCGTTTTTTTTTAACCAATTTACAGAATTAAGTATCATTTAATTTTATCATAGGTACTTGAATTTGTTGATTATTTTTTGGTGAAGGGTTGATAAGCCCAAAAATAGTAAAAACTGTTTATTTATCTAAGGGCTGGGTATTTTCAAACGTCAGATAATTATGTTTTATATGAGCAATAAGTATGATAGGACAGTTTTTGTGTAGAAATTATGTCAAACCGCCATTTTTATTCTTCAGATAAAAGTTATCAGGTGATTAAAAAATCTGCCCTTAGGCCCGGCGCCCACTATCGGCATCGGCACGACTGAGGATTTTTATGCGACGAATAAAAATGTAACTTAATTGTATGACGATAAAATTGAAATTTCAATGACACGGTATGTCGGATACCCTAAATAGTTTGTTGCCTTGTTCATATGTCACCAAAACTAGTTTTGAGTTTAGCAGTAGCCAGTTATACAAGCTAATTGTTTTGTTATCATTAAGAACTTGGAATGATTAATTACTGTTTTTTTTATGTTTTGTAAATGGCATTAGGCTTTTATGGAACTTGTAACTGTTAAGCTTGTGTGTAATATACATCTTTGTCTACCCCCTTTTAGGAAATAGGTGTATGTTATTTTTACTACAAATTTTTATTAGGTATTAGGTAACAACACTCCTTAAAATGTTCTTTTACTTTTGAATGAAATAAAAAAAAAATTGCTTTTAATTTTTGCCCAAGGTCTCATATTTTCTTTATACATGTCTGTTTAATGCTTACAAATCAGTAAAACACAATTTCTCTCAAACATAATTTGTAACCATAGAGGTCAGTGGTTTTCTCAAATAAGGGTTAGGTTGCACTGTAACTAGATAAGGCTGAATATCAGTCGGTATGTTTATTTTTTGTATGTAATTAAATATTACTCCTATGAATACACATACAATACACTTTTTTTTTGTCATTATTTTGCAGAGTATGTTGTGTGTCTTTTAGTCTGTGCTAAATAAATGCATTTTCCTCCCTTTCTCCTTGCAAAAGATTGATAACGGTAATTATATGGATTAGTATTACTATCAAATTATACAAAAACAGCATGTTATATTATCTAAATTTAAAATTATATATTTTTTGTTTGTTATTTTTTATAACACTATAATTTATAAATATGGATTTGTAGTTTTGGGAAATGTGTAACAGTAAAAGTCATACCAGGTTTTTTTTTTTAATCGGCAAGTGTGCTATAGTGAATTTTAGAATCAATAATACACAATTTTATAAATAAAATGTTAATTTATACAGAAGATTAACATCTTTTTAAATTATTACTTAATGTATATTATATTGCATTTAAATTCTCTGCTTTGTAAATATATTTTTGATATTATTATTTACAATTAATTAAGAATTTCTGAATTTTTTCTAACCCAGTAACCTTGAAGGAATGTGTTAAGAATAAACAAAGAAATCAGCTGACATTCTAAACATAATTTTTGTATTAATTAACCAATAATATGACCTTGAAGAAATGTGTTAAGAATAAACTTTTGTAAATTTAAATTATGACTAGCTTCTGCCCGCGACTTCGTCCGCGTGAAATTTTTTGTTCCCCCGACCCACCCCGTCGCATCGCATCGGCTGCCAGCGTTATTACTTTGTTTTCGCTTATCGAAAACTTCTGATTTTTCTTTTTTTTATCAACTCCTAAGGGTCCTAGCGTGATGTTTAATAGCCTATAGCCTTCCTCAAGAATTGGGCTATCAAATGCAAAAAGATTTTTATAAATCCGACCCATACTTCCAGAGATTAAAGCTTTCAAACAAACAAACTCTTCAGCTTTATTATTAGTACTAACTGACCCGGCAAACGTTGTTTTGCCATATAAATTATTTCTTGCTGCCCGGCGCTACTTCGTTTGCGTGGTGTCCTACCCTTTACCCTACCCTACCCCTACCCTACTCCTACACTACCCTACACTACTCCTACCCTACTCCTACCCTACTCCTACACTACTCCTACCCTACTCCTACCCTACTCCTACACTACTCCTACCCTACTCCCATAGATATATTAAATTTTGCGTAAGAACCATCCACGTACTTCAAGGAATATTCTAAAAAAAGAATTAGCGAAATCGGTTCAGCTGTTCTCGAGATTTCCGCTTAGCAAGACATTCAGTGATTGTTTTTTATATTATAGATTATTTAAAACTATGATAATCTCCTTCATCATCATCATTTCAGCCGAAAGACATCCACTGCTGGACATAGGCCTCCCCCAAGCACCTCCACTTCGACCGGTTCTGTGCTTCTTGCATCCAACGGGTTCCTGATATCTCCTTATAGTGAGCCAACCTTAAAAAATAGACATATGCTGTCGCTTTTTTTTAGAACTTTTAAAGGGGAACAATTCCGTCATACGTGTTTTTTGCGTAATTTTGACCGTTTACGCAGCGTACGTAACGTAAGTTCTCAAAAGGAACAATTTTTTCCGTTTTTGCAACATTTTTCATTGTCGCAAACCCCCAGCCCATATTTGGTCGTAGCGTGATTTTTAGCCTTTCTCGATAAAGGGACTATCCAACACAAACAGAATATTTCAATTCGAACCAGTAGTTCCTGAGATTAGCACGTTCAACCAAACAAACAAACTCTTCAGCTTTATAATATTAGTATAGATTAGTATTGTTCTCAAGTGACATATATTATGTTTTCATAGAGAAATTGAGAATAAAGTATCTTTAAACCTATAAACAAAGAAATCAGCTGACATTCTAAACATAATTTCTGTATGAATTAAACCAAAAATAATATGCAGTGATAAGTAGGTGATATCACTATCATTATAATAATGCACACTATCACAATAATTCCCCATTATAATAATAATGTTATATTCTTATCATACTATGATGTAAAGTGTGATGTCATTCCTGTTTGATATAGTTTTAATTGGTATAAAAATAATAACAATTTAAAACTACTATAGATAACTTCAAGTTGCTCTTGAGGAAACTGCTAGGATACCAAATAATTTTAATAAAAATATTTCCTACTTATTTGAAAAAAAAAATTGTGAATTTGTATCTGTCTGTCCTGTTTTTTTTGTAACTAATCTCATGTTCATTTATTTTTCTAACTGTTCTCATTGTACTATCTTTAATTGCCCATAAAAAAAAAATTACCGTACCTAGTGGCTCTACGAAAAATAATATTAATCAGGGTAAAAAATATATTACTCAAAAATAACATTTTTATATTAGCCTGTTCTGTCCCACTGCTGGGCAAAGGCCTCCCCCATTTCCCCAAAAATAACATGTGTAATAAAAATTTTTTTTTCGGGAATTGAAGTCTTGGACAATTAATATTTGCTGATGAGTAATCTTTATAATTGATGGCACAGTTAATGTGTTGTTTTATAAAAAAAAACATAAACACAGGTGATTGATGAGGTTAATATCCAAAAAGTTCCTATATTATAATAAGAGGAAACAATTTGGTTGCCACAGAAGAGTAAGAGAAAGTAGTTCAAGTTTGAACAATTGCACGATTTTTGACAAATGCGTGCACTGACTGGACAGGTGTCCACTCAATCTGTGTGGTTCTTTCCTCAAAAGACCATTTCAGACATCAATCTATATGGTCTTCACCTGATCTGACCAAGATTTTGTCTGGTTTTTAAAAGAAACTGTGACCTCTGAGTTGGTTTCGGCTTTTTTTCTTAGAATAGTCAGATAGGAAACACCAAAAAAAAAAATGATTGACATGTAAAAGTGATTGTACAGTCAACAGCAAAAGTAGATGATCAAAATCAGAAATTCAATACTAATGAACGGAGTTCGCGTCAGAACTGTGTGGCGTCAAAGTACTACTACTTAGAATACTTACTACGTAGAATACTTTTGAATCACTTCGACGCCACACAGTTCTGACGCGAACTCCGTTCATTAGTATTGAATTTCTGACTTTGATCATCTATTTTTGCTGTTGACTGTACAAAACAAACCTACTTACAGAAAATAAATCATTCATCATAATTAATGTAGTTAATGATGAATAATGTTTTTAAAAGTTCTATTTACATGAATTTTACAGGTATTTTACAAATCTACTTCAAATACACAAGAAAACACTGATCTACTGATACATAAATTGTTATTCTTTTCCAAAAAATTCATTTATTTAAATTAGACTAAGAATCAGTCCCCCAAAGGCCAAAATGCCTGCCCTTGACCACTTCCTAGTGTTTAGCTGCGAAGAAGTGGCGCAATAATCTCCCAATAACATAATCAGCCTATAATGTTCCCACTGCTGGGACACAGGCCTTCTCTTGGTGTGAGGGATTGGTAGATTTCACACGTCTTCGAATTTTTGGTTCTAGGACATGCCGGTTACCTCACGATGTTTTCCTGCACCGTTTTGAGAAAAGTGGTGATGAAGTAGTTTACGCAAAGCAAGGCGCGCCTGACTGAGTTCGAACCTACGACCTACAACTCGTAAGTCGCGGCAGTTACCACTGGGCCCCCACTGCTCTCTCAGTGATTATATAAAACTGTACTCTTATAAAACAACTAATTTTTAAAAGCCAAGAAACCAATTACTATTATCCATACTAATCCATACTAATATTATAAATGCGAAAGTGTGTCTGTCTGTCTGTCTGTTACCTCTTCACGCTTAAACCGCTGAACTGATTTGGATGAAATTTGGTATAGAGATAGTTTGAGTCCCGGGAAAGGACATAGGATAGTTTTTATCCCGATATTCCCACGGGATCGAAACTTACGCGGGTGGAACCGCGGGGCGCTGACAGTAAGATATAATGTGTAAAAAATGTACAATAGAAAATTGATAATAACAATGTTTATGTTGTCTTTGTCCGCAAATAAGTCCCCCTGTTGTATTTCTTGTGGGAAGAGCAACAGGTGGTTAGGAGGGGTAAGTCAGGTGAATGAGAGTGCTACCCACCTGCATAATAACAACATACAACTATCTATACTAGTAATAATAAAGCTGCAGAGTTTGTTTACATACTCAAGCCTATAATGTTCCTACTGCTGGGACACAGGCCTCCTCTCTGTGAGAAGGAGTGGGCCGTAATTTACCACGAGGGCCCAGTTGGTAGATGTCACATATCTTCGTACTTTCGGTTCTAAGACATGCCGGTTTCCTCACGATGTTTTTCTTCACCGTTTTGAGAGCAGTGGTGATGATATAATTTACACAAAGTTGAGCATCTGACTGGGTTCGAACCTACGACCTACAACTAGTAATTTGTGATCGTGACCACTGGGCCACCACTTCTCACTTTGTTTGTTTGAACACGCTGATCCCTGGAACTACCGGTCGGATTTGAAACGTTCTTTTTACTTTTGATAGCCCAATATTTGAGGAAGGCTTATAGGCTATTCAACATCAAGGTGGGTTTGACAATAATTCAATATTATACTTGAACACTGGCTTCTGCCCGCGATTTCGTCCGCTTGAAACTCGTTTTAAGGTGAAAGCGTCAGGGTAGCCCGCGAAATTCAATTTTTTTTAGGTTTTTTGCAATTTGCTGGTCAGTATTAAGTTGTACGATGATTAAAATATGATTCGCGGCCGTAACAAATATGTATTTACAGAATTATAATCATTAAAGTCATCAACACAACTCTCTAAGACCATGTAATCCCCAAGAATGACTATTTCATGAAATCTTGACATTTGGGGATTACATGGTCTTAGAGAGTTGTATTGATGACTTTAATGATTATAATTCTGTAAATACATATTTGTTACGACCGCGAATCATATTCTAATCAACGTACAACTTAATACTGACCAGCAAATTGCAAAAAACGTAAGAAAATTTGAATTTCGCGGGCCACCTTAGAGCTTCCCCCTTAACATAAAAATAATTCCTATGACACTCGGATATACTGTAACTTCCCATTTTATGAACGAATTATCGAAATCGGATTATGTCTGAAGCAGAAAGAGGTAAAATTATTAGTATTGATTTAATAATACACAGTAGGTACAACAAAAGCATTGTTATACAAAAAGGAAAAGTTTATTAAAATGAGGATTTCCAACCACATACAATTCTTAATTTTTGGGTTCACAGAAAATGGTCGCGAAGTTATTCAACTTATGTTTTCGTTTTTCTATGAAACTTCTATTGTAGTCGTAAAGCCGTGAATCGGCTGTCCTTTGTAACTTTGTACGCATCGGGTTACCGCGTGATTTTATACTTATAGCCCGCGTTGCGCCCGCGCGGGTTAAATTACGTGGTACGAACGAACGCCGCACGCGCATGTACGATGTTACCCAAGTATACACGTGCCGCGTTAGTGCGTAGACACCTTTATTTGCATGTAAACAAAAATATATTCATAATAGTTATTTAAATGTAGATCTATAGGTTGTTTTTTTTAAATAAAATGTTGTATTTGGTTTAGAAACATTTAATAATGTTGGCAAATGAATACCTGCTGCTTGGGAGTTTGTTGCGCCACTTCTACCCAGCTAAAGCACTAGGGAGTGGTGAAGGACGGGCGATTTGGGTACTATTATTAAGGCTCCGCTGTCCGTCCGTCTGTTTAGTCTGTTATAAGGCTGTAACTGTATCTTTGAACCGTAATAGGTAGACATTTGAATTTTTTTGAGTGTGTAGAGTGTGTAGTGTGTACCACTATGGCCGCTATTACAACAATTATTATAAAAGAGACACGTTAAATTTTGTACGGTGGTACTGAAACCTTCGTGTGCGAGTCCGACTGTCACTTGGCACTCTACACAGTAATTGTTTTGACCCGCGTAACCCATACGTGGTTAGTAGATTTCCGTAGCGTGACATTTCACGCATGACTAAAAACACCCTATTATCTTAAGCCGGCTTTACACCAAACCAACCTCGTGCCACCGTGTATACTAGGTGTTCTGGCGTGCGTCGCCTTGTCACATTCTACAAACGCCAACATCATGCGACCTAAGCAGCCTTAAATTCAATAGGACGAGCTGATACACGTGTGTACCACAAGCGGTACATATTTGTACCAGCTCGTCCCTGAGAGTCAATCAACTGAGCCTATCGAAGGCCACTGCTGAACATAAGACTCTTCCAGGCTGCGCCACAAGACCCTGTCCTTCGCTTTCCACATCCACTCTGCCCCAGCCATCTTCGTTCCACACTACGCTTACCGATACGTGGTCTCCTGGACTCATCTGCTCCACCGGCCATCGACAAACATGGCCAGCCCACAGCCAGCTTGCTTACTCTGCAAGCTACGTTGGCAACTCCGGTTCTTTTCCGGATAACCTAATTTCTGATTTTCAATGAAACTCCGAGCATAGTCCGTTCCATACCGCGCTGAGAGACCTTGAATTTGTGGAGCAGCCCAACTGCCAGTGTCCACCGTATGCAACCTGCGGCAGATTAACTTATCAATGCAACAGAATCTTATCGGTTCATCTTGACGCATACGAAATGACGGACATAATCTGTAATATTCGGATACAAATCGCGGCAATTTAAGTCTTGACGCGCGATTTTGGCTTGTCGCACGTAGTATGCGGCGTGCGGCTCTTTGGCTTTACGTCATTTTGCAAGATGCCCTTTGTAATGCTGCGTCTTTATTTTAGATTTTTCCAAAATATAAATTCTATAAAACAGCCCTCAAAACGCCTACCCTTCACCACTGGCTAGTGTTAAGCTGGAAACAGGTGTCGTGAAAAACTTCCCAGCAAATAACACGTCTTTACCTGTTTAGTTATACATTAAGGCAATTTACCAATGTTCTTAATTAAGTTTATCCGAGGGTTTCTCCTAGTATTTTCAAGTTACGCAAGCACACGTGCGACTTCACGCGCGACGCCGCGATTCCTTTTGAACTCGCGAGCAGTCGCGACGCGTCTTGCGTTCGACTTCATGCTATATCCCTGTTCCAAAAGTACAGTTCGCGTCAAAATAACTTTGCCGCTCTGAAGTAGGCAACAAATCACTGCGCAGTAGTAAATCCTATGAATACAACAGCAGCGCGCATGGCGCGGATTGGCGCTGCTAGGAAAGAGCCTACCTTCAGAGCGGCAAAGTTATTTGACGCGAACTGTAAAGGATGAAAATGTAATCGAAATTTATCATAAAAAAAAGTAGCTGTGGACGCCAATTTATAGTTCCATTTACAAATTGAGTGCTCTGGTTTGATTATTTAAACCCGAAGTTCTAATTTTAAATCACCATAGAGATGTTCTTCATTTGACAATTGAGGTTAATTTTATTTATTATTAACTCAATTTTCGTCCATGATTTTTCAGTCACTCTTTAATGATATTAATAATCAAACAATTTTATTGTTAGATAAAGTAGTGAGATATAACGTTGAAATCTAAATACAATGAATGTGTTACTAATTAACTTTACAGAGAATAATTGCGTAAGAATTAAACCTGAATAGGGTTTATATACCTACCCCTTTGTTAGATACTTTTAGAACAAACTGCAATTGATGTTGGGGCGATATCGCAAATCGCGCCGCGTCTTTACGTCTGCTTGTATTTAATATACATGATTATCCATCAAATAAAAAATGTACCTAATGATATCTCTTTCTGCAGCATGGCAGCGGACAGCGATGGGCTAGGCTCGGCGGGCGGCGGGTCGTGCGGCGTTGTGGTGACGTGTGAGGGCGACCTGCGCGACCCGCGCTTCCCCGCGCGTCTGCGCCGATTGTTGCGCGAACTGCGGGCGCTGCTCGCCGAGCCGCATCCGCACACGCTCAAAGTTAACAAGGTAAATATTTTTTTTTAGTTAGTTTATTACATTAGTTCCTAGGGCGGACATATCATTAGAACACAAATAATTATAATAGTTTGTCCTCTCTTTATTGACACGACAGTGTTAAACATGCAACTTTTTATTAAAAATCAAGGTTTTCTGAATTATTGCATGATGAGTTTTCAGAGATTAAACCAACATTAGGAGTTTACACTTGACAGACTTAATATTTGGCGCTACCATATTAATTTTGTCGCCGCATGTGTTACAAGTGTGTTTCAGTCTTTATACTAGCCGACCTATTCTGTAGAAATCTCACCATGATAATTTACGATGGTGTCAATCATGGTGAAATCACCGAGAGATTTGTACAGATTTGACAGTTTCGGGTAACTAGATGTGCAGTTACCCGAAACTGTCAAATTTTCCCAATCAACTTTTAACCTAATGCTTTAGCGATAAAGTTGAAAATTTATTAAAGACATTTGACAGATTGTAGTAGCTTGATGTGCTGACGTCTGTACAAAATAGACCGGCTGTTGTCAAAAAATCTGGAAAATAATTTCTTTTACTATACTTACTAAATCTCCAAGGAGTTTCGTGTAAAATATACAAATTGGTATTGAAGAACCTCCTTAAAAAAATACCTTTTAAATAAAACCCGGAGCTTTTCCTATACTTTTTCGGCACAGTATTGAAACTGCGTATTCAGGTGCATAAGCATGTCTAAACATCAGCGAAAAATTTCGCGTAATGCTTACGAGCGGTTCGCATGTCTTGTCTAACGACAAAGATGCACGCTAATATAATTTTTATATTAAAAATAATTATCTGCGCTGCCTCCGTTCTACTTAATTATCGTTAATGTGCACGCTTCCTAACTACACTTCATCAAGACAGTAAACATTTGTGCGAGTTAGCCGCCGGTGTCGAAGAAATATAATATGACGGGCTTTTTTTGCGTCAGCCGTTGTACGGTGACAGAGTGACGTAAACTCTGATTTTTAAACTCAAACTAAAAAAAAACGGGTAAAAAACTCCAAGGACACTCTTTTAAATCAAGATGTTACAAAATCCTGAGTGTAAATATGTGAGAACAATGTAAAAAAATAAAATATAATAAAACTGAGCCCTGGTACGAGTAGTTAAGAGATCTCAACCGACGCCGGTGGCCGTTCACGAACGTGACGCGTGGATCAGCACCATCCAGCTCAACCATTTTGTAGGGGGTTTAATTTGCTAGAACAAAATGACAGCTGCGATCGACCTTTTTTGTCATCAAAATCAGTTTATGGTATTTCGGTATCTCCTGATGCTACTGCTACTTGTCGCGATAACGCGAACTACACTTTGGGGCACTCTTTCGCTCGACGTCTCGCTGTACAACAGAGAACGCGCGAAGTGTAGTTCGCGTCATCGCGACAATGTAGCCGTAGCATGTGTGTTCCACGCATTATTGTTTTTAACACCGGACACGTTGAAATGACGTTTGATTAAAAATTATATCTACTTAATAAAAAATAATAAAAGTCATTCATTCATTGAACGCACAGCCTAAACTAATGGATGAACTGCGTCTAGAAGCATGTTTTTTTTTTTACAAAACTACCTTATAATATTATAACAAAAAAAAAAAATACACAGACGAATTGAGAACCTTCTCCTTTATTAAGAATTCGGTTAAAATACTAAGGAAAGATCTTTTGAAAATGCATCCCTAGAGGAGATGAAAGTTCGTCATTTTTTCCGATGAGGATCCCATTGCACACACACATGCACATGGCACATGGCTTGTTATGTAATAAATTTTTAATCAACTATAAGGATTTTTCCCTTTTTTTTCACAATAATATTCGTCCACGGAAAAAAAATCCTGCTGTTTTGGAGATGTGTGTCGTACAACACTGTAGACTTCTCTAAAAGTGCTAGATTAACTTTCGAGTTTTGTGTTTTTTTTTCCTCTATGGTACCGACACACATGACATGAATTATAGGGATACAGCTAGCGGTTGCCAGCCGTACTCGCGTTTCACGTATGACATCACTCTGCGTGGTTCCTCACAGCGACAGTAGTAAAGCCTCGTGTACATTGCGTAACACACTAACAGTAGCAATGGTTTTCATTTTGACAGTTCAACAACATTCATTGCGTTATTTACATTGTTGAGCAGACAAATTTTTCGAACAAATGAAGCACTGGATTAGCAATATCCTTCAAAATGATTGAAAGGTTACACAATTAAGGTGCAGTTTCATTCCAAATGACATAGAATTTTGTGCTGACAACAAGACTCGAAGGGCTCTACGTCTCTTTACAAGTTTTCTCTCCCAAAATATTTTCATTGAATTCTCCGTTACTGACACTAAATATTTAGTAAAGTACAGTATAGCATGACATGATACTATCGTACACATTGTGTACAAATTTGTCATTCGAATCTGTATTAAATCAATTATTCCATGTTTAAAATTCAGCTTCTCGTCGCCATCATGTCATCTCAGCCAAAAGACATCCACTCGGCATTTATATGTAAACTTCCTCCAAGAATCGCCTGTTCTTTTGGGAGAAACGAGCGCACGCGGGTGAAGATCGCTCCGTGAGTTCTTAGCCTAAGGCCCGGACTCCACTGAAGCGGAGCTGAGCGGAGCAGAGATGTGCAGGAATCGACCAATCACAATGGTTGAAATCCTCATCGCGTCAGTAGTCTCTTCTGTGATTGGACAATTCCTGCACGTCTCCGCTCCGCTCCGCCCAGCTCGGCTTCAGTGGAGTCCGGGTCTAAGCCAATATTCCAGTACAATGATGACAGATGACACTGACAGCTCTTGAACGCGGTTTAGATGTGCTGATCACGTTCCGTTTTATTGGTGAAATTGACACTAAGTTTTCATGTGGCCAGTGTAAAATCTAATAAAACAAAATAACAAATTACTGGTCAATCTCCAGCGTTTGATGGTCTCTCATAGTACCTACGTGCTATTGGCAAAATTTGATGTCTTCCACCAAAGCCATTCATGAATAGTTGAAGTTACTGGAAGGTGTGATAATTGGACTTTGCCGAGTGTTTCCAAGGTGCTATAGTTGTTGCGGAAGTCACTTCGTGCCATAAAACATTTCTATGATGGAATTAGCGTCTAAAGTGTGAAGTCCAAGATGTGCAAGCATTCTGAATAAGTGTGTAAAATCTATAATTTCTTATTGGTTGTTATTTTCTAACGTTTTCTTTCATAAAAATAATTATATTCTTAGCCATTTTATCTAACACCTAGGTACGACGTTTTATTTATTTAGTCATTAATTTTAGTTACCTAAATAATTTGTTTTTACTGTAAAAGTTAAACTAAACAGTTTAAATGGTACCTGCACGGATATTAAAAACAGTTTTAGCCACAAAGAGAAGTAAAAGATTTTGTTACATACAGTTAAATAGCAACAAAAACGTAACTTATTTATTTTATCTTCCCATAAAGTTTCCTAGCTTTAAAGCCAGCAAATTAGCGAAGTTCGAATAGCACCTATAGACATTGTGCGCGAACGCACGTGTATAAGTGAACACTTTATTTTTGGTCAGCTCGCAGTTCAATCTAGGAGGTTATCGGGCTATCTTGTGTATGCCTTAATAAATTAAGGCTTCCGAACAGGGCATGAAACTTGTAATCGGTAGACCACGACTTACGAGTTTATAGGTCGGCTTGTCTTTGGTGGGTTCGAACCCTGACTGGCGCTTTACTTTGTATAAATTATTTCATAACCAGTGCTCTCAAAACGGTGAAGGTAAACATCGTGAGGAAACCGGCATATCATAGAATCGAAAATTCGAAGACGTAACATTTACCAACCCGTGCTGGGACCGCGTGGTTGAATATGGCCCACTCCCTCTCACATAGAGGAGGCCTGTGTCCCAGCAGTACATACTGGTAGAAAATGCCTGTGGCATTAAGCCCGCCTCTGTACATTTATGTGCTTGAAGGATTAAATAAATAATACATTATAGGCTGATTATGTAAGCAACTATGCGCTAAGGTGGACGTCAGCTAATGCGGGCCACTCATCACGATAAAGTTCACCTTCAAGTTTGCAGCGAACTTGAAGCCGCGTCCAGTAAACTTGACGGTGTATGGCTATGGGTATGCATGATAAGTAGCCATACATCGTCAAGTTTACTGGACGCGGCTTCAAGTCCGCTGCAAACTTGACAAGTGAACTTGATCGTGAGTGGCCCGCATAAGGGCGTCACTGAGGGAGGGCAGCAAGGTAAAGGCTGGATCGGATTTTGTGAACCTTCATCAAAACAAGTCTTTATAAAAGAACAACCACGGCTTAAAATAAGTTACACGGTGCAAAACGCGCGTCAAGTACCGGTCATCGGAACTTAACTTTTCTAATTAATTCCAATTCAATCTTATTTTATCATTTCTATGAATGAACTCTTGTCGTCATTATGCTACTCGACACGCAATGAAGACCCCCTTTTACTCTTCCTATTTCCATCAACTTAATTATACCAATTTTATTACACTACTAAAATGGACTCTGTTGCACAAAATTACTTGCTGAATAAAACTACGTAGGTAGTCAATTAAAATGGTGCGCGGAAATTATTCAGCCAAATGGCAAAGTTTAACGCAGTTTATGCAGATTTAAAATTAAAACAAAAAAAAACTGTTTATTTCCTGTAGTTTATTTTTTTATACAGCCATTTAAAATAACAAAGTGGTTTCTTTTTAGCAAAGGTATTACTCTATACGTCCTTATTTTAAAGCGGGACACGCACGATTTAAATGTCCTATTCACGATAAGCGTGCGTTTGGACGGGCGCTCTTATTAACGCGAGGATTTTTGCCACTCACTGCAATTTCAACGTTTGGCTTCGCGGCGTGAGTTGAAAATCCAACTGTGAACTTTTTCAACGCGCTCGGGATTCGCTCTGTTGGATTTTCAACGCTTAGTCAAAAACTTCGCGTGAAAATAAAAAGTGTGCGGTCGGGGGACCCTCAGGGTCGAAATTCATTACTCAATGCACACGCACACTCGTATAATAATGGAAACAAACAGAGAGAGTGAGAAAGTCGCATGGCATAAAGGCTCCTACAAACAGGCGCGACGCGAATCGCGCGCGACACAAAGGCACCGCAAGTCGCGCAACGAGCGGTGCCTTTGTGTCGCGCCCGATTCGCGTCGCGTGTCGCGCCTGTTTGTAGGAGCCTTAACGCTTTTTCAGCGTGACGACTTTTACATGGCATCTCCTACCGCGTCAAAGAACTTTGTCATTCGAAGTCACTACTGACTCATGAAGAGAGACACAGATTCGCAGAGTCACAGTTTTACTGAGTTGGTCACAGTAATTAAGCTAGGAAACCCCGACCAAATGGGCTAGGTTAGGCGTTCCAAAAGCGCCCGTGCGGATGTAGGCTTAAATTGGCTGCGAGTTTTAATCGTAAAAGCTAAGTTTGCGAGGCTATTCGGGTGGGCTTAACCAATCAGCTACAAAATTTTTATGAGCCATACGCGTTTAGTTTCTCTCCGGCTCCAACGACACTTCCTAGTTGACTTAATACGTTCCTTTTTAGGGTTCCGTTTTACCCTTTGGGTACGGAAAATGGAAATAGGAAGAGTCTTAGTAATAGGGTTCCGTTTTACCCTTTGGGTACGGAACCCTATTACTAAGACTTCGCTGTCTGTCCGTCCGTCCGTCCAATGGAAATAGGAAGAGTCTTAGTAATAGGGTTCTGTTTTACCCTTTGGGTACGGAACCCTATTACTAAGACTTCGCTGTCTGTCCGTCCGTCCGTCTGTCTGTCACCAGGCTGTATCTCAAGAACCGCGGTAGCTAGACAGTTGAAATTTTCACAAACTATGTATTTCTGTTGCCGCTATAACAACAAATACTAAAAACAAAATCCCATACAACAAACGCGATTTTTTGCCCTTTTTTGCTCGATATCAATAATGGCAACAGGTAGGCACTTGAAATATTCACAAAATACTTAGTTGTATTTTTATTTTAATAATAAATATTAAAATTAAAATAAAATAAATATTTAAGGGGGGCTCCCATACAACAAACGTGTTTTTTCGGCGTTTTTGCCTTGCGGTACGGAACCCTTCGTGTGCGAGTCCGACTCGCACTGGGCCAGTTTTTATATCGAGTTTAATAGTTTATCCTATATTGTTATGTTAATTCTTGTTTGAAGAGGCCTTTGGCTTTGTATTCCTGCTGTCGAATGTAATAATAGAAAGTAATTGTGTAAAATGTTTTATGTTCCGTATTTTTAACCACATGGGGAGTTCCAATGTGTAGTATAACTTTTCCTGTCTACCTTTATTTTGATCTACCTATGTCTGAGTTACCTCTTCCGCTTTATAGGTAGATAGCTTCTGGGCGCGACTTCGTCCGCGTGAAATTTCTTGTTCAAGACTTTACTCATTGGGGAAACGCGAATTCCGTCGTTAGGGTCAGTTCACACCGAGACGCGACGCGACGCGCAGTTTTCAAGATAGAAAAACAATTACAGACCTTATCTACTACACAAAAAGGTACACGATTCAGTGAGCTACGCCGCGCGGCGGCGGCGCCGCGCTGCGTAGCTCGACGTAGTAGGTAGACGCTGAATTCTGTACCTTTTAGTGTAGTAGATAAGGTCTGTAATTGTATTTCTATCTTGAAAACTGCGCGTCGCGTCGCGTCTCGGTGTGAACTGACCCTTAGTCTAGTGGTCGCAAGCTTTATTGCTGAGCATGAGGTCCGGGTTGGGTTTCCAGATAGGGCAAAGTGTTGTTGGGTTTTTCGCCCCCATGGGAGTTAAACATAACTGGAAAAATATGGGTGTACTATAGTCTATAGGTACAACCCTGCTTAACCCTTGGGGGATACCAGGCGTGATGTTATGTTACGTGTGAATCGGAGTTGTTCATAATCATTATGAGTCTAATAGCAGTCCACTGCTGAACATTGACCACTCAAATTGCACGCAGTGACGTAACTGAGCTCGATAGCGGTTAGCTCTTCTATAATTTTTTTGTTATGATCGGGTGCTGACCGATTGCTAGACTAACTTGTTGAAAATAATGTTTCACCCGTCCTAACCAAAAGCGATCGCCGCGCGAGCACGCGAATGTCGCGTGAGCAAGCTATCGTTGCGTTCATAATTATGTTTCTTTTGGTTCGGCGATCCGGAATCGCGCCGCGCCGGTAAATATGAACGCGACTACAGCTTGCTCGCGCGACAATCGCGTGCTCGTGCGATGATCTCTTGCTCGCGAGATCACTTTTGGTTATGTCTTGGTTTTGTGAGTAACATAAGTACTGAAGGTTTACTGTTAGTACTTCGAGGGACAGAGTAGGTGGGAAGTTCCTCTATTGAGAAGGGTGTATTCTCCCATCGATTGTTGTACAGGGTTAAAAAAAAATTGCTGCAGCAGTAGGGAACAGCTGATTTTTTTTTTGCGATTTCTGGTTTGCTCGCATAGTAAACGTTGTTCATAATGATTAATACAATGACCTCTTAAGAGGTTGTTGGTGTTTTTCCAACAACCCTGTATATTTATGTCGCTACAGTACCCTTCTTATTTCGGACGTAAAACGAAATTCAACGACCAATTCTATGGGGGAATCTTTTCTGTTCTAAACTTGGTATTGTCTTTCTAGGTGGAGCCTTGGAACTCTGTGCGCGTAACGCTGTCGGTGCCGCGCGCGGCGGCTGCCCGGCTGCGCGCGCTGGCTGCAGCGGGCGCGCCACAGCTGCGAGCGCTCGGCATACTGTCAGTGCAGTTGGACGGAGACGCGGCCGTCTCGCTGCGGCTGCAGCATGGAGCGGAGCTGAGGATCAACACCGACCCTGATGGTGAGTAATACTGGCTGTCGATACTTGCATGCAGCAACAAGTTTTCCGGTTCAGTTTGCTGCAGATTGATCAACGGAAACAAACGTTTACAATATTTTACCTGCTTTTTATGTGTGCACATAAGTTTATACGGGGCTATTTTATCCGTACCGATCGGAACCGACCAGGGGGTCTACTCCGAAGCGGTTAACCACTGTATCGGCCGAATGTTCGGTCATTTTCTACTACCATTAATTTCCTATATTGACTATTGGTCCCGACCAAACTGTGCCAGTCCGAACCTTGTTAGAACCCTTAACCCTTTTTTTTACCTTTTTTTTTAAATTCGTAGTAGGACAACAATATTCGAATCAGAAAATGACCGAACATTCGGCCGATACAGTGGTTAACCGCTTCGGAGTAGACCCCCTGTCTTTACCGGGACTTTACCGTCTTTATGCAAACACCCTTACACCATTTGTCCACCCGCCACCGTCAACGGGACGTCAACGAGAAACAAGATTATTCGGACCGAGGGTGACGTCCCGGTGACGGACGTGCGGTGGACACGCGGCCATAGTAAATGTATGTATCGCTACTTCGGCGCCGTCATCTCGTTCTCGCTGATCATCCAGTTAGCGTGGCGGTCGACAAACGACCTTCCCCACAGATATAGATAGACCTCACAGATATAGACAGACCTTGATAACGCAAGTATCACGAACTGTACGAAAACCAAGCGTGGCATTTTTTGTCTACCTACTATGACGTCACAAGCTCGCGCTCTCGCTCACGCTTACCCAGCCAGCTGAACACAGGACTGAGCGCGAAAGTGGCGGCTTACGATTTTTGAACCTAAGCTGGTGCGATTTTTGACCCGCGAAGTAGGTATTTGCTCTTGCGTTATCTAGGTGTATTTATCCTTTTGAACGCCATTGTCACATATACGTGACAAGCAAGCGCGTACCCTGTACGCCAGTCGTGTGTCGCCTATCCTATTACGAGCGACACAAATATGTGACAAAAAATACGGTGCACTTTATCACGAAATAAACAATTAAATCATTACTTTTGTGTGTTTTTATTTGTATACCTTGAATATTTAAAATTGTGGCTTGGCGTGGAGGGCACGCGCGTGCGTTTATGCTCTGGCGTTCAAAAGGTTATAATCTGTGGCCTTCCCCAAGGTGTCAAAAACCGTTGGTGGTTGTTATCAGAAGGGAAACATGTTGAAGAGTAGAAAATCAGGTGGTCACCTTGTAAGAAAAAATAAATTGAAATAGATTTACTCAAGGCCAGATGGAGCTATTATGTTCCTGGTAATTGTTTTTCACTGTTGCATCGCGTTCGTAAGTCCTATGAAACCAATTCTGCAAGATCTAACCAAAACTGTCCTTCCAGATGCGAGTACATCGAGATCGCAACCCAACGCCGAGCTCCTAGCTGGCTTGGGCGGCATCGGTCGCATGCTCTCGGAGCCGGACGGCGCCGGTAGCAGTACCGCGGAGCCGCCCGCCCCGCCCGCGACTCCCGACAGCTTCAAGTCACCCAACACCGTGTGCCCCATGGATGGGAAGATACCGCAAAACATTCCCACGCATACTGCGGCTGATCGATGCGAGTTTCCCTTTGGAAGTATGACGCAGGCGCGGGTGATACATCGCAAGGAGAATACGCTGGGTGAGTTGGAACTTTGGAAGCTTACAACTTAGTCTATACAGGCGTGTACAGATGCATGTAATGTAATTCAACGTGTAATGTAACGCTAATACTGTGTGTGCATTGCTACAAGCATGACATGTAACGCTCGCGCTGATCCGTCAGCTGGTTTTTACCGCGAACACAAAGGTTCTCACAGTAGAATACATTCAGGATTCGCGTTGTGTTTGTATGCCTTTCACACTATGCGCATTACATTACACGCGTTTGTACATGGGAATTCACACCGGCAAAATTGTCGAATTCGAACACGAACAGGGACGAATTTTCGAAAACCCTCATTTATTATATTACACTATCATTATTTAAGTTTCATGCATCTACACTGCATTACATTGTCTGTCAGTGAATGAATACATTTAAGATTTTTAGCAAGTTGACTGAACTTATTATCTTGAGTTCAGAATCTTTGGAACCACAAACTCAATGCCATAAGAACAAAGTTCAAATTCCATTGCAATCTGAATTTTTTTAGGATCTATAAAATGTCACTTAATAATAAACTTAGACTGCATTTTACTAAAGTTGATAATTGATTAAGTGGCAATGTAAATATACTATGATTCTGGACACAAGTATAACGTAGCATGCCTCCAAGGCTAAGGCTATTATTGTTTCTATTGTAGTTATGCCCATTTGTTGTTGTTCCAAATACAAAACTTTTACTTTTAAATAAGAACAACTTTTGTTGCACACAAAATATAATACTTACCTAACTAAAATGCATGAAACAGCCGGTCGATTATGTAAAAATCTCACCGTGAAAACTTAGGTTACTACACCACTGGTGCTTTTTCGCAAATTTATAGCAAGTCGCCTAGTAAAAGTTTTATTCAGTGAATACAAAATCAGTGTACCTATGGGATAATAAAGTAGACCAATAAATGAAATATAGAGTATGTTGAAAGGCACTTGCCATATTTATAAAATACAAACATAAACTGTACGTTGTTACTTTTATCCACCTACAAAATCATTTTGCAACACCATCTCATCACCCACACATTCACATTCCAGGTCTATCGGGTCCTCCTCCCAACATAAGGCCGCAAGCAGACGGCCCGTTCGCGCGGCCGTCGACGTCTGCGTTCCCGGGCCCCCCGCCGCCCTACCCCGCGCCGCCCGCGCCCCCCGCGACCCCGCCCGCGCCCCCGGGCCCGCCCCCCACGCCTCCGACGGTCGCCATGTCGTCCCCGCTGCTGGTGAACCTGCTGCAGAACGATGCGCCGGCGCCGTCGCCGAGGCCGAAGCCGCCGCAGCATCCCGCTAAGCTTGATAGGCTTGAAGATGGACAGGTTAGTGTTTAGCTATTTGTATTTTCTTTTTTAATTTTTGTTGACTCTGTAATTGAAAAAAATGTTATTTTTATAATAATTCCCTTGCGAGAGTTAGTGTGTACTAGGTGACGTGCAATACGGGACATGATGGCATCAAAAGTTGATGTCATGTTGCGTAACAAATTATTGTTCCCTAGTGAGTGAATAACACGCTAAAAGTTCCTTAATCAAATGTTTTTGTGTATTACGCAACATGGTTTTGTGTTAATTAAACAAATTTGTTTAGATTCATGCTGAATGCAGTATTGCTAGCAGTAAAAAGACATGTTGCAACTTTTGATTATCATAAATACTTTACGAAAATTTTCTTACGTGTTTTTGCTATTTGCAAGTTCAGAACTATAATAGTTTGCAGATCTCTCCAAGTTAGAATTGGCCATTAACATTCAATAGAGTAATTTGAATTTAGAGAGTTGTCTATAAGCTATAATTCACAAAATTATGGTCACAAATCTAATTTTGATCATCATACAACATAAAATTGCCTTGCAAATTGCAGAAAGCGTAAGAAAATTATAATTTCGCGGGCTATCTTAGCGCTTCCCTCTTACAGTGACCATTTGACTAAAACATCGACATTGTTATCCCCCAGGTGGAGCTAGCAGTAGGCCGGCCTCCGTTCGCGGAGTACCTGCGGCCGCGCACGCCCGCGCCGCTGGGCACGCCGGCGCGCTCCCCGCACGCGCGCACGCCGCCCGCCGAGCGCGCGCCCGCCGCCCCGCGCCGCGCCGCGCCGCCCGCGCGCCCGGCGCCGCCCGCGCCCGCGCCCTATAGGGTACAGGTATGTCACTACTCATTATATTCTTTATTTGCGTACACCGATACCACGGTTTACTAGGCCGCAGGAAGCACAAAATCGATTTGGCGATGCTGAGGGGGTTCTATAGGAGGAGGTGGGTCTATGGCCGACCGCTTAACTGAGACGTCTGACTGAGGTAACAGCGCGGTGCGGGAGGGGTGTGGTGACGTAATGCGAAAGCTCAGTGATTTCTCAACCTGCGACAACTATGACCCCCCCCGCACCGCGCTGCTTCCTTAGGCAACGTCTCAGTTAAGCGATCGGCCTATAGCAGTGCACACTGCACATCTTTCGGGTGAAATGATAAATCTCGTTTGTGGAAGCCTGACTCCAAAGCTAGTTAGACCTGAGTCTCTTTCGAATTACATGTTGCTTATTTTATGCCGTAGAATACAATATTTTAGAAAAGGCAATTAATTTAGCCAAACCTCTTCTTCATAATAACTACAAATTGAAATACTTGCTGAATATTGTTCCACATAACATCAAAAATGTCGCTGGATTCAGTGTTCCGCAACTTTTGCCAACAACACTGCATCATTCATGTAGCCCGAAATTTGTTTGAGAGCTTGAGTTTCTAAAGACAGTGATGCCATAATTTAATGACGGTCGTCCTATATGTGGAGCGTTGTTTGCTACCGTAAACAAGTCACAGCTGACAATGACTGATTTTCATGACTCCCGCCATTTTGCGGCCGTTTGTTGATGGCACCGCTTTCCTAAGTAACCCAAGTTAAATTAGTCTGATTACAATAATGAATTGCCCTTTGTCCCCAGCAGGCCCCCCCGGCCCCGCCGGCCCCGCGCGGCGTGCCGGCCGGCTACCCCTTCCCCGCGCCGCCGCCGCCCTACCGCCAGCAGCTGGCGCGGCCGCTGCGCCCGCCCGCGCACGCGCAGCACGCCCCGCACGCGCCGCACGCGCAGCATGCGCAGCACCCGAGGGTCACGCCTGAAGACCTGCAGGCTCTACTGCCGCCACCTACTGCATCTATGGATCAGAAGACACAGTCGAGTTTCCAGGTGGGTTTTGTGATAATCTTAGATGAAAATAGTCGGTTCGATCATTCTTAACATTACAAATGGTCAATCGTAGTAAGATTTGCGCTAGTGCTAAATTGACTCTCTAATTTTCACTTTCTTGTTTGACCTATATTACTGTAGGGGAACCGACCTAAATACTAATATTAACATAATAAGGAAAACCAAAAATTTTATCAGCCTAGGTAATATAGGAACGGTATATTGTAATACATTTTTATGAACCAGTTAAACACCCCAGACACCACAAATAGGTAGCTTATCTCTTATGTAATAATGTAGCGTACATTTTCTGCTCTTACAATGTTAATGACGACCAACTCTGGCTGTTGGAAGTTCTCTTTAAAGGTGACCATACTTTAGGAGGAACTTATAATAACCAGAATTTATATCTTTAATGTGGAATAGCCAACCATGTCATCAAGATGAGTGATGAGTGATGTGGTTTTAGAACCACAATATAATATTGCAAATATTTAAACCTTCTTACTTTCCAGGAGTTCCAGAGGTATCAGCAGCAGTACATAGCCCGCCAGCGCGCCGCCTCGCGCGCGACCTCTCAACCCGATTGGAACGAGCCTTACCGGGACCTCGCCCTGTTGGACCTGCCTGACAGCGACCTCGAACACCTCATGCCCACCCTCGGCGACGACCTCAACCTCGACGAGAGCGCCTTCTCCGCCATCTCAGAACTCGACGCCAGCGCGAAGCTAGACATGCTCCTGTCAGGGAACAACGCCAATAACAACACCCCCGATTCCGTCCTCCAGGACATCACCGGTGATCATTACACGAGTAATTACGAGCCGAGACACGACGTGCCTTCTAAGTCGGACGCGTACGACGGTCAGGACGCCTTCATGCCGCCGCCGCCCGTGCCGCAACACTCCAAGTTCAGGAGACAGGACTCGGAAACTGAACATCAACAGAATACTCCAACGACGGTACAGCATACGCCGCCGGTTCAACATGCGCCGACGACTGTCCACACGCCGAATGCGATACACACGCCTACGACCACACAACACATGACAAATGCTGTTCATCATATGCCGAATGCGGTACAACATACGCAACATATGCAGCACACGATGAATGCGGTCCAACACATGCATAACGCGGTCCAACATTCACCAAATGTAGTTCAGCATACGCAGAATTCGGCGCCACATATGTTAAATACGACGCAACATATTCTAAATGCGACGCAACATATTATGCAAAATGCGTCGCAACAAATGCATAATTCGACGCCACATCTAAATGCAGCGCAGCATACGCCGAATACTACGCAACATCAAAATGCCGGGCTACATACGCAGAATGCTGCGCCTACGTTCAAGTCTCCACCGTCAAGTGCAAGCCAAGCGATGCCTCCTCCTCTCAAGTTGCCTATACGAGCGACAACCTCCGTCGCCACGGCAACCGTCGGCTCACAAGCCTCGGCACAGGAAATCGAGGAGCAGAGTAAACAGTATCTCATCAAAACCCTCATGAGGGACGACGAAGTACCGCCTCCGAAGGAACAAGAAAAGAAAGTCGAAGAGGTCACCGTTGCGAACTGCGAAGTGAAGGAGCCGACCGTAGAAGCCGCACCCGAAATGTTCGGTATCGCCAAGTCGGCCACAGACGAGGACACGCGGAGAGCTGACGAAGAGCTCCGAATGAGGAATAAACTTGCCAAGAAAGAGCGAGACGACAAACTCGCGCAAAAAGGCGGTAAGCCACGCACTGTAGGTGCAAAAGAGAAGCCCGCTACGCTCAAGGACAAAATCGTCCGCGACAACAAGACCACCAAAGTTGCCTTACCACGTCCCCCGCCCCTCAAACTCCCCGCGCCTGCCCTTGACGCGCCAAAGTCGCCGCAAACTGAGAAAGAGTCAATAAAACTCAGGCTAAAACTCGACAAGAACGAGCCCGCCGTCCAAACGGTTTACAAAGCAGACATCAGCTTCGTCAACCAACAGAAAGGTGACAAGCCCACTGACGGCGAACTCAGAGTACCTCCTCTACACATAAGTCTACGAGGAAGGAACTCTGCTGTCATAAAAAACTCCAAAAAAGAAAAGAAAAAGTTCGGCCCTGGTGACCTCCACACAAAAAAGATTAAAATCAGGAAATCGTCTGAGTCAGACGACAAGTCACATCGGAGGGACTCCGACGAATCAATAGCCTCAAAATCTAGTGAAAGCACTGAGAACAAGACTGATGACGAGTATTTAAACGTGAAAGGCATTAAGCTCAACAACCATTATGAGGCGGACGGCGTTAAAACAGAGATAACGGGCGACAACAACGTCGTCTACAGAATGAAAACTATCTCGAAAAACGCCCACATAGTCACCAAGTCTCACGACTATAAACTAAATAACAAAGTCTTAGACCTCAAAATGAAGAAAAAACTAAAAATACTCAGCGACAGCAGCAAATCATCAGACAAGGAGCGAGACAAAGAATGGAGAAACGACACGCTAGACAAGGAAGGGAAATACGCGCAAAACGAGGGCTACAGAGAGCCGAACAACCACGAGGCGAAGAAGAAGTTACCTACTCCTAAAACAGAAGTGAAATGTGATAGTGTGAAGTCAGAGGGGACAACTGTGCAATCAGACGTTGATAGTGACGTAAACTTAAACGTAAACCAAGTTAATCAAGTAAATCAGTGTAAATCCGGTGCTAGTGAGTGTGAGAGGTTGGTGAACTGTCATAAGGACTTAGAATGGACGCTTAGTGGCGACGTGCCTGAACCTCAGCATTATGCTGATTCGCGGCGCGTTGCCGAAGATGACAATAAGTTGAAACGGACAATCGCCGAAAGTGCAATTACCTCACCCAATGGACTGCTCGCCTCTGACAAGAAGAGGAAGGTCAGCCATAGTTCCTGTACAGGTGAGTTCATGTTATGAAATAAAAGATTAATCATATAAATATTGCGTGTGCACCATGCATGTGATAGAAGTGAAACTTCTTAAAAAATAAAGAATAAGGGAGATTTAGAGTGTGAGACAGAGAGATATCTTTCTTCTCTCTCATGTAAAGAAATGTGCCTAAACGTGACGCGTCCTTGAAATTTCGCTCTCAATTCTCGTCCCGTTATCTAATCGACGCTTAAGAAGTTTCACTTCAGTAATTTGTGCAAAACTAACCTGCTGTGCCTGAAGATCGTTGTTACTTACGTGCAAAACCTCGAACTCGAAAACCGGTGGGACGGCGGTTTTGTTTATTACGATCACAGATATAGATAGACCTAAATAACGTAAGTATCACGTCTGCATGAAAACCATGCGTGCCATTTTTTACTACCTACTATGACGTCGCAAGCACTATTTAGTGATGGGAAAATCAAATCGATTCAACGACCCCACCCCCGGGGTCTAGCGCCAGCGCTTACGCTCACCCAGCCAGCAGTACACAGGACTGAGAACGAGTGGCGGCTTACGATTTTCGAACGTAAGCTGGTGCGATTTTTGGCACGCGAAGTAGTTTCTCTTGCGTTGTCTAAGTGTATCTATATCTGTGAATGCGATATAAAAGATGCTCTGAGACTACTGCATGATGTTCCGCCGACTCGCTGGGTTAGTGTGCTTTCTGAAAGCAAAAATTTATTACACAAACCATTATCGATCATCAGTTGTCATCAATTTGACTTCATTTTTATTTATAATCTGGAGACGTGATAGCAACTAAATGTACAGTGCACCGCCGTTGATATCGAACAGAGTTTTAGAAAACGTTCAGCTTTGTAAAGATTCATATCTGTCACTCATACCCACATTCTAAATTCGAAAGGCGAATTTCGCGCATATGGATACGCATTTGTACTGGAAATCTTGTTGTAACTAGAATATGGACTAGAGTGCAGTTACGTAAGCATAACGCGTGCAAATAGACGGGGCTGTTTTGACTCTTACGCATGTCGGCGACGAACATTATGACTACTCGCGAAGTTCACCCTCTCTGTACAAGGTCATAAATTCATTCACAAACACTTATAGACGAAAGATTCTCCGATAAATAAAAGAGGGATATGCATGCTGCCTTTTACCTAGCAGATGTAATGAACATTTCACCATTTGACGATCACCAAAAACCTCATTACAGAACATGAAAAAACATAAATCTGCTTACGTTCCAGAACCTCCGGGCTCGACGAACGTGGGCACGATACCAACGAGTCGCGTGGAGTCGCCGCCGGCTTCCCCGCGGCGGAAGGACCGGCCCAAAGACAAGTCCTACTGCAAGCTAGTGGCCGAGCGGGCCACCAGGCCGGACGACAAGTTCGGTAGCCGCTCCCCCGCCAGCCAGGCGCAGGGGGAGGACTCGGGGATCGAGTCTATGGATGCGCTGTCTGAGAAGTCGCCGAATCAGGCCAGCCAGTCACCTCCTGCAAGGTAAATTGCATTAATATTTAGTTTGTAAATTATTATTATAATGATTGTGAATGTGAGGACTATGTGTGATGTTTATACTACAGATATATTACATAATCGTCTGTTAGTGCACTTCATTATTTATGATTTATTTATTCTTTAATTAAAACGGTTTACAACCAATTACAAAAATTAAAGACAATTTACACATACACATAAAACATTGAATATAAAATCAAGTAAAAAGTTAACAACACTTTCATACATCCCTCTCACAGTACTCCTGACATGCCGACAATTTCTCAAAATTCATGCGGCCTACCCAAAATTTAATGTCCTTTGGTAATGTTCGTCAGGTGACTGACATCATCAGGCAAACTGTCTGTACAGGTAAATCATGGTTCTTTCTTCATGAGTCTATCTTTGATGTTACCTGCATGATTTTCATCTGATTATACCCCACCTATATAAAAGACACAATAAGAAATATCTAAATGATAAAAGAGGCACTTAAAGAGACTTAGTTGGGGTCGGTTCTTCTCAAAAAGCGGGCCTCAGGCCCTCTATGTGACATGTAAAAGTTTTATTTACAACTTACAAAAAAATATATAATTTGTCATTGTAGAAAGGAGCGCCTCGACATGCCCCGCTCCACCTCCCCGGCGTCCGTGCAGCGCATCATCGGCGTAGAGGCGCCGCCCGGCGAGCTGCTGGGCCGTCTGGCGCGGGCCGCGCCGCGCTACGAGCCCGCGCCGCCGCCGCTGCGCGACATCGAGGCCGAGCTGGCCAAGATGCACGCCGACGTCAACGGCGACGAGCGCCAGCCCGAGCCGGCCGCGCCTGCGGAGCCCGAGCCGCTGCGCGACAAGGTCAAGCTGGAGGACTTCGACCCGCCGCCCAGCAGGGTCTCGCCGCCGCTATACACGTACTCCAATCAAGAGAAACTCGGGCCCGTCGACGACGTCAAGGAGGAACTGACCGAGAACGGCGACGCGATCACAGAGCGACCAGAGACCGACGAGAAGAGAGAACCCAAACTAGAGAGGTTACCGCTCAAAGCGGACTTCCCGGATAAAAGTCTGCTCGAACAGCTGCTCATCGAGATCCCCACGCCGGACTACGCGGGCAAGAGGCCCGAGTCGCCCTCGCCGTCCGCGCTCGAGCGCGTCGCGCGCAGCAGCGTGCGCACGCGCTCCAGCAGCAAGCTCAGCAGCCCCGCCGACCAGCCGCGCACGCCGCGCCTCTCGCCCGCGCTCACCAAGCTGGAGCGCGCCGACTCGCCGCTCGCGCCCCGGAACTGCGTGCGCGCGCCCGACGACAAGACCAGCCCGCGCGCCGCGCCCGCGCCTGCGCGCGCCGCGCCGCCCGCCAAGCGCCGGCGCCGCGAGTCCGAGAGCTCGGGCGCGTCCACGCTCAGCTGCGACGACGACGCCGCGCGGCCCAAGAAGAAGCCGCGCCGAGACGCGCCGCGAGCGCCCGCGCCGCCCGCGCCCGCGCCTCCCGCCAAGCGGAAGGACTCGGACAGCGACAGCGACGAGCCGCTCATCTGCAAGGTGCGCGGCAAAGTGGGCAAGGCGGTGCGCGGGCCCCCGCGCGGTAAGCCAGTCGAGGGCATGGGCACTCGCCGCTCCGTGCGTCACGGGCCCACGCCGGGGCCGCCGGGGCCCACGCCGCCCGGGCCCGCGGGGCCCCCTGCCGCCGCGCCCGTCCGCAGGAAAACGAGAAGTGCTGGTGAGTCCCGCGTCAATACAGACTGATCCGTTGCCACTTTTCCCCCTGTCGGGCGGTGCTGACGTAGTATGTTTGGTGTGGGCGCAGTGGGTGAGGGCGCGGGCGCGGCGGCGGGCGTGCGGCGCCGGCGCGGCTCCAAGGATAAGTGACGGCGGCGCCGCGCGGAGCCCCGCGAGCCCCGCGACCCCGGCCAGTCCCGCGAGCCCCACGCGTCCGGCGAGCCCGGCCAGCCCAGCGAGCCCGGCGAGCCCGCGCCGGACTGACGCGCGGCCGGCGTGTCGGCGCCTCTAGGTAACGCGAGTGGTCTGCGTGTGTCGCCTGATCTCCCGCACGACGTAGCGCACAGAACGTTATACACTGGTAGAATTTGTGACAGTCCGTACGACTACATGAATGCTGACAACGTTCACTGGTAACTGTTATGCAGGCATCGCGGCCGCGAGTAGAGACTATTCCATCTTTTGTTTTGTACCAGTTTGGGTCACGATTGTAATAATATGTATCTAAAATTAACTAAATTGTAAAATACGTTGCGAGTTGCAAATTAATCCGAAGTGATTTCCACTAATCCGCGATTGGTAATTGTTCATTTTAATGAATCTCAATTAATTAAATCGATTGTGAATTAACACCAAAGTGTGGAGACTAGTACAGTTGCAATACTAACGTTTGAGAGATACTGTGTTGATATTTAACATGAGAATTGTGTGTTAATGTGTATTTATGAATTCGGATGTGTCGTCGGCCGCTCTTTGCTAGAGTTCTACGAACGGCGACCGCGAACCATAGACAAAACGACCCAAAGACAATAAAAAAATTAAACGGTCGCAATTTTAATTTTATTATACAAGTTACTAAATAAGTATGAAAACTGAATGAACCAGTTATATTTTATTTATTTATTCAAAGTTTTATCGTAGCCTTTGCATGCTCCAATTCAATAATGATTACAAATCAAATTGACGAAAATACTAAATTTTAACCATCTCTGGTCGCGTGGTCGCTGCTTGTATAAATCTTCCCTCGCTACTGGTCGAGGGCATAGAAATGGATTTAGCGAAATTGATTTTAGAATAGTTGAATTTGGTTGGTCATATAATTATTATCGATTAAACTTTTAAAGAGTCCGACCCTCGAACTACTCGATAATATCGATAGTTTTAAGTGCCACTTACTAGATTAGAATTTTAAACAGTAGCAAGTAATAAATGGTGGCAATAATAATGTTCTAAATATCACTTTCATTGATCATTAATCCATTCAGTCCATAATTACGAAACAACGACGAAATCTATTCTAAAATTAATTCTTTCTAAATCCGTCCTGCAAACTTTATCTATTGATGATATTCAATATCGATAACGAAACGTTGATCGATAACGCCGGACCCAATCAAATGCTGGCAGTCACACTGGCGGTATATTTATTTTTAGTGAACAAATGTTACCATTCACTATAAAAACACTCGACTATTTTGTTCTTTTAAGTGTAAGTTAATTTCTATCGCGTAATTTTAAGAGTGTTTGTCTTTAAGTATGGAAGCTGACGCGCTACTTCCAGCATTCTAATTAGGCGATTTATCAATTAAAAAAAAGGTGTAGTTAGTACAGAATTTAGTAACCATAGGTACATAATAGTGATGTTGATAAATCGACTAATTACAATGCTAAAATTCGCGCGTTCGCAGGGAACTTGAAACGTTGCCACTTGCAAGACTCTGTGGAGTTTGCGCCGTGGGGAGCCTTAGTTTACTAGTGAATAGATGTGTATCTTTATTGTACAAAATGCACTCGACATATAGGCACATTGTTATAATAGTAAATAATACCCGAGAGATATAAAGAGAATGAAATAAATGCATAAAGTTAAATATTTTCATACGTTTTTGCACGTAACTTCGTGACGTGATCGCAGCGTTGTAGTTTTTATAATGTTTTGGCGGGAGGACGGCGTATTTTATTTGTAATATAATGTGAAAAGTCGACCAATTAACATCGGTTTTCAGCGGCTGTTTCAAATTGCTGAATAAGATCGATGCTAGGCCCAGTTTCGAGGCGGCGTTCTCCCGCACAAAACACTGGCCGCTATTACGATGTAACGTTAGCGTTTTTATATTTAAGAGAATTCACGACCAATAATTGTAATTAAATGTGGAACTTGATAATTTCTTAGTGAATGAGATAATAATCGCGACTGAATGTTTTAACAGTTTGTCTGTTCGGGCTTCCAGTATAACTAAAATTTTATTTTGACGCCCCATTTATTTCGTTTTCCCTCCATTTGTCGACTTATGTTCCCACCATCGATTCAACTTATTTTAATCCTTTTAAGATTTTACACCAAATCCATAGACAATGAACCAGTGAATCTTAGCTTCTATTTCGCACTAAGCATAGTCGATTATCGAATGAATTTAGTTTTCTAATATATAAGAGACGCTAGTGTTTTTTATCACGATTGTTGAACACTCGAGTACGTGTGAACTGTGAACTCACTCGCCTTATTGTTCATCATTTACAATAAACGATTGGTTGTATCTAAATTGAACCTTGCAATACAAAATTTACGGACAAAATCATAATAATACATAATACAATTAAATGGTGGACAAGACGACATGGGGTGTCCTACAGATCTATTTTTAATTAATAATATTTATCGGTCGACGCGCGGTAGTGGATCGACACATCTGTAGGCGTCTGTGGCTCGTGTAGACTTGTTTCGTTCCTGTGAGCAGGGATACCAACCCAAAGCAATAATATTTGGATGTGACATTTTATTTAAAAGCACATTTTAGACAGCTTTTACACTATTAGCTTAGATGGCCGTACATAACAGTATTTTATAATTTCTCCAGAAGTATAATTATGTTCGTTTGTCCCCCTCCCCTCTTTTGATGACGTTCAATGTTAGTCGGACAGTGATAGTGCTACAATACATAACGTGTGTAGTATGTACGTAGATATAATGAGAAAATATTTTAATAATTAGTAATGAATTTATTGCCTGAATAAATTGTGCCCTATAACTGTGTGCCGTGGTAATTGTCTGTTAATATTAGTGTATAGAGCGAGGGGCGGCTAGTCTGAGCGCTGGACGGCGGGAAACTGTTTTGTAAACAATACTTTGTTTTTCTTAAATTATTAATTACTAAATCGGTCCGGCCGATGTACAATCTCTTGTAAATTTTTATGTATAGATGGGGATATTAATATATGTTACGTTTTAAGTACTTGTTTTCTTTTTAAAATCATATTTAGTTTTGGGAGTAGCGTTTGTAAATAGACGTGGTGGAGACTAGCGAATCGGTCCCGCGAGGAACGACTCCTGTAGACATGCAAAAGCCTTATACTGTAATATAAAAGTATGACTTGCAAGCTTGTACCATATAATTATAGTGAATGAACTCTCAACTAGCTGTGTATATTGGGTGTATAGTTATCATTTTTAGTTTATTTTGTTTTGTTTTTATTTTCGACTAATGATAGTAATTTATGCCGATAAATAAATATCTATATTGTACGTTTATATATCTACAATGAAGAAAGAGAAATACAAATAGTTTTAATAACACTTATAAATATAGTCTAGGGGTTACACCACACGAGAGTAGGTTATAGTTTTGTTTACATTCTATGGAACTTGTAAATACATGCAGAAATAGTAAAATGAAAGAATTGATACAATAAAGTTAACGTTATGTTATTTGTAATATTTTTTCTAGTTCGTGTTGTGCGGCACGCGCCGCGGGGAATCAATTTAGGACAATGATAAACGATGCCTGCAAACATTTTTTGTTGCTGGTAATTTTATGAAGTTCAGTTTTATATTGTGCATTATTTTCTCTGTAAGTTGCTTTCACTGTCGTTTCTAGATTATTTTTAAAAAATCATATAATTATTATATTGATAAAAAGTACGATGAGTCAAGCTGATTATCATCATATTATAACGATTGAAGAAATTATATTGATAAAAGTACGATTGAGTCATGCTGATTTATCATATTATTACGAATGAAGAAATAAGGAATATTATTGTTCTGCTATTATTAAATTTGTAAAGTTAGTTTATTATTAAATGAATAAAAAATATTTTGTGGTTTTAATTGTGGAATATTTATTCGAACTTACCTAACAGAAAATCGTCCCTTTCCCACATTACTACATACACACACGTATGCTGGCCAAAACTTCTGCACGCGATACATGAATAATTAATGTCCGTGACTACCGCCGCCCCACCAACGCCAATCGCTTACATATTTGGTAAATAATTAGTACTCAATTGGTACTAATTAGTACTCGAACCACAAAATTGGTACCTTAGGAGTTTTCGAGAAAATCGACTTTGAAGGTGGTCCGGCGGTAGTCACGCTCCCTTCAGCAGGACCACCATGAGCGCCGAAAAAGGCGGCACGCTACAGCTATTCTAAGTATACAAATAATGAGTACCCATAAATATGATTTATTTCGTAAAAAAAAACAGAACTATAAGTTATAGCGACCAAAATTTCAGATTCCTAAGTGTTGTATTTTAAGAGAAATTAGCTTTCATTACTTTTCCATACTAAATATCCGCGTATAACCCGACCAAATTAAGTTGTCAATGGTAATGGCGCCGATTCCCTTGTTTACAAGCACAACTTAATTTGACTGACTACCGCCACCCCACCAATGGCATGGTATATCTCGTAAACTATTGGAGTACTAGTTTTGAATTTTGGGTACTAATTTTATCTTGCAGGGTACTAATTTTTTATGTAGGTTTGAGGAAAACGACAAGCTTCTCTAACTTGGAATCAACATTCAAAATCGTGGTCCTGCTGAACAATTGCGAGAAAGTTATCATCGTTGATTTCTCCCACACAGCACATAATATCTAGTAGATGTCCAATATTAGTCTACTGAAATCTAAGATCATAATGGAACGTTTAGTAGATATCTACAACTGGTCTTGAAATCATCTCTTAGTTAAGATATTACAATTTTGTGGTTCGAGTACTAATTAGTACCAATTGAGTACTGATTATTTACAAAATATGTAGGCGATTGGCGTTGGTGGTCCGGCGGTAGTCACGGACATGAATAATTATTAGAGTGAGACAGCACTATGAACTCGTTTCATGGCCAGGCGTAAGTCATTGCCCCTGCAAGTTTCGGCGTAAGTCCCAGCTACAATGAAGTTTAATTTTTATCATGGCGATAATCCAGAAGTTAAAATTAATTATGAGAAGGAAAATTATGTTGAAAAACCGGAAGACAGGTAAAAGCAAATAATTAAATTACTGAAAAGCTGGTAACACTAGCTAAGGGTGTAGTCACATACAAACCGGTTGGTCGATAAGAAGTAATATTTTCAGTCAACGTTAGTCGATATTATTAATTCACCATAGAATTGGTCGGGTTAGTCTGGGGGTGCCTTCGTATTAGCTTGAATACATTGCTAAACTCAGAAATACCGATGCCGTCTAATTAAACTCGAGTACAAAAATATTATTAGAGTTCACCTAGGAAATAAAATGGTCGAACATTTTAGTGGAAAATAGCAGCTGATGTGCAAATAACAATTATTTAATTTACTAAAACTGATTGATCAAGCGGTCCCTGCCGAAGTCAATTCATCGATTGCCTGGTTGTTCATCAATTTATACAACGCTAGACCTATAGTAATCCAAAATGAATCAAATCATATTATGATAAAAGGGACGTATATGACGTCGATCTCGGTTGCTAATAACAGTCAAAGAAACAATGCTAAAACAGTGTAATAAATTAAAACCAAACAAAATGTGCTATTGAATTTCTGATGCACCATTTTTTTTACGTTAGACTTCTGCTGCGTGAAACAGAACGTTGCGGAAAATCAATGTTGTTGAGAACACACACGTGATCATTCAACCAATTAGAAAGCTTAACACTTGGCATAGTTAAACCTTTTGATTGGCTGATGCTTTCAAGCATGATCTAATGGCCAATAGGCATGTAGGTCCGTAACGTAACTCCATTCAGAATCACATTTTTTAAGCAATAGAAAACAGTTGAATATTGCACTTGCTTTTCTCGTGTGCTTCTGCTTTGCGATTTTACGTAAAAATACCTAAATAAATGTAAGTATCACGAAATGTTTTACTTTTTTATGTTTTTGCTTGTAACAAAAGTAGTTTACGATAAGTTATAACCTGATCGTAACGAAAAAAAATGCCGTGAAAATGTTATGTAATTGTAAGAACGTTGTCAATACACTCGTACTCATGAAAATAGTTTTCCTCATTCCTTTACAGACTCGTAATAAAATTAGCCTTTTTTCCATGTATGATTCTTCGACTGCATTTCATATTGATTTTTAGTTATTTGAATGATGTTTTAAATTCAATAAAATTGCTGATAACATCCTATCTGCTTTGACAGTAAGTACTACTATCAGGAATAAAAATGTGTTGAGAAAATATATAGTACGTTAGCTCATGTTTAAACCTTGAGTAAATCTAATTTCAACTTTATGTTGCAGAATTTAATTTTGTAAAGACAATGATTTCAAAAGAGTACTATAAAAGTCAATGAAAGAAGATAATTTTTTTTCATTGACTTATTGCTAGTATGTCTAATTATGAAAATGTTCTACACTGGTTTGTTCAAATCCTGAAATCATTACTTTGTTCCTCACTGGTTTATTCAAATCCTGAAATCATTACTTTCAGGACATTGTATCAATGCTTCCTTGTGTAGTTCTTTACAAATCAAATCAAATCAAAATCATTTATTTGCATAAAATGTGGTAGGTACAAAAGATGATAATATAAAATTGTATAGTGCAAAGACACATTTCGCCATATAATAATGGCATGCAAATATCTATTACATGAAGTAGGTATGTGTTAACAACATGCAGTAACATACTAATATCATACATTTAATTATATTAACAAAGGAAGATAAATCATTTAAAAAATATTACAATGCATTTCTGAAGTGGTAGGACTGACAAGATTTTTTATTCAGAAATTCGCCGACAGAATAAAAACTGTGTGATATCAACCATTTTTTCAAAACCACACAGAATTTTTTGTAAGGCAGTTCTGTTATCCAGATAGGTAATGAGTTATATATAAGTGGCGCCATATACACGCAGCTGCGCCTGAATAGTTCTATCCTAGGTACAGGGATTTTCAATAAATACTGTGTGACTTTTCGTTTATTAAAATTATTTTTAGCTTCAAAGAGTTTAGAATTAAGTTTAACAAATTTTGCGATTTCGTAAATGTAAATGCACGGAACGGTAAGAAGTTTATGTGATTTAAACACTGGTCTACATGATTCAGACCAGTCCATGTTAAGGATTGTACGAATGCATTTTTTTTGTGCTATTAGTATTCTAGATATTTCCGTGGAATTTCCCCAAACAATAATACCATACCGAATAATGGAACAAATATAGGCGTGATACACCATCATCGCAGTTCTTTCAGATGTCTCATCCTTAACTTTTTTTAGAGCATAAACAAATCTATTTATTTTCATACATATTTCGTCAATATGTTCTTTCCAGGTGAAGTGTTCATCGAGTGTTATCCCAAGAAATTTGATTTTGTGTACTTGTTCGACTAATTGGTTTCTATGAGATATTTTAAGTTGGAGGCATTTACTCTTTTGCGTTTTGAAATTTAATATTTTCGTTTTATCTATATTAACTTTTAAAGCATTGTTATCTAACCATGTGATGATGTTATTTAATGTGTTATTTATATCTGACTCGTAGGTTTCAACGTTCTTACAATCTATAATTACCGTTGTGTCATCAGCAAAAAGGACACAATCTTGTTCTACTGCTTGAGGAAGATCGTTAACATATACAAGGAATAACGGTGGCCCTAGAATGCTTCCCTGCGGCACACCAAAGTAATTATGTCGAGGTTGGGAATCGAAGTTGATGATACTGTTACCGTTTTCTTCGAATTTGGTGATCCTCGTGATTTGACTTCTATTCGACAGATATGATTTGAACCATTCTAAGGCTGGACCTCTTATACCGATTTTATTCAATTTATCGAGAAGAATTGAATGATGAACAAAATCGAAAGCTTTGCTTAGGTCTAAGAACAGAGCTGATGTTGTAACTTTAGCGTTAATATTATTTAAAATTGATTTACCAGTTGAGTGTTAATCACCTGTTAAAGCCGAATTGGGCAGAGTCCATTTAGATTGCTATAGAAACTCTACGAAGAAGAAGATAATTATCATCATTCTCCTGCCTTTATCCCAATATATTTGGGGTTGGTGCAATATGTATTTTTCATCCATACTTCTCTATTAGTCGTCATCTCGGTAGTCACCTGCCCAAGATAGATAGGTAGAATATACTTTTTAATGTACACCATGAGATGACAATCAATTTACGTGGTGTTCACATGATTTTACCAATATTATGTTTGGACTTTAAAAGAGACTGACCTCTGAGTTTGTTTGACTTTTCCTCTCAGAGTAGTCAGATAGGAAATGAAGACCTCATCTAGTTTAAAAAAATATATGATTGCCATGTAAATGTGTTTACATACAAATCTACTTACAGAAATAAAATCATATATCGCACACCTAGATCTAAACAGTGATTAACTCAAAAAACCACTTTTTTCAGAAAAGTTGAAAAACTGATTACTATGTCCCTGTGCACTGCAGGAGTTTCCTGTATTGATCAATACTTTTTAAGTTGAGTAATGGAACTATTTTTGAATCTGTTTTGTTGGTCGCTAGGTAGTGAGTTACGGAATTCGATGGTATGCATACCTCAAAAATTGAGATTTTAGAGTTAGCTCTCTTTAGATCTAGGTGTGCGATATTATATCATTTATAAACTATTCTTGTTGATTCCCATAAAAAGTCCCTTTCTACTACAACCCAGATGGCAGACAAGGCTGTATCCACTGCGAGCAAGCCCGTGATGAGGGGGCTCCTCAACTCTCAGATCAAGAAAAACCTGATCGTGTCTCTGGCACTCGCTGCAGTATCAGGTGTGGCTTGCAAGATGCTCCTCAACGACGTGCGCAAGAGGAACTATGCCGAGTTCTACAGGTAAGGCTTCCTACTTTACTGTAAATAATGAAATGATACTAACACCGCCTAATATTGTCCTGCTGCAGGCAGTGACGGATTAGCCCATAAGCAAATTAAGCAATTGCTTAGGGCATCACGTCTCGGGGGGCACCATAAGGCAGAAACAGCACTGAAACAGTATTTGCTAGCAGATAAAAGACAAAGCTGTTTATTTACATGGCCCAACAGTCACTCTAGCTAGAGATGTGCGCCAATCTTTACAAATTGCTTGTCGTTGGTTTGAAAAAATACGAGGTGACTAGTGGATAGTAGGGCCTACAGGCATGAATTGCTTAGGGCATCAAGTAGTCTTAATCCCGCATTGGCTGCAGGACAAAGGCCTCTTCATATACAAAGAAGGCACGAGCATTGATCACCACTCTTGCTCAAGAGTGTTTGGCAATTTCAAACTTTTTTTTTCTGGGGGAATCTCGCAATCTAGGGGGATTTCATTCCAAATTGAATTAAATAAAAGATACAAGTTAAATAAAAAATAATATTGATTGGTATTCAAATAAATAAAAATACTTAAATAGTGATAGAAAATAAAGTTGTATTAAAAAACAATGCGATATAAATAAATTTTGTTATTTTAGTCACTAATTTCCACCACTAAGTCTTAGGTATAAATAGGTTATAACTATATTATCAATTATTAAAATTTATATTTTGATTTAAATCCCCCTAGATTGCGAGATTCCCACACTGTGCGTCGTCGGTTTGATGCGTAGTTCGCATGTGGCGATGCAGATGTCGCCACACGTGTATTTGTAATGGTGCCTTTCCAAGCTTGCCAAGCCTTGGCAAACGTCTTCAAGCCCCAAGCGTCCACAAATCTCGCTTGGGATTTGGAAGTCGTTTTCATGCTTGTGAATGCGTCAGTGTGCTACGTACACCCAAGCATGGCGGACACCGAACTTGTGTCGGTTATTGCGTTTGGTTTAACATACTTTTATTTGAAGTTCAAGCAAAGTAAAACAAAAACAAGGAAAGCTCGACGACCAAGAAGATGGTGGATGATAAAGACGATTGTATTATCAGAGCGAATCGTCTCCAGAAACGAAACTCTCTTCGTTCGACCAAACACTAATTTTATACAAAGAACTAAACATGCGCTCGTCGCGAGATCACAATGCATGTAAACGTGCACCAACGCGTGAATGCATTGCAAGCGCGGATCAGAGACAAGCGTCCACTAGCTCACACAAGCCAAGTCAAACGCCCTCTTGACACGCTTGTACTTGTGGACGCTTGCCGAGCCTTGGCAAGCATGGAAAGGCACCATAACGGAACATTGTTTTAATAATTAGTAAAGTTAACAAAATACTGCATACTTTAATGAAACCTGGCAATTAAGAAGATACCATCATGAAAATACTGAAAATATTATGTCTGACAGAAAAAAAATCTAATAAAAATATTTTTTTTTGTTTCCAGGACATACGATGCCGAGAAGGAATTCGAAGTGATGAAGAAGAAGGGTCTATTCCAATCCTGCTAAACGCGAACAGTTATAGAGTAGTATTAATTTTATTTCGCTGTGAAAATGATTTAATAAATTATAAATAAGATAACATAAAAATTTGTTTTTTTTATTTATGAAAGATTCAACTTACCATCAAATAAAACTTACCTATTATTTTGAGGGTCCCTTGCCAAGTTGCAAAAATATAATTTCGTCATGCCATCTGTGGCGGTCTTCACACATCTGTTTAATGTACCTATAATAATTATTTATCATGTACATGTTTAGTAACAAGTTCAGTTATTAGGTATCGTAGTAACATTTATCAATTTGTAATGTATGTTAATAACTTCAACAAACAGACACTGCTTATAATCTACTATTAGCGATCTAGCTAGCGCGCCACACGGCGACCGGTTCCTTATCGCCGCAGGCGCTGGAATGTTGAGGGGAACGCGCGCGGTCGCGGGGCGGGCGTCCGAGCAGCGCGCGGGCATCGCCCCCGGCCGCTCGCCAGTCGAGACACGTCTCCGACGCGAAGCGCATGTCTATTGCCCTCTCAGCTTTTGTTTACTTCCGTGCGGTCGTAATAAAGTCGCTTGCTGATCTGCCGTGCTTATACTCGACTCTTTCTCCTTCTATTTTTGTGCTGCATGCTTGTGCCGAACTGTAATTGTGCATGTGGAACAGTACAAAGTGGAAATCCAAGAAATCAGTGCCTATTGTTATTTGGATTCCGTACACACCTAATATGGCAACGTAAGGCTTCTACAAGTACATTGGTGACCCCGAAAGGAACACGAATCAAGACCAAGCAAACCAAGAGGGCGAAGCGAAATCTTCAAGCGACCCCAACCGTTACTACGACGTGCATCGGGGCGGTGTGAGGGTACCCCCGTTTTACCCGGAAAAAACCAGCGCTCTGGTTTTCACAGCTAGAGAGCCAGTTTGTGTTGGCAAGCATAACATAGTAGTCTATGAGCATAACCAGCGACACTACTAAATACCATCACGCTGTCGGTAGTCTCGATCCGATCTACGCGTCTGAAGTTGAGGACATTATCACCGACCCACCAGCCTCAAACAAATACGAGAGGTTGAAAACAGAACTGGTGAAGAGGTTCCAAAATAGGAAAGGTGTGTTCTGTGCACAGCTAAACAAATGTGTAGAAAAATAAAGGTAAAGTAATTAGGGGTGAAACTCCCCTAATCAGGCTTCCTTAATCAGGGTTAAAAAAAAACCAGTGCTTATGCGTGTGGAGTATTGTTGGATCCAATCATTCAAAAGATTATGATTTTTCGAAACGACTAGAATCATCCTATCCTATATTGATTTGGAAAGATGGTCCTGTCTTAGAACTGATTTTAATGGCAGCGATGCTGTTTCTATAAATATTTTGCAAAAGGTTTATGAACGTGGTGTCTATTTCTTGATTCTGTAAGGCGTCGAAAATTGAGCTGTGGCTGATGCTATTGAGCAAAAGCTTTTGAGTACCATCTACGAACGCAATGTACAGACGGCAGCACATCAAGGTACCCGAAACTGTAAAATTTTCCCAATCAACTTTGAACCCTAAGATTTAACAATAAAGTTGAAAATCTATTAAAGAAATTTGACAGATTGTAGTACCTTGATGTGCTGGCGTTTGTACATAAAGTGGAACTCTGTGTTTCTCGACAACCTGCGGGGTAGAATAGAATACCTTTATTATGTACATCATATAAATTACAGACATAAACTGTACAAAGGGTGACACAATGGGCGATCCTAATTGCTTAAAAACTTTTTAACAAAAAAAAAAACCGACTTCCAAAAAAAACACTACAAACTGAAAAAAAAAACACTACAAACTGAAAAATAACGGTGTCTTAGGGATCAGTATTTTAGTTTTTGCCACCGACTTCCGAAATTAAAGTTATTTTTCAGTTTGTAGTGTTTTTTTTTTCAGTTTGTAGTGTTTTTTTTGGAAGTCGGTTTTTTTTTTGTTAAAAAGTTTTTATTTCTCGCTTTTTAGTGGGTCTATTTATAATTTATCTAAGTTACAATAGCCTAATGTCAACTTGCCCATCGCCTTTTTATAAAATATTCCTTTTCTCGATGCGGGGACGTTAATTGTTGAGGAGTTCTCCTTTTATTAGTTTTTAGATTAGATGCTGATAATCCTGGCTGCAGCATCAGGCCAGACTTATGTCAACATTGCATTGAACTTAAAATTAGTCCTGTTTAAAATGAGCCCAAACACGACTACGGTGCTGTAATTTAAAGGTTTGTACTTTTTCTGATGCTCCTGGCTTCAGCGTCAGGTCTTCGGTGTTCCTCAGTAACAGTACGTTTATCCACACATCGAGCCCTTTTCAATGAGCCTAAACACGATATATCTGCTGTTAGTTGTCGAGGAGTTAGGTACTCTGCAGACTATCCTGACTGCAGCATCAGGTCATGACTTGATGATCATGAGACCAAATGTGGTCGTTAAAAACAGTCCTTGCCTGTTCGAGTAACTTCTTACTGTTAAGGAGTTGTACCTTCCATCATCAGCCCAGCTACCTGAGATGGTGACAACCATACACAAATACACAAGATACTTCATAAAATATGCGAAAAACAATAAGTGAGCCTATAAAATTTGAGGGTTGCCCTCGATTTCTCTAAGATCCCATTATCAGATCCTAACTTGGTGACAATGGGACCACCTCAGAACTATCTACTTTCGAACAAAAAAAGAATTTTGAAAATCCGTCGACAATTGGCGGCGTATTCGATGAACAAACATCAAAAAAAAAAAAAAAAAAAAAAAAAAAAAACATACAAACACCCGAACATAGTACCTCCTCCTTTTTGTAAAGTCGGTAAAAATGACAATTATCGCATTTTCGTTCATTTTGACAGGTCACCCACGTTCACTGCGTTATTTACGTTGTTGACCGACGAATTTATTAAACCTATGAAGCAATGGATTAGAAATATCCTTCAAAACTCTCGGATTGCGATTGAAACTGTGTTAGGCAATAGGGTGCTGTTTGATGGTTAGTGGTAGAGAGGTCGCGACGAAATCCGGCCTGTTCGGGAGGCTGATGTTCGTCGAGGGCTTCGGCTATTCTGTTCTCGATTGCTGCAAGTGTTGCTAGGATTAAATAAACAAGTATTTTTCCAATAATTTAATCAGGACATCAAGTAATACGTAACTTTCCAGAATACATAAATAATTTTAACAATTGAATCGATTACACCGTTGCCTTATCGATAACATTACATTAGTCACTTAGATTTACCTCCAAATTGATCTCTACTTTGACTAACATAGAATATCAGTAAGACAGGGACCAGCCTGTTTCCACTACAAAGTATTAATGCTAAAATAAATAATTAAAAAAAAACTGTTCGCACTCATATTTTATATTGGTGTGTCAACAGCTGTATGCATTCCATTGATGCTCGCTCGAAACGTTGCAGAAAATAGGTAATGATCTCCACCGAGCGAATATGGAACGCATTTTCAAAATAGGTATTTTGATTTTTAAACGCTTTTAACTCATTGACCGCCATTATACAACCGATACAATTATACAAATACCTATTCTTACTATACCAGACACTATTTGAATGACTCTTTATGCTATCCACACGCGGACCATTCGCGAACGATACCTGTGGTTGTGGCCAGCAACAGCCACTTTTCATAAAGTTGAAGCTCGCCGCATACGAGGAGACTGGAAAGGCTTTGGCCGTTAAATGTATGAGAAATGGCTGTGGCTGACCACTTCTGGTGGTCGCAAGTGGTTCACATGCGAGTGGCCTTAATGTCCTAGTCAGAGCGGTCTAATGGTTAAATTAAAAACCAAGAGCTCCCACGTTTTGTGCGATAGATACATATATAGGCAAGCTATACAGAATGTACGCTTGTAGGGTTCCGTAAACACTATCACGAACGAAACTCATTGAGCAAACATAACAGCTTAAAAGATTTGAATCCTATGAAATAAACAAAGGTTCGTAAACGGTACAAACAAGAAGCTGTCTTCATGCACCAGGCATTTCGAAATTAATCTTAATTTAGTCTGCGGACGGACAAAATGGACGACAAAGAAAAACAAAGAAAGATTTACGGAACCCTCAAAATTAAAACAATAAGGCTGGCCACACGCGAGCCACTCACCTTCGTCGAAGACAGCCAAGTGATTTTAACAAGTGGCTCGTGTGTAGATTGCCTAACTTAATCAGTTTATTATTTTAAAATTAGAAGTTACTTATGGCAGCGGAAGTTACGTTAAATAAATCACATAGAAGACATTAAGATTCAGTTCAATCACTTTACTCAATTAATTTAGATTTAGAATGAGATAAGTAGTCATCGTTCATTCTTTATAAATAAATCGAATTTATTGTAATTTGTGTTTTTCATTTTCAGTAATTATTTTAAAATATCATACGCTTTTTAGTCAAATGAGGTATTTACGTATTAATATTTGGCTTTTATTTTCATATTAGTATCAGTAATAACAACCGTTTTAATGTACGTACGTTTTTTTAAGGCATGTTAGTTATTAAGTAAGTTATATTTTACTTTATTTATTTTGTTATAAAGTAAAGGAGAGAAAATAATACTTGAACGACTGATATCCGGTTAGGGTGTGGTTCTATGACGTGTAACAACAATGATTACTTATCTCACAACTAGACGATTACAACTAGATTATAGTATAGATTGCTTTGGTCGTATATAGTTTTTACAGCCACCGACAAAATTAACAGATCCAAATTAAACGCGTTTTAGTCCAGCCAAAACGTCCAACAAATAATTATACGAGGCATACGTGCGTTTTGGGTATACAGTATACACCTTGTCTTTGAATAATGTTTTGTGGTGGATAAAACCTTTTAAAACTAAGGTTTTGCAAGTTTTAAGCTAGAAACGAAATAGACTTAGGTAGTCATCAACTTATTTGGCCTAAAATTACTTTAAGTATAGGTACCCAAAATGCACGACTAAAATGACGAATTGACTGCATTGATTTAACATCGACAAATAAACCGACTCAGTCACATATTATTAGATTTAAGTGACGCATATCTAAGTACAAACGTCTATAGTAATTAGATACACCGTGTCATTTGGGGCGCTTTCCGAATTAGCTATAATCGCTCACAGCGCTCACATCATCTCACATGGCGTTCCGATTTAGATATCACGATTATGACAGCTGAGAGCTGTCAACAATTCGGAACGCCCCTTACTCAATGTAAAAACGATATTATTACAGTATTTCTTTGTATAAACACCACATTTCTTCTTCTTTGGTTAGGTGGCGACTATCAGCCAGAAGCACAATTTCGAAAATGCTACGTTAGTTTAATTTTATGATAAGATGCAAATCAAAACAAAACACACACTGACACATCCTCACACACACACTGTCATTTTTGACAGCGCTCACGGTGATATTATTCTAGGGCATGGTCGGCGTTATCGCAAGATGGCGCATGTCGTGACGTCATCTATGACGATTCACGGAATGTCGTTATCGCGCTCACGCTAATTCGGTACGGGTTTAAGCACGCTCACATCGATTATTTCCCATCTCGGAACGCAGGGTTGGTGTATGAGTTAGCTGCATTTCACACTTGCGTTTGATAAAGCATGCGTCAACGTCAATGCGGCCTTGCGGAAACGCATGACATAGATGAACGCATGCGCCTAGCCTCTAGCGCACTGTGGCCTACTCGGCAGTTGATTGATGCACTAACCTCATGTTATACCTAGCCATAGGTGATTAGGTATACCTAACATACGTTTTTGCGAGTTTCTGTACAGACGCCAGCACATCAAGCTACCGGAAACTGTCAAATTTTCCCAATCAACTTTGAACCTAATGCTTTAGCGATAAAGTTGAAAATCTATTAAATTTGACAGATTGTAGTAGCTTGATGTGCCGTGTCCCTACGAATAAACCGCCACGCTCTGTTAGCATTGTCAGCTCTGCAAAATAGCACTCTACGCTTAAAGTTGAGAAAGAAATAAGCAGGAGCTCGTTTATAAAATTATTTGATTTCGGATCATGAATTAAGTTTGATCCATATGCATCCGATTTGATTTGTAGCTACATTGCAGATCAGCAGTGCTATTCTGTAAAAAAATCACAGTGAAGTAGGTACTAATAGTGTCTATGTGTCAATCCCTAGCATTAGGTGGAGTGACCACTCACTTGAAGCTCAATTTACCAAAGTTTTCACGTTGAGATTTTTACAGAAAGGTCGGCTGAAAATGTATTATGACATGGCGATATCTTAGGTAACGTCAAAGTTAGGAGCAGTTATTTAGAGGTTTAAATCGTCGATGTTATCTCACGCTTACAAAATAAAACAAAGTGAGTGCATTAGGTAGGTAACTATTGTGTGCATCCCTTATTATTAATCAAACATGAATGATTATCCTATATTTAATTTGCTTATAATTTAAGAAGTATAAAATGGCAGTAGAAATAAAATGAGGGCATTTACAAGGATTATTTAGTGGAAGTCTAAATTGAAATAAATAATTATTAAAACAAAAGTTTTTGATAAGGTTATAAAACGCTAAGGTGATACTAAGCTAGATTTTTATATCCGAATTTGATACAGACTATTGGCTACATTTATTGGAATCAAACCTTAAGGGGTGACAGATGACAATTAAAATGGCGGATATTGGCGCCTAAATGGAATTTGAAAAAAAATAAATAAGGCTTAGGCTACAAACACATGGCGATCGTTTTCCTATTTAATGTAACCGGCGTTACTATGGCACATTGAATCTTAGAAAATGTTTGACTTTGTAGAGCTTCGTCGCTGTCGCTCCTGTGTGACAGTCTCTTTCTAACGCTCGATGTGTAATTTTTACGCTCATATACTGTCGAGGCTCTTTTGAGGCTCTTTTGGCGCCTCAGGGTCATTGGTGGTTTGGTTGGGTAGTTAGAAAACATTTGTCACAGATAACTGTAAAATTGTCACCGATATTCTATTGAAAATACAAGATGGCGTCGTTAGTTCCGATTTTGGTCACGCGCTAAAAGAACTTAGTTTTGTTGTCTACTTATGTATCAAAAATGACTGAACTGATCATATCAAACAACTTACACATTCACACAAGTTTTATACATATATCTACTAATATATTTCCACGAAGAGTAGGTACACAGTACCTCGCAAGCAAGGTATGTGGCTAATAGAGAAACGATCGCTATATGTCCGAGACCTAATAAGGCCAAGTCCAAACTAAAATGACATGACCGGATAGTGTGGTCGCGCGGACAGAGGACGCTTTTCGGTTTTTCGAACAAAAAGTGAAATACAAACGAGACGATCGCATAATCGCGCGTGTAAACTGGGGTTTACATTATCATCAACTTATAGTCTTATACGATGTCATGTTAATGGCTGAAATAATTGTTATTATTTCTCTATGATAGTTAGGTGAATTTATCAGCTTTTCAAAAACCGGGTGTTAGCTATAACATGAAACAGGACAGTTAAACTACTGTTGCACGACACTAGTTTCATTCAATGCAAACCCCAGTTAAGGATTTGTATGCGAATTGACTTACTCAAGATCAAGTCACATTAAAATGCCTTTCGATGAATGAAATATTATTTTAAAGGACCACCCACCCTTTTACTTAATTGGCCATTTCCAAGAGTGTAGAATGTATCGAATAAAAGCTACAAAAAAAAAAATTGGGGGAAGAAAATGGTAGTCCAAAAAATGAAATACACTTAGTTATAACCTTAAACCTATTTTCACAAAATTACATCTAAACATCAACATTACAGATAAAGAATTCACTAAATACAATTTATTTAATTTAATAATGTAATTATTAATAAGCGTAATAGATCAAACATTAATGTTTTTTTTTATTAATTTCTTTTTTTTGCGTGTCACCTCGGCGATACTAAGCCACTGGGATTGCTTGTTTTTTTTATTGTGACCCAAATATAGTTTTGAAGCCTCATAAGGATTTTTTTCTTTTAAAAGAAAAATCTGAGAAAAATAAATCTTCAACATGCTTAATGTACAGGTAAACCAGAAAAGATATGCGCTTCGGTAATCTTCGTGTTTCCGAATAAACACGAACATCGCGCCACAGAGTAACCTAGGTTTTGTACTGCTGTGCTTAGTAGTAGTAGTATCTATCAGGGCACGTTTGTAAAAAAAATTGTCTCAGTTGGGTTATCTACTCCGGTCGCAGATCATCTGTCCCTCAAAAGTTTTAAAGAGTTTTTGGAATTCCATAGAGTTATTAATACATAGTTTTGTAATTATGATAATACAAAATAGGCAAGTACTTTCAAGGGTGTTACAGCTCTTTATTAGATATCATTAGCACGCGTTCGTATTTCTGAAGATAGACGAATTCCCGAAGCGCATATTATTTTGAGATATCTGTATCTTGTATAGATTTTAGAAACCTGTCTGATTTCATATTTCTACAATATCGATATTGTTGTGCTTTAAGTGGGTAATATTTTGATGATGTCCAACGCAAAATTTCACTGGTAATATACCTAACCCTAGGTTAGGCTTAGGTATAAGTTTTGAGATTCATTCATTCATTGACCATTGATTAATTCATTGCAACAAAAAGATCCTAATAAGTTTTTGGCTGCAATGGAATTTGGACTTTGTTAAGTATTATATTCAGTTTGTTGTTCCATATCTTGAAAATTATCTCAAATTCCTGGCTCTAATATAGCACTATTCTGTAAAAATCCATGTAAATTTAGGTGAAGTGAATTTGAAGTGAACTGTCCATCTCTATCATCATCAGGGGGCCTAAAAAGGTCACTAGCAGAATCATAAAAGGAAAACATTATGAATCATAATGGACAGTTAACTGTTAAGTTCAAATCCCATTGGTGAAGGATTTTTCAGTTTTTTTTTTGTCTATGATAACACCAATCAATCCAATCCAAACTCTCCGCGACTTACGAGTTGTAGGTCGTAGGTTCGAACCCAGACAGGCGCTTTACTTTGTGTAAATTATTTCATCACCACTGCTCTCAAAACGGTGCGCGGTGAAGGAAAACATCGTTAGGAAACCGGCATGTCCTAGAACCAAAAATTCGAAGACATGTGACATCTACCAACCCGCAACAGGCCCGCGTGGTGGATTACGGCCCACTCCCTCTCACAGAGAGGAGGCCTGTGTCCCAGCAGTGGGAGCATTTTAGGCTGATTATGATACCTACGTAACGCAGCTAAAAAAAGAAAAACACGTACTGTCTTCGTCATATTATGATTCGTAATGTTATATCCTTTTACGATTCTGCCAAAGTGGCCTTTTTAGGCCCCCAGATGTACAGTTCACAACAAGCTCAAATGGTGAAAGTTTTACAGAACAGCACTGAAACAGGCTATGTATAACGGCCGGCGTATACCTGACAAGGCGCAGCGCATTGCGGTTGTCTTTGAAAATAATAATTAAGTAATAAAGTTTTGCGTCGGACATCACCCAAAAAAAAAATAAACGCAAAAAAAACAAGTGGCTTTCAATACTTCAAATCCTTTGCCCAAACATTAAAATCACTTCTGGACCTGCTATGAGTTCTCCAACCCTTTGACTTCGAAGGTTTTTCCTTCTAGATTCTCGTCTCCATAATCCCGGTCATCGAATTCGGAATCTTTGCCGTTTTGGACTGACTCTACGGCGGGCCCATGGAGTTTGACACATAGAACCTCTTTGTAGTTTTCTAGAGCGAGTGCCAGGACCGAGCCGCCGAGGAGGACCTCGCAGGATGTTATTCTTTCTGGTGGCGTGTAGACTGCAATCAGTTTTCCTGTAAAAAGATAAAGAATTTTGTAGTTTTTTTTTTCATAATCAAATCAGCGGCGGTCTCGCAGGGAAGCAAAAAAAAAACTTAAAAACGTTTACGCCGTACGGCATTTCATACAAACTTTCAAGCCCTTATTTTTCGAAATGAATGAACCGATTTTAATGAAACTTCATACGCATAAGCAGGATACAAAGGTATAAAAGTTAGTTGAGAACATTTTTGAAATGTCTTATTAAAAAAAAAACTGGCCAAGTGCGAGTCGGACTCGCACACGAAGGGTTCCGTACCACAAGGCAAAAACGCCGAAAAAAAACGTTTGTTCCCTTAAATATTTATTTTATTTTAATTTTATTATTTATTATTAAAGTAAAAATACAACTGAGTACTTTGTGAATATTTCAAGTGCCTACCTGTTGCCATTATTGATATCGAGCAAAAAAGGGCAAAAAAATCGCGTTTGTTGTATGGGAGCCCCCCTTAAATATTTATTTTATTTTGTTTTTAGTATTTGTTGTTATAGCGGCAACAGAAATACATAATTTGTGAAAATTTCAACTGTCTAGCTGCCGCGGTTCTTGAGATACAGCCTGATGACAGACAGACGGACGCAGCGAAGTCTTAGTAATAGGGTTCCGTTTTTACCCTTTGGGTACGGAACCCTAAAAAAGATAACTGGAAATCTTTGTTTGTATGGAAAATTTTAAATCGGTCTAATTTGGCTGTAACACTATTTTTCGAAAATGTTCTCTCCTAACTTTTTAGACCTTTGTATCCTGCTTATGCATGTAAAGTTTCATTAAAATCGGTTCACTCGTTTCGAATAATAAGGGCTTGAAAGCTTGTATGAAATGCCGTACGGCGTAAACGCTCTTAAAAAAATATAGATTGGAGCTTATATCGCTCGATTTATGTCAGTGTTAATTCTATGAGATTTTATCTTTTTAGGTACACACCAATTTTATTTTTGTTCAATGTTATTGGCAAGTAGACAGCCCATCATTCCACCATCATTATTTATCTGTAATACCAAATCCTTCTTGGCTGGTGCGTTTCTTATTCTAACCCACAGACAAAGCTGAAAGGCGGTGACTACCGAGATGACGTTTAATGGAGAAGTATGGAAGAAATACGTGTTGCGCCGACTTCAAATAAATGTGCTTGTGATATTCCTAGTTCTTCCCAGTCCGATGGGACGGCAATCCGACGCGACTGGAGAGAGATCAGGCACTGGACCAACGGCTTAACGTGCGCACCGAGACACGAGGGTACCACACTTCCCAACTCCGGGCATCGGGCTTTCCATGAGAGTGAGGGAAAAGGGAGTGCACCGCCTGCCCTATAATATCTCCCGCGCCGAAGGCTAGTCTCCGTTGAGATTGGCCGCCGTGGCCGAAATCCGGTCTGGAGGACTTTATTTATTCTTACCAGTATGCAAGTCCCACAGCCTGACGGAGAGGTCCCTGCAGGTGTCGTCCGTGGACATCAATACTCCGCCGGACTTCGCCAGCCGCAGCATGGAGGGCGCCGACACGTGCCCGCGGAGAGTGAGGCGGCAGTTTCCTGGTGAAAGATCAGTTATTGAGTCTAGTGATAAAGTTGCTGTTACTGTCGGATCATCAGACTGCTGGGCAAAAGCGTCCATGAATTACAGTGACTTCGATAAAAGTAAACAAAAAAGTTACGATGACAAGTTGATTGGAGTTGTTTTGAACAATAACCGTGTTTTGGAGAAAAAAAAAATCGAGGCTTTACCGTTTACAAGTTTTCTAAGTTTATTTCTGACATTTGACTTAGTCTGGCTAAGTCAAATGTCAGAAATAAACTTAGAACTCTGACAGAACTGCTGTGCAAATAAAGGGCACGTTTGGAGTCAGTGCCATAATACATATTTACTGCAATCACAGCAAAACTTTTCACTCCAAGACACCTTTCTGGAAACATTCATCATACAACATTCTAAAGTAACAAGAACTTGGTATATAGCATAGGTATATAGTCCAAACCACTATTCAAGAGGGCCTAAAAAGGCCACTTTGGCAGAATCATAAAAGGATAACATAATGGATAGTTAACCGATCAAATCCCATTGGTGAAGCATTTTTCAGTTATTTTTTTTGTCTGTGCTAAAATACCAATCAATCCGATCCAAATCCGATACCAAACTCTTTGATTATACCTACTACGTAGTGTAGCGAAAAAAACCAAAACACGGTCTGTCTTCGCCATGTTACGATTCATAATGTTATCCTTTTATGATTCTTCAAAGTGGCCTTTTTAGGCCCCCTGTTCTCGCCCTACTAACTGTTCACCATCTTCAAAATCCTTCCTCCATCTTTACTAAACTGACCTGTAACCAAATCCCACACCAGTATCCTGGTATCAGCGAGGCCGGACACCACGCAGCCGTCCACCGAGCTGATGGCCAGTGCCACGGTGTCACAGCCTGGCTTCCACTTCTTGAACAGCGTGCCTGACTGCAGGTCGTAGACCACTATGAAGTTCGGACTGGGCTCGTCCAGCTCTCGCGAGACTACGCATACATAGGAACCTGGGGAAATATAGACACATTAATTAATCTAAACTAATATTATAAAGAGAAAAGATTAGATTTTTTGCATATTTGTTAGTTACACTTTCACGATAAAACGGCTGAACGGATCTGAATGTTGGCACATGGGTAGACCTTTACCTGGAGAAGGACATGGGCTTTTCATCCTGGGTTGCAGACAAAGTCATGGGCAACAGCTAGTGCCTAAATAAAAATGCGCTGATTTTCAATTTTAGGGTCTGAGCCACGGTCTGAGCCCAGCATTGGAAATCCTATTAGTGTTGAAAAAGGTTTTTCGTTATGTTATGTCAAGTGGTTGTGAATTTGTCATGGAGGGAATTACTCTTCTTGTGGAAGATGTGGACGAGGGTTACTTTTAACGGGGATTGGTTTTCGGCCTGCAGCATACTGTTTCTTAGCTTTCCGTAGTTCACGCCTTTAGGGATCCTTGACCAAAATCGTGAGTTTTAACTAGCAGAGTGAGGACAGCCGTGCGAGTGAAATAAGTAAACCGGCACGTCCTAGAACCAAAAATTCGAAGATGTGTCATCTACCAACCCGCGCTGGGCCCATGTGGTGGATTACAGCTGGAGCGGTATCTACAACGCCACATGAGAATAACGCGTCACGCAAAATCCTGCATCGCGCAAGCAGAGTTTACTGCGCAACTAGCATAGATACAACGGCCCGACATGAATCATCGGGCAGTTGTCCGTCAGACACAACACCCGTCTGGTCGGAGGATCCTCCCTTTTCTATGGACGTTGAGTGAACTCTACACCCTGTTCCTCACACCTCTATACAGCTACTCCGTCTCGAAGAGAAGAAGTAACAACAAGAACAGTAAGGGCTGATTATGTTATGAAGGTCTCTGGTACTGTGCACCCATTGAATCTCATAACCAAAGGACTAACCTTCATAGGTGATAGCAGCCTTGGATGTGATGAAGTCGTGGTGCGGTATCCTCAAGTCATACAGCAGTTTCCGAGATGTGAGCGACCACACCAGCAGAGGGAACGGCTTCTGAGTCTCGTCACCACATACTAAAACCCTAGAGAAAAGAAAAAACATTTTGTTAATCTTCATAACATTATGACTCATTTCAACATTTGGACGAAATATATTGTTTGTTAAAGGTATGAATGGGTTATGGAATAAGGATTAGTGGCCTTTTCGAAATCTAAGTTAGATTAAGAAGTCTGAAGTCTGATGACCTCGAGAGTTAGGATTCTTCAGAATCCATATATTTGTAATATCATTAATATACCGTAACATAACAAAATTCTTACCTTCCATCACCCGAAACCAGCAGGGAATTAAGGAATCTATCTTCTCCAGCTTTAAACGTCGTCACACAGTCACCTGAAATTACAAGTTAAGAAATCAGAGGGCCAATTCTCATAATTTTAAGAACATTCACAGTCTGATCTCAGTCTCAATCTGTCAAAACTACCTCTAATTTCCCTACATTTTGACAAGTTTTTGACATTTGTTTGTCGCCGAGATGAGACTGCGACTAGATTTTGAACGTTTTAAATTACGAGAACTGGGCTTCTGTATTGGACACAGACCCTTCCAAAAACATTAAACGCGTATAATAATTCCGGTTGAACTTGAAAAAACTCTTGCATGCGTCGCTTCAGAGGCGTATCTTTAGAATGCTTACCTTATTGCCCGGAATTAGCCCACGTTCGCACGGCATGATATCGCGGCGGCATTTTATCGCGCACTGGATTTTAAACTGTCGGTGTTGAGCCGAGCATTGAGAATCCAACAGAGCGCATCCCAGTGCGTCAAAAAAACTCATTGTTGGATTTTCATTTGCAGAGCGTCGTAAATACAGTGCGCGCAAAAAAAACCCCTGCGGGAAAAATCGTTCGTGCGCACCTGCCTGGGCTTTTTTTTTTGGATGGGAAATCATCAAATGACCCCTCTCGCTCTGCGTGGAGCGGAAGGGAGTGTCAGACTTTTACTGACTAAAACCCACCCATGTTCCTTCCTTAGCCCTTTATGTTCCGGGCCAGCGGTAACCTTTTCGGACAATCCCGCTGACCCGGCAGGCTTCCCCTTTTCTGCTGCTGATGTACATCTCTTTGAGGCGCGCGTGGAACACGTACGCGCCCCCCGGCACGAGCCTGGTCCTGATCGGACGGTGAGCTATCCATTACTCTTCGCCCGCAGGCCCGCGCCTACGGTGGCCGGGAGTCGTCACGCGGCTCCCGACGTCCGGAGCGTCTCCCGCGGCGGCTGGGACGGGAGGCTCTCTCCCTCATCCGTCCCGCCACCTCCTTCGCCAGCATGACTGCTTCGCAGAAGGAGGTGACTGCCTCCCACTCCCTCTCGCCCCTGCCTGGGCTTATTGTTGCATTACGCGGCTTGATGTTTGGAATACTTATGACATTACAGCAAAATATTATGTTTGGAGTAGATAAGAAGTCAAGGTTTAAAAAAATCTGCTTTCCTTGACTCCTGGTACAACAATAGACACTGTTCATAACAATTATTTGGTTTACTCACCAGTCTCAATGTTCATGAGGTTGACATACATCCTGTTCCGGGACAAGGCGACCAGGTGCTTCGGGTCGTGCAGTCCGTAGTATGGCATCTTTTGGTTCATCACGCCTTTCAGCGCTACCAGGAATGTACCCTGTATGACAATGAGGAAAATATTAGTAATAATAAAGTTGAAGAGTTTGTTGTTCACCATCATAGACTATTCCCAAGTATGCTAGGGGCTCGTTTTTCATTTGAAAGCACGTATTGGTTGTCTAGCTGAGCAAATAAAATCCTACCCATATCTATCGAGCTCAGAACGGTATAGCGATCTCCTCTTCGCCGATGGTACGGTTCGCCGAAATCATTCTTAGTCGACGGTTGGTGCCACGAATAAATCCATCGCCGATAGAACACCGTTCATCGATGGTCGCTTCAGCTACAACACCTTTTTACTGATGGAACGGGTCGCCGAAATACTTCAAACACAAATAATAAGCCGTTTATGTTCCGGGCCAGTGGTAAACCTTTCGGACAAATCGGTACAAAGATTTCTGCGATCAATCCATCCAATAGGCTGGTTAGTCATTACTAAGTATAACTTACCTGATCTAAGTTATAAACTCTAAGCTCCCTGCGACATAGCACCACACATTTATATTCGTCGATTGGCACCAAGTTTATCGGATGGGTCACACCGACCATCTTTCTGACCATTTGACACCTGAAATATAATGAAATTGCTTTATTAATAGAGAAAGTTTTGAGCCGTTTGGGGTCGGAACGCTCGGGACCGAGTGCGCGTCTCCGTTTGGCTAGGCTGGCTCGTTCTTTTGGCCAAAGAATTAGCATTGCCATTCAAAGTGGCAATGCTGCCAGTCTTCTGAGGACGTTTCCGGGTGACAGCTATGCGGATGAGTACTTCGACGCCTAAGTGTCCTCTTGTTTTTGTATTTATGTATTTGTATAGTTAGTTGTGTAGCTAAGTGCAAAAAATATTTCAACACCTAGTTTTCACCTGGTTCTGTGATAAATTTCCAATATATAAAAAGGAAAGAAAAGGATTAATTTAGTTAAGATGGGTAAGAAAGCAGCAGCATCTGCTTATGGCAGCAAATAGGATTGAACTTGAAAATTTTCTTTTCGGGGCTGGTCATTGAGAATTACGTAAATAAAAATCAATCCAATATCATTTTATACTCACTTCAACACATCCCAAACGCAAATCTCCTCTCGTTCCGTGGAGACAGTCGCCACAAACTTGCCCCTGCTATCAAACCTCACGATCAGATCATAAGTCTTCGAATCAAACCCTTCATTCATCGAAAACTCCCTCTTTTCCTTCGTATCCATAATCTTCCAGAAATCCAAGTTCTCAGGGTACAACGTAGGTACTGGAGGTTCCCGAATCTCCTTCATCCAATCCTGGACAATTTTGCTTTTGATCTGATGTCCATTGCGTTGTCTCTTCTCCATGGTCATTCGAAGGAGGCCGTAGAATTGTCGATGGTCATAATCTAAGGCGTAAGAATGAGTTTCGAAGACGTCTTTGAGGACTTCAATGTGCTCTGGCAGGGGGTCGATGTGTACCAGGGCTATGTCTTCGAGGAAGTGGCAGCAGTCTGTGGCTGCTAGCTTGTCGTGGACCCAGTCCAGCTGGGTGAAGTACGGCTGGTTGGCGAAGGTTTTAGGATCGTTTTTGTATATGTGGTAGTGCTGGAAGGGAAGCTCGTCGAGTTTTCGAGTGTTGTAGCTGTGGAGAAGATTTTGTGTGAGTTTTTTCTGATGAGAAATGCCTACAGGGCTCGATCATTAACCTTTTGACCGCCACAGTCATGTATAGATGACAAACCAAAATGTGTCCAGCACGCCACGGTGCGACTACATGACAGACTTACGCCGAGGGCACGTTTTTGATTTTTTGACGTGTGGCGGTCAAAAGGTTAAGTAAGGGTTACTTTGAGAACCAGTCGATTGGTTTTGCTTCTAGTTGCATTCACAAGTGCCTTAATTTGTGACGGTCAAAGTATACAGGTTGGTAGGAACATCGAAGTGCAGCCCGTTTCCATGGATTCAATAGGTACTATCGCAGACACTCCCGCCTGACCACCACTAAATTATTATTATTATTCTGTAAATACATATTTGTTACGGTCGCGAATCATATTTTAATCAACGTACAACTTAATACTGACCAGCAAATTGCAAAAAACGTTAAGAAAACTTGAATTTCGCGGGCTACCCTGGCGCTTTCGCCATAAGGGTCTAGACCAATTGCGAACTGGACAAATTACGAACTGGACCAATTGCGAACTGGACCAATTGAGAAAAGGACAGTTGGACATTTTGCGAATTGGACATAATGCGCCCAAAGGCTAAAATGATGTGTTAGATTGATGGTTACAGTCTGCGCGACGATGTCCCTACCACTCTGTAAAAGAAAATAACTTGATAGTACGTACTATTCTTCAGAGAACTTGTTTTCCTGTGATACCAGACGGCCAGCCATCTTGGCATCATTCTCTGAATACCATTTTCCCTGCAAATAGAGAATTGTGTCTTAAAATTATAAATTCCTCAACAATTTAATACTAAAACTAAATCCATACTAATATTATAAATGCGGAAGTAACTCTGTCTATTACCGTTTCACCTTCATGGCTATACAATTTCGATGTTGTCACAGGTAGATCATGACTCCCGAGGAGGCCTGCAGTGGTGGGGCGGCGACCAGTCGGGGGTTGCGGAAGGATCGTAAGTTCCGCGACCCCCGGCGTAGGTGGGAGATGGAACACCGGGGTGGTTTTTAGTCAGTAAGAGTCTGACAGATCCCTCGAACACACTATCAATCGGAATCTGAATCATTTTGAAGCAAATTGCCATTCCATTGCTTCATAAGTTCGAAAAATTTGTCTGCTAAACACATAAATAACGCAATGAATGTTGTTGAACTGTCAAAATGAAACCAATTCCGATTGATAATATGTTACGCAATTGCCCCGTAGGGCGGAGGACATCCATGAAGATTATAAAACCCGGAACAAAAAAAAGGTAGACCAGGACAAAAAAAGGTAGATCTGGGTTACGAAATAGAATACTTTCATCTCGGTAGTACGTTCCCGTGGGAGAAATCGCAGGCAATTGGCAAAAGCTAGTATTTGTTTATAAGAGATATTCCGGTCTGATCCCCTGAACCCCCCTCCTCGATCCCCTGCTTGTTCGTCTTCTGTTTTAATCTCTGTCTTATCCACTATAAACTTTCTCATTTCGGTTTGATCCGGTTTTTCTTTTGTTTTTATTCCTAATACCTAAATAAACAATTGAGTAATGAAAGATGTGCCCTAGAATTTCGTCAGAACTACCAAACTTTTAAAACCCAACGACTTGAAACTATCAAATCCACTATACTATGTTATTCTTCATCACAAGCCAGCCTACGTTTGTCTAAATAATTTTACTAAGTACAGACGCCAGCACATCAAACTACTACAATCTGTCAAATTTCTTTAATAGATTTTCAACTTTATCCGTAAAGCATAAGCATAAAGGTTCAAAGTTGATTGGGAAAATTTGACAGTTTCGGGTAGCTTGATGTGCTGGCGTCTGTACATTTTACTAGGTTATACAGAAAATTAACATTTACATTAATAAGATGTCTATTAAATCACTTCATTATAATTTTTTTTTTTTTAAGTGTTGCCCCACACTACGAATTTCTCCTGTATTGTGGGTGCGTTTACAAACATTTAAACTCACACACAGCAGTCAATCGCTTGACCACTGCGCCAACCGTGTCGTGCCGTCAATTAGCGAGCTGTCATCTATAAAATGGTTCAAGTAGTTTTTGGCACCAAATTCAAAGGAGTAACTGACTTGTAAAAGCTAGATACAGGCGAGGCGCCAACGGGGCTGACCGACTTTCTTGTCGGCGGGACTCTACAAATTCTTTGTGATGTAGGCTATTAGGAACATACCAAGGGAATTTATCTCGACAGGAAGTAATTCTCGCAGTAATCTGTTGACTTCAGAATTCTGTTCTAATTTGGAGTACATATTTGACCGTAATAAGTATCTCGGTAACCAGAACATTCCCAGGTATGATCCAGATAATTTTTTTTATCACAATGACGGGAACTACAAGTGACTCGGCTTCGTTAAGCGTCTTTTAACACTTGACAGTTGTTTTTTTTTTTTTTTTGTTCCTTGTGCAACAGGCTAGGGTCAGGGACCATGCTGCCTAGTCATCAGTTAGTTTGACACTTGTTGTGTTGTCTTTTGACACTTGTTTTTTTTTGCATTTGATCACAACAGTTGGGCACCGTTAACCTTCAACACAAGTCAGTCATATAAGTTTTGGTGTTTCTGATATCTAACGCCTTCAAAAATGTGAAAAGAAGACTTTTGGCCATACTAATTGGTGTTGATATCTTTGAATACAGCCCAGGAACTTTTCAGTTGGAGCTATATCTTCACTTCAAGAGAGCTGCTCACCTCGTAGTAGTCTATGAGCGTCTGTCGCACGGCCGTGTCGCAGTCGGCCAGGTACCTGTCGCTGGCCGCGCTGGCGAGCGCCGCGTCCCGCCAGCGCGCCGCGCCGCGCGCGTCCCAGCGCAGCCAGGGCGACAGCAGCGCGGCCAGCTGGGGCCACACCAGGGACGCAGGGGCCCACGGTACTGTGGGAGAAAGAGATGGTGGAAAAATTACAAAATGGCTTCACGTGATACGAGTTGCGATCTGGGCTGCCAGTCTCAATTTTGATGTAATTGTATTATTTGTGTAATTTTGGGTAAAAACGGAACCCTATTACTAAGACTTCGCTGTCTGTCCGTCTGTCTGTCACCAGGCTGTATCTCATGAACCGTGATAGACAGTGACCGTGACCGTGGTGACAGTTGAAATTTTCACAGATGATGTATTTCGGTTGCCGCTATAACAACAAATACTAAAAACAAAATAAAATAAATATTTAAGGGGGGCTCCCATACAACAAACGTGTTTTTTTCGGCGTTTTTTGCCTTGTGGTACGGAACCCTTCGTGTGCGAGTCCGACTCGCACTTGGCCAGTTTTTCTTGTCTCTTTGATCGAGGCTATTCCTATAATATAATTCAAGTCGAACCTCTTTTAAACTAACTGTAAATCTACTGGATAAAGATGACAGAAGGCCAATTGCCCCTAATTAAAAATGTTCAAAATTTAGCGCAATCAGCGACAATCACTGTCAAAAACTTGTTAAATTGTATCCAGGGGTGTTTTTGCCAGATTGAAACTGAGATTACAGTGCACACGTTCTTACGGGAATTGCCCCTCAGATTAACCAAAAAACGGTCTTTGACCTCTGAATTGGCAAACACTATTACTTTCGATATCTATAGCTACCTTGCTAGACACATGGCAGAGTATCAAAACCAGGTTTGGCGAAGACGCCTCTGTTTTATGTTCTATATAAGGGATGTTAAAAAATTAACCCGACAAACTTTAAGAGGTGCTTTAGACCATCGAACTGAAAAACTTTCACTATGGGACCAACTCTGAACTCACGAAAAATCCAATAACACTTTCGTTCTTTATTCCGTTCTGTTGGCCAACTAAGTTAGTCTATGTTTTTAAAAAGTTGTTTTTTTTCTGGAAAAAAAAATAAATTATAATCAACTCACAATAAGTCTCCTCACTCCTGAACAGCTCATCGTGCGCCAAGATATCCAGTATCTCAGTATCATCAAGCCCTCTCCTAGACGCGGTCAGCAGAGCGAGGCAGGTCTTCACCCTATCAGCTCCCAATGCTGCCTCTGTGGTGATGAGAATCTGCGTCAGCTGACCTTCCAGGTCTTCGCAAATTACCAGTTCTGGAGTTGTTTCGGGTTCCGATAGTTCGGTGAAGGTTTCTGCTGATAGCGAGATTTGCCATGCTAGAATCTGAAAGTTAAAATGGATACACAGCATCAGCCTATAAAATCACCACTGTAACGGATCAAATTTGTAAAACACGTGTTCGTTTGTATGAAACTGACAGGTGTTAAGAATTCATTCTTTAATAATTAAATTAATAATTATAATTAATTAATAAAAATTAATTGCATAGTATAAATGTTATGCGAGAAGCACAGAACCGGTCGAAGTGGAAGTGCTTGGGGGAGGCCTATGTCCAGCAGTGGACGTCTTTTGGCTGAAATGATGATGATGATGAATATGTTATTGTTAATAATTATTAATAATTGCATTAATTAATGCAATAAAAAAAAAAATTACTTAATTATTATTTTCTTTATTGACGTGACAACGTCTTAAATTAGGTTGCGGCTGGGAGTCACTTATGAAAAAGTGTAACGCTCGGTAACGTTACGATGAGTCACCGAACGAGAGAGAGGCCCGCCGAATGCCTTGCGTCTCTCTCCCACTCAACTATCATTCAATTCCTTGTTCCTATTGTGCAATTTAATTATATTCATATCAATAAATATTCTACCGAGAAAAAGACGTTGTCACGTAAAATCTTCGCCCGTAAAACCGACTTTACAGGCAACCATTTTTTTTACTATATTTTATTTATTTACGTATAGCCGTTTGGGGTCAAAACGCTCGGGTCATAGGGCCAGAGAGCGCGTTTCTTTTTTAAAAAAATTCTCGCCGGCTGATCGACACTTCACGTGACGGCTGGGTCGTTCTTTGGACAAAGAATTAGCATTGCCATTCAACGTTGCAATGCTGTCAGTCTTCTGGGCACGTTTCCAGATGACTGCTATGCGGACGAGTACTTTGACGCCTAAGTGTCCTTTGTTTTGTATAGTAAGTTAGTTAGTAATTTAATTTAGTATCTAGTGTAAATAGTTATTTTTTAAGAATTAAACTCTTATTTGAAGTTTTATTTACACAATTAAAATATACTAACAAAAAAATTGGTGCAATAAGAGCGACTATTCGAGCAAGTGTGTTGAAAAGTTCTTTGGTGGACGGTATACGGTATACCAATCAAAATGAAACCGTATTGAAAACCAGTAAAGTGTAGTTTTATTTTGTGGTGTTCACGTCGCGTCGCCTTAGGAACGCTAAAAATATTTTATTTTTTCGAAACCGAAGACGTTAAAGTAGTGACAATCGAAAACCAACCTTAGCATAAAGCGGTAGAGTACACTTTTGCACAGCCTTCACAGCGGACTCTGGAGGCGAAGCCGCTCCAGTCTTGCTGTAGGTGGCAGCACAGGACGCAAGCACGGCCTTAGCCTCATCAGGCCCAACCGGTGGTGCTCTGACCACTTTGGGGCCGTCTTCCGATGATAATACTGCCATGATTGCTGAGCTGGAAGGCTCGTCTTTTTCTATGAAAGAGAGTTTGCAAGCAAAAATGTTGGTACAGGTTGCAAAAATGTTGGTACAGTTAAAAAAAAATGTTGATACAGGTTGCATACATGTTGGTACAGGTTGCAAAAATGTTGGTACAGTTTGCAAAAATGTTGGTACAGGTTGCAAAAATGTTGGTACAGTTTGCAAAAATGTTGGGACAGGTTGCAAAATGTTGGTATATGTTGCAAAATGTTGGTACATGTTGCAAAATGTTGGTACAGTTTGCAAAAATGTTGGTACAGGTTGCAAAAATGTTGGTACAGTTTGTCAAATATTTTTTGTTTTGACATGGAGTCGAAAATTAATACGTTAAATTGTTAGCAGTATGGTACAGTTCACAATTTATTTATAGTTTACAATGTCGCGAGAGAGGTTATGAACTAATGGTGTTCACAATCATACGGTGACATATACATTGTGAATAGACGCAACTTTGATACTGGATTTCCATCATTGTTCCCTCAGTCACTAGCTAGATTTGGAAATAGTAATATTGTTGCAAATGTAGAGGTGGACGACCGATGACCTTGTGAAGGCCGCAGGAACTCGCTGGATGCGAGAAGCACAAAACCGGTCGAAGTGGAGGTGCTTGGGGGAGGCCTATGTCCAGCAGTGGACGTCTTTCGGCTGAAATGATGATGATGAAATGTAGAGGGGCGAGCAAATTTTAGTTAAGATGGCCTTTATACCTTCGGTGACAGTGACGATCATCTTGACGTTGTGCGGCAGTCGCTCGGGCAGCCAGCGCGCGGCCCGCAGCGCGTCCGCGCCCACCACGCACAGCAGCGCCCCGCGCGCGCGCCCCACGCCGCCCAGCAGCGCCGGCAGCGCCGCCGACAGGGACCACACGTCCTGCACGCCCATGTAAGTCTTAGATTATAGTGTCTGATGAATCTGGACACTTCGTGCCTCAGAAAGCACGTTAAGCCGTTGGTCCCGGCTGTCATTCGTGGATCTTTGACAGGTATTCAGAAGCCCGAAAGTCTGACAACCAGTCTTACCAAAGGGTATCGTATTTCCCAGTAACTGGGTTGTGCAGGTCAGATAGGTAGTCGCTCCATGTAAAACACTGGTATTCAGTTGCATCCGGTTAGACTGGAAGCCGACCCCAACATAGTTGGAAAAAGGCTAGGCAGATGATGAATTTGGACACAATATTTGAGCGATCGGTAGTAGCGTCTGTTTTTGGAAATGTGAACCAGTTGAAACAATTGGAGTCATCGAAAATAGCATCTGATGTTTTTGGACACAAAAAATAATTTCTAAGATCCGATAATTCTGGAAACGGAGACATTTTATTTTATCGACAATTGGGTTCGATTATTTTGGACAAACAAACGTATAAATTCATCGATATTTAGTGCCTGATTATTCTGGACAAAACATTTGAAATCTTCAACAATAGCGTCCGTTTATTCTGAACGCACAAACCTTTTTTTTCTGCATCTTTAAAAGACGACAGTTTTTTTTTTAATAAGGACATGCCATCTACTTACATTACGTCCTCGATACACCGTCCCGGTCATAAGCACGTGACACTGGTCCACGATAGACTTGAGCAGCATGTGAGAACTGCTCGACGCCGGCGTTAGACCCACGAACCTAGGAACGAAGGCGTATTGAAGTTATTAGAAAGGGATGACTGCGGCTGAATAATTTAAGCTTTTTAGTGACACTGGTTTTAAATCGCCCCTTAATGTCGATGTTTTAAGATATCAAATACGGAATACCATTTACAATTCGCAAAAAAAAATCAATTAAAAAAACTAAAAAAACTTGGGTTTTTAGTTTTTTTTATCACTTCTTTTTCAAGTTTTTTAGAAATGTAAAAGATTTTTGATTTTTTTTATTTCGTGTTTTTTTACTATTTGTCACTTCGAATTACTTTTAAACATAAGTTTTATATATTTTTGTAATCACCTTTTAAGGGGGAAGCTCTAAGGTGGCCCGCGAAATTCAAATTTTCTTACGTTTTTTGCAATTTGCTGGTCAGTATTAAGTTGTATGTTGATTAAAATATGATTCGCGGTCGTAACAAATACGTATTTACAGAATTATAATCATTAAAGTCATCAACACAACTCTCTAAGACCATGTAATCCCCAAATGTCAAGATTTCGTGAAATAGTCATTCTTGGGGATTACATGGTCTTATAGAGTTGTGTTGATGACTTTAATGAATATAATTCTGTAAATACATATTTGTTACGGCCGCGAATCATATTTTAATCAACGTACAACTTAATACTGACCAGCAAATTGCAAAAAACCTAAAAAAAATTGAATTTCGCGGGCTACCCTGGCGCTTTCGCCTTAAACCCTTCATTTTGATATCCCACTCGATGAAGAAAAAAGATTTCGAACTCCACAAATATGGCACCCCAAATCCGCCATTTTACTTTTGTTTTTTATTTTAATGTAGCTAGTGACACTCGCGCTACCAAGACAAATCTAAAGACGTAATTATACGTCTTTAGATATCTGACAGTTCGTGTCTGACAGAGCTAGTATCTCATCACTGCCTAGCTCTGTCAGACACGAAGCCAGGTGTGACAGCGTGCTTTTCGTCGATGACTACCAGTGAGTTCGAGCTCGCGACTAGTTTACTCTTAAGGTGCACCAGAGGAACGCTTAGTATCATCACTCGTAGGGGTTCACACCTAATGAGTACGTTATACTAATTCCATGCTCTCTCTTACCTGACTATAACAGCTAAGTCTGGCTGGTATGAATGCGCGAGAGTGACAGCTCGTGCTACCAGCGTCGCCTTCCCGCAGCCCGCGCCGCCGATCAACGCCAGTGGCACTGTACTGTCGCCTGTTATGTATCTGGAATGTTGTCGAAACATTAGAACATCATAATCAGCCTATATTGTTTCCAAGCATCGCTTGGTACTTGGTACAGGATGTTAGTTTAAAATGCCGTGAAATTATTTTACTTTTTAAACTGGCATTCTGTCCAATGATATAAAACTATATGATTTATTTCGATCTGATCCCCTAAACCCCTCCTCCACCCCCCTCCTCGATCCCCTGCTATACGTAAATGAAATATTTGTTTACGTAAGTAGATATTTTAAGACACTTTCCACTGCTGGGACACAGGCCTCCTCTCTTCGAGAGGGAGTGGGCTATAAGACCACGCGGGCCCAGTGCGGGTTCTTTTATACCCCTTTAAATCTGTCTAGCTATCACGGTTCATGAGATACAGCCTGGTGACAGACAGACTTAGTAATAGGGTCCTGTTATTACCCTTTGGGTACGGAACCCTAAAAAAGGGTAATTTTTTCGCAGCATCATCTTACGTTTTGAGTTCATTGAGTGTGATTTCTCTGTTGGAAGTACACTGCGCCGCCTTCTGACAGAACGCGAGGTGCTCGTTCACCTCGTCGAACAAACTGGAAAGAAAATGTAGGGTATGTTTAATCACTTCGTGGTTAGACAAAAAGATAAAAGGTATAAACGGGCTGCCTGGTATCCGCAACTCCTCGTCGAAGCGCGTATTCTGCGTACAATACGACCGACGCAACTTGGCGGGTCCGAACTTTGCGCAGAAGGCTGCGCAGTAAGATTTTTTAGGAACCAAATGGTGACATGAGGCGAGTGCGAGTGAGAGAACATGCGCGAAAGTTCTTAGTGCCTATGTTCAGGCCCGTCAAGTTACGTCGGTCGTATTGTACGTTATATCATTGTTAAACGGAATATATAGGCATTTTCCATTTATCACCATTCGTCTATTCGTAAACAATCAAAGAGGTTCATATCCTTGGGTATATAATTGATTAATTAGTTTGTGGAAGACATAGGTATCACTTCATCACTTTTGGGGAATTAATTTAAAAACTGGGGGCCTAAAAAGGCTACTTTGGCAGAATCATAAAAGGATAACATTATGAATCTTAGTGTACAGTTAACTGTTAAGTTAATCGTATCAAATCACATTGGTGAAGGATTTTTCAGTCATTCTTTTTGTCTGTGATAAAATACCAATCAATCTAATCCAAATTCAATCCCAATCTCTTTGATTATACCTACGTAGTGCAGCGAAAAAAAGAAAAACACGGATTATCTTCGCCTTATTATTATGATTAATATTGTTATCCTTTTATGATTCTGCCAAAGTGGCCTTTTTAGGCCCCCTGGACATTCTACATTGGGAAAATTATCCTTTCAGTTTTGAGATGAGAAAGTTTTATAGATTAAAAAAAAATAGCTTTTATACCTAGTGGGTATCCCGTTATACCCGGCCGGCACGTCGTTATCAGCAACCAGCGCGTCCAGCAGCGCGTCGAGCCGCTCCCCGAGCGCGCTGCTGACGCCCTCCGTGTACTCGTCCTCCCCGCCCGGCGCCGCGCGCCCGCGCACATGAGCGCGGATCACGTTGCGCTCGCTCAGGTGTTGCTGGGGACAGAAAGGGGAGTTGGAACTTAGGGAGACGGAATTATACATTCATTGGGTTAAGATGGGAGATAGAAAGTGTATATTTTCACTTTAAAAGGGGAGAAGGGGAAAAAAGTACATTTTCACTTTAGAAGGGGAGAAGGGGAATAAAGTCCTACAAACCATTGTCGCTCTAATACACCTTAACCACAACTTCAACAGACACGCAAATGATTTTTAACGGTGACAAATTATTTTGTAATATACATATAAAAGAGGCGAGAGGGGCTCGTGGCTAAATAATAACAGCCGCACAGGTCGATCGATCAGGTTAAGCTTCGCTTGCCGCGGTTGGTCTGTGGATGAGTGACCATCTTGACATACCGAGACTCCTCCGTGCCTCGGAAAGCACGTTAAGCCGTTGGTCCCGGCTCTCATTCGTGGATCTTTGACAATCGTTAGGTTAGGGGTAGTCAGAAGCCCGAAAGTCTGACAACCAGTCTTACCAAGGGGTATCGTATTACTCAGTAACTGGGTTGTGGAGGTCAGATAGGCAGTCGCTCCATGTAAAATACTGGTATTCAGCTGTATCAGGTTAGATTGGAAGCCGACCTCAACATAGTTGAGAAAAGGCTAGGCAGATGATGACATATAAAAGAGGCCAATCAAGTGGCGAAAGTAATATCTAAATATAATATAAAGTAATATCAGCATCAGAAATAATCGTCTCATTTGTCGGTCCCTGGCTAACACAAGTGTTTAACTTAAGAATATCGCTTCATTCTTAAGTTAAACACTTAATCTTCATTCATGCAGAAGTTGCAGGCTCAAAACTAAAGGCAAACCTTCAAGTCCTTCTGCAGGTTGTTGAGCCGCCTCTGCAGCTCGTGGTGGTGCGCCATGTCGGCGGGCTCCTGCGGCTCCTGCGCCGCGCCGCCCGCGCCTCCCGCGCGACACACCCACACGCAGCGACGTGCCGCTTCCACGCTCATCAGGACCGTGTGCTGTACCTCCTGGCGGGAGAAGATTGCGTGTTAGAATAGATATGAATAAAACCAATCTTCGAATTATGACTTTGTACAGCCGCCAGCACATCAAGCTACCCGAAACTGCCAAATTTTCCCAATCAACATTGAACCTTATGCTTTAGCGATAAAGTTGAAAATCTATTAAAGAAATTTGACAGATTGTAGTAGCTTCATGTGCTAGCGTCTGTACTTAGGCTTTTTCAAGTCTCTCCGACCGCATTTCCTCTTAAACAGGCCTACAGAAACCCATTTTATATTTTGGATATAACGCGGAACCCCAATAGATAAAGAATTAAATGAAAATAACCGGCTTTTGGCAGTATGAATCCACATCCGTTTTCAAAAAAGTCGTAAATTTTTTTTTTGTCAGTTTACTCACAGCAGCTAAAACTATTTTTGCTGATCAAAAATTTCGGCGCTGTTGTGTACCCGAGTGTGAACTGACCTGTTCCACTACAGTAGTAAGGTAGGTGTCGCAGGCCTATAGAGGTATGATGAACAGGGTGTAAAGCTCACTCATACTCTATAGTAAAGGGAGGATCCTTCGACCATACGGGTGTTGCGTCTGGCGGGCAACTGCCCGATGATTCATGTCGGGCCGTTATATCTATGCTAGTTGTGCGGTAAACTCTACTTGCGCGATGCAGGATTTCGCGTGACGTCAGTATGACGCGTTGTTCGCATGTGGCGTTGTAGATACCGCTATAGGCTTCCTGAGGAAATGTCAGCTCAAGCACATTGAGCGACTTGGCCATCTCGCGCCGGCGCGCCCCGGACGAGCCGGTAGCATAGCGGCGTTGTGTACCTGAAAGTGAACTGACCTGTTCCACTACAGTAGTGAGGTAGGCGTCGCAGGCCTCCTGCGGTAACGTCCGCACCAGCACGTTGAGCGTCTTGGCCATCTCGCGCCGCCAGCGCGCCGGCGCGCCCCGGACCAGCCGGTAGCATGGCGGCGTTGTGCTCGCGTCTAGTGTGTACCTGGGTTTAGACGAGTTGAGGATTAGGAGATTGATGATGTGATTCTAGAGTTGAAAGCCTCTTTAACCTCCTTTTAAACAGGATATGACAAGATCTAGGCAAAATAAACTATTTGCGAGATTTCATTGAAAAGTTGAACCTCTGTAAAAATGAATGAGCTGGCGACAACTTTTGGGGTCTCTGATAGACCTTTTCTAGATTCACAAGCAAAAAAAATGGTTAGCACTGAATTTTCAGGTCACTTGTTTATTGCTCCCTAAAGGTTAATATGATGAAAGTTACATTTTAACAAACCAGCACCAAATATCGTGACAGTTGTCAATACGGATGGATACTAAGGATAGCCTAGCCAGAGTTTAAACGTAGCTTTAATTTGTTCAAATGTGTTCCTTGCGTACCAAATAAACGTTTTTTTTTTCTTTCCTTCTTCTTTCAAATAATTTGATATTTTCTTGAAGGTACTAAGAAAATGCGTGCAATTCAATAATTTCTTCTACAGAAACTTTTTTGTAAGTAGTTATTTCGTTCGGAAGCGTACTTTCTTTCGAGATTATTTACAAAATATTGTTTTTAAGTAAATGTCTTACCATTTATTCAACAGCGCCTTATCACTTTCATCCTCAGCGGTTTCGAGCGCTGCCTTGAAGTCTGCACACTCCAGCGTGTGAGGGAGAAGAGGAGTGCCCAGCCCAGAGTTCAGGAACAGCACCGGGACCACTGCTCCGAGGTCTGATTGCCCTGGAAGATAATGATGAAACTTTAATAAAATAAATGACTGTCAAGGAACATATTTACTCTAGAAAATGACTGTACTGGAAAGTCAGTACCTAGTTGATTGAAAATTATTATAATTTAACTATATATTATTATTATAAAAAAAATAAAAATGCAATTAAATCTATACATATAATAAATTTGTAGAAAAGTGGTGTCTGTACATTGGAAATATATAAAAAAAAGTAGCAGGAGTTGTTATTATATCGATGCTGAACCCGAAAATGTAATTATTTTTTTTTTTGTCTGTTTGTCTGTTTGTTTGTGCACGCTAATATCAGAAACGGCTTATTCGATTTAGATGCGGTTTTCACTAATATATTGTAGTAGGCTTCACTTAACATTTAGTGTTTATTTCATGTCAATCGGTTCATAAATAAAAAAGTTATGTCAATTTAAAGAATCACGGCGAACATTTGTTAAGGTATTCTATCAGAGTACGTACACGCCTCGGGCCTGCGCGTCCGATCTTCGGAACTACTGGACGGATTTGAATGATTTTTTTTTTGTTGTATAGTTATTATGGCTGGACAATATTCAGGCTATAATTTTTCTTGGAAACTTGAACACCTGATGCAGAACCGAAACAGACCAGCTTAACTATAAGAGATACAAAAATGGTACCATAGCAAAAATTGTTCCACGTGATGAGGATTTTCTGCTGAGAGAATAAATTTGAAGATCTGGAACACCTCATGGGGAACTCCAAGAGCCCAGCTACACCATAACACATATAGGAATGACGTCTTAGTAAAAGTTATTCGGTCTGATGGGCATTTCCTGTTGACTTATAAAAATCGAAGATCAGAAACATCTGATGTGGAAATCTAAGCTATCACTAATTTCACCTCCACGCGGTGAAGGCGGTAACAGTTTAAGACTGATTTTCGATGACGATGGTATATCATTGAAAATTTGACTCTACTGGCCAAAACTCCCATTTATTTTTTTTTTATGTGAAGAAATGCTCATGCATTCTGCACTACCACGGGGAGATAGTGCAGTTATGTGGGACTCTAACCCACTAAAACTCCACTGTGTCCTCCTCTGCCGCTTACGGCGGGAACATGGGCACGCGTTAGCACTCATCCGTGAACCCGCCGCGGCTGTCCGTCACCGGACCCTCCGCTGGGGAGTACTCCCCATCACCGGCGCACCAGAACACATAGCACGCCATGACCACCCCAGGGACCAAACCAGCACATGGGCCAGACGATCCCGTGTCTGGGCACCCTTGGTAGGGGAGCAGTCACTTAGATTTTAATTGATCAGGTATCTTCATAATAAAACTATAACCATGCCTAGAAAGAGGTCAAATCTTTCCCAATGTTCCAAAGGAGCTAAAAGATTGAGGATCATAAGATCCCAAGAATCTGCCGAAGAGCGTCAGGAGAGACTTGATGCTGTTTGAGAACATCAGGCTGCAACTCGCTCCGTGGAAACCTCTTCGGATCGCGAAGCACGCCTCTACATCCAGATCTCTAGAGATCAGTGAAGAATATGATGCGCGACTGACCGCTGATACGGTGAGATTATCATACATTGTTCCGAACACGCACACAACAAAATATTCATAATCAGAAAGTGAGAAAGAAAGAATTGCTGGAGTACGGCATGAAGAGACAGATTAAGAAGAGCGCAACGAACGTTTGAATTCTGATCGACTTCGACATTCTCTGAACAGAATGTCGATATCATCTGAAGAATCGGATGTGTCTCAAGATATAGCCGTAGGGCATGGCGACCTTCCTTGGGTTGATAAGGAACGGAGTGCATTTACGTATACTCCTATGATTGACTACGCCACATATTCCGCCATCGGAGGTATGGTTAAAAATTTTACTTTTTGTGAAGCTGTTAAATAACAAAAAGAAACAAACGGTATGTGTTGCTCAGGTGGGAAAGTACATATTGAAATATTACAAAATCCTCCAGAAGTATTAAGATCACTGCTAATCGGTGACCATCACAGTCAAAACATTTCTTGGACAACATACGTTCGTACAATAATGCCTTTCAAATGACATCTTTTGTTGCGAAACAGATTTCAGAAGGCCCATTTATGCCAACATTCAAAGTGCAAGGCCAAGTTTACCACCCACAGATATAGATAGACCTAGATAACGCAAGTATCACGAACTGTATGAAAACCAAGCGTGCCATTTTTTTGACTACCTACTATGACGTCAAAAGCTCGCGCTCTCGCTCACGCTTACCCAGCCAGCAGTACACAGGACTGAGCGCGAAAGTGGCGGCTTATGATTTTTTATCGTAAGCTGGTGCGATTTTTGGCACGCGAAGTAGTTGCTCTTGCGTTATCTAGGTGTATCTATATCTATGTTACCACCCTATTGGTTCATTATTGCCTGAAAATGACGTCTCGAATCGTCTCGCGCATCCCGTTGTTATCCAGTCCCCGGGTTCTTAGAACTCGACATCAGACGTTTCAAATCTTCGATTTTGACTACCCCGTTGTCGCTGGCATAAGCAACAGGATCCGCGTACGAAGTCGCGGGCAGAAGCTAGTTTTTAATAAAACCAAATGTAACCAAACATTTTTGGTGTAGTAATTAACATAATTATGTTTATAAAGGTATGAGGAACAGGGTGTAAAGTTCACTCATCCTCTATAAAAAAGGGAGGATACTCCGACCAGACGGGTGTCGTGTCTGGTGGGCAACTGCCCGACAATTGTTGTCGAGGCGTTGTATAAGTATATGCTATTCGCGCGGTAAACTCTGCTTGCGTGATGCAGGATTTTGCGTGACGTCAGTGTGATGCGTAGCTCGCATGTGGCTTTTTTTTTAGAGATTTCATTGTAAAAGATACTTACGAGCCAGCTCAGCAATACAGAGGACTGGGAAGCGATGGTCCCGCTGTTGCTCTAGAGGGGACCGCCAGTGAAGATCAGCGACGTGCACACGCCAGCCGCGACGACGTGCGCGCACGCGCAGCCGCGCGGCCGCCCCGCATTGAAGCGCGCCTTTTTCTGCGCAGCAGTCTGGAAATGGAAGAAAGACTTTTAATGAAGGTATAAGTTTGAGTAGTGTGGATATAATTTCACCATGATTTTGTTACTGGCGATTTGGCGATGACGATCCTATTTTGTTTTCTTGAAACTTGGGGCTGTATGTCGAGTTATTCCGGTCTTTCCCCTGAACCCCCTTCCTCGATCCCCTGCTAGTTCGTCTTCTGTTTCAATCTCTGTCTGCTACCTAGTACCTACTTAGGTTTCATAAAAGGACTGGCATTGCTGGATTAGCCACGATCGCATCTTCTTTTTGCTCTCGACAATAAGTAAAGTTTGTTCGAGTGTTTTCTGGTTTCCAGGTATCGTGATCGTCAAGATCGCCGAAAGTGAGAACGCCAGTATTCACTTCTATTAGAATTCTACTTCTATTATAATCGTTCTATTAAGTCTAAACATGATGAATAAGTAGATTTTTCAATAGAAAAAAAATCGATCTCCATTATTTTACTTAAAAGTCAGGTAGTGTTTCCCAGTATTGTCAAGGATTCTAAATTAGGACAATACCATATAGTACCAAAAATGGCCAAGTGCGAGTCGGACTCGCACACGAAGGGTTCCGTACCACTAGGCAAAAACGCCGAAAAAAACACGGTTGTTGTATGGTTGTTTTTAGTATTTGTTGTTATAAACAGCTCATTTATCAAATTAAATTTCAGTCGACAACATCCATCGGTTTCTAACTAAACTTCAAAGCGGCAACAGAAACACATCATCTGTGATCAACTGTCTAACTATCACGGTTCATGAAATACAGCCTGGTGACAGACAGACAGACAGAAGGACAGTGGAGTCTTAGTAATAGGGTCCCGTTTTTACCCTTTGGGTACGGAACCCTAAAAATCAGTACAATATTTACCGAAAATGCTGCTTATCATACTTCTTCATCTGAAAAACCCAATGATCACCTCAACCTACCATTCCTATCTTTAATTTCAAAAAACAATGGCAAAGACCAGTTCAATATTCCAAAAGCATCTACAACAACTTTCTCACCTTGCGAGTCAGCAGCGCACACATAGATCAGCATGGCCCTGCGTCTCCGGACCCTCAACCCTGGCACCTTCCCCAACAGACAGCAGCGGTGTTCCTCCGGCAGAGCACACAGGTTGCTCGGCATGGGAGGCCCACCCAGCACGTCCTCCCGCGGAGACGAGCATGCCACCGGAGAGGATAAGGATATCGAATCTGAGGAATACAAATACAAAATGATTAATTAAGACAATACAAAGTAAGTTTCTGAGCTTACTACTACTACTTCCATAATCGGCCTATAATGTTCCCACTGCTGGGACACGGCCTCCTCTCTGTGAGAGGGAGTGGGCCGTAATCCAACACGCGGGTCCAGTGCGGGTTGGTAGATATCACATGTCTTCGAATTTTTGGTTCCCTCACGATGGTTTCCTTCACCGTTTTGAGAGCAGTGGTGATGAAATTATTTACACAAATAAAACGCCTGACTGGGTTTGAACCCACGACCTACAACTCGGTAAGTCGGGGCCATTACTACTGGCATCAAAAAATTCATCCGCATCGCTGTCAATGGGATAAGTGCCCAAAAGGCTGGCAGCATTACCACGTAGGATGGCAATGCTGATTCTTTGGGCTAAAATAATAATATACATGACGGAGAAGGTATGTGTGTCTCGTTATTATCAGCCATCTTTTAATTACTGTGGGCGTACTGTGGGTATGTGTTGGTTATTGCGCAATAGAAAAACTGTTTGCAGTTCAAATCAGATTATAATTTCACGAACAAATTAATGAAACCAGCGAATCACACACTGTAGGTACACGACACAACCAGATACGGAACGCGGGTCAGTTTCTGAGCACATGTTGTTCGTACGTTGTCCAATGCGGTCCACTCACCATCAAGTTCACCGTCAAGTTTGCAGCGGACTTGAAGCCGCGTCCAGTAAACTTGACGGTGTATGGCTATGGGTATGCGTGATAAGTCGACTTATCATGCATAAGAAAGAAAGAAAAAAGTTTATTTATACCATACATACATAGCATCAGTGGCGGTACCTTCATAGAAGCAGAAAAGCCCGGCTTGCCCTAATAAAATCATAATTCACAACAACAAAATCAATAAAAAATATATTCAAAAAATTCCAGTCAATTAACTCGAACTAGACATGTGCGCCGATCGGCGTGGCGCACGCCGCCGGTCATTTTAGCCACGCCGACGCCGCCGGATTTTTCATCGGCGTAATCGGCGTCAAAATCCAAATAATATTCTAGATTATAACGTACATTATTTAACAAAAGTAGTATTTTGGGAGATTTAATAACATTTTTGAAAATAATAATAATAAATAATAAGCGTGCCATATAATTTTGACCCACCAAAAACATTTTCATGTAAAATGTTGCCAAGACGAGACCACATATGGCTCGCACTGCCAAAAAGTTATCATATCTCATGTAGAGCCAAGCTTCTAACTCTACACGCCCTAACTTCACAAACTCTACACCTTAGTCAAAATATGAGGCTTGGCCGTTTCGTTACTACAATAATAAATAATTGTATAACAGAAAAGTAATGAACAGTGAATAAATTTTCACCTTACGCCCATGTGATGGTAGCGAAACGGCCAAGCCACATATTTTGACTAAGGTGTAGAGTTTGTGAAGTTAGGGCGTGTAGAGTTAGAAGCTTCTTCTTCGTCTTGGCAACATTTTACATGTTTTTGGTGGGATTTCACATCTTTTTGAAAGTTGCTTATGAAATAAAAAAAAAATTTTTTGGGGGGGTTCTTTACTAAAAATCCTGAAATATGTATTTTATTATTTATAACAAAGAGTCCCTATATCAATTTTCAGAACTCTAGCATCAAAATTTTCGGAATTCTCGTACAAACTTCCATCCCCTAGTTTAAGGGATTGGAGGGTAAAAGTTCCAAGTTTTAGAATTTTTTTGTTGTTTGTGTACTATTACTAGCTTACATACCAAATTTCAGCTTTCTAGGACTTCAGGAAGAACCTTAAGAATATGGATGATCATCAGTGAGTAAGTGAGTCAGTGACGAAATCGGGGTATTTTAGATATCAATAAAATCTAAAGTATAAGAGCTATGCAATTGAAACGTTATACGTTTAATAAGTCAACTACTGATATCATATCCCGAAATTTTTGTTTATCTGGTATAATCCAAACCCAAGTTAAGAAGGTTCAAAAATACGACGAAGTGCTTCGTGAAAAGGTAGCGCTTCGCTTGGCTCGTCTTGGCGGGGGCACTCCCGTGCCCCCAGATTATAATAAATAAATAAAAAGTTTAATGTGGATTGAGAAGTCTTCTATTCTACTTATTTTGACCATCCACGCCGATTACGTCGATGACGCCGCCGCCGCCGACAATTTAAACGCTAGACGCCGCCGCCGGTCAAATGACCATCGGCGCACATGTCTAACTCGAACTCAAACATTCATGACAATAATACAATTTCGAAATCCGAACTAGCGCTAACTTTGGGATAGGTTCGCGCCAAATTCGGAATTCGGCTCTAAACGCTATACAATGCGTTCAAATGCGCCATCTCGCTCACACTAGTCTGGCTTTTTACCTGGCTTGCCTTTCCTTTCTCTGTCTCGCAGTTTTCGCATACAAATTGCTATAGAAACGTTTACATTTGTTGATATATTGGTAAGTACATAAACACAGAGTTCTATGAAATGAAAAGCCAGGCTTTTGAGAGGCATGAAGTTCGCGCAAATGCACTATCCGCGCGTTGCGTTGACCCGCGTAAAGTTAGTTGCGAAAGCACGTGTGGCGGGCGCGATGAGTCGATGACACGACGCGACTCAAACAAATTGTTATTGTTTTGAAGTTTTGAATACTTACTTTGAGAATTAGTTTTATTATTTGAAAAGAATATTGATTGTGGTGATTGGTGATGTCATTCCCTATGATTTTGTAAATGGTTAATGAATATAGTGTTCTTTTATCATTATGTGTTCGGAATCTGTCATCGAAAAGGTACGTAAATACATTGAGTTTTCTGCAATTTTCTGCCAATAAATAACTCTTTACTTCACCGTAGCCAATCTTAAATTACTGTCGGACTGTCGGTACTTCTCGGAAATAAAAACAAGTATTTTTGCAATTTTTGTCAGTCAAGAAGACAGAATAAATAAAATAGGTACCTACTCATTCGATCGTTTATTAGGTATGAATATGATATGACAAACCTATGTAGTGGCTCATGTTAAAATTATCAATTGACTTTAAAAATGTAAGTACCTAATTCATAAAATAATGCGTACGAGAAAATAACAATAAATCGATAATATTTGGAGGCCATCTAGTGCATTTTGAGTGAACAAATTTTGCAAGTGACAAGCAAAATGAAAAAAGGTCCGGCTAAGCGTTGTGGTTCATTTATTTTACGCATTCATTAGTATAGATGGCGCTTATGACAATTACGTACTGATGCTTGAAATAAGTTTTTCTTACCAAAATTATAATAATGATGTTAGTACTACTAACAACCATTAACAACAAGAAAATCAGCCAATCCCTCAGTTGGGCGTTTTTTTTATACCTTGAAAATCTGTGGGCTTGCCCTAATTTTGACCCCTAGGCACGCCACTGCATAGCATACCCATAGCCATACACATGTCCAAGAGAGCTCCACATAGTCCACATCGTTCTGTCGCGCTGTTGACGACCCCTCACCCCACACGAACACGAACTCAGGCTAGACTCTGTCAAGCGCCACCAGGTGGCGCTGGCGTTCCGGATAGTCAAACGAATGTTTTCGTCAAAGCGTTGTCGTCACAGGCAGCGCTTCCGCCTCGTTGTCAAGTCAACTCCCGTACTAATGATTTCTCCGACATACAGATAGCGCAATCCACAAAGACGCGCTTCACTCTTCTTACTAATCGCTTTTTTTATACACACTAATTACCCACTAATAAGTTATAACTGTGTATCGACAAAACTAAAACACTAGCGGAATGTTGCACACTTGTACTGTAAGCAATTAAGAAGAAGAGTGGGGCGCGTCTTCGTGGATTGCGCTACCTATAACGAAAGAAACTAATAAAAAAATAGAAAAACCCTAACTAAATATTGCCAAAACCTCATATGAAACCAATAACTCAGCCATTCCAACGAACTTCAAAGGGCAAACAACTTTTTAATCCCACATAGGCATCTTTCCTCAAATAAACTACCAAGTAATACGCCACGAGGGGCTGATGTAAAAAGGGAAATATACATATTTTATCAGCACACAACATTCATTAGGTAAATGGTAGCAATGGAAGTTCTTTCACTGTTCGGACCATGCTATTACTGATATTAGAAATGTTAGTAAGTTTATTACTGTACACCTTGTTTATTTTTGTGTTTCTCGTTCTAAAGTTATGTTGAATTTCATTACGTTGAGTCAACACAGTTACTTTAAATAATTGAGTTATTTTTAATTGGAATATGCAGGTGGAGAAATGGCTATTCACATTGTTTCATAGAAAAGCGGTGGCCACATAGCTTCCGCAGTGACAGCTGTCATGAAAATTATGACAGTGGCATAGATTTAAATTGTTAGATAGCCCTACATACCGCGTTAAAAGATAGTCGCGTTTCTGTTTTGTTTTGACACGTTTGACACACAATGATGCAGTGACTTGACTATAATGTCACTACTACTACACTACAACGTGTTTTTTTTATGTCCCGTAACTCTAGGGTTCTATATGTAAAATAATACAAAAAGTCCTAGATTAAGTGGTCCAAAAATGCATAGTTTCGAAGATATCATATATCTAAGTTTCATTGATAAATACGAGTAATTAATTCCAGCCTATTCTATTCTAGTTATTTTTAATTAATGTAGAATCAACAAAGTATAATTTTTTACATGTTTTTTGAAAGACATCATAGCACTTTCAAAATTCAAGGTCATATCATATCATTTGAAATGAAACGGAACGTTATGTAAAGGGAATAAAACAATACACTTTTTTATTTTAAATTCCCTGTTTAAAAATTAAATCCCCTATGTGTAATGTAAAAATAATTACTACAATAATTTGATCTTGATGCATGAGACTTTTTGGTAGGACTTTTGGTCATTCTCGCCACGTCTAGAAACATGTCCTGAATTCCTGGTTACAGTTTGCGGTGTTCCTGTCATCCTGTATTAAATCGGGCAATGTTAGTTTCCCCATTCCACGCCACGCTTGCTTGGGGCAGTGAGTATTAGTATCCTGATAAACGGCGTAAACTTTAACCCTGATTAACAAAAGTATGAAAATAAACTTTTCGGGGCGTAACCTTCCAATCCAACTTGTTGATTTAAATAGGCCTAGCTATTTAAATCAAGTTATAAGGTAACTTTACGGTAGTCATTTGTTTTACCCCGTGTTTTAGGGAACGCTTTACCAAACAGTGGAGTATATAATAAGCTACATAAGTATGCTTATACCCATATAATAATAGTTCAGACCGCATTTCAGTCATGGCGGCCAATCTACAGAGACTAGCCTTCGGCGCGGGAGATATTATAGTGCAGAAGTGTGTGCGCAGACACAGCTGCAATGGGACGGCAATCCGGCACGACCGGAAAGAGATCAGGCGCAGGACCAACGGTTTAACATGCTTTTAGAAGCACGGGGGTATCACACCGCCAACTTCCAAACTCCGGGCTGTTACTAAGAAATTCCTAATGAAAAAATCAATAACACTTTGCCCGACCCGGGAATCAAACCAAGGACCCCACGCTCAGCAGTCCCACTAGCGAGCACGAAACCAACGGGGCAGTAAATTAGAATATGCAGGTGGAGAATTGGTTATTTATATTCTATGAATATTTCTTTAACTAACAACTAATGTGAGTTTTATTGCAGACTTTTACGGTTCGAACATATTTAAATGCAGACTTTTGACTAAAATGGCACAATAACAGCCAGTGATGGTTAACAGCCGCACTGGTCGACCGATTAGGTTAAGCTACGCTTGCCGCGGTTGATCTGTGGATGGGTGACCATCTTTACATAACGAGACCCCTCCGTGCCTCGGAAAGCACGTTAAGCGGTTGGTCCCGGCTGTCATTCGTGGATCTTTGACAGTCGATTATAATTCCGTAAATAAAAATTGAATTTCGCGGGCTACCCTGGCGATTATCGTAGGTACATAAGAACTATTCGCCGTGGTGTTCACAGCACATTAACATTAGATAAATAGAGAATTCAAAAATATTTAAGCCTTGTATTGTCAAAACTCAGTAACATTAAGGCTTCCGCAGACAGGTGCGACGCGATTCTGGCAGTTGGACTTACTACTTTTGTGTCAAACGATACGAGAAAAATCGTCATAAAAAAAATGTTAATACTCACCCGACACACTAGATCCGATAGGTCTTGGTCCTTTCAACTGTGGCCGGCTCTCTTTCATGGAGGACGAGGGCTCCAGTAGATGGTGCGCCGGCATCGCCTGAGGGTCGGCGCTCGCGTCGATGGACGGCTTCGTGACCCGGTACGATGGAGACCTGCGCGAGCAGCAGTTTGACCTGATGAGAATGATTGCTGCAATGCTGAATGTGAAATGGAATGTGGCGAGGTGGGCTGCAGACTGCAGAGATTGGAGTTGAGCTGCAGAGTTTAGTTGGTGTGGTAGTGATGTTGTACCGATTAAAAACCGTGCCGTGTTTATTGCCATTTTCATAATATCTAAATAATTAGCCTACAATGTTCCCAATGCTGGGACACAGGCCTCCTCTTTCTGTGCGAGGAAGTGGGATATTATTTAGTTTAAAAATAATATGTTTATTATTATTGTACGAATACAAGAACAACAACTGGTACAAGAACTGGCTAAGGCAATTGAAGCGGCACAGTGGCTAATGGCGTGTTTCTACTTTGAACTAGTGTTGCTGGTCGATGTACAAGCTCATGAAAAGCATATTTTATCAATACAAAATTTAAAAAATCTCATGTACAGCAACATATCGTTGAAATTATGGGGTATTCCTCGAAACGCACCAACTTTGATACGCACCAAATGAAACGTCTATCGATATCATTTATTACGAATCCTTCATGCTCTTCTACATATTTTCATCGTTGATGCATTTCGAGGAATAAAATGATAATATTTTTATTTTGATTAAGTTATATTTAATATTTTTTTATTCGAGGAATACCTTAAAATTATTATATTGGAACTGTTACCATGGATTCACATGATTCTTAAACCTGCGTTGAAATTTTTCGCGTTTTATAGAAAAAAAATTGCTATTCTGTGACATTTTGATCTTAGTATTGCACTTTTCTACGAAACAGCTGATTAGAGGTCATTTAAAAAAAAATGCTGCATGGGCCCGCTCTTGACCTCGATCACGCCTGATGGAAAGCGATGGATGAGGTCTATGATGGAATGCGCGTGCCAAGAAGATGCCTAAGGCACTGGAACTCCCATGCATCGAGGCTGCTTGACGCCGGACTCCGGTGGGAGGGTGGTCGCAAACCACGCGGGCGTTAGCCCTACCACTGCAAGGAAAGAATTGGCCAGTCAAATTAGGTGTTTGGTGTGACTTTCCAGATTGCGCCGAGCGTTCGGTTCAGTTGAGTAACTTTAAACTGAGCTACACGAGGAGGCTTCTTCATGCATCCCAAAAAAATGGTCTAGAATCATGTTCATGAATTCATGGTTACAGTTTGCGCGTCCCCACCACAATGTATAAACAAAGTAATATTCCTTCGGTCGGTACAATTACTTAATCCATTATCAATTAATATGTCTAACCTATTTACTTAAAACTAAAAAAATATAAGTTGCCCTTGAATACTCGTAGCCTCGTAGCGCTACGGCTACGAGGGCCTACGAAGTTCGTAGCGGCGTAGCAACGTAGTAGCATCTTGGATTTTGACAGAATACTTGAACTTTGCTTTGATAAAACTATTGTGCCTATTAGTTGATAATTTATTTCTTTTCGAGCGGTTTGGGATTGAAGACCTCGGGCCGTGGAGTCATGGTCTGCTTATTTTGGCCAGAGGCTAAGCATTGGTAATGTGGCCGGTCTTTTGGGTACAGAATTTCTTTAATAGATTTTCAACTTTATCGCTAAAGCAAGTTCAAGGTTGATTGGGAAGTTGACAGTTTCGGGTAGCTTGATGTGCTGACGTCTGTACATTACTAGTCGACAGCGATGGGGATGCATTTTTCATCGCCATTTTTGGTTTATTGATTATTTGGTTTATATTCTAACTGTTATTTTTATTAAGGGGGAAGCTCTAAGGTGGCCCGCGAAGTGCAAATTTTCTTACGTTTTTTGCAATTTGTTGGTCAGTATTAAGTTGTACGTTGATTAAAATATGATTCGCGGTCGTAACAAATATGTATTTACAGAATTATAATCATTAAAGTCATCAACACAACTCTCTAAGACCATGTAATCCCCAAATGTCAAGATTTCATGAAATAGTCATTCTTGGGGATTACATGGTCTTAGAGAGTTGTGTTGATGACTTTAACGATTATAATTCTGTAAATACATATTTGTTACGGCTGCGAATCATATTTTAATCACCGTACAACTTAATACTGACCAGCAAATTGCAAAAAACATAAAAAAAAATGAATTTCGCGGGCTACCCTGGCGCTTTCGCTTTAATACGATGTTTTCATTTACCGTTCTACCTGGTTAGTACGTATTTAGGATTCTTGGTAGAAAACTTGCATTGTGTATGGAATCATTTTAGTCTTTTTTTTATTCCCAGCAGTGGGAACATTATAGGCTGATTAAGCTATATGCTATGTTAAGAAAAGGTCATTGGCCTGCAGTTAGATGGTTACAGAATAATAGATATTTAACTCAAACAATATCTATAAAGAAGAACCCCAAGTTTCTTCGGGGTTTCAAGTTACTGTTGTTTGTTATTTTAATAAACAAATTGTTTACCTAATTCTTTCTAAATATACTGGAAGACGTTGATGGAGAAATATCAACTTCGTCATAACAATGTAATATCCAATTTCTAGTTATCGTATTTGCGATAATACTTCTTTCTGTTATTAATTGGTAGATAAAAAAACAAATATTAGAAAATATAAATAGACGTTGTATTTGTACCCCCACGCAATTGCCAGAGGCGGTATGGTGTACTTTTGCAGACTTAAGTACATTTAATCCATCCATACTAATATCTAATATTATAAATTCTGTCTGTCTGTGTGTGTGTTACCTTTTCACGCCTAAACCACTGAACGGATTTCGATAAAATTTGGCAGAGAGATAGATTGCATCCCGGGGAAGGACATAGGATAGTTTTTATCGACATACCTCGCGGACGAAGCCGCGGGCGGAAGCTAGTTTAGGTAGTTAAATCTGCGTGCTGGTAAACATAAAGATTTATGAGAAATGCATGTAGGCGGAATCCATAACCAAACCGCATGTACTACTTTTGGTATTTAAGTTTAGAGGTATGAGGAACAGGGTGTAAAGTTCACTCGTCCTCCATAGAAAAGGGAGGATCCTCCGACCACCGGGTGTCGTGTCTGGTGGGCAACTGCCCGACGATCGTTTTTTTTATGTATTTGGTATCTCGCAGGTCAACCTAGAAGGTTGTCGGCTGACTCCAGCTAGGGCTTAAAAACTAAGCGACTAACGCTAAGGGCGGCCCCTGTGGGGTACGGACCTCGGCTTAGGGCGTCGCTGAGGGAAGGCAAAAAGGGACTGGCTGGATCGGATTAAAGCACGACGATTGACGTCGTATACAGGGTTATTGGTAAAACATTAACAACCTCTTAAGAGGTTATTGTACTCATCATTATGAACAACTTTTACTATGGGACCAAAAATGAAATCGCGAAAAAAAATCAGCTTTTCCCTACATTTATGTTCGTATAACTTGTCAAAATGTACAACAGCTGTTTTTTTTTCGCGATTTCAGGTTAAAGTTTTGTGATATAAGGTCCAGAAGGCTAATCCTGTAACGTTCAAATTTCAGCGACAATCAATGTCAAAACTTGTCAAAAATGTAGAGAAATTAGAGGTATTTTTGACAGATTGAGACTGAGATCAGACTGTGAACGTTCTTAAAATTACGAGAATTGGCCCTCTGGTGGTTATTTTTGTGTGCCAGAAGAACCCACAACACAACAAATCAAAACTCGCCCTGTACTAAACACCAAGGGTGCTATAATTACAAAATACACCTGTCTTGCTAACACAATTATCAAAATATACAATAAATATTAAGTAATGCGACTACACACAATCCGCCTATAACTCGATCAGGGGGCGACCCACTCTATGGGGGCATGAAAAACGGCTGTAATACAAACTAGGGGCGCGTGTTTACTTTGCTAATATTGGGGTGTTGGGGCACTTCAAAACGGGGGTGTTCCGAAGCATCGCTTGGTACTTGGTACAGGATGTTAATTATTTTTCTTTTTCAATTGGCATTCTGTCCAATGATATAAAACTATTTGATTTATTCCGGTCTGATCCTCTGAACCCCCCTCCTCGATCCCCTGCTATACGTAAGCTAAGTTAAGACAGTAAGTTTGAAATTAAATGTTTCTCTCTGAGAGGGAGTGGGCCGTAATCCAACACGCGGGCCCAGTGCGGGTTGGCAGATGTCACATGTCTTCAAATTTTTGGTTCTAGGACATGCCGGTTTCCTCACGATGTTTTCCTTCACCGTTTTGAGAGCAGTGGTGATGAAATAATTTTCACAAAGTAAAGCGCCTATCAGGGTTCGAACCTACGACCTCTAACTCGTAAATCGCGGTCGTTACCACTGCACCACCGTTGCTCTTGCCGATACCGATACTAGAGAAGAATAATGTTATAAGTTAACGTAGTTATATACAGGGTCCCATTAAAATAGATGGACAAATTTTAACACAGCGCTGAGTTCGTCTAACCAAAGATATCCAAGAAAACAAAAACTGATTAAAGTGATTTTATTTTGACCTAAAATAATACATTTGCATTTAGTGTATTTTCGTTAGCTGATTATTTTTCTTATGCGTGTTTCTTTTTTTTTTTACTATCGTCTTTATTTTGGTGGTCTGAATGATTTATAAAAGTTTGTCCATCTATTTTAATGGGATGGGGACTTATATAAGTTAATGTGTTAGCTTTATAGACGACTAGCAGCACCCCGCGGTTTTACCCGCGTTAGTTTCGATCCCGTGGGAATATCGCGATAAAAAGTATCTTATGCGTTAATCCAGGAAATGGTCTATCTATGTACCAATTTTCATCCAAATCTGTTCAACGGTTTACGCGTGATTGAGTAACAAACATTCAAACATCTTCACAAACTTTCACATTTATAATATTATTAGTAGGATGTATACCGATTTTCGAGAGGGAAATGTTTTGGTCTGAAATCGCCAAACAAGTAACCGAGATGAAATCCCGTGCAGTATCTATAACCATCACGAGTCTTTGGTCAACTGAACCCACTCGGAATCATTTATTTTCTCTATTTTTATTGGTTAACTGGACCCACATTTAAACTTAGAAGAACATCTACTGTCACAGCAACCCGCGAACAGCTACCCATGGATACAGTCGAGACAAAAAGATGCATATACAAGGGCACGAATCTGGTAAAGAATCTACCTGTCTTTAGAAACGTACAGAAAAGGCTGTATAAAAAAAGAAATCAATCTATTGGTGCAAAAAAGTAAGATTTGACATTTGTCTATAGAGGAGTAGAGGTAAGAGGAACAGGGTGTAAAGTTCACTCAACCTCCATAGAAAAGGAAGGATCCTACGCTTCACTACAACATTATGACGCAGATACTACACGTTAATATTCAACGAAATTCCAAAGAAATAAATCAGCTGTTACCAACTCCATCCCAGCTGTACCTACGTGAGCAAGGTAAGGGCGCGAGTAGACAATATTGACAAACGCTCTGACGTCAAGCCATTTTGTGTACAGTCAACAGCAAAAGTAGATGATCAAAATCAGAAATTCAATAGGAGTCAAAACTGATCACGAATATATGGCAGCTGTACTAGTAGTTAATGTTTGGTATAATTTACAATCACATACTTTTGAATCACTTCGACGCCAAACAGTTCTGATGCGAACTCTGTTCATTAGTATTGAATTTACTTATGACCTTTACCTTCTCATTGTTACTGAGGGAACTAAAAAACGGTTACTAATAGACGAATGAAATGAAGCGAAACGCATAACACATTGTTATTAATAAATAGTATCTATAACATCGCGCCTGAAATCTCCAATCCCCGGGTTAGGTAGATGTGTACCTTAGTACACCCAGATTTCGCAGTTAAGTCCTACATCATAGGGGCGCCAGCCTATTGCCATCAACCGAACACAAATCCAGACTCCAAGCTGCTACGGAGACATTCCAGATGGAAAAACCCATAACACTTGGAATAATAATGGGAATATTGTTACAAATCTGCACTTAACATCAACTTTTTAAGGACCAGGGGGCATAAAAAGGCCATTTTGGCAGAATCATAAAAGGATAACATAATGGACAGTTAACTGTTAAGTTAATCATATCAAAACCCATTGGTGAAGCATTTTTCAGTTATTTATTTTTGTCTGTGCTAAAATACCAATCAATCCAATCCAAATCCAATCCCAATCTCTTTGATTATACCTACGAAAAGCAGCGAAAAAAAGAAAAAGACGCACTGTCTACGCCTTATTAAGATTCATAATGTTATCCTTTTATGATTCTCCAAAGTGGCCTTTTTAGGCCTGCAAGCTTACAATTAATAACAGGCCAGTAATTAATTGTAAGCTTGCAGGGTCTTCAAACAGTTATTACTGGCCAGTAACCAACCATATTATTATCCCACTTCAGGCTAAGGCTAATTGTCAAATAGAAGGAATGAGCATTTGTCATTTATTTCTTAACAAAATACATTGTGTAGAAAATCTTACATTACAAAATAACTTAAAATTGTAGAAGAATAGAAAATCTTACATTGATCACCATAACCCTTGCTTAAAGCGTGTTAGTGATTTAAGTCAGAGTTTTTACCAAGCAAAGGTTTCCAACACGATGTTTTTCTTCGCCTTATGTCAGTCTCTTAAAATAAACTTTTAGAAACAATACATAATGCTAGAAAAATCATCCAAAGCTTTATAAATAAGTGAGCAGGACTTCACCAAAAATATTTTCCTCTATGTAATTCATCTCCAAAATGCAAAAACAAAATACTCACACTTAAAAAAAAAAAGTCAAAACACTTCCAAACACAAGTCTGAAAAACCCTGAAAACTCTACGTAAATCGTAACACTTCCTTAGACACACACACACACAAACAACAACTACGCAAGTACGTGCGAGGCGTGGCAGGGGAGGGGCAATGACGTCACGGGCCGACGTCAGCGTGACGCTGTACCGACCTAGTTTCACGCGGGCTTTCAAACCAGAGAGATATTCCGTTGCGTAAATTGATTCGGTATTTTTATTTTACAATTCAACGGTATGCGTAACCAGATGGGCAATTCTCGTAAAATTAATTAATATAATTAATTAAGAACGTTCACAGTCTGATCTGTCTCAATCTGTCAAAAATACCTCTAATTTCCCTACATTTTTGACATCTATAGATTGTCGCTGAGATGAGATTGCGCCTAGATTTTTAACGTTTATTTATTACGGGAATTGACCTTCTGTCGTCATAAATTATAGGATTTAGAAAACACTTAAACACGTCAATAATAACTTTTATGTTTTAAAACTAGATGAGGTCGGTGTTTCCTATCCCGACTACCCTGAGAAGAAAGACCGAAACAAACTAAGAGGTCACAGTATCTTTTAAAGTCCAGACATAATCTTGGTCAGGTAATATGAGGACCACGCAGATGGTCTTTTGGAGAAAGTATCAAACAGATTTGAATGGACCTGTCCAGTCAGTGCACGAATTTGTCAGTAATCGTGTAGCTCAATTCAGAATACTCATCTTCAGTAATGTAGCGTAATCACTGTGGCGTAATCCTTCAAATCTATTAGTAGCGTTTGAAAGTAAAATTGTCTTCGGGACGCGGCTTTTAATAGAACCATTGTGCTACTTTAAAACCAACACTTGCTGTGATAAATAAAACGATTCGTTTGGTTATAGAAACTGCGGAGTATTTCAATTTGACAGTTCAACAACATTCATTGCGTTATTTACGTTGTTGAGCAGACAAATTTTTCGAACTTAAGAAGCAATGGATTAGCAATATGCTTCAAAATGATTCAGATTGAGGTTGAAAATGATGGGATTTCAGGAACTAGATATTGTGGTATTTGAGAACTATTACTGTACCTAATTGTTTTTCATTCTATTAGAATTGATAAGACACAATCAGCTAAATGATTTTTTTGAGTTTAAAATAATTAAATTGAAGAGAAACGGTAAATTAAAGTAATTAATTTAAGAATTTAATTTTTTTGAGTAACAGTTTTCAATGTGCCTTTTTTCAATTCATGTGTACTTTCTGAGTTTACCTTGTACAGACGCCAGCACATACAATCTGTCAAATTTCTTTAATAGATTTTCAACTTTATTGCTAAAGCAAAAGTTCAAAGTTGATGGGGAAAATTTGACAGTTTCGGGTAGCTTGATGTGCCAGCATCTGTACATTCTGACAGCTGGAAAAACTTCGTGAGGAAACCAGCACAATAATTGCGTAAAACACTTTCAATCTAAATCTGAGGATTTTGAAGGGTATTCCTCTACTCAACAACGTAAATAACGCAATGAACGTGGCTGAACTGTCGAAATGAAATGCAATGCGATCGATTGCCTTTTAAATGTGTGGTACGCAATTACCCCACACTGAAACCGCCAACCCGTCTTGAGCAAGCGTGGTGATTAATTTTCAAGCCTTCTCTGTGTGAGAAGCCTTTGCCCAGCAGTGGGACAGTAATATACTAGTATTATTTAAGGGACTACATGACCTAAAGCGCGATCACTGTCGAACTGCATAGAAAAGAAAGAGAAGCGCGATGATAAAACGCTGGTAATTTATTGCTAAACATGAAGCAATTATCTATTTAGATTTACAAAAAATCTATTGCTTGGACTAAAAAATTAAAACACTAGTGCTTTAATATGTTGCTTGTAGAATAATCTGACAAAAATCACAATGATTGTATTTATGTATTTACCACTTCGACAAGCTCCACAGTTTGTTTATAGTCGAGAACAAAGCACAAAGCTTAGGTATGGCTTCAGCATTAAAATCAAGGTCACTTGCTAACAAACAGACTGGTAGCTACGCAAAGTATACGCAAAGTATTCTATGACGCTTGTTGCTACAAAGGTTAAAGAAAATAATGGTTTCATGGACAAAAAGTTTATCAAATCAGCCAGCCAGCCTTTAAAATTAATGTTTAACCTGGACCATCATCATCATTTCAGCCGAAAGACGTCCACTGCTGGACATAGGCCTCCCCCAAGGAGTCCCGTACGGTATATCGAACTACCCTTGAACACCGCCACTTCGACCGGTTCTGTGCTTCTCGCATCCAACGGGTTCCTGCGGCCTTCACAAGGTCGTCGGACGACCTTGTGGGAGGCCTTCCAACGCTACGTCTTCCGGTACGCGGTCGTCACTCCAGAACCTTTCGGCCCCATCGGCCATCTGTTCTGCGAGCAATGTGCCCTGCCCACTTAAGTTTGGCAATTCTTCGGGCTATTAATCTGGATAGTTAAGATATTTTCGAATCTTTATTAGTTCACCCCTGACCCCATGTTAAGATTCGAAAAGGTATAAATTATCTTAAGGGTAAATTTAAATGACGGCTGATAGAGAAATGAAAAAGATGCTGCGCCGATCACGAATCCCAAATTGTTCATATAACTGCAGGAAGGCGCCGATCACAATTTGGGATACTAAGTGCAGGAAGATGATGACAAACTTTACGTGATAGATTGGTCAGAAATGTTGGAATTATAGCAAACTGTGTTAATCTCATAACTAAGAATGCTATGCTATACAGGCACTCGTTTTCCCATAATGATCAACAAGGAGAATGATTATAGTTGCTATTTACGACGGTGCAGAAGAGACATCATTTATCCTCAACAAATTCCTAGACACATTGCAAAAACACTAAAAATCTTCAACAAAACATGAGGAAGGAAACGCCAGAAAACTATTAAAACAAAGACAATATACACCACATTCAACTTCCATGCATTTCTCATACATACAGAAATATTCTAGGAAACTAAAACGATTTTATCATGGTTATACAAATTCTTTTAACCCGTAGTAAACAGTTCGCTTGTACCATGCCAAACCGAAAAATGTTTAGCCTTGAACTGCTACGAAATATATGAATGCTTGTAAACGAGGTATTTGAACACAAACGGATGAAAAAAGTGGCGAAAAGAGGGTAGAGGTAAATATTTACGTTACACTTGAGTGTGGGCTGTAATTAAATGGCAACTAGCATGGAAGTTAATGGATTTGTACAAACGCCAGCACATCAAGCTTTCAAATTTTCCCAATCAACTTTGAACCTTATCCTTTAGCGATAAAGTTGAAAAACTATCAAAGAAATTTGACAGATTTGTAGTAGGTTGATGTGCTGGCGTCTGTACAACGCGGTGTTTGATCTGTATTTATGCTAATAAACGCATTTTCTTTCTTTCTTCATTCATAATACAGGAGTTTACAAAAGAAACCCTAGTGGGTATTGTTAAAAAATACGAACCCAAAGTGTTCCTTTGCCATCCTACTTCACTCACTCAAAAGCTTTGCGTGAAGAGGGTAGTTTGTTAGAATGACAGGTTGACAGACACTGCATGGTGAAAATTACTGGTCGAATTCAAATCTGAGTTTACCTATCCACGGTGACTTGTAATTCGAAGTATCCTTTTCACGACGTGATTGTGGGACACATTAAGCACCCCACATAGCCTAGTAGGCGAAGTCCATGGGATTCTAAGAAGTTTTTGTGTTGAGCAGTGGTACTTGTTCTATTTATTCTGTGGCAGTGGTCCCATTGGTAACGGCCACGACTTACGAGTGGGTTCAAACTCAGGCAGGCGCTTATTTTTTACTAGCATCGCCCCGCGGTTTCACCCGTGTAAGTTTCGATCCCGTGTGAATATCGGGATAAAAAGTATCCTATATATTAATCCAGGAAATAGTCTATCTATGTGCCAATTTTCATCCAAATCTGTTTAACGGTTTACGCGTGATTGAGTAACAAACATCCAAACATCTTCACAAACTTTCACATTTATAGTATTAGTAGGATTAGAAATTAATGCCCCACTGCTGGGCAAAAAACTCCCTTCTCTCTTTCAGTACAGTGGGTCGTCTTAGGGGCGGATTTGATGGAGTTGGAGTATACGTTTATGGGCACTATGAGAAGCAAAGAATTGTAAAAAAAAATGTTTAAAAACATGTTTGGGACAATTTGGGTAATTTTTATTTTCAGTATATCGCGGGTTTTTTTTACATCATCTCATACTTTACAACTAGAAGAATAATTTCTTTCCAGTAAAATTTTTCACCCGAGCTACCATTTTTGAAATATAGAGCGTTTTATAAAAAAAAATTAAATACTCCTAACTCTGAAATGGTGCGTCGTAGGGCCATGCTTCTCAGAACCTAAATGGTTTCTATGGTCAAGGATAACCCGATACTGCAATAAAATTGCTACATTTTCTTTCGCTTTCGCATTTTGCTGACAGATTTAATTTAGGTATGTCGTTTACAACCTAACTTTTAATATTATAAATAATTAGTTTGTTTGTTACCATTTCACGCCTAAATCACTGAACCGATCATCCTGAAATTTTGCATATACGTTGTCAGGTGTACAGTAACGGGCATAGGGTACCTTTCATACCGAAAAAAGTGATGTTCCCGAGGAAAACAACAATAGCGTTATTATGAATAATGATGGCGCCACGTGTCTTTCAAATCAAAAACCGAACAACGTCTGTCGGGTCAGCTAGTATACTATATAATAACGAGCTGAAAGCGATCTTTAAAAAACTTCCTTTGAATGGATTAAAGGGAGAAGGAGAGAATACTGCAGGTATCTTTTAACACATCTAATGGACACCAGTAACCCTTTCCGACATACAAAGGCTCTATAAGTTCTGAGTTGAGTTGCACGGTTACTGACAAATGCTTGCACTGACTGGACAGGTCCACTCAATCTGTGTGGTTCTTTCCTCAAAAGACCATTTCAAAAACTAATCTACATCTAATCTAATGTACATGGTCCTCAAAGATTATGTCCGGATTTTTTAAATACACATTGACATTTATGAATTTTATTTAGACAATGACATGAATATTTACTTTGTAAGTACTTTTTTATTTAATTATTGTGAATGTGAGGACTATGTGGGTCATTTCTTTTTTCCTTCTTAGCTTTAATTATGATCTGGCAGTTTGAATAGTTTATGCGGCCTACCCAAATGTCCTGTCTTTGGTATTGTTCGTCGAATCGTTGAGCTCCTCAAGTTCTGAGTTGAGCTGCACGATTTTTGACAAATGCGTGCACTGATTGGACAGGTCCGCTCAATCTGTGTGGTTCTTTCCTCAAAAGACCATTTCAGACACCAATCTACATGGTATTCACACGATCTGACCAAGATTTTGTCTGGACTTTAAAAGAAACTGTGACTTCTAAGTTTGTTTCGGCCTTTCTTCTCAGAATAGTCAGATAGGAAACGCCGACCTCACCTAGTTTAAAAAAAAATGTGATTGACGTGTAAAAGTGTTTGTACATACAAACCTACTTACAGAAATAAATCATTTATCATTTATAGCTCGATTGATGAGGTAATACAAGTCTTGTTAAGATAATTAGCACTCCAATACACTGCAAATTGTTTGTTAGTGTTATTAGTGAAAAACACAAGACACTCTTTGTAAAAACCTTTTGCGGCCGCCAGACGATATGGTGTACCTGAACGAAATAAATGAAATTATTTGAGAAACAATGGTGTGTTATAATTATAAGTAGCAGCAATATAAAAAAACAAGTGCGAGTCGGACTCGCACACGAAGGGTTCCGTGCAACAAGGCAAAAAAGCCGAAAAATACACGTTTGTTGTATGGGGGCCCCCCTTAAATAGTTAGATATTATATTCTGTATTTGTTGTTATAGCGGCAACAGAAATACATCATCTGTGAACATTTCAACTGTCTAGCTATCATAGTTCATGAGATACAGCCTGGTGACAGACGGACAGGCGGACAGTGGAGTCTTAGTATTAGGGTCCCGTTTTTACCCTATGGGTACAGAACCCTAAAAATGTAGTATTACGGCAATTCTTCATTCTTGGTTTTAAAATGTGGACTTGTAGAGTGGGATGTCAAAATGTTAATTTCGACTAATATGCTGCACCCTACTTGCGCGATGCACTATCAATCACAACCTGAAGCATTTTCAGGGATATTGCTAATCCATTGCTTCATATGTTCGAAGAATTTGTCTGCTCAACAACGTAAATAACGCAATGAATGTTGTTGAACTGTCAAAATGAAAGTCATTGCTACTGATAGTGTGTTACGCGATTTCCCCTCAGCCGTCTGGATTTGTCCGGATATGTTTTGCCCGGTCTTGTCCGGCTTCTTTGCACCCCGTCCGTACATGTCCGGTCTTGTCATTTGTTCGGATTTTTCTAATTGATGGGTTTAAAAAAATATATATATTAAAGAGTACTGTTAAATGTCCGGACTTTTTTGCAAATGACCGGCTATTTGTCAGGACTTTTAACAATTTCGAAATGTTAAAGTTCAGCAAACATTTATCTACTGCTAAAACTTTGAAAAGTATACCTCACTTTCGCTTGCGACCATTATATCAAATAATGGTCGCAAGCGCCACTGAGTGCGAGGTTTTGAATTCGATAACCGAATTAGGCAAAGTATCTATTATTGATTTTTTCAAAACAAAACTTCCTGTAGATAGTTCCTTCCGCCTCTTCGTATTTTTAACCAGCGTTAAAAGCTCTCGTGCGAACAAAACCTAAAGAATGGCGCCTTCAAAACATTGCAATAATTCCTGTATCTCCTCATAATGTGTTCTTTATTAATTGTTTACTCCGAGAGCAAGTACGACTGTGCGTGAGTTATATTTAGACATTTTAATTTTAACAAACGCCGCGCTGACATCGACCTAACGCGGACTGTTATTAGGATAGACGGGTATTTAATGTTATGTGATGTTTCACAAACATTTTTTTTTTTTCATTTATTTTTCAGACAAAGTCCATTCCATTATTACAATTAGAAAAACATAAAATTAAAATTGAACACATACACAATAAAATAACACTCAGACATTCAAATCAACTCAAATGAATAAGTTAAATTAAAATATTAAAAAATTAAATTAAAATGTGTGTGGGTCGTTTTGCGGTTCAGCCGAGTAAAAAGATGATTTAAGTTTTGTTCCACATTCGCCCCATATTTGAGATTCCTGTTTCGCCCCACATTTTGTTCCATAATCGCCTCAGATGTGCGTGTATTTATTTAACAGTGTATTTATTTTTAGCTCTTATTGGATGGTTCTCTATCTATTGGTTTAACTTCATTCTCGTTTCAAGTGTAGTTACGTGACATAACGAATTACTTTTTTTTTGTTTTTTGATTTTCGCAATGTTAATTACTTACTTTTGTATAGAATAAAAAATTTCTATAGTCCGACTTTTAATTAGCTGCAGTAAAATGACACTTCTTAATAACTCATTTCGGATTGAGTTTAGAGATATGCATGTCAAATAAGTTTCGTTTGTTACACTATTCTGTACTAGAAAAACAAGATTTGGTTGATGGCCGCGAAAAAACAAAAGGACGCCAATTTCAGTCATTTAAGTAACACATAAGCTGTCATTTTACTGCAGCTAATTAAAAGTCCGACTATAACTGCCACTTCTCCTTCCAAGCTAAATTACTAGGAAGTGGTGAAGGGTTGAATAAATGACTACCTATTAATTTGATTTGATTTTAAAAGGGGGTGTGCCCTGTTATCATTGTAGTGTTTATAGGGTAAAATTGCCTTTACAAACTTTTCATTTAAAAAAATCAGTCCAGCAGAGGGTTACCCGTTATTTCAAAAGGTAAAACTAGTTAACCGAGTTAAAAGATTATGTCTAGCAGTGGAAGTTTATGACCTGTTATTATGACGTTTTCAAGAATTTCATGTACTAAATAATTTTCTCAAAAATACTACAGAAAAAATTATTAATTCAAGAAAGATTCCAGTATAAAATTGTCGCCCCGGGCAAATCGTAGGAAATATGGGAGAAGCAAGTATTTCAGCTGGTGTATGGAAATAGCCAAATATATGTTATAATTTATTTGATATTGTTACGTTATGGATTGGAGGTTTTAGAACATTTTAGACAGAAATATAATATAATAATATAATATTCCACAACTATCACACAACGCCGTCTAGTCTCAAGCTAAGCAGAGCTTGTGTTATGAGTACTAGACAACTGATAAACATACTTATATATTTGACAAAATAACTGACAAATTGTGAGGTGCTTGCTGTAGGGTACTAACTAATATACTAATGTGTTTAAATTTTTCTCAGAAACTATTTGTGTTAAAACAAAGCCAATTTAAATAAGTTTCCTGACACATATATATACTACTGACATAGATACTGACATAGTCAGACATTTGACATGCAAAATTTTACAATAAGTAGTCTGTCAGTGAATGAATGAACTTTTACGTCCCAAGACCTTGGGGCCTTCAAAGGCCACTTTGGCAGAATCATAAAAGGATAACATTATGAATCATAATGGACAGTTAACTGTTAAGTAAGTTAATCGTATCAAATCCCATTGGTGAAGGATGTTTCAGTAATTTTTTTTTGTCTGTGCTTAAATACTATCATCATCATTTCAGCCGAAAGACGTCCACTGCTGGACATAGGTCTCCCTCAAGCACTTCCACTTCGACCGGTTCTGTGCTTCTCGCATCCAACGGGTTCCTGCGGCCTTCACAAGGTCGTCGATCCACCAAATACTATGTTATTCAATTCAATCCAAATCCAATCCTAATCTCTTTGATTATACCTACGTAGTGCAGCAAAAAACAGAAAAACACGGACTGTCGTCGCCATATTATGATTCATAATGTTATCCTTTTATGTTTCTGCCAAAGTGGCCTTTTTAGGCCCCCTGGTGGTCCGTAACAATGCAAAAACATTTCGACAACTTCTCCCTTTATTCACGACGATGCACAACATTCACATTGCTACACACTTGCAGTCTCATACCAGGGGTGAAGGCTAGCACTAGTGTACTAGTACATCAAACGTGATCGCTTATAGCAACACCTGATGAACGAGACCAACTCAATCGTCGCCTACACTTTGATGTTTTGCCAACCGACTGTTACTGTGCAAGCAAAGGAGGACAGAGGGTTAAGTTGTAACAGGGTTTCGAATCAAAGGTATTAATTAGGTGTCGTGGCTAAGTAATACCAGCCGCACGGGTAGGTCGGTTCGTGGATAGGTGACCATTCATTACATATCGCGACCCCTGCGTGCGCAGTTGGTTCCGGCTGTCATTCGTAGATACTTGACAGTCGTTATGAGTATCAGAAACCCGAAAGTCAGACAATCTGTCTTGCCAAGGGGTTCGTCGGGTTGTGGAGGTCAGATAGGCAGTCGTTTCATGTAAAATACTAGCATAGTTAGACTGGAAGCCGACCCCAACATAGGAAACGGCTAAGCAGATGATGAATGAAATATCTTTTGGGAAAGTTTGATCAACACAGTCGAGGGATTGATGCACTTAGGGGTTTATTTATAAACGTTGCTTAGAGTTAAGTAATGATAAGTGATTTGCAAGGAATTTAATGATTTTGTATTATTCAATAAGCTAACAAAGATGAAGTCTCCATTTATCATTTAGTCAATTTATTTTAATGAAGAGCTACAGACAGCGTTGAGCGGCTCTAAAAAACATTACTCATAATTTAGGACGTTAAGAGTACGATTTAAGCGTGCACGTGGACACTATCATATCATCATAATCAACCTATAATGTTCCCACTGCTGGGACACAGGCCTCCTCTCTGTGAGAGGGAGTGGGCCGTAATCCACCAAGCGGGCGGGTTGGTAGATGTCACATGTCTTCGAAGTTTTGGTTCTAGTACATGCCGGTTTCCTCACGATGGTTTCCTTCACCGTTTTGAGAGCAGTGGTGATGAAATACTTTACACAAAGTAAAGCGCCTGTCTGGGTTCGAACCTACGACATATAACTCATAAGTCGCGGCCGTTACCACTTGGCCACCACTGCTCTCACCACTATCACTACTATCGTTGGTAAAAAATTGGCAAACCAAAGAGGGATGAGAAGAGAACTTCGAAGAAAACTCCTAAAGACGAAACTTATATTTGAGTAACATGGAGAAGCATAATTAGCCTATAATGTTCCAACTGCTGGGACACAGGCCTCCTCTCTGTGAGAGGGAGTGGCTGTAATACACCAAGTGGGCCCAGTGCGGGTTGGCAGATGTCTTCGACTTTTTTATTCTAGGACATGACGGTTTTCTCACCATGTTTTCCTTCATCGTGGAGAAGTGGTGATGAAATAATGATTAATTTACACAAAGTAAAGCGCCAGTCTGGGTTTGAACCCACGACGTATCACGTACGTACAACTCATAAGTCGCGTCCGTTCCACCCACGTTCCACCATATTCTCAGTTTTCTTTGGAAACTTCTTCTCAACATGAACAATTTTTACTATAGGACCAAACCTGAAATCGCGAAAAACAAACAGCTGTTCCCTACATTTTGACAAGTTATACGAACATAAATGTAGGGAACAGCTGTTTTTTTTTGCGATTTCAGGTTTGGTCCCATAGTAAAAGTTTTTCATAATGACGAGTACAATGACCTCTTAAGAGGTTGTTAATGTTTTACCAATAACCCTGTATATGTGCTATTATGAAACGGTCTTATTATCTCAAAGTAGCAATCGTTATTTCAAGAGAAAGAAAATCGCTACTATAGGAGACCTCTGAATAACCCATCAGAAAATACAGGCGTGATGTTATACAAAAACAAACAATCTAATCTACTTTCGCGATTTATTTGCCAAACATGTAAACAAATATGAGTATTTGGAAAAATTATTTTAATTCCTACACAATAAAGTTCAGTTTACGCTACAACTTAAAATATTTTTATAACTTTTTGAATAGCGCTAGTCATTCTGAAACCAACTTAATTAAAACCACTAAAATAAAGTTGATATTTTCTTAACTTGAAACAACATCAAATCACATCACACTAATATTATAAAGGTGAAAGTTTGTGAGTGTGTGTGTGTGGGTGTGTGTTTATATGTTTGTTCCTTCTTCACGCTCAAACGGCTGGACCAATTTTGCTAAAATTTGGTATGGCGGTAGCTGACACCCTGGATTAACATATAGGCTATTATCCCGATATTCCCACGGGATCGACATTTACGCGGGTAAAACCGCGGGGCGCAGCTAGTTAACCAATAAAGATTAAAAAAAATAAATAATAATAGACCATAAATGGTCCTTCTGCATCCCATCTTGCCGTGGCCAGTGCATCGCGTTACTGACGCGCTCGCATCGCCCTGCCACACCAGTGACCTCACACCGATCGAGATCCAACGATTACAATTCCACACTACACAGTACGGTAGAGGCTGTCAAGTTCTACCTTTAGCAATAGATACTGGCTGGTCTTAACTGTTTGTGTGTTCCATTCGAACGTTCAAGCAAGTGTCAAAAATTTTAAATATGGTGTTTTGGTAAAATTAAAAAAGTGCCAGAAATAACGTTGAACTGTAAAGTCTTTTTATAAATATAATAGTTCCAAGTCTACATTCTTTTTTTTTTTGAGTTTGAGGTTGAGATCACTCCCTGCCTGCAATAAATGCCCCGTGATGTCATTACTTTCTATTACCATTGGTGCCCCAGTGGTATCGACCTCGACCTATGAGTTGAAGGTCGTGAGTTCGAACCCAGGCAGGCGCTTTACTTTGTGTATTTAATTGCATCACCACTGCTCTCAAAACGGTGAAAGAAGACATCGTGAGGAAACCGGCATGTCCTAGAACCAAAAAATGATCCACCAACCCGCACCGCTCGCGTGTTTGATTACGGCACACTCCGTCTCACAGAGAGGAGGCCTGTGTCCCAGCAGTGGGACCGAACATTATAGGCTGATTATGCTATGTATGACACGGCTTGTAATATTTAGAATCATGCTGCCCTCTAAATCAAAATACGATTACAAACTTTATCAAAATTAATCAACATTAATTTACTACGAACTTCGACGCGCTGCCAGACCACGTAATTAGACAAAGACAATACAAATCAATCAATGAATGCGATCAAAGATTAAAGTATCAGACAGACAGCTGTCGAAAGTTTTCTACTAAACTTTCATAAGGCGCGGGCCAGACTGCAGGGACGTGAGACAAGGACGCGTAGGCGCGGCGTCCCTTTCACGTATCTTCATTGTTCTTCATGCAAAATTCTGGCACAAAACATACAGGAAGGACGAGACGCAGGTGCGTTAGTTTTTCGGCTGCTGCGTCCTATTGCTAAAATATACTAAACTAGTTGCGCCCCGCGGTTTCATCAGCATAAGTGTCGATCCCGTGGGAATATCGGGATAAAAAGTAGCCTATATGTTAATCGAGGGTGTCAGCAACCTCCATACAAAATTTTATCAAAGTTAGTTCAGCCGTTTGAGCGTGAAGAAGTAACAATCATATAAACACACACACACTCACAAACTTTCGCCTTTATAATATTAGTGTGATTGACGAGACGCGGACAAAATATAAAGGTCAAAGCTCAAAATCGCACGTCACCGCTACAAATAATGCCCGGTTCTTATAAACTAAAGAGAGTTATTTAATGTCTTTGTTATAAACATAATTGAATCGTTTAGCTCACCAATGGTAGCATTTTTATTGCCAAACTGAGCAAATAATAAATAGATTCGCAAGCAAATTTTACCTGCGATATCTACTTCCATTTGGGAGGGTCTACTATGAAAAGCTATGAGGTATTTTCTTAATTATTGGTAAAGATACAAGAGTCTTTACTTTAACCAATAACGGTCCATAAATTACAGGAATCGGCCATAATTATGACGGACAGTATGAAGCGTTTTCGTCCAGTCCGTGTCTGCGCCTGGCCTTTGCCTTTTCTATAAACATAATCTCGTGTCGCCTCTGTGTCCCGTCCTTTTCTCACGGAGTCACGGCACTTCTGTCTGGCTCGCGCCTAAGAGAAACAAAGTTTAGCCGTTGACTTGAGGAGTTTATGCTGTCCTTGTCTTGTCTGCAGAAGATTTATTGTGTGGACTTCATAATGGAGTTTATCTTTAAGTTTTAGTTTATTTTAGGATAGACAGAGGTCTCGTTGCTTCGAAAAAAGGCATGTGGCAGGAGGATTTATTGTTGTTTCGTGAATAATGAAGAATCTATGGCGTACTAACTTATTAGAAACTATAGTGTGACGTCTGAAAATTGCTGTGGAAGGACTGTCACATAGGTAGAACCCTCACCCCAAGTTGCTACCCAGTAAGTACTAACCACAGCATAATCAGCCTAGAATCTTCCCACTGCTGGGACACAGGCATACTCTCTGTGAGAAGGAGAGGACCGTAATCCACCACGCGGGCTCAGGGCAGATTGGTAGATGTCACATGTCTTCGAACTTTTGGTTTTCCTTCACCGTTTTGAGAGCTGTGGTGATGAAATAATTTACACAAAGTAAAGTGCCTGACTGGGTTCTAACCTACGACCTACAACTCGTAAGTTGTGGCCTATACCACTGGGACACCACTGCTCTATTGCTATCAACGGTCACAAATACAGCAGCCCGTACTTTGTATTTGCAGGGTTTAATTAATTTTTGGTTTCCAAGCTTCTTTTTTGTTAAAGGACTAAACTAATATTTATCTTCTGTCCTTTTCTTAATGAAATAGAAAGAAAAAGATGCCTGAACTTAAATTTATTTTAGTTTGCGAACAACAGAATCGGCGCCAATACTTACATAAACAATAATAAAACAAGTGCAAAGAACATTAAAAAATGTTTTCAACGTTTTTTTACCATTATTTAAAAAATGGACAATGATTTACCAGGCCTTACCGCCCGGCCCGGGCAAGGCATTCCCTAACCGTGCTGCTTGAACTGTAATAGACTTATCATAGACGTACAGACGCCAGCACATCAAGCTACTACAATCTGTCAAATTCCTTTAATAGATTATCAACTTTATCGCTAGAGCATAAGGTTCAAAGTTGATTGGGAAAATTTGACAGTTTCGAGTAGCTTGATGTGCTGACGACTGTACATCAGGCTTTACATTTCTAGTTTTAGCTGACCTCGCATTGTAAAGGTTTTTCGTGCAATCAGAAGTCAGCTTATACTGGCTAGCTTTGATGTGTAGCCGTGCGTACCACAGACAAACATTTTGGGTTTTATGCAAATCAGATGCTGTCTACTGAGTCTTAGGTATTTTGTAACTGAAGAGACAGCTGTGCTGCTGGGGAGTTTGTTGCGCCATTACTTCTTCCCAGCGAAAGCACTAGGAAGTGGTGAAGGGCGGGCGTTTTGGGGGACTGTCTTATGTCATTTTGACGTTCGAAAAGTGCTGATTCTCAGCCTAGTTTGAATAAATGACTTTTGATTTTGAAACTCCCATCAGGTGAAATGTTAATGGATTTTCCATCAAGAACTTCTCAGTGCGACTGCGAAATTAATTAAATTAATGATAAAACTCTGTGAATTCTTTACCAAGTCTGTTTACAAAATTGGACGTGTAATGAAAAATTTCGTTCAAAACGTGTGTTAAGTATAATGAGCTCATAACCTGTTTTTTCGCCTATTAGCATAGAAACAAAGGAATAAAGGTGCTTGTTTGAATCCTATTAGCGACACACAATGGCTGGACAGATTTCTGGGACCTCCACCCTTGCGTGGAAAGTGACCACCGATGTATAGTGGCCTAGATCTGACCACGATAAACCAGGACAAATAAAAATCTATCATGTAAGTGACACGCAGAGATGCACAGTACCAAAAAAAAATCAGCTGTTCCCTACATTTTGACGAGTTATACGAACATAAATGTAGGGAACAGCTGATTTTTTTTTCGCGATTTCAGGTTTGGTCCCATAGTAAAAGTTGTTCATAATGATGAGTACAATGACCTCTTAAGAGGTTGCTGGTGTTTTACCAATAACCCTGTATTTAAGTCCCATGTTATAGGGGGCGAGTTACCTATCACCGGGCAGCAATTCAGACTCCAGAGGGCTACTGAGAAACTCCTGATGAAAAAGCACAACAACAAGGTCCGACTTCTGCTTCTTCTTAGCATGTCGATAGCAATCTAAATGGACTCGGCCCAGAATTCGGCTACTTGTTTGGCGCCTTCACCAGCGTCCATCAGTTCCTGTAACGTGCAGCTGACAGGCCTCGCAGGACACGATATTAAGTGTCCCATCGTTTGTGGAACAGCACCACATTTACACTCCAAGGGGGAGTCGTCTGTGAATCTCCACCTGAACAGGTTTTCCTTGCTTCGGCCAACCTTGGTCCGAAGACTTCCAGGTTACCCAAGGTAACTCATGTCCTGGTGGGACTCATGCTGTGACCAGTAGACCAACGAAGCAGAGGGAGAGAGAGGTTTAAAAAGTGTTAGATAAAAAACCTTTTTTAGCTCACACTGCACAATGGGCATTAAAAACCTGCATCCTAATTCGTAAGACTATCAATCACCTTATGCATCATTTTGAAGGATAATAATCCATTGCTACAGATGTTCAAAAATTTGTCTGTTCCACAACGTAAACAACGCAATGAATGTTGTTGTTGTCAAAATGGAAGCCATTCCTACTGTTAGTGTTTTACGCAATTATTACCCTCACTGATGTTGTTCTAATACGAGAGAAAAAAAAAATACACCACAAACGTTTTGGTAAGAAATCATGTTTTTAAGGTGATTTCAACTTCCTAAAGTTTACGAAAACGACTCCTCAAAGCTAGATAAACGGAAGAACTGTCCCAGAAATATATTAGCGTCTATTTTGAAACGAATATACGTCTATTTATTTTCCAGTATGGCCGCGAGGACTTAACGTGCGTCATTTTAAGTACCAATTTAATATCATTCAGATGATTGATGATGCCGAGTTATGGGATGATTATATATAGTTACTATTATTGTATGATAGTGAAGGCAGTCAAATGTGCGACGACTGTTTTTTTTTACTTTATTTTAAACTAGCTGACCCGGCAAACGTTGTTTTGCCATATAAATTATTTCTAGCTGCCCAGCGCTACTTCGTTCGCGTGGTGTCCTACCCCTTACCCTGCCCTACCCCTACCCTACTACTACCCTATTCCTACCCTACTCCTAACCTACTCCTACCCTACTCCTATAAGTAAAAAAAAAAGATAAAAAGTATCCTATGTCCGTCTCCTGGTTCTAAGCTACCTCCCCACCAATTTTCAGCAAAATCGGTTGAGCCATTCTTGAGTTATAAATAGTGTAACTAACACGACTTTCTTTTAACAATTTTCCAGTTATATGTATATATTTCAGAATTTTCGATTATCTTGGTAAATTGAAAAGAAAGAGGGGCTTGTGGCTAAGTAATAACAGCCGCACGGGTCTATCGATCAGGTTAAGCTACGCTTGCCGCGGGTGGTCCGTCGATGGGTGACCATTTTTACGTACCAAAACACCTCCGTGTCTAGGAAAAGTACGTTAAGCCGTTGGTCCCGGCTGTCATTGGTGGATCTTTGGCAGTCGTTACAGGTCGCCAAAAGTCCGCAAGTCTGGCAACCAGTCTTACTAAGGGTATCGTATTACAACTGGGTTGTGGAGGTCAGATAGGCAGTCGCTCCATATAAAACTCTAGTACCTACCCAGCTGCATCCAACATAGTTGGGAAAAAACTAGTCAGATGATGGAAAATTAAAAGAATACTTGACGCAGTGTACTGCTGTTTTATTTGAAAAGAAAATTACTTCGGAAAACTTTACCAACAAACTTCCATATTTTTTCAACTAAATATTTAACATCAATTTTCATCTTGACATTTCAGTAAAACAACCAAAGACTACAATATTGAAAAATGTTAAGAAAAACGCGAAGTTGCTCCGTGACGAAGTGGTCATTGTGATTCAAAGCCGCTTCCATTCTCTATGGCTCCGTGGTGACCTACTTACTGTATGACGCACTACTGACGTCACGCTTTGTCTATGGTTTTACATTGTGTGGAGTGTAATTGTTGGACGTATGGTGTTTGTTTTATTTATATGCTGTAACGATGGCGTCCGTACAGTCACGAGCAAAAGTAAGTATACACTTCGCTTTATTCAAAGTCGATTTTCTCCTTTATTTTTGAATGAAATTTTATATTAGTAGGAACATAGTATTTTCGAACCCTTAGATATATGTAAAGTGTCGTATTTCAACGTTGTATTCGTTATTTCGTGAAAAAATCGCAATTTAAAGTTGTCGAGTGTTGACATATTGGTGCTCGTGACTGTACACTATGGCTTGGAAGTTTAGCTTGATCTTAGACTGTTAATTTTAATGAAGATTTGCGTCAAAGGCCAGAAAATAATAAATTATGTTTTTTTTAATCATTTCTGATTTATATACAGTGTGAGTCTTCATAATGTGCACATAACGAAATGAGGGAAACATAGCTTAATTTTATCGACGGAAAAAATATTTGAAAAAATAAAAAAATATTTAAAAGGATCTTTATCTGCTAAAGTATGGTAATTGCAAGGCCTTTCTTTAACAGTTGCTAGGAAATGTTGTGATTGAGTTATAACATGGTATTTTTACGTTTAGAAATCTGATACGATGGAGAATAATTTAAAGTAATAAAAAAAGGTAGGTAATCGGGGCTTTTATTGAGTAATTTTACAATTATTGTAAAAATTGATGAAAAAATATCAGATTTTTGTTAAAAAATGAGGGCGATTGTTTACACAGAGGGGTCACAGCAGCGAACAAGAATTTTAAAAATGTTACAAATTTTTTTTTTTTCAGATTTTTTTAAATATTTTTTCCGTCGATAAAATTAAGCTTAGTTTCCCTTATTTCGATATGTGCACATTATGAAGACTCACACTGTATATAAAATTCAAAGTCCTGACTGACTGATATATCAACGAACAGACTTAACCGCTGCGCGCTGGTCCTAGAGACATGAAACTTGGAGGGTGTGTTCTTTGTGAAGAGTAGGTGTCCACTACAAAAGGGTTTTTCGACATTCCACCCCTAAGAGGCTGAATGGGGGTAGGGTGAAACACGCGGACGAAGTCGCGGGTAGAAGCTATCTATAAAAATAATAGATCAGCACCGATGTCAGACAGGTCGATGGATCAGGATAAGCTACGCTTGCCGCGGTTGGTCCGTGGATGGGTGTCTTTACGTACCATTTGATGTAGGTACGACTATTATCTGACTATCTGGTGTACCTATTGTGTGTCTTTTTTTTCACCTCAGTGTCTCGGAAAAGTACGTTAAGCCGTTGGTCCCGGCTGTCATTCGTGGATCTTTGACAGTCGTTACGGGTCGTCAGAAGCCCGAAAGTCTGACAACCAGTCTTACCAAAGGGTATCTATCGTATTACCCAGTAACTAGGTTGTGGAGGTCATATAGGCAGTCGCTCCATGTAAAATACTGGTATTCAGCTGCATCCGGTTTACTGGAAGCCGACCCCAGCATAGTTGGGTAGGTGGCAATGGAGAAGAACGGGCAAGAAACTCCATGGAAGCTCTTTGCATCTTGGTACTAATCAAATTAGGTAGGTACCAATTTTCGCCCTAACTCTACGAGAAGCATTTGAAATGTATGATCAGAGAATATCAAATCTTACTAAAGCTCTTCAAAAGGTCAGCTAGGATTTCTGTTCCTTAGAAATACGATGAGATATTATCAATTTTTATTTACCCTGAACTTTTGACATTTTAGCTTATAGGATGTACCGAGCCCTGTAAAGGTCCTTTAACTCCCGATCGAAAAATACATTATACTTGGTTATTCGTATATTTTCTCGGCTAAACATGTGACTAAACTATCGAATCGAACGGTCAATTTCCCAACTATGTTGGGGTCAGCTTCCAGTCTAACCGGATGCAGCAGGATACCTACCAGTATTTTACATGTAGCAACTACTTACTTTATAACTGCAAGAGTACGAGCAGTTACTATACTTGCAGTGCGGCTGACGAGAAAATACGCACTTGAAACCTGTCAGTTCCATAAAACGAATAGGTGTTTTGCGAATTTGATCTTTATGAGGTACTAGAATTGTCACACTGACAGGTGTCAGAAGCGCATTCACTCGACGACCGGACTGTATAATATAGGCTGGTTTTATCGTCACGCGTTTCGGCAGCGCCGTTAAGCGCGCGCGTTCGAAGATGTATTGTGTACACTAAGGGTCAGTTCACACCGAGACGCGCAGTTTTCAAGATAGAAATACAATTACAGACCTTATCTACTACACAAAAAGGTACACGATTCAGTGAGCTACGCCGCGCTGCGTAACTCGACGTAGTAAGTAGACACTGAATTGTGTACCTTTTAGTGTAGTAGATAAGGTCTGTAATTGTATTTCTATCTTGAAAACTGCGCGTCGCGTCGCGTCTCGGTGTGAACTGACCCTAAAACGCATACTGCTCAACGGCGCTGCTCAAGCGCGTGACTTTGAAACGCAACTACTACCCCATACATCTTCGAACGCGCGCGCTCCATCGGCGCTGCCGAAACGCGTGACGATAAAACCAGCCATAACTGCAAAATAACATCGGATATTTATAGTCATCACATAGTTACAATAACTTTTCCTTTTGTCTTTATTTTTCGTACATGTTATTTTTACTATGGAAACGTGCCTGGTCATATTATTAACTACAAGTTAATGACAGTATTATTACAGTGAACTTTAATAAAATAAGACGTTCTCTCATTTTTAATGTCCTCGTTGAATAGGAGAGGGGAGAGGCTAGAAGCGTAATATGTTTATTTGCACATGGCATGGCCTACATTGTGTAAATAGATCTATGTATGTATACTAAGTTAGTATGAAATTTTATATTTAACTGTAACAGGCGATAATATGTGTTTAAAGAGTTGACCTTTTGTGAAACAAAGGTGTGGGAAATTCCATTTTTTTTTTCTTGCTTATGAGATTGATCACACCTGATGGAAAGCGATGGATGAGGTCTATGATGGAACGAGCGTGCCCAGAAGATAATAATAAGTTTATTCATCAAAAAGTAAAAATACAATGTCACAAACTGAGCATCGTTTGTATCTTTTAGATGCCTAAGGCACTGGAACTCCCACGCATTGACGAAACACAGCAGGCTGCTTGACGCCGGACTCCGGTGGGAGGGTGGTCGCAAACCAGGCGGGCGTTAGCCCTACCACCGCAAGGGAAGAATTGGCCAGTGAAATAAGGTGTTGGTGTGACTGTCCAAGATGCGCCGACCGCTCGGTTCAGTTGAGTAATTGGCGGAACAAACTGCGCTACACGAGGAGGCTTCTTCATGCATCTTTCTTTAGTCAGGGATAATAATTGTTTCTAAACTTGACCAGACACCTGGCGCTCTAGCGCCACTCGTGTTCAGTACAGTGTGGGGCAGCATTCCAGAGAGGTGCCTTGGGTTGTAGGCGCCAATTTGCCATGTAAGAGCCATTTCATACAACTCTCAAAGAATGACAGTTGCGATTTGAATACACGAACAATTTAGGTTGGTATTCTATTTGATGAACAATTCATTTTCCTGAATTTACTGATTACTTGAAAATATTGAAACATCAACTTAAAGCAATAGAAGCCTTTGTGCTACGAACACAAATAAAATGGTTACTGTCATAAATTCATAGACTTACAGAGATTTAAGTAATAGTAATAGAAATAATTCAGCTTTATTCTTGTTTGCTACTTTTAAGGTCATATAACCTAACGTGAGCATTTACGTCCTTACGTTAGTCGACGTATCGGAGCTTCTGATGGAGCTCCGATACGTCGACTCGGCTATGGCTAGGCGACGCGACGCCACGCTTACGGCTCGACGACCGCTGGTTGATGGTGCAGCAGGCAGGCCGGAGGGGTGAGAGGGGCAAGTGTGGATAAAGAGACGTAAGCTCGGGTACGGAGAGAAGTAAGCGCGGGGACGTCGAGCCGTAAGCGCGGGGCCGACGAGCCGTAACGCACCGCACCGCGCTTCGTGAGCTTGTGCCGAGGCGAGGCGATTACGTTACGATTCCGATTAGTGTGCGTTGCAGTAGGGAGTTTCATACAAAGAATACTGAACGGCTCGAGTTGATACGGTGACGATCCCTTTCCAGTTTGATATGACATATCCTTTATTCATTCTTTCACTGACAGAACGCATAACCTAAACCGGTGAAGCTAGAACCATGACATTTTATTTTTATAATTAACCCCATAACGGGGTAAATAGGACATGACAGTATGTATGGAAGTTCGTCAGCTTTGCCGATGGAAAATCCCATCAGAGAATTCGGAGACGGCTTTTACACAATAAACTTGAGCAAATACAACCGCAACACACCGACTGCGACTATTCAACGCGCCTATTCTAATAGGCAGAGAAACGAATACTCGTACCTATTGAATCATTTACGATCTACGTTGTCTATGGCAGCGCGCCAAAATTTGACGAGCCGCCATTTTTTTAAACGTCTTGTTTACACACGCTAAGCATGCAATAGCAGATGATCCTCGCATCAAAATACTTAGTTGTTAGATTTAATTGATACGCTGTCGATTTTATTAGATTGCTTGTTTTAAAAAGTGTGGTTATTCTTAGGCCCTGTAACCATAAACAAGGTAATTTAATTGCATAACACATGAAATGGTAATCGATTGCAATGCTTTTTATTCTGACAGATAAATATAACAGCCGCACAGGTCAATCGATTGCCGCGGTTGGCCTGTGGATGGGTGACCATCTTTAAATACCGAGACCCCTCCGTGCCTCGGAAAGCACGTTAAGCCGTTGGTCCCGGCTGTCATTCGTGGACAGTCGTTACGGGTAGTCAGAAGCCCGAAAGTCTGATAACCAGTCTTACCAGGGTTTATCGTATTACCCAGTAACTGGGTTGTGGAGGTCAGATAGGCAGTCGCTCCGTGTAAAATACACTGGTATTCAGCTGCATCCGGTTAGACTGGAAGCCGACCCCAACATAGTTGGGAAAAGGCTAGGCAGATGATGAGATGAATTTTCAAACCTATGAAGCAATGGATTAGGAATTTCCTCTGAATTCCTCGTATTGTGATTGAAAGTTTGTTACGCAGGTTAAACTGTCATTTGTACGTTTTCGTAGAATACAGCTGTATTTTCTTTAAGTTTTCGAAATGACAATTTCATTAAATTAATTTTATGCGTTGACATTTATATGTGTCACATTAAAACAGATTTACAGCATAAACATTCAACAGTAATTAATTATAATCTCACGTGCACTTAGCACCAATTTCCTTCCCGCCATTTTTCATGAAAATAATTTCCCGCCAACTCAAATGTCAAAAACTTTTTAATAGAAACGTGGCACGGCGCTAATTTGCAAATAGCTATTTAAGCATTTATCTATCACGAATAATATTTTAATCAACAAACAACCTGACACTGACCTGCAAACTATGACGTAAACTATGACTGAATTGCAAAAAACGTAAGAAAATTGGAATTTCGCGGACTACCTTTGCGCATCCCCCATAGAGCTTTTTTTTTTAATCTTAAACTTGTAAAAGTTTTTAATAGCCAGTCTTCACGCCCATGCATTATATCGTCATAGTTTACGTCGAAATGCGTCAGTTCGTTCAAGCGTCCGCGCATTGACTGAAAAAAATTTAACCAGGCCATTACCGTCGAAGAAAAGCGTCATAGATAATGCTTGCATCGCTCATTTAGCTGTACGTCTATGTAGGAAGCCAAAATAAAAGCTCCCTAGTTATTTAATTTAAATTCATAAATGGCTTGGTCAATGAAATGTTGTTCATTATCGTCCTCGTAGAGAAACGTCGCGTGCGTCGCAAAGATCACCATTTCGAGAACTTGCATCCCCAATATATGGTACTTAGGTAATTACGACATGTTGCTTATTATCGACCCCATCGACCCCGTAGGGAAACGTCACGAAGATCACCATTTCGAGAACTTGCCCGCACTGGGCCCGCGTGGTGAATTACGGGTTACGACCCACTCCTTTTCACCGAAAGGAGGCCTGTGTCCCAGCAGTGGGTACATTGCTGTGTGGCTGATTATGCTATGGTGACAAAAGATAAGAAATTATAGAATTTCATTAGTTTGTATTAAATTTTATAAATTTCAAAGTTTGTGCTGAACATCAGACGTGGTTATATTGTTATGTGTTAGCTATTCGCAATTGCTATAGAATCAGTACACACTTTGTGGGTTCAACCTTCAAAGTCGATCATATCCGCTCTGGACAGTGAGCGGAAGATAGTCATCAAAAGCGGAAGGAAGCTTGAAAATTACATTAGCTCTCGTTTGAGAACAAATTGGTCCGTTACAACGTTGCACTTTGTATCATAACATAACCCTCTCCCCCCTTGTATTCCCTGAAGGGTAAGGTAGAAGTGTGCCTATATTACATCCACATTTCGCCAGTAATGTGGATGTCCCATGCAATAGGGGGCGAGGCAATTGACATAAGCATAATCAGCCCATAATGTTCCCACTGCTGGGACACATGCCTCCTCTTTTCGAGAGGGAGTGGTCTGTAATCTACCACGCAGGCACATGAGTGCGGGTTGGTAGATGTCATATGTCTTCGAATTTTTGGTTCTACGACATGCTGGTTTCCTCAGGATGTTTTCTTTCACCGTTTTGAGAGCAGTGGTGATGAAATAATTTGCACAAAGTAAAGCGCCTGACTGGGCCACCACTGCTCTATTGCTATCAACAGGCACAAATACAGACTCCGGGCTGCGACTGCCTAATTCCAGCAATAGCCCTTACTTTATATCATGCAGGGTTTAATTAAAACAGCTAATTGATAAAAGTAGAGTATAAAAAAGAAGCTTGGATTCCAAAACGAAAATTGGCGAAAAAAATAAGTGAAAAATGTCTAGCTATTTGAGAGGATGTGTACTAGGAAGAGTACACACAGTACCACACATCTAGATTCTAGACCAAAAGTATAGTATAATAAGTACTCAAGCGGAAAAGTCTAATCGGAAAATTAAAGCTACGGTTTCCACATACCCAACAAGCTTCTATATTAAAGTGGAGGGTGGAGGCAACACTCTAAATACCAAAGTGAAGACTACTGGGACGTCGTCGGACACTCTCTTTCTAAATACATACATTATGACAAAGAAAACACATATCACTGTCTCGTTCTTATGTGTGTATTTAGAAAGAGAGTGTCCGACCACAGTCATCTTCACTTAGGTATTTAGAGAGAGAGTGTTGCCTCCACTTTTATCTATAAGCTTCTTGCACATACCTAACCGTATTAATCATAACACATACTTAGTCGCAGTGACGGCTGACAGGAAAATGATGGCCGCGGAATTTGACTTTATGGTGTTAAAAAACGCTCTCTACGCATTGACATATATATTACTAGCGTAAGGACCGGGCTAACGGCGCGACTAAATGGCACCAACGCGCTGGCCCTAAAATGAAGGTTTTAGGGCCAACGCGACTCAGTTGACAGTGGTGCGCGCGAACTTCGAAATTCGAACGAAGAACTTCTATGTAAAATGTTCAGACGGGCGTATCCTTACTTTTGAAATCATTGTCTCTACGATAATAATTTTATTCACCAACTTACTTTCATAAATAACGTTTCAGTGACGTCATTCGAGCCAGCGCAGTCTTGTGATAGCTTTATTAAATATAGAAAAGAATCCGTGAACGTCAATATATATATTTTTTTAATTTCATATTTTACGTTCCATTTACAAAGAATGGCGGGAAGTATAGGTAACGTTTTAATTCGAACAGGACGCAGGCGCGCGTCATGGCTCACGGGCATGGCATTAGTATGTACTACATAGCCACACGGGCCACCGCACGTCACAGAGTATATTTTAACAACATTATAATTTATTTTTATATCTGTACGCGGCCTTCATACACCTCGTAAAGTACTCGTCACTCGCCAATGATGGTTATTGGTTAATTCTTAGAATAATAAATAGCATATTTATTACTACCTATTTATTATTACTTACGCGTTTAAGTTGAGGATTTTGGCGTGCGTTCGAGCCTAATCGCGCGTTCTTTACGGAATTTTAATTGCGAATTTCCATGGCTTTCCGGTGATGGGTGTTGGGAAAGTATGTTTTTAAATATTGTAGACGAACATTTCAAATGTAGATACCATATACATTTATTTATTTTAAAACGTAGAGAGGAATACTCCAAAATGATAAGCTACGTGAGCGTTTATGTTATACATTTTAATACATGTGCTGCATTTATCCCGAATAAAAAAAAACTACACCCCATTCCATTTACGCTACGAATAATAGAAGACGATTTATTTTGCTTCTCGTAAAAATACGGAAATGACGTTTACATTTCGAACGTTTGGACCACGGAATAGACAACTGGACCATAGCCCTCGCAATATTCAAAGAAATGAACCTAAGATCTGACAGCAGCAATTGCAGCAACCTAACATTAACTTTATTGAATCGAAAATAAAGACCATTATGAGTTTGCAGAATATGTTGTGAGCCTTTTAGTCTGTGAGTGCTAAACGCATATATTTTTTTTTCTATTTTGACAGGTTAGGCCCCCTGAACCAAACCTCCAACGTACAAAAAGCAACAGTGTTTTCTCTGATCCGTTTGATTTTTAGCATTTGTAAAGTTTTGCCCTGCACTACCAGCTTGCTTAATTTTTTTACCGTTTGTCATTTGGCAGAAAATATGTTTGAAAAAGAAAAAACTAAATTGGCCTTTAATTATGATATTTTGTTAATAATTGGGGATCCCTGTCTACAAAATGTGATATTCTTGAAAGATCCCTCCATATTTCTTTCTAGATCCGTTTTCCTTTTTTTTTTCTTTCGTTTGTTTTTTATTCGAGTTAAATTATGTTTTCAATAAGCACACGTGTTTCTGTGACCCATAATTTGATGTTTTGAGCCCGTGTATCAAGCGAACATTGAATTGTTTGTAGTATTTTTTTTCTACCCACAAAAATATTAATTTAATCATTATTGTACAAATGTCTAGTTTTTGTAAAACTCACAGCAATATGTGTGTGAATTTTTGTATTCTTAAGAGAATAAAGTTATCTCAAACCTCATATTTAACAAATTTTTGTTTTTTTCTTTATATTTACACATAATTACGTACTATCAGAGCGGACCACTCAAGCGAGCCAACACGTCGCCGCCCGTCACGTGATTGATCCGTCTGAGAGGCACAGACATTCGATCATGCATCCTAATTGCCACAATTATGAGTATCATCGTTGATGGTGGTTGATGGTCATTTGGCCTTGTGGCGCTGTGTTTATGCGACACTGGAGTAGCGAATTTTGTTGATAATAAGATTCGCTACTTCTCTCTGCACTTATGTTGTTTTAGTTTGTAGTTTTTCGTGTTTCCGAATACCACAAGTGGCATAATCAACCTATAATGTTCCACTGCTGGGACACAGGCCTCCTCTCGGTGAGAGGGAGTGGGCCGTAATCCACCACGCGGGCCCAGTGCGGATTGGTAGATGTCACATGTCTTCGAATTTTTGGTTCTAGGACATGCCGGTTTCCTCACGATGTTTTCCTTCACCGTTTTTGAGAGCAGTGGTGATGAAATAATTTACACAAAGTAAAGCGCCTGTCTGGGTTCGAACCTACGACCTACAACTCGTAAGTCGCGGCCGTTACCACTTGGCCATCACTGCTCTCAAGTGGCATAATCAACCTATAATGTTCCACTGCTAGGACACAGGCCTCCTCTCTGTGAGAGGAGTTGACGGTAATCCACCAATACCATGTTAGCCCAGTGCAGGTTGGCAGATGTCACCTAACTTCAAATGTTTAGTTCCTCTCAGTTCCATGGTTTTCTTCACCGTTTTGAAAGAGTGGTGATTAAATTATTTACAGAAAGTAAAGCGCCTGTCCGGGTTTGAACTTGAACCTACGACCTACAACTCGTAAGTCGCGGCCGTTGGCCATTGATAGTGTACTACGCAATTATAGATCCAAAAACGCTTATCAATATTATCGATGACCAGCTGTTTACGGCTCGCGTGACTTCAAAGAACTACTTCCATAACGCCATTACAAACGTTTAGTATAAATAAAATATTAAACGCGCTATTTTCCCTTCTTAGGGGCCGTGTCCACGAGCGATAGAATCGCAGCGATATTATCGTCGTGCCACGTATTTCTATACACTAGAACGTGTCTCCACACGGCGATATCATCGCGGCGAAAATTTGATGGCACAGCGAGACTATCGCCGCTATTCTCTCGCTCGTGGAGACGGCCCCTTAGTTATGCACCCCTGAGTCCCTGACCTTTTATTGGAAACATTTTTGTTTTCACCATCTTGTTGGTCATCTTCATCTGCCTAACCTTTTCCCACCTATGTTGGGGTCGGCTTCCAGTCTAACCGGATGTAGCTGAATACCAGGATTTTACATGGAGCGACTACCTATCTGACCTCTATAACCCAGTTACTGGGTAACACCCTCCCCCATTGGTAAGACTGGTTGTCAGACTTTCGGGCTTCTGACTACCCGTTACGACTGTCAAAGATCTACAAATGACAGCCGAAACCTACAGTTTAACGTGCTTTTCGAGGCACGGAGGAGTTGATTTGTAATGGATAGTCACCCATCCACGAACCGACTTCGGCAAGTGTAGCTTAACCTGATCGATTGACCTGTGTGGCTATGATAAATGATTTTATTTTTGTAAGTAGGTTTGCACAAACACGTAATAAGACACGACGACGACGAGACACACACACACACACACGTACACGTCAATCATATTTTTTAAATACTAGATGAGGGCGGCGTTTCCTATCTGACTACTCTGAGAAGAAAGGCCGAAACAAACTCAGAAGTTACAGTCTCTTTAAAAGTCTAGACATAATCTTGGTCAGGTTATATGAAGACCGTGTAGTCCGTGTAGATTGATGTCTGAGATGGTCTTTTGAGGAAAGAACCACACAGATTGAGAGGACCTGTCCAGTCAGTGCGTCATTTAGCCACGAGCCAACATTATAATCGTTTAGTTTATAATATTAAACGCGCTACTTTCTCCTTCTTAGTTAGGTATGCACCCCTGACCTTCTACTGCAAGCATTTGTTACCACTAGCCTTCCTTTTTATAAGGTTAAGTATGAAAGCTTTGAGCTGCAGCGAGGAAAAATATGAAAAGGTTTCCTTTATAAGGTAACTAGCAAGTCGCTTAGGAAACTAATTGCTGTAAATTAGTTTTTCTTGCAACTTCCTTGCAGCTAGTTTTTTTTAAAATTAAGTTTCCTTTTGGGGTTGATCAAAATATTTTTTTCTTTGATGACAGGCTCGTGTTTCACCACTATCTTACCTGGTGGTAAGCAGTGTTGCGGTCGACGATGGTGTACTCTTGTCTTTCTATTTGACATTTTGAGGGACACAGAACGACCATAGGCTTAATAATAACAAAAAAAACAGTGGCACTCCGGGAGTGCCGACAGAAGTGAAAAGAAAACACAAACAGAATACTGCCATTACGATTAAAAAAATACCCGCTTCGGCTGTCTAGTGGACAGCCGAAGCGGGTATTTTTTTTAATCGTCTTATAAACAAAACACGCGCGGTGTCGCTTATGGTAACAGTGGCGCGAGTTCAATGGGTTATTCCCCTCTCAAAAAATGCCCAACTCGCCTAAAGAAGTTTTCACTTCAATAAAACTTCTATAGTGTGTCGTTCAGTGTTCATCAACCTACTAATGGTGACATGAATTTTATCATCAAAAACAGACAAATTGACACGTTACCGTTAACACTTCAGCATTGTACCCGGGATATCACTCTCAGGAGTCGTGCTAACCAAAGAAGTAAACTTTAGAATCAGAAATGAGGAGATCCGCAGGAGAACCAAGGTAACCGACATAGCCCGAAGAATTGCCAAACATAAGTGGCAGTGGGCAGGGCACATTGCTCGCAGAATAGATGGCCGATGGGGCCGAAAGGTTCTGGAGTGGCGACCGCGTACCGGAAGACGTAGCGTTGGAAGGCCTCAAGGTGGACCGACGACCTTGTGAAGGCCGCAGGAACCCGTTGGATGCTACAAGCACAGAACCGGTCGAAGTGGAGGTGCCTATGTCCAGCAGTTGACGTCTTTCGGCAGAAATGATGAAGATGATAAGTAAACTTTGACACCTGATTTTTTTATTGAAAACTTCGCAAACACTGCCCCTGAAAATCACCTCACGTTTTTCGCAAACACATTTGGAATTTGGTGCGCAGCAGTTCTCTATTTAGAAACCTGATGTAAGTTCCCAACAATATCAGAACAGTAATCAAAAGTTCTAAAAGGACCGGACTTATAATTACCACAAAACGGTCCCCCTAATGTTTTATTTATAGAGAAAACAAAAATACTTATTGTTCCCGTTGATTTAGAAAGACCCTTAAGAGTAAACACCACAAACAATGGGCGTCCGTAAGAAACTTGAACAATGGAATAATTAAATTAAAAGGATTTTTAAGTTATTTGTTTTGCTGAATAATAAGATTCTGGTCAGATATGGAAGTTGGGTTTTTTGCTAAAATGCTGTTGTTTTCAAGACTTGTAAGCAGCAGGGTAATTGCATAACACACTATCAGTAGCAATGGGTTTCATTTTGGCAGTTCAACAACATTCATTGAAAGAAAGAAAAAGTAACGACGGCGGCGACTGCCTGTCTGACTTCCACAACCCAATTACTGGGTAATACGATACCCCTTGGTAAGACTGGTTTTCAGACTTTCGGGCTTCTGACTACCCGTAACGACTGTCAAAGATCCACGAATGGCAGCCGGGACCAACGGCTTACCGTGCTTTCCGAGGCACGGAGGGGTCACGGTATGTAAAGACGGTCACCCATCCACAGACCGCGGCAAGCGTAGCTCGATCGACCTGTGTGGCTGTTATTATTTAGCCAAGGGCTCCTCCCCTAAATATTATTATACGCATAACATACCAAAATCATACAAGATAATATGACAATTTGCTTCATGTTGCATCTCAAACAAGCGTCTAGTTACAAAAATAGATTGTAAGTATTTATTTATATTTAAATTCCTCATGATTTAAAGTTGTCGCGTTGTCTTCACTTTAAAATAGCGAATGAATCACACACATTCATCGTGCGTAAAGTATTTTAGTTGAAATACTAAAATATGATTCATTCTATTTTTGTTGGGAATAAAGATAAACACAGGCCGTTTGACAATTCACGCAAGTTTGTCGAGTCTAGAGTTCTTATTGAAAGGAGAAGGTACTGCCATGTATAAGAATTCCACAGAGTTACGAGCAGTAGTGTTATTGAAAGGAGAAGGTACTGCCATGTTTAAGAATTCCACAGAGTTACGAGCAGTAGTGTTATTGAAAGGAGAAGGTACTGCCATGTTTAAGAATTCCACAGAGTTACGAGCAGTAGTGTTATTGAAAGGAGAAGGTACTGCCATGTTTAAGAATTCCACAGAGTTACGAGCAGTAGTGTTATTGAAAGGAGAAGGTACTGCCATGTTTAAGAATTCCACAGAGTTACGAGCAGTAGTGGCACTATTGTTGTGCGTAAGTTTACTTTTTAGGGTTCCGTACCCAAAGGGTAAAAACGGGACCCTATTACTAAGACTCCATTGTCCGTCTGTCCGTCTGTCACCAGGCTGTCTCATGAACCGTGTTAGCTAGACAGTTGAAATTTTCACAGATGATGTATTTCCGTTGCCGCTATAAAAACAAATAGGTACTAAAAGCAGAATAAAATAAATATTTAAGGGGGGCTCCCATACAACAAACGGCGTTTTTGCCTTGTGGTACGGAACCCAACGTGTGCGAGTCCGACTCATCACTACTGCTCTCAAAACGGTGAATGAAAACATCGTGGGGAAACCGGCATGTAATAGAACCAAAAATTCGAAGACATGTGACATCTAACAACGCGCACTGGGCCCACGTGGTGGATTACGGCTCAATCCCTCCCACATAGAGGAGGATTGTCTAAGCTATTTTGGTTGTAATGAAGATACGACAGGCTGTTTGACAATTCACGTAAGTTCTGTTGTGTTTTAAAGGATTTTTACCGTATTTAAGAACTCCACAGGACAGGAATTTAATGATTATCATTGCAACAATTTAATGATTATCATTGCAACAATTTAATGATTATCATTGCAACAATTTAATGATTATCATTGCAACAATTTATATAACAGAGGCAGTAGGACAGACGAAGAGCTTTAAGAAAGGACTTCTTAAAGGTCTGTCAGTCTCTCTCTATCCAGTCGGCTGAACGGATTGCGATGAAATTCGGTACACAGTTCTACCTGTGAATACCTGTGTGCATGACCTGGGTTATGATATAGGATACTTTTTAGGATAGGATATCTTGCCGATATTACGGTCACATTAGATAATTTCCGACCTCCACGCGAGCGAAGCCACGAGCAAAAGCTAGACTACATATAAAGCTGGATGCAAATCCAGTAATCCTACAAATGATAACTATTCAAATCTAGGATGAAACATTGAAGCAGAAGCAAAAAAAGTAAAGGACATTGAAAAGTTAGTCGTGGTCGACCGGATACGGAAGTTAGGGTAACCAGGTGAAATGAAAGGTCTTGAGAACTTTTGAGATATCAATATGGCTTCTGCGAAGTTTGCAGTGTTGAGCCATTCGTCATTGGAAGTTAGGAAAACTATTGCCAATGGTTTAGTATGATTTTTAAGCTCGCAAATAGATGATTTATTTGATTTCGTCGTGAGGAAATCTGGATTTATCCTAACCCTTTTTTTTTTTTTTTTGGGAAAAATCAAATGGGTTTCATTTGATTTTTACATCAAAATGATTCGCATCAGCTTTAATAATATAATACAATGAAATGTAGGTACATACCTACGGGTAAAAGGAGGAAAAATAGATAAATTGCGATCCTAAATATAAACAACATAAGGATCTGGATAAGATTGCCACAAGGAAGGAAATTGCAATAAGATTGACAAAATAATGGAAAGTTGGTAAGATATTAAACATTTATATGAGTCAAGTATACGCGTATTCACCAAGTATTCACCGATCCGACTGGAGCCGAGTATACCCGATTCAGCGCCAACAAGTATACGCAATTCAGCGTCACCGACCGACAGGAGCCGAGTATACGCCTAAAAAAGTTTTCACTTACGAAACGAAATGTCTGGCGTGGCGAAAATACTAAGAACCAAGTAGCAGCAACAGTAACAGCAAAGATTTAATATTATTGGTATAAAAAGTCAAACTTAAACTCAAAGCATTTATTTCAATTACACCATTTACAGATATTTTTGTATTGAATCAAAGGAACAATAATAAGAGAAGATTTGTAGTGCCTACTTGTAATAATTAGAGTTTCCGTACCCAAAGGGTAAAAACGAGACCCTATTGCTAAGTAAGACTCCACTGTCCGTCTGTCTGTCTGTCACCAGTTGATGTACCTATTTCTGTTGTCGCTATAACAACAAATACTAAAAACAGAATAAAATAAATATTTTTTCCCATACAACAAACGTGTTTTTTTCGGCGTTTTTGCCTTGTGGTACGGAACCCCTCGTGTGCGAGTCCGACTCGCACTTGGCCAGTTTTTTATTATGGTCGAAGGTGCAGAATTTTTTTAGTCCCAACTATTTTTAACGACCTTCCAGTCGATATAAACAGTTGTACCTAACCTATGTTGTATCACAAAAACCGCCTTTAAAAATAAAATACAGAAGTACCTTTAATATTTTTAGTCAAAGCCTCAGTGTAGTGTGATCCGTATCTAAAAAAGAAATATCGTGTCTGTTTTTAAAATTTTAAAAATGAAGTGTTTTAATAACCTTTATGTGAAAAAGTGCCATTATTTAATACATAAAAAAATATGTCATTATGTACAAAAAAAGGAGCTACGTCTGCCAACAAACTTTTTTGTCTTTTAAATAAATTATTTTTGTGAATAAACACTTTTTTTTTTCATTGTCAAAGAATCGGTCAGTAAGTCAGAAAATCGGAGCTAGTTGCCCATTCCAAAGCGAACTTCTCAATGGAGAAGAACGGGACCCCAGATCCTTCTCTATGTAACAAATTACTTTTCTACGAAATCCCATAGTAGTCGGTTTGATAGCTTAGCAGTACCATCAAACAAAACGAAACTAATTCTTGCGTTTTTAATATTGGGGATCAAAAAGCTATCATTAAAACCGTAGTTTTGTGCTAAAAGAAAAACAAGAAAGGATACGATATTGATCTCCGCCGAATCCAGGCGAGACTGCACTGCGTGCTACTCAGCATTATGCAGCTGAAATAAAAGACGTCACGAACACTAAAATTGTTTCTTGACGTAGAAACTATGTACCGTGCATTCGCGATTTATTTGCCAAAAATGTAAACAAAATATGAACTACCTAATGGAAAAATAACTTTAATTCCTACACAATAAAGTTCAGCTTACGCTACAACTTCAAACATTTTTAAACTTTGTCAATAGTGCTAATCACTCTGAAATCAACTTAATTATCAATGAAAAAAGTTGATATTTGTTTAACTTGAAACAGGGTAGGGGTGTGCAGCACTGCGCACTTTTACCGTAGAAATATATATTACTAGCTTCCGCCCGCGGCTTCGCCCGCGAGGTATATTGATAAAAACTATCCTATGTCCTTCCCCGGGTTGCAATCTATCTCTCTGCCAAATTTTATCGAAACCCGTTTAGTGGTTTAGGCGTGAAAAGGTAACATACCTACATACAGACAGACAGACAGAAAGACAGAGTAACTTTCGAATTTATAATATTAGTATGGATAGAGCAGAAAGTAGGGTCAATTTTTCGCTTTTTTTTTAGTTTTTTGCCAGATGATCTCGTATTTGACCACTATTTCATAATTTTCATATCAATTTACGGTTGCACTAAAAGCCTTACTCTCCGTAACGGCACGGCTGCCCATATCAAAACCTAGTAACAGATCATCCTACTATATCTATGTATCTATATCTATACTAATATTATAAAGCTGCAGAGTTTGTTTGTTTGTTTGAACGCGCTAATCTCTGGAACTACTGGTCCGATTTGAATGATTCTTTTAGTGTTGGGTAGTCCATTTATCGAGGAAGGCTATAGGCTATTTAATATCACGCTATGACCCTTAGGAGCCGAGCAAAAAAAACAAAAGTCAGACAAAAAGAAAGCTAAGCGAAAACGAAGTAATAGCGCGGGCAGGCGATGCGATGCGACGGGGAGTATCGGGGGAACAAGACATATCATGCGGACGAAGTCGCGAGCAGAAGCTAGTAATATTATAAATGTGAAAGTTTGGACGTTTGTTGCTCAATCACGCAGAAACGGCTGTACGGATTTGGATGAAATCTCTATTTTTGGTCTAGTCTAGAAGTGTACGGTGTGTACTCTTCTTAGTGGCCATCCTCTCAAACCAAATAATCTCAAACAGATATTGTTCCCATATTTTTGTGGGTAATTTTCGTTTTAAAAGCATCTCCAATGTCCTTCTTTTATCAATTAGCTGTTTTAATAATTAAAACTGGCCTGGTGGCTTAGTGGTAACGGCTCCGACTGACGAGTAGCAGTTCGTGTGTTCTACTCTAGACAGGCGCTTTACTTTGTGTAAATACATTCATCACCACTGCTCTCAAAACGGTGAAGGAAAACATCGTGAGGAAACCGGCATGTCCTAGAACTGAAAATTCGATAAAATGTGACGTTCACCAACCCGCACTCCCTCTCACAGAAAGGTGGGCTGTGTCCCAGCAGTGGGAACATTGTAGACTGATTAAACCATTACTTACAGTTTTAATAAACCCTGCAAGATACCATGTCGATCAATATTTGTTCTCAAACGAAAGCTGAATTTAATTTTCGAGCTTCCTTCCTTCCTGCTTTTGATTATCGTCCGCTCACTTGCCACATCGGATGTAATCGACTTTGAAGGTTGTACCCACAAAGTCTTCGCTGGCGTAGGAAACCCTAGCTTTACACAGCCTTAATAAGTGACCATACTAACTAAAGTCCGTCCAGATTCAAATTGCGTAATACACTTTTTTCATAAACTGAATGACTTTGAAGAATATGGCTAATCCATTGCTTCATACGTTCGAAAAATGTCTGCTCAACAACGTAAATAACGCAATGAATGTTGTTGAACTGTCAAAATGAAAGCCATTGCTGCTGATAGTGTGTTACATACTTACCCTACCAGGGCACCCTAGACAGGCAGCTTCTCACTATTCATGAGCTATTGAAGTGCCGACACGATAAAAAGAACTTTCTTATCTTCCTTGCCGGTAAGTGACGATGCGGTGCCTGATAGGACACGCTTGCGTGTAAAAAGGCAGGTACGTTCATATTTTGTATCGGGAAACAGTTCTGCTTTCATCAACTTTTCTTGAATCCGTGAAGCTTTTGAAGATAACAGCTACCAGTCAGCCAGCTATCGTCCGACGACGTGTCGTGTCTGGTGGATAACTGCCCGACGATTCATATCGGGCCGTTGTTTAAGCTAGTTGCGCGGTAAACTCTGCTTGCGCGATGCAGGATTTTGCGTGACGTCAGTGTATGCGTAGTTCGCATGTGGCGATGTAGATGCCGCCACATATTGTATGTATATTTTCAGTTCAGTTTCAAGTTTGGTCTTAGACTTTTTCTTTTAAGTGCCCGTAACTTGGCCTTAGTGCTTTTGTATATTATTGTACAGACGCCAGCACATCAAGCTACTACAATCTGTCAAATTTCTTTAATACATTTTCAACTTTATATTTAAAGAATAAGGTTTAAAGTTGATTGGGAAAATTTTACAGTTTCGGGTAGCTTGATTTGCTGGCGTCTGTAGGTACTAACTGCGCCCCGCGGTCGATCCCGTGGGAATATCGGGATAACAAGTAGTCTATATGTTAATCCAGGGTGTCAGCTACCTACATACAAAATTTTATCAAAATTGGTCCAGGCGTTTGAGCGTGAAGAAGTAACAAACATATAAACACACACACACACGTCGCATCGCATCGCCTGCCCGCGCTATTACTTCGTATTCACTCAGCGTTCATTCTCACTTTTTTTTTTGTTTTTGTTCGGGTCCCAGATTGGTCCCAGCGTGATTTTAAGTAGCCTTCTTCAAGGAATTTTTCAAATCCGACTGGTAGTTCCAGTGATTGGCGCGTTCAAACAAAGAAACAAATACCTATATAGATTTAAAGACTATCTAACTATTAAGTAGCCTTTAAGTAAATCACTGTAGGTAGGTGTGGTATACTAATAAATATAGCACACAACTAAATGGCAACACTGCTCGAGCTGTCATGGTTTACCCGCCATGGCGACTGGACGTGCCCGTTGGGTTGTTGTGTACTTACTGATAATCTGGTAGTTTTACTTTAAACCCTAAGCCCCTAATAAGAGATTATAGTGAACAATACAGTAGGTACTTACAACATATATTTTGGGTACCGAAAATAAAAAAATTAAGGATTCCATCCAATATAATATTCCATCTATTATTAAGATTTAGATGTCTTCAAGATCTTTCAAAAATAGGAACGTATATCTTGACTTATTCTAGAATAACAGAATTACTGATGAGTTTGAACCTGCAAGTATTAATACATAAGGCTGACCTATTATCCGCCCTTTCGGCCTTACTGCGAACTCGGCCCATTGTCGCTTACTCGTGTGTAAGCTCACTCGACCGACCAAGACAATGGCGACGGCTAGTAACAACAGGTAAAGTTAATTAAACGATTTTTAAAAGAACTTTAATTAAAAGAAAGAAAGAAAAATATTTATTTATGAAACCACAGGAAATACAACTAGGAAAAAAGGTGCTTTTAAAACTAACTGTTACAACAAAAAATATAAATGAACCAATAAAAAAGACGTGTACGAGCGCCAAAAGGAATTTTTGCACGAAGTTACTTAGTTTGATGTACAGAATGCGTGGTTGACTTTGTGATGGGTATTTTATACCAGCAGGGTAATTGCGTAACACACTATCAGTAGCATTGGGTTTCGTTTTGACAGTTTAACAATATTCATTGCGTTATTTGCATTGTTGAGCTCAGACACATTTTCGAACATATGGAGCAATGGATTAGAAATATGCTTCAAAATGATTCAAACTGAGAGTAATAGTGTGTTTCGCAATTAGGGTGCCGAAGGCCATTTCCCGTAATTAAAAACGTGCAAATTCTAGTCGCAATCTCATCTTAGCGACAATCAATATCAAAAACTTGTCAAAAATTTAGGGAAATTAGAGGTATTTTTGACATATTGAGACAGATCTGGGGGCCTAAAAAGGCCACTTTGGCAGAATCATAAAAGAAAAACATAATGGACCGTTAACCGTTAAATTAATCGTATCAAATCCCATTGGTGAAGCATTTTTCGTTATTTTTTTTTTGTCTGTATTACGATACCAATCATTCCGATCCAAATTCAATCCCAATCTCTTTGATTATACCTACGTAGTGCAGCGAAAAAAAGAAAAACACGGTCTGTTTTAGCCATATTACGATTCATAATGTTATCCTTTGATGATTCTCCAAAGTGGCCTTTTTAGGCCCCCAGACTATGAACGTTTAAATTACGAGAATTGCCCCTCCTGGTATGTTAAATTACCTATGTCTAATCTAAGTAAAACATTAGAATGTTGAATGAAAACTGTATACGACTGGTTGCACACAAACAAAACTTGTAACAACTTGTGTGTTGACAGCAAGGAGTTTGGATTACATTTTATTAGAGTAGGTAGGTAAAACAGGCAACATTTTTGTAAATGAAGCCTTGCGGAGATGTTAACTGCGGCCAAAACTCCGAAAGTCCGCACATTTCGTCCGCCTCCTTATACTTTTCAGGAATGTTTTTCTTCCTTTGAAATTTTATCTTTTTTTTTGTCTTCAAGCACTTTAACCATAACAGCACGATTTGTTTCGCGCTTCGCCCGGGGCTTTGCCCGTGTATAGCAGACTTTTAATATAGCATGTGGCACTCAGAGATAATGTAGCTTCCCATTAGTGAAACAATTTTCAGAATCAGATCGGTGGTTCCGTAGATACAAATTTTTCCTCAGGGCTGATTTTTCAGTCGACAGATAATTTTTATTCGTGGAATAAAATGGTCGCCTGACAGATTTTGTATAGAAGAACTGTCAAAAATTCAAAGGTATTCCTCGGCTAAAATTATCTGGCGTTGGAAAAATGCGACCCTTAATAATATATTAGTCACTTTAGATTACAGATTATCTGACAGTGTGTCCGTTTGTCACTTCTTTGACTGCCCCGTTTGTCTCCTGGTCGAAAGCGCAACTGTTGAACGTGGAGTCCAGGGTTCGATTCCCAGCTCGGGCTAAGTGACATTGGGTTCTTCCATTAGGAATTTCTCAGTAACAGCCCGGAGTTTGGAAGTTGGCGGTGTGATACCCTCGCGCCTCCGTCGTGTCGGATTGCCGTACCATCGGACTATGAGAGTTTGTGTCTGAGCACATACTTGTACACTATGATATCTCCCGTGCCGAAGGCTGGTCTCCGCAGAGACTGATCGCCATGGCTGAAATTGGGTCTGGAGGACTATCGACAGTATCAACACCTCACCTACTGAATCGATTTAGACTATATTTTGCACATAGTATAAACATTTACAGGTATGAGGAACAGGGTGTAAAGTTCACTCATCCTCTATAGAAAATCGAGGATCCTCCGACCAGACGGGTGTTGTGTCTGGCGGGCAACTGCCCAATGATTAATGTCGGGCCGTTGTATCTATGCTAATTGCGCGGTAAACTCTGCTTGCGCGATGCAGGATTTGCGTGACGTCAGTAATTCAGTATGACGCGTTGTTCCCATGTGGCGTTGTAGATACCGCTACAAACACAAGCTAAAGAACAATATAGGATACTTTAAATCCAGGCAAATGAAGTAGGTAGTTTCCCTAGGCTGGCAATTATATCGCCGGCTACAGCTATTGTACAGATGCCAGCACATCAAGCTACCCGAAACTGTAAAATTTTCCCAATCAACTTTGAAAAAAGATTACAGATTGTAGTAGCTTGATGTGCTGCCAATCTGTAAATTATTTTAAGGAAAGATGTCTGTGGCAGGAGCATGAACATTCTGTGGCTACGGTTTCCAAGAAGAGCGGTGGCCGCTACATAACGGCCGTCATGAAATTATGGCACTGGGGTTTGCCTTTACGGTGTCAGGAACGCTCTCCAGGGAAACACACTGCTGGGGAGTTTGTTGCGCCACTTCTTCTCCCCAGCGAAAGCACTAGGAAGTGGTGAAGGGCGGGCGTTTTAGGGGACTGTCTTATGTAATTTTGACGTTCGAAAAGTACTGATTCTCAGTCTAATTTAAATAAATGACTTTTGATTTTTTTTTTACACCAACCCACTTTCATAAATTTAATAACGTTCAGTGACGTCATACGACGATAATTTACGGACGCTGTGTGGCGGCTGCCGCAGTCTTACGAAACTCTAGTTTTAAAGATTACCTGTTTCATTCTGTCTTACTAAAATTCGTAAATCTTCATGTATTTTATTACCTTCTTCCAATAAAGCGTAAAACAATCAAGAATTTCGCGGAAAAATCTTAACTAAACCAAATACAGACTGCTCGAGAGAGCAATCAAGTGATTGAATTAGAAATAAAACCTCCAGGAGTTCGTAAAAAGATTCCATAGTAAGTATGAATTATCAGAAATCAGAGCGTACAGTCACGAGCAAAAGTATGTATACACTTGGCTTTATTCAAAGGCGATTTTCTCCTTTATTTTTTTATGAAATTTTATGTTATTACGAACATAGTATTTTTGAACCTATAGGTTTATGTAAAGTGTCGTATTTCAAATTTTCATTTGTTATTTCGTGAAAAAATCGCAATTAAAAGTTGCCAAGTGTTGACATATTAGTGCTCGTGACTGTACATCCAGGGAACTTGTATGATAGAGGTCAGTGTGGGAAGTGATTACATATACCATGGAGGTTATATTACTCTGGCTGTTTCCACTCGATACCGGAAAGGCTTCTGAATAGAAATCTGAGGAAAGCACTCCATAGTCCTACGTGGGTTTGGAAAGAGGCGGCTAGGTTATTCTGCGAATGTTTCCATAATGAGAGCATCCTTTTTGCTGTTGTTACTGGGAATTCTTCAGAAGTCATCTTAACGTCGTGGGTACCGATGTTATTATTCATCCAAGATCTTGCAATTTGCGATCAATTATCTGTAGGTGATGTAAATCGGTGGGGATTATTAGTGCCTTTTCACACGTCCCGCACCGGCAAACAGGCGGTGAGGTGTATAGCCATGTTAATGTTAACCACGCCAACCACCACGCCACCAGGCCGCCACGTTTACTTTCACACGTACCGGCGTAGTTTGCCTGGCAAGTGTTACCGGATTGTCGGCAGTCGGCACCAGCTACCCGGTTGCCGGGACGTGTGAAACGGTACTTAGCTTATACATTTAGGGGCTTATGGCTAAGTGATAACAGTCGCACGGGTCGTTCGATCAGGTTATCAAGACCCCTCCGTGCCTCGGAAAGCACGTGGTCCCGGCTGTCATTCGTGGATCTTTGACAGTCGTTATAAGTTTGTATTACCCAGTATCTAGATTGTGGTCAGATAGGCAGTCGCTCCATGTAAAATACTGGTATTCAGCTGCATCCGGTTAGACTGGAAGGCGACCCAACATAGTTGGGAAAAGAAAAGAAAGGGAATGACGATTTAGGAGGGTTTACAACAGATATATACATAATTATAGTAGTTGAACTGGAAGCCGCCCTCGACATAGTGGGGAAAAGGTTAGGCAGATGATGACATTACCAGCTTATTATTATCCCACAGCTGGGCAAGGACCTCTTCTCATACAGAGAAGGCACGAGCATAGATCACCACGCTTACTCAAAAAAAAAAACTCAAAAATTCAAAATGATTAACTTCAGAGGGTTATTCTCGTAATTTTAATAACGTTCACAGTGATCTCAGTTTCAATCAGTCAAATATATCTCTGATTTCTATACATTTTGATATTGTTTGTCGCTGAGATGAGATTGCGACAAGATTTTGAGCGTTTTTAATTACGGGTGGCCTTCTGACACAGCTCAGGCTCTATTTTCAGTTCATCTTTGCCTAATTCTACATTTTTCGTAATAAGTTTGGGAACCCGATTTAATATGTCTTTAGATAAACGACATCCCAGATTCCATACATTACTTTTCTAACTAATTTTAATATTGTCTTATTAAAATTCTAGTTCAGTTTTGTTGTTCAATATTTCTGCACGTGTAGCATGAGCACCATAGAAACGGGTTTTGTCGACGGAAGAATAGACAAATTGACAGATTGTCGATAGATTTTTAATGTAATCTGTAATTTTGTCTATCATATCTGTCATTTTGTCTATTCTTCCGTCGACAAAACCCGTTTCCATTGTGCTCATCCTACGCGAGCTGGAGCAGAAATGGACAAAGGTCTGCATCCATCTTCAGTATTCATAACAATATTCAATTTGTAATCTTCGTCTACTGCAATATTTTCTGAATTTTCATTATTGAGTGGTATAAATCATGCCTTTTGCGATTTCTACCTTTGCGTGGATTTTTTGCCGTTTTTTGGGTCAGGTTTTAAGGTTTTTCCAAGTGTTAAGTATAATAAATTGATCATATATGTGTATTGGGAGATTGCAACTGTGTAATGTCTACTGTTTTAATCATAATTGATGTGTTCATTCATGCTATTTATCTGTTTTTGTTAATGTGTGTGTCCGTGTTGGCACAATTAATTATAAGTGTGTACATAATTCAATGAGTTCAGTATTCAGTCGAAATTTTGCAATATTTCCTGATCATGTCCAAGGTTGTTTTGTACATTTTCTTAATATTCTGGTTTCTTTTGCAAATTTGGACAACCTGTAGGCAAGCGCGGTCGATGTATTGATTTATTTTGACGATTTCACAACAGTGCGCTTATCTCAGCGGCTACCGTACAACAACTATTATACATAAATAACGACGTTGTTTTCTTCAACACATTTAGTTAACGATAGTATTGTGAGCGTCTCGACCTTCACGCGTCAATCCATAGTCGTCGGTACTCACTCCTCAGAATGTTGTGATACATTATCCTTGTCCTTGTGTGCTTGCCCCGAACTGCAAGAGTTTCCCATCTCGTCGCCGGCTCGGCCGCGCCGCCCTTAGCTTGTCATCACCCGCACCGTCACCACATGCACTACACACAGTTGTCACACGTACACACGCGACCGATCCGGCTAATATCTATTTTCTTGTAATAATTTAACATTTCCCGGCGTCGCGATCGTTTCGGGCGGTAAACGCGAGCGTGAGTGCTCGCGTGCGGTCGCGACGCGCGCTCGCCGCCGAATAATCGATGCGCAGTCTCCCCCCGCCACACCCGCGCGCGCCTCTCGCGCGCCTGCTCATTATCTACGCTTTTCACGACACATGACGCGATGAGAGCTTTTCCGAACCGTAGAGGTTTCCCCATTTTTTATATTGGCAATCTTTTAATTCCGCTACTGTCTGTAGCTTGAAAAAAGCGTATATTTTCTTGTGCAATAAAATTCACCAAACCTATAAATCGATCACGTCGAATTCAATTTTTACAGCTCAGTCATCAATAATTTCATAGATTCTTCACTGAAGTTAATGACATCTTGGCGGGAGATCAAAAGATTAGGCACGCTACATCACAAACACTTTCCTCGCCACTAATACGACACAACACAGCATTATTTATGACTAGCTGCGCCCCGCGGTTTCACCCGCGTAAATGTCGATCCCGTGGGAATATCGGGATAATAAAAAGTAGCCTTTAAGTTAATCCAGGGTGTCAGCTACCTCCATACAAAATTTTATCAAAATTGGTACAGCTGTTTGAGCGTGAAGAAGTAACAAACATATAAACACACACACACTCACAAACTTTCGCCTTTATAATATTAGTATTAGTGTGATTATCATGTACCTATGTAGGTATAATGAAAAACGTTACTTTCTATAGGGCTTAGAAAATAATGCCAACGGTGACTGAAAGAGGTTTAATAGGAGCTCCAGAAATGTATAAAACCTTCACCGACTGGCAAGCAATGACCGCTACATTCGAATTTGGAATATTCTTAAAATAAAATTTAATGTCGTTTGTTTCTGTCTTTCTCTGCAGCAAGTGGTCACAAGTACTACGAACTTCTAATATTTTGATTTATAATTTTAAGTAAAACTGTAATAAAATAGAATATTTTTCTACCGCTGGCATCATGCCCAGGTGTTTCATAAACTCTGTGCGACGTCTCAAGAGGAGTTTCATACAGGAATTTGGTGAATTTTCAGTCGAAAGTAAGTCACTTTGTATTTGCAGAATTCTTACAAATATTTTTGTATCCTATATTACAGAGGGGCAGTTTGTGGGATAAAATGAAAGGGAATACGTTGTTCTACAATACTTACTGCCTTTTCCGTGATTTTTCCCGTTTTTTTAACTCCATATTCACTAATTTCCAAACTTTATCTTTCGAACCAAACTGACAGTGTCACGATATTTTTTTCAATTAAAATATTTTTATGATTGCCAATTTATATGAAAATGTGACGCTTGAAAACATAATTGTATCATGAATTATGTTTTTTATTATTTCCGCTAAGCCTAGACTGAGAATTTACTGAGAATTTGTTACGGTTGAAGACCGGTGGAATTTTTACGATTCTTGGAATAATATAATATGTCCTCGATTTGTTTGATATTATTTGGGGTGGCGACTGTCCTGTAGATTTTCCTGTAATACATGTTACCTACAGTGAGAAACAATTACTAGGCTTATTTTTATAAATTGTACTTATATAATATACATATTATCATGCTTTAAACTTCTGACACCATACCATAGGTATAGTAGTTACTAGTTAGCCCATGAAAATTACGACCCACTACAGAATATTATTGTTTAGGACTAACGTGAATTTGAAAGGTTTTTATGGGCATTTTGCCTCTTTGAATCTAGCTCTGGAAAACCCCGATTTACCTACTTGTTCCTTGCCATCTTTATTTTAAAGTATTATTTTGCTGGGGAGTTTGTTGCCCCACTTCTTCTCCCCAGCAAAAGCACTAGGAAGTGGTGAAGGTCGGGCGTTTTGGGGGCTGTCTTTTGTAATTTTGACGTTCAAAAAGTGCTGATTCTCAGCCTAATTTGAATAAAGGTCTTTTGATTTTGAGTACCAACAGTCCTTGGCCACTTTTCAAGCTACTTACATACGTAACCATTTTTGCAGATGAAATGAAATCGGCGCGAATACCAAAACCAAGCATCAAACGGCAAAAAAATCTTTTAAAATCCAATGAAACAGTATACCACGACAAAGTGCCAATTTCTACGCGATTCTACCTTCAACTACTTAAGAAAAGTCAGTTCTTACAAAATTTCCAAGAAACAGAACCATATGAATACGCTTCGGAGAGCGAAAAAGCTGTGAAATCCCCCGAATTAACCGCACCAAAAAACAAGATTTCAATAAAAAAAGATACGGAAAAAACGTACAACTTAAGATCTTCCGAAGCAAAAACGGAACGCAAAACGTATGACAAGACGCATCGAAGGAAACGCAACGGCTGCGACAACGAAACGCATTCAATTTCCGAACTGATACAGGAAGTCAACAGGAAGCGGAAGCCGAGGAAGGAACCGTTGGCGCCAATTATTGAAGAAATTAAAAGCAGGGAGCCATTGAAATTCAGTAGTAAAGGTTTGTTCTGGCTTTGTGTAACACGTTTTTTGCGTAGGTATCTACAGTTTTGCGTAGAGCACTTTGGGTAATTACATGCCGAAGATGCCCGCGATCGCTGTCGCTATTTCGATAATTCGATGTTGATACTCGCTATTTTTACATGGATGGAGATGCGAACACTTCGGTTCAGTCGCACCTGAAACTCCTGAAAGCTCAATTGTCCAGTAGTGTGTTTGCGGTATACTCAACCTACTTCAGAAGAGCAAATTGATCCAATTTGACCAATCACAAGCCAGATCACATCTATGCTTGCCGTCGACCGCGATGTAAAAACAACGTATTTTGTTTTCACGTAGGCATGGAGGTAAAACCGCCAAGCAGTCCGCGATGTATCGCAGATAGTGTGCCCCTAAGCAAATTAAGCAATTGCTTAGGGCATCACGTCTCGGGGGGCACCATAAGGCAGAAACAGCACCGAAACAGTATTTGCTAGCACATGAAAGGCAAGGCTGTTTATCAGCAAGATATTACAAGACCCAAAAGTCACTCTAGAGATGTGCGCCAATCTTTACAAATCGCTCATCGATGTTTTGGAAAAATACGAGGCGACTAGTAGATATAGGAGGCCCCTATGGGCGTGAATTGCTTAGGGCATCAAGTAGTCTTAATCCGGCACTGATCGCCGTAGTGCTTGCTCACGTAGGAACGCGCGGGCGCGGTGACGGGTGCCGGCGCGGTGGACTTGGTTCTATGAACACTTGCATACTGTGTTTGATATTTCGTGACTGCGCCCACGAGTCAACGTGTTTAAGCACGTAGTCTTCGGCATGTGCGTGGGAGTCTATCAGCATGCATTTGTGTTACATGGAGGTGACATCGACGTAGCGAGCTTAATAAAAACGCATTTAAACGTATCGCAGTGAGGCATCTTCACCTAGTAGCCTTAGCTTTTGCTGTTGATTTATTGAGGAGGACCAAAGATAAAAAGTAGTCACGACTCTGTTAGGCAATAATTATTAAAACAAAAGTGTGTGAGTACTTCAAAAGTCCGGTATCCTACTTTTGTTTACAAAGGGGTCCGCGGCTAAATAATAACAGCCGCACAGGTCGATCGATCAGGATAAGCTGCGCTCTTGCCGCGGTTGGTCTGTGGATTGGTGCCTCGGAAAGCACGTTAAACTTGGTCCCGGCTGTAATTCGTGGATCTTTGACAGTCTGAGTCTGACAACCAGTCTTACCAAGGGGTATCGTATTGCCCAGTAACTGGGTTGTGGAGGTCAGATAGGCAGTCGCTCCATGTAAAATACTGGTATTCAGCTGCATCCGGTTAGACTGGAAGCTGACCCGAACATAGTTAGGAAAAGGCTAGGCAGATGATGATCCTACTTTTGTTTACAACAAAGCTAACTTTTAACACTTCCAATTTTTTTGTAAACAAAAGACTTATAAACAAAAAGGTTTAATATGTTATCTAGGCAATATAAGTTTGCTGGCTGAAATATCCAACATTATGAAACAATAAATTGTCATAAAATAATAATCAATAGTGACACGTCAAGCAAATTCCTGAAATCTTCATTCATTTTCGTCAAAGAGATTTAAGCAGCATTATATTGTAGTCTTTGGATTTAAGATTGTTAAGTAAATAGGTAGTTAAATACTTAAATATCTTTGATTTTCGTGCATTTATCTATTTGTGCATTTGCCCACGGGGTGGCATCGACGCGTAAACTAAAACCACGAATTCAGCACATGATTTTTGACTCCCTACGGTAGAATTTATTTGTCGTTGGTTATTAAATAAAAAATCAGCTGTTTCATAGTGTGTGTGTGAAAGTGAAAAAAAAACCTACGCAGTCAAAATCGAATTATTCCGTTTATCCACCCGAAAAAATCCACCCCAAGGTGGATACGCGGAAACGCAATGATATTATAAGTCACTTATAATATCATTGCGTCCAAGAATCCACCCTAGGCCTAGTTGGAGAAACGGAATTTATAAGCCTGGGGTGGATTCTCGGACATGAGTTTCCGCGTATCCACCTTGGGGTGGATTTTTTCGGGTGGATAAACGGAATATCCGTCAAAATCTATGGAACAGTATTTTTTTTAGCAATTTGGTTCAAAATCATGTATTGAATCCATGGTAATAGGTTGGCCGTCGATGTCCCTAGCTGCCACCCTGATAATAATTACTATATAGTATATACTAACAGCGTGTGTATATACTAAACTACTACTATATGCGTCAAGCTGAAGACAGCTAGGGCGCTATGGCGCTCATTAGGGGAGGCCTATGTCCAGCAGTGGACTGCTATGTGGACGGCTGATGATGATGATGATATACTAACAGTGTCCCTGTCGCCAGGGGGCTCAGAAATCGACAAGATAGCTGAGAAACTCAAGAGTCTGGTGAAAGCCAGTGCTGATGAGAAGCTGGACAAGGAACTCCTCACGTGCACCGAGTCTTTTGACAAGGATAGCGTCGATGGTCCTGACAAGGATGGAGAGGTCAAGGAGAATGGTGAGTGGCAGACTAGACAAGAAGCAATCACTAAAGCGTTTCGTATTTCTAAAACGACTTTCAATGGACTGACATAAACTTTTTGCGGTAGCTCATGTTTTTCCGTCATTGTTATCGCTGATAGAATGTTACTTTGTCTGGGCGGCACCAAAGCTGAGGGGGTAGTAGGGGAAAACAAATTAAAAACGAGACCCGTTTTTACCCTTAAAATTACATTATGGCAATGTTTAAACAATAGGAATGAACCACAGAACAGAAAAACTTTTCTGTTCTATAAACAGACAGTTTTTAACGATACCTATGACATGAACACTTACAGAACCTCCGGAGCCCCGGGAGTGGTCGGAGCCACGTCGTTGTGCACGCGACACTCACAACTGTTCGTACTGCGGCAAAGGCTTCGACCGGCCGTGGGTGCTGAAGGGTCATCTACGGCTTCACACAGGAGAGAGACCCTTTCCCTGTCCTCATCAGCTTTGTGGCAGGACATTTGCTGATCGGTAAGTAACTCCAAGTAACTAGCTGTGTGGTGGCCCAGTAGAAACGGCCGCACCCTACAAGTGAAGGTCGTAGATTCGAAACCCATTTAGGCACTTTACTGTGTGAAAATTTATTCATACTGCTCAAAACGGTGAAGGAAAACATCGTGAGTAAAGCGGCATGTCCAAGAACCAAATATTCGAAGTTGTGTGTCATCCACCAACCCGCACTGGGCCCGCGTGGTGGATTTCGGCCCACTCCCTCTCATCGAGAGGCCTGTGTCCCAGCTATAGTTGTAAGTAAAACATTTTAAACAAAAAAAAACGATTTATTTACAAATATTGTCCCAACAGTGGGGAACATTGTAGGCTGATTATGCTCAGTACCTAACTACTGTATCCAGGCGTATTTATGACACAAATCCAGTTTTAAAATAAAGAGGGGCTGTTTTGCACTTTTGCACAAGTATGAATCAAAGAGAACGAATTACCTAGCTAGACGAACTTTTTCTTGAACAGCACCCTAATTGCGTAACACACTATAAATCACAATCTGAATCATTTTGAAGGATATTGCTATCCATCCTTCGATCAATAATAGTACTATTATTAGTATTAGTACTATTATTTATATTAGTACTATTATTGATCGAAGTATCCATCACACAAATATTATAAAGGCGAAAGTTTGTAAGAGAGGGGGTGTGTGTGTGTGTTTATATGTTTGTTACTTCTTCACGCTCAAACGGCTGGACCAATTTTGATGAAATTTTGTATGGAGGTGGCTGACACCCTGGATTAACATATAGGCTACTTTTTATCCCGATATTACCACGGGATCGAGACTTATGCGGGTGAAACCGCGAGGCGCAGCTAGTTGCTTCATATATTCGAAAAATGTATCTGCGCTCAATAATTTAAATTACGCAATTAATGTTGCTGAACTGTCAAAATGAAAGCCATTAATTGCTACTGTTACGCAAAGGATTAACATTGCTAATCTTTTGTAATAAAATAAAATCTGAATCATTTTGAAGGCTAAGATCCATATTGCTAATTTAGCAATATCCTTCAAAATTACTCATATGCTGATTGATAGTGTTTTACGCAATTAGGGTACTGTTACGTTAAAGGCAATAAGCCTCGCCCCTATTTTATGGGACTTTATAACAATAATAGATAAATGAGGGTGTGTATACACTTTGTCTTATGCCTATCCCTTCGAGGAACACAGGTGTGTCACTCTATTATGTTGTGGCGGTATCTACATTGTCACATGCAAACTACGCATCACACTGACATGACGTCACGCAAAATCCTGCATCGCGCAAGCAAAGTTTACCGCGCAACTAGCATAAAAACAATGTCCCGGCATCAATCTTCGGGTAGTTGCACTAGTTGCCCACCAGACACGACACCCGTCGGAGGATCCTCCCTTTTCTACGGACGATGCGATGAGTTAACTTTACTTACACCCTGTTCCTCATACCTCTATAATATAATTTCCAGTTCAAACCTCCGCGCTCACCAGCGAACTCGTGGCCACCACACTTGGCAATGGCGCTGCTCCACGTGTGACAAGGCGTTCAGTCAGCGACGGTACCTAGAGCGGCATAGGGACGACGCTTGCCGCAAATACAAGTAAGTTCCTACTTCGTACGCTTTTCTTATACCAGCTGCTGCAGACAACCGCCCCTTTATTTCTCTGGGCATTATGGAGCGTCATGCCTTTGCCCGTATGATAGCATGAAAACCATGAATACCATTTTGTCTGGAAATCGTTGTCATGACATGATATAGGACATGTGATGTGGAGGAATGAGTACCTAAGGTATGGATGGCCCCCACAGATATACCTAGATAGACCTAGATAACGCAAGTATCACGATCTGTATGAAAACCAAGCGTGGCATTTTTTGACTACCTACTATAACGTCACAAGCACTGTTTAGTGATGGGAAAATCAAATCGATTCAAAGACGCCGTCGCGTGTGGCACCCGTCTCGCCTCACCCCCGTGGCCTAGCGCCAGCGCTCACGCTCACCCAGCCAGCAGTAGCTACACAGGACTGAGCGTTGGCGGCTTACGATTTTTGTACGTAAGCTGGTGCGATTTTTGGCACGCGAAGTAGTTGCTCTTGCGTTATTTAGGTTTATTTATATCTGTGATGGCCCCCTAAAGATAAATCACTCTATTAATGATTGGACGTAATCCTTACTTTGCATTGCATTTGCATTGTGTAAACGTTTACAGCAAGTCGACTCGCGGCAAGTTTTACGGATCACAATGAATCATAACTTGCGCAATACAGACATAAGCTTGTCAGTGGAAATTTTGCATGAAGCTGTGTTCCAATTTGTACTTTAAAATCATTCAGATGGGTGGGTTCAGCTCAGTTATGATTTAGTTTTAGCCTATGAGGAATACCACTACCTATTCTTTAGACTTTACATACATAAACTCACGCCTTCTTCTCAAGGGGGTAAGCAGAAACTAGGTACAGATACGCCACCTGCTATGATCCTTACATACTCTCACGTATGTAGAGGATAGGCACTAGTTTCTCTCGGGGCTAAATCATAAAAACTACAATCGTCAATTTGAATGAAAACAATAAATGACGATTTGACGGCACGGTTGGTGCAGTAGTTAAGCGATTGACTGTTGCGCTGCGGAACAAATATTTGTATGACCTACAAGTAGTTGTTCCGGGTCTGGCTGTTTGTGTACGTGAATTTAAATGTTTGTTAGCGCACCCACAATACAGGAGAAATTCCTAGTGTGGGGCAATGTAAGATCAAAAATATATAATTATAATTATCTACTCTTTTTTTCCATTTTGTCCCTAGAATGCACACGCGAAACTCCATAAAATGCAACAATAATTTAAAAGCTTCACCTAAAGCAGAAGTAACACCGCCCGTGCCAATGTACGGTATTATAAGACATAACCCCGACTCCAAGGCAGCCGTGGACACCACCAGTGAGTGCTGCGAGGGACCCATAGACCTGTCGATTGGGAAACGGAGGACGGAAGAGAATATAGGTTAAGATTTTACGATTAGAATATAATGGAAAAGTGACTGATTTGATTTTGTGGTTTTATTTTTGTTATACAATGAAAAGCTCTTAGTTAAATTTGTTGTCAGTTTGAACGTTATGCAATTATTCGTAATTGCGTAACACACTATCAGCCGGTCGATTCTGTAACAATCTCACCGTGAAAACTTAGGTGAAGTGAGTTTGTTTTTGCTAGGAATTGACACTATTGACAGCTCACTCCACGCTCACTTCACCTAAGTTTTCACGGTGAGATTTTTACAGAATAGCACCGCAGTAGCAGTAGCTTTCATTTTGACAGTTCAATAACATTCATTGCGTTATTTACGTCGTTGAGTAGGTACACACATTTTTCGAACATATAAAGCAAAGGATTAGCAATGGCACAATGATTCAGATTGAGATTGAGTGTTTTTTTTGTTCTGTCCCACTGCTGGGCAAAGGCCTCCCCCATTTTCTTAAACTGTGCCTTCTCCGTCCAGTCGGTTAGGAACGAGTCCAAATCGTCACGCCAGCGTTTCTTAGGCCTGCCTCGGTGGCGACGCCCGTCTTCAGGCACCCACTGTGTGACGACTTTGGCCCATCTGTCTGGATGCATCCTATAAGTGTGACCCGCCCAGTCCCACTTCAGCCTCGCAGACTTGCCGCCAAAATCGGCGATACCTGTCTTGGAGCGTATTGTGGTGTTGCGAATTTGGTCGCTGAGTTTAATCTTCAAGATACTACGCTCCATCGCTCTTTGGCAAACCTTGAGTTTGGACTTCTGAGCCTCTGTCTGATTGATAGTGTTACGCAATATTTATTTGCCTGTGGCGATAACAGTTGTTGCTTCAATATTATATGCCACAGGCAAAAATTTGCGGTTATTCCGATCCACCCTGAGGTGGATACGCGGAAACGCATGTCCGAGAATTCACTCGAGCCTATAAATTTCGTTTATCCAACTAGGCCCTTTTTTGGGGTGGATAAACGGAATAACCCGAAACTTGAATCGTTGAAATGGGACTTAAAAGGTGAAAAAGATTCAGATTCTTCGATTACAACTATGAAGGCCTGGCTACAGGAGGCAGTTACTTGCATGAGCAAACAGTGTACTTGCATAGCAAAATACATAAACTTCAAATAGCAATTTTTGCAAATAAGACTAAGCTTGTGGTCAGGCCATATCAACTTCATACCTTTCAAGTTACTCTATTGGAAGTCACAAAAGAACTTTCACTCACACAAATGTTTCGTTGCAAGAACTTGTGCAAGTACCTATACTTGCAAATAAAATGAACTTCTCATATTTTGAAATGTTTTATTTTAGTCATAAATTAAATAAATAAATACAATTTGTACAACTTAGTTTCACATTGTTATTACATCTAAGCGTTTGGTTACAGTTAGAACTACGTTTTAGATTCCCAGCAATAATTTGGTAATTGCAAAATGCACTTCTTACAGAGGGTATAGACACGGGACGCCAGTACATCAAGCTACCCGAAACTGTCAAATTTTCCCAATCAACTTTGAACCCTATGCTTTACCGATAAAGTTGAAAATCTATTAAAGAAATTTGACAGATTGTAGTAGCTTGATGTGCTGGCGTCTGTACACAGATTAGATATTCACTTGCAAGTTTTATTGTGCAAGTTGACGTGCGTGATCGACTTGCAGAAAATGTACAACGCTACAAGATGCTTTTGGGGCGTGACCAAAATCGGAACTAATGCCGCTATCATTATTTTGTCTACACAATTTCACAAATGTTTACCAACAACAGCTATAAACATTCACAGCAAGCCGGCTTTAGTAATACTTGTTAACAAGGAAATTATCAAAAGCTGTGTCAGCAAGAATAATTATATGTTACACATAAACATAACATACAATTTCACATTCTCTTTTGTGCATTGCGAACTTTATATTAAACTATACACTGCTACAAGGGTCTTTTGGCGCCCGAATGGTGTTGACAGGGGGCGCTGTTGGTAAACATTAATTTTGTGCAATTGTTTTGTAAAATATATTGAAAAAACAAGATGGCGACGTTAGTTCCGATTTCGGCCACGGCCACGCGCCATACGATCCTTCAAATAAAATCATTTATTAGTTACCTTGTACAGCTTTATGTAAGAATGTCACATATGCATGCAAGACATGTACTTGCATAATCGGAAATTACCCTATTAATTGACTACCAACCTATTTGCAAGAGGATGGCACAATATGGAACCTAAAAACGTAGTTCTGACCATTTCTGACCACAATATTCACATAGCATAAAGCATACAATAAAAGAGGTTTTTATTCACAACATGCTTAAGCTTTGAACATTTTCTACGTAAGCTAAGTAAATCCGCCGCATAAAGTATAGACATAGAGGTAGATGTCAAACATGTTGGCTGCTCTAAAGAAAGGCATAGTCTGCGTGGCAACAGGGAATAATTGATGGCAGAGGTGATTTTAAAACAGCGAGGTAATTGCGTAAAGCTTAGGTTTCCGTTTCCTACGGGAGCGGTGCAGCGGTGCCGTTATATAGCGGCCGCAAAATGACGGCTCATGAAAATTACTAAGGGTGTTTGACATTACCATGTCAAAAAACGCTCTCTATATATCAGTAAAGTGCGAACCGCTCGTAAAAGTAGCCACCGCCACCGCCGTATAAAGTGAACACGTCTGCGTCCGCGGCAGACGGCTGTCATTTTGCGGAAATACATATTAACGGCACCGTTTTCTTAGTAAACCCAAGCTTGTCAGTGCCTTTTATTTTGACACTTCAACAGCATTCATTGCGTCATTAACGTTGTCGAGTAGACGAATTTTTCAAAGATATGAAGCAATGTAACTGCAATTTCCTTCAAAATCCTTCGGATTGTGATAAAAAGTTTGTCACGCAATTGCTGCGCTGTCGCTGGCCATATACTTGCACAAGTAATTGTTTTTGCAGATTTACCCCCTTACTAATAAACGTTGTATAGTGTCAGTATAGTTACACAACGATTTGTCTTCTTCTTTCGAAAGTCAAATTACTGACGACTGAAAGAGAGAAATCGGTGTGTAACTATCCATCTGATATAATACGTTTATTAGTAAAGGGGTTAAGATGATAACAAGAGGTATGTGATGGTCAAAGCAAGTGAGGGTCCTGAGAAAACATTGAATCTATTCATGCGTGAGGGCCATGAGTGCATTATTTTGAAACCCTCATGAGCGAAAACCTACAACCGCCCATGACAGTTTACACCAAGTTCAGAGCAACCAAGAAGTCTGACGCATATTTGAAGCTCAAAACGACTACTTAAGACACTTCTATTAATTGCAAAATAACGTAATAGTGACTATTTTGGCACTAACAATATTAGTAGTTGACACTTTTGGTAAGGTTTGCTTTCGATTACATTTCGATTGAATTACTTATTAAAATAACCATACATGACGAAAATGACAATACGAGGCTTTAAATATTTTTGGATTCTCTATTTATCTAAAGGCTCCCGCAGACAAGCGCGTCGCGACTCTAGTAGAACACAGTCAGAATCGCGTCGCACCTGTGAGTTTTGACAATAAAATATTTAAGCCTTGTGCTTAAATATTTTTGAATTCTTTATTTATCTAATGTTCCTGTGCTGTGAACACCACGGCGAATAGTTCTTATGTACGATAATAATATGAAAGATCTTAACATCTATTGTGAAAGTGTTAAACACGTAGATAGAAATTTAAGTTCAAGTCAAACGAAGCTGTTCAGGACTACGTCAAATCACAACGAGTTTTGATTCGCTAACACTGCGTCAGAAGACGTCACGACACGACATAAGACAGTCAGACCAATTACTGTGTCGTGTTGTGTCGTGTTTCGGGATACACCAATATAAAAACTCTGTTCAGGACAACGTAAAATCACGAGTTTTGATCGGCTAACACTGCGTCAGAAGGCATCACGACACGACACAATACAGTAAGACAGATTACTGTGTCGTGTTTCTGGATACACCAATCTAAAAACTCTGTTCAGGACTACGTCAAATCACGAGTTTTGATCGGCTCACACTGCGTCAGAAGGCGATACGACACGACACAACACAGTATTATAAAACCGATTTATGTAATAATAATTGATGGCAACACAATACGAGTCGTCATAATTATATTTTAATATAATATGATTTAGTTAGGTAATACATGAACTCACTCAGCGATGACTAGTATGACAATGAGACAATTTGAAACTAACTACATTTATATAAAGGTGTTGTTTTTATTAACTAAGCGACTAAACTAACGACATAATATGAAAAACGCCAACGTATTCCCACATCGACATTAGATATCGACTGTCAACAGCATCAGAAAATCAGCCTATAATGTTCCCACTGCTGGGACACAGGCCTCCTCTCGGTGAGGGTGTATGTAATCTACCACGCAGCCCAGTGCGGGTTGGTAGATGTCATGTCTTAGAATTTTTGGTTCATGGACAGTCACGAGCGTATACACTTGGCTTTATTCAAAGGCGATTTTCTCCTTTATTTTCGAATGAAATTTTATATTAGTAGGAACATAGTATTATCGAACCCATAGGTATATGATGTAAAGTGTCGTATTTCAACGTTGCATTCGTTATATCGTGAAAAAATCGCAATTTAAAGTTGCCAAGTGTTGACATATTAGTGCTCGTGACTGGACATGCCGGTTTCCTCACGATATTTTCCTTCGAATTTTCTATGATCTTAACTTTTTTTTTGCCTTTTTGCACAAACCCTGTTGGCCTATTCATTAACTTTAAAGCCAATAAAATAACTATACCGCTCCATCTTTCATAATCACCTCATTCAAGTCTGTGTAGTATAAAAACAACACCCTGGTGCCGTATTATGACGGTTTAATGCCATTGGTTCCAGTATAAGAGAGAGACGAAGCTATATTTACTATTTTTTATGACACAAATTTATTGAAGTGAAAACTTCTTTTTGCGCGTTGGGCATTTTTTGACATGGAAAAAGCCATTGAACTCGCGACACCGCGCTACATTCGGATGTGTTCGGCTGTACTCGGTTTTAAATCCGATATGTCAGTGAGTGATGGCAAAGTATTCTGTTTGTGTTTTGTTTTCACTTCTGTCGGCACTCCCGGAGTGCCACTGTTTTTTTTATTTAAGTAGGTATGCACACGTCACGTTGCAGTTTAAAACTGATTTAAATCCGTCACCTCACACATCAGGTCCAGTTGAAAACCAGCGTCAGGCACTAGTTGTCTGGCATTTTTGCTGAACTGGGCCTTTTTGGTGCAGCCTTGAGGCACACTTTCCCGCTAATTTCTTACATCGGAGTTTACACTTTTATTTGTTGCTTTCAGATGTATTGTGTGTCTTTTAGTCTGTGCTAAATAAATGTAATTCTTTCTGTCTTTCTCTACATGACGGATAGCACCATCCCTTTCTCGCACTGGAATCACGATGGCATTAATACTTCGTAATACGGCCCCCTGTATATTTGACACATTCTGATATCTTAATTTATGCTATGCAACAGCAAATTTACAAATACCCTAACGCCTACAAATATTTAGAATGTTTTTGTGTCGGCCACAAATGTTCAAAAGGGATTTCATACACCCTTTTAGTTTCGTGCAAAGGGTATTGCCGTATTGTTAAAATAAATAACATATAAGGGGCTTAAAGAAAGGATCAAGAATTAGATTTTTCATTATATTTATAAACTAGCAGCGCCCCGCGGTTAGCGAAGTTTAGAAGAACAACGCAGTCACAGCCAGACAAAAAGCAACTTTCAAACCTTAATATTATAAAGAGAAAAAAAAAATAGTTTGTTTGTGACGCTTTTACGCGAAAACAACTGAACGGATTTGGATAAAATTTGGCACATGGTTAGACCATGACCTGGATTAGGGTTTAGGATACTTTGTATTCCGATATCCCTACGGCTAGTCACACAAATATTATAAAAGCGAAAGTTTGGGAGCGTGTGTGTATGTTTGTTACTTCTTCACGCTCAAACGGGTGGACCAATTTTGATAAAATTTTGTATGGAGGTAGCTGACACCCTGGATTAACATATATGCTACTTTTTATCCCGATATTACCACGGGATCGAGACTTATGCGGGTGAAACCGCGGGGCGCAGTTAGTAATTTATAATTTGCGTAGATTCTATATTAATTTAATATTATTAATAATTACAAAGTTGCAAGTAATTAAAAACTGACAAAATATAACGTTCTGTAATTGTGGCCGACGTTACAACGAATAAAAGCTATAATAAAACAGACACAAATACAAAGGCACCTGACTATTAATAAATGCACTTATTATTGCTGATTATATAATATAATATAATTATATATATTTAAAATGATATCTATATAACAGATCATAATTATACGGGTAAAATACGATAAATTTCCAATGATACGACTGAAAAAGCAAATCTTAGATCAGTAACACAAAATAAAAGTTCACAGTGTGGGACACGACAATTTTTTTTGCTTATTTTTGCTTATTCCCGATCAGTAATACAACAGGGTGGTTCAGAATCATATACTGAATCTATGGCAACAGGTACAGTCAACAAAAGAGATAGGTATGTAGGATCGTCGGATATAGTTTAGTAAGAAACCGATGGATGTTATCGACTGATAAATGAGCTGTTCCGCGAGGGCTGGTTCGAGGTGGCGCAGGAAAAAAGTTCCTGGAAGGACTTGGGGGAAGCCTTTGCCCAGCAGTAGGACAGTATAGGCTAAACAAAAAAATGAGCTGTTTGTTTTCTATTAATAAAATAAAATTTTATTCGAGAACATCTATCGGTTTCTTACTAAACTTTAACTATATCCGACGATCCTGCATACTTATTTCTTCTGTTGACTGTACATGTACGTCGTCGTACAGGTACGTACGTCGATTTCACCTTTTATATTTTCATATTTTTGAATCCTTATCAGACTTTACCTATAACAAATTCATACTACACAACTGTCAAGCAGATAAAGCGAAGTCACAGACGAAAGCTGGTCAAATTAACACCGATAATAAGATCTTAAGATAGTGGACCTTACACAAAGGTAATTAAGTACAAAATTGTGCGAAACACTTGCAGAATTTTTTGTATGTTGGACGTTTTTAAAACAAAGGACGAGAGAAAAATTGCCTGTCTCACAGTCTCCGAAAAGGCAGTATCCAACAGATAAATACGAATAGAATTTGTATGAAATTATCTGTCAGATACATTAATTGATGCGTATTCGGAGATGGTGAAACAGGCGATACTTAAAGGTAGCCAGCAAAAATCAGGGGGCCTAAAAAGGCCACTTTGGCAGAATAATAAAAGGATAACATTATGAATCATAATATGACGAAGACAGTCCGTGTTTTTCTTTTTTCGCTGCACTACGTAGACCGTATAATCATAGAGATAGATAAATAGATAAAACGTTAGATTGGGATTGGATTGATTGGTATTTTAGCACAGACACAAAAAATAACTGAAAAATCCTTTACCAATGGGATTTGATACGACTAACTTAACAGTTAACTGTCCATTATGATTCATAATGTTATCCTTTTATGATTCTGCCAAAGTGGCTTTTTAGGTCCCCAGGTTGCATGTTGATCTAAATATGATTCGCGGCTGAAACAAATAGTTATTTATAGACTTATAATCATAAAAATCATTAATAGAACTCTCTAATGTTCATATTACCGTATTGAATGACTATTTCATGAAATCATGACATTTGAGGCGAATTCTAACTCAAGGAGTTGTATTGTTGATTCTTATGATTTTCATTCCGTAAAGCCACATTTTTTACTGATACACACAACCTGATACTGCAAATTGCATAAAAACGTAAGAAAATTTGAGTTTTGTAGGCTACCTTAGCGCATACCCCTTAATTTAATTGTACTATTTTTAATTGAGTGTAGGTAATTATCAGGAACAAATGCTACTTAGAAAACTCGATTCAATTTTTACAACCAATGGAATACATAGGGTGATTTTTATACTTGAACAAGGCTGTTGATTTAGTCATCTGCGCTTATTAGAGGTGATTCTACTCACGAAATAAGAAACGGTCTTTGTGAAAAATGCTCGTCTGGGGAAGTAAGTCCTTTGTAATATTATACTTTAGGGGTTTAACAGATTCAAAGGGGATTGAAGATTTTTATAATGCAGCCTGGCAGAAAAAGAACAAAATGGCGCGACAGTAGGTATACTGTCGCGCCATTTTGTTTTTTTTTTCAAAATGGCCGCCACGCATGAAACCTTTAAGAGACGATAGCTGACATCAATGCAAACGGAAAATATAATAGAACCGAACCCCGTAAAGCGTCACGTTTCCGACATATTAACGTTCGAAGTTAATCACGGTACATCCAATTTTATTTGAAGTTGCTTATATTTGTTGTCAGCCATCGATTTATATAAGCTCATGCGTGGCCGCCATTTTGAAAAAATAACAAAATGACAAATAGGTAAGTATGCCACGGACCTTCAAAGCCCTTTTTCATTGTTTCTGTATTTTCACAAAATAAACAGACATGTTGCAAGTTTTATTGTTTAGAAATTGGTTACAGGTTTCATTGCGAAAGTTGCAGTAACAGATAAGAGTGACTAAACCAACAGCCTGTCACTAAACTTAGTAACTTCTTTATATTTTTTATCATAAAATACTATAGATTATGGTACAAATTTTGTTCATGTAAATCACTACTCAAGTCAAAAAGGTACATAGAGGACTTGCTCAAAAGTGTTTCAAAAGGTAAAGTTAAAATACGTAAATACACTATTTACTTCATTCAATAGGTTGGTATAAATAGCGCCTCTTGTCATACATTATTCGTAAGTCTATCTTAGATAATGACTGGCATAAATCTAGTTTGGTATAAAGTTTAGATTTCGATTGTAATTTCATTGTTTTTGTATAAAGTTTAAACTTTTGCATAATTTGATCATAATTTTAGAGAACAAAAGTTACACTCACTATTGTCCAACTTTGTGTTCTTTTACTAAAAATAAATAATATTTTTTCTAAATTTTCGCATAAAATATCCACAGACTTTATTCGAAATTCACTTTATGCGAAAGCTAACTTTATGCGAAAGTTCAGACTTTATACAAACAATAATTTGGGCTAGTTACAGAAAGATACACATTAGCCTAGCTATTTACATTATAAGGGCGGTGGTTCACGGAGACCCTCGCTATGTCTCGTGCGGCCTGCCATGTCCAAGATCGCTTTGGCATCAGGGTTTACATCCAGGACACTTAGATCGCGTTCATCCTGTAAAAATTAATAATTTAGATGTTTTTTTTTATCACATATTCAAGTACACCCGGTTTCTGGAAGGCGAATCAACAACGTGTAAAAATGTTGCCTTTTTTAGGGTTCCGTACCCAAAAGGTAAAAACGAGACCCTATTACTAAGACTCCTCTGTTCGTCTGTCTGTCACCAGGCTGTATCTCATGAACCCTGATAGCTAGACAGTAGAAATTTTCACAGATGATGTAATTCTGTTGCCACTATAACGACAAATACTAAAAATATAATAAAACAAATATTTAAGGGTCCCATACAACAAATTTGTTTTTTCGGCGTTTTTGCCTTGTGGTACGGAACCCTTCGTGTGCGAGTCCGACTCGCATTTGGCCAGTTTTTTTATTTTGTTTTTAATCCTATCCAATCCAAGATTACTGTGTTGACTACCCTTTCAGAAAACGGGTGGATATGGACTATAGTGGTACAGACGCCAGCACATCAAGCTACCCGAAACTGTCAAATTTTCCCAATCAACTTTGAACCTTATACTTTGGCAATAAAGTTGAAAATCTATTAAAGAAATTTGACAGATTGTAGTAGGTTGATGTGCTGGCGTCTGTACATACAATAGACCTATTGTGGTATGAAGCTAAATATCTCTAAATAACTTAATTACCAACATCTACAGGGTCAAATTAAATTAGCTAGCGAAACTGTGCAAATGTGATGAGTATCGATATTTAAAAACGATAAAATAAAATGGTTGGATGTTTTTTTTTGGAGGTCAACGACCGCTGCTGGGTTTGTTACTTGAAGTTTGAGTTGAGACGATCTGTTTGCTTTTGTTTTATCATGTTTAAACATCATGTCTGTGATGTTTACAGGTTTTGTCAAGCTGATATTTCAAATGACTCCAATAACTGCAGTCGATGACCCACAACAAATTATAAGATTAATTATTTTTTTTTTATCACGTGGAGTTTATCTAGCCAATTTAAAATAACCCTCTATATATCTAAATACCCAATTCTATAAAACTTTCTACGTGGCTACTGGCTACATTCAACTCTGCCACAGGACCTACCTATACTGATTTTTGATTGGGAAAAGGAAGGGATTTTTTTTCTAAAATATCGTACATTTTTTACTAGATACAAAATGATTTTGTAAAGTCAAAAATGAATACATTCTTACTTTAATATATTTCACGACTGTGGAGCCCAGATTGGTTTCGGATATTGACGCATAACTCCAACATTTAACTTTTCTTGACTCATTATTTTATGTACAAGACTTCGTGGTCTGACTTTTAGACTTCATAGTCTGACTTTCAGTCTTTAAAGTCTAAGAAGGGTAGGGTACTGAGGCCACATTTTGATTTCACTTTGCTAAGTAAAGTAAGAGTCACATACGAAAACGAACATTATTTTTTGAAGATTTATGTTCATATTCGAACGCAGCTCTTACTCACGATCGCTTATACGAATATGAACATTATTCAAATATGAATAAGGTTTATATTCGTATGGAAGCATTACTTTACGTAGTAAAGACTAGTCGTAGTGAGACCTGTGAATCTTGCCTTTAGACTTCGTCTAATTGTCTTACTTCATCACAGTCTATCTGACGTCACAGTCTAACTATCTGACGTCACAGTCTAACTATCTGACGTCACAGCCTAACTCTCTGACGTCACAGTCTAACTATCTGACGTCACAGTCTAACTATCTGACGTCACAGTCTAACTCTCTGACGTCACAGTCTAACTGTCTAACGTTAAAGGACCTCGTCTCTGAAGCCCAGGCTTCGTGACGCCTTTTTCCCGCATAGTTCTAAAAAGTTTCGGTCAGGCTGATGTGAATCCAATACACTTGATTTACTACTGCGTGACGTAGTTTCTTCACCCTGATGATGGTAAAGGACAGGTTATGATAGGATATAGGATGCTAACTGAGTCTATCAGCCTATAATGTGCCCACTGCTGGGACACAGGCCTCGTCTCTTCGAGAGGGTGTGGGCTATAATCCACCACGCGGGCCCAGTGCGGGTTGGTAGATGTCACATGTCTTCGAATTTTTGGTTCTAGGACATGCCGGTTTCCTCACGTTGTTTTCCTTCACCGTTTAGAGAGCAGTGGTGATGAAATTAATTTACACAAATTAAAGCGCCTGCGTGGGTTCGAACCCATGATCACAACCCGTAAGTCGGGGCAGTTAAGACTAGGATGAATTCAGAATCCTAAGCCGATTTCAAACGCTTCACTTTTTGCTTGAAAATGAACCACCTTCTTCTCGGCCAGCTGGTCTAGTGGGCGCAAGCGCTCGTGGAAGGAAGGTGAGCTTTAACCCTTAGTATGCCGGAACGTATATACACGCGAGACACAATGGGTTTTTAATTGTTTCTGTAATTCCGGCATTCAACCGGTTAAGGGGCCGGCGGCGGAGCATGCGTAGTTCATACGAACGTATTACCAAAATAATTATTTTGTAAATCAAACATATTCTTATGGTAGTTTGTATTTATTCAGATTGGATTACAGAATATCTAGGTACCTATTACGTTTGTATGAACTACGCATGCTCCGCCAGCCCCTTAAGGGGGAAGCTCTAAGGTGGCCCGCGAAGTTCAAATTTTCTTACGTTTTTTGCAATTTGCTGGTCAGTATTAAGTTGTACGTTGATTAAAATATGATTCGCGGTCGTAACAAATATGTATTTACAAAATTATAATCATTAAAGTCATCAATACAACTCTCTAAGACCATGTAATCCCCAAATGTCAAGATTTCATGAAATAGTCATTCTTGGGGATTACATGGTCTTAGAGAGTTGTGTTGATGACTTTAATGATTATAATTCTGTAAATACATATTTGTTACGGCCGCGAATCATATTTTAATCATCGTACAACTTAATACTGACCAGCAAATTGCAAAAAACCTAAAAAAAATTGAATTTCGCGGGCTACCCTGGCGCTTTCATCTTAAGGAAGAATTTTTTAATATAAAAGGGTTAATGAATTGAAAATTTTATAAGGAGCCATACCTACCTGACCGCCATTTTGATTTTTTTTTCAGGATATCTCGGAAACGTGACACTACGGGGTTTGGTCTTATTATGATTTCTGTTTGCATTGATATCAGCTATCGATTTATATAGGTTACATGCGTAGCCGCCATTTTGAAAAACAAAAAAAAAACAAAATGGCGGTCAGGTAGGTATGCCACGCATTTTCAAAGCCCTTTGTATGGAAGTTGGTAATTTGCAGGAAGGCAGTCGCCCCATGTAAAATACTGACTGGTATTCAGCTGCAGCCGGTAAGACTGGAAGCCAACACCAACATAGTTCGGAACAGGTTAGGCAGGCAGATAGATATTCTAAAATGATCTCCACTCACCCCATCCCGGTCACTGTCGGGTTTCTGCCCCACGCCCCACACCTCCAGGCTCTTGATGTGGAAGGTGGGTTCCTTGCTGAGCCGCTTGTACCCGCGGTAGGTGCTGCAGGACTCGGCAGACGAGCCCTCGCCGAATGGGTCGCCGTCCACCCAGATGCCGCCAAAGTTGATCTGCCCACCCATTATCTGGAAATTTTGTTGTTAGTTAGATATAGTGTGTGTGTGTGTGTTTGTTGTTAGTGTGTGTGTTCTTAGTGTGTGTGTGTGTGTGTTCTTAGTAGGGGTGTGTGTGTGGTAGTTGGAAATTATCCCACGTGCACATACTGCCGTGATAAAAAGTATTCTATGTCCGTCCTGCCTGGTCATGGTTACGTTCAGCCCATTAAGCGTGAAAGGTAACATACATACAGAGTTACTTCCCAATTTATAATTTTTATATCGAGATGTCATTTCTTATTTACCTCTGATAAAACGAACAGTAATTGTTGTTTGAACTCAGGAATCATGATTCATGATTCTGGAAATTCTGAACCATTTGATTTGATTCTGAACCCAGATCTTACACAGATGTTCTCAACAGACCAGGAGACTTACACCCATATTCCAAGACGTTTCCTCGAAACTTCCTCGACTCCACTCAACCTCACTCAAGGAAATCGGTATTCACAGTTGTAAAAAATCACCTCCACTTGGCGTCCCTCGACATTTTTCCTCAGTCGAGGTGAGGAAACAACTGTCAAACTCAAGGTACATCGCGACGTACCTTAAGGAACACTCAAGGAAGATTTACGCCATTCTTTACGTTTTTAATCCACTATTTCGCTCACGCTTGTAAACAGAACTAGTGTTTGCAATGGATTTCCAACACAGTTTCTGAATTATCTGTATGATAATCTGTACGATTAGCTTCCACGCCGTTATTTGCGGGATGCAGAAAACCCCATAGAATTTTATGACAATGAAGAATTCCAAAGACGCTATCGTTTTAGGAAAGAAACAGTGCTGAATATGTTGTTACCGCTTGTGTTCAATATCAGAGCTATACCTCTTTTTTTACAGCAGGATTACCGGCGGCTATAGTTGATACTAAATGTAATCTATACTTAATAATTAATTCTTGGAGACATGCCTTCTCTGACTCACTGAATATTTGTCTCCTAGACATATTTCGTAAAACATAAAAAAAAAACTGGCTAAGTGCGAGTCGGACTCGCATACGAAGTGTTCCGTACCACAAGGCAAAAACGCCGAAAAAAACTCGTTTGTTGTATGGGAGCCCCCCTGAAATATTTATTTTATTTTGTTTTTAGTATTTGTTGTTATAGCGGCAACAGAAATACATAATTTGTGAAAATTTCAACTGTCTAGCTACCGCGGTTCTTGAGATACAGCCTGGTGACAGACAGACGGACGGACGGACGGACAGACAGACAGACAGCGAAGTCTTAGTAATAGGGTTCCGTTTTTACCCTTTGGGTACGGAACCCTAATAAAAACGGAGTAAAACTTTCAAGTCACAACACAATTAAATTATTAAAGTTTCAACGTAAACATAATAACACAGGATGACGACGCGATCACACAGATAAAAAAACCGCAATCTGACAACTTTTGAGTGACCATAGACAAAAAAGAACAAAATGTATACTGTATTCTATGATTCAATGACGTATTCAATGACGTTTTACCTCGACTCGACCTCGACTCAACCTCACTGGAGGATCCTCAAGATTACCTCCTGACAAGACCGAGTTTTAACTAAGAATACCGATTTCGAGGATTCCTTGAGGTAGTCCTTAAGGTAACCTCGAATGAGTGGAGGTGGAGGAACTTTCGAAGTTACTTCTTAGAATATGGGTGTTAATCAGCTTCTGGAGGGAGGTGGGCTGGTTAGAATAACCACCGACGCACAGACGGGTATTTGACCCTAAAACGTGGCCAAAACTATTTAACAATATTTTTTGAATATTTCGGTGTTTATATAGCCTAATTTATTGAAAAACCGGGCAAGAGCGATTCGGACTCGCGCACCGAGGGTTCCGTACCATCATAATTATGTTTTTAAATTTTCACCGGCGAGCTACTTACTAGATCTCGTTCAAACCAATTTTCGGTGGAAGTTTACATGGTAATGTACATCATATATTTTTTTTAGTTTTATCATTCTCTTACTTTAGAAGTTACAGGGGGGGGGGACACATTTTACCACTTTGGAAGTGTCTCTCGCGCAAACTGTTCAGTTTAGAAAAAAATTATATTAGAAACCTCAATATCATTTTTGAAGACCTATCCATAGATACCCCACCCCACACGTATGGTTTTGATGAAAAAAATTTTTTTTAGTTTCAGTTCTAAGTATGGGAACCCCCAAAATTTATTGTTTTTTTTATAGTTTTTTGTGAAAATCTTAATGCGGTTCAGAGAATACATCTACTTACCAAATTTCAACAGTATAGTTCTTATAGTTTCGAAAAAAAGTGGCTGTGACATACGGACGGACAGACAGACAGACAGACATGACGAATCCATAAGGGTTCCGTTTTTGCCATTTGGCTACGGAACCCTAAAAATCATGATTCAAAACCTAGTTGATGGCAAAATATCAATTGGAAAGGAATCTAGGTGTTCGAGAAAAGGTAAAGAAAAAATATGACACATTCTTACATTTTTATTTTATTAGACATTAAAAACCAACTATAAAAGGGCGTGGGGCTTTCACGAAGATTCTCAGTTTTTCTGCGTTTGCTTCGTTCAGACAAATCGCCAAAGTTTTTTTCTGGGCGCCCTGCATTACCGCTAGAAAGTCTTTTCCGAGGTATTTCAAGAGTGCCTTGAAGCCATTGTTCATTGTTATTTAAAATTTTATGTTTAGTCCTGTTTGCTGCTTGCCATCTTGACTTAAAATCATGCTTGAATGTCGCAAATTTACGACGAAAAACTTCTTTTTCTTCGTCATCAAAAGAAGTGTCATTAATTAACTCTCCTTCAACTTCATCAAGTTTTTTAACCGTAAATCCATCAAAGTGGTTATGGATCATGTTGTAAATATCCATTCGCGTCAACACTCGAGCCCCTGACGTTCCTAGAACAATTAAAATCCAAAAATATAATCACAACCGCAAAACAAAGTTTGTTTTATAGAGATCTTAACACATAAATATAAGGGAAATCCATATAAGAGGCAAAAAGTGGCAATTTTTCTTTCTATATAATATATTACAAATATATGTCCTACTAAACCTTATACTAGATATAATCCGATAATGCCCGATTATCTTACTTTTAGCCTTTTCTAAATTTGATTGCGAGAATGATTTGGTGAAAAATAATGCAGTTATCCAAAAACACTTTAACTCTATATAAAAACAAATTATTTTAGAAATTACAATATATTTGAATAATACATACCTGGTTCTGCAATATCCATGTTGAAAATCTTCGGTGGAAACAGAATTTATCAATTTTATCAATTGATGAAAACTAAAAACTTTTCAAACACTCACTACAAAAATAAACGTGCAACCAACAGCGCAGTCGAAACTCGTCTGACTAGGTGTGTTCTGACAAGAATCAGGTAAAAAAGATGGCCGCCCATTGTTCCTTAATCCTTTGGGTATAGGCAGGTAAGGCTAATTTCTAGGAAACGGCACCTTTTTGAAATTGAATTTTGGCCACGTTTTAGGGCCAAATACCCGTCTGTGCGACGGCCGCCATGGCCCATGTACAATGGTCAGTGCGGAAACCAAACCCATAACATAGAACCCCTGGGTTGAAATTATTCGATGGTTATTAAAAAAAAATTGCTGTTCCATACATTTTGACCGCATAGGTATTCCACATTTGTACAAAACAGCAGAATTTTTCTTTTGATAACAGACGAAAAATGTATTATTTATTTAAAACTTCAAGCACATAAATATACAGAGGCGGACTTAATGCCATAGGCATTTTCTACCAGTCAACCTTTGGGTGTTGCAGAGACAAACAGAAAAAAAAACATGTACAGACGCCAGCACATCAAGCTACTACAATCTGTCAAATTTCTTCAATAGATTTTCAACTTTATCGCTAAAGTTTAAGGTTCAAAGTTGATTGGGAAAATTTGACAGTTTCGGGTAGCTTGATGTGCTGGCTGGCGTCTGTACAGTCACGAGCATAAGTATATATACACTTGGCTTTATTCAAAGACGATTTACTCCTTTATTTTTTGAATGAAATTTTATGTTATTACGAACATAATATTTCCGAACCTATAGGTTTATGTAAAGTGTCGTATTTCAACTTTGCATTCGTTATTTCGTGAAAAAATCGCAATTGAAAGTTGCCAAGTGTTGACATATTAGTGCTCATGACTGTACCTACTGAATCCAATCTAACAGGTTGTGACTTGCGAGCGATTTCCCAGCCACCCTGTACAGTATCTTCTACTCACCAATCCATTCGGCAGAGTCTTAGCGTGGTGATTAATATACTGGAAGTGGTCGTTAAAGTTAGATGCAGGGTACACGCGCATCTTGGGTGCTAACGCGAAGAGGAAGGAGTCGTCGGAGCCCACGAAGTTGGGCCCGAAGGACCAGGACGTGGAAGCGTAGCCGCCGAAGATGTAGCCCGAGTTGTCCTCGATTATCAGCAGGGAGGGGCCCTGGTCTATGATGCGGCCTGAAATGAGGGTTTTATGGGCTTGTACACAAAACTGCGAATCGGTGCGATGCGAATTCGCAACGCAGAAAACTGCAACACGAATTGCTGCGATGTGACGTCGCATCGCAGTTTTGTGTACAAGCCCTATATTTAAAAGTTGATGTTTGCATACTAAAGGGAAATTAAATGTTTATTTCTTTAAGTAGATCTTTTAAGGTGGAACTAGTCGCTAGCTCGAACTCACTGGTGCTCATGGCCAAAAAGCACGCTGTCTCATCTGGCTTTGTGTCCGACAGATATTGTATCAGTGATGAGCATTTAGACGCTGGTCTACATGCACAAGTCTAGTTCTCACGCACAGAAACACCGTTCCGAACTGAAAAGCGTGTTAAAAATTCGAAAAGTGCTTTGGAAAATCGAGTTTTATGAAAAAACCACTGCATAAATCAATTACAAATAAAGTTTAGCTTTGTCGGTACGGACTTGTTTTTGAAGTTTTACAGTTATTTTATTACTTATTTACACCCAACGTTGCGTATAAAATAGCAAGAAAAACGAATCTTTGTTGGCTCATAACTTATTAATGGCTTTTTATTTTACTATTCTGTTTCCGTACAGACAAAATTAATAATAAGACAAAACGATATCATGTTTAACTTTGGATGCAAAATGTCAAACAGTGGAGTAATATACTCTCCCGAAATTTGCATGGGAAAAATATCGACTAGTGACACCTTAATACACTTTTACACGTCAATATTTTGAAACTAGGTGGCGCCGGCGTTTCCTAGCTGACTGATCCTTAAGAAGAAATGCCGAAACAAACTCAGAGGTCAGGGTCTCTTTTAAAGTTCAAACATTATACAAACCAAACAGTCCGCAGACGCGATGGGATTAATATCTTAACACGACAACACTTGTATAATGTATGCTACATACCCGTCATAGTGGAGAACGACTCTCCATGTATGTGCGACGAGAACAGGAACCTCCACTTGCTCTGGTGCTCCTTGGGAATGTGATTGTTCAGCCACACTATGTGCGACAGGTCGATGAAGGCGGGGTAGTCGGGCATTGCATCTAGACCTGAGGGAGAGAAAGAGTCTTCGTCAGTACAGTGTCAGACTACTTCTTTCGGTAAAAAAAAAAGGGAGAGAAAGATATAGATTTCTCATCGGTACAAACAACGATAATCCATATTAACTTTCATGAACCCCTTTTGGGGATGAAATTTCAAGGATTTTTTTAAATCTAAGCCGATAAGAGAGGAATTCTTGTGCAGAATTTCGTGTTTCTAGACCCAAAGGTTTTTATTTTGTGGATTTGTAAGACAATAAATGACGTCATAACCCGGATGTTAATGAGGCCGCTTTTCAAGCGGGGTGTTGGTTCAAATTTCAATCTTGGCAAGTATGAATGTGACTTTAAATTGTCTAAATAAATTATGTATATAATATAATTACTATAATTAGACAATTTATGTGATTTCTTGGTTTCAGGAAAATAGCGGTGTAGGAATTCATCACGACTAAACCTGGATTTTTAAATTGACATGTGATGTTCGTACCTTCTCTGAATGAAAAAGACCCTCACAGGGTCCGGTTAGAGGCTGATCATTTTTTTAGGGTTCCGTACCCAACGGGACCCTAGTACTAAGACTCCACTGTCCGTCTGTCACCAGGCTATATCTCATGAACCGTGATAGCTAGACAGTTGCAATTTGCATTTCTGTTGCCGCTATAACAACAAATACTAAAAACAGAACAAAATAAATATTTAAGGGGGGCTACCTTACAACAAACGTGTTTTTTTTTCGGCGTTTTTGTCTTGTGGTACGGAACCCTTCGTGTGCGAGTCCGACTCGCATTTGGCCAGTTTTTTTTAATAATTTTTCTACGTGTGTAGGATGTTACAAAAGATTAGACTAGGTTCACTGTTATAACCATAAGAGGAAAGCAAACTGCAAATATTATTTACAGATGCAGTCAATTTTAAAATATTGTCTTACAAATTAAATAAAGGATGGTTAAAGCTTTACGGAACTTTTTGTTAACCTCAAATTTTGTTATAACAGAGAGACTAGCCTGAAAGTTCCTCAGCCCAAGAACATGCTGAGATGGTGTAACGAACTTGTAGATGATCTTTATTTTTTTTAATATTGCCCCACACTAGGAATTTCTCCTGTATTGTGGGTGCGTTTACAAACATTTAAACTCACATACACAAACAGCCAGACCCGGAACAACTACTTGTAGGTCATACAAATATTTGTTCCGTGCGGGAATCGAACCCGCGACACGCAGCGCAGCAGTCAATCGCTTAACCACTGCGCCAACCGTGCCGTCTGTAAGTTTCACCTAGATCTGTAAGTTTTACCTAGAGGCATGGGTAGAAGGGACGGCTCGACGCGAACCACTGGCCCAGGACTCTCGTCCGTAGACCTGTTGTTCGTCCCGTACAGGTTCACGAACACCACCTCTGACATCTGATGTAGAAGTGTGTTTGATTGGAGCCTGCAAAATAAATAACATCACTACTATATTCCTCGAAAAGATAGGCAAAGGTGCACCTCTTTCTGACGAAAGCGCTAGGGTAGCCCGCGAAATTCATTTTTTTTTTACGTTTTTTGCAATTAGCTGGTCGGTATTAAGTTGTGCGTTGATTAAAATATGAATCACGACCGTAAAAAATATGTATTTACAGAATTATAATCATTGGATCATGGAATAAAAAAAAGGTACGTCCATTTATTGAGCCGAGAGGCTATGCACGCGTTGGTAGCGTCGCCCTCCACACTGGCCGCTAGGGCTCCACCGAGCGCCTGGACCTGGGAACCCTTTACTAATCCAGGTCTTAACGCGCGAAGAGTTTCATGATATTTAATGTCAAACAAGCAGACAGCATACCTGATAAAAAGTCGTCACCGCCGCCAAGGAACATCTGTAATACCAGAGGATTCGCAGCTCCCTCCCTTATCTGTCTTTTTCAAGGGAGGGGGGGGGGGGGGAGAGAGATATCTTAAAAGGCGCACGGCTTTTGGAAAATAGACCAAAAAGTGTGGGATTCTTACCTCACCTTAACCACCCCGGGTCCTCTTCGGAGACCAGCTTCAAAATCACTCTTGTGCATCACCCGTTAGAGCACAACCCTGGACAGACTGTAAAATCCCTTCGTCCTACTCACCATTTATTCAGCTGAGAGGCTGTGCACGCGTTGATAGTGCCATCAGTTTCGCCCTCCACACTGGCCGCTAGGGCTTCGCCGAGCGCCTGGACGTGGGAAGCTCTGCCTTTGAACCCTTTTTCGATCCAGGTCTTAGCGCGCAGGGATTGTGAGGCTTTTAGCACCTTTATATATGTTGAGGCTATGCTTTCGCAGTACTGTGGACAATGGTGGAATATGTTTAGTGCCTTTATTATAAAAACTAAATATTTTTTTCGAAATCTGTGAATACAGATTAAAATGTCTCAAAAAGTTAAGAGCAGTCTCCTAAGACCGCTTTCTTGTAGCGACACCGGTTGAGGTGTCTCTCCGGCGGTGTCTAGGGATGGCCGAGCGCCGACTTCTGTCACGGGCCGTTAGTGAAAACCAAATACAAAACACTAAACCGTTAAGCGAGCAAAATCGTGACCCCCACTGATACGCTTGGTTTGAAGGGATATTGTTGACAATGCCGCCTTTAGCAGTGGCGTCCGAGGCGTCTCCGTGCGCCAGGCGGTTATTGAATGGGTACAGTTGGTACAAATAAATGAAAATCAGACAATTACACTTTTTGTTTCACTGAAACAAGGCAAACAATCGAAAGACGTAGCGTTGGAATGCCCCATAAGCAGAAATCCGCGGGATGCGAGAAGCACAGAACCGGCCGAAGTGGCGGTGCTTGGGGGAGACCTCTGTATGTCCAGCGTCTTTTGAAATGATGATGATAAAACAAGGCAAAGCAAAAATTAGGCAACCATTCATAAACTCATAGTTCAGCCGGTCCATTCAAATCTAAAAAAAAAACCTAATCTGATTTAACTAGCCTGTATTATCGCACCGCAGGGTAAAGGCCTCTCTCTCCCTTTTCCACACAATTCTGTCTTTAGCGAGTGCCGGCCAGTCCTTACGGTAGGAGCCAAGCTCGTCCCGCCATCTTCGTCTTCGCCTGCCGCGATGGCGTCGTGCGTTTAGTGGGACCCGATCGGTGGCTCCTTTACCCCAATTGACATCTGTCATGCGGCAAAATGTCACCGTAAAAACTTAGATGAAGTGAGCTGTCATTACACTTGATGCTAAGGATTGACACTATTTGAAGAGAACGCAACCTTCTGTCATGTTGACGAACGCAACGTTCTAAGCGTCAAAATTAATTTTGTAATTTGTCAGTCACCTGTCTGCGCAGAGTACTTTTTGATTGCCTGTCTGCTTTGGAATACACGCTTTGCCACGATAGCTCTGTTTTTTTATTTATACTTTATCTTGTCAATCCATTACTCACACACATAAGTTTTCATCCCTATTGACAGCTCACTTCAAGTTCACTGCACCTAAGTTTTGACGGTGAGATTCTTACAGAATAGTACGGCAGGTCATCTTGACATACCTCTCTTAACAGCTGGTAGGGCAGTTCAACTGCATCGTTGTAGACCATGCCAAGACTGTTGTAAAGTACCATCATCCGCTCTTCAGAATTACCTGAAAGAGATGGAGGATTATTACAGGTGTGCTGTAAACCGCCCTAAAGATATATGGGGAAGTTTCTGATATAATTTTACGTTACTAAATACGGAGTGGCAGGGACGTCGATGTCGTAACTGTAGCTATGAATTCAGCACAAGATTCTGGCCCCCTAGCGTAGAAAGGGGTTTGAAGGTCCGTGGCATATCTACACTACAGTAGCACCATTTTGTTTTTTTTTTAAATTGCGGACACACTTGAAACCTATACAGGGTGTCCCTGGAAGTACGGATCAAATCGAATAAGGGAAATCGAACCCTGAGAATGTCGGTGAATCGTTTTACGGTTCAAATGTTTTTCAATCACTCCGAATAGTGCTCTAAGAAAAAAATCATAAAAAAAAAACTATCAGGGCTGTCTAAACAAATTAAATTGATAGCCCTGATAGTTTTTCTTTTTATGATTTTTTTTTCTTTCCAGGGACACCTGTTTAAGTCAAACCTTGTTTAACTTTGACCGTTAATATCTCGGAAACGTGACGCTTTACAAGGTTTGGGCCTATGTTGTTCTATGTTTGCATTGATGACAGCTATCGATTTATATAGGTCTCGTGTGACCGCCATTTTGAAAATAAAAAACAAAATGGTGCGGCAGTAGCACCATTTTGTTGCCGCCCCACCGCTCGCACCGCCCTAGGGCCGCTACTGATAGTAGGTATGTCAGGCCCCATATAAAAACAGCTCTTACCAATACCAACACAATACCTACACAATATGTTCAAAATGCATGGCAGAGCTAATTTTTTTTTAATAACCGACCATATTCTCAACGCCGCCGGGAGTTTTAGAATCATGTACTGAACATGGGTTCAGTACGCAACGCAACTATCCCGCTGTTACCATGGGGTAACAGCGGGGTAGTTGCGTAACACACTTTCAGTAGCAATGGGTTTCATTTTGACAGTTCAACAACATTCATTACGTTATTTACGTTGTTGAGCAGACACATCTTTCGAACATATGAAGCAATGGATTAGCAGTATCCTTCAAAATGATTCAGATTGAGACTGATAGTGTGTTACGCAATTAGGGTGCAGGTTGTACGTCGATGTCCCTGCCACCTTATAAAAACGCCAGCACATCAAGCTACTACAAACTGTCAAATTTCTTTAAGAGATTTTCAACTTTATCGCTAAAGCATAAGGTTCAAAGTTGATTGGGAAAATTTTACAGTTTCGGATAGCGTGATGTGCTGGCGTCTGTACATTCTAAGGAAAAATGAGACTCACCTCTTACATTAAAAACGTACAACTCTGCGAATCTGTTGAAGTCACAGGATGGGGTTTTGTTCGTCCCGAAGCCGAACAGGAAGTTAGTCAGGTACTGAGCTAGGCGGGGGTCTATTTGAGGACCCCAAAACTTCTGAAAATATAAAAGAAATTGCTTAAAAAATGTTTTCGGTAGGGATATTGGAACTAAGGGGTTTATAGTTATTTATTTATGCGTATTGATTCTTGTATTTTATCATAATTTTCGAGCTATCTATCTTTTATGCTGCACCTGTCATGTTTTGTCTCTGCATCGCCCTAAACATTCCTAAAGAATTGTGAAAGTAGGAATCAGATTTTGTGAAAGTCAAATAACCGAGTTATGGACTGTAAAGTTGGGCCCTCAGTTCTCACATAGAGGATTGAGGGCCCATCTAAACCTGATAAACTATGGACACTACAGAAAAAGTCTTTATGCCAAAATCTAAGCTAATGCCAAACAAAATTTGTGAAAACAAGATATTATCGCAAAACACTGTCCTAGTTTGTATATCTTCATACAAAATGGGCCCTCAATTCTCATACACGTAAAAGTTTGTTACGCAAATAAAATGAAATCATACTGTTTGAAATCCCATATGCTACTAAATAAATTGAGAAAATTTGTGAAAGCAAGAACAGGTCACCACTTTTCCTTGTTTGAAAGATAAGACCTTGATAAAATTCACAAAATCTGATTCCAACTTTCACAATTCTTTGGGAATTGTGAAAGGGTTCATTAAATCCTAACCACATTTTCAAAGAGTTTTAACAAAGTGGCCCTCACACCACACGCACATCCTATTTAACCCCTATAAATAGGGGATAAAAATTTGTATGGAAGTTCGACATTTCATCTGATAGGAAATCGCACTGGGCGCACGGCTTATGTATTTTTTTTATTGCTGAATCGGCCCGCTCTTAACCTCAATCACGCCTGATGGAAAGCGATGGATGAGGTCTATGATGGAACGAGCGTGCCCAGAAGATGCCTAAGGCACTGGAACTCCCACGCAGCGACGAAACACAGCGGGCTGCTTGACGCCGGACTTCGGTGGGAGGGTGGTCGCAAACCAGTCGTTCGTTAGCCCTACCACCGCAAGGGAAGAATTGGCCAGTCAAATAAGGTGTTGGGTGTGACTGTCCAGGATGCGCCGAGCACTCGGTTCAGTTGAGTAACTGGCGGAACAGACTGCGCCACACGAGGAGGCTTCTTCATGCATCCCAAAAAGCATTTATAATTTCGAACGGTTAATCGGACTTCTGTTCTTATCAGCTAATTGGTAATGGTTCCATCTAAAAAGCTCTAAACTAATCTAATCAGTTATAGGACCACTTAACGCCACGCTCCACAGCTGACACCATTCACCACGCCTGCGCAATCCATTCCCATTACTACGGACTGTTTGTTATTCTATTAACAACGCTATCGCGATGATCGTAAAGGTTTACAAACAGGGCTATGAAACATTTGGACTGTCTACCTACGGTCTAAAATAATAGGCTATGATGTAGCAGGGGTCATTAAAAATATTATGCAAGATTATCAGAAATCGATTGTCATGGTAGGAATGGGCACGTCGAGAACCTCCGTGCCTCGGAAAGCACGTTAAGCCGATAGTCCCGGCTGTCATTCGTAGATCTTTGACAATCTTTACGGGTAGTCAGAAGCCCGAGTCTAACCACCAATCTTACCAAGGGTTATCGTGGTACCTAGTGACTGGGTTGTGAAGGTCAGATAGGCAGTTGCTCTATGTAAAATACCGGTATTCACCTGCATCCGTTTTTGAGTGTGGGAATCAGTATTTAATGCGGAGGAATGAGGAAAATATCGTGAAGAAAGTTCTCTGAGGGGTATCGGTATGTAAAGATCCTGATCAATCGACCCGTGCGGCTATTACCTATTACTTAACCACGAGCCCTATGGTCAAATTGTTTTTTTTTTTAATTTCATCTTTACACCATTCGCGATATTTAATACGAAACTGACTGAGAAATTCTTTTGGGACTGACTTTATAACGTTCCGCCAAAAAGCAGATTATATTCAAAATAAACAAATTCTTCAAATAGTCCATTGATGCAGTCAATGTTTAACCGGTCAAGCACCGCGCCTACTACATGTGGCACGATACAATAGAAAATCAATTGTGTCTCATCAGCGGACTTTGACCGATTAAAACTTTATTGTCTGTTGTACCAATATTTCGTCGCCAATGAGCCTCTTTCTGCGTTCCACCGAATCAAGCGCGGCAAGTTGGTATGCAAATAAATATTGAGTATTGTTAATCGCCGGTGGTCGGACAGGTGCCTTTAAGCAGCCAAAATTGAATCGTGTAAACTGAAAAGTGTTTCATTCAATGTCTTCCATTTCTGCACTTCTCAATCAATTTCTTTGAACCAGGAAACATTGGACTGTTTTATTTTTGTTTGTCCGCCTTTGTACCTTTTTGTGCGAAAAGTTTAAATAAATAAATATAAATGTTCATGGATGTGTACTATGTGTAGCGGTGTCTACAACAACTTCACATGCGAACTACGCGTCATACTGACGTCACGCAAAATCCTGCATCTCGCAAGCAAAGTTTACCGCGCAACTAGCATTATACAACGGCCCGACATGAATCATCGGGCAGTTGCCCGCCAGACACGACACCCGTCTGGTCGGAGGATCCTCCCTTTTCTATGGAGAATGAGTGAACTTTACACCCCGTTCCTCATACTTCTATTGATGGAGAGGGAGAAGGCCAAAGAAAAGATGGATGGATTGTGTGAGGAATGGTATAAAGCGAAGGGATTCAATGACAGCGAAACCGCTGACTGTGTTGTTGTGCCCTTGTCCCAACAAGTGCAGAAAGATGATGACGATGATATTATATAATCGACTAGCCGACTTCGTCCGCGTGAAATGTCTTGTTCCCCCGACCCACCTCGTCGCATCGCATCGCCTGCCCGCGTTAGTACGTACTTCCTTTACGCTCTGCGTTCTTTCTAACTTTTTTGTTATTAAGGGTCATAGTTCCAGAGATTAGAGCGTTCAAACAAACTCCTCAGCTTTATTATTAGTATAGATAGATTTTGCACAGCTGGGCCGAGTCATTGCAACCCGAACAAGTGTGTAACATGCCTAAGGCATACCTAAATTTTCCTCGTGATTTCGCATACCGAAACTTCTAATTAACAAAAGCTATTTCAGTGGAGCAACAAAATACGTCTTACTGCTCCAGCAAGATTGAAATGTATTCGAGCATTCACTTTCGCAACATAAATAATGTTACGATTATGAAACCTGCGTTGTTGGCAGACGAAAAGCCAACCGTTTTCTTTCAGTGGGTATCGTAAAGGACCACAATGGATGGATTACCACCGTTTTTTGCCTACTTAATTACTGAATTTCATCATCATATGGCTTTTCCCGCAGTTCCCACCTTACGTGGCCCACTTGCAAATCCCTGAGCCGCCTCATAACCGAAGTGGGAAGATGTAGGTAAGGTGCCAACGCAACGGCACGACGGAGAAGTCCATCTTCCTAGCCATTCCCAACTATGTTGGGGTCGGCTTCCAGTCTAACCGGATGCAGCTAAATACTAGTATCTTACATTGAGCGAGTGCCTATCTCACCTCTACAACGCAGTTACTAAGTAACACGATACCCCTTGGTAAGACTGGTTGTCAGACTCTATCAAAGATCTAGGAATGACAACAACTACTGAACTTGTGAACCTAACATGTAAACCTGTACTGTCGCCATTTCAAATGACCGTTCAGTTGAATAGATAGATAGATATAGCACTAAGTACTACGTTATTATCTAAGACTATGATAAAGATGGGCGTATCACACTAGAATTATAAAGGCGAAAGTTTGTGAGTGTGTCTGTGTGTTTATTTATTTATTTATATATACTTTATTGTACACCAGAAAATACATAACAAAAAAAAAAACGGTTAATACAAAACATACAATGGGCGGCCTTATCGCTTTCTGCGATCTCTTCCAGGCAACCTTGGAATGGACAGTGATTGCGTGGATATAAAAAATGGGGTTGTCAGTGGTGCCAAAATAATATACTATAATAGATACATAGATATATACATGTATAATGCTGTATAATAGATACATAAATAAATACATACTAAAAACCTATACATATAAGCTACGAAAATAAATGACGACTTTAGATTATTGCAGCTACGAAAACAAGATCACAACAACAAGTAATGTTCCTTCACGAGTCTCTTAAATACAGCTAACGATTGCGCGCGTTTTATTTGAACTGGCAATGCATTCCATAAACGAGCGGCCTGAACAGAAAAGGATTTGTCGAAAAACGTTGTAGAATGCATTGGCATTTTAAGCTTTAAATTATCCGATGATCTCAAAAACTTCGTGTGGGAGTCGCAAAGATACTGAAAACGTTTTTTAAGATAGAGAGGGGTGGAAGGGGAAAAGAGCACATTATACAATAGGGACAGAATATGAGCATTCCGGCGAAGGCGAATTGGTAACCACTTGAGCTTCACACGAAATTCGGAAACATGGTCATATTTGCGCAAACCGAATATGAACCTTATACAGACATTTATATGTTTGTTAATTCTTCACACTTAAACGGCTGGACCAATTTTGATAAAACTTTATATGGAGGTAGCCGACACCCTGGAACATATAGGCTACTTTTTATCCCAATATTCCCACGGGATCGACCAGAGGCGTCTCTAGCCCATGTAGCGCCCGTGTGCAAACATTACCCAAGCGCCCCCTAGTAGGTAAGCGCGCAGTCAAAATGGAATGGGTACAAAGTTCAAGCAGCACATCAAGTTACCACAAATTGTCAAATTTCCCCAATGGATAATAAAGTATTGTTTGGAGATGAAGAAGAAAAAAACGTCGGTTTTGGATACCATAGTGTGCTGTTGACTGTATATTTAGAATTATACAGGGTGTTCTGGTGTTTACCCTAACAAGCCAAAACGTACCCATGTTAACATGTCTATATAGATGTTATGTTACATCATATCAATGTCCAAATTTTGAAATGTCTTCATTCTAATTACGACCTGATATCAAACAAAGTTCAATATCAATTGGGAACATTTGACTTTGGGAAGCTCACTGCGAGCGAGGGCCACTGTACACACGAGTAAAAAGTATTTTTAGGAAGGAAAGAGTGACAAGAAAAAACAAAGCACAAGTTTATGGTTTTTTTTCAAAAAATGATTTGTTTTTTTTCAGTTTTCAGACTGAAATTTGGTAGCGTAGCTAAATAATTTTTGACGAGTCCTCCGACCCCGTCGAAATTCGCAACAGTTGTGCTTGTGGCAGACTAATTCAGCTAATATCAAAATTAAATCTTACTTATTAGGTAAATTTCAATCAAAAGAAAAGCCGCAAATATGAAGTAAATTTCATATTTACTCAAGTATAAAACTTAATCCATGGCGCCAAGGCTTATTTCGCAAAATTACGTGTAGCGAGCGCGCGAGCGGTAGAACAGTGCGGCACGCGCCACGCGTACTCACGCTTTTCAGAAATGCCGCGCGCTTGACGTTCGTCCATGGCATGGCAATTTGAACTTTATTGTCTATCCCAAACAGTTGAATTCGCATTATTCGCAATATGATTGTCGGCGTGTTTTCAAACGAATCATTGAAACAGGTGCCGCCAAGCGATGCGACACTCGCTACTACACTCAAAATATAATCTTTAATAATGTGTAATAAGGTTTATTTCATGTTGAAAAAAAAGTTAATATTGTAAAAGCCGCTCGCGCGCTCATGGCGCGGCTTGCTTTGCTGTAATTCGAAAAATATAAGAAGAGCTTCAGATGCTATACAAATTGTATGGAAAGCGGAGCTCTTTTTACGTTGGTCATTGAAAGTGCCGCGGCCGGCCATCGCGCGCCGAGTGGGGCTCCGAAGCGAGTGGCGCTCGGCGCCCCCTAGGACCGCTGCGCCCGTGTGCAACGCACACCCTGCACAATAGGTAAAGACGGCCCTGGGATCGACATTTCTGGAGGTGAAACCACGGGGCGCAGCTAGTACATTTATAACTCAATCATAAAAGTATGTCGGCGGGTCAGACATGTAAAACTTTATGTGATTTTTATACAGGCTTGTAAAACAAATATAATTTAGTCGTTTTCTCCAGTTTTCCAATCTACTAAACGGATGTTATTCATCAAAATTATTTTAATAGCGAGGGTCATCATCTGCCTAGCGTTTTCCCAACTATGTTCGGATCGGCTTCCAGTCTAACCGGATGCAGCTGAATACCACCCAGTTTCTGGGTACCCCTACCCCTTGGTAAGACTGGTTGTCAGACTTTCGGGTTTCTGACTACCCTAACGACTGTCAAAGATCCACGAATGACAGCCGCCGGGTCCAACGGCTTAACGTGCTTTCCAAGGCACGGAGGGGTCGAATGGCGGGAAAAGGTACAAAATGGAGTGACCACGCCAAGCCTCTCGTACAAGAGGCTTGGTGTGGTAGTAAGTCAATTTTCTTTTTTTTTTTTTTGAGAATGGCCTCTCGCATTTCAACCTAGGAGGTTGTCGTTTGCTTAGCCGGACATACCTGTGGGTGCCTCAATAAATTAAGACTGCCAGCCAAAGCTTAAAAAACTTAAAAAAAAAACTAAGTGGCTACATGCTAAGGGCACCCCCTGTGGGATACAGACCTCAGCTTAGGGCGTCGCTGGGAGAGGGTAGCACAGGACCGGCTGGATCAGATTATTGAGCCAATGTAGTAATATAATCAACATAAATACGCAACCTACAGTATTCTACAGGGGGCCTCTCCTTTTCCCCTTCAGCGCCGAAAATAGAATCCCCTACCTAATGGGCAAAAATTCCTAAACCGTTCGCGAAAATAAACCGATCAATCAGGCGTCCATAGATTCTCACAATATTTAAGGTCGGCATCCGATATTTATGGTCTGTGCATGGTTTTCTTCAAGCACAGTCTATGGTTATACTGGCCATTGTTTAGATTTGGGGCCACGAAAACCGCAGTTCCACAGAGCATGTAACCTTTTTTTTGTCTTCACATATTATTATTATATAATGAATGTATGCAAAATATTGTAAAACTTTTTAAAAGAGTAACGGTGGAGTTTCTTGCCCGTTCTTCTCCATACGAAAACTACCCTTTGGAATGGGCGACTAGAATCAATTCTACATATTTTATCGTAATTTTTGACGTTCAAAAGTGCCTTTTATGTGCCTATTTGAAATAAATGCTTTGACTTTGACTTTTCGCAGTTCTTGAGTGCAAGCGATCGGTTAGACGGTAACGTAGTATTACAATTGTTTGGTTTAACACCCTGGTTTATTAGGTGCTAAAGGTGTATTAAACAGAGTTTTATGACCAAGACGTCTACGCAGTACTTAAATTGATAATTGAACCATCTCCGGCAATGCGTTCCATATAGTATTTTGATAGCAGAATGAGTAAAAAGTTACGAGTTAGAATAAGTTTTACCAATTCAAAACCATTTTGAAAATCACAATCATAACGTCAAAAATCACAATCAATCTTCTCTAAATAAAATATGTTTTCTTCTCTAATAAATTCACTAACATTCCTATTCAGAAAAGGAATATTATTTATTTTGATCTGCTTTACTTTTTAGGGTTCCCGGGAATTTTATAAAATCACTTTTTTTGTCCGTCTGTCACAGAGGTTTGTCTCGATATAACGTAGAAATTTGAATTTTGGTATAATGACACGTCTCCATGAACGCGAACACAGATCGTCATAGTCAAAGATTTATTTCGTTGTCGTACGAATTAGTCGCTATTAAGACACAATAGAGATATAGAGAGCAATGGTGGCCAAGTGGTATCGGCCGCGACTTACGAGTTGTAGGTCGTAGGTTCGAACCCAGACAGGCGCTTTACTTTGTGTAAATTATTTCATCACCACTGCTTTCAAAACGGTGAAGGAAAACATCGTGACATGAAAAATTCGAAGACATGTGACATCTGCCAACCCGCACTGGGCCCGCGTGGTGGATTACGGCCCACTCCCTCTCACCGAGAGGAGGCCTGTGTCCCAGCCGTGGGAATTATAGGCTGATTATGTATTATGTAAGACACAATACTCACGAGAGTATAGTGTCTTAACAGCGATTAATTAGCGCTAGAAGTTTAGCGGGTTGGGCAGCACAGCGATTAATGAAGTCGCTCTGCTGCCCGACCCGCCAACCTCCTAGCTCCACAAACACCTACAAGATTCCTCCACATTGTCCGACGTATAAACACTATGACGTTCATCGGTGGCGGACTGGCGGTAGGCGTTCGATCAGCGTCTGGCTGTCCAGATTTATCGCACCAATCACGATGTGTTTAGGCGATTAGTAAGGTGCGGCTGACGGATTTTTTTTTTTTGCGGATAGGAAATCATCAAATGAGGGGTCCCGCTCTGGGTGGAGCGGAAGGGAGTGTCAGACTCTTACTGATGTTCCTTCCTTAGCCCTTTGTGTTCCGGGCCAGCGGTAACCCTTTCGGACAATCCCGCTGACACGGCAGGCTTCAGCCCTAAGGGGGCCCCTCCTCGATGCTGATATCTCTTTGAGGCGCGCGTGGAACACGTACGCGCCGTCCGGCACGGGCCTGGTCCTGATCGGACGGTGAGCTACCCATTACTCTCCGCCCGCAGGCCTCACACAGAACGAAACACAGAAAAACAGTAGGTAGTGAGTACGTCAATCTGCTAAACGAATAACTTTCCCTACCGCAATATCTACGTATTTTAACGAATAAAAATTTGATCTAAAAACACGTTATTTTGTGAAAAGTTTGTTATGATCGAGTTCTTTGTTGATCGATGCCAGAAAATAGTGCTATTAATAAAAAATAATTTCTTGTTTTCCAGATAATTGCGTCAGTCCGCTTTGTTTACAGATCGGCGGGGTTACTGCGTCACACTTACAAGTAGCAATGGCTTTCATTTTGACAGTTCAAAAACATTACATACGTTGTTGAGCAGACCAACTTTTCGAACATAGAATTATAGAAAGCAATGGATTAGCAATATCCTTCAAAATCATTCGGATTGTGATTGTGTTCCGCAATTAAGGTGCTGATCATAGTCATCCTCTTTCAAATCAATATTCGTATTGACGATAACAATAGTGTGACCGTTACAAAAAGTTGGACGGTTCTTTTTTCTGAAACTACGGTTTTCTATTACAGCGGCGGCTGCCACGTAACAGTCGCACTTGACGGCATAGAAATCATGACACCAGGGTATGATTTTACGGTGTCAAGACACGCTCTCTAGGGAGAAAAACGCCATCTTGCTACCATAAATAACGTTTCAGTGACGTCATTCGAAAATAAATTGCGGATTGCGCTATATCGCGTTCACCGCAGTCTTAGGAAACCCTAGTGTAAGGTATAGAGGTATGAGGAAAAGGGTGTAAAGTTCACTTTCCTCCATAGAAAAGAGAGGATCCTCCGACCAGACGGGTGTCGCGCATTCTACTAAAAAGTCGTTGCCCTACACAAAACCTAACCCTAAATCTTTCTCCACAAAGTAACCTCACACGAGTACCATCCATCAATCAATCTACGAAACAAGAAGGAAACCCACCAAGACATACATGTAGGGGGTGTGTGGAATAAACTTCACTTCTTGAAACTTCTTTAAATATATTTTTAATAACTTCATAAAAAACGACAAAACGTCTTATCCCTTTAGCTCGCTCGCCATCTTTCTTCCTATCCCTTTCTCCTTCCCAAACATACTCTCTCATTCACTCATCGCTGCGTTCATATTCAATTTGTTTTTTTTTTTCTTAAAATTATGATGCGTTCCGAATTAACATCCTACATACATGAAACAACTCCGTACCCCAGGGATCAATATCGCAAATTGAAGTGAACACATGCACACCGCGCCTCCATACAGCCAGTTGCCAATAAATTACATAGACAGACAAACAGACTGCTGACGTCAGACCGCTCTACAAACAAGGCTGTTCAAGTCAACATTCAGTACTTATGTACGTCTAAATATTTTTGTGAAGCTAAATCCACAACGGAGGTTACGGTAGGTAATGGAGATATTTGTTTGATAAAATTAATTCACAAAACGTAGAAGTTAACTAAACCTACAGGACTATAATAGTAAATTAGTGCGTGTTTTTGGTTCTAAAGGACCAAATTGAAATGTCGGAAATTCGGAATGAGGACCTTAAGCTTGAATTGTCAACTCGGCTCATGATGACAGCCGGGGCCGACAGCTTAACGTGCTTTCAGAGGCACGGAGGGATCTCAATATTATAGTTGGTTACCCATCCAAAAACTGAGCGCGGCAAACCGATCCGTGTGGCTGTTGGTAATTAGCCACGAGCCCCGCTAATGGTAGCAGAGACTGTTTACTAAAACCGCTTTGAGAAAACAAAAGATTGTTTCCTCTCAACCGCGCGCCAAAGTTTACCCGACCTAATTACTTGAAAGCTTGTGCTGTGCGCGTTAAAAGTGCATAAACACTGCTATTAACTGCCTGAATTTTAAATATTGATACGGTTGATACTAACTACCAAGGACAAATCATATCTGAATCATTCTAGACGTGAGTTTCTTGCCCGTTCTTCTGACGTAGGTATGCCACATTGGGCACCCGCTTTAACGGCTCCATAGGTAGTGACTACGCTTTAGAATGGGCAACTGGCTTCATATTTTCTGACTGACCGACTTCTTGACAATTCGAAAGTGCCTGTAAATGGTTTAATTTAAATAAATAGGTACTTTGAGTTTGATTATTGTGGGTATTCATCATCATCATTTCAGCCGAAAGACGTCCACTGCTGGACATAGGCCTCCCCAAGCACCTCCACTTCGACCGGTTCTGTGCTTCTCGCATCCAACGGGTTCCTGCGGCCTGTTCGCTAGTCACGAAATAGTTATTTATACATATTCTAATTTTTGTCTATTTACACGCGAAAAATATGTCTGCTCAACAACGTGAAAAACGCAATGAGTGTTGTTGAACTGTCAAAATGAAAGCCATTGCTACTGATAGTGTGTTACGCAATTACCCCGCCGAAATGAACTTACGGAGGAACCGAAACAGTGTAGCTCTCACCAAAAGATGATTATTTATTTGATCAAAGTAAATCCATACTAATATTATAAATTCGAAAGTAACTCTGTCTGTCTGTATGTTACCTTTTCACGCCTAAACCAATGAACGGATTTCGATAATATTTGGCAGAGAGATAGATTGCATCCCGGGGAAGGACATAGGGTAGGACTTATCCCGATATTCCCACGGGATCGACACTTATGCGGGTGAAACCGCGGGGCGCTGCTAGTAAAATATGAAAGAATTCAAAAATTCTATCGATTCGTATTCTAAGACATCTCAACCATTTATGCAAAGGTAGGTCAGCTAATTGCTGCAACTGACAACAGTACATATCCATTACTCATTTCAGCGATCCAGACGAAAACAAACAAACCAGACTATGGTCTGTTCCAAAATTATATTATGAAAATGTAAACAAACACTATCCAGCAGGGTAACTACGTAACACAAGATCAGTAGCAATCTTGTTGAACTGTCAAAATGAAACCCAGTTTCATTTTGACAGTTCAACAAGATTCATTGCGTTATTTGCGTTGTTGAGCAGACACATTTTTTGAACATATGGAGCAATGCATTAGAAATAAACTTCAAAATAATTCAAATTGATAGTAATAGTGTGTTACGCAATTAGAGTGCTAGTTAAATTCTGACACAAAATCAGGAAATTATTTACATTCAATTGTATTTAGAAGGTTTCAACATTATATCTCACCACTTTTCCCAACATCATCAGCCTATAAAGTTCCCACTGCTGGGACACAGGTCTCCTCTCATCGAGAAGAAGTGGGCTGTAATCTACCACGCGGGCCCAATGTGGGTTGGTAGATGTCACATGTCTTCGAATTTTTGGCTCTAGGACTCACCGACTTCACCGTTTGAGAGATGTGGTGATGAAATTATTTACACGAAGTAAAGCACCTGACTGGGTTCAAACCCACGACCTACAACTAAGTAAGTCGGGGCCGTTACCACTGGATTGTTGACATAAAATTATTAAATTTCAATAAAAAAATCATCGTAGAAAATGAAGGTTATGAAATTATTTGAAAAACCCTCAATTTCAAATGAAAAACCCGCAATTTCAAATGAAAAACCCGCAATTTTAAATGAAAAACATCTTTAAGGAGATTTTAAAATAAGAATTTCGTGTCTAAGTATTCAAATATCAAATCAAAACACTAATTTGTAAGTGGCACTATGTACAGAAGCCAGCAGATCAAGCTACCCGAAACTGTAAAATTTTCCCAATAAACTTTGAACCTTATGCTTTAGCGATAAAGTTAGAAATTTGACATATTGTAGTAGCTTGATTTGCTGGCGTCTGCACAAATTGGCATCCACAGGTACGTTAGTAATGGAATAGAAGATCCATTTGTTTACATTGTCAATAGCTAATTTTGGAACAGACTATAGGTCGCATTTCACAAACCATTTAACAAGAACACTACATTTTCTATTTCTAAAAGTTTACACGTAAACACCGGTTTAGTGAGGTGCAGAGGTGTAAATCATTTCTTGAACGTTTGCCGGCTACTGGCGAGAACTATAAACACAGCAGAACACGTGTGTAGACTAATAGGTACACTTATTAATGTTGATAGTAAAAAAAACTGACCAAGTCCGAGTCGGACTCGCACACGAAGGGTTCCGTACCACAAGGCAAAAAAACGCCGAAAAAAAACACGTTTGTTGAATGGGAGCCCCCTTAAATATTTATTTTATTCTGTTTTTAGTATTTGTTGTAATAGCGGCAACACAAATACATCATCTGTGAAAATTTCAACTGTCTAGCTATCACGGTTCATGAGATACAGCCTGGTGACAGACGGACAGTGGAGCCTTAGTAATAGGGTCCCGTTTTTACCCTTTGGGTACGGAACCCTAAAAATATCAAGTTATGCCTGTTTTGTGAAGGAGATTGTTTTCTTGATTAATAAAAGGGTAACCAGGAAGTTTTTTGGAGGAATTAAAGTTGTTGGCCGGTAAAAAATTATGCCGCAAAAAAATCCTCTAACTACAAATACATCCCGATTAAGACGCGTATCAGAAATTTAGATACGAATAACTGACTGAACTGCACTTAAATCCCAAATAATCTTTAAATATATATTTCGCACTATTTCAGCTATAAATCGAGACGGTTTGTTTGCAAGACTGACTGATAAATTGATGACACTAGCCAGCTGGTCGGATAGAATCGGAGCATTGCACAAAATGATACGAATTATGGAGCATTAAATATTGTTGGTGCATCCGGTGAGATTCGAGATAGCGCAGAGGTGAAGGACTGAAGGGCCTGCTTCTCGAGCATGAGGATGTGGTAGAAATTTGGAAAGTGAACTTAATAATAGTAATTTATTACCAAGATTCAGTAAACATTAAAACATTTTTTTTTTTATAAACAATGACATTTGCTTACTTTGTAGAAGACGATGTGGGTCATTTTATTCATTTTATATTTTTTTTTATTATTCTCTGTTCTTTTTTTTTTTCATGGTCTGGCAGTTTGAGTAATTTATGTGGGCTACCCAAATGTCCTTTCTTTGGTATTGTTCGTCGAATCATTGAGCTCCTTAAGTCTTGAGTTGAGCTGCACGATTTCTGACAAATGCGTGCACCACCTCAGACATCGATAGAATAGAATAGAAATACTCTTTATTATGTACACCAAATAAATTACAGACATAAAAATAGAAACTGTACATAGGGTGACACAATGGGCGGTCTTATCGCTAAAAGCGATCGATCTACATGGTCTTCATATAACCTGACCAAGATTATGTCTGGAATTTAAAAGAGACTTGAGACCTCTGAGTTTGTTTCGGCCTTTCTTCTCAGAGAATCAGATAGGAAACGCCAACTTCATCTAGTTTTAAAAAAACATGATTGACGTGTAAAAGTGTTTGTACAAACCTACTTACAGAAATGAAATCATTTATCATTACATCAATGAGGTCTCGACCCCTTGGGACTAGGAAGAGACACCTGTATGACTGAGGTAGAGGTAGTTTAGAAGAGACTTTTTTAAAGCAAAGTAATTGATCTTGGACATCACTGGCCGACTGTGACATCAGAATTTTGTATACCTAAGCCTAAAATCGCCAACACATATTGAGCAGCGCTATAATTGATGCTCGTTCTTTCGATTCCATCTCTGCATACTGTCAACGTTACTCAATGGTTTAATTTAGAAAAATAAGTTTAAAAACTAAAACCTGACTACTGAAAAGGATGAAACAAGAAAGTACCCTCCCGTGGTCGCATGCTGCTGTACTAACATAAATTATAAGCTTGGTAGCCTGCGACCAAAGCTGACTGAAAGATTAATTTAAATGGTGGGAGGGGAAGAAGAGCGCCTATCCACGGTTGTATAAAGTGGCTAAAAACGACTGTGTATCACTACTAAGAGTGTTCCTTCGGAAAGAATTTTTTCGAAGTCTGGTCAGGTTATCACCGAGACGGAACAGACTCAGTGGTAAAAGGTGGCAATGCTGACCGACTTCAAAAAAAGGTTTCTTCAATTCGGTTGAATTTTTTTTTTTTTATGTTTGTTACCTCATAACTCCGATATTTATAAGCCGATTTGCAAAATTATTTTTGTATTTGAAAGAATATACTTTCAGATTGGTCCCATAGAAATTTCATCGAAATCGGTTTAGTATTTTGGATTTTAAACCAAAAAAAATTACTGGTAAAAATTCATGTAAACGAAATTGCGTAGTTTGCTTTCTTGTGACTTTTCAGTGGTGGCTTAGTGGAATTGTCATGGGATGCATAGTGGCTATAAGTGCCGTATCTTTACATAATTAACCGACTTCAAAAAGGAGGAGGTTCTCAATTCGACTGTTTTTTTTTTGTGTATATTACGCGATATCTCCGGACATAAAATGTAAATCGATTTAAAAAAAATATGTTTAAATGGATAGGGTATGGGGTGGTCCCATATAAATTATATTAGCTTTGCTTGGGTAGTTTTTGAGTTAGCTTCAATAATACGTTTTTTTGCCACTTAGTTTATATTGATGGTGTTATAACTTCCTGTCACGGATAGTTACATAGCAAGTAGTATTAGGTACTTATACGAATTTGTGTGGGGTAAGTACAACAAAAAAGGGAATAAAACTTTTTTACAAAAAAGAAACAAACGACTCGGTTGTTTTTTTTTTTTTTTGTAAAAACGTTTTATTATGTAATTTTTTTTCTTTTTAATAATTTTTATATTTCATTTCTCGTACGTTGTTTACTTAATTTGAGACACAAATTTTATTCGTCTTATTTCTCAACTACGTTAAGTTTGTTGCAGTCATGCATGCCTCAGTAATATGATATTTTCCCATATTATCCCTCATACTTCTAGGTCAGCTCAAAGCCTCGTATTTGTTGTGTTATTAGTTTAAATGAGGTGGGACATTATTGGGACAATGTCCCATTAATGTGCCATTGTCCCGTTAAATGTGGCATTGTCCCACCTCATTTGAAGTGGTACAATGTACTACCTCGCCAAACTGAATGAATTACTCATACAAACTCATCTAAATTACTTGTCCTATGCAAGAATAACGGGAGACGTGACATGTTTTTCTGATAGATTGTTTTGTAGTCAAAAATAATCCAAACAGTTACTAATACCCTACCTAGTTATACAACGACGCGAGTACACTTAAAACCCACTCGGTCACCAATCACTATAACAATGCCATGGTCTTTAATAACAGTTTTGACAGGTCGCCAGCTCGTTCACAATTGAGTAATGGTTTACCAACGGAATTAGACTGTGTGACTGTACGCTCATGTTTATGGGGTAATTGAAGATGGGAGTACGTGTTAAGAGTGTGAAAGAATGATGGGCATTTTTGTATGGAGCCTGGCCTGATGACCAATAGAGTTAGAGAGTAACGACTGTCAAAGATCCACGAATGACAGCCGGGACCAACGGCTAAACGTGCTTTCCGAGGCACGGAGGGGTCTTGGTATGTAAAAATGGTCACCCATTCAGGGACCAACCGCGGCAAGCGCAGCTTAACCTGTTAACTTAACGTTATTACTTGGTACACTTTGGTTTTTTTCAATAACCGACGAAAAATCCTTCCCTATCCAAAGGGCACGTCTTCCCTACCACTACCGCGCCCCCCGGTCTATTCCTTGATATGCAACGGTCGCTGTAGCACCATGAACATGAGGCTACAGGAGCTAGTGCGAATCTTGGGTTTCATTCGATTAATCGAGTCTGGTTTAACTTTAACCACGCTGGGTTGGTGCAATTCATTCATTCAACCGACGAAAACTTCTTACGCAAACTTCTAGAATTCATGGTAACATGGTGTGGTGATTTTGTTTGCGCGTCGGTTTCGTTTACACGTTATGTTACAAAATTTAGAATTACACCGCTATTGAGAATGCTATAGCCTGGTAGAATTCAGGGGTAAACCTTGGTATAACTGAGCAGTTGAGCACCAGACTTTGGTGCGTTCCAATTTCGGGGTTACTCTCGAGAATATTTGTTTAGATTAAGCTGTTGTCTGTTTTTTCTCATCCGTTCATCGATTGAAGGGCACTGAGTTTTATTGTTATTACGTCTGGGCGCGTTTACTGTCCCGCAAAGTAAATTATTATAAATGCGAAAGTGTGTCTGTCTGTTGTTACCCCTTCACGCTTAAACCGCTGAACCGTTTTAGATGAAATTTGGTATAGAGATAGTTTTAATCCCAGGAAAGGACATAGGATAGTTTTTATCCCGATATTCCCACGGCATCGACACTTATGCGGCGCGCTGCTAGTATGAAAATATGTACTTTGTTATTTCTTAAAGTTCTGTTTTTCAGGCAGCAGCATAGCTACACACATAGCTACTCGATACGTTTGTGTATCGTATCGAACATTAATCAATGTTATCGAGGAGTCCTTTAAACGCTGTCCACAAGCCCAAGACCCTCAGCTTAAATCAAATAGACGTCCGCTGTTCTTCTGACACCTGCACCCTAACTGCGTAACACACTATTACTTTTGAATAATTTTGAAGCGTATTTCTAATCCATTGCTCCATATGTTCCAAAAATGTGTCTGCTCAACAACGCAAATAACGCAATGAAAGTTGTTGAACTGTCAAAATGAAACCCATTGCTACTGATAGTGTGTTACGCAATTACCCTGCTGTTTGCTTTTGGGGGCAAGGGAAATCAGGTTATCGAAATGTGTCATTTTCGATACGATAGCCTGTCGGATGGTTGTAAATAGCTTTGCAGGACCAATTCATTCAATATCAAGGACCGTAGTCTCGCAGGTTATATTCGATAAAAACATTGCTTAGTAGTATGAATTAGCAAGTCCAGAGATCGTTCTTATAATGTATCGAAATAAAACAAACGTAACTCTAACACTGTGCTGTGTGCTTAACAAGCAGACAAATAAATTGTGTCAAAAATGTGCCAAAAGAAAAAATAATTAAAAAAAAGAACGTTAAAAAAATTACGTGTTGACAAAAGTCAATCTTGGTGCACAGAACAAATAATTAGGTATGGCAAGCAAGACCCAATAGGACCCAATTCCCAGATTATAAAAAAAAATGTAAATTAAAAAAGCTAAACTATAACAAAAGTGCTTAAAAACAGTTTTGAAACAGACAAGGTCAATTGACTAAAAAAATCTAAAATAAAATAACGTAAAATATAGCTAGTTACACAATTATACCACCACCTTACATAAATGAAAGTCAATAAGCTACTAATATGGGACAAATAAACGAAATTAAAGACATTTATCGTAAAAAATTAAAACAAAATGGGACGAACTATAAATTATAAACTTATAATTAAATTGTTACTACATACAAGTTACGATTACATGACATTTTTAATTATGTACTTACGACCAATGTACTCACACGAGAACGTTAGAGAATCAAAAAGATACTTTCTTCCAACTAGCTTACCTTTGCATTGATAAATAATAATTAAAAAGGTATTCGCCTAAAGACGAAAATCGTCCAGTACAAGTACAAAAGGTACAGCCCGATGGAAACTTTATGGCGGCTCGCACATCGGCTCGGAACATGAAGTGAGTCGCTGTGCAGTAACAAATTCATGTATCAGCGGGGGTGAGGGGTCGGGTACCGCGCAGCGAATAGCGCGCCTCAGAGCCCTGCGTTTAGTGCAAAGAATCCTACATCAAATTAGTATAATTGTTAGTTAAATATGATTTGATACTAAAAACAAAACAAATAGACACGATGACATGATTACCCCGTCCACCAACGCCATCTATCATCGAAGCAGGAAGTTAATCTCACACGTTTTTCAATTCTACCCTCATTTGCGTGAATATTAGTGGATCGTATGAGTACATTGATGATCTGATTATACCTAGTTGAACTACGATTGTAATACAATATACAATGTATAGGACATTTGAATGAATACTTGTTACTTACAGAATCTTGTATGTAATGATGACAGGTTTGGTTGGTGATGAGAGAAAATCATTAACAATTTTTTTTATTTAAAAAAAAACACGAATCTACGAAATTTTGTTGAAAGTAGATATTTTCAAAAACTTTTGATAAGATTACTATACGTAAAGTTAATTTATAGTTGCTCTAAATTGATCCTTTTACCCCAATACTTTTCCGAGCATAATTATGTAGATGAACGTTTCGGTATTTTTTTTTTGGTCCGAAACCCTCACGTTATTCCAATGGCAACACTGCCCGTCTAATCACCAACCAAACGGGTACTAAATCAAAAATAATAAAGGAAAATGAACACACTTCTAGCAACACTGCGTCTAATTTGCCACTCACGATGAGGTCCTCCTCTCTGATCTTGTCAGAGTTCTTACTCGCCGCTCGGAACGTGGTCGCGAGGTACTTCTGCTCGTCTTTGGTTAGGAGCGTGCATTTTGCCGCCAACTTCTTGCTTGTGTTGCCCATGCTGGAAAGAAAGGTGGTATTATAATGTGCACGAATATTGCCAGGTAGATAAACTATCCTAATCAGAAGAATGGTAGTATCTCTGTCAAAAATGTCCTTATACGCCATACATAAGTACATAAACTCGTGCCTTCTTCCCATGGAAAGAAGAAGGTTGGCAGAAACTATAGAACACCTGCTAGATCACAGATATAGATAGACCTAGATAACGCAAGTATAACGATCTGTATGAAAACCAAGCGTGCCATTTTTTGATTACCTACTATGACGTCACACCAGCACTATTTTAGTGATGGGAAAATCATATACACACATCAAAAGTGTCTAGGGATCAAGCATTTTTATGCGGATTTCTTGAGATTGAGATGTGGCTTTGTAATAAATTTATGATTTTATAAATTTATATGGATCCTTTTTGGTGCATTTCATAATTTGAATCAGGAACTGTGAATCAAATTCGAGTAAAAGATGAAAATCAGCTGTCAATATTTTCCCTATAAAAACATACAACGCATTGAAGACATTATTAGTGCTACTGTTTCCCTACTACTGATTAAAACCAACGTTATTATGGAGCGGCGACGTCATTTAAGCAGGGAAGAAATGCTCAGAGCCGTGGGAATGATAGAAGCTGGTTCCCGGCAACGTACTGTGGCTTTAGCTCTGAATACAAGTCAGAGTGTTATCAGTCGACTTTGGACACGTTACCGAAGCACTGGTACCGTGGCTGAGCGCCATGGAGGACGGTATCGCTGCACCACACGGAGACAAGACCGATACATTCAAATCTTAACTCGAAGAGCTCCAACAATAACCGCCATGATGTTAGCCGTGAGGCTTCATCACTCTTCAGGGAACTTAATTAGCGACCAAACAGTCAGAAACCGCTTGCATGAAGTGAACCTTCATTCCCGAAGACCGCTACGGGTACCACCTATAGCAATGCACAATCGTAGGATTCGATATCAATGGGCTCTTGAACACAGAAATTGGGCAGAAGAACAATGGCGTTTCGTGTGCTTTTCTGATGAGTCTCGTTTTGGTATGAGACCGGATACAAGACGTATACGACACTGGAGAACCCCTGGACGCCAACAGCGATTAAAATCCTGCCAGGAAGTCCATCCTTATAGTGGTGGAACCATCATGGTATGGGCGGGTATTTGGATCGGCGGAAGAACTGAGTTGATTTGGATCAGAGGCAACCTCAACGCTCAAATTTATGCTGAGACGATTGTATCAGACGTCATCGTTCCTCTACAAGTGCAAATCGATCCCTTATTTCAGTTAATGCATGATAATGCACGACCGCACACCGCAAGAGTTGTAAGACAGACTCTCGCCGCAGCTAACATCAATGTCCTGCCCTGGCCTGCTCAGTCGCCAGACTTGAACCCGATTGAGCATGCATGGGATATGCTACAGAGAAGAGCTCTGCCGAATATGGAGGGTATCCAGTCGCAAGAAGACCTTTTTTTGTTGTTGCAACGAACATGGGCGGCCATTCCACAGCGTGATTTGGATGAACTCATTTTGAGTATGCCAAACCGATGTTCTTGTGTTGTTAGTGTTCGCGGTAGAAACACGGATTATTAATTGTTTTTTTAAGTTACCCAATAAAATTTTAAAGAAAACTGTTATTTTAGTCTTTTTTTCGAACTTTTGTGTTAGTGGTTCAAATGTCAAAAATCCCTTTATTAGGAAAATGGCAAATTTCTTTATTAATGCAAAGGTGACTTGGTTTATCGTTACTGTGACAAACGAAAACACTTTATTTGATGAATCCTTAAAGAAAACTTTAATTAATATCAATCAGGAGAAAAGTTATTGCAAAAATATATGTTGATCCCTAGACACTTTTGATGTGTGTAGATTCAAAGACGCCGCCGCGTGCGACACCCGTCTCGGGCCTAGCCAGCCCTCACGCTCAGCAAGCAGTACTACAGCGGTGCTATTCTGCAAAAATCTCACCGTAAAAACTTAGGTGAAGTGAGCGTGGAGTGAGCTGTCAATAGTGTCAATTCCTAGCAAAAACCAACTCACTCCACCTAAGTTTTCACGGTGAGATTTTTACAGAATCGACCGGCTGGACTGAGCGCGAAAGTGGCGGCTTACGATTTTTGTACGTAAGCTGGGCACGCTAAGTAGTTGCTCTTGCGTTATCTAGGTGTATCTATATCTGTGTGCTAGATCCTTACATACTCCTTTTGCTTCGTTTACGTTTACACATCAGCGGGGTAATTGCGTAACACACTATCAGTAGCAATGGGTTTCATTTTGACAGATCAACAGCATTCATTGCGTTATTTACGTTGTTGAGCAGACACATTTTCAAACATAAGAAGCAATGGATTACCAATGTCCTTCAAAATGATTCAGATTAAGATTGATAATATGTTAGTGTAATAAGGATGCTGGTCATAAACGAACGCCGGTTGCGACAAATGTCCTATCAATCAACTCAGCCTATCGCAGTCCACTGCTGGACATAGGCCTCTCCCAGACTGCGCCACAGCACCCTGTCCTCCGCCTTCCGCATCCAGTCTACCCCAGCCACCTTCTTTAGGTCGTCCGTCCATCTAGCTGGGGGGCGTCCCACACTACGCTTGCCGATATGCGGTCTCCACTCCAGGACTCGTCTGCTCCACCGGCCATCGGTCCTTCGACAGACATGGCCAGCCCACTGCCACTTCAGTTTGCTTACTCTGCAAGCTATGTCGGTAACTCCGGTTCTTTTCCGGATAATTTCATTCCTGATTTTATCCTTCAAAGAGACTCCGAGCATAGCTCGCTCCATAGCCGACCTTGAATTTGTGGACCAGCCCGACCGTCAGTGTCCACGTTTCAGCACCATATGTCATGACGGGCAGGACGCACTGGTTGAAGACCTTAGTCTTCAAACACTGCGGGATAGGCGACGAGAAGACTTGACGAAGTTTTCCAAATGCTGCCCAACCCAACTGGATCCTCCTGTCGGCCTCTTTCTCAAAGTTGTGTCTACCGAGCTGGATGACTTGGCCTAGGTAGACATAATCCTTCACAACTTCGAGAAGCGACCCTTCGATATGGATTGGACTCGGCAAGACGTGGGAATTGTACATGACTTTTGTCTTGTCCAAATTCATGCCGAGGCCAACCCGCCGGGAGGCTCCATTTAGGCTGCGCAACATTTGGTCTAGCTGTTCCAGCGTCTCTGCCATTATGACGATGTCATCGGCAAACCGAAGATGTGAGATATACTCGCCGTTCACGTTGATACCCTGTCCAGTCCAGTCCAGCGTCTTGAAGACGTCTTCCAAGGCGTTGGTAAACAATTTAGGGGATATTACATCCCCCTGTCTCACCCCCCTGAGCAGTTGGATAGGGCTGGTTTTCTGATCCTGGATCTGGACAGTCATCGTTGCAGCGTCATACAAACATCTCAACACTTCGATGTAACGCCAGTCAATTCGACATCGTTGCAGAGAGGCCAGAACTGCCCATATTTCGATGGAGTCGAAGGCTTTCTCGTAGTCCACAAATGCCATACACAGCGGCTGATTGTACTCCTCGGTCTTTTGTACAATTTGTCGAACAGTATGAATGTGGTCTACGGTACTGAAGCCTTTTCGAAAACCGGCTTGTTCTGGCGGCTGGAACTCGTCAAGTCTCCTGGCGAGACGGTTCGTGATGACCCTCGAGAACAGCTTGTATACGTGGCTCAGAAGTGAGATGGGTCTATAGTTCTTCAGCAAGGATTTATCACCTTTTTTGAAGAACAGAACCACCGCACCTCTGCTCCACGCCCCGGGCGTTGTACCCTCTTGGATAACGGAATTAAAGAGACTCGCTAGCTCTTTCAGGACTGGAGCCCCGCCCGCTTTAAGGAGCTCTGTCGTTATTCCGTCATCCCCAGGTGCCTTGTTGTTCTTTAGCTGCTCGAGAGCCGCCCTAATCTCGCATTGGTCGATATCCGGGATGTCCTCCGTGTAGTGGCGTGTTAATTCGGCTCGATGGTCATCTGCACTAGGCCCCGCTGGTTTCGTCGCCCGTGTTGAGTATAGGAGCCCATAAAAATCCTCAACTTCCTCGAGAATCTCGGACTTCGAAGTCATGATTCTGCCATCCGCAGTTCTTAGTTTCGTCAGATGGGACCTCCCTAATTGCTGAGCGAACACTTTCGACCCTCGGTTTTGCTCAATCGCGTCCTTAATGTCGCGGGTGTTGGAGCACCGAAGGTCGCGTCGCGTCAGCTTCCTAATTTTTAGGTTTAAGGCCCTCTTATCTGACGAAGACGGCTGCATAGTAGGCAACTCTCGCCTTTCCCTCATAAGTCCGAGAGTTTCCGAGGAAAGTTTGGACACCTTACTTTTTCGCCGCGGCGGGAAAAGTCTGCGGGACACGTCGCGTAGTGCTTTGACCACTTCGTCAGCTTTCTCGTCAATATTACCTATGGTTTCCAACAGGGTGAATCGATTTTGAAGTTCCAGTTGGAACTTTTCGGATCCTAGAGCGACTTGGAGCTGCGTAGGTCGGAGTGTAGGCCTCATCATGTGGAGTCTCTCAGCTCTGAAATTAATATTTAAAGTGCCTCGGACAAGCCTGTGATCGCTTCCGGTATTAAACCTACTAATCACGGAGACATCTCTAAATATATGCTTTCTATCCGTCATGATGAAGTCTATCTCGTTCCTTGTCACGTTATCGGGGCTTTGCCAGGTCCACTTCCTTTGGGGTTTCTTTTCGAAAAATGAATTCATTAAGAAGAGCCCCTGCGACTCCAAAAAGTTGACCAGCATTTGCCCCCTGTGATTCCTGCGCCCCAAACCGAACGGTCCGACTTTCGATTCACCGCGTTCTTGTACTCCCACTTTGGCATTGAAGTCCCCCATAACAACGTTGTAGTGGGCCTTTGTTGTACTGTGCATTGCCTTGGCAATATCCTCGTACATGGCCTCGGCTGTCTCGTCAGAGCATGTCGAAGTCGGTGCATATACCTGTATCACTTTCAGGTAGTACCTGTCAGTGAGTTTCAGTACAAGGTACGCTACCCGCGTCGACACACTACTGATTTCCACAACGTTGCTAGTGAGTTCTTTGTTGACTAGAAAGCCGACCCCGCCTTGGGAGAGGTGATCACCTTCACGGAAGTAGAATAGGTGGCCTGACTCCAGGGTTATCGTGTCCTCCCCCTGTCTTCGGACTTCAGATAGCCCCAGTATATGCCAGTTAATGCGACCTAACTCTACCTCAAGTTCGGCAAGGTGATGGTCCAGCCTCATCGAACGTCCATTATACGTAGCCATATATAATCGTCGTTGGTAGCCTGCCGTAACCCGGGGATTCTTCGCACCCCCCGTCCCGCCGTTACCGTGACCGCTACCTTGACCAGGAATAGCGGGACCGCCGGGAACTGGGGGCCGTTGTTTTGGCACTTTTTTCATGTGGGAGGTTTCATGCCCGTAGTCACCACGCTGGGCATGCGGGTTGGTGACCGCAGAGTCAAACCTTTCGCAACGATGATGCTGCTGCCCGTCATCGTTCTGGAGGATTTAGGTTGGCTTGTGGGATGGTTATACCGCCATCGGTCGGTCGCCAGCGCCTCGTCTGTCAGTGGCAGGGTGCACCGCGCGCAGGTGAGGTTGACGTTTGGGGAGTCCGGTTGTTATGTGCTCCCCCTTACACCCTTACAAATGTCCTATAGAAGGATCAAATCCAGTCTCTTTCATGAAGAACGGTATTGGATTCCACCCAAAAATTGTACATAATTTGGATCGATAGTTGGGCCAATAGTCCCATTATGAGAATTGGCAAGAAGGTGAAAAGTTTTTCGGACACGACACACTGCAGGAAGCCAAAGAAATCGTGTTATTTGGACTCTTTGGCACAGTGTATTCTCTTTTTCAGTGCATTGTCTAGTCGCAGCAAGCGCTACTGCTGAACATAAGGTTCTGGGTTTTATTCCAAAGTCGGGCAAGTCGGTTACGGGTTTTTCCATCAGGAATTTCCCAGTAACAGCCCGGAGTCTGGATTTGGGCCCGGTCGATGGCAGTAGGCCCACCACCTTTAACACGAGGCTTCAAATAGTTGGCGAAATATTGGTGTACTATAGGTACTACTACAATCTGTCAAATTTCTTTAATAGATTCAAAAATAAATAAATAAAAAAAAAATAGATTTTCAACTTTATCGCAAAAGCATAAGGTTAAAAGTTGATTGGAAAAATTTGACTGTGCTGGCGTCTGTACACCTGTGGCGGTGCTCCGCCAAGCGGGGCAGACCTCCACCGTGTGCTCCACCGTGTCAAACCTTGACTCTTGAACGAAGTTTTTTTTCCCCGATCGTACAGTCAACAGCAAAAGTAGATGATGAAAATCAGAAATTCAATACTAATGAAATATGCAAAAAAAAAATGCAAATAAATACTTACTTACTTACTTGAAAGAAGTTCCCGTCAGAACTGTGTGGCGTCGAAGTGATTCAAAAGTATTCTACGTAGTAAGTATTCTAAGTAGTAGTACTTCGACGCCACACAGTTCTGACGCGAACTCCGTTCATTAGTATTGAATTTCTGATTTTAATCATCTACTTTTGCTGTTGACTGTACATATGCTTAGTTCAACTAAGCATACATAATATGTAAAGACGCCAGCACATCAAGCTACTACAATCTGTCAAATTTCTTTAATAGATTTTCAACTTTATCGCTAAAGCATTAGGTTCAAGTTTGATTGGGAAAATTTGAGTCATTTGACAAGAGCACGAAACCAACACTAGTAGTAAAAAAATATTACTAACAATATTAACACTACATTTGATTTGAAAATTTTAAAAAAATGGTGTACAAAGCAGCTTCATTATTTTGGTATTCGGATACAATGGATACAGTAAGAAAGATAACAATATGATTTTTTTTTTTACTTTTTAAAAATAGCACATTACCACAGATATTTTAACTTGCTCCAAATATTAAACGAAAAAACATAAAACAAATTCAAAAACTGAGCATTATGAGTTTTATTTTATTTCACATTATTTTATTTCATCTGGAATGTAAACTTTGCAGTTATAAATTTTACCTTGCATAATTGATGGCGTAAAATAAACTACATTTATTTTATCATAGCTTTTTTCACTTGTTTTTGATAAATTAAAAGAACTGATCAACTGCGAGTCGGCCTCGCGCACAGAGGGTTCTGTACAAAGTAGGTATGTAAATAATTTATCACGGGAATCGTGTCTCGAATATTTTAAAGAAAAAAAATGCGAAAGACTACACATTTACATTTCATGAACCTACCCTATAGGTTTTGGTTCCCTTGTGAATGTCAAAATATGCAGCATACACCGAACATAAACTCCCGTATCTTTTGATTGCATTGACTTAGAAGTTTTTTCACTGCTTCAAGTTATTGCAGCCCTGTGTATTTGATATTCATTTCGCGTTTGCATTCCTAAGAAAAAGGGTCTTGACAGACGGACAACGAAGTGATCTTATAAGGTTCCGTTTTTCCTTTTGAGTTACAGAACCATAAAAACAGACTGTTATTAGATTATTTCTGAGGCCCAAAAAAGAAATAAGTACATTCCAATATTACTTTATTGAACAATCAACAGTATTATTGCTCAGGGTGACCTCTACAAGGTAACCTAAGAATGGAGAGAAAGTTTTAATATTCCCTGAACACGCATTTTGTTAGATAATAAAGATAATGTGATTAGACAGGCTAGGCCAAGCCATAATCCAGTCAAACTTCCATCCTAAGCAAACAAACTTTTCTTTTCTTCTGTATCTAATATTTCCTTTTGATTCAAAAAACTTCAGTCTGTATATTGTATGTGTACCCCTAATAGGTATTATTTTTTGTTAAACATTTTCTAATAGAATAAGTACAAAAAAATGGTAAACAATTTAGTGACCCATCACAAAACTGCACATATCAAAAGTAAGAGGTAGTAGGCATTTAATGATTATATAGTTTTTTTTTATTGTTATTAATTTAGGAATTTTGTGACGGGAGCCAAATACAGGATAGTTTCATAATAATAAACAATTTAAAAAAATATTATAGGTTGGTGTTATTTGTCTGTTTAAAACTTCTATCTCCAAAAATAGAACTTGTTGCCATTAGAATCATGTGATATTGTTTGTTTTAGCACCTCATTATCATGATACAGAGGAAACCTTGTCACATTACTACCTTGAATCAACAGGAAGCTAAGCAGAAGTAATCGATTCATTTCTACATTAGGTCTTACAACCTTTTTCGTTTTCCTGACATAAAACTTGTATTGCAGTGTCATTGCCTAAGAACTTAAACAAAAAAACAAACATAAAAAAATATCTCTGTTCTATGTAATTTTATTATAGAGGTATTATTAATACTATTATTATAGCGAAATGGGGAAAAGTTGTCGGAGAAGGTTGAATTGATAGATTTAAATACGAAGCACGTCGTAAACATAACATAAACATTACCTTTTTCCCGATAAAAACAATAGGGACGGTAACTCTACAAATACACTGCACACAGAATGACTGTTTTTATCGATTGAAAACTTTTACTACACATAATCTCGAGTACCAATCTTATTACTAAAACTAAGCTAAAAAATATATTACGCTGGTGAAAATATTGAACGTAGTAAATCAATATTTTTTGACGAAATTACAAATGACTAAAGTAGGTTACCTGTCAACGTCAATGTCAACTGTCAAGTTATATTTTTTTTAACTTTGGCCCACCCGGATGGTACAGGTAGTTATTTGCAATTCGTTTGAATATTCACGCGCGAAACGACTAGCCACGACTAGTGCTCGTCGTCGCGTCACAACGACTGCCTTATCGCGAATCTCGGTTTGGATACTGGAAATAAACCGCGTAAAATACAAATATTTGAGGTTTATTTCACATATAAGTTGATTTGTAGATTACACATTTTTTATCCGGATGGGACCATTAATGCATTATTGTGTCATTCACAGTTTCACAAAATAATAACTTAGGTCAATGATTTCAAAAGTAAGGATACGCCCGTCTGAACATTTTACTTATAAGTTCTTCGTTCGAAGTTCGAAGTTCGCGCGCACCACTGTCAACTGAGTCGCGTTGGCCCTAAAACCGTCATTTTAGGGCCAGCGCGTTGGTGCCATTTAGTCGCGCCGTTAACCCGGTCCTTACGCTAGTAATATATATGTCAATGACTTAGGTACTGTAGTAGATACGTTTGGTCCATTTCATTCATTCATGACGATCCATTAGCGTGAATCTTTTGAGTACCTAAATAAACTTTAATCACGAGCAGTGGCGTAGCGTGCCTTGGAGGGGCCCTGTATCAAAATTAGTTGGGGGGGCCAAATGAAGGGTAAAGATTTCTCACAAAAGAAACAAAAATGTTTGCATTAAATTAAAATAAATATTTATTAGTCCTAAATTATCGCTTCCTCCTAGAAATTGAGCTAGTCAAACAATTCAAATTAAATATACACTTTGCTTGCCTTTTTTTTCGGCTAATTGATTTATTAAATCATTTAAAGCTGAAGACAATTTCAGTTTTTCTAAAATTTCTGCCTATACAATACAACAATAACTGACAATAGTGACAAGTCTGGGGGCTTACCATCACCTCTTAAAGCAGGGCAGAAGTTGAACTGCACTACTTTTTTGTATGACGTCTTAGTATGTACAAAAAAGTAGTGCAGTTTAACTTCTGCCCTGCTTTAAGAGGTGATGGTAAGCCCCCAGATAGCCGTTCCTGCCCCATCGAAGTCCATAGGTAATTTTTTATCAGTTAAAACTGCAAAAAAAATATTATAATAATTAATTATGAAAAACTTGCCCGGGAAGCACGAGATCAAGAAAGTGACATTGTGGATAACATTTTACTATTTTTTGTTTACACACGTTAGGGGCCTCTGTAGTTCGGGGGCCCCATATAATTGATATGGCGGTAGCTACGCCCCTGATCACGAGACTTTTACTTGCTTTGATCTGAAAATTGAATTTACGCGTTGTTGATTGATAGTAGAAATAAAAATAACAAATCACAAGACTCATTGCTTTATTTTCATAGGAACAGGGTTTTTTTTATAATCAAATGTTAATTTTTCAGGCGCGAAAAACAACTAAATGTAGCCGATTTGAATTTGCAGTCTCTAAACGAAATATTCTACAATCGTAGAATTTTACATGCTCTGTGTCTTAGAAGAGGGTCGTTCGCAAAGAGTATAATATTATAGGTCGTTCGAATGGTTCGAATCCAGTAGAATGTATCCAATTGTATGTACGTGTTACTTCATAACGTGTCATAGATCCAGTCCAACTGAAATCTCCCAAAAATCTGAATCTTCTCAAAGTACACGTTTCATAAACTTTATTATTTTCTCATCTCAATATAGATATAATGGTCCATAACGTCGAAACGAAAGTCGCCACCGTGTAAGCTTGTACAGTCTTCTGAACTGTTTCATTTTCGATGCGACGTGTCACGTTTCTATGTAATAATAGTACCATGTGAAGCTGAGGCGGTATAGTCAATGCAGTAGCTACAAATTTTAATCTTGGACATAAGAACGTGGGAAGTAAAGTACCGAGTGTTATAAAGCAGAACATGGCACCACCCAACATTAAACCTCCTGAGGTGTCTTTTGGGGACATTGCATTGCCAATTATGAAACTCCAATGTGCTAATGTGCCCATTCGTATCAACCACAGTATTTTCAAAACGACTGTACTACACAAAACGATCATTATCGTAGTCAAGATACACATGTTTACGATTATATTTCCTCTCTCAATACATGTATTGTAAATTCTGCTTTTGCTTTTTATTGGAAGAAGGAAGAGTAAGATACGTACATGATGTGTTATAGAGTTGGAAAATTAGTGCAATATTGTTAATTAAATCATATGATTATTTTCAGCTTCATCTCTTGATCTGTGTGACCTTTCGTAATTAATTAAATGTAACTTTACTACATACTGTATTTTATATTTGCTAGTGATTTGAACAGGAAAAAAGACTACAATATAAATATAATGCTGTGTAACAGGAATTTAAATCGTTGATTTTGAATATGGATGAAACCAAAGCCAGAGAGTATTTGTATAAGCATGTCAAAATGACATGACGTCGCCACTGTGGCGACAGCGACAATGGAACGCGTTTTAAAATGTATAAATATATTTATAATATTTCTATCAAATACATATTTTATCGTTGCACAATAATTTTATTAATAGACTCGGTATTTTATTTCACACATTGACATACTACCCACTCAGTTTTTTTAATGCTTTCTTTTATTTTGAACGTTACATACTTTGTGGTTAAAATTCCTGAACGCATGTATTCAGTGTAGCAAGCTTAATAATGTAACAATATTTTTGGTAGCTTTCAATAGATTTCAGCCTTCAGGATAACATTTTTTTAAATGAAGTAGTTAAAAAGAATTCTAATTCTTAATACCAGAAGAAAAATTTAATCAATAGTGAATGGGAATGGGCCATACAGTGATGTTACTACAATAAATTTGTAAGGAACACCAATAAGTATTATTTATTTAATTAGTAGAATTTTTTAAATTGGTATGTCACACGTCATCGTGACTTGGAAAAAGCTGAAATTATTGTGTTGAGTTTGCATCAAAAAGTGCTTTTTATTGAATGTGGCTAAAATAAAGAAGCAAAATGACTCTCACTAAAATGGAGGTGGATTCGGGAAAAGGCGAAGGATTCCGGCCGTACTACATAACAAAGATTGAAGAGCTGCAATTGATCGTCGCCGAGAAATCTCAAAATCTTCGTCGTTTGCAAGCCCAGCGTAATGAGCTTAACGCTAAAGTGCGTATGTTGCGTGAAGAGCTCCAACTCTTGCAAGAACAGGGCTCATATGTGGGCGAGGTCGTCAAACCTATGGACAAGAAGAAAGTCTTAGTCAAGGTGCACCCTGAAGGTAAATTCGTGGTTGATTTGGACAAGAACGTCGATATCAACGATGTGACCGCGAACTGCCGCGTCGCTCTCCGCAACGAGAGCTACACTCTTCACAAAATCCTTCCGAACAAAGTGGATCCTTTGGTGTCACTCATGATGGTGGAAAAGGTTCCTGATTCCACTTACGAGATGGTGGGAGGTCTAGACAAACAAATCAAAGAGATTAAAGAGGTGATTGAGCTTCCAGTGAAACATCCTGAGCTGTTTGATGCTTTAGGTATTGCTCAACCCAAGGGTGTGTTGTTGTACGGTCCCCCTGGCACTGGTAAGACCCTACTCGCGCGTGCTGTAGCTCACCACACTGAGTGTACCTTCATCCGTGTCTCTGGTTCAGAGTTGGTGCAGAAATTCATTGGTGAGGGTAGCCGTATGGTCCGAGAGCTTTTTGTTATGGCCCGTGAACATGCTCCCTCTATCATCTTCATGGACGAAATTGATTCTATTGGTTCATCTCGTATTGAGTCTGGCAGCGGTGGAGATTCTGAGGTACAAAGGACTATGTTGGAGTTGCTGAATCAGCTTGATGGTTTTGAAGCAACAAAGAACATCAAAGTCATCATGGCTACGAATAGGATTGATATTCTAGACCCTGCTCTGCTTAGACCTGGACGTATTGACAGGAAGATTGAGTTCCCCCCACCAAACGAGGAAGCTCGTCTTGACATCCTGAAAATTCACTCAAGGAAGATGAATCTTACAAGAGGAATCAACCTACGTAAGATTGCAGAACTGATGCCTGGTGCATCAGGTGCTGAAGTTAAGGGTGTCTGCACGGAGGCAGGTATGTACGCTCTCCGTGAGCGCAGAGTCCATGTCACTCAGGAAGATTTTGAAATGGCCGTAGCAAAGGTTATGCAAAAGGATTCAGAGAAGAACATGTCTATCAAGAAACTTTGGAAGTAAAAATAATTCTTATATTTTAAACTGTATTCTATGTTTTAGGAAATTAATAAGTCTTTTTTGTAATCATGTTTGTTTTATTTTATAACCATTTTACTGAGTAAAGCAGGACAATGAGATAATAATAATAGATTTGCATAATTGTTGAGTGAATTCATTAAAATGAAATAAAAGAACCAAATCCTTATCTAACTAATTTTTTAATTTGATTTTTACATTTCAAAGTTAAACTTAATACAGAAACATCACTAAAATGTTAAAATATTCATTAATTATGCTCAATCATAATTAAAAATCATATAAAATATAAATTTTAGATAAAAACAATAATAATAATAGAGAATGGCTTTCTCATTCAAGACTGAACTGAATACACATTTACAATAGAATTACAAAATAATCAGTCTGCAATGTTTCCATTGCGGTGACTCCGGCCTCTGTGAGAATTGCTATAACAACTGATTCTAATTACAAATTAGAATCATCTATACAATGATCAAAGTTGATATTATTTTATAATAATAACAAACATTATTATATTCTATCAACGATCTTTGTCTGGGACTTGGGGCCCCTCTCTGTGAGAGAAACCAGAAATAATTTATTTTGCAATGAGGGAGTACAATACGATCGACGTAACTTGGCGAGCCTGAACATAGGCACTAAGAAGTTCTTAGTAAGAACTTTCGCGCATGTTCTCTCACTCGCCTCATGTCACCATTTGGTTCCTAAAAAATCTTACTGCGCAGCCTTCGCAAAATTCGGGCTCGCCAAGATACATCGGTCGTATTGTCTCAACTGATTCTAATTTGAAATAAGAATACCTACTCTCTAAGGACTCCAAAAATGTATATTATTTCATCATAATTATAATAAAAATGTATTATTTATTTCTCATAAAATTCTTTTATTTTCCCTATCATCTAAATCTGATTCCGTGTCAGACAAGTTTTGCTCCAGCGGCGACGCTGGCATGGCGAAAGGTATTTCTCCAGTAATCTGAAAAAAAAAGTGGTTCATCATCATCTTAGCCGAAATACGACGACGATTTTATCGGCCTGTCATAAGTTTAGTGCTTCCGCGTCCTATACGGGATCGTCGGTTCATCTTTACGGGTGTCTACCCCCTATAGTTACTCTTTGGTCTACCCACGCTGCGTCTTACGGTCGCTATTCAAGACTCTCGGTCCCATGGGCCACGTGGTTACCAGTAGGTAAGTATCACCAGTAAAAAACATAATTATCTAGTTTTCATGGGGGTAGGCAGAAACTACAGAATGCCACCTACTACAATCCTTATGTAAGAGTATGTAGGAAATACATACTTCGCGTGTTAGCGATTAGGAAGCCCAGGTATCTACTCACGGGCATTTTTTGCGCATTTTTTTTGTGTGTTTTTTTGACGCGTGCTGGAATGCGCCCTGAGGGATTCTCAATGCTCTGCTCAACACCGAGAGTTCAAAATCTAGTGCGCGATATGTTCAAGTCCGTGCGTACGTGGGCTTACATTGTACTCGTTTTCACAGAGCACTTTTAATACTGGTACGTTTTGATTCCTTTACGTTCATTCGTTCGTTTAGTTTTCTGTATTCCCGATAACCCCTTTAGCCCAGTTCCAGTTTTTCGCGCACTCGATTTTTAACGCACATGCTTAGCGCCGAGAGTTGAAAATCCAGTGCGCAATAAAATCCCGCCGCGATATTTTTACGTCCGTCCGAACTCCGAACGTCGTGGGCTTGTGCTAGTAGAGTAAACTAATGCAACGGTCGGGGTCCGACCGCGACTCACGCCCCTACGCACATTTTCCAACCATCATCATGATTCATGAATCAACCATGAACATCATTAACCATCGTCATGATTGCCAGTTTCATTACCAAGGCAATTCAACTTACGTTAGGTCTCGTGTGCTTCCGGAACGAGCACATGTTCCTCACGTACTGCAGCGGGTTCACGTACTGCAGCGGGTTCACGAACTCGTGTGACGTGCTACTGAAAAAAATAAACTTTTTTTTTAATATATTTTGCGGGATGAATGCATTCGAAGGCATTGCACTGTTCGATTAGGCAAACGACCCCACTGCTGACGATTAACGAGAAGCGAGTAGAGCAAAACAACAACAAAAAAACTGGCCAAGTGCGAGTAGAGTTCCGTACCACAAGGCAAAAATGCCGAAAAAAACACGTTTGTTGTATGGGAGCCCCCCTTAAATATTTATTTTATTTTGTTTTTAGTAGATATTTGTTGATAAAGCGGCAACAGAAATAATTAGAAATAATAGTTGATTGGGAAATTTGACAGATTCGGGTAGCTTGGTGTGTGCTGACGTCTGTAGGTAGGTACGTTTCTTGAGCGAAAAAATCGTTGATAGCTAGTCGCTTCCTCGTCAGCGGTAGGACATGACATGTGTCTCAAAGGCCAGTGCCATGTTTAGACTCCCCGATAGCATAACAAGAAGATTTCTCTATAATGTGCAAGCTGGACACTAAAACACTTACCTTGACGCGGTCACCTGAACTGAAGGATCTGCAGGAAAGGGCGAAGTGTCTGGCGACGTGTTCTGGAACCGGACTCTGGAAAAAAGCATGAAGTAATTATTTTATCACAATATTATAAAGGCGAATGTTTGTGAGTGTGTGTGGGGGTGTGTTTATATTTTTGTTACTTCTTCACGCTCAATCGGCTGGACTAATTTTGATAAAATTTTGTATGGAGGTAGCCGACTGAAACCTGGGATATATAGGCTACTTTTTATCCCGATATTCCCACGGGATCGAGACTTCTGCGGGTGAAATCGCGGGGCGCTGCTAACATAAAAGGAAACGAAAAATCCAACGAGAAATGAAAAAATAATAAAAATTTTGTAAAGTGCAACGTCTCGCCTGTATGTCTCGAAGGTTTAGGTACTTACATGTTGCAAGGTTAGTTTTCAAGACCAGCCAAAAAGGGTGTGGTACAGTCAACAACAAAAGTACGACGCCACACAGTTCTGACGCGAACTCCGTTCATTAGTATTGAATTTCTGATTTTGATCATCTACTTTTGCTGTTGACTGTACAGACCATCAAACAGAACAACTTTCTCCATGGGACCAACATCGTAATCGCGAAAAATTTATCATCTCTCCCATAGAAAACTTCAATACTTCCTCGACGAACCTACCACCACTCACACACCACACCACACCACACCACACCACACCACACCACACACGCCACACCTACCTCGACTCTACTACTATACTAATTGTAACAACTTGTAGGTATAGTACCTACATGAATGCAATAAATGATGGTATGATATGATATGATATGATCAGCGACCTAAACGTAAGGGAGACGGCTGAATTTTTATTCGCGATTACGATGTGGGGTCCCATGGAAAAAGTGGTTTAGTTTGATGGTCTGCACCACCCGTGCTACACTGTAAGTAAAATAAAAAGCACTCACTGAGCATAAGTCGAAGCTCTATTCCTCCTGGGCACGTAAACGAAGTGGTAGTACACGAACACGCAGAGGTAGAGCCCCGCCAGCACCAAGACGGCGGTGATGATGGTGAAGGACACGTTGTGCGCAGTGGCCAGCTGCGCGCGCGACCAGCCGTTGAACAGCGGCAGCTGCGGGCGGCGCCGACAGTTTAACACATCATTATTTGACAAAGGGCGAGGTGTTGGCAATCTGCGTAACACCCCCCACCCGTGTTCCTTCAGTTGCCTGTGCCAGGGGCCACGGTATCTCTTTCGAACAACCCGCGACCCTGGTGGGCATCGGCCTTAGCGGACCCTGTCAGTTAGTGCTGACATCTCCTTGAGGCGCGCGTGGAACACAATGCGCCGTCAACCCGCGCCTGGTCCTTACCGGACGGCGAGCTGCTCATTGCTCGCCGTCCGCAAGCCCGCGCCTACGGTGGAAATTGCTAATCCATTGCTTCATATGTTCAAAAAATTTGTCTGCTCAACAAAGTAAATAACGCAATGAATGTTGTGGAAGCAGCGGCTGAATCGGAAGGAGTTGGCTAATAAATGGTAGTCGATATAATCTTGGAAGATGGCGAAGCCTGACCAGTTTTCCCATTCTAGGTAAGGTAAGTGGCCTTTCTAACCTATCTCATAATCTTACCACCTTCCTAATAAACGTATATTATATCAGATGAATAGTTACACACCGATTTCTCTCTTTCACTCGTCAGTAATTTGACTTTCGAAAGAAGAAGACATAGCATTGTGTAACTATACAGACGCTATACCTACAACGTTTATTAGTTAGGGGTTTTGTATGTCTATGTACAAAGTAGGTTCTTAGATAAAATAAATTAAGAAAAAAGAACACTCACATCCTTTTTATCCAACGTCGGACACTCGCCATTCTTCGCCAAAGAGCCATCATCGCACAAACATTTGGGACCATCCTCGCCCAACGCACAAACATTGGCGCAAACCACGCCTTCGCACTCATTGACCAAGTCATCTCTTTGGACGCTCTCATGGCGTATGACAAAGGTGTTAGCGTCGAATACTCTAAAGATGTAGGTCTCGCAGTATTTGGGGCCAAAGAGTCGGCAGCGGCTGAGTCGGAAGGAGTTGGCTACTAAGTAGTAGATGTAATCTTCGAAGATGGCGAGGTCGTGTGGGGCTTGCAGGTGTGGGTGGTCAGCTAGGATCTTATTGCTGGAAATTGTAAGAAATGTTCCCGATTACCGCGTAAGTTCTATATAAATTTTACAAACAGAAATAGGACTTTCCGTACAGTGGGATGCCTCAATATCACGATTTGGTCAGGAAGCATGCAGTATCAGTTTACATAAGCAAGGTTTACATATATTAACATCACCGCTGGCTGATGAATCCTTCCTAGTAACATTTTTATGTATGGTTCCTGAATAAATACCTACTTGGAGTAAGTACGTCGGAGACAGCCAGTTTCTATTTTTTCTGAACATGATTTAACTACCACGTGTACGTAAAATTGACTGAAGCAGCGCAGATACGCCAAAACACAGTGACAACCAGTCGCCAGAGGAATAGCACCTTCCCCTTTTTTCACCTTGTCAACTAAAATGGATCCTGAAAAACAAAACCAACTCACTGGCTCTCCCCCTCATAGTCCATCCTGGTGATATGCGCAGGCCCAGTCTCAGCCACGTAAAGCTTCTTCTTGAACGAGTCCACAGCGAGCCCGGTGCAGTTGCGGACGGTCGTCAGGTCGGTCACGTGTGTGCCGGACAGGGTGGCTGACCAGACCACTGACTCCAGCTCCCGGGTCACGCAGTAGAACATGAGACCTGAACTTGGGTCCACGATTAGGGCTGTTATCTGGGAAAAGAAGGAATGAAATGATGATGAAAAGACTGTAAATCTACGGTATCCTAAAACGGACAGCCCTTATGAAAATGTTGGTAGCGAGGTTTGACTTTACGGTATCAAGCGCTCTCTAGGGGAAGCACACCAACTTACGTTCATAAATAACGTTCCAGTGACGTCATTCGATGGTAACGGTATGTGATGGCCAACCGCAGTCTTAGGAAACCCTAGCCTAGGAGTTCTCCTGGTTCTCACCAGGAGAACTCCTCAACAATTAACGTCCCGGCATCGGGAAAAGCAATATTTTGTAAAAAGGTGATGAGAAGTTGACATTAGGCTATTGTAACTTAGATAAATTACTTGAACTGACCCACTAAAAAGTGAAAAATAAAAAGCTTTTTTATAAAAAAACAACCGATTTCCAAAAAAAAACACTACTAAAGTGAAAAATAACTTTAATTTCGGAAGTCGGTGGCAAAAAACTAAAATCAGATCCAAAGACACCTACTTCCAAAATTAAAGTTATTTTTCACTTTGTGATACTTAGTGTTTTTGGAAGTCGGTTGTTTTTTCTTTTTTTTAAGTTTTTTTTTTGCACAACAACGTTTGCGGGGTCAGCTTGTTTAAATATATTAGAACTAAACTTCACTTAATCATATTAATTTTGAGACTACTTTTATGCGAGAATTTCTTTCCAATAAATTAGTAAAACTACGAACCTTAGCATCAGAAGGCAGTTTCTGCAGGCTGGCACAGCACTTGTTCTTGACGTGACACACTCTGACACGGCTGTTCGACGGCGACGAGTCCGCGAAGTACACGTTACCAGTTACCCAGTCTACTGCAACCTGCAATGTTGAAATTGAGTACAAACTCAAACTCAAAGCATTTATTTCAAAACATTTTTGAATTCTCAAAGGAGTCGGTCAGCCAGAAAGATGAAGCTGCTTTGTAATTTCTGTGTTACGTAATTTTTAGGGTTCCGTAACTTCCGTAACTCAAAAGGAAAAACGGAACCCTTATAAGATCACTTCGTTGTCCGTCTGTCTGTCCGTCGGTCAAGTCCCTTTTTCTCAGGAACGCGTGGAGTTATCTAGTTAAAATTAATATCAAATACTCAGGACTGAAATCCCTTGAAGCAGTGAAAAAATCAAACTTCTAAGTCAACGTAATCAAAAGATACGGGCGTTTATGTTCCGGCATCAAAACCTATAGGGTACCTCCCGTTGACCTTCAATCATGAAATTTGGCAAGAAGCAATGCCATGTACCACAAGTTAAGGAAAAAATCCGAATACCGTAGTAACATTACAAAAAAAAAAAAATTCCCGTGACCTTTTTGGCTAAATATCAATTGCCGTAATAAAATAATACCTACAATACCTAAATAAGGAGGAGCAATCGTTGAATAGAACGAAAAAATCATGCATGTTCTCTGTCGCAGAAATACGACACGAGCGGTAGGGGCACGGAAATATGTGTCGCATAAATGTGACACAAGCGGTCAAAAGGTAATTTAAAACTATTTACATAGGTACTTTGTACGAAACCCATGGTGCGCGAGTTCGACTCCCACTTGACAGGTTTTTTTTTTTCTATAATATTTTAACAATTTTGTAGAATTCTATTCTTGTAAAGTTTTGTGGTATAAGACCCACCAGTTAAAAAAACCCAGTTTAAAACCAGTTTAAAAAAGTATACAGCATTCGTTTTTGTTTATATACTAAACCCGAAAAGGGCGGGTCATTGTACTCATCATTTTGAATAACTTTTTCTGTGGGACCAACCTTGAAATCGCGAAAAAAAATCAGCTGTTCCATACATTTTGTCGATTTAAGTGAACACAAATGTATGGAACAGCTGATTTTTTAGTATAAACAAAAACTAATGTTGTATACTTATTTTAAAACTGAGTAGTACATCGATCTTAAAGTGGTCAAGATGATGAGAACATTACCTTGGTAGGTCTCCCGATGTTCGTGACCACGATGACGTTCTGTGTTCTGTTCACCTCTACCAGTTTCCCAGCCTCTGCGGACGTTACGTATAGCTTCTTTTGCCTAGAGAATGAGTAAACATTATTGGGTGCCGCAATAAAGAATTTGAATTTGAATTGAATTTGAATTTGGTTATTGTTATAATAACAGCCGCACAGGTCGATCGATCAGGTTAAGCCCCGGTTGGTCTGTGGATGGGTCACCATCTTTACATACCGTGACCCCTCCGTGCCTCGGAAAGCACGTTAAGCCGTTGGTCCCGGCTAGGCTGTCATTCGTGGATCTTTGACAGTCGTTACGGGTAGTCAGAAGCCCGAAAGTCTGACAACCAGTCTTACCAAGGGGTATCGTATTACCCAGTAACTGGATTGTGGAGGTCAGATAGGCAGTCGCTCCATGTAAAATACTGGTATTCAGCTGCATCCGGTTAGACTGGAAGCCGACCCCAACATAGTTAGGAAAAGGCTAGGCAGATGGATGGTTATTGTTTGATTTCAACATTATTATTACACTATAGCTTCTGCTCGCGACTTCCTCCGCATGAAATTTCTTGTTCCCCCGACCCACCCCGTCGCATCGCATAATCTGCCCTCGCCATTACTTCGTTTTCGCTTAGCGCTCTTTCTTACTTTTTTTTTTAGTATAAAAGCCTTAAGACAGGTAGTTCTAGAGATTAGCGCATTCAAACAAACAATCTCTTCAGCTTTATTATTAGTAGGTATAGATAGATTGATATTCAGGGTTATTGGTAAAACATTACCAACCTCTTAAGAGGTCATTGTACTCATCATTATGAACAACTTTTACTATGGGTCCAAACATGAAATCGCGAAAAAAAAAACAGCTGTTCCCTACATTTATGTTCGTATAACTCGTCAAAATTTAGGGAACAGCGGATTTTTAGATGTTTGAGGAAAAGGGTTTTATGTTCCTCATTCTCCGTAGAAAAGACGACCGGACCACACGACCAGACGGGTGTTGTGTGTGGTAGGCTACTGTCCGGCTATTGTCGGGTTTCTGTATTCATGTTAATCGTGCGGATTAACGGCCGCGACTTACCGAGTTTCTAGGTTGTAAGTTCGAACCCAGACAGGCGCTTTACTTTGTGTGAATTATTTCATCACCACTGCTCTCAAAACGGTGAAGGAAAACATCGTGAGGAAACCGGCATGTCCTAGAACCCAAAATTCGAAGACATGTGACATCTACGCGTGGTGGATTACGGCCCACTCCCTCTCACAGAGAGGAGGCCTGTGTCCCAGCAGTGGGAACATTATAGACTGATTATGTGCGGATAACACTGCTTGTGTGATGGTGTGATGCGTATGCACAGACACCAGCACATCAAGCGACCCGAAACTGTCAAATTTTCCCAATCAACCTTAAACCTTATGCTTTAGCGATAAAGTTGAAAATCTACTAAAGAAATTTGACGGATTGTAGTAGCTTGCAGCTGGCATCTGTACATGCAGCCACAGATTATTTTACTTATCTCTGGGTTTCTAGCAGATCTAGAACCTCTTTCAGTACTAACCTGACATTATAATCCATATCGGTGATAGCTGGTTCGTCCTTATCAGTGTACTCGATGGCTCCGTAGCCGTCAGATGAGATGGAGCGGACTGTGTTGCCCGACACGTAGAGAATGGACATGTTGCCGCGTGTCGCCTTGCACGAGCGGCGGTCTGACCTGATTATGAAAGTTTAGGCTGAAAACCAGCGCTTAGCAACCCGTTACGGGGACCTGAGGGCTTACCATCACCTCTTAAAGCAGGGCAGAAGTTGAACTGCACTACTTTTTTTGTACTAAGACGTCATACAAAAAAGTAGTGCAGTTCAACTTCTGCCCTGCTTTAAGAGGTGATGGTAAGCCCCCTGAGCATACTGCTGACACTTAAACCTTTTGCTTCCGGTATTATAGTTTTTGTGTTTGTACTTACTACTAGTTGTAATACTGGAGACAATAAAAGATATGAGCCAAGTCATAGCATGCAGATAGATCGTTCTTTGACGACTTTTGACTAAGAGTCAGAGTCATCAGCATAAAGAGATTCATGAAATTGATCAGACTTAGGCCGTTGGTCCCGGGCTCCCGGCTGTCAATCTTGGATCTTCGACAGTCGTTACGGGCCGTCAGAAGCCCGAAAGTCTGACATCCAGTCTTACCAAAGGTTGTATTACTCAGTGACTGGGTTGTGGAGGTCAGACAGGCAGTCGCACCGTGTAAAAAAAAGACAGTGGCATTCCAGGAGAGCCGACAGACGTGAAAACTTGAAAAAGCATAGTAATTTTATAAATATGTTTGAAGGTCATTCTTCCCAAAGAAAATGTACCGCGCGTTGATGTCTTTATAATGGCCAAAACTTAAAACAGAGGTGTCGGTTACGGTAACAGTGTCTCGAGTTGAATGGTTTTTTCCCATCTCAAAAAATGCCTAACGCGCTTCAATACCAGTAGTAAAATACTGGTATTCAGCTGCATCCGGTTAGACTGGAAGCCGACCCCAACATAGTTGGGAAAAGGCTAGGCAGATGGACCAGTAATATTCATCTGCAATCCAACATAGTTGGGAAAAGGCGTGGCATATAGCTTTTGAACTGACTATAAAGTACTTACATCCTGAGCGCATAGCCATGATGACACGAACACAAGAAGGACCCTGGGACATTGGTACACCCTTGAGAACAGACTTCTTGCGTGCACTCGTCGATGTCCTCACACGTGGTGTGGTCGGACGCCAGACGAAACCCGTAGGCACACAGACAGCGCCCCCCTAGCGGAGTTGGCTGACACATGAACGAGCATGTCACGTTGTTGCATGCCGTTTCTGAGGAGATAAGATAGAATACTCTTTTATGTACACCATATATCGCATGACTAAAAGTCATATCTCATTTTTTTATGTTTTTTTGCTGATTTTGTCAGGACAACTACATTTTTCTATTCGTGATTTTTCACCATGATATTTGGATCTCAAAATATAACCATTTTAAAAGGCAACAAAATGTAAATAATCACGAATAGAATAATGTAGTTGTCCTAACTCAAATCAGACAAAAAATGAGATAAGACTTTTAGTCATGCGAGAGACGATATAATGTTAGAGATATTTAATGTAGACATTTTAAATAGGGTGACACAAGGGGTGGTCTTATAGCTTAACGTGGTTAATAAATGATACTTAGCACCTAAAATAAAACAAATAAAAAAAACATACCGTCGAATTCAGAACCTTCTCCTTTTTTGAAGTCGGTTAAAAATGGCGAGCACTTATTTCAATCTGGTTAAGAATACTGCTGACGCAATCATAGTGCTAAAAAATATTTTTCCGTAAATAATATAGAAATTATCTACATGTTTTAGACCCTAAGCATTATAAGTAACTTATAACATAATGAATTAACTATCTCACTAAAAAATATTGTTAAGAAATCACTTGTCATGTCCTAAATTCCTATATTGTAAGACCTCGTGCCGCCTGTGATCATACTTTGCAATACCAACATTATTTCTAAGATTTATATACTGTTTTTATTTTTGAATACTTATTTATTTATTATTCATACTAACCGAAACAAATCCAAACCGGCCTGCTACTGGGAATCGAACCCAAAACCGTTAACGGGGTATTATGCCTTAATTGAGCATGTAGGTAGGTACCTACCATTTTGGTTTCTCGCATTTAACTTTCACTTCCTAAACCAAATCGCGTAACACACTTTCAATCACAAACCGAATCATTTTGAAGGATATTGCTAATCCATTGCTTCGAAAAATGTGTCTGCTCAACAACGTAAATAACGCAATGAATGTTGTTGAACTGTCAAAATAAAAGTCATTGCTTTGTTAGGGTGTTACGCAATTACAGCATCATATTGTAGTCTTTGGCAATTACTCCCAAAGACTACAACGGCCGGGAACAGAAAACGCTTTCTCCGGTTTTAACTAGATGTGTCTAAGACAAATATAATAGGAGTATAAAAAATTGGGGTTGTAACTTACCTATAGGTCATAAATCATCATCATTCGGCGACATCTTCGGTATATTGTGACCCAATTACGAAAGCTCTTCTATTTCACAGCGTAGACATAAACACAGGACTATAGAGGTATCAGGAACAGGGTGTAAAGTTCACTCATACTCCAGTAACTCCATAGAAAAGGGAGGATCCTCCGACCAGACGTGTGTCGTGTCTGGTGGGCAACTGCCCGATGTTTCATGTCGGGCTGTGTTTATATTATTATGCAAGTCGCTCGGTAAACTCTATTTGCGCGATGCAGGATTTTGCGTGACGTCAGTATGATGCGTAGTTCACATGCATGTGGCGGTGCAGATGCTGCTAAAGGACGAAGCAATACGAAACAAATATAAACGTTATCCAAATACCACAGAATCCATTCTCGTCTGATCCGTCGACACAGTCGTTCTTCTTGTCACAGAGCTGCTTCCACTCGATGCACTGCCCATTGCTGCAGAGGTAACCGTCATCACATTCAGCAAGGGGTTGGACTAGCGGGTAGAGGTAGGAGGTTCTGTTCACTGAAAATAAAGAAAATTAAAGGTACCTAACAATTTTTATTTTCGAACAATATTGTGATATCTAACAACCCGCACTGGGCCCCCGCAACCTACTCCCTCTCACAGAGAGGAGGCCTGTGTCCCAGTAGTGGGGACGTTATGGGCTGTTTGTGTGTGTCTAAATAAATTGTTGCACTGATTGTGGTTAATAAGCATGAGACCCTGAACAATAAATGTCGTATACTTAGGTGTCTCACTCACTCGGCCGCCAGTGACGGTCTTCAAGGTCCATTTTGATACTGTCTCAGTGTGGTGTGGCGACTCTGGTGTCTGTATGGTGTCTAGTTTGGTAACTTACGGACACCACGGTTGCGCAACTGGTTGCGCCGCCATGGTGTCCCGGTGAAATATAGCCCTTACCCTTGCCACAAGCATCAGGCGTCTCGTCCGAGCCATCGGTGCAGTCCTGATGTCCGTTACACACTCTGCGCATAGAGATGCAGTCGAGTTGCTGTCGACACTCGAACATGCCGTGCGGGGCGCAGCGAAGGTCGCAGTCGTGCTCGTCAGTCCCGCCGGGACAGTCGATCTTTATGTTGCAACTGGAAAAAAGACTAACTGAGGTGAAGTGAGGTGTCAGTAGTGCTTGTCAATTGCGCATTGGTATGACTCGCTTCAAGCTTATAAAGATTTTACAGAATAAACTGGCTGTTGCCAGAAAGTTGGCAAAAAAGCGGCCAAGTGCGAGTAAGAGACTACTCTAAAGGTTCCGTGCCACAAAAACTTTTGAGTTGGCCGATGAACGGAAAGAGTATTTTTTTTTAAGTGAATTGATAGAATTGGATTAAGTAGGTAGGAAGGACTAAGAATTTTTTGAGGGAGTGTTTTTTAAAACATGCTGAAGACGTAAGAGACACAAGACAATGGACATTCACAAGTAAATCCCTTACCATTAAACAACACAAAACCCTTTTCAACTTTCGTTTGAGCACGACTGAAGTAAGTCTATTTCAGTCACAAAACATATTTTATACAAGGTGTAATTTAAATAGTTTTGGCTAAATGGAACGCTGTCCGTGCAAAATAAATTGTTGCTTTATAGACAAGTCCTGGTGCCAGTTTGGACTTATGGTATTCAGCTATGGGGCTGCACCAAACAGACCATTAATATGAATTATACAACGATTCCAGAACAAAGTGCTAAAGGAAATGGTAAATGCACCTTGGTACATACGAAATAATGACCTCCACCGGACCTAAAAGTTGAGTTCATTGAAAAAGTGATCCAGAAACTTGCAGAAGCTCACGAAAAGAGACTTCATCAGCATGTGACCGTCGAGGCAATCCAGCTTCTCGACCACACAAACATAGTTAGAAGACTAAAAAGAACAAAACCGTTCGAGCTAATGTTTAAAGTTAGTGAATAGTGTAAAGTACAAAAGTGCCAAACAAACACAAAAACGAAGTGTATTAGCCATAATAGACTAGACATTAGGGAAAGTATTGGACACATTCTTACTAAAGACAAATTTTAATAGTTTAAGTTATAATTAAATTACTTATTAGTCTATTTAAAAGGCTAGATTGTAATAAGAATAGGGTCCATCCTATTGTTGAACCCTAGCACAAGGGGAAAAAAATGGTTTTGGACCTGAAAACGAACAACTTTTAAGTACTACGGGACAAAACCAGAAATCGCGAAAAAAATCAGCTGTTCCCTACATTTATGTTCGCTTAACGAACAGATGATTTTTTTTTTCGCAGTTTCAGAGATGGTCTCATAGTAAAAAATATTCATAATGATGAGTACAATGGCTTCTTTTCAGGTCCAACACCATTTAAATTACACCTTGTAATACCCTAACATTTCAGTTATCAGACAACAGTGATTTGGCAACATGTAAACAGAAGTTGGGCAACATTGTTTTCAGCAACAAAATATTCTTCTCCACCTTCGTCGATAGTATTTTAAATTTTAACGGCTAATTAAATTATACAGTAAGTCCAAGTTCGCACGGACTATCGCGGCCAATGATATAATATATCGCGGCGAGATTTTATCGTACACTGGATTTTAAACTCTCGGTGTTGAGCCGAGCATTCAGAATCCAACAGAGCGTATCCGAGCACGTCAAAAAAAACATACTGTTGGATTTTCAACTCTCAGCGCCAAGCAGAGCGTAGAAAATCCAGTGCGCGAAAAAAAACGCCGCGAGAAAAATTCGCCTGCGCCAAGCGAGCCACCTGCCAGTGCGGACGTAGCCTTCATGTTAACCCCATCACCAACATACATCATCCACAAGGACATCACGATAGTCGCTGAGCAGATCTAACCGAGCTGTGCGCGGCAAACAAATGCTGCTGTTGAGTTCACAAGTGTACTCCCAGGCTGCACAACTTGAAGGCGTTTCCTGTGGAGATATGGAGAACAGAAAAGCATAATGTCATTAGCACAATAAAAGCAGTAAACAGGAAAATATACAACATGTCCCGGAATTAGATATTATGTTATTATAATAACAATACATGCACTGAATTTTTACTATTATATGACGGAGAAGGTATAGTGTGTGTCGTTATCAGCCATATTTTAACTAGTGTGGGCTACTGTGGGTATGTGTTGGTTATTGCGCAATAGAAAAACGGTTTGCAGTTCAAATCAGATTATAATTTCACGAACAATTTAATCACAATAGCAAATCACACACTGTAGGTATGTACACGATACAACCAGATACGGAATGCGGGACAGTTTCTGAACACATGTTGTTCGTACGATGTCCAATGTCCAAGAGAAGCTTCACATCGTTCTGTCTCTGTCGAGCTGTCGTCGAGCGTCGACCCCCCCACGAACTCAGCAGGCTAGACTCTGTCAAGCGCCACCAGATGGCGCTGGCGTTCCGAATGGTCGTTGTCGTCACAGCGCTTCCGCCTCGTTGTCAAGTCAGCTCCCGTACTAATGATGTCTCCTACATATATAATAAAACAAGGGATGCACATTTTGTATAAGTTGTAAGGCGAGCGATTTGGCAACATCGTCGCGCGCCCTTTTTTTCGTAGGAACGGTTAAAATTAGCCTACCTAAATACCGCTAGTTCAACGCGTTGCCAACTTGCTTCATGTTGTGAACTCAGCGATGAATGGATTGCTTATCGCGCGCGCTAAAATTTATACTTTAATTTTGTGATTTGAATAGATAATTTTGAAAAAAAAAAAATGACTGTTACTGCGATAATTCGTGTCTATTTGAAGGCAATAACTTAGTTTGAACTTTAAAAGACGTTAATTACACGATTTTTTTCAAGAATTTAGATTTGGGAAATGACAATTTATAATGATTACAACAGTTACTGCACCTCCCATTTCGATTTGGCGCAAGTTTTCAATTTCTTGCTGTGTTGAAAATTTTTCAAATTTTTCGTCATGGGTGCCGTTTTAATTGTTTTCGAGGGTGCCAAAGTCGATAGTGAGATCAAAATGTAAATGAAAAAAAATTACTGCGGAAATTTACATTTTTTTTCATCATGGGTGTCGTTTGGCGAGTATCGCGTAAGGAACTTCTCTCGCCCGCCCGCCCACGTTTTTGTTACTTCACTTACCGTGACAATTACTGGTACTGGATCTTCACAGTCTTCCTCGTCGGAAAAATCGGAACAGTCCTGATGCTTGTCACATACTCGTCGCAGCTCCACACATTCTCTGTTTCTGCATTGATAGAACCCTGGACTGCAGGTCATGTTCACTGTAAAGGAAATCGATAGACCATGGTCATCATAGTTTCCGCTGTAAGGGCCTAATAATGAGCGTAATTTAATTCGATCAAATAATGTTTTAATTTTTTTATTTGCTCATCATTGTCGTGGACAGGAAATGGTTAATGTCATAAACAGCATAGCATTTGTGAGAGACTGGTGATGGCATAGACGCCAGCACATCAAGCTACCCGAAACTGTCAAATTTTCCCAATCAAACTTCAACCTTATGCTTTAGCGATAAAGTTGAAAATCTATTAAATAAATTTGACAGATTGTAGTAGCTTGATGTGCTGGCGTCTTTACATTTTTTTCCTACCGTAGAAATTTTTTGTCAGTTAGACATTGCTGTTTACTATGAAACCGCGGATTTTTTTTTGATAACCGTCGACAAATTTCTACGGTTCCTACCGTAGAAATTTTTTGTCAGTTAGACATTGCTGTTTACTATGAAACAGCGGATTTTTTTTTTGATAACCGTCGACAAATTTCTACGGTCCCTACCGTAGAAATTTTTTGTCAGTTAGACATTGCTGTTTACTATGAAACAGCGGATTTTTTTTTTATAACCGTCGACAAATTTCTACGGTTCCTACCGTAGAAATTTTTTGTCAGTTAGACATTGCTGTTTACTATGAAACCGCGGATTTTTTTTTGATAACCGTCGACAAATTTCTACGGTTCCTACCGTAGAAATTTTTTGTCAGTTAGACATTGCTGTTTACTATGAAACAGCGGATTTTTTTTTTGATAACCGTCGACAAATTTCTACGGTCCCTACCGTAGAAATTTTTTGTCAGTTAGACATTGCTGTTTACTATGAAACAGCGGATTTTTTTTTTATAACCGTCGACAAATTTTTACGGTTCCTACCGTAGAAATTTTTTGTCAGTTAGACATTGCTGTTTACTATGAAACAGCGGATTTTTTTTTTATAACCGTCGACAAATTTCTACGGTCCCTACCGTAGAAATTTTTTGACGGTTAAACATTGCTGTTTTCTATGAAACAGCGGATTTTTTTTTGATAACCGTCGACTTTCTGAACTACGGTCCCAACCGTAGAAATTTTTTGACGGTTAGATATTGCTGTTTACTATGAAACAGAAGATTTTTTTTTTCAATAACCTACAAAAAATATCTACGCTAGGGTGTCTGGAATCATGCGCTGAATTCATGGTTACTGTTTGCACGTCGATGTTTAAGCCTTCCACAAATGCTGATCACATATTGTATTATTGTCGTCGTCATGAAATCAGATATTGACGAGTTACCCATTGTAATATATTTTACGCTCGTGACCGTAGGTACTGAGGACGGGAACAAATCCATAAAATACACAGTAGAGGGCTTAGAATAGAAGTTTTTTTTTTCTTAGAAATGCATAGATAGAGATGTAAAAATTTCACAAACCACAGTCGACTTCATCAGATCCGTCGTTGCAGTCTTCATCACCGTCGCAGATCCAGGTGTTTAATATACAGGAGCCGGACGCACACCTGGGGAAAATGATACAAGCGTAGGTATAAATCATACAACATGCTTGGATCATTGAAATCGGTAAGAAAAATATATGTATAAATACTACTGCCCGCGACTTCGTCCGCGTAAAATTTCTTGTTCCCCCGACCCACCCCGTCGCATCGCATCGCTTGCCCGCACTACCTATTACTTCGTTTTCGCTTAGCGTACTTTCTTACTTTTTCCTCGGCTCCTAAGAATCCTAGCGTGATGTTAAATAGCCTATAGCCTTCCTCAAGGATTGGGCTATCAAATACAAAAAGATTTTTTCAAATCCGACTGGTAGTTCCAGAGATTACCCTCTACATAACTTACAAACTTTACCTCTTTATAATATTATATAGATAACTAGGAAAAAACACAAATTTGTTGTTCCTACAACAAGGCTCAAAAAAATAGGTGGCTCGTTTAGATGCCAATGTATACGTTTTTATAATAAACTTCCTAGCCACATTCAAGAACTAAGCCTTAATAAATTCAAATCTTTCAAATCTAAATACATATATAAAACTCAAAGGTGACTGACTGACATAGTGATCTATCAACGCACAGCCCAAACCACTGGAGGAGTGGGCTGAAATTTGGCATGCAGGTAGATGTTATGACGTAGGCATCCGCTAAGAAAGGATTTTTCGAAATTCCACCCCTAAGAGGGTGAATGGGGGGAGGGTGAAATTTCACGCGGACGAAGTCGCGGGCGGAAGCTAGTTTTTCTATAAACTCAGTCCAACCACCACCACTCTAAGTAGGTGGTGGTTTATATGAAATAAAATATTTTGATTTTTTTTTATTTTGAATGCAGATTACTACACAACTCTGGCTATCCCTTCGGTTAATAAAGGTGTGTTAGTATGTCATGTTTATTTATCTACTCACATAAACTCAGTCTCAAAGCAAGTATGAATGCCGCACTGCGAGGCCTGCTCGTCCGCTCCGTCGGGACAGTCGCGGCGACCGTCGCACAGCTGCGCCCGCGACACGCAGATCGAAGAGTTCGTGCATTCGAACTCTGTATCACTGCATTTCCTTGGTTGAGGGGCTGGTGGGGGAAGAGGTGTAAAATTGAGGATTCAATATTAAATATCTCTTCCTGTTTGGTAGGTAATAAAATTCTATTTACCTCTTAAATAAATTGCAAACTGTAGTTTTGTATAATTTAGAAGCATTTTTTTTTAATTTTGTAAATGTAAGAACCATGTTTCCGTTTATTATGATTTTTTGATGTTGACTTGAAAGAGCATGGCAGTTGCGAACGTGTCATGCTCACTTAAATGTCTCACCGATGGTGGCGCGTGTGTTGGATCATTCGGTTCCCTACAAAATGGTTGAGCTGGATGGTGCTGATCCATGCGTCATGTCCGTGAACGGGCGCCGTCGGTTGAGACTGGTCATCTCTTAACTGCCAAGGCTTAATTATTTTTAATCTTATGTCTTGAATTGTTTCTTCATTTCTGTCTTTTTTACATTGTTCTCACATATAGAAGCAACAAGAATAATGTACCCAGGATTTTGTATTTATCTTGATTTAAAAGAGTGTCCATGGAGTTTCTTGCCCGTTCTTCTCCATAGAGATCTACGCTTTGGAATGGGCAACTAGCTTCAACTTTCTGACTAACTGACAGACTATTTAATTTTGACAATTCAAAAGTGCCTGTACAAGGTTTAATTGAAATAAATGATTTGAGTTTGAGTTTGAGTATACAGGGTGGCATGGACATTGACGTGCAAACTGTAACCATGAATTCAGGAAATAATTCTGGACTTGAAAAAATATCCGCTGTCTTATAGAAAAGTGAAATACCTACGCGGTTTAATACGCATGCAAAATACGCGCATTGACGTGGAGTGGCGGACACCAGCCCGTCTTCATCATCATCATCATCATCATTTCAGCCGAAAGACGTTCACTGCTGGACATAGGCTCCCCCAAACACCTCCACTTCGACCGGTTCTGTGCTTCTCGCATCCAACGGGTTCCTGCGGCCTTCACAAGGTCGTCGGTCCACCTTGTGGGAGGCCTTCGAACGCTACGTCTTCCGGTACGCGGTCAAAATGTATGGAACGGCAATTTTTTTAAATTTAATAACCGACGTTAAGTTTTTGAATCCATGGTAACAGCCAATTGATTCTGCAAAAACCTCACCGTGAAAACTATGGTGAAGTTCGTTATCATTCCATAATATGCTAGGGATTGACACTATTGGCAGCTCACTTCAAGCTCACTTCACCTACGTTTTCATGGTGAGATTGTAGTACGATATGCCACCCTGTAGATTGTTTGCACCTAAAAATTTTTACATATTTTCTACTAGCAGTGCCCCGCGGTTTCAGCCGCATAAGTGTCGATCCCGTGGGAATATCGAGATAAAACTTTAGGCGTGACAAGGTAACATACAGACAGACAGGCAAAGTAACTTTCGAATTTATAATATTAAGTATGGATGGAGAGCAAACGCTCTGACAGAGGCCTTAGTAACATGTTTGTACGATGTACAGTCAACAATGGAGTTAAGTATACAGGAGCGTCGGATATAGTTGAAGTTTACTAAGAAACCGATGGATGTTCTGGACTGAAATTTAATTTAATAAATGAGCTGGTTGTTTTCTATTAATAAACTAAAATTTTATTCGAGAATATCCATCGGTTTCTTAGTAAACTTCAACAATATCCGACGCTCCTGTATACTTAACTCCTTTGTTGACTGTACATATGTGGTATTTGTTTAAAGACTCCGTAATTGCGATGTAATTAACCAATTCCGTGAATTTTCTGGTCGGCTTTTCTTCATATGACTAATTGGAACCGTGCTTCTGACGTTTTATAAGTGTTCATGTAGGTTTATGTGAAACAAAAAATATAATTCGCGTTTTCTCTCAATTAAAGAAATAAATAAAAGAAAGACAATACATCTATTAGCACTTAACGTGATAAGAAAAAAATAAAGCATACAAACACAAAAAGAACAAGTGAATCATAAAAAAAAATATGATTCACTTGTTCTTTTGTGTTTGTGTGCTTTATTTTTTTCTTATTACGAAAGCAACATTCAAAAGATCATGAAAAGCTTTCTCAAAAAAAAAAACAATAAAAAATCCCGCAGGTATCATACTTGGGTTTTCAGTAGAAGAACACAACGAAGCCTTGTTTCTGTTAATGCACAACCCTTGGCAGAAGATCTCTTCTGACGAACATTTTTTTGGAGGCACTGAAAAAAAAAATAAACACGAAACTGTCACATTACGCTGAATCGTAGAACAGGGTACGCTGTAGCACAGTGCTTCGCTGCAGTATAGGCAAACTACGCTGTAGCAAGAAATCCACGGCACTGAGCTACGTTGTAGCAGAGACCGAGTTACGCTGCAGCGCGCTGGTAGTAAATTGTAAGCAAGACCGTAGCATCGTTACGCGTCGAGCTAAACTGAAGCATAACACATGCTACGCCGTAGCACAAATCAAGCTACGCTTTAGCCGCCGCTTTAGCCGTAGCACAGAGCTTGCTACGCCGTAGCACTGAGCTTGCTACGCCGTAGCACTGATCAAGCTACGCTGTAGCAGAGATCAAGTAACGCTGTATGCTAGGCGGAGAATTACTTATATCCAATCTTAAAAAATAGTATATTTCATTACAAGTGCGGAAAGGCTGTCATTGCAAAGAGTTCCGACAAAATGTCTACCCGAGCCGAGACGCAGCCGAAGGCGAGGGTTGACAGTCGGAACAAGTTGCAATGACGGTTCCGCAGGTGTACTGAACGACTATTTTTTATACAGTTCCGAAAAAATTAAGCAATTTAATAAAATAATAAAAACACAATAAGTATTGCTTTTTTCTCTTCTCTCTACGCAATAAAGTCGTATGTGGATATGTAACCACTTTTTGACTTTTCCGGCAAAATGTTCTCCGAAGCATTTTGTGCAATTATACTGAGTTCCGGTAGTGTTAATTCAAAAAAAATAGGGTCGAAATTACTCATTTTGTGCAACAAATAACTAAACTCGCAAAGAAAATTTCTGGAAAATGGCGCCAACCGTAGAATATAAGCAGAGTTTTTTTTTCTTCACCCATTTTGGTAGGCAAAGGGAACTATCCATACAGCTTAGTCTTCAGTATATTTTTTTTATTGATATGAAATGAAAATGAAATTTAATGAGATGAAATGAAATGAAACCTAACTCATTCAATTAAATCATTAAATCTGATATTGAAATAAATTAGTAGGTTCTTTTAAGAAATATACGTATTTGTATGAATCACAAAAACTCTTTAGTAAAAACTTCATGGTTGGTTTTTCTTTTTAATAGACATTATTTTGACAGTTGGGAAACGCACGAGTTCGGGAAAGGTAAAAAAAAAGCACTAGTATGTAATAGCGCACATCCCGAACGCTATACGTCCCTGCAATACACCACTTTTTACCGACTTCAAAAAAAGGAGGTTATCAATTCGATACGTATGTATGTAATATTATTGGAATTGCATTATATTCACATATGACAATCTACTAAGGCTTCCAAACAAATATACAAAATTTCATAGACGTATGTATGTATGTATGTATGTATGTATGTATGTATGTTTGTCCACGCATTTCTCAGCAACTATTAATCGGATCGTGACCATTTTTTTTGTATTAGCTTACATTTACTTCAACTTAGGGAACAGTGCAAGTTTCATCAAAATCGGTTCAGTAATTTTCAAGATATGGACTAATACGTGTAAGTGTGACGGCCTGGCGTATTGATACGAGCTACGGGTGCAGTGTCAAAGGGAAAACATCTCAAAACCTTGGTCAAATTCTAGTGCAAAAACTAAAAATACAGATCCCAAGACACCGACTTCCGAAATTAAAGTTATTTCATAATTATGAGTTGATTTCTTTTTGAAGTCGGTTTAATTTTTTACCGACTTCAAAAAAAGGAGGTTATCAATTCGATACGTATGTATGTAATATTATTGGAATTGCATTATATTCACATATGATGATCTATTAGGGCTTCCAAACAAATATACAAAATTTCATAGACGTATGTATGTATGTATGTATGTATGTATGTATGTTTGTCCACGCATATCTCCGGAACTATTAATCGGATCGTGACCATTTTTTTTTATTGGCTTACATTTTCTTCAACTTAGGGAACAGAGCAAGTTTCATCAAGATCGATTCAGTAATTTTCAAGATATGGACTAATACGTGTAAGTGTGACGGCCTGGCTTATTGATAAGAGTTACGGGTGTAGTGTCAAAGGGAAAACATCTCAAAACCTTGGTCAAATACTAGTGCAAAAACTAAAAATTACGAAATAAAAAGTAATTTAAAAAAATTAAACCGACTTCAAAAAGAAATTAACTCAAAATTATGAAATAACTTTAATTTCGGAAGTCGGTGGCATAAAATTAAAATACAGATCCCAAGACACCGACTTCCGAAATTAAAGTTATTTCATAATTTTGAGTTAATTTCTTTTTGAAGTCGGTTTAATTTTTTTAAATTACTTTTTATTTAAATTACTTTTTTTGAGCAACTGTATTAAAAAAGTTTTTACTCACCTATACAACCTTCTTCATCTTCAGCCATCGGACAGTCCACCTTGCCATCACACCTGCCTGATTTTGCCACGCAAAGATTGCTCTTATGGCACAGGATTTCTTCCACATTACATAAGGCCATCTTGGTGCATTGGCCATCTTTCACCAACAAGCCAGGAGGGCACAAACATTTGTAACCCATTTGGAAGTGAGCCGGATTCTCGTGTGGGGTCGCGTGGGGTTCTTGAACGCAGACGTCGGAACATGGGCTTTTCAGACAGGGATGGTTCAAAAGTGGGTCTTTCGGGTCAGGAAGGGAAGTCGTCGCTTGGAGTAGGAGCTGTGTCTTGTTTGGAAAAAGGGCTGAAAAAATAAGTAATGAAAGTATTTATTTGTTACGACACGACTAGAAGTAGTATATTTGTGGCAGGAAGATGGTTGAAGCCGTGATATAGTTAGTTAGTTATATCCCTAGGGATATAACTATACAGGGTGTTAATGAATTTACCCAAAACCTCTTAAGAGGTCATTGTACTCATCATTATGAACAACTTTTACTATGGGGCCAAACCTGAAATCGTGAAAAAAAAATCAGCTGTTCCCTACATTTTGACGAGTTATACGAACATAAATAACGACGACACGAATAACGATAACGTATCCGTTATTATTTGACGTACGGCAAGGCCATAGTTTTGTTACTGTAATTTGAAAAAAGTTTTTTTGGTTTGGCGATAGTTAGCGCCATTTTTGACGTATACGCGTGCGGCAAATGGACGTATAACAATCCGCCCATAGCATTTGCTTTGGCTAAGCATTATTCTTGCCACAAATATCAAACTAAAAGTGCAAAGATGATAAAGACGGAAAAATATCTAAGAAAAAGGTGCGTGCTAACTAAAACACCCAAATGCTTCTTACCGAGATCAATCCTGCGTATCTTATGCGAGGTCTGGTGTATGTCCGACCAGAAGAGACGCGAGGTGCGTCTGTCTGTCCAGAACACGTAGCTGTCTGCCACGGCGAGGCTCGTCACCGTCGATGATAGCTCGCGGTAGTTCTCTCTACCGGTGCCTGGTAAAAATTGAACGTAGAGGTGTTAGTAGTAGTATATTTATTGTAAAATTATTTACAGCGGTGCTATTCTGTAAAAACCTCACCGTGAAAACTTAGGTGATGTGAGCGTGGAGTGAGCTGTCAATAGTGTCAATTCCTAGCAAAAACAAACTCACTTCACGTAAGTTTTCACGGTGAGATTTTTACAGAATCGACCGGCTGACCGAAAACATTGAATATGTTTAGCAAATTTTTTTTTTCATCCTATCACCAATAGCCTCCGACCGATTTCGGTCCCGGTGTCCAATCCCAACGGAGATTAGCCAGATACACAGGAGATATTATTGCGCACACGTGTGTGCGTAAACACAGGTGCACTCTCTGTTCCTTTACTCTTATAGTTCGATGGGGCGGCAATCCGACACGGCCGCGGAGAGATCAGGCGCAGGACCAACGGCTTTACGTGCTTTCCGAAGCACGGGGGTATTAGCCAACTTCCAAACTCCGGGCTGTTACTAAGAAATTCCTAATGGAAAACCTAATAACACCTTGTCCGACCTGGGAATCGAACCCTGGACCCCACGCTCAGCAGTCGCACTTGCAATCACGAGACCAACGAGGCAGTTCTATCACATAATACGAGTAATATGTCAAACAGTGCGTTGGCCACCGAGGACTCTTTCATATCGTTCTTTACCTATACAACATTAGTTTTTGTTTATACTAAACCCGAAAAGGGGTCATTGTACTTATCATTTTGAACAACTTTTTCTATGGGACCAACCTTGAAATTCGAAAAAAAAATCAGCTGTTCCATACATTTGGGGTCACTTAAATTGACAAAATGTATGGAACAGCTGATTTTTTTTTCCACTTACCTTCAGGATGTATGTAGTCAATGACGCCGTTGCTCTCGTCTGATATGTACACTTGGTCCATGTGCTGGACATAGCGCAGACGAATGTGAGGCCCTAGAGGAATTACATGAAAATATTTTACAAAAATTTACATAAGCCCAGCACTCCTCTACTCTAAGGGGTAGGTAGATGTCTAATAAGTCCACATTTTGACAGTTATTACGTCTCATGAGACCCAGGAAGCAAGTTGCATTTTATTCGTTTTATTCCAAAAGTATCTGATGAAAAAAATTAAAAAGGGTTTGTTTACACTTTCATCACACAGTTGTGGAACAAACTATAGGACGCATTATGCTGCAAAAAACGTTACCTTTCAAGTTGTTCATGATGACGTGTTTCCGCCCCTCTCCGTCGAGCCCGATACTGTCGATGTGTATGTTGTAGTGCATCTCACTCTCCACCACGGCTACCATCATCCTCCTGCAGATTCAAATTAAATTTACATAACGTTTCACGTAACGACGTGTATAGAGGCAGGAGGAACAGGGTGTAAACCTCACTCATGCCTCATTATCATTAAGCAGCATTTTTCTTCACTCAGTAAACAGCACGTGTGCCCAAGTACGCACGGGCGCGTTTTTTTCGCGCGCTGGATTTTCAACGCACTGCGTAGCACCGAGAGTTAAAATCCAACAATGTGTTTTATTGACGCGCTGAAATGCGCTCTGTTGGATTCTCAATGCTCGGCTCAACACCCGAGAGTTGAAAATCTAGTGCTCAAAAAATCTCGCCGCGATATACGTCCGTGCTTACATGACAAGTGGATTAAGTTCGACCGAGGAAGATCAATTCAACTGAAGATCTTCCACTTTGGACCATTGTCTGGTTAAGCTATTCACTACACGGTGCGTCGATATGTACAGTCAACAAAAGAGATAAGTATGCAGGATCGTCGGATATAGTTGAAGTTTAGCAAGAAATTTGATTTGATAAATGAGCTGTTTATTTTCTAATAATAAAATAACATTTTATTCGAGAACATCCATCGGTTTCTTACCAAACTTCAACTACCTATATCCGACGATCCTGCATACTTATCTCTTTTGTTGACTGTACCTTTAAATAGATCCCGAAACCATTTTTCCATTAGTACTGAGGCCGACTTTATAAGTGTATAGTCTATGGGCTGACTAAAACTCGGTAGAAAAATACCTACCATCATCATCATCATCATCAGCCTACAGCAGTCCACTGCTGGACATAGGCCTCTCCTATTGCACGCCATTCAACTCGATTCTTGACAACTCTCACCCAGCTGCTACCAGCCACCCTGCGAAGATCGTCGCTCCACCTAGCCTGAGGGCGTCCTACCTTACGTTTGCCGATTCGCGGTCTCCACTCAAGAACACGTGGGTCATCAGTTCTACGGCTAATATGGCCAACCCATTGCAACTTCAGCTTGCTTATTCTGACGTACCTCTAAGGATATGGACACGAAAAGCTACCTTTTTTTTAAGACCGAAGAAAATATATCTCAGGGATCTGTAAGGACATACCCATAATCCGGCAACACACACAGGCTGATAGGCACCTCCTGGTCCTCGAACCTGTGCACCAGAGCTCGCTTCTGTGTCCTGAGAGAGACTACTTCTACGGCACGACGACCCGCGTCCAGTATATAGAGGTTATCGGTTGCATAATCTATAAAAAATAGAAAAAGTTGTTAAGATTTCAAGGATTTGGCAAAAAAAAGATATAAGTAAATATAAATCATGCATGGTGACATAATATCATTTACAGAGTACACAAAAAAAAACTGGCCAAGTGCGAGTTGGACTCGCACACGAAGGGTTCCGTACCACAAGGCAAAAACGCCGAAAAAAACACGTTTGTTGTATTCCCAAACATGGGAATACAACAAAAATACAACAATACAACCGGTCTGTACTGTATGGGTCTGAATGCTGGGCCGTGAAGAAGACGGATGAAAAAAGATTGCATGCAGCGGAAATGAGAATGTTGAGATGGATGTGTGGAGTGACGAGAATGGATAAAGTAAGAAATGAGTATATAAGAGGAAGTTTGAAAGTGGCGCCAGTGACAGAAAAGTTGAAAGGAAATCGTTTGTCTTGGTATGGGCATGTGATGAGAAGGGACGAAACGCATGTGACTAAAAGAGTGATGGATATACATGTTGATGGATGGAGAGGGAGAGGAAGGCCGAAGAAAAGATGGATGGATTGTGTGAGGAATGATATGAAAGAGAAGGGAGTGAATGATAGCGTGACGGTTGACAGGGGCGAATGGAAGAAGAAAACGTGTTGCGCCGACCCCAAGTAAACATGGGATAAGGGCAGGAAGATGATGTTGTATTCCCAAACAACAAACGTGTTTTTTTCGGCGTTTTTGCCTTAACAAAACCACAAATCACAAAAAAAAAAACAGCTGTTCCCTACATTTTGACGAGATGTAGGGAATACAAAATGTAGGGAACAGCTGATTTTTTTTTGCAATTTCAGGTTTGGTCACATAGTAAAAGTTGTGCATAATGATGAGAACAATGACCTCTTAAGAGGTTGTTAATGTTTTACCAATAGCCTGTATATGTGTGTACATAAATGCTTAAATAAATAAAAGCTATAGTGCTCCTTAAACTTCTATAAAGGTTATATACATTTTGTACAGATTTTGCAAATTGCAATTAATTGTAATGTACATTTGTAAATATGTTTCTGTATTTTTTGTGAATAAACCTTTATTATTATTGTGAATTAACCTTTATTAAGTACTATTATTATTATATAAAAAGGTGTTGCCGACTAGAGGTGCATAATACGAACTACCTATGTTTCACTTACCATAATCCATGTCTACAACGTTTTCCAATCCGTTGTAGACCAGCAGATGCGTGAGACCTAGAGAGAAGTCGGTCATGTTGACGTAGTTTATAGTCCTTCGCTGACCATCGTAGAGGAATAACGAATCTGAAATCAATGAACTCTTGATGATGGCTGAGTGTTGACTGAGATTATAGGGTGCCCTCGGTTAATAGTCAAGGGAAAAAAAAGCTAAGATTAACCTCACCGAAACTTGAAAGTAGTAACTCTACTTTCTTTTTAAAATTTGTTTTTAAATTCTAGTCACTAGGGTTTAAAAACAAAGTTTGAAAAAAGAAAGTAGAGTCAACGGTGTGAAGATTAAAAAAAAATAGTAGAATCGACGCGGTGTGAAGTTTAAAAAAATAGTAAAGTCGACGCGGTGTGAAATTTAAAACAAGTAGAGTTGACGCGGTGTGAAGTTTAAAAAAATTGTAGAGTCGACGCGATGTGAAGTTTTAAAAAAATAGTAGAGTGGACTCGATGCGGTGTGAAGTTTAAAAAAAAAACATTGGCACTCCAGGAGTGCCGATAGAAGTGAAAACTTGAAAAAGCATAGTAATTTTATAAATGTTTGAATGTCATTCTTCTCAAAAAAAAAAGTAACTACCGCGCGTTGATGTCTTTATTGTAGCGGTATCAACGCCATATGAGAATAACGCGTCATACTGGCGTCACAAAAATCCTACATCTCGCAAGCAGAGTTTACCGCGCAACTAGCATAGATACAACGGCCCGACATGAATCATCGGGCAGTTGCCCGCCAGACACAACATCCGTCTAGTCGGAGGATCGTTCCTTTTCTATGGAGGTCGAGTGAACTTTACAACCTGTTTCTCATACCTCTATATTATAATGGCCAAAACTTAAAACAGAGGTGTCGGTTACGGTAACAGCGTCGCGAGTTCAATGGTTTTTCCCATCGCAAAAAATACCCAACGCGCCTAAAGAAGTTTTCACTTCAAAAAAAAAAAATGCTGGGTTCTATCTGACCATACGCCGACCGTGACCGAGGACTTGTAACTGACGACGACCGAACGCTGTGTTCGTAAATACACGGGCACGGTCTCGCTCGCATGCCGCTCGCGACCGCCAGGTGCGACGGTGGCAACGAACGTTTTGGCAACCGGCGGAGTGTCGGTCATCCGTCGTGACGTCACCGCAAGCTAAGCCTTACATACATAATCAACCTAAAATGTTCCCGCGCGATGCTTGGACTCAGAGCCCTCACCTCTATGTTAGAGAGTAGGCCATAATTATCCACCACGTCGAGGAGCCACGACCTCAAAGAGAGAAGACCTGTGTTCTAGCAGTGGGAACACTATAGGCTGTTTATGCTATGCTTGTATAGTTGTCTTACCTCTAAACTGATCATAAGCCATAGCCTGCACGCGTCCTATGGCGAAGTGCGTGGTGTGACAGTCCGGGTTACCGATCGTGTCGTACTGTATCTTCGTGAACAGCTGACCGCTGGCCACCACCAGGTACTTGGGCCGGTAGTCGCCGACATCTGCACGTTATGAGATAGAAGAATAGAATATATGCGAAAAGGGAATGGCGCTATACGTATGTGTATAGCCACATCTCTTTTATACAGTCAACTTGGGTAACTTTGGAGCACTTATGGGACATTTTCTGTTCTGCTTTTTGAGCAGTGCATCAATAGATGTGAAGAATAGTTGCTTTTGTAATCTTTCAAATTTGTTGCCATGGACTGAATGATCGAATGAGCAGTGGTGGCCAAGTGGTAACGGCCGCGACTTACGAGTTGTAGGTCGTAGGTTCGAACCCAGACAGGCGCTTTACTTTGTCTAAATTATTTCATCACCACTGCTCTCAAAACGGTGAAGGAAAACATCGTGACGAAACCGGAATGTCTTAAGACCAAAGATTCGAAGACATCTGGAGTTGTCGACTCACCCGCAAATAAATGAACTTCGTGCGAGTCGCTTATAGAAAAAATCATATTATTTAATAAAAGTGTCGGGCGAGTAAATTCGTGAAATGGCGAAACAAAGTCAAGGGTCTTAATAGTTACAGTAGTACTTACGATGGCAGATGTTATCGGCAATGTCCATGCCATCGGGGCAGGCACAGACGTGGCTGACGTTGGAGCTGACGAGGCAGAGGTGCGAGCAGTTGTTGTGGCTGCAGGGGTTCGAGCTGGCGTTCATCAGCACCGGGTGGTACATGTGCATGCCTAAAACAAATAGCATTGAAATCACGCTTGTTTTTCTCGAAGTTAGAGGCAGAGTTGTAATGTACGGTCACCAAAGGAGATAAATAACCAGGGTCGTCGGATATAGTTGAAGTTTAGTAAGAAACCGATGGATGTTTTCGAATGAAAATTTAATTTAATGAATAGAAAACAAACAGTTCATATAACCCGTCGCATGTCCAATTAGCAGACACAATAGAAATTCTATTGTTATCGGTACCCCTGTACACTTGACATGCGAAGGGATAATAAGTTAAATTTCATGCATAAACATCCATCGGTTTCTTACTAAACTTCAACTATATCCGACGACCCTGGTTACTTATCTCTTTTGGTGCCTGTACATCCACAATTTTGACGGTTTTGTTTAAGTCCCTTGTATTTATTAGGGGACTCATAATCCAGATTTTAGGCTTCTACTGAGAAATTCCCATTAGGAAATTTTATCCCAATTAACGATCTGGGAAGTTCTCAGCCAGACTTGCGACCATAATTTAGGGGTAGTTCTTCAGGGACAAAATTTTCGATGTCTGTGGGTATATTTCTGTAACCAACTAACAAAACGGCATGTAATATTTTTTTTTGTATAGTTTAGCTTTATCCCTTACTGGGACAAATGATTTTTTTTTAATAATTGCTGTCTAAGTACAAAATAAAAATATTTGAAGTTCGTTCTTCTGATTCATATAGCGCGTCCGTTTGCCATTTTCCGGAACAAAATGGTCGATGTCGCATTTTCCCTTTGATACATCAATATAAATTATAATTATATCGAAAGGAAATGAATTGTCCTCTTACAAAAAAAATGTGTAATAGTTATAACTACGTTAGTCTGTTTATAAATAAGTAAATAAGAAGTGTCCGGCGTATAATACTGATTAATGTGGCGTAAGCTGCGCTTGACCGTACTTGGTCGGGTAATAATAATGAGAGTCTGGCTTCCCGCGCGGGGGGAAGCCAGTCGCGCAACGGACGACCTGGAAGGTGGACGTGCGGCTGGTTGGCTTAGATCCCGGTGTTACGAAGGAAAATACCTGATTCATCTGTGTTTGGTTCAGGTGGCATACTGATTACAATGCCTACTTTATAAAATTTGTTTTATTGTTTTAAAACTTCAATCTGTGTTTCGTGTGATGCTTTTGGGTTATAGATTCGTGTAGAAAAATGAAAATAATGAAGTCTGTATGTATGATGAGTTATGCATGATTGTAGGCAAAATCCTGATTCATCTGTGCCTGATTCGTATGGTCAAAAGCCCATATGAATAAAAAAAAAATAGTTTTTCCCCTCTCCAGCACGAAAGGAGCGCTTTTGTTGCGTAGTTCTCCTTGTCCAATTTTTTACCTTGTAAAAGTCAGTAGTTTTAGTCTTATTTATTATTATTTACTTAGCTATAACCTTTTGAATAATTAAAAAATGACAGGAGTATAATCTTGTTCTAAATATGACACTTTTGATATGTCTTAGTCCTATTTAAGAATTAATAATTATTGTTTAGAATTTACATTCATAACTAACGGTGTATATAATACTTTTTATTTCTGTTTCTGATTCATCTGTAACAAATTCTGATTCATCTGGGCACAAAATCAATATCTTGAAAACTACTTTATAAAAATGAGTCCCTCATTCAAATATATGTTATTTGGTATACCTATTTTCATATGCACATGTGATAAAGAGCTAAAAGTGAAATTAAATTTTGGCCATATGGATCAGTCAAAGAATCAAATTTCGAAGAACTACCCTTAGACAGTCCAGCCATTTCAGAGACATGGTTTTATAAAAAGACTAAGTAATTATTCAATTGGACAAAAAAACTTATTCACATTTCATTTTATTAATTTAAAATATGAATTGTAAAAATCCATAAAATGGATTTGCTAGCCAATGGGACGTCTGCCGCGTATGTGATTGTTTTATAACTATTAAAATTATCATTCATTAATTTCAGCCAAAAGACGTCCACTGCTGGACATAGGCCTCCCTCAAGCACGGACTTCGACCGGTTCTCTGCTTCTAACGTCCAGCGGATCCCAGCGGCCTTCACCAGATCATCGGTCCAATTTTGGCTTTCAAACGCTACATCTTCCGGTACGCGGTCGCCACTTCAGAATGTTTCAGCCCCATTGGCCACCTGTTCTGCGAGCAATGTGCCCTGCCCACTGCCACACATAAGCCTTTATCGGTGCCGGGTCAGCGGGATTGTCCGAAAGGGTTACCGCTGGCCCGGAACATAAAGGGCTAAGGAAGGAACACGGGTGGGTTTTAGTCATTATGAGTCTGACACTCCCTTCCGCTCCACCCAGAGCGGGAGGGGTCATTTGATGATTTCCCACACAAAAAAAAGCCTTTATCGCTATATGACATAATAATACAACCACGGATATATCTATGAATACAACAAACTCACCAAGCACAGGAGTATCAAGCTTCATCAGCACATTCCTTTTCTGTGCGGAGCTGTGCAGTTTATCCGTCAGCTGAATGCTGTTGGAGATCCAGTCACTCCAGAACACGGTGTTCTCGAACACCGCGATGGAGTAGGGGTGGTGGAATGAATCTTCGAACAGCGACTGTTGATAAAATGGGAGATGTAGATAATTTAGGAGAGAAAAGTATATTTCATCACAGAAGTGAGGTGAAGTAATATACATCACGCCCCTATCCCTCGAAAGAGTAGTCAGAGGTTATTAGTAGACCCTCATTACGCCAGAGGAGCAATTCTCGTAATTTTAAAGTTGTTTCCGTTTAGAAAAAACATCGTTTCGGCAGTTAAGAACGTTCAGTCTGATCTCAGTCTCAATCTGTCAAAAATACCTCTAATTTCCGTACATTTTTGACACTGACTGTCGCTGAGATGAGACTGCGACTAAACTTTGAAATTAATTACGGGAATTATTGGTTTTCAGTTATACTCAAATATCTCTGATAGCCATCAACAGAGCCTCCGGGCTGCTAATGAGAAATTCCTGACGAGAAACCCCAATTACACTGTTTTTTCTGGATCAACCTACGACCTATACATGCAACCACGAGGCTAAGGTACCGACGTAAAGTTATGTGCCATAATATAACCAGTCAATACACACTCAGTGTCTTCGGCGAAATGGCACGATGATCAAATGATGATCTTCGTATTTTTCGTCATGTATAGTCTAAACCTAAGAATGCTGACCTAATCTCTTTTGATGCAGTACTTACCATCTACCTATGAATCTGTAAGGCTACGATAGCAAAGTGTTTCTCTGCAGACCCTAAGTATTTATAATATACGGGATAAAAGTCAGACAAGTCTGACAAAACTCACATAGACATGCTTCCCAGCAATCATGACTACTTTGACGGTCCTGTCCACGAAGTACAGGCGGCCATTAGGCGCGTCGATGGCCAAGCCGGTCGCGAACACGTCCAAGCGGTCCACCAGCACTTCGGGTTGGCTGCCGTCCATACACGCTGACATTATCACCGGGCGCTGGTGCCAGTCGGCCCAGTACATTTTACTGTGGAGGATAAGGAGAGTTTAAAGAACTTGAAATGGCAATGTCACAGCAGTCCATCACACAGCTCATCACTCGGTGAGACCTTGTAATCGATTCAGTTAATTTTTAAATGAATTACTGAGACCAATTTGGAGGTCCATAAACTCGTTTACTCTCAGCTAAGATTATTTGAAATTTGTAATAATTTCTGCCGTTTGGGACGAAAAAGGTTAATATGATAAGGTAGGCTTATCGAGCTTTTCTCTGTACAGGCAGCTGTGCTGCTGTGGAGTTTGTTGCGCCACTACTTCTTCCCAGCTAAAGCACTAGGAAGTGGTGAGTAGGCGGGCGTTTTGGAGTGACAGTCTTCGATCATATACTTTTATTGTTTCTAAAACTTGCGTTTTTTGTGTTTAGGTCCTGTACCTAGTAATTTAGACGTTCAGAAATTGCTGATTTTCAGCCTAGTTTAATTTATTGACTTTTCATTTGATTTGTATCGAGCTGGCAAAATTCCGTATTCTTTTCAAAACTTGATATGATACCCTTTTCCTTTTTTTTTTTTTTTGCGGATGGGAAATCATCAAATGACCCCTCCCGCTCTGGGTGGAGCGGAAGGGAGTGTCAGACTCTTACTGACTAAAACCCACCCGTGTTCCTTCCTTAGCCCTTTATGTTCCGGGCCAGCGGTAACCCTTTCGGACAATCCCGCTGACCTGATATGATACCCTGACCTTTGAAATCAAGTCGGTCTCAAGTGACGTCGTAGAAATCGAATCATAATTTAATTTTATTTCACATCATCATAACAAAAGCGACAGACGTCCACTGCTGGACATAGGCACGACCAACACCTAACGCAACGGATTGTCGGCTAACCAGCCGGTCGTTTCTGTAAAAATCTCACCGTGAAAAAAAAACAGTTTTCACGGTGAGATTTTTACAGAATCGACCGGCTGTAGCAGCATCTACCAACGCCATATAGCCGACCAAGCTAAGCCGTCCTACTCATCAAAGACTTAAATCATCGCACAAATCCTGCATCGCGCATGCAAAGACTACGAACCTAGGAGTTAAAAGCTACTCTTATAATTTGTCTATTGTCAAGTTTTGATTATTTAAAAGACTATTTTTTAGCTCTTCTCGCCTGAAACACAGGATTGCCTAGTTCAAGCACGTAAGTTTTAGGAATATAATTTACATTTATGCAAAACTGTACAAATGTATATGCCTCATAATTTTTTTAATAAATCCATACTAATATTATAAAAACCTAAAGATAACTTTAGGAGAACTTGCCCATTCCTAGCATCAAGGGTGACAAATCTGGGATGCTTAGTGTCCGTGTTGATGGTGGTGCAGATGGAGCCGTCGGCCCTGCACGCGGAGATGATGCCGCGCTCTGCGTCACTGAAGTAGATGTTCCCGCCGAGGTAGTCCACTGCGATGTCACCCGGGTTTTCGAGACCGAGCCCTACCAGCACCTGTGGACAGAGATCCGATTTACAGTTAACGGCACCATAATCAGCCTATAGTGTTCCCACTGCTGGGACACAGGCTTCCTCTCTGTAAGAGGGAGTGGGCCGTAATCCACCACGCGGGCCCAGTGCGGGTTGTTAAGTGTCACATGTCTTCGAATTTTTGGTTCTGGGACATGCCGGTGTCCTCACGATGTTTTCCTTTACCGTTTTGAGAGCAGTGGTGATGAAATAATTTACACAAAGTAAAGCGCCTGTCTGGGTTCGAACCTACGACCTACAACTCGTAAGTCGCGGCCGATGCCACTGGGCTACCACTGCTCTAATGTTATCGGCACAGAAGAGCATTAAAAACGTGATTTCAAGTTACTTCGCGCGACTCGAGAGCATAGACGACGTCATCAGTAGGGAATGCAAATCCGTTCTGTTTTAAAATCCGGATTTTTTAGAACGGATATTTTGTCTAATCCGGATTATCCGGATTTTACGGATTTTTCATGAAAATAAACAAAGCTACCCATATATATTAGTTTGTTAATATGATGTTTCTGATATTTGTGTAAATGGATTAAAATAAAATAAAAGCACATGAAAATCAAATCAAATGAATGTTTTAATAGTACACCCAGCAATAACACCATAATTATGGTATTTATTAATAAAAATTTGGCTAAACCCACAAAAATAAAAAATAATTTGATTTGATTTTCATGTGCTTTTATTTTGGGTGTACTATGCCATATCCAATGCCAAATAATCCAATATTACTTGATCGACCACTTTAAATCGAACGTCTAAATACTCGAAAGTTCTTGCTCGATATTTTGAACGCTCGAGTATTTAGACTTTCGATTTATAGTGGTCGATCAATTTATATTCGATTATTTGGCATTCGATTTGGATTTGTACACCCCACCCCGCTCGCTGACCGTGAGCCGATAAACTCGATACTCACGAAACCTGACGCGCGAACAGCGAACTCGCTCATTTCGATTTTTTTGTTACAATTTCTTATTATTCCAAAAATCCGGATTCGATTTTCAAATCCGGATTTGGAAGTCTATTAAAAATGTGCGGATATCCGGATTGCATTCCCTAGTCATCAGCCCTTTTTTTGTGTTATTGGTATTAGATACTGATTAGAAAACACTTGTCCGGGCAAGAGAATGATGACTCGACACGTTTGTAAAGTGATGATAAACAAATTGTAAGATATCCATTCTGGAGGTTCTTTCGAAATATATGGAATTTAGAAAAAACCGAGAGCAGTATGGTGGCTCCTTGTTGATGCCCGGACAGCCCGGACTTACGAGTTGACGATGCGAAAGACGGAGACCGAGTGTCTGCAGAACTTAGCATTTTTATAATAGCCTCCCCGACCGTTTTTGGTCACGGTGGCCAATCTCAATGGAGATTAGCCAGGTGCACTCTCTGTTCCTTTACTCTCATAGTCCGATGGGACGGCAATCCGACACAACCGGGGAGAGTTCAGGCGAAGGACCAACGGCTTTACGTGCTTTCCGAGGCACGGGAGTATTAAACCGCCAACTTCCAAACTTCGGACTGTTACTAAGAAATTCCTAATGGAAAACCCAATAATACTTTGTCCGACCCGGGAATCGAACCCAGGACCCCAACGCTCAGCAGTCGCGCTTGCAACCACGAGACCAACGGGGCAGTGAGCATTTTTATACATCTAGAATAACTAAGTTCCCACATAGCCGTAGGTAAATTTTTCGTGTAAGGAAAATCGAGAGTGATTTGGCAACATCTAAACCGCCATATAAATATACGAACTAAAAATCTGATATTATGATATATTCTATCAGAGATAGCAAGATATATAAATAGGAATAAAGCGTTCACCTGTTTAGTATCTTTGACGTCGTCGAGTTGTGCCTTGAATATAGACTGGTGGCCCTGCGCTGTCTCTACCCAGTAGATAAATGTACCGTCGAATGACACGCCGTGAGCCTTAGTAAAAGCATATTTTTAGTTATTGAGGCGAAAGCGCCAGGGTAGCCCGCGAAATTCATTTTTTTTTACGTTTGTTTGCAATTTGCTGGTCAGTATTAAGTTGTACGTTAATTAAAATTCGATTCGCGGCCGTAACAAATATGTATTTACAGAATAATAATCATTAAAGTCATCACCACAGAACTCTAAGACCAATTTATCCCTATGACTATTTCATGGAATCTTGACATTTGGGGATTATACTAACTTCACAAGTTGTATTACTGATTGTAATGATTATAATTCTGTAAATACATATTTCTTACGACTGCGAATCATATTTTAATCAACGTACAACTTAATACTGACCAGCAAATTGCAAAAAACGTAAGAAAATTTGAATTTAGCGGGCCACCTTAGCGCTTCCCCCTTAAGTCTTAGCATAATATGTTCCCACTGCTGGGCCTGGGACACAGGCCTCCGCTCTGTGAGAGGGAGTGGGATGCAATTTTCCACGCGGGCCCTGTGCGGGTTGGTGGATGTCACATAATTATTATGCCTTAAAATTTCAAAAATAAGTCTAAATTTTGATTTTTTTTCAAACTGTCAAAATTCAATTTAATGATTAAAGATAAAAATGGATTTAAAATAAATCTGACTTTGGTAAAATTAGCCCTTTGGTACGATTCCACCAAAATATTGTGCTGCGGTGCTATTCTGTAAAAATCTCACCGTGAAAACTTAGGTGAAGTGAGCGTGGAGTGAGCTGCCAATAGTGTCAATTCCTAGCAAAAACAAACTCACTTCATCTAAGTTTTCACGGTGAGATTTTTACAGAATCGACCGGCAGCACATTTGTTTACAAACATTTTGTGCAAATCTCCAGCATTGCACGGACAGTCACGAACATAAAGTATGTACACTTGGCTTTTTTAAAGGCGATTTTCTCTTTTATTTTTGAATGAAATTTTATATTATTAGGAACATAGTATTTTCGAACCCATAGGTTTATGTAAAGTGTCGTATTTCAACGTTGCATTAGTTATTTCGTGAAAAAATCGCAATTTAAAGTTGCCAAGTGTTGACATATTAGTGCTCGTGGCTGTACTAAACTCGTATCGCGTTTGGCCTCTGTCTCCACCGGCAAGGCTCTGTGTACCTTTTGTAAGCGTACACTGTGCATTACAGTGCCGCACAGTTCAGCACACTGCACACTGGTGGAATCGCACCTTTTACAATAACAAAATATTGTACGGTCAGTGGTATGGAGGGAGAGGTGGAGAGGATAAGACCAAAGAAAAGTGGTGGTGCCAAAGAGGATTTAAATAACATACTGACCTCTTTGATGCCAGTAGCTACAGTGACCATCTGCTTGGACTTGATCTTCAAGTATCTGATGTCATGGCTTGTACTAAAGAACAGCATCGCTTCCGGTGCTAAAATATAAATAACATCAAGTCGCTAATCTCAGAAGGGCTAAACAGAGGTGTTTTTTAAGTAAACAAATTAGAATAAACCATTTTAAGAGGAAATGCGGGTGGTCGTTTCTCCGTAGAAACGCTCTCGCCTATTTTCTTTCTGGTTAATGACCATAAAGCAATGATTTTTTACAGAATAATACATATTAACTACGTGTATGTCCCTATGTTTTCCTTTTTGACGATACCTACATTATTTTTATAAGCACTAGAACCACTGACCTCTACTGACAAGTACGCGCCGTTTGTTCCCACTAGTACCACCGTTGTTACTAGCTGGAAATTTCATTCTCTATAGTACCACCATTTAATTAGTGGTACTAATGACACCACAATACAAGTCAGTGACTACAACTCTCAAAAAATGCCGATAAACCGCTGTCAACAGAGACTTAGTTACAAATTTGACAACTATTATTGAAAAAATAAACACATAGGGACACAATATAAGTATATCCTTCATACTCAGTTTATGAAATATCTTTTAAATTGGCACGACTTTTTACTTAGGATTTTTCTAAATTCTCTCCGACCGCATTTCCTCTTAACCGTGCTAAGTAGGGGCGGGTAAAAAAATATAAAAACAAAATCCACTCACCGCCAGCGTAACAAAGGTATCTAAAATCATCACTGCTATACCCAGGATCACATTCGCACTTAAAGCGTCCTTCCATGTTGACACACTTATGGGAACATAGCGGCCTTTCCATAAGGCATTCGTTGACGTCATCGCACTGTTTGGTGACGTAATTGTACTGACGCATGTGCAGGGGGACGCAGATACAGGTAGGTCGGCCGTAGCGTTCTGGAGAACATTGAGTGACGTTGTTGCCTGAGCAGCTGTAGTTTGTGCACATTGTGTGCCCTGTGGAAGTAGGGTTATAATAGTTAGTCATCCTACGTCAAGGGAGGTAAAACCGCGGCCGCGCAGCCTCAAAGGCTCGCGAGGCCCGGCCTCGAGAGGCTTTTGCTATTGTTTGCAACGCGTCCCCATTTATAATCACGACGCTTGGCCGCGCGGCTCGATCCTCGATCTGACGGAGCCGCGAGGCCCTAGTGAGGACGCGGCTTAGACGTCCTCGTAACATACTTCGGCTGGCCTGTTGGTCTAGTGGTCAGTGACTATGACTGCTATGCCGGAGGTCGTGGGTTCGATTCCCACCCAGGACAAATGTTTGTGTGATGAGCATGATCATTTGTTCTGTATCTGGGTGTAATTTATCTATATATGTATGTATTTAGAAATATATAAGTATGTTTATCAGTTGTCTAGTACTCATAACACAAGCTCTGCTTAGCTTGAGACTAGACGGCGTTGTGTGATAGTTGTGGAATATTATTATTATTATTATATAGGTCCAGTTGAAAACCAGCGTCGGGCATTTGGCTTTTTTACAGCCGTGAAAGAAAAGAAAGAAAGAAAGAAAAATGGTTGCCTGTAAAGTCGGTTTTACGGGCGAAGATTTTACGTGACAACGTCTTTTTCTCGGTAGAATATTTATTGATATGAATATAATTAAATTGCACAATAGGAACAAGGAATTCCGATCATAGTTGAGTGGGAGAGAGACGCAAGGCATTCGGCGGGCCTCTCTCTCGTTCGGTGACTCATCGTAACGTTACCGAGCGTTACACTTTTTCATAAGTGACTCCCAGCCGCAACCTAATTTAAGACGTTGTCACGTCAAAAAGTATTTAATTTACCAATCGTTTACGTAACTTTTAATTTTAGTTTCTTCTTCCGGCTTTTTGCCGGCCTTTTCTGCCGGCGAAATACTTACTGATAAATTATTATATCACTTTTTGAGAAAAAATAACTCACAATTTTTGCAGAACAATCCCTCATCGCTGCCATCGCGGCAGTCTTGAATTCCATTACACATCATCTTGCTTGGCAGACAGTAGGAGGAGTCCAGGCATTTGTAGTTGCGTACGTGAACAATGGGCAGTTCTTCGCAGTCGGAGCCGTCCAGGATGTCGTGAGGATGAGTGACGCGTCCTGCAGAAATTAAATTAGATTTTTTTTTTTTTAAATACAAAAATACAGGCTGACATAATTTGTTAACAAGGTAGATGTGTGGAAACGCCGGGAGGGGACGCTCTTGCTTTGCTGGTGATGTTTTTCAGAATGTTAGGTGCGGTGCGGTGCGGTTTCAGGTTTTCGGATAGCATTGCCCATCAAACAAATTTTCGGACAGCATTGCTCATCAAAACAATTTTCGGATAGCATTGCTTATCATCAAACTATATTTCGGATAGCATTGCATAAAATCAAACTAATTTTCGGATAGGATTGCATAACATCAAACTAAACTATGGATAGCATTTCATAACAACAAATTAATTTTCGGTTAACATTGCATAACATCAAACTATTTTTCGGATAGCATTGCATAACATCAAACTAATTTTCGGATAGCTTTGCCGATCAAAATAATTTTCGGATAGCATTGCATAACATCAAACAATTTTTCGGATAGCATTGCTTAACATCAAACTAATTTTCGGATAGCACTGCCCTTCAAAATAATTTTCGGATAGCATTGCATAACATCAAACTAATTTTCGGATAACATTGCATAACATCAAACAAATTTTCGGATAGCATTGCACATCAAACTAATTTTCGGATAAGATTTCATAACATCAAACCAATTTTCGGACAGCTTTGCACATCAAACCAATTTTCGGACAGCTTTGCACATCAAACTAATTTTTGGATAGCATTGCATAACATCAAACTAATTTTCGGATAGCATTGCCCATCAAATTAATTTTCGGATAGCATTGCACATCAAACTAATTTTCGGATAACATTGCATTACATCAAACTAATTTTCGGATATCATTGCATAACATCAAACAAATTTTCGGATAGCATTGCACATCAAACTAATTTTCGGATAAGATTGCATAACATCAAACTAATTTTTGGATAGCATTGCATAACATCAAACTAATTTTCGGATAGCATTGCATAACATCACGCCTATAAAGTAAAGGTTACGCGACGGAAGATCGGAGACGTTTAAAGCTCCGTAGACCTACGAATTTCATAATAAATTACCTATTAATTTCAACTTCATACCTCCACGCGTTCCTGAGAAAAAGGGTCTTAACTTACAGGCAGAACGTTTTTTTCCTTTTGAGGTACGGAACCCTAAAAAACAAGGTGATCAAGTTCACTTACGACACAAATCCTGCGAATTCTCGTCACTCTGGTCTTCGCAGTCGTACACGCCGTCGCACACCCACAGGTTCGAGATACACTTGCCATCGCCACACTCGAAACCCTTGCAAGTCGACTGTTGACAAACGCATATTTTAATTCGCTCATTCAGGTACAAAATATAGCGATGCTTGTATATGTACGTTTGGCGCAACCCTCAGTCACCCTCGTGGCAGTGCCAAGCTACCATTTTTAGAGAAATATTCAATCCTCTAAGCCCTATAAGGACTGATTTTTCCAACGCCAGATAATTTTATCAGAAGAATAGGTAATTTAAAATTTTTGACAGTTCTTCCATACAAAATCTGTCAGACGTCAATTTTAGGTATTCCACGAATAAAAATTATCAATCGTCAAAGAGGATTAAATATTTTATTTTTATTAGGTTTTAGAGTTTAAAACGTAATAATGAACAATGTAGAATACTTACACTTTTTTTTAATAAATGTGCATTTTTTTTTACCTTCTGACCTTTTCTCAAAGTTGGTACAGTAATAAATTAATAATGTTTTGACCATGATAGGTGTTTGAACCAAAATGTTTACTTTGTTTTGGTAAAATAAATTGTATAATGTTCTGTACTTAAACGGTGGATAGATATATAATGTTATGGAACAAAGGTTGATGACAATAAAATGTTAAACATGATAACTGTAGATACTTACATTATTCTTAGCAGTCGGCAACACGGTGCAGTTGACTTCGTCGCTGCCGTCATCGCAGTCGGGCTTGTAGTTACATATCCACGTCAAACATGATAGCTGTAAGTACTCACATTATTCTTAGCAGTCGGCAACGCGGTGCAGTTGACTTCGTCGCTGCCGTCATCGCAGTCGGGCTTGTAGTTACATATCCACGTCAAACATGATAGCTGTAAGTACTCACATTATTCTTAGCAGTCGGCAACGCGTTGCAGTTGACTTCGTCGCTGCCGTCATCGCAGTCGGGCTTGTAGTTACATATCCACGTCGAACATGATAGCTGCAGGTACTCACATTATCCTTAGCAATCGGCAACACGGTGCAGTTGACTTCGTCACTGCCGTCATCGCAGTCGGGCTCGTTGTTGCATAACCACGTCAACGGGATACATTTCTTGGTATCCTGGCAGATGTACTGATGGGTCTCGTTGCAGAAATCATCGTATGGCTTGTGGTCTGCTGCAGAAGATAGTAGAAGATTGAAATATTTAAATAATTTGGTATTTATTGAAAAAAACTTTGCCACACTTATATTACCCCCTTGTTCATAAGCAGTGCTTAAAGTAAAGTAGTGATTAGCGACTGTTTGATCGTAGGTACTTACTTTAATCATCGTTTATAAATAAACCCCTAATTGCTGAGAACTTTCGTGCATGAGACAATTTTTTTTTTACGATTTTGGTTCAATTTAAGCTTGAAACTAGAACACACCGATACACTGTACTCTTAGGTACCTATAGTATTTTTATCTCACGAAGCGACCTGCGCTATACCTTAGTTACCAAGTGTACAAACACGCTGTGAATGTGTGCGTGAATACGAGTAGCGTCAGCACATAACACACCCCACACACACACACTTCCGACTTCGCCAATGTCTCGGTAGGTCCTGAGAGCTCCTGGCGCCCACATTCACAGCGTGTTCGTACACTTGGTAGGTAATCAAAAGTAAAGCGAGCGTCCCTTCATGAGATAATAATACTGTACCGACATAAGGGTCGAATTGTTAAGATTTTTTTTTAAGTTGATAAAAAAACCTATTGATCCGATCCAGCCTGCCCTTTGTTGCCCTCTCCCATAGCGACTCCCTAAGCCGAAGTCCGTACCCTTAGCGTCGCTTAGTTTTTAAACCCTGCCTGGAGGCATAAAACAGGCAAGTCCGGTTAAGCATGCGACAGCCTTCTAGATCTATCAATCTATTCTAGGACGAAATGAACCTTGCGTAAGTGTAAGGTGCGTGACTTTATTTAGGATTTTTACACTTCTAAAATTTAAATCTTCAACTGTCACAATATAAATAGTAAAACAATGGCCGCCGAACTGAATCAGCTTGCGTGACGGCTGAGGAGTTAAGTAGGTAGTCACAACTTACTGCAAAAGTTCTCATCGGTGCCATCATCGCAGTCAACAAAACCGTCGCAGTACTGCGCCAGGTCGATGCAGCCTCCCCCAATGCACGGGAACTTGTCGTCACCCATACATTCAATCTCAAACTGCTGCATGTCATCTACAAACTGTGCCCGACACCACGCGAGGTATATTACGATTAATATACCTTGGTATTTCATTCTGGGAAAAAGAGAAATTAATGTTAGTTGGTGAAAAAATGTGTGAATTAGGGAGTGAGCTAAACAAAATAGAAAGAAGAAAATTAGAAGCTCGGTCCTAACAGGCCGCAAGCACCATTAGAATAGGTGGTCTCACTTGAAATAAAATTGAAAAACATTTACAAACTTACTGTACTTTCAATTTATTTTGATCTATTGCAACACGAAAACGTGTGAAAATCAAAAAAATCATTTGAAAATGCTGAAAGTTATTAAACGGTACCCGGAAATGCAAGAAAATCATAATTTTCTTGCATTTCCGGTCGGTCATAGCCGCGCGGCCGAGCCTCATGAGCACAGCTCGTGAGTTCTTTTATGGGGACGCGTTGCAATTGCAAAAAATAGCAAAAGCCTCACGAGACTGTTCCTCGGGAGGCTTTGACGCCACGCGGCCCGATCTTAGGATTGCAGCGTAATACCGGTCGTAGCGATGCATGGGGGAAGCCTATGTCCAGCGTGACACAGCAGTATTTCGGCTAAGACGATGATTATGGATATTAAATTTTAAAAATATACTAATGAACTTACCTTTCTAAAGTTTCTTATTCTATTAACAGAGGATTCAATAAAATTTATAATAATATTAAAAAATAATTTTATAGATTTCACGTGGCTGCAAGCAAAGCGGAAGGCAAAAACAGAACGGAAATTGATGATGAGATGAGAATCATGATGCAGTTGAAAATAGTTTTCATCTACCCGCCTTTTTCTTTCATGAAAACATAACAAAACGTTGTTAAGCTGTTTATTGTAATAAAATCTAAGATTTTTTACCAAAATAGACTTAAAAAATGTTTGAGCTGTTCAAAGTCAAGTTAATACTATTCAAATCAAAGTCTTTAATTTATTTTATTCATGAAAATATTATTAATTATTTGTAGTGTTCAGTTTACAAGGAATAGCAAAATATGTTGTAACGAAACGTAATAAAGACATCTAGCAAATGAAGTTGCCAATTACAATTCAACTTCCCAATGAATGGAAAATTGAAATTACCTATTATTCCTGAAGCAATACGTTATCCAGTGGGCTATTCAACCAATATGTATCCATATTACTATCAATCAGTGCATTATTTATTCTGTATGAGCGTCTCAAGTTGAATAAAACTTAAAAAAAATGAAATAATATTCCCCTCCATTCCCTGAAAGATTTATATAATAGAGCTGTGGAATTTATCATTTGATCTTAGCAACCCTGTTTTTACTCTGTGGTTGACAGGTCAGAGTCCAACTTTCTTTTAAGTTTATTTTAAGTTTTAAATTAGAATTTACTGTAGTTTATAATTTGCATTAATTGTTTTAGAAGTCTCCGTCGTATCCAGTGTTAATCGGTATAAGTTTTCGGGCAGCCATGGCATCCCAAATATCAAAATCTTTACTAAAAGTTTCCCACGTCGGATCCACGGCTAAATTCGGTAGGTTTTGTAGTACTTCTTTAATTTTATACTTGCCGACTTTTCTAACCATAACTAAAGTAATATTTTCTATATTACACAATCCGTAAAGCTGAAAAGTATAATTACCAGTTGAATAATTAGCATTTTCTCATTTCGTTTATGGACGTAAACTTTGGACTTTTGTAAGAAATTGTTATTGGCATTGTTGGCAATTAAATTTTGTTCAGTTCCGTGCCAAATTATGAGTGCAAGGTTCATGACATATACATACTGGAAGGTATTCTCTCCTGTAAATATATACTGTTCCTATTTTGATATTATTTCAAGGACATATTGTGCATATAACTGTCTTAAACTTTGGAAAATGTACTTGTAGACACCGCCAGACGAGCTCTCAGTGTAGGAGCAGCATTACAGCAGAAAAGGAAGTCACTGCCGGACCGCACTGGCCATAATGTGGTCCTTGTTGACGGAGTACGAACACCCTTCTTGGTTTCCTTCACTGATTATTCCAAGATGATGCCTCATGAGCTTGCCAGACATTCCTTGTTGTAAGTATTGCTTATAACTTTATGCTTTTCTGTGTATATTTATTTGTGCACCATTGATTACTTGAACTTGTTGACTGCCACCGCGGTCACATGGTGTCCGTCAACAATAGATTTTTATTGTGTCTGCTGTCTGGCAGTCAACGTGCTAAGTATATTGTTGACATTATGCAAAAAAAGTCCACAATACACCCCATACTAGAATATGTTTTGGAAATGCAATAAAGTTATATTTTATAAACAATAATTTTGGAATGTACATCAAAACAACCATGTAGGAAATAATTTATTAATAGTAATTACTAAACTCGTTAGTTTTTATTCATTATTTACTCTAATGACAATAAAGCAGATAAAGTAGAAATCTGAAAAATCAAATCATATCTCAGAAGATATACCATACATTATATTACCTAGGTCTCAAAATGCATATTATTAACATTACATTTATTATAAAGATAATGATTGTAGACATTGCCGAGATAATATTACCTTTCAATGTTTATAAATAAGGCTGACCTTGACATCTTGACACCTTCTTTATTAGTCAAGTAGTCTAGTCTATAATAACATTTCGATGTAAATAATAATAATTTCAGGCATGATCGGGGTCAAGAGCGGGCCCATTCAGTAATAAAAAAATAATATAACATTTATTTTGCAAAAAAAAAGGTAAAATACTTGTATTCAGCTGTATCCGGTTAGAGTGGAAGCCGACCCCAAAATAGTTGGGAAAGGGTTAAGCAGATGATGGGTAATACATAATAGGTATATTAAAATACATTAAAGCTCAGCCATATTTCACTATTTTATAATTTACAAAGTTATTTTTTTAACACCTTATATATGTTTGGAATTTATGATTTTGACTTTGACAAAAACTGCTACCAATGACCACTGAAAATGTTTGTGTATTTTGATTTTGAAGATTGCCCCAAAAAGCTGCTGGGTGTTATAAAGAAATACCTACCATATCTCAACTCTGGTTTGAGTATAAACCAACAATTATAACCCCATCAAACCTTAGTCCCATAAATATGCTGAGATGTATCCCATATTCCTGAAAGCCTTAGGCATAATCACCAGTGGCTCATCTTATAAGATACTGCTTTGGGTCACTATCAGAATATCCACGTTGCAAAATGACCACATCGCCTGAACGTCTTAATATTAAATCGCCATGGTTACGAAATAAACATTTTTTTTTTTAAGCCCTGAATCAGTTTAGAATAATATGATCTTCACAGAGTACTTTGATAAGACTAATGATCTTGACAGAGCGCAGCATGATGTGATTCCTGTAACATACAAAAATTAATTTAACATAGAAGTTACACAAACATCTATCTGCAAACTAGTTTTAATTAAAGGACCAAAGTCCAATTTGTTATGACACAGACAGGGAATGTACTTTGAAGGCAACTGATTACCAATCATTCTTAATAGTAGGTTAAGTACAGTTGAGTGATATTCTGATTCTGACATAGTTTATATAATATGTTTATGATAAGAATCTCTAAGAAAGAAACTGGCCAAGTGCGAGTCGGACTCGCACACGAAGGGTTCCGTACCACAAGGCAAAAACGCCGAAAAAAACACGTTTGTTGTATGGGAGCCCCCCTTAAATATTTATTTTATTATAATTTTATTATTTATTATTAAAGTAAAAATACAACTGAGTATTTTGTGAATATTTCAAGTGCCTACCTGTTGCCATTATTGATATCGAGCAAAAAAGGGCAAAAAAATCGCGTTTGTTGTATGGGAGCCCCCCTTAAATATTTATTTTGATTTGTTTTTAGTATTTGTTGTTATAGCGGCAACAGAAATACATAAGTTGTGAAAATTTCAACTGTCTAGCTATCGCGGTTCTTGAGATACAGCCTGGTGACAGACAGACAGACGGACGGACGGACGGACAGCAAAGTCTTAGTAATAGGGTTCCGTTTTTACCCTTTGGGTACGGAACCCTAAAAAATAGAAAAATATCCGTTAACATATTTGTAAGTTAACTTAAAAGTTAATTCGTTACTCGAAATGTTAACTTCGTTAATTAACGGATTAACGAGTTAATGCCCAGCTTTTCAAATATGTAGTAGGTACTTGCATTGCAATTTGGCACTCTCTGTTACTATGCTATGTAAACATACTCTATGAACTTTACATATTACACACAGACTTATATATTACATTTATGAATAAACTTACGTCACAGGCATACGTAGATGAGATCGGGGCCTGTATTTTCCGAAGAGGTAGGCAAAAAAAAGTATACAGGGTTATTTGAAATTGGCTAGTTAAACTCCGCGGACGCGATGAGTATCAATACATAAACATGATAAGACAAAAAATAGAGATAATTTTATATTTCATCGACCGCATTTATTGTAGTCACTTGAAATATCAGTCTAAATAATCGTTTTTTTTTTTTGTGTAAACTTTATTGACGTGATTGGTATCGATAACTAAACATGAAAAAACTGTTTTTCTGAACTCATACTTCAAGTAACAGCGGTCATTGACCTCTTAAAAAAAACATCAAATATTTTTATTTTATCGTATTTAGATATTGATACCCAGCGCGTCTACGGAGTTTAGCTAGCCAATTTCAAATAACCATGTATAGTAAAGTCAACAGCGAAATTCGTTGAGTTTTGAAGTTAAGAAAAAATGCTACGTTTCTGCTTTTAGCGATTGTGCAATATGATAAACACGAATATCTCTACTGATCCCAGACTATACAGGGTGGGAGTTGTGGGTCTCTTTCCGGTCGTGTCGGATTGCCGTCCCATCGGAGTATGAGAGTGAGGGAAGGGGGAGTGCACCTGTGTCTGCGCGCACACTTGTGCACTATATAATAATTATCTCCCGCGCCGAATTGGCCGCCGTGGCCGAAATACGCTCTGGAGGACTTTATTTTATACAGGGTGGCAGGGAAATCAACGCGGAACCTGTTACTATTGTGACCACTAATCCGATATAAAATAAGATGAAATTTATTTTTCATTCCTTTAGGGGTCTCCTCCAAAAAACCGGCATATCAAAGGATGTGATCGACTACATCGTGTACGGCACGGTTATCCAGGAGGTGAAGACTTCCAACATCGGACGCGAGGCAGCCCTAGCGGCCGGCTTTAGCGACAAGACACCCGCGCACACTGTCACCATGGCATGCATCTCCTCTAACCAGGCTATCACTACAGGTACAGTTAAACTAGTAAAAACATGCGCTTCGGTAATATTCGTGTTTCCGAATTAGCACGACCGTCGTGCCACAGTAGGTTTGCTTCTGTGAGTGGTTAAACCAGAACATCAGGCGCGAGGCAGCCCTAGCGGCTGGCTTCAGCGACTAGGCGCTCGCGAACACCGTCATCATGGCGTGCATCTCCGGTTTCGGTTGGAGAAACCGTTGGATGTTGTCCATTGAAATTTAATTTGTTAAATGAGCTGTTTGTTTTCTATTAATAAAATTAAATTTTATTCGAGAACATCCATCGGTTTCTTACTAAACTTCAACTATATCCGACGATCCTGCATACCTATCTCTTTTGTTGACTGTACATTGCTACAAGGATCTTTCGGAGTTCCGATTTTGGCCACCCGCCAAAATACCCCTGTAGCGCTATATTTTCTTTTTCTTTCTTTCTTTTTCAGGCATAACAGCTCTCGCTTTACTAATATTTCCCCCCTTTTCCCCAGGCATTGGCATGATAGCCGCGGGCGCCTATGACGTCATCGTCGCGGGCGGCGTAGAGTTCATGTCAGACGTGCCGATCCGTCACTCTCGCAAGATGCGTTCCTTGCTCCTTCGTCTGAACCGCGCCAAGACTCCAGCGCAGCGCCTGTCGCTCATCGCGTCTATTAGACCCGACTTCTTTGCGCCTGAGGTGAGTTTGTAAACCAGACAACATTAATTATAGTCTGTTCGAAAAGTATCTGATAACAGCTTAAACCAGGGATCCCCAAACTATTTTGGACAAGTGACCCCTTTTCCAAAATGAACTATTACCTCAGACCCCCATGGCCAAATTACCTACGCTCGAACTCATTATCTTGCACAAACTTGTCCACACTGACTTGCCGAGTTTTTCATCTTGTACAAACTTGAGATTTTACATTACTACAACAATGCTATTTCCTACAAAAATATTAATTATTCTTAGCACACGTAACACGACATAAACCTACCTACCTATCTTGAAAGTTTTAAATAAGAACTTGTATTCATTTAATAGGGGTCGATTTTTAGACCTCGTCGACCCCCAAAATCAGTTTTCGTTTATGTCGACCCCTAGGAAACCGATATCGACCCCGAGCCACCACCACCACCAACCACCACCACCACACCACCACCAACCATCACCACCACCCACTACCACCACCCACTAACCACCACCACCACCACCCACCACCACCACCACCAGAGGTGAGGTGAGGTGGTGAGTGGTTCCAGTGGTGGAACCACTTTGGGAATCCCTGGCTTAAACAAACCCAGCACCCTAATAGCGTAACACACTATAAATCTCATTTTGAAGGATATTGCTGATCCCTTACTTCATAGGTTCGAAATATTTGTCTGCTCAACAACGTAAATAACGCAATGAATGTTGTTGAACTGTCAAAATTAAACCCATTGCTACTGATAGTGTATTACACAACTATCCCGCTCGCCAGGCAATCATTCACTAAAGGGAATTAGCAACATAATCATATGTATTTAGGCGGTTTCAACTTTCATCACCAGTTTTTCCAACAATTATTGTATGAATAACATTATTAAATGTATGTGATAATCATGTACAGACGCCAGCACATCAAGCTACCCGAAACTGTCAAATTTTCCAAATCAACTTTGAACCTTATGCTTTAGCGATAAAGTTGAAAATCTATTAAAGAAATTTAACAGTTTGTAGTAGCTTGATGTGCTGGCGTCTGTACGAAAATTTGAGTGCTGTAGTTCGCATGTGGCGATGAATATAGTAGTTAGCATAGTTATGTAATACGGGCCTAAAACAAAGCGAAAAATTTCTTTCGATAACATACTTAATGAAAACATTAACAAACGCACTAGTCGCTCCTACGATTTTCGAATGTTTCCCTCGATTTCACTGGGATGCCATCATCAGATCCTGGTTTCCTTATCATGGGACCACCGTTGGCATATCTCCTTTCCAACAAAAAAAGAATAATCAAAATCGGTTCTTAAACGACGAAGTTATCCGCGAACACACATAATAAAAAAAAATATATATACGGTCGAATCGAGAAACCTCCTCCTTTTTTGAAGACGGTTAAAAACAGCAACATATTAGCTTCCATCACGCATATTTTTTGCTGTTATTTACCCATATTAACATTAACCGTCTGGACAAAACACTACTAGATCCATAGTAATATTGGAAATTCTTTATTTTACCTTTTCACGCCCAAACAACTGAACGGATTTCGATAAAAGGCAAGGAGATAGATGGCAACCCGGGGGAGGCTACTTTTTGTCCCGGTAGTACGGTCCCGTAGGATAATGTCCGACATCCATGTGGGCAATACTGCGGACAGAACGTACCTAGTTACAATATCTTTTCCTCCTCAGTTACCGGCCGTCGCCGAGTTCTCGTCAGGAGAGACCATGGGTCACAGTGCGGACCGCTTGGCCGCTGCCTTTGGAACCTCTCGCCAGGAACAGGATGACTACGCGCTGAGGTCGCACAAATGCGCGATGGACGCCCAGCAGAAGGGTTATTTCACTGACCTGATTCCTGTTAAAGGTACGTAGTAAATGTAAATGTTGGTATTCATTCAATAATTATCCGGATAACGAATGACAATTCGGCGATTGGCACACCGCGCCGCATCACGCAGCGGGACGCAGATAACGTGCCCCCGCGCGTGATTTTTTACATAAGTACAATAAAAACGCGCTTCCGTGCGAGGATTTTTTTTTTAAACGTTGCCCCACACTAGGTGTTTATCCTGTATTGTGGGTGCGTTTACAAACATTTAAACTCACATACACAAACAGCCAGACCCGGATCAACTACTTGTAGGTCATACAAATATTCGTTCCGTGCAGGAATCGAACCCGCGACACGCAGCGCAGCAGTCAATTTGGCTCCGTTTCACTCACCCCGCTCCGTGATGCGGTGCAATCGCCTTAGAAACAACTTGCCCTCCATATCCCCCCTTGATTTGCTATCTCTTTCTAACAAATGTTGGTTTGTCAGTTGACGGCAAGGAAGGCGTGGTAGACAAGGACAACGGTATCCGCGTGTCCACTCCGGAGCAGCTTGCTAAACTGAAGCCGGCGTTCATCAAGCCACACGGCACCGTTACTGCCGCTAACGCGTCGTTCTTGGTAAGTAAAATACCAACAATAGGCTTGGTGCAGCGATAGAAACTCTTGCTAATGCAGGAAATTAGGCTTCACTAAAGATTCCGTACTATTGGTAATTACCTTGAAAGAAGTCACCTAAAATACTGATCGCACCAAAAACATTTTCATGTAAAATGTTGCTAAGACGAGACCACATATGGGTCGCACTGCCAAAAAGTTATCAGATCTCATGTAGAGCCAAGCTTCTAACTCTACACGCCCTAACTTCACAAACTCTACACCTTAGTCAAAATATGAGGCTTGGCCGTTTCGTTACTACAAGAACTATTGTATAACAGAAAAGTATTGAACAGTGAATAAATGTTTCACCTTACGCCCATGTGATGGTATACTTTCGAATTTATAATATTAGTATGGATAAGGAAGCGCTAAGGTGGCCCGCCAAAATTCAAATTTTCTTAGTTTTTTGCAATTCGCAGGTCAGTGTCAGGTTGTATCTTGATCAAAATATGATTCGTGACTATAATAGATACGTATTTACAGAATAATAGTTTAAATCATAAAATCCCACTTCTCCCTACAGACTGACGGTGCCTCTGCGTGCCTGGTGATGTCTGAGAAAAAGGCTAAGGAGCTCGGTCTGAAGCCCAAGGCGTATCTGCGTGACTTCACGTATGTCGCTCAGGTGAGGAATACACACTTATTCTTATTCTTCCAGGATATACTATCTTAGGGTCCGCGCACACGGGCCACCGGCCACAACCACAAAACGACGCCACCTGCATATTTCCTGTAGTTTTCATACATTTTATATGGACTCGCCGCACACTGTTGACACCGGTGGCCGCCACACGCTACAAATCGTCGTTCAATCGTTGTTCTAGCTTCTCGTGGTGGCGTTTGTGGCTGTGGCCGGTGGCCCGTGTGCGGGGCACCCTTAGTGCTTTTAACATTTTATTTATTAACAGGTAATGCTTATACAACGTGTATCAGAAAAGTGTGTTCATATTTATAGTCCGCGCGGAACTAGTTGGCCGCGCCTTAGGTGTGGACGGGGGTGAGGGCGGCGGGGTTGCGTAGTGTTCGCAACGCACGTACTGAGTAATGACAAAGCGCCCCCGCCCCTCCGTCCCACCGCTCACGTTCCTAAGGCGCGGTCAACTAGTTCCGCGCGGACTTATAGTTAGCTTTACAAATTAAAATAAAAGGACCCTTAGAATTGGAAGCACAGAAGTACTCATCCACATCGCTGTCATTCAGAAACGTGGCTAGAAGACTGGCAGCATTGCCATGTGGCCAAAGATCGATCCAACCGTATGTTCCCAGTCGCCACCGGCGGCGACTGGGAAGTCATTGCCCCCACTTCAGTTTCGCTGTACATTGCTTTCTCCATCGTAGAGAATAAAAGGATGAGACAACTTATCGTAAACCTGCCTCTAATCTTTTTATCTTTTTTTTTCCTTTTCTTTTTCTTTTTTTTTTCTTTTAGTCCGCCTCTGTACATTTATGTGCTTGAAATATTAAATAAATAAATAATAGTAACGAAATAAATAATACAGCCTTGTTTGTAATACGTATTTACTAAGAAATTATTACTATGTATTACTTTCCTAATTTAATTACTGTCTTTAAGAGTCTGATTATCTGTGATTTAATTTTAACAAGTTTATTGATTTCGAAATCAAAATAACAAAATATTTCAATGCACTTAGTCTTTTTTTTAAAGATTATTATTATTTATTTATTTAATTCTTCAAGCACATAAATGTACAGAGGCGGACTAAAAGAAAGAAAAAAAAAAAAGAAAAGATAAAAAGATTAGAGGCAGGTTTACGATAAGTTGTCTCATCCTTTTATTCTCTACGATGGAGAAAGCAATGTACAGCGAAACTGAAGTGGGGGCAATGACTTCCCAGTCGCCGCCGGTGGCGACTGGGAATTTTTATTCCCATTTGCCTCCGGTGGCAATCCCCGCGGGGGCGACTGGGAACATACGGATCCAACTCTCCTGTCACTAAGGATGTCGACCAGTCTGCGAGTATAATCAATATTATAGGATTATAATTTAGAAAATATTTATTAATATAATTAGGTAAGTATAAGAACTTAAATAAAATAGTCAAAATAAAACAACATGTTCTTTTTTAGGATCCCGTTGACCAGCTGCTGCTGGGACCCACGTACGCCATCCCCAAGATCTTGGACAAAGCCGGTCTCAAGATGAGCGACATCGACACCTGGGAGATCCACGAGGCTTTCTCTGTAAGTATAATAATAATACCTAATACCAGCTTATTATTGTCCCACTGCTGGGCAAAGACCTCTTCTCATACAGAGAAGCCACGAGCATTGATCACCACGCTTGCGACGGGTTGGCGATATCAGAATTATATTAACTCGATTCCAGGCTTCATCACGATGTTTTCATTCACCGTTGTCAGTTATGTCCAAGATAAGCAGTGGTGTAACACCGCCTAACAAAAAAAAAACAAATAAAACCTAGCATTGAAGAGCACAAAAAAACAAATAAAGTTGCGTATATTTAGTTCACATTTTAAAAATTACAAAAGCTGTTTAAAAACAAAATAGGAAAACAACTCAAAAGAAAAGAAAGTTTGGCTTATCATACGCCCGGCGTTGTTCACTTAGGCTTCCTTTACATGACGCCGCGCCGGAGTCGGATCGCATGTTTGTGCATAGTATTTAGTAATGAATATCGTGCATGCGCCGCACCGAAACCGCGTATGCACCGCATAGAGGCGATTTTTTAGGGTTCCGTACCTCGAAAGGAAAGACGGAACCCTTATAAGATCACTTCGTTGTCCGTCTGTCTGTCCGTCGCTCAAGAACCTTTTTCTCAGGAACGCGTGGAGTTATCAAGCTGAAATTAATATCAAATACTCAGGGCTGCAATCCCTTGAAGCAGTGAAAAAATCAAACTTCTAAGTCAACGCAATCAAAAGATATGGGCGTTTTTGTTCCCAGAATCATTATAGTGCGCATGAATTTCATGAATTTGTAAATTTTCAGGGCCAAATTCTGGCTAACTTGAAGGCCATGGACTCCGACTGGTTCGCGCAGACCTATCTTGGCCGTCAGTCTAAGGTAAGATTATTTATTTATTTATTTATTTTAATAAATTCATCTCCATAGTTTTTTTAATTAGTTAGTTTTAGGACTGATTTGCCAGTAGATCGTTAATTTTTATTCATGGAATAAAATTGACGTCTGACAGTTTTTGTATGAAAGAACTGTAAAAAATTCAAAATTATTCCTCCGATAAAGTTATCTGGTGTTGGAACAATCAGCCCTTAATTAAATTAGTAGCAGTAAAGTTAAAAAATAAATAATTTCTTAATTACAACAAAAAATATTGTACAAATGAAGTGGTGCCCTAACTCCTGTGCTAGGTAAAAAAACCCGTGGTAGAAGTCGGAATTTTATTTCCTTACAATTTAAAAACAAGTCCTATCACGACTTGAAAGCGTATTGTGTCTTACCACTACATCCATAATGGCAGCCGGGTCAGGCCCCCCTGCGACCCACGCCCCTCCCCCCTCCCGAATGTGTATCTTTCAGTAGTTGTATGTACCTACTAAGGTCTACGCGGAATATGTTTTTTTTTTTCAATATTCACAGTTTCATTGTCATTATTCTAAATCGAATGTGTAATTAGCTTTTGCTGTTCTATTTAAATGAAATATTGAGGGTGTTTGAACATGGTTAAATTGTATTTTTCTTGTGTGCAGGTTGGTGCTCCAGATCTTAGCAAGTGGAACAACTGGGGAGGATCACTCTCTATTGGACACCCCTTCGCTGCCACTGGGGTAAGTCATAAACGCACTTTTTTGAGGTCAAAAGCAACATGTCTGATGGTTTGGTTATAAGAACTCGTGAATATGAATGTTTTATAATTATTAGAATCATTAAATACTAGTTTTTGCAGATATTTATAAGTAATTGTAACATCTTTACAGTAAATGATCAAAATAAACTCTAAAAATAGTACAAAAACATCAATGGTTGCATATTTTCGGCAAAAAACTGAAAATATGATTTTTAAACCTTCCTTAACCTATATTATATTCTATTGTTTAACTTACGAATGAAATTCAACACTGAAATATTCCTTCTTACTTCCACAGGTCCGTCTATGCATGCACACTGCCCACCGTCTGGTGCGCGAAGATGGCCAGTTCGGCGTCATATCTGCTTGCGCGGCTGGTGGTCAGGGCGTCGCCATGATCCTAGAGAGACACCCCGATGCCACCTGCAACTAAAACATCATAATATGGACGTAGCAGGGACGAAAACTAAGTTGGAAAAAAAGTTGCCAGCATTAATAAATAGAGTGAGGTGGCAACACAAAAAAAAATGTAGTGATATGGCAATACAGAAAGCAAATTTACGCGACGTATGCATAATCTCCTTTTTTAAACTTGGTTAAAAACAAGCTCTGTGGCTATATCCAAGATATGCCAAAAACAAGTAAACTACAAAAAAAATGGAGTTTTTCCTATATTTTGAAGGAAAAAGTTGTCCCCTGACTACGTCCTTAGACAACGGAATACTGTCACTATACACTATAATCAGAGAATGTAAACACGTAAAAATGGCAGGATGTGTAACCTAAAACAATGATCCCTAAAATCCGGATTAAATGTACCGAGAACCCCTAAAAATAAGCCAAAAAACTTCCAGTAATTTATACTACATAGTTGCTAATAGGTCTAAGTATCTACTGACAACATTCAGGTAAATTAAATTCCTCAAAAACTGTATAAAAATCAGTTTTTTTTAACAATTTTTATACAAAATATAAATTTGAAGATCGTACAATCGATTATTATTTTATATTTATTTAGTTTCATATTGTGTCTTGTAATCTGTTAGTTTGATAATATGTGTGTAAGGTCAATGTCCTGATATTTATTTCTTAATCATTAGTTTTAAGAGTACACTATAATATATATATTTATCTGATGATTTATTGTTGTTATTAAAATTTATTCAAAAATTATATTTTTGTTTTGTCATTTCTATAGCTTGGCTCTGCATTAAAAAAAACACGATCTTCTACAATACGGCTGTTACAATCATGGCCGGTCTGTCTGACACAGGCTCGCATTCTTTCCTACAGCAAGTCAGGACATAACGGCACGGTATTTTTTTTACATTTTTCCTCAAAAGTTTAAAACTGAATGCGGCCTAAGCAAAGTTCATACAACTTTGACATAAATGAGGGTGTACCTTGGTATACTGAACATAATTGTTTGCGTACCGCTATAAATATCTGGGTACAGGCGTGATGTTATGTTGTGTGATTGCTTGAACAATGCATACATATCGATAGCAGCAATCACGGTTGATTTGCTGGCATTTATTGAAGAGTTACCTACGTTGTCTGTCTCCGAAACTCATCATCAGATCTTTACGAAATTTAAATGGGACCATTTCGGAATAAACTTCTTTCGAACAAAAAAAAAATTTTACAAATCGGTCTATATATGACAGTTATTTAAAAAAAAAAAACACGAATTGAGAACCTCCTCCTTGTTAGAAGTCGGTTAAAAAAGCAGTTTTATTCCTCATTGGCTCTCTAAATTATTTTGAGCCAATTTGTTGCTAGTGATATTAAAATCTGTGTGTGGACGTGAGATTTTGAAATCGGCAACAAGTCGCCCGCGGCGGCTGGGCTAAAGTCACTGCGTGTGTACCTAGCATAAAACTGAACTGCATGGCTATTCACAACACAATTCTCGTACCGTATCGAACATCAATCAATGTTATCGTAGGAGTCATCTAAATGCTGTTCATAAGTCGCGAATTCAAAATCATACTCTTTGTCAAAATCGGTCTCGGGTCGGGTCGGTGTTGGGGGCAAGGCAAATTAGGGGGCTTACCATCACCTCTTAAAGCAGGGCAGAAGTTGAACTGCACTACTTTTTTGCATGACGTCTTAGTACAAAAAAGTAGTGCAGTTCAACTTCTGCCCTGCTTTAAGAGGTGATGGTAAGCCCCCAGGTTATCGAAATGTGTAAATTTTCGATACGATAGCCTGTCAGATGGTTGTGAATAGCTATGCCGGTGCCGGATTGATCGTCTAAGGATCCTCTGAGACTTTAACCCAAGGACGGGCGGCCGCTCAGCGATTTTTTGCCGCTTGCGGTTACCACAAAACCGCTAAAGTGCTCGTACTAAACAAAAATCAGTCATTGTAAAACAACTGCCACCGTCTGCATTTATTTCTTCATATAACAAAATTTTGCTGCTAAAAACCGCCCGCACTGCAGTAGGAGTAGGAGTATATGTGTTCTGTGCACTGCAGTGTGGCCTAGCACTAATAGACAAAATGAATGAACCGAACCAAACAGTCAAAAACCATAGGCAATCACTGTGGCGTCGTGCGAGTGGATATTGTTTATGCTCGACTTTTCTAAATCTTTTGGAAATTAGATAGCGGACGTAATTTTAATCAAAATTCCGTCTATTTGATGCATGTTTTGTGAACACTTTCGTGCATTTGATACGTTTACTGAAACTGTTCAATCGCACATTGAAAAGTGACGTATGAACGTTATGTGTATGCCAATAAGGCTAAAGTTTTTTTCGCGACCATTATAGCGGGAAATCTACGTTGTGACGCGCACAAACCGTGATTATTCGTCGGGAGCACTGGCGGAGTGTCGTAACAGCCTGGTTATGTGGCCATATATATTTTGACAGTGGACTCGTGATACAATTTGTTTTATTTGACAATGTCGGAGGAAATGGCGGTGTCTGATAACACAACTGGCGACGAAGCTAAAGTTAGCAACGATGAGGCAACGACGGCGACTGTGGCGGAGCCCGAGGAGGTGGCGATGGAGACGCCGGCTGAGCCTGTAGTTCCTGCTGTCGAGGAGCCCCCAGCTTTGGCGGAAGGTAATAGAAAAACTTTCACATAACCTAAGTGCCAACATCACGACATACTTTTTTGTCAATTGGATTGTATTTTTTTAGTTTTATTCATGCTAAAGTGCAGTTGCAACTTTTTGATTAAAGATTGAGGTCAAATATCCGTACTTCCTAAACTTATTTAGGTAGAAAACAAGTTAGTTAACAATTTCATAGCTTAGTTAGTTATCTGTCTGGAATACCAACAGAGCATAATTTAGTGGTAATTAAGATATTAATTACCAGACGCAGACACACCAATGTATTTGTAAAGCTGCAGCGAACCCACTTTACTGTTATTTGAGAGAAATCCATGATCGGCTACGGCATGATCGGTTAGTACAAGATGACATCATAACTTTGCTGCGCTACATTAAACATAGGGCATATGACCTTTTGAATTTATTTGTATTATATGTATCGTTGTAATGTCAATGTTCTGTAAATTAACACAAATGTAGTATGTTACTGAGATTGATTTCTCGACTATGAAATAATTATATGTATATATTGGAATGCATTTTATGGTTATGGAATAGACAAACATCTTAAGAGCTGCAGTCTACATCTTCATAGTTAACAGGTTACAGTGATGATTGTTTCATTTATTTTTAACTCTCGAGGTGCCAATTTTCCTACTTTCAATATTTTTAAATAGATTTTGCCACTAGGCATAAAGTTTTGTGTAAATCACAGCTTTTTGTTTTTCAAAGTGGTATTATGAGGTAGCTCTTAACATAATATTGTCAAAGATAGACAAACATACTCTGATTTTCATTATAAACGTTACAATATTGTATAAACTTTACTCTTTGACCTGCATGCTATTATTAATACTATGGTTTGATTGATTCCATGTGGCTTACACAGTCACTTTGTGTGCATTCAAGCTCCCAAATGAAACGCTCTTTTCAAATGGGTGGTTTTCATGATGCAATTTCATTATTCTCCTGCCCTATCCCAATTTATATGGGGCAGCGCAACATGTCTTTTTCTTCCAGACTTTTCTATTAGTTGTTATCTCAGTAGTCGCTTGCTTTCTAGCTATATCATATTTCACTTGGTCCATCCATCGTTTCTTTGGTCTTTCCCTACTCTTATCCCTCTCTTATCCACATTCATACTCAAAAGTAATCTCACAACATTTTTTTCATAAAGCTATTTATTTGCTTTGATTACTGAGGTTGACCTATGTTTACAGCCATAGTAAGGTACTAAAAACGTATGGAAACACTAGAATGTAGTACTGTATGCTTTATCATTTAAATACTTCAGCCCTTATCCCAATTTATTTGTGGTTGGTGCACTATTTCTCCTTTTAACAATCGTCCTATCATTCACCTTCTTACCAGTCATATCATCTTTTAATCAATCCATCCATAGTTTCTTTGGTCTTCCCACTCTTCCCTTACTTTTGACTGCATACTTTATTATGATATGGCATGCGAAACAAGAGTTTTCCATTGTTAGGATTATACTTCAAAGTCTGAACTAACCAATCCCATCTTTACAGAAGACCCAGGCCCAGAAATAGAACCAAATATCGAAAAGAAAGTAGAAGTGAAAGAAGAGCCAGAATCTGACTATGTAGACGTACCATTAGAGACCCCACTAGCTGACGTAGAGATTAAGAAGGAGGAAGAATTGGACGTGAAAGATGAAATTGAGACATTTGAGCATAATATTGAGGAAGATCTTAAGAGAGGAATCAAGCGGAGGGCTTCGTCCGCTTTCAGTGATGTTGACGATGAAGAGTTTAAAGGCTTTGATGAGATCAAACTTGAAGTTCAGGCGGAAGACTACAATCGTATTTTGGGTATGTAACTAAACTTGACACTTGATATCCTGATTTATTTGATAATTGATTAGTGTTTTAAGTTTAGCATCAACAGCAAGTATTGATTTTGCATGTGTACACCAACAGCTTAATGGGGGATGGGTAATAAAAAGGGGACTTACTGCAGATGATTATGGAAAACTATTGTATCATAAGGCTTAGGGCTAGAACACTTGTTCTCTTCTACGTAAAATCTCTATTGATCCTGCGCCTGATCCCTCTCTGGTCATGTTGGATTGCCGTCCCATCGGACTATGAGAGTAAGGTAAATGAGAGTGCAGCTGTGTCTGCGCTACACGCTTGTGCACTATAATATCTCCCGCTCTGAAGGCTAATCTCCATTGAGATTGGCTGTCGTGGCTGAAATATGGTCTGAAGAACTATTATTATTAAAATCTATGAACAATACTGATTGGGCGAATTTCAAAATAAAATAGTAAATGTTGATTTATGTTCTTACAAAGAAAACATTATGAATATCTCAATTTAAAGTCAATAAACATATGTTCAGAGCGACTGGAGGCGGAGGTGACAGCAGCTAGACGGGACTTGGTGCCACTGAGGACCGTGATGGCTACGCCCCCCGCACCCGGCAGAGCCTCCAAACGACCGCGCAAAGACACCGGTAAGTACCTGGTTATAGAAAGCAACTCAAGTTAGGTAATGGCCTGGTAAAAGGTTCAAGAGATAGATTAATGCAAACTTTTGTTAGTAAATAAATCACATTACTCTATGGGAGTGTGTGGCGTTTTGTACTTTCTGCCTGCCCACACGGGATGAAGTCGTGAGTGTTTGTATGCATAACTCCAAATACTTACTTCAACATCATCATCATCTGCCTAGCCTTTTCCCAACTATGTTGGGGTCGGCTTCCAGTCTAACCGGATGCAGCTGAATACCAGTATTTTACATGGACCGACTGCCTAATCTGACCTCCAAAACCCAGTTACTGGGTAATTCGATACCCCTTAGTAAGACTGGTTGTCAGACTTTCTGGCTACTACTACCCGTAACGACTGTCAAAGATCCACGAATGACAGCCGGTACCAACGGCTTAACGTGCTTTCCGAGTCATGGAGGGGTCACGGTATGTAAAGTGGTCACCCATCCACAGACCAACCGTGGCAAGCGTAGCTTAACTTGATCGATCGACCTGTGCGGCTGTTATTACTACTACTGCTTCAACATGTTATTGCTAAAACTATGTGGCCTATAGACTGGCATCATCAAATTTTGGCAGGTTTTGCGAAATTCTTTTCCGAAGAGGGTCAAATATGGGAATAGACTATTAACACTACATTTAGCTATTAATTGATGAACTTATACTGACAACAAAAATACTGGATAAGAGGAAAGCATGAAGCACTCAGATTTAAAAAAATGATAGTGTGAGGATGTAAATAACATACAATAATTTATTTTTGTTGCAACCACAACTAAATCTCGTTGCAATAAGCATATTTCACCACAGACTACCTTGAATTTCTAATTGCATGTTAACTGCAGCAGTGTTGCAACATCCTCGTCTAAATGTCGAGTTAAATAATTGTTTTATAGTGTTGCAAAACAACTTGCAGTTTACTCAGATTTAATCACAGATTCAGATTAGAGACATTGACTTTATTGTAAGTAAGAAAGCATTCGTCTATAAGGCCGCTATCCCACTGGCGTTTTACGAGCGTCGGCGACTCACAAACGCGACGTTAACGTTGCGCATACGCGACGTTGACGTCGCGTATGTACTATCATGTATGTACTATCATGTGCGCGACGTGAACGTCGCGTTCAGCGGATGTTAATGCTTGTCACGCGCCGACGCGACGTCAACGTCTCGTCTGCGCGGCGTCGACGCTGCGCAGACGCGACGTTGACGTCAACGTTCGTAAAGCGCGAGTGGGATAGCGGCCTAAGGTAGAATTTACAATACATCCAGAGTGGCAGGGACAACGAAGCGCAAACTGAAACCATGCATTCAACACATGATTCTAGACTAAATCTAGCATAGAAATGTTTAGTCAGCTATCAAAAAAAATCTGCTGTTTCATAGCAAAGTGCCTACGCGGTATGGAATAGCAAATTGCACGACTCATAATACGAAACGTTAGAGAGTGCTTTACGATCGAAAATTTTTTTTGCCTCCTTTCTGCAACCATTTTCTCAAACTTACCACAGAAAAACAATCATTTTACAGAATTATGCTATAATGTTTTTGTAACACTAGAAACAGAAGTGAGTTTGTCTTGCATTCGTTTGTATTTCATAGTTCAAGCAAATACCTATGCTTACACTAACTTCGATGCCTCCCACGCATAAGGTCGTAAGGCTAAAAAAACATTAATGTCAGGAGAGCATTTTTTTTATACGTTAACGTAAAATAAAATGCTGTCCTGATATTAACCCTTTGAACGCCATTGTCACATATATGTGACAAGCAAGCGCGTGCCCGTGCCGATTATTTGTATATGTGACAAAATATGCAGTGCACTTTATCACGAAATAAACAATTAAATCATTACTTTTGTGTGTTTTTATTTGTATACCTTAAATATTTAAAATTGTGGCTTGGCGTGGAGGGCACGCGCGTGCGTTTATGCTCTGGCGTTCAAAAGGTTAATGTTTTTTTAGCCTTACGACCTTATGCGTGGGAGGCATCGACTTCTGCCCGTAACTTCGTCCGCGTCAAAATTTCGGCCCCCGACCCGACCCACCGCGTCGTATTCCATCGCCCCTCCGCGCTATTACTTTGTTTTCGCTTAACGTTTTTTCTGGCTTATTTTCATTTTGCTCTGCTCCTAAGAGTCGTCATAATAACGTGATGTTAACGTATAGCCTTCCTCAAGAATTGGGCTATCAAATGCAATTTTTTTTTTTTTTTAATATGACTGGTAGTTACAAAGATCAGCGCACTCAAACAAACTCCTCAGCTTTATTTTTAGCTTTATTATTATATAGATTAATTAATTGTTGTTACAGACGGATCCAGACCATCGTCAGCGTTATCTTCAAGATCTGACGGCGACGGGGCTACTGATGTGAGTTCTTTCATTCTTGTTAAAAACCACGCTTTTACTAACATTTTCTCACATTTCCTCTGTTGAGTATGGCCCTTTCTTTAACAGCTACAATAGATGATATTACATTTCGAAAAAAAAAAAAAAGGAATTCAAATAGTAACAGAAAAAAAGAATTAAATATTTCGAATTCTGTTTTCAAACTGTGTGTTTAGACAGAGATAGCACTATTGTAAGCTGATTTGACACAATATTAACCACATTTACACAGTAACTCCACACCACACGGTATGGTTTTTGATAAGGACTGAAAACATGAATTATGCAACACATTATGCCACGATTTTACTATTTGAAGAATGAACGTACTATTTGCTCTCTAGTAGATAATTTGGTAAAAAAAAATATTAATAGGAAATTTTTTGTACTTAAAAATTCATTTGTCATGTTTAGAAAGTTCAAAAAGGGACAAAATCCGTCTGTCGATATTTAAAATCTTCGAAAATTACTTACTACCTTTGCTAGTTTTTAATTTTCGTAAGATTTATTTTACTTTTCAGGTGCCTCCGAAGAAAATGGAATTTAAAAATCAAAAGAGGACTAAGTTCAAATATACCGAAGAAGCATTAGCACAAGCTCTTCAGGCAGTAAGAACAAAAAGGAAAGGTATTAGAGAACCTTGTCTTGACCATGGTGTTCCTCGCACAACAGTCGAGGATCTACTCTCCGGCAGGGCTAAAGAACAACCTCGAAGAGTAGGTCCAGAACCCATACTAGGCATTAATGGTGAGCGGAAAGTAGTAGAATGGGTCAAAGAATTAGCCAAGCGTGGGTTTTCTGTAAGCAAAGAGGTCTTGCTAAAATCAGTAGCAATATTAATAAATGAAATTGGAAAAGAAAACAACTTCCCGGAAGGACGCGCCAGAAAGAAATGGTACCTAGATTTTCTTAGTAGGCATCCAGATATAAACATAGAACCTGAAGGAAATAGCAAAGCCAGGGAAGCGGCAACAGACAGCTCTATGAGAAAATGGTTTAAAGGTCTTGAAGATTTTTTGACTGAAAGAGGAATGGCTGACATAATGAAAGATCCTAGCAGAATATTCAATGCTGATGAGACTAGATTTTCATTATCTCCAAAATCAGGTAAACTGCTCGCACCGGAAGGCTACAAAAATGATGAAAAGTTTAAAAGAGGCAACAAAAACAAAACACTGACAGTTTTTATAATGATGACTGCATCGGGGACGGTTTGCCCTCCACTTTTGGTATTTGCGTGCAAACTACCCTCAATCGCGATTTTAGAAAACGTACCAGGTGATTGGCTCATAGGAAGGTCTGAATCAGGTAGAATGAACTTTGCTGTTTTTTACGAATACATTGCTAACGGCTTTAATAACTGGTTAGTGGAGAATAACGTAAAAAAACCAGTAATCGTTTTCGTAGATGGGCATAAATCACAGAAAATTATGTCGATGCCGTCAAGTAAATTTTGTGAAGAAAATGGCATAATTTTTTATGCTTTACCCACGAATACTGCTCATATCATGCCACCAGCTGAGGTTAGTGTATTAAGACCTTTGAAGCAAGACTGGAAAGATACCCTAAGAATCTGGCAAGCCAAACCAGAAAATCTCAACAAAACTGTGACAAAAACAAATTTTAGCAAAGTGTTAAAAGAAATCCTGAATACAGATATGACACAAACTATAAGGAACGGGTTCAGAAATTGTGGGATATTCCCCTTTGATGTAAATGCAGTGGATTCCACGAAATGCGTCGACAACTTTCAAGGAAACTGGCAGGCAAGATCACCATCCTCTGGTGAGCTAACGAAACGAGACTTCTCAACTGCAATAAGAGTGATGGCTTTAATAAAGGACAATTTGTTAGAAAAAGGAATTGATCCTTATACGATTTGTAATGAAATAGAGTTGGCGAAATCATCCTTCAAAGAACTGATTACTGAAGGTATTAACTCTTCTACGTTGAATCTCGTGAACTAACCAGTGCGGATGGCATGACTAAGATAAATATCGATACCGCAGGAGATGGGGTGGACAATGATTGTTTGCTTGTTGAATTGAGATCAATTCCAAATTAACAGAATCAATTGATCTTTTGATATCGTTAAGTGACATTTCAGTTTTAAAATTAAGTAAAAATGGCGAAATCAAGAGTCATTTGTTCAAATTAGAATCAGTACTTTTTGAACGTCTAAATTACATAAGACAGTCCCCCAAAACATAAAAAGAGTGGTGGAACAAACTCCCCAGCAGCACAGCTGTCTGTTAAGTTCGAAGAACTTGATTCTTTAAAATAGCATGCAAAGTAATTATAAATACAAAAAAAAAAAAAACAAGGATGTTATGTTACTCTAGAAGAGGTCCCATAAGGGAGATGAGCATGATGAGGCTAAGGTACCTTGTCAAAGTGACTATGAAGCATCTACGACAAAAGTTATTATAGTAGCTGAAGTGGAAGTCAGAAGCCAAAAAGTCAGACAACCAGTCTTACCAAGGAGTATCGAGTATCCCAGTAACTGGGTTGTGGATGTCAGATCGGCAGTCGCTCTATAAAAAAATACTGGTATTCAGCTGCATCCGGTTGGCCTGGAAGCCAACCGCAACATAGTGGGGAAGCAGATTGATTAATAGTGTGCAGTCCTGTCATTAAAAAGATCGATCCAGAAAAATAATAACGTGTATACGAATGAAGAAGTTTAATAAATACATATACTGTAAAATTATTTATGCCAATTGATCGTTTTCAAAATCATTTCTGATTGCCCATTAATTCAAGAAACTTGGTGTTAAGATTATAATTAAAATCGGTAGATTTAAAAGTATTGCTTTTTTAATTACTTATAGAACCTACTAGAGAGAACAAATAGTTCATTTTTCAAATAGTAGCCGAGAACTGGCTAATTCAATGGCCAAAAACTGACATTCGTGATCCAAAACATACTGAAGTGCCAAATTAAGATATTTGAGTTTATGGACAATTTGAATAGATAAGGATCTACCTCCCACAAGGTGGACCGACGATCTTGTGAAGGCAGCAGGAACCCGGACGGATGGATGCGAGAAACGCAAAACCGGTCGAAGTGGTGGTGCTTGGGGGACGCCTATGTCCAGCAGTGGACGTCTTTCGGCTGAAATGATCTACAAATACACTGGCCATTTATAAACCATATGAAATAAGTAATGTTTATTTTTATTGACTGCCTCGTTGTTCTAGTGGTCGCAAGCGCTACTGCTGAGCATGAGGTACTGGGTTCAATTCCCAGGTCGGCTAAAGTGTTATTGGGTTTCCATCAGGAATTTCTCAGTAACAGCGCGGAGTCTGGATTTGTGTCCGGTTGATGGCAATACGCTCGCCTTCTATTACATGGGACCAGAGGGGCAATTCTTGTAATTTTAAGAAAGTTCACAGTCTGATCTCAGTCTCAATCTGTCAAAAATACCTTTAATTTCCCTACATTTTGACAAGTTTTTGACATTTGTTTGTCGCTGAGATGAGACTGCGACTAGATTTTGAACGTTTTAAATTAGTAGAATTACCATAGGTTCACCCACATACACAGGTGCCTAACCCTTCTGGGGTTACAGGCGTGATGTTATGTTGAATTTCTTACAATCCCAAAGAAAGGAAAGGGCCTATTCACTACAGGGGACTTTGATACCATTCTTTACTCAGTAAAGCGTCGCATTCATTGGGACACAAAGTTGGGCAACTGTTGCGAAACGTTGTCGCCCGCAACATCAAATGTTCCTGGCAACAACGCAACCTTGTTTCTTAATGAATACGGGGCTTAGGATGCCTACAATTTTGCTCGATTTTGTTGATAGATTTTCATCATTGATAAATTGTGCAAAGCCTGATCCTTTGCTTTATAGGGCATTCGTAATCAGCCATAATGTTTCATACTAATATAATGATGGAAGTTTTAACTTAAAGCGAAAGCGCCAGGGTAGCCCTATTTTTTTTACGTTTTTTGCAATTTGCTCGTCAGTATTAAGTTGTACATTGATTAAAATATGATTCGCGACCGTAACAAATATGTATTTACAGAATTATAATCATTAAAGTCATCAACACAACTCTCTAAGACCAAGTTATCCTACTGAATGACTATTTCATGAAATCTTGGCATTTTAGAATTATACTAATTTAACAAGTTTATATTACTGATTCTATTAGGCGTAGGCGTACTTGTGTAGGTTACAGGCATTGTGCTTTATAAACACTACCCTTCAAATCGGTAGAGAAACGACTGTTATAGTAACGATTGGTAAAGCACGGTATACGGGCCTAATCTTAGCAATCCACGAGCGCTCGTCATGTGACTCTTATGCCAACTGGTAAAAGTATAAATTGCAATGACAGATAATATCATCAAAGACCGAGCAAACGTTGTAGGCTCCACTGTTTTGTTACTAACACTTTTACACGTATTTTTTTTTTATCTAGCCAGCATTCCATATTGAGGTTGAAATCAAACGCAAAAAGGTTAGGACTTCGTCCTATTTTTTGTATATACAACATTATTTTTAGTATATGCAAAACCCGAAACACGTGTCTAGTATTTTTATGTAAAGAATCTATGTACAAAATTTCAAAACTGTATCATGAAAAATCACAAAGTTATAAGCTTGTTAACTGTTTGTCCGAACAAAAACCTGCTAACCTGCTGCTGATAATAGTACCTAGGTACCTAACCGTTCGGCGCGGAGATTGGATAACCTACTTAGTGTCGCTCGGTGTCCAACTTTTAACCTTTTTTAAATATTTTTGGGACAAAATATAACAAGGGGTAAAAATTATTGGAATCGATTCAGTTACTTATTCTGAACAAACTATATTCAGGTTTCGCATATACTAAAAATAACGTTGTATGATGCATGCTTTCAGTAGGACTTAGCAGATGAAAGTTTGGTGCTGGATTCATGATTATTTTTATATGAATAACAAATATTTTGCTCAATGTATCTTAGTAGTTATTTTTTGTTTTTAATAGCTGTTGCCTGCGGTTTGAGTTGCATCTGGATCCACTACATGTACTCTGTAAAATATCTTATTATAACATGATTTCTATGTGGTATTTTAAGAGATAGTCAATCTATGGGTCCAGTTTTATTAAAATCTGTTCAGCAGTTTATAAGTTTCAAATGAGGAAATATGTGAGATTAAAATAGTAGGAATAGTCAGTCCAGAGCTGTAGTGAAAAAAGTAGCAGTAGAACAGTAAACGCATGCACAACTTGAATAATGTTACTTGGTTATCAGTAATGACTGCATGACTTCTTATTGATGTTATTAGAATGACGTTTAAACTTAACTCTTTCATAGAAACCCTAAAAAAATTAGAAAACAAGTGCTTAAAATTGCTATGGCTAAAATTCCGGAACAACTACACCTCCCATAACAATATTCTTTTAGACAAGTTAAAATTCCCCAAAAACTTTCAAAGCATGTTTTTTTTTATTCACTTTCTCGTTTTTTAAATGATTAAAACAGTAGTCAATTATCAAAATTCTTCCTTAATTTTCTGTTTCTTTCCTAAAACTAAATTTCAATCACCCAATGACAGGCCAGTGCAACCTCATCGCCCGCACAACGCGGCGGTCGTCGAGCCACCATTGAGATGTCCTCTCCCTTACTGCGGGTGCCTCTGGAACGAGGGTGGAAGAGAGAGCTGGTGTTCCGCGCGGCTCTCGACGCTCATTCGCGGCGTAACGCCGATATTTATTACTATACGCCGTATGGGAAGAAGCTGCGGTCTACTAGAGAGGTACGTAATCCCCCACTACGGCATTTCATAAACAGCCTATAACGTTCCCTCTGCTGAGACACAGGCCTCCTCATTTCGAGAGGGAGTGGGCTGTAATCTAACATGCGGGCCCAGTGCGGGTTGGTAGAAGTCACATGTCTTCGAATTTTTGGTTCTAGGACATGCCGGTTTCCTCACGATGTTTTCCTTCACCGTTTTGAGAGCAGTAGTGATGAAATTTGCACAAAGTAAAGCGCATGCTTGGATTCGATCCCATGACTTACAACTCTGAAGTTGGTGCTGCTGTTAAGACCATGGAAATAAGCATTTTACATTAAGGACACATTAATGAATTCTTGTTTTATTTTTTCTTAATTTTCATACAAACTAAATACCTTGACATAAATCACCCGATATGCATGCCTTTTTATCCGAATCGGCAACGACGTATTTTCATTCATAAGATTTGGCGGGCTGAAACTTGTCAAAACTAAGTTAAGACCCTTCCTTACTGCATATCTCAATTAAATCTCATTAAATGAAATTACAAATATCTTTGTAACGAACGACCTTTTAAGTACTACATACTTCCTTTGTTACATTTAATTTTTAAAAGCTATAAAAGCGTTTGACAAAGTTTATGGATAACGTGAAGAACATAGTGTATAGGCTAGGCTAGGGTCATCGTGCTTCCCTTTAGTGGCTGCAGCTCCTGCATTAACTTACATAGCTATCATTTAAAGTCTGTAACATTCCACCACTGGACAAAGGCCAGTTACTGCAATTACTCCAAAGGTACTGGAACTAAGTGAGTTTTTTGTGCAGGTCTCAGAACATCTGTCTGGCACGGGACTGACAGTAGAAAACTTCTCTTTCTTCAAAGAACCGCTTGGAGTTGACGACCCTGAGAAGGAAATTATAAGGTTGGTTATTTTATTTTATATTTTAAAAATATATAAATTTATGGCAAATAATTGGATCATCATCACAAATTGCTCGTCAGAATACCTGATCCCTTTAACCAGTATTTATGTACATTTTATCGAGTACAACCAAGACCAATGGGTTACTTTATTATTCGAATAACTTAGTATTAATCTTCATTTGAGACACGGAGAAACAAAACCTTCAACAACCCAGCAAAATTAAAATCAAATATCCGGAAACATTTATTTTAACATTACTTTCTCCTACAGAGATGCAAAACTAATCCGTCGCGTGGACTCCCCGGTCGCGGCGACAGTTCCGCCCGTCCAGGTTGAGGGCAAGAGAACACCGAAACCCAAGGCTCCTAAAGGAGTCAGTCCTGAACCTGTACCTCCTGCTACTGCTGCAGCTGCTAACAAGTCACCTCCAGCTAAGATTAAGGTAACTATCTTTTTTTAAGCTGAAAGAATTAAAAAAGAAAGGTCAATCAGAAAGGTAGGAACTACACTGGCTGACTGGTTTGGATCATAACCCCCTATTAACACACTTTACTTATAACTAGCTTCTGCCCGCGGCTTCGGCCGTGTGGATGTCTGGAATTATCCCACGGGAACGTGCTACCGAGACAAATGTAAATAGTACTCCATAACTTCAGCTATCTGCCAGTGAAAGTCCCGTCAAAATCGGTCCAACCGTTTCGGAGATTAGCCAGAACAAACAGAGAGATAAATATTAAAAAATGTTTTTTTGTTTTAAGTAGCGTATATATTTTCATATACATTTAGTATAAAGCTGTTATTTTTATATTACTAACAAGACACTTCAATTTGATTTATTTGTATAGACTATGACTAATTTTATGAGGCTGTTGGTGACCACTTACGTTAGGTAGGCTATCTGAACTTCCACGATGATGAAGCGGTCAAAGGGACCATCAAACACAATAAATTAACCAAGCTGGGCAAGGAATCAGTTACCTCAGTTTGTTAAGCTAAATGGGTCTTATGACCAAATTTTGGCACATACCGTCGCTATAGCAATTTTACAAAACTCGGCTATGTATTTGGGTCGACTAAGGCCAATTCTCCTTGCTAGTCTTAAAAGTGTATTAAACAATACCAATGTCTCCCAACCAGGTGAAATCAATGGGATCCCGTCTAAGCAACAGCGCACCACCGGCTGCGCCCACGCCGCCCGCCAAACAACAACAGAAAAAGCCGCCGCCACAACCCCAACAACAACAACAGCCACCACAGCCACAACAACAACCACCGCCAACAACGGTCAGCAACACAGACAACAACAACTCCGCCGCGTGGAAGAAACCGAGGTACCAATACATAATACATGATTTATTTTACAACGTTTTGTGGCAAAGTGAACAAAATTGTGATAGATGATCTGTCTATACTCAATTTTTATTTTTATTACTGTTCTAGATCTCAATTTTAAACCCAAGAATAGATTTAGTTTCCAATATTTTACTGACTATTTTTTTCTCGGAATAATTCTTCCGGTAGTGCTGAATTTATTCAACGTGATTGCGTTTGGGTGGAGTAGGCATCAGTATTATATGACTGATTCTAAAATAGTATTGAAATTTTTGCTACGTTACTACTCTCTTTTTTGAGATTTTTTTTTATTAATTATAGTAAAATTATCATTATCCGACATATCTTGTTTACATTGCCATAAAAGACTAATGATTTATTATAGTTTGTAAGTTCGTTTTCAATTTTTGACGTCAATTCTGCACGGTTCCGAAAAACGTTGATACATTCCTTTACAAAACAAATAAATAAACGTTAGGGTGTTATTTATTTTTATGTTATGTAATGTCCTTATGTTATTTTTAGATAAACTCTGATTACTGATTTTGTTATCAGCTCTCAAAGTTTTTTGCTGTTGTAATATGTTTTAATGTGATATAATCCATGCTGAACTATTGTCCAATCACATCCCAATGATCTATGCATATATTTTGCCTTTGCGCAGCTATAACAGTGAGCTATGAATGAAAAAAATAAATAAAAACATTACATTTTATTCGTTTTATTTTATACTTGCATGTTTTTGCAGTAATGGTGTTATTTACTAAAATATAAATATAAACACAAAAATATGATAAATTCAAGTAACTTTCAAGAGTCCCCGTCACACCTTGATCATAGTTACAATCACAGATGTGACTATGAAGTTTTGTCAATTAGTTAAAAGTAATGTAGTAGATAGTTAATAAAAAAATCTGACATAATTCAACTATTTGACGCGAAGCTACGGTGTCTTAGACGAGCGTTTCCGTCATGTTTATAACGGGCATCATGAAATCTGTCATTTTCACCAGTATTTGACATTAAGGAACTAACAACACTAATTCAGCTCTGTTCAGCTTTTGCCCATAGAAACCAACGATTTTGTATGGAGATGCGTACGCATCTGAATAGACGCGGAAAGCTGAACGGATGTGTACAGTTCGCGTCAAATAACTTTGCCGCTCTGAAGTTAGGCTCTTTCCTAGCCGCGCCAATCCGCGCCATGCGCGCTGCTGTTGTATTCATAGGATTAACTACTGCGCAGTGATTTGTTGCCTACTTCAGAGCGGCAAAGTTATTTGACGCGAACTGTACGCATCTCTATACAAAATCGTTGTTTTCTGTGGTGTCAAAAAATGCTCTGTATTTAGACATAGCCGAATGTGGCGGTCCTCTCCTCTAGGAAACCGTAGCTTATGAGATTAAACGCGCACCTATTTTACAAATCGTCGATAACCCCGCATAGAAAGACGATTTCTAACCCTTTCTTTATATAATTCCACACTGCTAAATGCATATCAAAAACTTGTGAAGCATGAGATTATATGACTTCGTCCCCCGTTCACTGTGGGGGGCTACTTGCTTAGCAATGAGCCCCCCCCGCGGGTACTGAGCGGAGGCGAGTGTAGTGCGCTCCCGGCCAGGCCTCCGCCCCCCGCGCCGCCGCCGCTGCAGGGCCGCCCGCCCGCCGAGCCCGCGCCCGAGCCCTCCAACATAGTGAGTATGGACACACATTTTTTATCATCTTTGCTGCAGGTTTTTGAAAGTCTGAGTAGTGAATCTGCTGTCGAATCTTGCAGAAACATTAAAAGAAAATATCAGGCTTTCAGGAAGCTAGGAGAATATTTTGTAAAAGTCTCAAAATGTAAGTGGATAGCATTTAGTAAAATGAATTATGATATTCTGCACTAAAAATTCCTGCAATTTGATACTAAAATTGTCATAGTCCGGTTTCAAAAAGACTTTTTGCTGTCATGAGTGATTATCGGTCATAAGAACACAGTGGAAAGACTTGCTTAGTTTCAATTTCTACCATCATCATCATCTGCCTAGCCTTTTCCCAACTACGTTGGGGTCGGCTTCCAGTATAACCGAATGCGGCTGATTTTATTTGTTTATTTATTCAATTTCTATCATTTCACATATATGGAATGCTATTGCTACTGGCGTTGGTCCAGCATCAGCCTTTCCAAGCACTCGCAAGCATACGCAGCGTAAACGCTAAGCAAACGCGTCCACTTTTTATACAGTCACGTGCTGCGCGATGTTAGCTCAGCATAATTATGCATCTATAGTCTGTTCCTGAAGTATCTGGTGAAAATGTAAACAAATGGATTGGAGAACGTATGTAAACGTAACTCCAATTTGTAGTGTTTCTTGCCGGTTTTCTCCATACTCTTTATATCATAGTTTGAGTTTAGTGCCAACAGCCCGAAATTATAATTCTAAATCACCTTAAAGATCTTTTGTCAGTTTGATCAGTCTTTATAACGTCCAATTTAAAGTTATTCAAACAATAATTGCTAGAAATCACCTGTTAGTTAAAAACTAAAAATCTTCTAAATACAGATGAATGTGTTACTAATTCCCTTATTGGATAAGAATGTAACCTAAACTAGGTTTGTTTACACTTTCGCCACATACTTTTGGAACAGACCATATCATATGCGTTAGGGCTCCACAAACTAATCTCCCACCCTGCCATAGAGTTTCGCGGCTAAGAGCCCGGAAGCTCCCCGCGCGGCGGTGCTACAGCCGTGCTCGATGTCGTGCGGGCGCGGCGCGGTGCCGTCGCTGTCGTGCGCGGCGTGTCTGTGCCTGTACCATCCCGTCTGTGCGGGCTATATGCACGCCGCGCCGCCTGACCCGTTCTTTTGCAAGGTAATGTGATGTTTTTTTTTATTTATACTTAGTCTCTTTTAGCCGTTCCGGTAGAAAAGGTTTGAATTTAAATAGGGATCGTAAACCTTTAATATATTTGATGTGAGACATTACATTTCTGTGTCGCATTTGATTCAGAGGTTGTTTTTTAGGGTTCCGTACTCTAAAGGAAAAACGGAACCCTTATAAGATCACTTCGTTGTCCGTCTGTCGAGACCCTTTATCTCAGAAATGCGTGGAGTTGTCAAGTTGAAATTAATATCAAATACTCAGGGCTGCAATGCCTTGAAGCAGTGAGAAAATTAAACTTCTAAGTCAACGCAATCATAAGTTACGGGCGTTTATGTTCCGTTTATGCCGCATATTTTAATATTCACAACGGAATCAAAACCTATAAGGTACTTCCCGTTGGCTTAGAATCATGAAATTTGGCAAAAAACATGTATCACTACTAAAGGAAAAAATCCGAAAACCGTAAATTACCTACAAATGTGTACGAAACCCTCCCTCGGTGCGCGAGTCCGACTCGCACTAGACCGATTTTTTTTTAGAAAATGATTATTTTGTTATACTGAACCATAAGTTTCCCCAAAACTACTCAAAATGTACTTTATTTTTCTTCCAAATCGAACACATAGTTTCTTAAACCGCTATTCTCTAAAAAATCAGTTCGTATCGCTATATTTTGCCATCAACAAGGTAGTCTCTCGCGAATCACAAAACTCCCACACACTTTCATCATAATCAGCCTAGAATGTCCCCACTGCTGGGACACAGGCCTCCTCTCTGTGAGAGGGAGTGGGCCGTAATCCACCACGCGGGCCCAGAGCGAGTTGGTAGATGTCACATGTCTTCGAATTTTTGGTTCTAGGACATGCCGGTTTCCTCACGATGTTTTCCTTCACCGTTTTGAGAGCAGTGGTGATGAAATAATTTACACAAAGTAAAGCGCCTGTCTGGGTTCGAACCTACGACCTACAACTCGTAAGTCGCGGCCGTTACCACTGGGCCACCACTGCTCTCTCCACACACTTTATGAGACCGTATATTCATTTTACTTTATTCACCCACAGAACTGCCGCAAAACATCATCCCCGCCCACGGAGCCGCCGCCCCTCACACACAAGTCCGGTATCACGACCACCAGCATACCGGTCCCGGTGCCCATTCCCGTGCCGGTCCCGGTACTCGCGCCGGTACCGAGGCGAATTCCCGTCCCTGTACCGGTTCCCGTGCCGGCTAAGGTTCCGAGGGATAAGCGGGTGCTGTTAAGGATGAAGGTAGGTGTAAAGCGTTGAATCCAGACATCGTTTTGTAGACACTTCTACTACGAAAGTCACTCTTACTGTTATTTATGTTGTTAACAATTTTAGATTTGAAATTTGCATATTATGACTATCATCAATATGAACAACTTTTACTATGGGACCCAAGCTGAAATCGCGAAAAAATATCATTTGTTCCTTACATTTATCCTCGTTTATCTCGTCAAAATGTACTACACAGCTGATTTTTTTATTGCGATTTCAAGTTTAGTCCCATAGTAAAAGTTGTTCATAATGACAATTACCTCTTAAGAGGGTTTGCGTATTTAACGTTACACGTTGTATAGTGTGTAATTAACTTGAAGTAGTCGTTAATTTGCAGTTTTTAATAACGGATATATTTTTTAAGTTTCAATAATTTGTAGTATGCATACAGCTTTGTGGTCGATATCAACAGATTACGTTCATTCTAGCGTAAATGCCCTTGATAAACCCTAGAAATATTTCGAACAATCTTTTTACCTGTAACCATTGGCTTACCTACCAAAGTAACCCAGATACAAAATATCACCCTTTTGTTTTGCACCATAGGTAGCCGGCGGCACCCCAGACGGCGAACGCGTGTGGGCGGTAGCCGGCACGCCCCCCGTGCTACCGCCCGCGCCGGCACCGGTACCCGTGCCGGTACCCGTGCCCGTGCCGGTCCCGGTCCCCGCCGCCGTGGCCGCCCGCGCGCGGGCCCCTCGCCCCGCCTTACCGCAAGGCCTGGCGATCCTGAATGGAAGACGCTTCGTGGTCGTGCCACGGAATATGGTGCATGCTGGAGCGGGACATGCTGCTAAATGATGATTTTAAATTATATGTCACTCCATTAATTATCACACGATGAATATAACTTGCTCAGGCATATTCTAATTTATAATTAATAGAATTTAAAAAATGTGATCAAAGAGGGCTTAAAAATATCATCCATTTTTAATGCTACTAGAGTCTGAGATCGCTCAGTTTGTGACTGGCTTCGGCTGCGCGGCTTCAGCATACATCAATATTCAAAGTTCTTTTTTGTAAATTAAATACCGCAAACCCGACTTCATTGAATAGAAGACGCTTTGTGGTCGTGCCAAGGAATATGGTGCGTGTTGGTGCTGGACATGCAGCACCTTGCTTGTAGCAAAATGAGGACTCTAAAGTACTTCTCACTTTATATTTACACGATGTATTTAGCATGATCAGGGAAACAAATGAAATGTAAACAGACAACTAAAGCCTAAACATGTACGATTTAATTACCTGTGGCATACCATTGACACAAGAAAAAGAAAAAAAACAACCGACTTCCAAAAGAACACTATAAAGTGAAAAATAACTTTAATTTCGGAAGTCTGTGTCTTTGGATCTGTATTTTAGTTTTTTTACTACCAACTTCCGAAATTAAGTTCTTTTTTACTTTGTAGTGTTTTTTGGAAGTCGGTTTTTTTTTGTAAAAAGTTTTTTATATTTCACTTTTTAGTGATGAATATTGCTTTTCCCGATGCAAGGACGTTAATTGTTGAGGAGTTCTCCTAGTAAGAACCAGGAGAATTGGAGCTGATTGAGAAGCCACTTCACCATACGCATTGTGATGAGCATTAATTGCTTAGCAACCACATTAAAGTACCTAATTGAATCGCAACCCTTGAAATACTTCACCAAATAGTGCTTTCCGAGAGCAAATGCACGAGTTACTATAAAAAATACCCAAATCGCTATAGGTGTGCCTATAAAATTTGAGGGTTTCCCTCGATTTCCATGGGATTCCGACTTGGTGACAGTGGGACCACCTCGAGAGCATACCCTTTCAAACAAAAAAAGAATTTTTAAAATAGGTCCACAATTGACGGAGAAATCGAAACACACATTAAAAAAAAACTGGCCAAGTGCGAGTCGGACTCGCACACGAAGGGTTCCGTACCACAAGGCAAAAATGCAGAAAAGAACACGTTTGTTGTATGGGAGCCCCACTTAAATTTTATTTTATTCTGTTTTTAGTATTTGTTATTATGTATAGCAGCAACAGAAATACATCATCTGTGAAAATTTCAAGTGTCTAGCTATCACGGTTCATGAGATACAGCTTGGTGACAGACAGACGGACAGTGGAGTCTTAGTAATAGGGTCCCATTTTTACCCTATTTTTTTTTTTTTTTTTTTATACGGGGGTGGGGGTACGGAACCCTAAAAAAGGAATAAAAAAGATAATATACAAAAATACACCTCCAGCCCTTTTTATTCTTACGAATAATTACAAAAGTTAATTTTATTGTGTGAAATTGAAAAGGAAGATTGAAACTGATCGTAAGGACTTACATCCCAACTCACTATACAAAAATTTGGGACATGACATACAATGCAACATGTTTGTATTTTAAATGCAATTAACTTATTGACTAATTGAACTGTTATAACATTCTCAGTAACAACTGCCTGTAATTGGGCCTCGTTAATAGGCCCCTATTACTAGGTAGGACTCAAAACTATAAACCAATAATTCAAATTCCAAAAGATTCATGCATGCATTTATGGCAGGCATTCAAATTACGCTTAAAAGTGCCTACAACTTACACTAACTCGTACATAGATCGATATTAAATAGATATAGAAATAACTACTAAATACAAATGTAATCACAATTAGCTTATAATAGTATCTAGTTAAATAGCTAGTATTTATAAGACTGTGAATTTGAAATAGCTTTATAATTAGGGCGCCTGCAGATAGCCGACTGTTTACCTACAGTTTGGGTGTAATCAAACTGATTTGTTATGGCTGAGGTCTATCTGACCACACGCCGACCGCGACCGCCGACGTGTAGCCGGCCGTCACCGACGACGGCCGAATGCTGTGTTCGTTATTCGGGCGCGGTCTCCCTCGCACGCAGCCCGCGACCGCCAGGTACGACGACGGCGGCAACAAACGTTTCGGACTTGTGACGTCACCGCACTCTGTCGGTAGCGAGTGACGTTTTAAAGAAACCGTAGCCTTACAGTGCGCGTGCGACAACAAATATATCTTTATTTAGTCACGATTGTAGTCGACGCCGTCAATATAGTTATACAGTTGTTCAGTTCAATTCAATCTTTATTGCTTTCATGCATTTGACGAGCGTATTGTAATTTGAAATTATGTCAATTTTTATAAAAGTCTCAGCCAATCATTGGAACGGCTGCCGATTTTTTTGTTGAGTTATAATAAACTATAACTAACTGGAAAAAGTTTCAAATTCATTAAAAGCAAACTTGTTCCTAGCTCGAAACAAATGAACCAGAAATAAACTTAATTAAAAAAAAAAAACTCACTGGCAGACCAGAACCGCCTGGGTCAAAAAGCATGAAATTGTGATTTAATTCCTTATATAAATGAAAACCACGCTGAGGTCATTTCATTCATTCATTCAAGGAGTCCTTATTTAGATGAAAGTGAAAACAAAGGAAGGATCCTTCTAGAAGAAGAATAAGGGATGAAAGTTCGTAATTTTTGCCTTGTTTACTAACAAAAGCACTAGACGTACTGGGTTGTCCTGTAAACCAATATAAAACAACAGTAAACAAACAGTTTGGTTGTTTGCGGAAGCTCTAAACAAGAATCATGCTTCCACAGAAAATTGTAAAACGAAATTTTAATAAAAAAAACAGGTGCTATATGTGTACGAATAGTTACTTTTCGCTGCATTTGTTGCTTTTTAGAAACACGATAGGAATTATTTTTTATCTATACACGAGTAGGTTTTCTAAGGCCGTGGTCAGGCACACGCGGCGCGTTGGATATTTCAAATTATCTTGGGCTCTCAAAATGATGTAATAATAACAATTATAGTCCTCCAGACCGTATTTCGGTCACGGCGGCCAATCTCAACGGAGACTAGCCTTCGGCGCGGGAGATATTATAATGCGAAAGTGTGCGCGCAGACACAGGTGCACTCTCATAGTCAGATCGGACGGCAATTCCACACGCTCTCGCTCTATCAGGCGCAGGAGCAGGCGACACATGCGCGCGCGCGAGCTACTAACCACACCGCCAACTCCCTAACTCCGGTCGCAAGTGCGACTGCTGAGCGTGGGGTCCTAGGTTCGATTCCCAGCTCGGGCAGTGTTTTTGGGTTTTTCCATTAGTAATTTCTTAGTAACAATATGAGGTACAGTCAAACCTGCTATGAATTCCACAAAAAGGTTATAAAACGCGCCGCCTGTGTCTCTCCAAGGTTTATACCAATTTGATTTATTTTACAATAGACGTGACTAGACAAAATTGTTTTTTTACTGTAAATTAAACAGTGTTAATTATATTGGTATAATAGTAAGTACACACATTGTAAACAGACTGATTATGTAATTCCACCCGATAACTCATGTTAGATGAAGTTGTAAAATTGTTACTTTTAAGTTCGAATAGACATTTATATACTCACAATATGTAAACCAGTGTCTTATCATAGTTTAACAGCAAGAATATATCTACCATAAATGTATTTAAACATATTTTACCTTTACTGTTCAGTTTTAATAACCATATTGTGACCACATCGCCAATAATATGGTCTAATGATAAATAGACGCCAAATCTGACAGCAATGTGGTCATTTTATGGTCAACTATGCTAATCATTCATGTTATTTTTTTAATTAATACAGTTTTTTTTTAGTAAAGAAACATAATTTGCTTGTCGCCTCTTTTTTAACCGACTTCTTAAAGAAGGAGGTGATTGTTATTCGACATATTTTTGTATCCCTATTATTATGACACTTCGGACCACAAGCCACTTGTGTGGAGATTATGTGGTCATTGGGAATATGCGGGATTCTTTTCTGTATCAACCAAACTTAATTTAGGCCATTGCTATCCTTTTCTCGCTGATGTAAAAAGAAAGAGACGGGTGAGATGTCAAATTAAGTTGTTTGTTCATTATGATGGAATGTAAAAACACAAAAGTTTAAGATGTAAACTAGCTTGACAGCTCAACCATTCCTGTTCTTTTCTCACACTACCTGTTAGTAAGAGATAGCACTATTCTAAATATAGTTTAGTTGGTGAACAAGAGATTCGGCTCCATTTTCTTTTTAACTCATATTTTACTCGCTATTGTTGTGGTCATAATTTTTAAAACCTAATTTATTTAAAATAATTATTTATCTAAAACATTGTAAAGGAATGTATCAAACTTTAAAACAGAGTTCAAAATAAAAAAATAGTCGGAATTTGTTTCACGTTTTGATTTGACGGTACACCGGAATGTTTTGTTTACGGAGAAGGTATGTATTTATGAGTTTTTTTTTTAATTGTTTCAAACTTTTATTTTCTTTTTGACGTCTTAAATTTTTGTCATAGACCCCTTGATTATTTTTCTTCTAGTGAATAAAAACGCATGCTTTCAACTAGTAGTTTGAACATACGAACATAATGTTTTTTGTAGTCCAAGACGTATCTATAACGTGCCTACGGATTTGTTTGACAAGTCCTAAGTCCACAAAAAAAAAGAAAAGTGACATTTATTTCAAACCAATTTCTGACAGCATTGTTCTACTTGAATACAGGCCTTAGTTTCCCTTACATTTTTAAGTGGCAATTTCGTAACAAATCAAGTAATTTCGTAGGCTCGGTAAAAATTTCAACCATACTAAGCGCCAAGACTTGTGGCTGTCGCAGTCATAAAATGTGCGAGTAGGACGGTGAATATAAAGAATCTCGTGTCATCTCACTCTCACCTTTCATGACCGCAGCTGCCACGAACGTCTGACGTATAGTCAGTCTTAAACGTCCAATACATGAATGCACCCTTGTCTGCAGTGACGACAAGAGACGAGGTCGCGCAGTCAACGGCGCGGCGTCCCCACCCACAGCGACAATGTCGCCGCGACGGCGCGGGCGACAGCGGGTCGATGACACCGATCACTTCACTGCCTTCTATAATAAGGCGCAGGAGAGGAATTATAATGTTGTTGTACAGGTATGTGTGGTTTATGAAGGTATTATTAAACGATTTTTAAGAGCAACCTTGGAATTTCTTGCCCGTTCTTCGCCATAGGAATCGTATGTTTTGGAACGGGTAACTAGATTGAACTTGTAACCCTAAATAAAGTGTGTCGTAAGTACGCCGTCTGTAGAGCGTGCAAATACTCATATAATTGAGTCGTGGTATTTACAAATGGGCTAAGTGCCAAAAAACCAAAACCAAAATTTTGTCTTTCAAAAGTGCTATGTTGGGCAAACAATAAGGCTTTTTTTAAATAAATTACTTTACACCAATGTTATTGACAGGTATATACAGTGTGAGTCTTCATAATGTGCACATATCGAAATGAGGGAAACTAAGCTTAATTTTATCGAAAATCTGTGTAAACAATAGCCCTCAATTGAAATTATGTTTTTTTTTTTAACAAAAAATCTAATATTTTTTCATCAATTTTTACAATAATTGTAAAATTACTCAATAAAAGCCCCGATTACCTACCCTTTTTTATTACTTTAAATTATTCTCCATCGTATCAGATTTCTAAACGTAAAAATACCATGTTATAACTCAATCACAACATTTCCTGTCAACTGTTAAAGAAAGGCCTTGCAATAACCATACTTTAGCAGGTAAAGATCCTTTTAAATATTTTTTCCGTCGATAAAATGTTATGAAATTTTTTATGTGCACATTGTGAAGACTCACACTGTATACAAACAGTGCCTATTTAATTTAGTTTTCATAAAAATATGCCCAAATAAAATGTTGACGTAAGAAACTAATGCATTTTTATTTAATTTCTCAATGATTGTGTTTTGGCACCTAGCCTAGTAAATTCCACGCCTCAATTAGTCGTGCAGGCGGTCAAAACTCATGCTATTATTATTGTCATACCAATTTCAACCTTACAGAAAATCTATAGTTAGTTTATATTATAGCATCCATTCATACAAACAAAAATTAAACATAAAAAGTTTTTTGAAGTGAAAACTTCTATAGGCGCGTTGGGTATTTTTTGAGATGGGAAAAAGCCAGTGAACTCGCGCCACTGTTACCGTAAGCGACACCGCGCATGTTTTGTTTCTAAGACGATTAAAAAAATACCCGCTTCGGATGTGTTCTGCTGTCCTCGGGGTGTACTCTGTTTTAATGTATATCCGATATGTCAGTAAGTGATGGCAAAGTATTCTGTTTGTGTTTTGTTTTCACTTCTGTCGGCACTCCCGGAGTGCCACTATTTTTTTTATTTTTTTTTATACGCTACCGCTTCGGCAAATAGTGATGTCAGATTATTGTTTGTTACAGATCTTCCAATACCTAGGCATGCGTGACTTAGCGCATTGTGCACGCGTGTGCAAGCTATGGCGTCAATTGTCCACCACGCCTGCGCTCTGGAGGCACGTAAGGATGAAGAATTCACATGTAAGTGAACATTTAAACCATCTCACCACGTTCTATGCTTTGGTTTCTGCATTTAGTCCTTCAGATGGACCATGGCGGCCGCCTGTGGTTACTCCAACCAGCCCAGCTCCCCCCAGAAGGTATTAGGATTACATCTCCTGGTCTGTGTAAGATCTGGGCGTCCTGAGGGTTTCTGTCCTGATCTGGGTGACGCCTGTGCATTCAAAGACCATCTCACCATTTCAGCTTTGTCTTGTTTTGCGGATGTAGATAGAATGTCGTTTAACTGAAGTTCAATATGATTATTTTATTATAGCAATGATTTGTAATCGATTTGGTTCCTTTTCAAAGAGTTCCGAATCGCAAGGCTATTGCAACTGAATATTGATATTTTTACATGAAATACCATCATCTCGTCTAGCTTCCACAAGTCAACTCACTTGAATTCCACAAGTCAAGAATATTACGTCCTAATTTTTATACGATTGTGGCGAAACCTAGGAGGGGTTATGTTTTTAAGCTGTATGTTAGTATGTATTTTTCTCAAAAATAAAAAAAAAGGTGGTGTCGGGGCTGTCTATCCACGTTACGCCGTTATAAATCATAATCGAATGTATATTTTCTTTGTAAATACAGGTAAGTGATTGGGGAGGACTATGCGCGGCTCTCAAACGCCACGGCACGAAAAGACTGGATCTGCGCAAGATGTTATTACCACAAAACGACACCGTTTTCTGGGAACAATTCGCGGAACACATATCTACCGTTGACACGTTGGAGAGGTCAGTATCATTTATTTTTTATTTATTTTATCAGGGAATTACACAAAATGTGTCTAATAAACTTTGCACAAAAGAAATGCGGATAATAGAGTAGGTTATAAAAAAAAACAAATTGGAACAAACTGGTGCAACGACAAAGAAGAATCTACTTCAAAAATATATATATTACTAGCTGACCCGGCAAACGTTGTTTTGCCATATAAATTATTTCTAGCTGCCCGGCGCTACTTCGTTTGCGTGGTGTCCTAACCCTTACCCTACCCTACTCCTACCCTACTCCTACCCTACTCCTACACTACTCCTACCTTACTTCTACCCTAATCCCATAGATATATAATTTTTTTCTCTGCGTAAGAACCATCATCCTCTTACTTCAAGGAATATTCTAAAAAAAGAATTAGCGAAATCGGTTCAGCTGTTCTCGAGATTTGCGCTTTCAACAAGCAACACATTCAGCGATTCATTTTTATATTATTGATTACTAGCTTCTGCCCTCGACTTCGTCCGCGTGAAATTTCACCCTCTTAGGGGTGGAATTTCGAAAAATCCTTTCTTAGTGGATACCTACTCTTCACAAAGAACACACCCTCCAAATTTCATGTCCCTAGGAGCAGCGGTTTAGACTGTGCGTTGATATATCAACAATCAGTCAGTCAGTCAGTTTACCATTTTATATACACACATCAACACGGTCTAGGGATATTTCATACTCAATTAAATAACTCGAAAAGTACTGGCCGCATTGGAATCTTTTATACACCGATTTGTTTGTAATTTATCTCAGACTAATTCCAAATTTAAATTTTTGAAAATTCTTTTGTTTCGGTGGCAAAAAATGTCTTGATGTATAGGAGAGGGAATTTTCATTTGTGCGAAATTTAGAAAACAATACGAATTACGTTTACTTACAGTTTTTTTTTCATTTTTAAACGAAAGATAAAGTTAAAATTGAGGTATTGTAGCCATGCAATGCCGACATTTGACGAGGGCGGAGATGTTACGAGCTGTGGGAATGCTGGAAGCTGGATCTGTTCAGCGTAATGTTGCTGAGGCCATAGGGACCCATCAAAATGTAATTTCAAGATTGTGGACACGCTATCGTGCCACAGGTGAAGTAGCGGAGAGGCACCGGGGGCCAAGTCGCATCACTACCCCCAGACAAGACCGATTTTTGCAAATTACTGCGCGAGCACAACCAAATGCAACGGCGACTCAATTGGTCCAAAGGCTGCGAGTGGAACACCAAGTGCTTGTGAGTGACCAAACTGTAAGAAGGCGACTGCATGAAAGCAATCTACGCTCTCGTAGACCACTCCGGGTCCCACCTTTACGGAGAGGCAATCGTGGACGACGATTAGAATGGGTTCGGAACCACGTGGACTGGGGCCGTGAGCAATGGTCCAATGTGCTGTTCACGGATGAATCCAGGTTCGGCTTCCATCCAGATTCACGAAGGACGCGTGTTTGGCGAGTTCCTGGACGATGGAGCCGTCTCCAGAACCCTCAGGAAGTTCACCCATACCAAGGAGGAACAATTATGGTTTGGGCAGGAATTCGTCTTGGAGGACGGACGGATCTCGTTTGGGTGCGGGGCAATATGACGGCAGAACGATACGTCCAACAGGTGCTGGGGCCCGTAATCTTGCCCCACAGAACACAAATGGGGCAAGATTTCCTGCTCATGCACGACAATGCCCGGGCACACACGGCGAGAACGGTAGCAGCTTGGTTACATACACATAATGTTAGGGCCTTAGACTGGCCTGCTCAATCGCCAGATCTAAATCCCATTGAGCATGCGTGGGATATGCTGCAAAGAAGAGCTCTGAAGGAAGTTCCTGAAAATCTGGCTACAGAAGATCAACTTTTTGCGCACCTCAGAAGGACATGGGACAATATTCCGCAGCAAGACATTGACAACCTTGTTCTGAGCATGCCGAATCGTTGCCGATGTGTTATGAACATCATGGGCGCTTTCTCAGACTACTAACTTCAAGTTTATAAACACAAATTAAATGATTTTTCTATTTTTTTCAGTTTTTACTCACAAATTAAAAGTTCATTCATATACGATTTCCGTCTATGCTTCATTTTTTTTCCATAAAATCCTGAAATTTTAATCTAAGTACCTTAACCATTATTAAAAAATGGTAGAATATTAAATAACGTATCTTTTAAATATATACATGTCATATAAATAATTAACACATTGATAGTAATTCGCTTTTTTAAAAATATCCCTAGACCGTGTTGATGTGTGTATATAGATTTAAAAGAAAACGGCAATTTCAAATAAAAAAATTGTGCATTACAATATAGCCCACTTTTATCATCTGACATGCGGCAGACTGGTCGAACCCAGTCCCACGGTTTTCTGGGTAACGTCCGTGATCTCGGATCAACCACCGATTGGGTCCCACTAACACACGACGCCATCGCGGCAGGCCGAGACGAAGATGGCGGGACGAACTTGACTCTACCGAAAGGACTGGCTGGCATTAGCAAAAGGGAGAGAGAGGCCTTTGCCCTGCGGTGGGACAGTACAGGCTAGTTAGATTAGATAGATTTCAATATTATTGTGTTTTGTTTAGGAAAGTAGTTTGATTATTATGAGTGGCATCTCGCTCTGAAAGATTGTAGTTCCCTAAATAACAGCCTGTATAAATATGCGTGCTACGGTAGTACGCAAATGATGCACTGTAGACAGCCTTCTATATCGACTACGATAGTAGTTTCCCCGCCCCATATTCTATGTTGTTGGAGCCGTTAATGGCAATAGGCTCGCCCCCTTTACATCCCTACATGGGACTCATATATACCTGATAAAATGTGGGTGTACTATAGGCACCTCTGCCTAATCCTAACCTTCTGGGGATCACAGGCGTGATGTCATGTTTGACGATGTTATTTTATAAGTATGTAGCAGGCTTTCAAATCCAAATATCGTCCTACCAGGATAGAGATGTGTCGCTGCCCCGCGCGCGCGGTGGAGGCGGTGTGTCGCGGGCTGCCGGGCCTGCGCGCGCTGTCGGCGCTGGCCATCCGCGACGCGCAGCTGGACCCGGCGCCGCTGGGCGCGCTGCCGCTGCTGCACGAGCTGCGCCTCAAGAGCATGGCCGGCCTGTCGCTCACGCAGGACCTGCGCCACCTGGCCGCGCTCACCAAGCTGCAGCACCTGTCGCTCACCAGCATCAAGGTATGTGACATGTGACGTGAGAGCACGAGCAGAATGAGATCAGCGGTGCTATTCTGTAAAAATCTCACCGTGATAACTTGGGTTTATCTGTAGAATAAAATCAAAAGTCATTTATTCAGATTAGGCTGAAAAACTGCACTTTTTGAACATCAAAATTACATGAGACAGTCCCCAAAAACCGCCTTTCACCACTTCTTATTACTTTAGCTGGGAAAAAGTGGCGCAACTTCTTCTTCGTGTCGCTAGCACGACTGTATTTTAAATCTTGTTTTCCCAAAACTTTGCTACTTCCACGGCGTTGTCGGTGGCAGCGCAGAGGTCACAGCAGTAGGGTGTGATTGCGGAGCTGTGTCACAAACCATGCTCCACCTCCTATCCTGCTCTCTGTGTCCCAACACATGCAGTCAATGTGGCGCAACAAACTCCTCAGAAGCACAGCTGTCTGTTAAGTTAGAACAATTCGCGACAAATTCAGATTTAAAAGCGTACCATACTATCTAATTTGACCTCATAATGTGCGACCTTAGGGTCAGTATTTAGAAGGTCAAAGATATCTTTAATTTGGAGGTAGAATGTTTATTTGACTAGGCTACACATAACATTTTGTTTTTTTTTTGCTAGGAATTGGGCTGGTGTGCATGCGACGTGATCGGCTCGCTCCCCGAGCTGGAGTCCCTGGAGCTGGGCGAGTGCACGTTCCGCGCCGAGTTCGCGGGCGTGCTGGCGCGCCTGCTGCGGCTGCGGCGCCTGCGCCTGGAGCGCGGCACGCCGCACTGCGCCGCGCCCGACATCCTGCGCGCGCTCAGCACGCTGCCGCTGCTGACGCGCCTGGAGCTCGTCAACATCGACGTCAAGCTCGGCTTCGACGACGCGCTGGCGGCCTGCACCAACGTGCGGCGCCTGCTCATCATCCCCACCTACGTGTCGCAGTCCGCCACCACCAACAAGCAGGTGCTGTCCGGCGTGCTGCGCCTCAAGGACACGCTCACCCACCTCATGTGGGGCGTCACCATCGAGCTGCTGCGCGTCACGGAGCTGTTCATCGACCAGTGCGAGCAGGCGGGCGAGCCCAAGCGGCGCGACGTGGGCGAGTGCATCCCGGTGCTGAAGCCGGTGCCGGGTTGCCGCCTACCGGCGGGCCCCTCGGGCCCCGCGGGCCCTCCGCAGGTGGAAATCCTGCCGCTGCCGACGCTGCAGCGCCTGCTGTCGCAGCAGCTGCCGCACACCAAGCTCAAGCTGCTGCGCATCCCCTTCCACGCGACGTGGCGCCAGTCGCTCGCAGACTTCCAGTAGTACCGCGACCTGCCGCAGGTATTGTACGAAAAGAACAAGCATTGTAACATTTTCTAACAGAAAACGTCGTGATAAACAAGTAGTTTCACTATCATATAGCTAACGTTAGCGCTTTTCAACTGCCAATGTAAACATATTATATACATGTACATATTTACATCAGTAGATATTTTAGATATATATTATTATATATACATAATTATACCGCAACATATTTTAGTGTATATAAACATAGAGAGAATTGGTTCATATTGATGGTTAGAAAAAAAATATAGTTCGAAACTAGCTTCGAAAAGCTTAAGCACGGAATTGATCGTAGAACTATTGAAAGAATGCCTTAGGACAAGCATTTACTTTACCTTAAATCTGTTTCGTTTAGAATCAGGCCTGGCACAGTCCTTTGTTACCAATAACGATACTAAACAAAACACAAACTTGCAAAGTTCATTTCCGTGAAGAAACGTGACTGAAATCGCCAAAATGCAAGAAGCAGGGGTGGTGATCAATCCGTGTTTCTTCTTGGTATGAAAGAGGTCTTAACGCTGCAGTGGGACAAAAACAGGCTGGTTGTAAGTTGTAACATCTTACATGAAACAGAGTTAAATGCTTGTATCATCTATCATTAAAATATATACACATGTACATTACAAAGAAGGTCAGTTATAGTAAGTAGTTTAAATCCTCCCAATAATTGTCGCTAGTGAAACTTACCTTTAATATATTATGTAGCCACAGATAATACTGGGTGAAATTTTAATCACCGTTTCCCGCTTAAGGGGTCATTGTACTCATCATTATGAATAACGTTTACTATGGGACCAAACCTGAAATCATGAAAAAAAAATCTGCTTTTCTCTACATTTATGTTCGCACTAGCTGCACCCCGCGGTTTCATCCGCGTAAGTGTCGATCCCGTGGGAATATCGGGATAAAATGATAATCCAAAGCGTATTATGATAATCCAGGGTGTCAGCTACCTCCATACAAAATTTTCTCAAAATTGGTCCAGCCGTTTGAGCGTGAAGAAGTAACAAACATATAAACACACACTCACAAACTTTCACCTTTATAATATTAGTGTGATAACCTTCGATCAATAATAGTACTAGATGCCCGATAAGCGCTTCAAAAACGGCCCGAAAAATACGAGCACGAATACTTTTGTGCTCTTATTTCAAATTAGTATGGTCCAATCATAGCCAATGTTAAGACGTCAAAATGCCTCAGTGCGCGTTCAAAAGTTGTGTAAATAACCACCGTAACACCAAGATTTTGGAAGGAATATCTTTTTTTCGGTAAGTTTTTATCATTAAATGTTTTTCATAAAATAGTAACACAATTAAATAGTAAATATAAATCTATTAGCAAATATTATGATTGTTTAGCCAATGTTTGCGACAACGCGCCAACTATTCTAACAAACATTGAAGCATTGAAATGAAATTCCAAGAACTACGTCTAGTTCCAAATTCGAGTAAGTACGAAATTGTCAACAAAATGTTTTTAACCTTACTGCTTAGAAGTTAAGTTTCATTTTAGAATAAATATTTTTGTACTTATTATAAACATGACTTTTTATTTTCAAGTGACATTTTAAATTTATTGCTTCGATGACAGAAGGACTTAAATATTAATCATTTGCAAACGTAATTAAACTTTATGTTAGTGTGTTAAGGTTTATAATAATCTGAAGTTGTTAATATTATTGAACTTTTTTCTGTAGTTCGTAGTAAGAAATATAAATGTTTATCTTTGTGCAAACGTGGCCACTTTAGCGACTTATTTTTGTTCCTAATCATTCATCTAGTACTATTATTGATCGAAGGTGATAACTCGTCAAAATGTAGAGAACAGCTGACTTTTTTTCGCGATTTCACATTTGGTCCCGTAATAAAAGTTGTTCATAATGATGAGTATAATGACCCCAGAGGAAAACGGTGATTAAAATTTCAACCTGTATAATATCTACCTGTTCTAAGGTTTAATGCAAGCAATAAAATGAACCTAATAGCTAAATAAATAAATTACAATATTTTGCCGAATAGTAACGTAATAGCCAAATTAACCAATGCCTTATAGAAACATAGTATCAAACATTGAAACATTAGAATTTAGAGAAGAACTATAAATTATTATATTATGTACATAAATGTGAATATGTAGGGCAGGCGCTGATCACACAACATATTCAATTTCATAAATACTTATAGTAGTATATTATATTTTATTATATAATTGTTTATACAATGGTTATAGCTTGTTTCGTTGACACGTTAACTTGGTACTTCTGTGTCTAGGTTATGACGGTTGATGAGTATAGTGTGTTTTTCCTTACATGTCTTCTTTAGTAAACAAATATGGTCCAAAGGTTAGTTTCAGTCTACCTGAATACCAGTATTTTACATGAAGCTACTGCCTATCTGATCTCCACAACCCAGTTACAAGGTAATACTATCCTCCTTGGTAAGGCTGGATGAGTTTCGGGCTTTTGACGACCCGTAACGACTGTCAAAGATCTAAGAATGTCAGCCGGGACTAACGGCTTAACGTGCTTTCCGTGGCACGGAGGGGTATGTAAAGATAGATGTTTTCACAACAATCTCACAATTAAATGTTAAGTTCGTAAGGTCTTGCAAGATCTTTGTTAGAACCGCATACTGTTGAAGTTACATCAAAATCTGTTTTGAATGAACTATTTAAAAACAACTCATTACGCCATATTTGTGTACGAAATGAGTCAAACAAAGAAAACACGCTTTAGATAAAACAATGACGTTGATTGTACCATTAGGTACCTGTTAGTTACAGTGTAGTGCCACTAAAACAGCGGGGTAATTGCGTAACACACCATCAGTAGCATTAACTTCAATTTTGACAGTTCAGAAACATTCATTGCCTTATTAAAGTTGTTGAGCAGACAAAATTCCGAACATATAAAACAATGGTTTAGCAATATTATTCTAAATGATTCAGATTTTGGTGGATAATGTGTTACGCAATTACGGTGCTGGTACAGAAAGCCGGCTCCATATAACGAGCGAAAACAAACGTAGAATTATTCTTGTTTTTTCTACATGTGAGAACAATGTAAATTTAAATAAAATTTACTTACGTTTTTTGGCAATTTGTAGGTCAGTGTCAGGTTGTACGTTGATTATTAAAATTTTATGCTAATGCAAAAAACGTAAGAAAATTCAATTTCAAAAACCCTGACGCGTGGATCAGCACCATTCAGCGCAATTACTTTGAAGGGAACCGAATGATCCGAGAAAGTGAGACATTTAACTGAATATACGTGAAGCGTGTCTTTTTGTGCGTGCCTTTTCAGTCGTTGTTTGAAGCCGACTTTCTGTACCTATTTATTTTGTGTCAGCTTAGTACATTTACATTAATGCGGGCTGGGAGATAACTTAATGTTATGTTAACTGACTACATAGCTTGCTTAGCTAAATAACTAGACGTGGACATAAGACATACAATGGGTTGAGAAAAGTGGGTTTACTGGTCGAAAGTTTTGCCCTTAACATCACTTTTAACCAGTATGTCGATTTTGATATTACTATGAGTTGTTATTGTTTTGAGCTTGATTCGAAATTAATGCTGCAATTTTTGCTATCAGAGAATGAAAGATATTTCGTCAGGACTTGTTTTAAAGCAGGTTTAACTTATGCTGGTTGTTAGGAGAAAATGTGGTCGGAGAGACTTTTTAAAAAGCCTAAGTAAACAGTCATAATTCGAGGTTTGGCTCTCGTCTATCTTCTCCTCCAATATTGAACCAATTTAAAAGATATTTCATAAACAGAATAAGAAGGATATATACTGAGTCCCTATGTTTTCCTTTTTGATGATACATTATTTTTATAAGCACTAGAACCCTCAAAAATGCTCAAAATGGCCGCTGTCAACAGAGGGCTAGCGTACAAATTTGACAACTATTAATGAAAAAAAAAGGAAAACATTATTCTAAAGTTTGTCTAAATCGGTTTCCACGAGTTTTTAACTCAATTTCACCTCTGAATAACCCTTCGGCGATTACAGGCGAGGTGTTATGTTATGTTCTAGGTGGTCAATTAAAAACTGCAATGATTTAAAATTAATGTGTCACAAAAGAATTGGCGATTATTAAAAAATGAATGAGCAACCTCAGAAAAAAGTTCAAAGAAGATTTATTCAAAATCGTTACACCACCCTCTTAACCCACATGTCTTGAACATAGAGATGAAAATTCAAACGTGTCTTAAGTCGCAATAATTAACGCGGATATTTATCGCATATTTATACCTATACTTTGGTACATAAATATAATATATATTTTTGTAATTACCCATTTCTTCCAACACCAATCGACTGCGGTCTCACAATTGTAAATGAAGTACTGGAATATAAAATATTATGAAAATGATTGAAAGTTATTAGTTTTATTACGAACATAGAAATATTAAATATATAAAATGTTTTATTGGTAAGACTTGTAAATATTTACTAAGATAAATTAATTTTATCAGTGCCTATAATTGATTTGTACATGATCATACTAACTGAGGCATGATTAGGTTCCGTGTGTTTTTTAATTATTTTAGTTTAGATTACTTGCGAATCTAAAGTATTTTAATAAAATCCTGAAGGACTATTTAACTAACAAACAGTCAAACTCATGTCAATGACTGTTGTTTTAAAGTCAGTTAATCAAAGCAGTTAATATTTTGTTTGACTGTTGGATTAGCCTATTAGCAACTGAGTGTAAGTGAACTCTACCCACTGGTCTCGAATAACGCAAGTGATTCCATATTCCGTTTTTCTTATTTTACCAAAAAACATACAAACACGTAAATGTACGAAAAAGATAAGGATAAAAGACTGAATCACTTATAAGGCTATTATTAAGAGTATTAAAGAGAGAAAACGTTGGCGACAACATTATTAAGTCAGTCTAATTTTTATATTTGAGTTAACACTTTAGATGCGCAAGTAATCGTAATATACTGTTTGAAGGCAGGAGAAGTCGCACGTTGTCATGCAGCAAGTTAACAGCGATTTCGTCTACTTATAAACAGTTAAGGAATGTTTATATCTAAACCAAACACAGCTTATGGCATTTAAAGCAATATACGACATGCACCGCTCTATTTTCGACCAGAAATACGCATTATTACAATTATTTTAGTAAAATATTAAAGTTGCTGTTGCGATTGGTTTAGATATAAACAAAAGTTTTCTTTATACATATAAATTAGTAGTAAAATTATGTGGCAATGTTTGAATATATTATTTTTTTAGGCTTGTATTACGAAGTACAAGGGCTTGTGAGTGACGGTAGAGGGCGCCTCGGTGTCTCGAACGGACGTACAGACGCCAGCACATCAACTACTACAATCTGTCAAATTTCTTTAATAGATTTTCAACTTTATCGCCAAAGCATAAGGTTCAAAGTTGATTGGGAAAATTTATAATTTCGGGTAGCTTGTTGTGCTGGCGTTTGTGCATGAAAATTTTGTGTATGTATTTAATATATAGTTAAAAGAATGTATTTTAATACTTTACCCCCGGATTCTGAAAGCACGTTCAATCTCATGTAAACTTACAGGATTGGTCGATCCTACCAGTCGACCAATCTACTATCAATTTGCTGATAAGAGACATGTTCAGGCTTTCAGGGAGCCGGGTTTAACTATCGTAGTCTTTAACAAAATGTAACATCTATAAAAGTTTTATAAGTGTTAATAAGTCTTTACAATAATAAGTGAAGATATAGAGCATTTTATTATTAAGACTCTTATAGAGTGTATGTCTAAGGGGATTATAATTTTGGTTCGAGCGAGGCGCCGGAGCAGATTGCTCGTATATCGGGATATTGCGGGGGCTATGAAAAGAAAACTTATTTCTATATTACTTGCGGGACTCATAATAATTCTATTATTTGCTTCATCTTAATCATTACGACTGAGAGAACCAAAATCTTACGATCTCACAACTAAATAATTTGCTAAATTATTGTCACCCGGGGTCTGAAAGCCGGTTAGCAAATCTGTTGTCGAATTTCATGTTAGAAATTGTGAACGGTTGATCAAAATTAGATTGAACAACGATTTAAATTGAATTGGCCTTCAGAAGCTGAGGTGTTTCCTAATGGTTCTTATTTCAAGTCTTTTATATTCGTTTAGTGGCGTTTTAAATTTGATTTTTTTTTGGCTTCGAAGCGTTCAGTTAAAAAAATTATGGTTATTTAAAATAGTTTTAGCTTAACCGTTTTATTTGTGAAAGCTTTGTTTTGAGGTTTGAGATAATTTTGCCATTAAGTATAAATAAATCATCTTCAACCCTTTTTCTATAGGAAACTACATCTTGACTAAACTGGCATGTCCTAGAACTAAAAATTCGAAGACATGTGACATCTACCAACCTGCACTGGGCCGGGTCGTGGATTAGGGCCCATTCCCTCTCGAAGAGAGAATGTATGTGCCCCAGAAGTAGGGACGTTGTTGGCTGATTATGCGTATGCTATAGAATTCTAGACCCTATCCCACAAATATTTTTTCCAAAAAGATATTTGCTTCGAAGCCCAAAATCTAAACACTGACTTATCATTATCACCATGACTTTTGTTAAAGCATAGCTTTTTAATATAATTTAGACATAATGTCTATTGTTAAATAATCTCTGATGCTTCTTGTATTCTAGTTTATATCTTTGGCGAGTTTTTGAGTTGATGTATAAAATGTAAATGACTTGCTTACACAATGTAGTTGTGGATGAACTTGATGTTATCTACTACGATACTGCTGTTAAAGCGTGTTTTTGAACGAAAGGAAACTTGAGGGATTGTTTATATGATTCTGGATTTAAAACAATGGGTATAGGTAATCTATCAATGAATATTGGTAGCTAGTAGTCAAAGATCTGTTTGTGAAAGACCTCACATCCTGGGAAATACTACCACCGTTCATATTTCTGCCGCCAAGCGGTGCTGTTCTGGTTTGAAAGTTATGTGCGACGGTATGATGTCAGCCACATGATATTCCAGTATTTTTTTGCTTTGATATTATTTGCCAAATCTTTAATCGCGTGTTCGATTGTTGTGAATAATTATTTCGCTCATACTTAAATAAACTAACGCCTCTTCTGGCAGAATCTACGCTAGCTACGATTCTTGATATATAAACAAATCGATGGTTTTAAACTCAGGTTTTAGCTGCCAGACAGCTCAACGGGCTATCTTTCGTTCAGAAACATATAAATGTCGTGCAGATAACATGGAGTTGTTTCCAAACGTGTTTGTTGACGGTGGGTGGAGATGCAGGATCTATTCTATAATTAGGTTATGTATAGGTTAATGACAACTTTGCTGGTAAGCAGGGGCGACTTGTGAATAAATGGTTGCCGACAAACAGGGTGTTTTATTTTTATATTCCTCTATTTTGTGTGCCCTGTATATGATGACTTGACTGTTGTATTCATGGAGAACCATAAGGGAATATCAAAGCCATCATGGCTACATTGCGGAAAAGAGACGGAACAATACTAATAGCGTCGTCTCTTTTTATCACGGGAATAATGATTTCTTTAACATTTCCCTACAATATTAGTCACACGTGTACTTCACATCATGATCTTTCAGACAAAAGAAGTCCACTGCAGGATAAGAGCCTCCCAAGCATCGCCACAGCGACCGGTTCTGCGCTTCCCGCATTTTGTAGATTTCTACGACCTGCACTAGACCGCACGAATTCTCTCCCGTGTAGTTTGTGTACATACACAAAACTTACATCAAATATTGTCCTAGGTATCGAACCTTTATTTTAATGAGGCTAATGAGAAACCAATACAGTAGTGTAAAGCCAGATTAAACCCCCAGGAGGCTCTTTTATCATTCAATCAGGCTAATCATTCGATTTTTGTAACCTCCTATATGTATCCCCCTTCCCTTAATACACTATCATAAACCCTGCCTTAAGGTGGAACTAGTCGCGAGCTCGAACTCACTGGTGGTCATGGCCAAAAAGCACGCTGTCTCACTTGGCTTCGTGTCCGACAGAGAGCTAGTATCAGTGACGAGCAGTTAGGCTCAACTCACCAAAAGAGCGTTGAAGCGCAGCGCAGTTTCAGTGTCATATGAATTTTAACTTTATTTTCATTACCGTACTATAATACTTATTATCGCAACCGCTCGATAGAGAAGGCTATTCGCCGGAATTCCCGCGGCGCCGCCGCCGCTGGCATCCGCGCGACTCGTTCGAGTTTCTCATGCGATAATAAGTATTATAGTAATGAAAATAAAGTTAAAATTCATATGACACTGAAACTGCGCTCCGCTTCGACGCTCTTTTGGTGTGAGTTGAGCCTTAGTCGCTAGTTTATACGCACAACGTCTAATTCTCACTCACAGAAACACCCCGTTCCGAACTGAAAGGCGCGTAAAAAAGAAACGAAAAGTGCTTTATAAAATCGAGTTTTGTGAGAAAAAACCACTGCATAAATCAATTACAAATAAAGTTTCTCTTCAATAACAGCTTTCCCGGTACCGACTTTGTTTTGAAGATTTTACAGATTTTTTACTACTTATTTACCAAAGTTACGTTAAAAATAGCAAGAAAAACGAATCTTTGTTGACTGATAACTTTTTATTTTACTATTCTGTGTCCGTACAGACAAAATTAATAATAAATCAAAAACATATAAATGTTTAACATTGGATGCACAATGTCAGAGTGGAATGACTCCACTGTTTGACATTGTGCATGCAACACTTTCGAAATTTGTATGGAAAAAATATCGACTATTGGCACCTTAAGCAGTCCACTACTGGACATAAGCCTCTCCAATCGCACGCCATCATCACTATGGATTCGCCAAATTCGCGAGACATTTATTCTCCAACTTACCCGACTGCGTCAGAAGGGGGGACATGGTATTGCTTTTCGTAACGGGGGTGGCAAATAAAAGGCACGTTTTTACTGTAATCGAGGTCGACGATGTCTCTGTATTTCCTCAGTTTTGGCATTAATAAGAATCTGCGAAATTTCTTCCATGAGTCTCAGCTTCATCTGTTCGCTTTGTATGCTTCGAAGTAGCGCTCCTACGAATGGCAGGAATGTTTCAACGGGGTCATGTCGTTTTACTATGAGCGTGGCTGTTGCAATTTCTTCGTTAGTTTCTTCCGATCTGAAAGTTACTGTAAGATCTCTGTGTTGGTCGTCGCTTGTGTCATCATCATCCGCATCGTCACCGTCGTCCGCCTCGTCACCATCGTCGGTATAATACACCTCGTCTGAAGAGTCCAGTAGAATCGGTTCGTCGTATACAGCCGGGTGACCCTCACCGTCAGATGTTGAGGTGCCCGGCATCACCACTGAGACCGGTGAGCTACTTTTCGAAGGCTGCTCATCTGGTTCTGACGGAGTCTCTTCATCCGCTATTTCTTCTACTTCGTCTTCACTTTTATGGCCGTTCTCCATTTTTACGGTTTGGAAAATCTGGAAGTTACAAGGATTAGATGCGATATCTATACTTATCCGTAAATTATTTCGTACTTACAACAAAAAGTTCTACCCGAAGCAAAATAAAATTGTCAAGTCGCCAACGACAAAGACCAATTGGTTTTTATGTAAACTTTAATAAAAAAAAATAGATTAACAAATCGTTTTTTTATGAATGAAGGGCGTAAAACCGTAAACAATAAATTGGTACTACGCTTATCATAGGTACTCGCGTAACTCCTACCAGTATTTTAACAGCACGAGCGCAACAGGCGTAAAGTGCGTCGCTGCGAAAAAAAACGACGTCTTTTTTTTACACCGGCAACACGCAGCGCACAGATGCGTGCCGTCTTGCCGCGAACTTCCGTGACCTCCGTTAAACCAACATGCTCTGTGCGTCAAACGACCCAGTGACGCCGAGGTGAAGATACGTAACATGGGTCCACATTGTCATTCCTCACAGCATGGCCACAATTAATAATGTCTTATAGTCGCCTCCTCTCGAAGAGAGAAACGACGTACCTATTGCACTAGGATATGATTCCACAGAAATTAAAAGAATTGGTTGAATAACAACATTTCTTTGACAGCATTTTCGGTATGTGAGGCGGCAACTTCAACATGATAGGATACATTATGTCCGTAGAGTTCTGAGAACTTTTCGGCCCGCACCGACTGAGGAGAATATTTCACAAAGTCGCCTCCAAAACATTTCGAATACCGTGTTTAACTTTTAAACCATACTGCGCAGCTACACGCGCTCTCTTCCCTAAAAAGCCGATCAATAATTTCGATCCCGCCCACCTCACGTCTCACAATTTTAGGCACAAAGAAAGTTAGGTACGGCCTATTCAATATGAATTTTTAAGAGTAAACTAAAAAGTTAACACCAACCACTTGTTTCAGTTCAGTTTTCCGCGAGCAAAAAGCTTTACACCACCTTTTATTTTCCTGCAAGTGGCTAAACGAGCTGTGATTTATGCCCTGTACGATTGATTACTGTCCACTGTACCTAGTTGCAATATAGTATGCAGTTATTTACACCCCGCCATCCCTTGTGTCGTCCGGTCAGCGATGCTTATTGGTTCCTGCAGGAAACTGACAGGTTTACGGATAGATAAACCATCTTCCTACCTATAAGGTCATAAATCAGTTTCATTTAGACTAAGTTTTCGCTGTCATCGGTGAAAGAGATGGCGAGATTAAGTGACGTCACATGCAAGGTGTGATTTTTCACATAATCGTATTGTGACCCAATATTTGAAGGCCTAAACTTGGAGGTGAGAATGCGACGTTGCTCTGTTTACTAAACAAAACTCTATGCTTAGAACTTGGAACACGTTTGGCCCGTTTTTCGCGAATAGTGATCGATGGATGACGTCATGTTCGTGACGTTTGCTTATTAGGATACGTTAAGCGAGCTCGTTGCGTTGAGGCTTATTTATTTTGTTGCAGGGATCCTGAAACGGGTTTATTACTTCGGTTTTATGAACTTTTACTATCGGCGATTGGGAAGTTAGCAGTCGATTTGAAAAGCACTTAATTATATCTCAATAAAATTAATTCTAGTACCAACTCGACTAACAGGAATAGTGTAAAACCCAAGTGATCGTTCTAAATGAAAAATAGCTATATTTAATCGCTGTATTTTTGTCTGTCTGCTAATTAAGAGAAATAATAGAATCAACTCGAACTGAAATACATCGATAATCATAATAGGACATCACTATCTTTGTATTTAATTGTTGCAGTGTTGCCAATTTTAATTTTTCTACCTTATAAGTAGTAATACTCCCAATGGCTTTTCCTAAGAAAATTGTTTCATTAGAAGTAAAGACCTCCAGTTTAGCCGTGCTTGAGTGACTAGTCGCCTAGTTTGAGGGTATCAGGTAAAGAATTTTGTACAAATAAAACCACCAATTACACAAAATCGCATTTATTAATTTTTCCTACGTCCTCCTTTCTTCCCAGCTTGCGGCTTGCCAAATGTCTTAGCACCGGGCCTGCCTTTACCAGGACTCTTACCCGGTCCCCCTTTTCCAGGACTCTTACCCGGCCCCCCCTTTCCTTTGTTCGGCATCCCTTTATTGCCCTTTTGAGGCATCCCTTTGTTCCCTTTCTGGGCCTTATTTGCGTCATACCGGAGTCGTTTCGCCGCGGCCCGAGATGTGTCTGTGAGGTCATTAGCAAAGTTACTCTGTTTTTTCTTGCTTTTATTAAAGGTTTTGTTAGGTCTGTGTTGTGGCTGGTCGTCGTTGTCGTCAACGGCGCGGATTCTGCGTTGCTTCTTCTTGCGTTTTTCCATTCGGGATTGGAGAAGGGCCACCTGTTGGGTTTAATCGGTTAGTTATTTGTTTGTTTTGCGATTTGATACTTATTTTAGCTAATAGGTACAGACGCCAGCACATCAAGCTACCCGAAACTGTCAAATTTTCCCAATCAACTTTGAACCTTATGCTTTAGCGATTAAGTTGAAAATCTATTAAAGAAATTTGACAGATTGTAGTAGCTTGATGTCTGTCTGTACATATAATACTTAGTAGACTTGTCCGATTCGACGATGAAATCGGGATCGTGCAGCTAAATGAAACCCAGAATGTGATGGTTTTTTACATTTCGTTTAGGTAACATAGCACATTTGGACCCCACGTTTTGGTGTTACAGTGTGCCCAGTATATTTATTTATTGGTACGCCAGAATTTCACATTGATTGGGAAAAAAGTTAACTGGTAAAACCTAACTGTTCTTAGTATATTAATGCAGACATGTCTAATAGTCCTCCAGACCGTATTTCGGCCATTGAGACCAATCTCAACAGAGACTGGCCTTTGTCGCGGGAGATATTATAGTGCTGCAGTGCTATTCTGTAAAAATCTCACCGTGAAAACTTAGGTGAAGTGAGCGTGGAGTGAGCTGTCAATAGTGTCAATTCCTAGCAAAAACAAACTCACTTCACCTAAGTTTTCACGGTGAGATTTTTACAAAATCGACCGGCAGGCGTGTGCGCGTAGACACAGGTGCACTATTTCGACCGGATGGTACGGCGCGTAATCCGACACGACCGGAGAGACATGTCTAATTTGTACTTAGAACTCTTAGTTTCACTGCATATTGAATTTCGAAAACCTTATTCCAACCAAGTTGAAAGCTCAAAAGAGTTGGTCATATCCTTACCTTCTCCATTTCCCTGTTGACTCGTTCTTCGGGCGTGTCCTTAGGTTTGTGTTTCGTCATTGCCGGCTTCTTGCGCTTCCTGCCGCCGCCGCCGTCGTCGCCAGAGTCGTCGTCATCGTCGTGCTTGCGCTTCTTAGCTCGACCACCTTTCTTCTGCTTGTCTGCATAAGAAAAACTAAAGTTTTAGTATTGTGAGAACAAATATACCTACGATCCACAAATATACATCCAGCCATAGAACATGTTGTGTAAATTTTCATGTGTCGTATTGTTGTTGTCGTAAGTATTTTTCAGAATTCGTTGGCAATATACATACATATAGAAAGTTTTTTTTACTAGAAAAAGTAACGTAATTAAAAGTAGGGCCCAGCTGAAGTTTAAAATATTTTTTTAATGGTATGCCCAACTATTTTCGGATTCAAATAAAGGCAGCAGCCATTATTTAATCACGAGGCGACGCCTGTTGTTCGCGTATGGAGTCAATTGCATTATTTGGTATTTACCTTTATCTGGATGCTTGGTAAGCGCGAGCCTCTCTTTCTCCTCCCTCTTCTCCTTCGGCGACTGGAACCAATCCCGCTGTCTCTTGAGCTCGATCTTGGGCCCCACCTGTTCGGGCCCCTCCGTCTTGATGGCCCCCTCTAGCTTTGCCGTCTGTTTCTCCATCTTGTTCATTTGCTTCTCTGCGTATTCTTCGTCGAGGATTGCGGCTAGAGTATTGGGCGAGTTAATATTATGTGTTGGTAATATTTTATAAAAAATTGTTGTTTGGTTGGTTTTTTTTTACGAAGACATGTGACATCTGCCAACCCGCACTGGGCCCGCGTGGTGGATTACGGCCCACTCGCTCTCACCGAGAGGAGGCCTGTGTCCCAGCAGTGGGAACATTATAGGCTGATTATGTAATATTTTATAAAAATTTATATGTAATTTAACTGTTCGCTTGGTAAATATTGCAATATATATCTCTATCTGTATTAATAATAAAGTTGTAAGTTGTTGTGTTGTAAGTTGTTAGTTTGTTTGTTTGTACGCGCTAATCTCTGGAACTACCAGTCGGATTTGAAAAAATCTTTATGCATCACACTAGGACGTGAGCATAAGAAAAAAGTCAGAAAGAACGCAAGCGATATCGAATTGATAGAGCGGGCAGGTGATGCGATGCGACGGGGTGGGTCGGAGAACGAGAAATGTCACGGGAAAAATCATTCTATAATTATTGCAAACATGACTGGTATGGGGCCATTCAAGTATTACGTAACCACTACAGGGGGGCGGGGGGTCTTTGCTTTGCTTATTTTTGATGACATGGGTGGTGGAGGGGTCTGGATGGATAGTGATTACGTCAGCAGTATTTTTTTTGTTATTTTTCGGAGTTTCTACAAAATTAAGTAGATTTTGGTTTGAACACATATGGCAACCCTATTTGTCTATGCTTGAAAACGAAACGCATTTTCAGGGATTCTACTGGGACTTATAACTGCTGCTCATGAATAAATAAAGAAACCAGAACACATTGAAAAATGCATACATGTACCTATGTTTACGTAAGCATGGGAGGGGGGTAAAAGCTTTGCTTTGTTTTGCTGACGAAGGGGAGGGGGGGTTAATAATTGCAAGGAAATTTGCTTACGTAATACTTTTTTTTTTTATTCTTTATTTATTTAGGGGGTTTTTTCTACGTAATACTTGAACGGCCCCTATTCCACTTACCAATTTCTGGTTCCAGTCGAGCTAGCCTGTCTCTGTACTTGCCGACTATGTCGGGAGGGACTTGTCGTGACTTGACAGGCCGTTTCGCTCGCTTGACGATCGCCTTCACCAGCAGGCGCTCTGCTTCACCCGCCAGTGATACTGACACGCCGGCGCGACCCGCACGGGCTGTTCTACCAACCTGTAGAGGACAGAAAATAATGATTATTTAAGGGACTTACAGGACCTAAACACAAAAAACGCAAGTTTTAGAAACAATAAAAGTATATGATCGACTACAGTCAACAAAATCAGAAAAATACACTGCTAACTGTAAACTGTAAAGCGCAGGCCACACCGCCAGCTAGCGGGCTAGGCGGGCGAACATCGTTTCACCTCTTTACATATTTCGGTTCACACCGCGAGCTACCGACTAACCTAACGAGCTAAGCTAACGAAATATCCGACGATTCCAGCGAAGCTACTCGTTCACCTCGTTTGCGCGCCCGCGCTTCGCTAGCTTAGCTCGCCCGCCAGCCCGCTCGCCCGGTTGGTTCCGCTATTCGTGCAAATTCGTCATTGAAAAGCCCGCTTAGCGCGCTCCGCCCGTCGTTCGTCTGTCCGTAGTTTTCGGTGTGAACCCCATAGTTTAGCTCGCCAATATTTCGCGTAGTTTGTATAGTTTCCTTCGTTCGCTTCGCCCGCCCGCCTAGCCCGCTCGCCCGCTAGCTGGCGGTGTGGCCTGCGCTTAACCCTACACTGCTACTCACCCTGTGTATATAATGTTCGAGCGTGGCGGGCAGCGTGAAGTTGAGCACAGTCTTCACGCCGGGTATGTCCAACCCTCTGGCGGCCACGTCAGTAGCTACTAGCACGTCGACTTGCTACAGATATAACCCTACACTGCTACTCACCCTGTGTATATAATGTTCGAGCGTGGCTGGCAGCGTGAAGTTGAGCACAGTCTTCACGCCGGGTATGTCCAACCCTCTGGCGGCCACGTCAGTAGCTACTAGCACGTCGACTTGCTACAGATATAACCCTACACTGCTACTCACCCTGTGTATATAATGTTCGAGCGTGGCTGGCAGCGTGAAGTTGAGCACAGTCTTCACGCCGGGTATGTCCAACCCTCTGGCGGCCACGTCAGTAGCTACTAGCACGTCGACTTGCTACAGATATAACCCTACACTGCTACTCACCCTGTGTATATAATGTTCGAGCGTGGCTGGCAGCGTGAAGTTGAGCACAGTCTTCACGCCGGGTATGTCCAACCCTCTGGCGGCCACGTCAGTAGCTACTAGCACGTCGACTTGCTACAGATATAACCCTACACTGCTACTCACCCTGTGTATATAATGTTCGAGCGTGGCTGGCAGCGTGAAGTTGAGCACAGTATTCACGCCGGGTATGTCCAACCCTCTGGCGGCCACGTCAGTAGCTACTAGCACGTCGACTTGCTACAGATATAACCCTACACTGCTACTCACCCTGTGTATATAATGTTCGAGCGTGGCTGGCAGCGTGAAGTTGAGCACAGTCTTCACGCCGGGTATGTCCAACCCTCTGGCGGCCACGTCAGTAGCTACTAGCACGTCGACTTGCTCCTCTTTGAAGCGTTTGAGAGAGTCTAAACGTTGAGGCTGGTTCAATGCGCCGTGGAGTTCTGCTACCTGAAAGGACAGACACGGTATCATCACACTAATATTATAAAGGCAAAGTTTGTGTGTGTGTGTGTTTATATGTTTGTTACTTCGTCAAGCTCAAACGGCTGGACCAATTTTGATAAAATTTTGTATGGAGGTAGCTGACACCCCGGGTTAAGATATAGGCTACTTTTTATCCCGATATTCCCACGGTAACGAAACTTATGAGGGTGACACCGCGGGGCGTAGCTAGTAAGACATAAATAGGAAGGTTAAAATTAAACTTTATTAAGGGCTGCTTTTTCAAATGACAGATAATTTTTATTCGTGGAATAAAATTGACGTCTGACAGTTTTTGTATGGAAGAACTGTCAAAAATTCAAAATTATTCCTCTGATAAAATTATTTAGCGTTGGAAAATTCAGCCCGTAAACATTTATAAGACAGATAAATTAGAAATGCATTACCTTTACTCCCAACAAGCCCAAAGCCACATGTAACCGATGCGCTTGCTTCTTGGTCTGTACGAAGATGACGGCTCTGTCCCGGAACGTACGACACACGAGCGCCGCTAGCATCGCCTCGCGGTCGCACTCGCGCTCGCGACGGATCCTGAAATGTAGCTTATTGTTTAGGACATAAGGTTTAAACTAGATTGTGATATGAAAGCCAAAGGCAGATGTCAGGTCCTTTTATAATAGATTAATCTGTGAGACATTTCTGACAGTCGGTTTTTATGAAGATTTCGGGACTTACCTAATTTATTTTTATAAAACCGTTTATCCTTAGGTAAAAAAAAATATAGTGAGTTACTGTTTTTTATCCATTTAATACTTAACTACTTGTTGAGTCCCGCGATCGGACACGTTTATTTTTTATTTTAAAATTCAATCTCAAATCAACATTAGAGGAAAAAAATCGAAACAATTGAAGAAGATAAAACTCACCTGACAAACTCCTGCCTCAAATTGAACGCGACGTCTTTATTCGAGTCCACAAACAGCTTGACCGGCTTCTTCAGCGACACGGCAGCTAAATCCTTGACCTGCTCACTCATGGTGGCTGAGAACAGCATGCTCTGCCGCTTGGGCGAGCACTGGCGGATGATCTCCTTCATCTGCTCCGCGAAGTACTCGTCTAGCATTCTACGGGAGATAGGGGATTAAGAAAATCATTCCCACCCTTAAACCAATTTATTTGGGGTCGACGCAGCATATTATCTTCTTCCTTTGCTACATTTCTATAAACCGTCATCACACTTTGACAAGTATATATGACTATAGTCACCTACTTTCTAGCCATTTTCACACAATCTTACGAAAATGTGGGTTTAAATTATGGCTTGTGCCAGAAAAGTACCTATTTTACAACCAAAAAATTCGAAATACCTGCCAGAATGGATAAATGCTCTCATTTATCCATTCTGGCAGGTATTTCGAATTTTTTGGTTTTTGAACACTCTCCAAATTGTGTTTCATAAAGTATTGTAGAAATGAACCTATTTTCCTTTTTATTTTATTGCCACATCCTATGTCGACGGAGCCCCGCTTCACGGGGCCTTATTTCTGTGTAAAGGGTTTAAAGTAACCTAACCAAACGTAACCTCGGGGTGCCCTTCGCTTGCTCTTGCATCCTACGTCGCCAATATTTTTATGTATGTATTAACGTTACTATTTCAGGGAAACAAGATTTGGTGAGCATTTAACTATTTTGGTAGGTTAAAAAATTATTTTGGTGAGCATTTAAATTATACCCTTAAATTATTTTTCCGATAAGTTCTTCAAATAGACTACGCTGGATCGATAACAATCCAAGAGGTAGGACCTCTCATGGTAACGCTAAATCATGTAAAATGTTATCAAATTGTTATATTATTCTGACTGATGAAGACTGCAAAAGCAATCGTTTTTTTCGTTCGTTAAAGCTGCTGCTCTGGGGCTCTGTCTCGTATAGGGTCTTAGCATTATGCTGAGCGATAGTCGTTTTGCGTAGATGTGACGCAGCTCCCAAATTGTTTTTTTTTTATGTTTGCCGCAAATAAACATATTTTCTTTCTTTCAAAGCTTCAATAAAATTCAGTTCTAACAATATTATCAATCTTTGAAAAACCAACAAAACAACAACATTTTGAGATTGGCTACATAGTCTTATTTTCTGGTGGTAGATAATAGGGCATAATTAAATGGCCTATATGACGGCACCGCTTTGAAAAGTAACCGCTTTTCTATTAAAAAATCGATGTTTTGACAAACTTACCTGTCAGCCTCATCAAGTACTAATACTTCAATGGAGTGAAGTCCAAACGACGGCGTGTTCCGTATGTGGTCGATCAAACGACCCGGTGTCGCTATCACTATGTCGGGGTTGCGACGGAGCATAGTTTCCTATAACAAAGTGCGTAACTTAGTTATCATCAGTGCCGAATTAAGACTACTTGATGCCCTAAGCAATCCACGCCTGTAAGGCCTCCTATCCTCTAGTCGCCTCGTATTTTTCCAAAACATCGACAAGCGATTTGTAAAGATCGGCGCACATCTCTAGAGGGACTTTTGGGTCTTGTAATATCTTGCTGATAAAAAGTCTTGCCATTCGTGTGCTAGCAAATACAGTTTCGGTGCTGTTTCTGCCTTATGGTGCCCCCCGAGACGTGATGCCCTAAGCAATTGCTTAATTTTGCTTATGGGCTAATCCTGGTTATCATCTATTGAGGTAATTTATTGTCGACTAGCTGCGCCACGGTTTCACCCGCATAAGTCTCGATCCTGTGGGGATATCGGGATAAAAAGTATCCAGTGTCCTAATCCAGGTCATGGTTTACCCATGTGCCAAATTTCATCCAAATCCGTTCAGCCGTTTTAACGTGAAAGCGTGACAAACAAACATACAAAAAATTTCTTAGATATACTCAGCGTTTGTTGATGGCTGTCATCGTGGACAATAAAACCACTCCACCTGGGACTGGGGTGGGGCTGGGGTCTTCTTAAAGGTAGTTAGGACCCAGGTTATGTTTGTATCATAGCTAACGAAGAATAACTCAGGCAAATTTTGTGATGTTTTAAGTAACAAATAAACTGCTATTACCGTATATCGCTGGACACAGAGTTTTTCTCTAAAAACATCTGCAGCCTTTTCCCAACTATGTTGGGGTCGGCTTCCAGTCTAACCGGATGCAGCTGAATAGCAGTATTTTACATGGGGCGACTGCCTATCTGACCTCCACAACCCAGTTACTGGGTAACACGATAACCCTTGGTAAGACTGGTTGTCAGACTTTCGGGCTTCTGACTACCCGTAACGACTGTCAAAGATCCACAAATGACAGCCGGGACGAACGGCTTAACGTGCTTTCCGAGACACGGAGGGGTCACGGTATGTAAAGATGGTCACCCATCCACAGATCAACCGCGGCAAGCGTAGCTTAACCTGATCGATCGATCTGTGCGGCTTTTATTACAGAGTTTTTCTCTAAAGATATAACATTTTATCTACTGACCTGATATTTAACGTCGAGCCCTCCGATGGATAAGCCAACAGTGACTGCTGTGAACTGTGACAACTGCCTCGTCACCGAGTGTACCTGCATAAAAAAACATTACACGTTCAAATTATCTTCCAACAATGAAAGAAGAACTATGCGAAAAATGCAAAACATATAAACAGAGACTGAGCAGGCACAGCAATGTCTTAGCCAAGAGTATTCTAAACAGACAAGGGGACCTCTTAAAGTGATGACAAATCCTGAATTGGATCAGATCCTTGGATCAGAGACAGTGTAAATTTGAAGTTTATTTCACGGATATCGAGGGATATGTCATGGAGGCGTGGCACATGTCGCCTCCTTCCGATCAAACTAACCAAAAATTTAGCAATGGCTTTTGTCAGTTCAACAACATTCATTGCGTTATTTACGTTGTTGAGTAGACACATTTTTCGAACAAATGAAGCAATGGATTAGCAATATCTTTAAAAATGATTCAGACTGAGATTTATAGTGTGTTACGCAGTGCAGAGTTGCATGTGTGCATTCAGTGACTGTATCTATACTTTCTAGTGCCCGCCCCTTTTGAGCATTTGTACAATAAGATAGCACAAAAGTGTTACGCCTACTTTCTTGCGTGTGTGCCGAAAAAGCATCACGTGGGCCGTATCTATTTCTTTTGTTTTTGTGTGAGTTTCAGGAGTGGGAAAAAGGTGGCGACATTTGAACTCGAACAAATATAGAGTGAAGGCGTATCTATCGGATATCTATGGTTTATTTAGTACTGAACCACACAATGCGAATGTCCAAAAGAATCTCACACGAAGACCCCGTCTGACTAGCTTGTGGCTAGAAAGCCGATGGCAGATAAAAGAACCACCAAAGCAACCAAAAAAGAATGTACAGATTATCAAGCTAGGCAAGGAAAAGGGGGGCTGCTACAATGCTAGTTTTTACGAACCTGAGCCCCCAACTCTCTAGTAGGTACTAAAACTAGCACGCGAGTGAGTCTCTCGCCGCCGGCTGTCTTGTACAGCAGTCGCTCTAGGATGGGCAGCATGTAGGCCGCTGTCTTACCCGTGCCCGTCGCTGCGCAGGCGCATATGTCTTTACCTGAGAGATAGAGGGGAGAAATATAGAAATCTATGAAGTGTCTGGAACTGGATATAAGTATCCAGCAGCAGGTTGTGGGTTAAAGACTTAGACGATTACTGGTATTTTATTTTTATTATAAATTGGAAAAAAAATTGTGGAGAAAAGAAAACCTGAACTTGTATTTTGATTAAGTGTGAAATACAGGGTGTTTCTAAATCAAGGTACACAAAAGGAATGAGGTAAAGTTTATGTTATTGCAATTCCATGTTACATGCAATTTTCAAGATCCACTGAGCTGAGCAGAGCCACTTTTCAAATCACGAAAAAAAAATCAGCTGTTCCCTACATTTATGTTCATAAAACTCGTCAAAATGTAGGGAACAGCTGATTTTTTTTCGCGATTTCTGGTTTGGTTCCATAGTAAAAAAATATAAAAGGTGGAAATAATACAACTCACCGAGCAAAGCCACAGGTATGGTAGCAGACTGAATAGGCGTCGGATGCACATAATTTAACGCGCCAATAGCCTTCAGCAGCGGTCGGGAGAGATTCATCATGTAGAAGGAAGCATTCTGATCGTACGGTGGAGGCTCCTCGAAGAAATCTGAATCGTATTCTATGCGGGCGCCTTGTTCTACATCGTCTTCTAGCTCCTGGTAGGGTAGAGAGAATGATGGTATAGAAAAATTGGTATGATGTCTTCAGCTCCTCTATGGGGTAAATGTAGGGAAAGTTGTTATGGGAAATCATAGGGGCAATTCCCGTATTCTTAAGAACGTTCGCATTCTAATCTGTCTCATTCTGTCAAAAATATAATCAACTAGCAGCGCCCCGCGTTTTCACCCGCATAAGTGTCGATCCCGTGGGAATATCGAGATAAAAACTATCCTATGTTCTTTCCCGGGACTCAAACTGGCTCAATACCAAATTTCTGCTAAATCGGTTCAGCGGTTTAAGCGTGAAGAGGTGACAGACAGACAGACACACTTTCGCATTTATAATATTAGTATGGATTTTCCTACATGTTTCACAACTTTTTGACATTGATTCTCGGTGATATGAAATTGCGATTTAAAAAATTTTAACATACGAGAATTGGCCTTCAGGTTATTTTATTAAATGAAGATACATAAAAATCTAATTTAAGTTTTCTTATTTTTATTGCCGAATGCCCCTGCTCTTGACCTCGATCACACCTAATGGAAAGAGATGGATGAAGTCTATGATGAAGGGTTACAATTGTAGACGGGATTACAAATAAAGAAGTAGGTGCTTTAAATTTTTTTTTTGGAAATTCAACCTAAGAATGGTTGAAATTGGGGATGAAAGTTTGTTTGGCAAATTCAAAAAGACAAAATATGCTATAGATTTTTTTTTTTTGGGATGGGAAATCATCAAATAACCCCTGGGTGGAGCGGAAGGGAGTGTCAGACTCTTACTGACTAAAACCCACCCGTGTTCCTTCCTTAGCACTTTATGTTTCGGGCCAGCAGCGGTAACCCTTTCGGACAATCCCGCTGACACAATAATATGCCATAGCTTCACTTCAAATATTTCAATAATTTACCTCTTTTAACTTTTGTTTCTTAGTGAGCTTTTTCGGTTTTGTTTTGATTTCATCTTTTTTAAGCTCATCATCTGATATCTCTAGCTCACCAACATCACTGTCTGAAATATTAAAGAAAATTTAAATATATAATGTATATGACTGTACAGTCACGGGCACTAATATGTCAACACTTGGCAACTTTAAATTGCGATATTTTCACGAAATAATGAATGCAAAGTTGAAATACGACACTTTACATAAACCTATGGGTTCGAAAATACTATGTTCCTAATAATTAGTGTCCGACCGAAGCTTCGGCTTCGGCCACCTTCGGCCAAAAAAGCACCTTCGGCCAAATCTTCGGCTTCGGCCAAAAATTTGCCGAAGGTTTGGCCGAAGCCGAAGGTTTGCTAGTTGTCAAAATTTGAAATTTACTGAACGATGCTAGAGCGAGACGGAGAGTGTGCAGAGCAGCAGAGTTTCGCCGCGCCGCCGCACCGGACCAAACGAATCGCAGTTAGTAAACTAAACGAGTCAAAACAACTTTGAGACCGCGTCTTAAAATTCTAATAAGTGTTTCACTCGGCTCGTTATTGGGCTAAATCTCTAAAGCTCTCACAATATGTATCCAGTATATTCTGAGATCAAAGTAACTATCGTATTTCTCAAGGTCAATGACACCTTCGGCTTCGGCTTCGGCTTCGGCCGAAGGTTTTGGTGAATACCGATTAATCGGCTTCGGCTTCGGCTTCGGCCAGAATTGCACCTTCGGTCGGACACTACTAATAATATAAAATTTCATTCAAAAATAAAGGAGAAAATCGCCTTTGAATAAAGCCAAGTGTATACATACTTATGCTCGTGACTGTACATACGTAGGCTCGTGGCTAAGTAATAACAGCCGCAAGGGTCGATCGATCAGACTACACTTGCCGCGGTCGGTCCGTGGATGGGTTCTTCTTCTATCCATACCATCTTTACATACCGAGACCCCTCCGTGCCTCGGAAAGCACGTTAAATTGTTGGTTCCGACTGTCATTCATTCGTGGATCTTTGAGAGTCGTTACGGGTCGTCAGAGGCCCGAAAGTCTGATAACCAGTCTCACCAAGGAGTATCGAATTACCCAATAACTGGTTGTAGAGGTCAAATGGCAGTTGCACCACATAAAATACTGGTATTCAGCTGCATCCGGTTAGACTGGAAGCCGACCCCAAAAATAGTTGAGAATAGGCTAGGCTGATGATGTTGTGTATGACTGTATGCATATTACTTTTGGAAAAATGGTTCTCAGCACAGCAAACTATTTTAATTGATAAATGACCCATCTGTCTTGCTTGACCATTTTTTTCCTGAAAGGAGGTACTAATCTGTTTGCCAGGTACTAGAAAAATCTACTGAAATTCGTTATATCCAAACCCCCTCACTAATACACATTGTATAGCGTCTATATAGTTACACAACACTTTGTCTTCTTCTTTCGAAAGTGAAATTACTGACGACTGAAAGAGAGAAATTGATGTGTAACTCATTCATCTGATATAAATGTTTATTAGTAAGGAGGATAGTCAATTGTTCTCTCTGACACTGAGAGGAGGCCTGTGTCAAAGCAGTAGGAAAATTATAGGCTGATAATGCTTATATTACTGTTGTTACCTTTCCTATCAACATCAGAGTCTGTATCAACGTCCTCTGCATTGCCGTGTACTTTCACAGCGGCTCTTCTCCTTTCAATTTTCTCATCTATAGTTCGCTTTACATTACGTCTTACGTATTTGTGTAGATCATCCCATGTGTTCTGAAAATAGACAAAATAATTCGATAGAATAAAAATGGTGTTACTAAAAGTGAATTTTATTTTGAGTTAATTGGTTGTATTGATTCAATTTCACAAATTCTGATTCCAAAAATTTATTGTGAAATTGAATTTTTTTTTTTTTTTTTTTTATTCTGGCTCCATCGGTAACATTCGATGATTTTGCCAATGTCAAGGTATGAGAAGATAAAAAAAAAGAAAGAAAGAAATTGAATTGATTTCAAAATCTACATTTACCAAAAATGAACTAGAAAAGTTAAGACATCTCTTCAAATTAATAAGGGAGATAGACCATTTATTGTAAATACAAATAACATACCTTGTTGTATTCATCTACGGAACCAACAAATTTGAACGCAGGATTGAAATCTGCCTTTCGCTTAACTTTCTGTTTAGATGGTTGATGCTGAAAATAAATGAAATGTTAGATACAGTAGTCTAAAATGCATTTTATTGGTAAAATATATATTTTTAAGTCAGCTGATATTACTGCATACACTTCCTGTCTTTTAGCGTGTAAATACAATTCGTTCATTGAGAATGTTTTGTGTTGGTAAAATCAACATGCTGCTATATTTTTTAAATATTTTTTTCCGGTATTTAGTGTGTGGTTTTGAAAATAAATTCAAAGTGCTGTTTACCTCAATTTCTTCGTCCGATTCTTCCGAGAAATCTTCAACCTCCTCGCCATCTTGTATTGTTTTGATAAATTCCGGTATTTCTGTGGATACCTTCATGATTAATTTATTTATTAACACGACATGCCCATACTATTTTTGTAAATAAATGTATTTTGAGGTTATACTTCAAATCGCATGTTGCTTTGACGTTCCGTTTCAAGTTATTGTATATAATAGTAGTCTATGATATTGACAATGGCAGATTGAAGCACGATTGAAGGCAGTAGTAATCATTGAGATTATTTTATAAGTCAATGGTAGTAATAAACATAAACGTCAAAGTCACATCACCGAAAACAAACTCTGTTCGTGTAATGGATTTTTTGTTCGTTCAAAAATACCAAAATCATAAAAAAAATAAGAAGGTACATACATACCTTTAGAGAAATTTAATTATGTGTACTAAAATGAATAGTACTAAAAATGAAAAAAAAAATACAAAAACCTTCGATCAATAATAGTACATTGATCGAAGACAAAAACAGATAACTTTCTTTGAGATATTAATTTTTCAGCCCTCTCTAAAATTAGTTGATTTTGATTTTAATTATGTGACGTTTAGTGAAACGATTTGACTGATTGGCAAAAATTAGAGTTGAGCATACATGCTCTGTGGTTGGGCGCATTGGGCATCACTAGTGTCATGTCATACATGTCAACTTTTCGCAAGTGTATGGCAGAAAATTAAATATATTTCGCCGATAAATCATTAGAAATGGCAGATCTACTAAGTATTCACGATGATATTAAATTGTAAGTATATTATTCTATGTAAAATGTTAGTGTTTACCCGCAAAATCATGTAAATATAGCCTGTTTAAATTGTCACCTTACGTTTGTCTTGCACTCATGTTTTCCCTGAAGCCTTATAAAATGTTGTCCTTTAGGCTGTGTGATTATTACCAATAGTTATTTTAGATCGCATAAAAATCCACATCATCTTAAAAAAACAGAACATTTAATTATATGTTTACGTTTTTATTCACGTCTTAGAACACATTCAGGATATGGTTTACTGCAGTTAATGTCGTAAATCCAACGGAGCCGAGTCTAATTATTACGTCACGTGCATTAATTTGATGACTGCACACATAATTTTGTAAATGAATGCCATAATTACACTGTCATTCCACATGTAAGAAAATATCCTACCCACAAGCTAAGACAGTCCCTTTCTGAAGACCTGAGAAGCAAGACAAACTAGAGTCTTGTGTCTCACATGTGTTCACCAACCTACACCATGCAACTATGTTTACTAATAAAAGCACTTTGATTTCACTGGAAAAAGTTGAGGACTGTTGTATGGTAAATCAATCAGAAAGACCAGTATGTTGCACCAGTGGTCCTATTTAGTTGTTATTATGATTTATTATCAATTAAATAAGTGCTGTTTACATAATGTTAAATTTGATAGTATTTTTTTTTAGTTCCCGTCTTATTATTGCAAAAGCAACAGGGTTTTTTTTCTGCAATGCTCTCATACAGCAAAAGCACAAGCAGTGATAATTGTAATTAAAAACTTATTTGGAAATAACAATCTTTACTTTCAATAAAATATGTTCTTGTTTGATAAAAATTTAACTGAAAACTCGAACATCAATTAACTCCAATATCAAGTTCGTTATCAGTCTGCAGTAAGCTATATAAATGGCTGATCTAATCACTACCTCATCTTATCATTTAATATTTAATTAACTTTCAGATACACAACTTCAGATAAGTTTTATTTGGAGCCCACAATAAACCCCACGGAGATACTGATCATAGACCGCAACACTGGGGAGACTGTTGTTAAAGGTATGTCTATTTTATTTTTTTAACACATGAACATTACTTATCCTATCCTAACCTATGGCGCCCAGACTTGGTCTTTGACAGAGGCTCAGAAGTCCAAACTCAAGGTTTGCTAAAGAGTGATGGAGCATAGTATCTTAAAGATTAAACTCACCAACCAAATTCGCAACACCGCAATATGCTCCAAGACAGGTACTATGAATAGGTACTATGGGCTGGTATCCGCAACTCCACGTCAATGCGCGTATTTTGCGTAAGACAGGTATCGCCGATGTTGGCGGCAAGTCTGCGAGGCTGAAGTGGGACTGGGCGGGTCACACTTATAGGATGCATCCAGACAGATGGGCCAAAGTTGTCACATAGTGGGTGCCTGAAGACGGGCGTCGTCACCGAGGCAGGCCTAAGAAACGCTGGTGTGACGATTTAGACTCGTTCCTAACTGACTAGACGGAGAAGGCACAGTATAAGGAAATGGGGGAGGCCTTTGCCCAAAAACAAAAAAAAACAAAACATTGCATAACTTCCAGCTTGTATCTGCTCTCAAAACAACGAAGGAAAACATTGTGAGGAAGCCGGAATGTCCTAGAACCAAAAATTCGAAGACATGTGACATCTGTCATCTACCAACCCGCACTGGGCCCTTGTGGTGGATTAAAGCCCACTCCCCCTGACGAGAGTGGAAGCCCAGAAGTGGGTACATTATAGGCTGATTATGTCAAGATAGAACCCAGGTCCCTATGTTTAAAACCAAAAACAAACAAGGCAATAGGTACAACTTAATAAAAATAGAAAAACATTTAGGCATTTTTCTTTTCAGATTTTAGCCAAGTCAAAATCCCCATACCAGCAAGTGCATACCGACCAGTATGTGGCTTCCTGGGCTCCATCAAATTGTTATCTGGATTATATTTAGTTGTGGCCAAATACAGAATTTTGGTGAGTATTTATTTAGTTACAAAAAGAAAGAAAGAAAGTAAATACGTTTATTTATGGTAAACATGACACACAGAAAGAACACAAATACATAAAAACTGGCCAAGTGCGAGTGGGACTCGCACACGAGGGGTCCCGTACCACAAGGCAAAAACGCCGAAAAAAACACGTTTGTTGTATGGGAGCCCCCTTAAATATTTATTTTATTCTGTTTTTAGTATTTGTTGTTATAGCGGCAACAGAAATACATCATCTGTGAAAATTTCAACTGTCTAGCTATCACGGTTCATGAGATACAGCCTGGTGACAGACAGACAGACAGTGGAGTCTTAGTAATAGGGTCCCGTTTTTACCCTTTGGGTACGGAAACCTAAAAAGAACAAGTTGGGGGAAAATATGCGTCACATCCATGCAAAACCGCCATCGCTCAGCATAATGCTAAGACCCTATGCGAGACAGAGCTCCAGCGCTGTTCTCAGCGATAGCCGGCGTTCATTTAGAGTAGTCTTCCTTTTATGAGGATAAAAAGGGGAAAATGTAGGTTTGGTAGTTGGTTGCCAAGCTTATGTGTATTTTTGATCACTACTTATCTGATCTGATAATAGTTTTTGATAAGGAAACTAATTTTCTATATTCTCTGAAAAGTGTATTTTCTGTTTTTGTGAACTATTCTCAAAAATCTGTTCAGATCTTTCCTCAAAAGACCATTTCAGACACTAATCTACATGGTCCTCACATGATCTGCCGAAGATTATGCTTTGAAAAAGACTGACTAAAGTTTCTTTCGGTGTTTCTTCATAGAATAGGAAACACTGACCTTATTTAGTTTTTAAAAATATTATTGACATGTAAAAGTGTGTGTATAACTATAAACCTACTTATGTTATGAAATATAAAAATAATTAAATATTTAACTTCCATCCTGCTAAATTTTTCAAACAAGAAGGCTTTATTCAGTATGCAACATTTAGCTATTTATGTTGCTAAATGTATAAAACCTCTCACTAGAATATATGATGTATACCATGTCCACAGATGGGCAAGCTCAATGGTCATAACATATACCAGTTGGCGGGCGCCGACATCATACCGTACGCGCGCTCCAACACACATCTCACCAATAAACAGGTAAGAGTTATAAAAATTTGGAAAATACAAAAGTGCTCGACTCAAAATGCTCATTTGATCATATAAAACACCATAGATATATTGTACTAGCTGACCCGGCAAACGTTGTTTTGCTCCTACACTACTCCTACCCAACTCCTACCCTACTTCTACCCTACTTCTACCCTACTCCTACCCTACTCCTACCCTACTCCTACACTACTCCTACCCTACTCCTACCCTACTCCTACACTACTCCTACCCTACTCCTACACTACTCCTACCCTACTTCTACCCTACTCCTACCCTACTCCTACACTACTCCTACCCTACTCCTACCCTACTTCTACCCTACTCCTACCCTACTCCTACACTACTCCTGCCCTACTCCTACCCTACTCCTACACTACTCCTACCCTACTCCTACACTACTCCTACCCTACATCTACCCTACCCCTACCCTACCCTACTCCTACACTACTCCTACCCTACTCCTACACTACTCCTACCCTACTCCTACACTACTCCTACACTACTCCTACCCAACTTCTACCCTACTCCTACTATAAAAAAAAAAAGTATCTTATGTCCGTCTCCTGGTCCTAAGCTACCTCCCCACCAATTTTCAGCCAAATCGGTTCAGCCGTTCTCGAGTTATAAGTGGTGTAACTAACAGACTTTCTTTTATATATATAGACTAGCTGACCCGGCAAACGTTGTTTTGCTCCTACACTACTCCTACCCTACTCCCACACTACTCCTACCCTACTCCTACACTACTCCTACCCTACTTCTACCCTACTCCTACACTACTCCTACCCTACTCCTACACTACTCCTACCCTACTCCTACACTACTCCTACACTACTCCTACCCTACTTCTACCCTACCCCTACCCTACCCTACTCCTACCCTACTCCTACACTACTCCTACCCTACACCTACTATAAAAAAAAAAAAAAAAAAAAAAAAAGGATCCTATGTCCGTCTCCTGGTCCTAAGCTACCTCCCCACCAATTTTCAGCCAAATCGGTTCAGCCGTTCTCGAGTTATAAGTGGTGTAACTAACAGACTTTCTTTTATATATATAGACTAGCTGACCCGGCAAACGTTGTTTTGCTCCTACACTACTCCTACCCTACTCCCACACTACTCCTACACTACTCCTACCCTACTTCTACCCTACTCCTACACTACTCCTACCCTACTCCTACACTACTCCTACCCTACTCCTACACTACTCCTACACTACTCCTACCCTACTTCTACCCTACCCCTACCCTACCCTACTCCTACCCTACTCCTACACTACTCCTACCCTACTACTACTATAAAAAAAAAAAAAGGATCCTATGTCCGTCTCCTGGTCCTAAGCTACCTCCCCACCAATTTTCAGCCAAATCGGTTCAGCCGTTCTCGAGTTATAAGTGGTGTAACTAACAGACTTTCTTTTATATATATAGATTAGTTAGTTTTTTATTAATTACTAGCTTCTGCCCTCGACTTCGTCCGCGTCAAATTTCACCCTCTTAGGGGTGGAATTTCGAAAAACCCTTTCTTAGTGGATACCTACTCTTCACAAAGAACACACCCTCCAAATTTCATGTCTCTAGGAGCAGCGGTTTAGACTGTGCGTTGATATATCAACAATCAGTCAGTCAGTTTACCATTTTATATATATAGATAACATTATTATTTATATATTGGAACAAAAGAGCCATTTTCAATAGGGTTCCTTGGGAGGAACCCTATTGATAATGGCTCTTTTGTTCTTTTGATGTGACTCAAACGAATCTTTAAAAAAAAAATTATTCAATTTATTGAATTTTTCGCAGGCTACAATGTTTCAGGTTTCACACTTGGTTGACGGGATTTTTTTTCGTTTCTACTGCATTATAACAATTTTTGAAAAGTACAGAATTAATCTCCGTTAAATTACGAGTATCTATACAATGGTATATAAATAAAGTAGTTTCTGTGTACTAGCAGGAGTAGAACAATAGAAACAGTCGCAGAAAGGAGGCAAAAAAAAATTTTCGGTCGTAAAGCACTCCCTAATAATGCTTCGCATTATGAGTCATGCTATAACTTGCTTTCCTAGACCGCGACTTCGTCTAGATGAAGGTCGGAAATTATCCTACGGGAATGTAATCATCATCCACATCCAGACTTAGCCGTGAGTGAACAGGTAAGCATAGGCCTCCTTTCTCGTGCATATCCACGCTCCTGTGCGAGCCTCATCCAGTTTCTACCCACGATGGCAACAATGCCATCAGCCCATCTTGCCTCCAGACGACCCACACTCCGTCTTCCAGTCCTTGAACGCCACTCGGTCACTGCCTTACTCCACCTGCCATCACTGCGCCTTACCAGTAAATAAAAATAATCGGGATAAAAATTACCTTCTGTGTGTATAATGTAATGTGTCGCAAAAACCGAACGGTTAATTTCGTCAATAAAATTGCGAATAACTTGACAAGCTTTTTGACGTCATGGTTTGCGCATTGATAACGGTTGGCTGTTGCGTAACGTGTCATAGGTTCGACTGAAAAATTACTGAGTAAAGTGTTATTTATTTTTTACTGTTTTCTTGTTATTAACAATTGACTTAATATTGTTTTGCCAACAGATCGAAGACAACAACACATACGAGCGCATGATCCGCCTCGCGCTCGACACTCCCGGCATCTACTTCTCATACAGCTACGACCTGACGCACTGCCTGCAGAGGCTGCACTCTGTCACGCCCGACTTCCATAGGGTAAGACATGACAACATCTGCCTTATCTGCCAACCCTTTTCCCGACTATGTTGGGGTCAGGTTCCAGTCTAACCGGATAAAACTGACACAATCTGTCAAAAAACCTCATTTGAATTGGTCTTCCGATCTCTATGGTCTGTTTCAAAAGTATCTCAAGAAAATGTAAAAAACATTGATCAGAAAACATACCTTTGGATGCCAATTTTCAGTCCCACAATTTACCACTTAAAAACTCAGTGCTTGGATTTGATTATTTGAATAATTAAATGATACATTCTAGTTTTCAATCAACTGTCTAATGAAAAACATCTTTATTTTTCATTTGACAGTTGAAGTTAAGTTGATAACCTTAATTATCGTCGATGATTTTTCAATTACAATTTAATAATGTTTAAAACGTGATAGATATAAAGTTAAAACCTTCTAAATACTGATGAGTGTGTTACCCTTTAGTGAGTGAATGTCTAAGCATTGAGTTCGAACATGGTTTGTTTACACTTTTATCAAATACTTTTAGAATAGACTATACAATACAACCCAGTTAATACTTGGTAACACCATACCCTTTGGTACTGGTTGTCAGGCTTACGGGCTTTTGAACCCGTAACGACTGTCATAGATCTACGAATAACAGCTCGGGCCAATAGCTTCACTTACTTTCCAAGGCACGGAAGGTCGGGTGGTCGCAAACCAGACGGGCGTTAGCCCTAGCACTGCAAAGGAAGAATTGGCCAGTCAAACAAGGTGTTGGGTGTGACTGTCCAGGATGCGCCGAGCGCTCGGTTCAGTTGAGTAACAGGCTGAACAAACTGTACTACACTTCATGCATCCCAAAAACCAATTACGTAGCCACGAGCCTATTATCAATACAGTTCATCATCATCATTTCAGCCAAAAGACGTCCACTGCTGGACATAAGCCTCCCCCAAGCACCTCCACTTCGACCGGTTCTGTGCTTCTCGCATCCAACGGGTTCCTGCGACCTTCACAAGGTCGTCGGACCACCTTGTGGGAAGCCTTCCAACGCTACGTCTTCCGGTACGCGGTCGCCACTCCAGAACCTTTCGGCGCCATCGGCCATCTGTTCTGCGAGCAATGTGCCCTACCCACTGCCACTTAAGTTTGGCAATTCTTCGGGCTATGTCGGTTACCTGGGTTCTCCTGCGGATCTCCTCATTCCTCAATACAGTTACTTATAATAATATTGTTTGTTTCCAGATGTCCATCACAAACCGAGCCGACCCTCGGTTCCTGTGGAACGGGTTCCTTCTCCGAGACTTCTCACATCATCAGTACTCACGGTTCACGCTGCCACTCATACAAGGGTGTATCCTTTTTAACGTAAAAATACTTTTTGAAGCGTGTTATGTTGAGACAATAGGGTACTGTCACCAGTAGATACTAGGCCACATGACAATGTATAATAACAACACATGTGACCAATGAAGATTTATCAAAAAATATATAAACTGGAATAAAAAAACAAAAAGCATGATCAACCGAAAATTATGGAACAGCTTACTTTGAACCATTATCATCACACACATCGTAGAAAGGTAGTAAGTAGTTTTTTTATTCAAGATATAATGTTTCGAAGAGATTGTAGAGTTCATGATTTGATTAAATTTTGTAACGATATTATTTACATAATTTATGCTAATATTTAAAATAATAATAATATGTACATTTATATGAAAAAAATAAGCAAAATGATCCGTGCTTGATTTCTTAGTCGCAGTCCGTGCTTGATTATAGGGCATCAAAAAATTCGTCCGCATCGCTGTCAACAGGAACAGTGCCCAAAAGGCTGGCAGCATTGCCACGTTGTATGGCAATGCTAATTCTTTGGCCAAGAAATAGGCCAGCCCTCTGGTCACGTGAAGAGTCGAATTATTTCATCGTAAAAATAATTATATTCAAGTCTACACCTCCTTAAGTCATATTTGAATAGTTTAGCTTTATAAAATTACTTCCCAATTTCTGGCTCAATGTTACTTGATATTTTTTCCTTGACTCGTACCCAGTCGTGTCTATAAACAACGTGACAGTGAACGGCAACCAGCTGACGTGGTCGCTGGTGTCGCGGCGCTGCGTCGACAGGGCCGGCACTCGCTTCTTTATGAGAGGGGTCGATGCTCAGGTGAGTTTAGAAAATATGAAGCCCTCAGGTGTACCTAATTAGGGCCAAAGACCCTTTACTACACTACTTTGTATAAACTGAGGGCCCACAAGCAGTGATACTGAGTTTTTCCCTAAAAAAGACTAATTTTTTTTTTGTTTTTTGGGACCAGTTATACAAACTCTGTCCGCCAAGACTTGCGGCCTTTCACGGTCATAAAACGTGCGAGCAAGACAGACAATGTCTCGCTCCCACGTTTTATGAAGCTGCTGCCAGATACGTCGGTTTGGCATCGCCATCGCCGCATGCGCACTACGCATCACACTGACGTCACGCAAAATCGTGCGCTAGCAGAGTTTATCGCGTGACTAGCATATACATATACAATTTCCCGGCATCACTCGTCGGACAGTTGCCCACCAGACACGATACCCGTCTGGTCGGAGGATCCTCCCTGTTCTATAGAGGATGAGTGAACTTTACACCCTGTTCCTCATCACACTAATATTATAAAGGCGAAAGTTTGCGTGCGTGCGTGTGTGTGTGTGTGTGTGTGGAGGTGGGGTGTGTGTGTGTGTGTGTGTGTGGAGGTGGGGTGTGTGTGTGTGTGGGTGTTTATATGTTTGTTACTTCTTCACGCTCAAACGGCTGGACGAATTTTGATAAAATTTTGTATGTAGGTAGCTGACACCCTGGATTAGCATATAGGCTACTTTTATCCCGATATTCCCATGGGATCGACACTTATGCGGGTGAAACCGCGGGGCGCAGCTAGTACAGTCAACAGCAAAAGTAGATGATCAAAATCAGAACTTCAATAGGAGTCAAAACTGATCACGAATATATGGCAGCTGTACTAGTAGTAAATGTTTGGTATAATTTACAATCACATACTTTTGAATCACTTCGAAGCCACACAGTTCTGACGCGAACTCCGTTCATTAGTATTGAATTTCTGATTTTGACCATCTACTTTTGCTGTTAACTGTACCTCTATAATTCAATTTCATTTCTATAATAACAAACTCATGTCCACAGGGCAATGTCGCGAACTTCGTAGAAACAGAACAGATAATCGAACGAGGTGGTGAGAAGTCTTCCTTCGTCCAGACCAGAGGTTCCATCCCCCTGTTCTGGAGCCAGTACCCTAACATCAAGTACAAGCCGGCGATGGAGCTGTCGCACGAAGACCATGTGGCCGCGTACACCAAGCATTTGAGGGACCAGCAGCAGAGGTACGGGAACCAGGTGCTCGTCAATCTGGTGAGTGGAACTGAGGAGACACTTGGGTACACAGACCCCCTTGGGACTACGTGTAGGATATACACACGTTTTCAGAAATGACTTTCGTTTATTATAGCCATGCATTTGAGATAATTTTCAAGTTATGGAACAACAAACTTAATGTCATAATTCTATTTTAATTTTTGACTATTTAAATTTTTACTATTTTTTCTTTTTTAATTTAATTTTGTTATTGTTCTTTATTTTCATCTCTGGAATCTGGAACGCTGTCGTCTCCCTCTTGGAGGTGGGCGTTAATAGCTGCGACACAGTTTTGTAACTCGTGCAGCTATTTACGTACGCAATCAATTTGTAAAATGTGTTTTTGTTCCAATAAAGATTTATTATTATTATAATTAACAAAGTTCAAATTCCATTGCAACCAAAAACTTATTTGGGACTTTTTGTTACAAATGGTCACTCACATCACAACACACAATGATGATGATTGTGATGATGTGTGGTCGACACATCATCTCAAGCAGTTCCTCAAGGAAGGGTTCTGGCCGAAGGGTGTTGTGTACCGCCGGTTTCGTGGCCGGCTACATGACACCAGTCAGCGAAACACGACGCAGACACTTCGTGTGCGTTAGTTTTTAATGTAATGATAATGTTATATGTATTTATAGTATTTTTAAGTTATATTAATATTTTATTGTAGGTAATATGTGTTTATATGGGCCTTGCCATCTCCCATTTATAGTGGCATTAGCTGTTCCCCGCGGTGTCACACGCTGCGCGGCTCCTAAGGGTCGTAGCGTGATGTTATATAGCCTATAGCCTTCCTCGATAAATGGACTACCCCAACACTAAAAGAATCATTCAAATCGGACCAGTAGTTCCAGAGATTAGCGCGTTCAAACAAACAAACAAACTCTGCAACTTTATAATATTTATAGTGGCATTAGTCAGATTAAATTACATAGTAAAATTATAACAAAGTAACACCAGATGGGCAATTCCCGTAATTATAAGAACATTCACAGTCTGATCTCAGTCTCAATCTGTCAAAAATACCTCTAAAATCCCAAAATTTTTGACAAGTGGTTCACATTGATTGTCGCTGAGATTCCGACTACTTTTTACCGTTTTTAATTACGGGAATTAGCCTTCAGTTTTGTACCGACGGACGCCAGCACATCAAGCTACTATACAATCTGTCAAATTTCATTAATAGATTTTCAACTCTATCGCTAAAGCTGAAGGTTCAAAGTTGATTGGGAAAATTTGACAGTTTCGGGTAGCTTGATGTGCTGGCGTCTGTACGAAAAGACGGGTGCGCTACTACTTGCAGCACATACTGAACCCCCTTTTTATTTCTCAGATCGACCAGCACGGCAAAGAAGAAGCTCTAGAGCGAGGCTTCCGCGCCGCCGTCGCCGCGGCCGCTTTACCGGGCGTCAGATACGAGCCCTTTGACTTCCACGCAGAGTGCCGCTCTATGAGATACTACCGGTTAAACGTGCTCATAGACAGGATAGCACACGAACAGGTATGAACAACTGCCGAACTAATACGAACACTGCCGAACTAACACGGAAAGGTACGAATAGAAATAGACTTCCATGTGGGTCAAATGGATGGCCATGAGACACGAACACGTAAGTTTCTTGATGGTCGGCGGGGGGCATAAAAACGATGATTTACGAAGTTTCCCGAGCGTTACCGACAGACAACGAACGAGGTTTCCGTGCCGCTGTCGTAGACAGGTTTGCGCACGACCGCACGTAGAGTGCGTTTCAACAAATAGTTCCTATTGCTATAATGTTGGTTCCCCTGTCCGTCGAGATAGTAGATGTGGGGAGACGATTCTGCAGATTTTAAAGTTATTTATCACGTTAGATTTTATAAAAGCGCAGTTCGGGCCCAAATGGGGGTAAAGTACTTTAAATGTTAGATGTGATTAATGATGATCGATTTGTTTTCGTTACAATACACAACTTTCATTGACGATATTATATTAAATGGATTAGAATATAAAACATTTTTCCACACAGGGGTTCATAGTGTTAGTAACAATTTTACTTAACTTTTTCTCGTTCTCATTTACCGTGAGGGCTTGTTTTAATATTAACTAATTTCCAACAGACAGAATTCGGCTACTTCCTCTCCCGAGGAGGCACGGTCCTGCTGCGCCAGAGTGGAGTATTCCGAACCAACTGCGTGGATTGCCTGGACAGGACCAACGTGGTGCAGAGTCTGTTTGCCAGGTAATGCGATCTTTTTATTAAACGAATGAGCAGCACGTGTAGCATGAACACCATAGACACGGTGCAGTGGTGGCCCAGTGGACACGGCCGCGACGTACGAGTTGTACGTCTGTCTGTCACACATATCAACTCGGAAAGGGATCGTCACCGTATCGCCTTTCGCCTCGACGTCAACCTAACGTAAGCACATAACCAAAGCGGATCAGCTGCTCCGATACGTCGACTCTGCTACGGCTAGGCGACGCCGCGCTTACGCCTCGCCGACCGCTGGGTGATGTGCAGCAGGCAGGCCGGGGGGGGAGGGGCGAGGGGGGACGGAGAGACGTAAGCTCGGGTACTGGTAGTTAGGTAGGTAGTAGGTGGTTAGTATAGTGAAAATGTAAACAATCAGAATTTTTGATGTTTTAATTTGTTCTACGAACATGTGAAAATATTATTATTGTAAGTTAATGAGGAATGTTAAACAAAGAGGTATCTAGGTAGCCTAAAGATTAAAGGTTTGTTTTCATTTGTTAATTACAAATGACGGACTTTAATATTCATTGTCTATCTACCTAATTGACCGTGTAATCATACGCATCAAACAAGTTATATTACGTGGTCAAGAAGTAGGTAGATAGACGATGAATATAGTAGCAGCGGCAAGCCGACAACCCTAGCGGCACAGCTAGCGCGTCACTCCGCGCCGACAGCGACAGAGTTACGCGTTAGAAGAGAGCGGCAACGTTTAGGTGAATATCGCGTTAGACACTGAGCGCTTATGCGAGCTGAATTGCACTTTGTTGCTTAGTAGCAAGAGTCGCTATTTCTATTAATTGTTGCGCGAAGTGCCTCTTCTGTACTTGTACTATTTATTCTGTGGTTTAGGCGTGAAAAGGTAACATACAGACAGACAGAGTTACTTTCAAATTTATAATATTAGTATGGATTTACAGGCTGCAGCTGAACGCAGCGCTAAGGTTGTTAGCAGTCACCAGCAGCGATGATGAGAAGCATCCGTATCTGGATAAGCTGTTTAATAATGTAAGTACATACTTAAACCTACATTACCTATGTTCAGATGGCCGATGGGGCCGAAAGGTTCTGGAGTGGCGACCGCGTACCGGAAGACGTAGCGTTGGAAGGCCTCCCACAAGGTGGACCGATGACCTTGTGAAGGCCGCAGGAACCCGTCGGATGCGAAAAGCACAGAACCGGTCGAAGTGGAGGTGCTTGGTGCCTATGTCCAGCAGTGGACGTGCTTCGGCTGAAATGATGATGATGATACCTATACCTTCTAAACTTATAAAAATGTAAATTAATGTGTGACGTGTAAAATATTTTAACAAGACATGTGTTCTCAATAGAGAGAACTTACATGGACGAACAAAACTAGCTAAAACAGACAACCAGATACAGTAGTAGTTTCAGTTTTTTTTTTTTTTGTTAATAAATACAGTCAATGATCACCACTGACATTCTCGATAGGTTTGGTTGTACAGACGCCAGCACATCAAGCTACTACAATCTGTCAAATTTCTTTAATAGATTTTCAACTTTATCGCTAAAGCTTAAGGTTCAAAGTTGATTGGGAAAATTTTACAGTTTCGGGTAGCTTGATGTACTGGCGTCTGTACATATTCAATGATCACCGCTGACATTCTCGACAGGTTTGGTTGTACATTTATTCAACAACTAGCTGTGCCCTGCGGTTTCACCCGCATATGTTTCGATCCCGTGGGAATATCGGGATAAAAAGTAGCCTATATGTTAATCCAGGGTGTCAGCTACCTCCATACCAAATTTTATCAAAATTGGTCCAGCCGTTTGAGCGTGAAGAAGTAACAAACATATAAACACACCCCCACACACACTCACAAACTTTATTATATAACGATATTTTAAACAACACAAAGTTGTCTTGACAAATAAATATTATTATTATAACCCAGGTGTGGGCCGACCACGCGGACATGATCTCCACCCAGTACTCGGGCACCGGCGCCCTGAAGACGGACTACACGCGCACGGGCAAGCGGACACACTTCGGACTCATGCGCGACGGCATCAACTCGCTCACGAGATACTACAAGAATAACTTCAGTGATGGGTTTAGACAGGTTCGTTTATTTTGACTATGGTTGTCTCAAGAGCAGAGCTGGCCAAGTGGTAACGGCCGCGACTTACGCGTTGGTACGTGAAAACTATAGTTTTCTTCTAAGATCAATGTACAAAATATATCCAGAATGTTCGATGACAAACATCATTCGAAATAAGCATGCATCATCGCAAAAAAAAAATCAGCTGTTCCCTACATTTTGACGAGTTATACGAACATAAATGTAGCGAACAGCCGTTTTTTTTTTCGCGATATCAGGTTTGGTCCCATAGTAAAAGTTGTTCATAATGAGGAGTACAATGACCTCTTATAAAGAGGTTGTTAATGTTTTATCAATAACCCTGTAGAAGAGAGCTCAATGGCCTGTTGTTGATAATTATAAGGCTATAAACCTGGTGCTTTCTCATTCAGCTTATTTAAAACATCCACGGGAAGGTAGTGACCTATTATTATTTGCCAGACAAAGTTCTCAATCTATTTACAGTCAAACTCCAACACAATGTCAAGGGGTCGGTCAGTCAGAAAGATGAACCTAGTTGCCCATTCCATAGTAGGTTCCTATTTAGAGGAACGTGCAAGAAACTCCATGGACACTCTTTTAAATCAAATTATGGTTACAATTTGATAATTTTTATGTCCAGGATTCAATCGACCTATTCCTGGGTAAATACGTGATCACTGACGGCGAGGGCAACACGCTGCCGTGTCCGCTTCGCCGGGATAGAGACTGGAAATACCTTACAGTAAGTTAAAAAAAAAATACGCCATCTTTACTATGTCTACCACAAATCACAAACTCAAACTCAAAGCATTTATTTCAATTAAACCTTGTACAGGCACTTTTGAATTGTCAAAATTAAATAGTCTTTAGTCAGAAAGTTGAGTAGTTGCCCATTCCAAAACGTAGATCTCTATGGAGAAGAACTGGCAAGAAACTCCATGGACACTGTTTTAAATCAAGATATTACAAAATACTGGGTACATTACAAACATTACAGTAAGATTAAACTCGTTTATAATTATTTGGGTGTTATCCTTTTTTTTTTTGCTGTTTTAAGATTTTGTCTGCGTAGTTGAGCTAACCGTTGTGTATTCAATAAACGAAAACTTCGGTCTTACTCTTAGGGCAGCTAAAAAGAAAAAAAAAATAAACATCCGAATGGAGAACCTCCTCCTTTTTAGAAGTCGGTAAAAAAAAAATTACCCCGACCGTGAATAAATATGTAAAAAATTTGGAAAGGCAAACGTTTGACAAACTGCTGCTTATTATGATTTCTTGTGTCTCCTAGTTCCCATCAGTCCTGCTGGTAGCGATGTCAATGTTCTGCGCGAGCGCAACTCTGCCGCAGCGCTACACTAGCGAAGTGTTGCTGTACCTTATGTTCTGGGGCGCCGCCGTCACTGCGACACTCACCTTTATATTCAGGTAAATAATGAACCACTAGGTTCCGCCCGCAGCTCTGCCCATGTGGGTTGGGTACCTGGTAAGCTAAGCTATTTTTCGGTAGAAAAAATATCCAGCTTCACTCTTCAGGTCTTGCTCTGAGCCTTTCGAATCGGTTCAGTGGACAGCAAGAAGTAACAAATGAATAGAAAAAACACTTTCGGATTTATGAAGCGGTGATGGAAAACATCGTGAGGAAACCATGTCCTAGGACCAAACATTCGAAGACATGTGACATCTACCAACCCGCACTGGGCCCGCGTGGTGGATTTCGGCCCACTCTCTCACAGAGCCGGTGTCCCAGCTGTGGGATTGTTAAAGGCTGATTATGTTTATGGATTAACTAGCTACGCCCCGCGGTTTCACCCGCATATGTTTCGATCACGTGGGAATATCGGGGAAAAAGTAGCCTATATGTTAATCCAGGGTGTCAGCTACCTATATACAAAATTTCATCAAAATTGGTCCAGCCATTTAAGCGTGAAGAAGTAACAAACATATAAACACACACACACTCACAAACTTTCACCTTTATAATATTAGTTTGATGATACTACCATAAATCCGAATGTGTATCTTACTCGTGTGTATATTGATTCGCCCAAAAGTGTGTAACTCAGTAGCATATGTTTGTAAACTAACTTTTACATCACGCTTATTTTTTTGTTGTTGAAATTAATTGAACAGTCTTTCAACAATTGAAAAATCTTAACGAAACCTTGGAAACCGTGACTATAATCCATCACCCTAATACAATTCTCAATCATTTTAAAGGATATTGCTAATTCATTGCTTCATATGTTCGAAAAAATAGTCGTCTCAACAACGTAAATAACGCAATGAATGTTGTTGTACTGTCAAAATGAAAACCAATGCTACTGTTATTGAGTTAAAAAAATCAACATCAAAAAAATCAAAAATGTTTTATTTCGTTATTACACATTGTAAATTATACAGTTGGTGGCGTCTTCTTTTAAACATATAAATGCCAGGAGGCAGGTATTAATTAGTGAGTTACGCAATTACCCCACTGATTTTTTGGGTTCCGTACCCAAAGGGTAAAAACGGGACCCTATTACTAAGACTTCGCTGTCTATCCGTCTGTCCGTCTGTCTGTCACCAGGCTGTATCTCAAAAACCGCGATAGCTAGACAGTTGAAATTTTCACAAATTATGTATTTCTGTTGCCGCTATAACAACAACAATTAAAAACAAAATAAAATAAATATTTAAGGGGGGCTCCCATACAACAAACGCGATTTTTTTGCCCTTTTTTGCTCGATATCAATAATGGCAACAGGTAGGCACTTGAAATATTCACAAAATACTCAGTTGTTAATAATAAATAATAAAATAAATATTTAAGGGGGCTCCCATGCAACAAACGTGTTTTTTTTTGCCTTGTGTTACGGAATCCTTCGTGTGCGAGTCCGACTCGCACTTGGCCAGTTTTTCTTTGTGTTATTTTTGATGTAAATGTAATTGTCCCAGGCACGGCAAGGAGTTCGTGGACTGGCCGCGCCTGGACGCGGGCGGACTCGCCGCCGCGCGCGCCCTGCCGCCGCCGTCGTCCTTATGATCGGAGACCTGCCGCTCGTAGTCGTCGTCTAACATACTTCCGTCTCCTTCTTACGTTCCCGTTTGTGTGGTGAGCGAGTGAGATAGCTAGCTATTAGATGGTCTTTTGTACTGGTGTTGTTTTGTTAGGAAGCGTGTTTTGTCAAATCTTGGGTTTGATTGGTTGACCAATTAGAGGATAATGTTAGTAGATAGTATTCTACGACCTCAGAGTAATTATTAACATTATTATTAGGTATGAGCCTGTGCAGGGCAAAGGCCTCCCTTCCGTCTTTCCATTTTTTCCTGTCTCGTACTAAGAAGGGGTTTAGACAGTCAAACCCATCACGCTTGTCTAATGCGGGTTGATGGATGAGCAGTAGACCTCCTGACTGGGTCCATAGGCCAATAAATTCATAGAACAGTCTAGACCAACGGCTTAACGAGCTTTCCGAGCCACGGAGGGATCTTGGTATGTAAAGATGGTCACCCATGTACGGACCAACCGCGGCAAGCGTAGCTTAACCTGATCAATCGAACCGTGCGGCTGTTATTTCTTACCCACAAGCCCTCGCTTCGTTTATGTTCAAACATCCCCGTATATTAGTTTTATTTATTATGCCTCAACTATCGTTTACAAAAGTTTGTCAGCTATTTTGGTCAACCATTCAGAAACTAACATGAAATTTGACAGAAACGATATGTTACTAAATAATGTTTTCCGAGACTTCCGTATTTGTATAGTGTGTTAATATTGGATTGTAATGGGGTAAAATTTTAGACTAATTATATTTATCATGAAAATATTTATGGTTATGGTCAGTACGGGGAAAGGCATTTTCTGAACTACCGCTTTTCTAATGCGCACATGGACGTCCACGTCGATAAAATGTGTGGAAAACGTTATAACGTGCAGTTATAACGTTATCGTGGACGGAAATTTAGAAGCGTCTTTCTTAAATTTCCATACATTTTACTCCCCTGTGTTATCGTGATTCCGTGACGTATACATGGACTTCCACGATAATGTCGTCACGTTAGAAATTATAAAAGCGCACAATAGAGTCTTGCGTTGATTCTAAATGTGAATAAAAAAGATTTTCGCCATTTAATATAATCTTCAGTCCTGTTTTTTTGAAGGGTGAGGCAGAATCTAAAGCCATACGGAATTATAGAACTATTTCTGACAAGTTGTGAAGGAAATTGGCACGATTTCATTGAACCCCAAAAGAAAGGTATTTGTTAATAAAAGCGAAGGGCCAAATATAGTATTGTGTCGTTCTTTGGATAGTACAAAGTGTAAAAATTCCAGTAGAAATATTTATAAAGTGAGACTAAAAACAACACTAGTATAAAAACGCCATTCTAAAAACATCTTACATACGACCTTATTCTTCTATTAGGACACATCAATCAAAGTCTACCACAGTTTAAATTGTACTTTATTCCTTTCACGATAGAGTTCATTTTGTGTCTTTGACAAAGATATCAAATGTCCAATTGTACAAATATTGAATCATGTTTTCAAGTCTTAAGGAGATGATTTATTTAGTCAGCTAAATGAATTGATTGGTTAAAAAGTAAAATGTGCTATCCCGAGCTGCTATAGTAAAACTCGGGACTTGACATTGGGGCTTGCACGTTTTTATCTAAATCGTTCACATTTGACATCGAATGTTTTAAAATAAGCCCAACCACGCACGGGCGATTTCTTTACGCGACGATTTTTCATTGTCCACTTGATTTCACTTGAATCCAACTGTGTCTTTTTGACTTGCTGTTGGATTTTCAATGTTCGGCTTAATACCGAGAGTTGACAATCCAGTGCGCCGTGGTCTGTTACACCTTGGTTGATAGTGCCTATCCGGACACTGTGATACATGACCTCAAACAGCTTTTCATCAACCATTTATTTACGTGCAACATCAAGACTGCCATTGTCCTTTTGATCGATAGATTGATTAGTTTATCTGACCAAGTAAATAATTACCAAAGACGTTAGACCAAACTTGTTGCTGTTTTTGCTTAGTATGTCAATCAAGATGTATATTTATTAGGCGATTATTTGAATCTTAGCTAATTTGAATATTGTATTGTTGGAATAGTTCCCTAGAAGAGCGGTGGTGCGGCAGCGCAGTGACAGCTGTCACGAAAATGATGGCAGCGGGTTTGACTTACTGTGTCAAACAACGCTCTAAGGCCCGTATTAATAAACGTCACTCAGCCCAAGAGCTCCCACTTGATATCGATCTTGAGGTCATGAACGTATTAATAAACATAATAATTGACGTATTCAAGCTACGGTTTGGGTTTACGATATCAGCCGAGTGATGGACTGATTAATAAATCAAACTCGACACTTAAGTATACAATAGGTGCGTGTACTCAATATGCTCAAACCTGAGTGTAGGCGGTCCGTGACTTGAGGTCGTGATTAGTACCACGAAACACGGAGTTTGAAAATATTTTGGATGAAATTAATTATTATGATGAAATAGAGTTCTGTGTGTGTGTATTTTATGGTCTTTGCGATATCATTTACCAAATATCTGTCAAAATGCGTTAGTCTAATGCGAAAGTTGTATAAAATTGGTATTACGACACACCTATCCGAAAAGTAGGTAGACAAATTCAATTCAGTGAAAATATGCAAGTTAAACAATCTACTTTCTTGCTGAAAATATGCAAAAGGAAAAAATAAAGATATTATCATTCTGTCTGCATTCTTACTTTTACCATTTTTCATACATAAACTACATAAAAAAACACGATCAAAAATCTTGATAAAAATTACTAAAAATTGTGTTGCGACGTGATACTTTTTAGTACTGATCGTCCACCCAACTTTCTTATTTCGATTCAAAACTTGCATACAGCTTAATCGATATTGGCAAAAAAAAAATAAAAAAAAAATAATAGAAACTGAATAAAAACTCTTTTATCTAACAAAAAGTATTGAAAGTGTTTGCAGAATACCCAATATAGAATTAATTTATCATCATTCTCAAACAAAATTTTACTAAGCCTACCTAAAATAAAAAATATACTGGGAATTCTGTAGAAAACTATTAGAAAGTATAAAAAAAAATCCACAATAAATAATAGTTGTCCAATAAATTAAAATAATTTTAAACAGCGTGGCATTCCGAATATAAATTCAAATATAGAAACATTTCGGCGCGAAATTCAATAAATGAGGTAGGTACCTATGGCCTGTCTGTTATTGACTCTGTTTCACTAAAATATCCAAAAAACTAGACTATTGAAAAGCTTAATTAATTATTATAAACAATGCTTATTGTATTTACTGCTTAAAATAATTTTATTTAATTTCCAAGTATCGATTACATTCGTCATATTTATCAATCGAAATTTAAAAAAATAATCGTTTGGAATAATCGCTTTCGCACATCATTGCAATAAAAAAAACAATAATGGTCGGCGATTTTGAACACAAATTGAGTAGTGGTAATAATTAATACGTGCTATTGGACCTGTGTTTAAATATTACGTTAAGACCTGGGCATTTTGTGTTGTTCACAATATTTTCAATAATATTTGCCACACTTTAAATCTTATCTATAACTGTGTACTTATGTGAAAAGTAAAAATGTAGTAAACACGCACGATTGGCGCGAAACTTCGACATTAGATAGCCAAAAACTTCATTACCACTGCTTATTTACCTTAAACTAGGATAAATTCGTCAAAAAATTAAATGATGTATTATTCACAGCCCCTGAGGTGGAGTTAGGATGTTCAAAATCCCCAATTTTTATGTTTTTTAGCCTCGACCACCACTCATCAAAATGGCGAGTATCGTATGTATTTACGAACTTGAATTTATTCAAGGTAAATGAATAAACTTGTGCGATAAAGATGAACATATTGTGAGGTTTTTATCCAGCTCTCCTAATTAACGCACATTCATAAGATTTGATGGGTAGCATAATAAATATTTACATAATCAAATAAGGGTGTCGTATGTCGTCATTCTTGGGTACGATGGGACCCTGTACCGAGCCGGCGGAGGTTTGTGTGTTCGGGGCGCTTCCGAACTATACGGTTATGGCTTTCTTGAGTAGAAAATATCTTTATAACGTGATACAGCGCTATTCATTAATTTTTTTACAAAATAAAAGTATTTCAATAAATCTTACGACATACAAGAACGAAATGTGATGAATGATATTCTAAACTTCGGTCAATGTGACGTAAACGTTCACCAGATCAAGCCCTCAAGTACAGCGTCTTGAGGAGCTGAGCTTGATAACTGAGATACTGTTTTCATGTGTTTATTAATTAGCAATGATCTTGAGATGCTGATATCGTAATAATGGCGTATCAAATGATATCGCACTTAAGTACGTCTTTGAGGAACGTTTATTAATACGGGCCTAAGAAAACACACCAACTTAGGGTGCGTTCCGAGTTGCGCTGTAATCGATTTGAGCGTCTTTAAACCCGTATCGAATTAGCGTGAGCGCATCGTCATAGATGATGTCATGACATGCGCCATCTTGCGATAACACCTACCATGCCCTAAAATAATATCACGGTGAGCGCTGTCAAAAATGACAGTTGTGCCGTTTTGTTTTGAGTCGTAATATATCTCTAAACTAACGTGGCATTTTCGAAATTGTGCTTCTGGCTAGCCACCTAACCTAAGAAGAAGAAGTTTTTGGTGCATACACAAAGAAATACTGTAATAACGTTTTAACAATGTGTGAGCACTGTGAGCGCGTTCACGAGCGTTCCGAATTGTTGACAACCCTCAGCTGTCATAATCGTAATAACTAAATCGGAACGCATGTGAGATGATGCGAGTGCTGTGAGCGATTATAGCTAATTCGGAATGCAGCCTTACTTTCATAAATAACGTTTCAGTGACGTCATTCGCCGGCAAATTGCAGACACTATATGCCACCGCTCTTATTTGTTAGTCTCATGTTGTGCCTGCTATATTGTGTATATGAGTATTGTAGCGACACAGTCTTTAGCGTGTATTCTGTATAAATCTCATCGTGAAAACTGAGGTGAAGTGAGCTACCACCTGGTATTGACACTTTTGACAGATTACTTCACCTAAGTTTTTATTGTGACATTTTTCAGAATAGATTGGCTGACATTTGAGATTATCACGACATCCTTGGGACTATAAATGCCAAGAGCGCATCTTTATTCTGGTCATACAAGATTCTCAAGGTTGCTTAGGTTCAGGTATACGCCTGTATATTTGACGAATAAAAATATATATTAGCATTCCATTGATGACTAACGTATGCGATTTGTCTTACCTTCTGTGTTCATTTAAGACATCTTTAATACTCAGTTCATTTAAGAGCAATTTTTGTTTCGCCCTATTTTTGTTTTTTTGCAAGGCTCATCTGTTATCTTAGGGAAGCGAACAGAATAGACGATTTTGTGATGACATTGAATAATGCACTTTGATATTAGTGTCATAACGTGCAATCCAGACAGCGTGAACATGCTTTAGAACTCAGGGCCCAGTCTGCGTCGATGTTTTTACAAATTAGCACTTTACACTAGTGACAATAAAGTTTATTATTCATTGTCATATTTTCTAACATACTTATGAAAAGAAATACAAACCAATTTAATAAGTTTCTTAATAAAGGTCCGACAAATCGCAGCGTCCCGCGCACCGCGACAGAACAAAACGTATTGGTAACAAAGTCGTGAGTGTGCGCGTTAAGTTAAAGTTAGCTTCTATAGTATAAAAGATAACGGTTTGTCGCTGTGGTCCTATACCATGTTCCTGATCAAGGAATTGACAGTTTTATTGTGTGGTTACATTGGCGTTTGGGTTTTTGAGGTAATGAGTATTTTAAATGCTGGTTTCCGAATTTGTAATAGGGCCTATCATACGGCTCTGTAGGAGGAAACCGGCATGTCCTAGAGACCTAGAACCAAAAATACTTAGACGTGACATCTACCAACCCGCACTGGGCCCACGTGGTAGATTACATACACCCCACTCTCTCTCGAAGGGAGGAGGACTGTGTCCCAGCTGTGGGAACATTATAGATTTATTATTATTATTTATTCAGATAACAGAGATCCATTGGGTTAGTAACAATAGTCTTAACCTATGTTAGTACTTAACTAATAACACCGACAATGTACAGGTGACAAGTGACCTCACCAACGGGCTGTCATGTCTCCCGGCTGTAGCGCGTAGAATGCTGGTGGGACTGCCACGGAGTCTGTTTAGCAGCGAGGCCGCTCTCTTACGCCGTACAGCATTGAAGCAGTCGGTATGTGCGTCAGCGAACATAGATGATGCGCTACAGAACCGAGGCAGACGCAACAGCACTCTAAATGCGTTGTTATACTGGATCCGCAGAGCATTGTAGGCCTTTTGGGTGTAGCTGAACCACAGGCTTCCCGAGTACAGTGACATGCAATATGCTTTAAACAGCCTTATTTTGACCGCCGCTGTACATCGGAAGAACCGGCGGGCCAGCATATTAGCCCGAACCGACAATGCTCTTCGCTCCCTCTACGTATCTGCGTCGTCCTTCAAATCATTCGTCACCAAGTGGCCCAGGTATTTAAAAGAGTACACCCTGTGCAACTCAACAGGAATGGTGGAGGGACACTTGGTAACGGACTTGAAAACCATGTATTTTGACTTGCCTTCGTTGTATACAAGGCCATGAGAAGCAGCGTACGACTCGCAAATACTCGCATCGACCGAGGAGGCACCATGTTGTCTGCATAGCTTAAATTATTGAAACAGACTCCATCAATAAAGCAACCGACACGTGTGCTGCTGAGCCGCTCGATCAGTGCATTCACGTACAGACTAAACAACAAAGGCCAGGTCAGGCCACCCTGCCTCACGCCACAGTCTGGCCTACTTGGCTCTGAGGGCTCTCCTGCCCATCGTACACGACTCTCCTGCTTCATGTAGCAGTACCGCAGAAGTGAGACGAGCTCCGGCGGCACCGCGGTGACAGACAATTTCTGCCAGAGATCGTCGAAAGAGACAAGATCAAAAGCCTTGGACAGGTCTAGGAAACATGCATAGACAGGTTTTTTCCTGTCTGTGTAATATTATGCTGTACATGCCTATACACTCATAGATTACAGACTTAAAAAAAAAAAATATTCTCTGTAACATCTATTGCTTTAAAAAAAAGTCCTCATTCTCTTGCTCAATGCTTTTAAAAAAAGTATAAATAATTTTATTTAAAAAAATATAGCTAATAAATTTTAATGCTCTCACAAATTCAATATACTTACGGAAATGTAGTGGATAGTGGAACCCATCCACGAACCGACCGTGGCAAGCTCTGCTTAACCTTCAATCGATTCGATTGTTAGTAAATATAGGTACTTTATTGTTTCAACATCAATATTTTCACAAGATAATAAACAATTCGCAAAAACAATTTTATTGTTTCGTCCTAGGCATTGACCCTTACATCGTCTGTCAGCTGTCAGTCAGGACAAGGCGGGCCAACGACATTGACTGAATTTGGCCTTGAACTGCATAACTAAAAAAAAAACAGAGTAGAGTTGATCAAAGTTTACATAAAATATTACCGTGATGTTAGTTCAAAGGTGGTTTAACCTCCTAGTCCCAAGTTTATATTGTAACCAATTCCATAAAAGGAGGATATTTGATCCGCATGTATGTGTGACCGCATTTTTCTCAAAAACTACTGAACCAATTTCGATGTTTTTTTACTTAGTCGAAATTCAAAAATAGCATTAATTTACTTAAAAACCCAAACGCTTATGTACAGTTCCGTTTCCAGTACAGATTCTAAACGACGACTCGAGACGGCCGGATACTCCATATCCAAAGGAATAACATTGCGAATATAAATCGGTATAGCATTTAAAACCTTGCCTCTTTTAGACCACATTCGCCCGAGCGCTTTTTTTCCGTGAAGTTTTTTTTACCGCGCACTGGATTTTCAACGCTTGGCTTAGCGCTGAGAGTTGATATTCCAACAGTACGCTTTTTTACGCACGGGATGCGCTCTAATGGATTCTCAACGCCAAAAGTTGAAAATCCTGGGCGCGGTAAAATAAGCGCCCCGTCTGTAAATCTTTGACTAGAAATGTATATTTTTTATTATTATTGTTTTTTTTTTTAGAGGAAGGTCATGACATGACCGCTATGTTTTGTAAAGCGGTAGAAAAGTTCCCATTTAGATAGAGATGCTATTTGACTATTGTAATTTTTAACTATGTATCGAGCTAATCTTTAATAATTGCCTTTCTATCTACCTCTTTAGCAACTACCGCTTCCAGAAAATAAAGCGGCGATACATGAAAAAATATATTTTATTTCCGCAGTGTTATTTCAAATGGCGTGTTATTGTAATAATATTGTTATATTTTGTCATCTTGTGTAATTTAATAATTTTAATCTTGTAATTTATGGAGAAGATATTTCAATAAACAATGAATCAAATGTTGGTTTGTTTACATTTATTTTACTTTACAGTACCATGATAATCAATCAAAGGCTAGTAAAACGGTCTTAGAGGATTGACGCATATACCTAATTCGGTCTGTGACCACTGAACATGAATTGTTACAATGTCTGCAATTTGAAATGCAAGTGCTTAAAAAAATTGATAAGTACATAAAGTCAATAAACTTCGCAAGTCGTAAGAAGTCGCTAACAATAAAAAATATGTAAATTAAAGATTTTTATTCAAATGTATTCCTTTTGAATGCGTCATTACATGAACGCATTCATATCGATTGCTGTCAGTCAAGCTGTCACCGTTCTGTCTACGACCGTTCCGAAACCAAAACTCAAAGCTTTGTAAGCTCCTGCAAAAAAACCGGTTTGTTAAAAGTAACACACAAATTAGGAGCATCAGATAAGTTCAAATTAATCGAGACAATTTTATTAATTTACAATAATTGTAACCACGGGACATGGAGTAAAGAACAAAAGATTTCTTGAAACGTCACTGATAAATTATCTCGCCGATCCTAGTTTCAGAACGCAAGTTCCGTCGCCAGCGGAATACGCGAACTCGCGAAGTCGCGAACAGAGTCCACCGATATTTTATCGCTGTATTATCTCGTACGCTAATAAAATACTATTTCTAATGATAACATATTTTTAAAATTTATACAGCTTTCGATATTCTGTGACACGGGTGCGAGTTTTGTGTAAAATTAGAGACAAAAAATGTGTTAAATAGAGTGAAGGATTTTGCTTGTTTTTTTTTTGCGATTGTCGGCGCCAGAATGTCTGATGAGCTTGAAGCTCGTATGTGGGACGATGGGGGCTCCCGGTACGAGTCCAGGAGTCGTGGGCCGTATTTCGAGTCGGCCTTCGCCTCGTCAGAACATTTGGACAGAGCCCCTTTGTTGTCTGAGGTAAAACAAATTTTTTTCATCGCCCCAAAGTTTTATTTCACTTTATTGTGTCTATAATATTTCGTATTTTATCTTAAAAAGTAGTTACGTATTTTCAGTAAGTCATCTTCATTTTCCAACTAAATAAAGTATTGTATTATGGAGTTACTTAATTAGTGTTGTCTTAGAAAGTTCTTATTAAGTTATAACTCCAATATTATTTATTTAATTGCGCAGCTTTCTAAAATATCTCAAGTACCTAAATGTTGTTTTCTACAAATGCGTTCATACATTTTTAACAACAGTCATGGGTAAATCTTGCATGAACATTTAATTTCTAAAACTATTAATACTTACTAAAATATTGAATTCTAATCCATGCTTAGCTAATGTTACATGATCAGCATGAATAGGGATTTGGCAGGACAGAGAACCAAATAAAACGGAGCAAAAGGAGATATTTGCCCAGCAATACACAAATAATGAGCTACTTACCATCATCTTATTACTTAGTCAACATTTTATTAGAATCAATGAGAGGACATACCAAGACACTGGCTGCCTTACTCAAATATTGCTACAACAAATATTTGATAAAGATAAGATAACAATATGTAGACTGTGATACTTACCAAGTTTTGGTAGTTTCTTTTTTAACACTATCATAGTGTCATTACTAATATCTGTGTACTATATTTTGTTTGTTATTATGTTAATAACATATCATTATCATCTGAAACAGAGCTCTCAAAAACATAATTTCAATCACCGTTTCTAGATATAGTGATGACAGTCACCTTATAAGAAACATCATCTATTCTTTTTCTAAAACTGAATTTATCCTTTGATACAACAAAACTCTACTGCAATACCAGAACAAAGGATAATCAATTTAGTCACACTACTCTGAATTGAATGCGGGAAGCACAAAACCGGTTAAAGTGGAGGTGCTTGGGGGGCCTATGTCCAGCGGTGGACATGATGATGAAGATGACTCTGGAATTTACAGGAGAGCTTGTGGCTAAGTATAATGTATGTACGGGTAATAGATCATGTTAAGCATCCAAAACAAATTAAATAGCCAATCACATCAGGGCTATGAAAGTTACACAATTCATCATCGAGAAAAATCCATACTAATATTATAAATGCGAAAGGGTGTCTGTCTGTTACCTCTTCATGCTTAAACTGCTGAACTGATTTATATGAAATTTGGTATTGAGATAGTTTGAGTCCCGGGAAAGGACATAGGATAGGATGCGCCGCGCGGTTTCGCCCGCATAAGTTTTGATCCCGTGGGAATATCGGGATAAAAAGTATCCTATGTGTTAATCCTGGCTATAAACTATCTGTGTGCCAAATTTCATCCAAATCCGTTCAGTAGTTTGTGCGTGAAGAAGTAACAAACACACTCACAAACTTTCGCCTTTATAATATTACAAAGTCGGGTTCGTTACACCATGAACGCCTGGACCGATTTTAAGGATCTTTGATTTTTCTCCTCCCCAAATAGCAGAATAACTATTTAAAGGCGGGAAAAAATCTCGAAAAAAAAAAAAGTAATAAAAATAATTTTTTTTTTTATTCTGGAGCTGTACCTACGAAGTTCGCCAGGTCAGTTAGTTTAAGGTCACAGCTCATTAGAGGCACCCGGCACCCACCCCGCACCGCCTCGTCGCACGGCGTCCACTCGTTGTCGACAGGTGGTCCACGGGTGGACGCCGCGTTATCACCAATAAACGTCGCGCGGTCAACCAGTGGACCTCGCGTCGCGTATAACATTATCGTGTTGGCAATGCGCAGCCAACGCAAGGCAAGCATGCGAGCAGCGAGTTGTAACCGAGTGGTCCACCCGCCATCCCCGCGTGGAGGGCTTACGACCGAGGCGATCCGGTGACGCTACGGAGTTGATGTTGTGAGCGCATACCCGTACAAGTCCATATAAAGAATACCTACTAGCCGCAGGAGGCGAGGCGGTGCGGAGTGGGTGCTGGGTGGCTCTAATGAGCTATGAAAACATTGGCATAATCTCAGATTTGAATCAACATTTAATGTTACTCTGTTACATGGCACAGGAGCTAATAAAAAGATGTGTTTTAAGTACCTACACACAAAAGTTTATCAATATTCTCGATACAATTGATAATAGTACAGACATCTTATCTGAGTATAATAAAATGTTAGAGTGGCTTAAAGTAATCTAGACCATGCTGAATAAATTTAAAAGAATGAAAATTGAATACGAAAATAACGTCCTTTTTTTGAAGTCGGTAAAAAAAGTAAGTAGGTATGTATTTGATCATTCAACCTTGTATCAGGAGTTCAGGACTTCAGAAGATTAACTGAATATTAAGTTGCTATGGACTTGATCTTGGCTGTTATTTCTAGATTTTTGACTGTTGTTACGGATAGTCACAAGCCCGAAAGTCTGACAACCAGTGTTACCCAGTAACTGTGTTGTGGAGGTCAGATAGGCAGTCGCTCCATGTAAAATACTGGTATTCAGCTGCATCTGGTTAGACTGGAAGCCGACCTCAACATAGTTGATTAAAGGCTAGGCAGATGATGTAATCTGTTCCTTTGTAGGATAGGATGTTGTGTTACCTTAGGGATGCTGCACACTTGTTCAGGTGAGCAAAATCGAATATACCGGATGAGTGACGTAATTAACTAGTAGTAGGTCATTGCAATGTAACTCATAATTCATTGTTATAAAGTATAAATTAGAATGATTGCCGTGAGTTTGATAAATCTCTCGGCAAACATCCTAATCTCTACCATACCTTACCGAGTTGAGAGTTACATTACAAGGCTTACAACTGAAGCTGAAGAATAATTGATTCCGTTTTAATAGCCATAGCGGGCCCTATCAGAAAACCAGCGCTTTGACATTTATTTTTAAAATGTCGCAGCATCATGCTGAGATGAGCCTTTATTTGGCCTCATATAGGACTTTCTGTTTCATTTTCCTTTTCTTACTTTTTTTAATTTGTTTAGTTTGTGATCTTCCTGTACGAGTCGCAATAAATACTTTTTCTTTCATTCTTGCAATGCAGTAGATTAGGTACTTTTTGATTGTATAAGTGAAACTATTTTTTAACCAAAACGCGCGCGGTTGCGCTTGCTCCTGCATAGGTACTAATGAGACAACAAACAGTTTTTTCCCCACATTTTAAAAATAGTAATAAAGACATATCAAATATTTATTCCTCAATTTTCATGATTGCCTACTACTATTTGTCTCTGCATCACCCAAAGGTTGACTGGTAGAAAATGCCTATGGCATTGAGTCCGCCTCTGTACATTTATGTGCTTGAAGCCTTGACTTGTATTAAATAAATAACAATGAAACTTACGAACCATACAATATTGATAATATTCCCACAATTTAATTAAACTTGTAGATCGGACTGTTGTGACGCGCGATATCGTAATCATTATAATCTTACAATTTTCATAGTTATGATACCTAATGATCCCGCAGTGCTATTCTGTAAACATCTCACCACCGTAAAAACTTAAGTGAAGTGAACTTGAATTGAGCTGTCAATAGTGTCAATCCGTCAAAAAAGCTTCACTCCAAAGTCCAAACTCACTCCATCTTAGTTTTCACGGTGAGATTCTTACAGAAAAGTCCGGCTGTTCTACACAGTACAGTCGACCCGTACACCACTGGTAGCAAAACCAATTTTTTATTTTATTTATTGCTCTTGACCTCGATCACGCCTGATGGAAAGCGATGGATGAGGTCTATGATGGAACGAGCGAGATTATAATCTGGACCATTCGATTGAGACTCCGTACTGCGCTAGGCCAGATCAAGGTCGAAGTCACACTGACATGCGGTTCGCTGTAGGCTGTATGTTCATCATAAGCCTACCCACTGTCCACAGTTCGATATTTGCGTGTCTTATTTATAAAAAGATAACTGGAAATCTCTGTTTCTACGGAAAATTTAAAATCGGTCTAATTTGGCTGTAACACTATTTCTCGAAAATGTTAGTAACTTTTTAAACCTTTGTATCCTGGATATGCGTAAGAAGTTTCATTAGAATCGGTTCATTCATTTCGAAAAACAAGGGCTTGAAAAGTTGAAAGTTTGTATGAAATGCCGTACGGCGTAAACGCTCTTTACTCGATCCGCAGCGACTCTCATCCAGCTGCCAGCCATATAAGTGAAGGACTGCACCTACTTAATACCCCCCCTTCTTCTCCCCTTATGTGTCCTAAATAAATATTGTCGCTCCATCTTGCCTGAGGAGGTCCCAGAGTCCCAAGTCTCAACACCCTACTTTGACGAATTGCGCTCAAGCACACGTCTCGATCATTATGATACGAAACACATGGATTCATAAATAAATGAATGAATGAATAAGAACTATCAATTAGGCGTAGAATAATGACCTACTAGGTAAATGGAATGTTTACAAATTAAGACATTAATACACGGAAAATATAAATAAATATGGTAATTAGTAACACTGCTATTTAAGCATAGTTTAAATAAAAATAGCTAAGATGGACTAATTAACATAATTACTTACATCGTATTTGAGGAAGTTTTTCGTATTTTGGGCGTGTGTAACAAGACAAAAATAGTTAGACTGATGAGTACCTATTTCATTCCCTGATCCTATAGCGCCGAAGCGAAGCGCTCGGAGATCCAGCCAGCAGCGGTCCCGCACGTCGATGTCTCGGTGGTTCTCATGTTGCGTGTCGTACAATATAGGTTCTCGAATTCATCTAAAGATATTTTTAGCTAGCTTCCATAAAGATTAAACGTCATACATACAAACATATTTACCTACTACATTAGAGATGGTCCGATGCATCCTGGTTTCCCGCCCAACCGCCATTCTCGCACATAACATCATAATCAGCCTATAATATTCCCATTGATAGGACACAGGCCTCCTCTCGGTGAGAGGTAGTGGGCCGTAATCCGCCACGTGGGCCCAATGTGGGTTGGTAGATGTCACATGTCTCCGAATTTTTGGTTCTAGGACATCACAATCGATCGGTCTCACGATGTTTTCGTTCACTGTTTTTAGAGCAGTGGTGATGAAATAATTTTGGTACCAACACTCCATACTCTACTAAATTTTCGAAGCATCTAGACACCTCAAAAAAAGAACGAAATTTAAAACGAATCACGCACGTGCAGAACGGAAAGCTCCGTAGCCTCCTAACATAAAACGTGGAAGCTACAATAAAAAATAAAACGCTCGTAAGAGACTCCATTAACTTTTAAAGATGCATCGTAAAGAAAACAGGTCACAAAACTTTCATGTTACATGTTGCTGAAGCAACAACCTACATCTAAGTCTAATACTAGTGTCTGCCCGCGGCTTCGCCCGTGTGCTTGTCGGATATTATCCCACGGGAACATGCTACCGGGACAAAAAGTAGCCTATGTCCATAGGCTACTAGCCCCGGTATCACGTTTTGGGAATTTACCAAGGAGATCGAGATAGCTAATGGCGTCCGGGGGAAGGCCCCAGGATACCATCTTTCTCCTTGCCAAATTTTATCGAAACACGTTCAGTGGTTTAGGCGTGAAAAGGTAACATGCACTCAGATTTTTATTTTTTTTATTACTTTTAAGAAGGCTTACAGACTAATTACAAATAATATTATAGGTAACAACAACAAATTGTCAAGTTGCTAATAACAAGCCGCCACAGTTATATAACATTATCGACTTTTTAAAGCCAAACAATTAAAGTACAGACGCCAGCAGGTCAACCTACCCGAAACTGTCAGATTTTCCCAATCAACCTTGAACCTTATGCTTTAGGAATAAAGTCGAAAATCTATTAAAGAAATCTGACAGATTGTAGTAGCTTGATGTGCTGGCGTCTGTACATTGTGCACATTTAATAAGCAAGTATGTTAGTTTTATTTATTTAAGTAAGTATTTTTTATGTTGCTAAGTATGAGTTTAAGAGTTTAAGAACCACCTTTACTTTAGAATTTATAATATTAGTAGGTATGGTTGGATGTTCCTATTCTTTGTCAACCAACATAATATCAGAGACATAAGCAAATTTTCCCATTCAATATCTGAATATTCCATTGCCCCTTTATCGTACGCCCGAGGACGATACCCTCACAGCAAATAATCCATTCGGTTATATTGACAGTACACTGTACAATATATGTACAGTCACGAGCAAAAGTATGTATACACTTGGCCTTATTCAAAGGCGATTTTCTCCTTTATTTTTTAATGAAATTTTACATCAGTAGGAACATAGTATTTTCGAACCCATAGGTATATGTAAAGTGTCGTATTTCAACGTTGCATTCGTTAAATAGTGAAAAAATCGCAATTTAAAGTTGCCAAGTGTTGACATATTGGTGCTTGTGACTGTACATACTACAGACATGTTACGAACTTGCGGAGTGGGTAAACAACTTAAGTCAACACAGATTTTTATTATGGATTCATGAGATTCCTTCGGTCTTCCATTTTGTTTGAGATGAGTGATATATTGTGTGCGCAGTATGTCTTTTTACTTCGATAGGGGCTTGTAGCCGCACGGGTCGATCGATCAGGTTATGCTACGCTTGCCGCGGTTGGTCCGTGGATGGGTGACTATCTGTACACGTGTCTCGGAAAGCACGTAAAGCCGTTGGTCCCGGCTGTCATAAGTGGATCTTGGACAGAAGTTGCGGGTCGTCAGAAGCCCGAAAGTCTGACAACCAGTCTTACCAAGTGGTATCGTATTATCCATTAACTGGGTTGTGGAGGTCAGATAGGCAGTCGCTCCATGTAAAGTACTGGTATTCAGCTGCATCCGGTTCGACTGGTAGCCGACCCCAACCTATTAGTTATTCTGTGCCCCAACATAGTCGGGAAAAGGCTAGGCAGATGATGAGTCTTTTTAACCGACTTCAAAAAGAAAAAGGTTCTTAATTCAACTGTATTTTTTTCTGTGTAAGTAAGTGGGTATACATATAGGTATCCGGCAATTATTGATCGATTTCGATTTTTTTTTTCTGGATAGGGATTTCCTCAGGGGTGGTCCCATATAAATTATATTAACTTTGCTTGGATAGTTTTTGAGTTAGCTTCAATAATACCTATTAAAAAGTGAAAAATAAAAACAATTTTACATAAAAAAAAAACAACCAACCAACTTCCAAAAAACGACACTTTATGTTTATATAAACCTATGAGTTTGAAAATACTATGTTCGTAATAACATAAAATTTCATTAAAAAATAAAGGAGAAAATTGCCTTTGAATAAAGCCAAGTGTATACATACTTATGCTCGTGACTGTACGTAGCTAGATTCAATAAAGCCGTTGTAAGACACAGTAATCTATACTTAATTATTATAAAGCTGAAGAGTTAGTTTGTTTGAACGCGCTAATCTCAGGAACTGCTGCTGGTTCGAATTGATAAATTATTTTTGTGTTGGATAGTCCATTTAGCGAGGAAGGCTATATAACATCACGCTACGACCCTTAGGAGACGCGCAGCGTGTGACACCGCGAGGAACAGCTAGTATGTTATATTATGATTTGTTTTTGCTTCTGCAGCATTCGGGCCTTTGTACCCGACACGGGTTTCTTTACGGTTTCAATTAAAATGTGTTAGTCCAAGTCTTCAATTAGAGCGATAAATCGATTCCCACGTTTTAATCTTGCTGATATTATACAATCGTCGCGTCGGCTGAATTGAGCTCAATTACGTGTGAGCGTACCAAGATAGTACCTACGACATTACCTGTTTGATTCTATAGACTTAATTTTGCCAGCAGCAAATATTAGACCAAGCGATAGTATAAAGATTTGTCAAAGTTCGACTTCGGATGCTCGAAGATGTGGTTAAAAGTAAGTGTGCAGGGATTGCTAATGTTCAAGGTAATCTTGGGACTCAAATGCTGCAAGATGAGGATGAGTGTAAGGAGCCTTGAAGATCGGAATTCGGTATTTCATTTCGACAATTGCTTCATAGGTGTGAAAAAATCTCGCAGCCCGGCGATCAATAATTCGTTGCTTCTCTATAGCTATACCAATCATTTTAATTAAAATACTTGTTTTAATTAAAAACATCGTTCAACTTATTTGGTCAGGTGTAACGTAAATTAAAATAAGCGTCAACAGAATGTAAATCATTGTTTAATTTAACTCCACGTGAGTTTAATTAAATCAGTGTGTGTAACAATAGCAAAAGCTGAGTTATTTGTTAGGTACAGACGCCAGCAGGTCAACCTACCCGAAACTGTCAGATTTTCCCAATCAACCTTGAACCTCATGCTTTAGCAATAAAGTCGAAAATCTATTAAAGAAATCTGACAGATTGTAGTAACTTGATGTGCTGGCGTCTGTACATTAAAATATCTGAATATCTAGGTAATATGTTTGGGCGCAGTCCAATTCTGCCTAAAACTATATTTGTCCCATGGGATGGGGGTGTGTTACTGGACAGGCCGAGATACAAATATCGCTAAAGCCCCTATTACACTACACGATATTTAGGCCGGATATTTAGGTAATGTGTTTTTTTTTAATTCCCCCGTTTTTCTTATTACACCATACAGATTATGGGTCCCTGAATATCGCGTAGTGTAATGAGCACGTGCATTGGCTAAGTGTTATTCCTGTCACTGTCGTACAACTGTCAAACTACAGTGCAAGTCATAGGATGCAAGAGCGAGCAAATAGGAATACAACTTACTTGGTTTCTGTGAACCAAGGTATCTGGAAACAGTGGTTTCTATGAACAAAGTTTACGGCAAGAAGTGCTATCTATGAACAGAGATCTCTGTCAACAGTACTTCCTATCGACCGAGATATCTACAGACAATGTTTTCTATCAACAAAGTTTTCGGCGAAACGTGCTGTATATGAACAGAGATTTCTATGAGCTTTGCTGTCTGTATGTAGTTGTATCGTACAAGCGTGTTTCTATCTTAGGTTCCACACCGATCTATATATATAGTATCCACATATATATATAGTATCCACATTATAATAAGTTGCGAGCCTATTACCATCAACCGGGCACGATCCACTGCGACTGAGAAATTCTAGATGGAAAACCCAATAACGTAAAATACTAGTGTCATCTATTGGAATTAAGATTTTGATATAATTTTCAAGTTAGGAAACAATAAACTGAATGTCATACTTAACAAAGTTCAAATTTCATTGCAACTAAAAACTTATTCGGACCTTTTCGTTACAAATGGGCACTCAAAAAACAACTTAAAATACATTTCACTAAAGTAGATAACTGATTAAGTGGCGATGGAATGTAAATTATCTGAGATTATGAGTAGGTACAGCTATAAATCTATTTCAACTAATAGCAACATTTTTAGTCCATTTCACTCCATAATTTATCGATGTTACACAGAATCCGTGCCACAATAACTGTACCACACCATGACCTAGATAAAATAATAAATAATGTAACAAACAATGTAAAACTGTGAAGTTATCTAACCATGCAAATACCCGCAGAGCTGTTGAAATATGCCGAGTTGTCGTCATCGTCACCCGTTATCAACCGTTTTGGTCGAATATAAAGTGTGATAAGAGTGGTTCTATATTTTTTTGCGGCAGGATTCCAATATCCGTTACGTTTGCGCGTAGATATACAGTTTTATTTATATATTTATAGCTGCGTTTTATGTTAGCTAACGGAACAAATTATAAGATTCTCAAAACCTAGCAAGAGAATTTATCATATCACACTAATATTATAAAGGCGAAAGTTTTTGAGTGTGTTTGTATGTTTGTAACTTTTTCACGCACAAACGGCTGGACCAATTTGAACGAAATTTGGCACACAGATAGTTTATAACCAGGATTAACACATAGTATATTGTTTATCCCGATATTTCCAAAGGGGTCAACGCTATGTCAACGTCCGCTCGTTGACCCCTAAGAAACAAATTTTTATTTTTTTTATTTTCTCGTGTTAATCGATCGATACCCATCACGTCTGCAGAGTTTCGCTAGCTAACTTAATTTGACCCTACTTACTTAATTTGACAATGTAGACCTTTCTTTGAAGTGTATTCACAGAAAATAACACCTGTCTACATATTACCACTATGAATATATTTACGTACAAACAAGAGCCTGGTTTTACATTCTCTCATTTTACCTTAAAGAACCCCTCTTATTTTTGTAAATATCTTTCCATCAAGCTACCATTTGCGTCTATCAGGGTTCCGTACGCAAAGAGTGCCAGCGGGACCCCATTACTCCGCGATCCTATGGCTCCGCTGTCCGGCACAGTCTTTTGAACCGTAATAGGTACCATGGCAATATGGCATACATTGATCCATACCTGTCTGCCATTTTGTTGTTTTTTTCAAAATGGTGGCTTCGCTTGTATAACCGATAAATAAATCGATAGCTGACATCAATGCAAATAGAACAGAAAGCATAATAAGACCAAAACCCGTAAAGTGTCACATTTCCGAGATATTAACGTTCAAAGTTGCATAGCCTTATGTTTGAATTTGATTATTTTAAACATTCAGAGCGATTATTTCAATCATCTATGCAACAAGATGTAAGCAAGTATGGGCAGTCCGGCTCGCACTTGGCCGCTTTTTAGGGTTCCGTACCCAAAGGGTAAAAACTGGACCCTATTACTAAGACTCCACTGTTCGTCCGTCTGTCTGTTTGTATTTCACCAGGCTGTATCTCATGAACCGTGATAGCTAGACAGTTGAAATTTTCACAAATGATGTATTTCTGTTACCGCTACAACAATAAACACTAAAAACAGAATAAAATAAACATTTAAGGGGGGCTCCCATACAACAAACATGTTTTTTCGGCGTGTTTTTCTTGTGGTACGGAACTCTTCGTGTGCGAGTCCGACTCGCACTTGGCCAGTTTTTTTTATAAGTATCTTTCTATCTACCCTCCATTTTCGTCCATTTAGGTACGCTTCTGTAATTTTCTTCCCCAAAAGACGTCTTACATTGCGATCCTTTTGGCTACATTGTATGGCTGTAATCTCCTTAAAAGCTATAGAATATTCCTCGACGGATTCAGTGTGCTTCGTATTTGAATGCGGCTCAATTTGAATTTATAGGACGGCTTATTGGACTGCTGTTGGCAATTTGGAAGAGACAAAAAGTTTTATTCCGGACGTAGATTGGCATGACCCTACGCTCCCCGCTTTTAATGCTTCTGTTAAATTAAACATGCTACCCTGAAAATTAGGACATTGGGAGTACTTGGTAAAGGAACACACATCATCATCATCTGCCTAGCCTTTTCCCAACTACGTTGGAGTCGGCTTCCAGTCTAATCGGATGCAGCTGAATACCAGTATTTTACATAGAGCGACTGCCTATCTGACCTCCACAATTCAGTTACTGGGTAATACGATGCTCCTTGGTAAAACTGGTTGTCAGACTTTCGGGCTTCTGACTACCCGTAACGACTGTGAAAGATCCACGAATGACAGCCGGGTCCACGTGCTTTCCGAGGTACGAAGGCCAAGAGGGTGTCGGTATACTTGTAACGACTGTCATAGATCAACAAATGACAGCCGGGTCCACGTGCTTTCCGAGGTACGAAGGGGGTGTCGCTATGTAATGGATGATCACCCATCCACGGACCGACCTTGGCAAGTGTAGCTTAACTTTCGATCGATCCGTGCGGCTGCAAATAATAATAATAATAATATTCCACAACTATCACACAACGCCGTCTAGTCTCAAGCTAAGCAGAGCTTGTGTTATGAGTACTAGACAACTGATAAACATACTTATATATTTCTAAATACATACATATATAGATAAATTACACCCAGACACAGAACAAATGATCATGCTCATCACACAAACATTTGTCCTGGGTGGGAATCGAACCCACGACCTCCGGCATAGCAGTCATAGTCACTGACCACTAGACCAACAGGCCAGGCCAAATATTTAGCTAGGAGCCCGATTCGACTTGTCTATATCTTACGTAATAAATAAACTACCTCAAGCGACCCGTGTCCTATGTCCTCTGATGTTATTTATATTCCAGAAGTTTCTGCTCCATTGACACCACCGGCGCGTCAGCCTTTCGTTACGAAAGGTCGTGCTGTCATGCGGTCATTAGCCCGGGCAGTCTGAAGGATTACGAGAATCTAACGTTTTGCTGAGTTTCTTCTGAAAATTGCAATTCTTACATAAACCCACGCCTTCTCCCCATGAGAGAAGGCAGGAATTACAGAACGTTTGTTCCCACTAGTACCACCGAACTGTAACAACCACGGTGGTAATAGCGGGAAATTTCATTCTCTCTAGTACCACCATTTTGTATATTATTAATCAATATTAGTGGTACTAGTGAGACTGTTGGTTCCCAAACTTTGTTCCCACTAGTACCACCGAACAGAACCACCGCACCGGTGGTACCTACTAGCGGGAAATTTCTTTCTATACATATAGTACCTAAGTATGGTTCGTTTGCGTTCAAAAATCTGGTCATACACGCGCGCCGCCGGTTGTGATGCGAGTACTTACTACGCACCTGACCTTTCTGAAGAACATCACGAATAAGGTCACTATTTATATCCCTTTAGGGTGTCCCTTCACGCGTTTCTCTTTCCACTCACATCTGCCTTGTAGATCCTTATTATTATCTTTATTTTTATCTGATGTACGACTATTGTCTGACTATCTGGTGTACCTACTGTGTGTCTTTTAGTCTGTGCTAAATAAATGTTTTTTCTTTCTTTCTTTTCTTTAGATCCCTTTTGTAAGTCGCCTGTCATTCATCCTCTCAACACGACCATTAACTGTTGGAAAATCCCAACGGGCACACGGATTTTACAAGTATAACAAAACAACCACAGCACCCTTATTGCGTAACACACTATCAATCAAAATCTGAATCCTTTCGAAGAATATTGCTTATCCATTGCTTCATATGTTCGAAAAATATTGTCTCTGGTCAACAACATAAATAACGCAATGAATGTGGTTGTACTGTCAATCCTATTACTCAACATGAAAGCCATTCCTACTGTTACTGTAGTGTTACGCAATTACACCACAGGACTACTTCCAACGACGGTAAGGCAAATCATGGAGTAAACCGTTAATAACAACAGGAAACCTCTTATCAAAGTAATTAAGCAGTAATACTAGTTAACTATTACCATGTTCACGTAACTAATCACTACCACGCTTCACCGCCCTCGCCTCTGCTAACAGTGCAGCATTTCATTTACCGTTATTTTTATATGCCTTGTCAATTAACAGAGAGTAGAGACCTCAGGGGCAATTCTCGTAATTTTATGAACGTTCAGTCAGCGTGATCTCAGTCTGTCAAAAATACCTCTGATTTCCCTACATTTTTGACAAGTTTTTGACATTGATTTATTTCTTTATTTATAGTTAATTAAAACGGTAAAACTCCAATTACATTAATTAACATAGAGACAATAATTACGTTCACAATAATATAATTTAAAACGAACATGGAACAGTGGACTCCCTTGCATACTTTCTCTCACAGAACTCCAGACATATACGCATAATTTTAATCCATTCATCCGCAAACACATCACATTCAGGGTTGGCAACCAGAAGGGCGTTCAGCACCTTTAGAGTACGAAGAATTGGGGATTCGGCTCTGGCTACAGTTTTGGCTGGCAGTTGCGCAAACTGTGCGTGACGTGTCCGACGTGTCTAACGGTGTCCGATCTATTTGTCGGGCACAAATAGTCGGCAGAAAAGACCATGGAGTGGACCATAGAAATATGGAGATTGATTGTCGCTGAGATGAGATTGTGACCAGACTTTGAACGTTTTTAATTACAAGAATTGGCCTTCTGTCTGTTACAGTGGTTGAGTGAACCTTGAACAACAGAAGATAACTTCTCATCTACTGTTTGAGACAGCCTTCCACCGCGAGCGGAACGGACCCATTAATGACTTCGTTAAACGTACTGCATACTTGTATTTCCACCATCGGTGTTGACTGTTAACTGTTAACAGTCAACTGCACGGTGGAAATACAAGTATGCAGTTGCGTTTGCGAGTTTAACGAAGTGTTCCGCTCGCGGTGGAAACCGGGCTTTAGCCTAGATTACCATAGGAGAATTGCTATAATTAATTGGTCATCGCAGTTTGTTATTATTAGAAGACATGAAACTCCTGACGTTATTATTCCTTCGTTGAATGTTATGAGTACGACTTAGGACATGGACATCCACACGCTTGAGAGAGGGGTCTCCGACTCTCCGACTCAGGAACCATACGGAGAGGCTGTTACGCCACGAGTTCCCCAATAAAGTAGTTCACAACGAATAATACACAGAATAGGTATAAATACATAATGCCTGATCGACACAAGTACATCCATTGGATTAACAAGACTTACAAGACGCGATACCCAATTCCGCAGAGTGCTCTAAGAATAAGGTACCGCTCGCTCGCCTGTCTGCCCCAGCCGTTTTGTATATTATTCACAGCTAGAGGAACAACAATCAGAGGCGTCTCTAGCCCATGTAGCGCCCGTGTGCAAACATTACCCAAGCGTCCCATAATAAGCTCGCGGTCAAAAAGGAATGGGTACAAAGTACCACAAACCAAATTTCCCCAATGGTTATTAAACTCTATTGTTTGGAGATGAAGAAGAAATTCGTCGGTTTTGGATACCATGGTGAGCTGTTGACTGTATTTAGAATTATACAGGGTGTTCTGGTGTTTACCCTAACAAGCCAAAAAGACCCATGTTAACATGTCTTTATAGATGTTATGTTACATCATATCAATGTCAAAATTTTGAAATTTCTTCATTCTAATTACGACCTCATATCAAACAAAGTTCAATATTATAAAGGTAATTACTATAGAATCATTGAAACAGGTACCGCCGAGCGATGCGACACTCACTACTACACCAAATATAATATTTAATAATGTGTAATAAGGTTGATTTCATGTTAAAAAAAAAGTTAATATTGTGAAAGCCGCTAGCACGCTCGTGGCGCGGCTTGCTTTGGAGTAAATCGTCAAATATAAGAAGAGCTCCAGATGCTATACAGAATGTATGCAAAGCGGAGCTCTGTTTACGTTGATCATTGATAGTGGCGAGCGGCGCTCAGCGCCCCTAGGATCGCTGCGCCCGTGTGCAACGCACACCCTGCACAATAGGTAAAGACGGCCCTGACAACAATCAAACCTGACCTATTTATCTAACAATAGGGCTCGAGTTCATTCCAGAGCGCGTGCAGCTGGTGCAACTTACAAACAATTAATTGACGTTATGTCTCGCGCGAATTGTGAGCACTAATTAGATACAATGATTTCAGAAGTACGTAGTAATTCGCTAAATAGGTGTGGCGATTATTTTCTGATAAAAAAAGTTATTTATTTAATCTGTCGTTTTTGTGTATAAGACTTGAGTTTGTAAACTCCTCCACAATACAGGAAACATCCCTGAAGAGAGACAACTTTTTTATTAAAAAAATCTTATTAGTCGAACTCATGTTGAACTCCTCAAAACGTTATAAAATTCTTTAAGACAACACTCTCTTACTTTATTTGTGAGAAGGAGTAGTAGAATTATTTTGCGTAGCAGAATTATTTTGAAGGATACCTATTGCTAATCCATTGCTTCATATGGTTGAAAAACTTGTCTGCACAACAACGTAAATAACGCAATGAATGTTGTTGAACTGTTAAAATGAAAGCCATTTGCAACTGTAACAGACAGATAGTCTGTGGTAAAAGACGTTCCATATTGAGACATGATTGGCACTGGCACACTGGCAGGCTATTCTGAAAGACATTCCGTTTTTAAACGTGATTGGCACTGGCATGGCAGATCTATTCTGCGAAGTGCCAGCATAGAATATTAGATAGCTATTCTATTATCGTTGAACTTACCATTGAGATTGAGTTATGGTTCAAACGATGATGATATTGGGTAGGTGCATGACGACTGAGGTGGGTCTAAGGGGCCGTCTCCACGAGCGATAGAATCGCGGCGATATTATCGTCGCGACACGTATATCGCGGAGAAAATTTGATGGCACGGCGAGACTATCGCCGCGATTCTCTCGCTCGTAGAGACGACCCCTTATCCATTACCGTTACGCTCATAGATATATGTAATATACCTATACATTTCTATGGTTACGCTCATATCGTGTTCTGTAGATAAGATACTGTATCTGGTGATCTGGTCTGTCCTATTTCTTTTTAAACGACGAAAAAATGAGGAGGTTCCCAAGACCCAACGCGTATTTTTTTCTGTGTCCTTTTTTAGGGACCGTACGAAAATGGGTACCTATTACACATGCACATAGTGTGTTACGCAATAAGGGTGCAGGTCCGTCCGTCAGTCTGTTACAGCTTTTTAAATATAATAATTAATTTTATGAGGGGCTTTTAAGCCGGATTCATACTACTGTGTTGTGTCGTGTCGTGACGTCTTCTGACGCAGTGTTAGCCAATCAAAACTCGTTGTAATTTGACGTAGTCCTGAACAGATTCGTTTGATTGGTGTATCCCGAGTCACGACACAACACGACACAGTTATGTATCTGTGGCTTTATGGCTATGTCACAGAGCTATATTATAGTTAACCGTTGATGCTGAAGGATATCATCAGTTTTTATTATAGTAAAATTATCTAAACTTTATTATTCAGATTTCGTAAGTATATATTTTATTCGTAGGCGTTCTAAAACGAATTCGGCAGTGATCCCCGCCTAAATGAGAAAATTCTTCGAATTTCTAATTTAGCTCTCTTTGTAAAACTTTATTACAATTTCGAATTAAAATTCTAAACTTTACCGACATTTCTATAAAATAATTTACAAAAACATACTACCTAACCGGGAAAAAAAGTGTGAAAAAACAACTACCCGCTTAAAAGTTTATTTATTTTAGTAACACGGGATATAAAGCGTGACATTCACGGTGCGACACAATCCGGCGCGGGGCAATTGCGTAACACATTATCAATCGGAATCGGCTTCATTTTGACAGTTGAACAACATTCATTGCGTTATTTACGTGTTGAGCAGACAGATTTTTCGAACTTATGAATCAATGGATTATCAATTTGCTTCAAAATGAACTGATTCCGATTGATAGTGTGTTACGCAATTAGGGTGCGAGTTTGTCAATGAAAATTGAATGGCCTTTGTTTACGTGTGAAAATTGTTTCATGTGTGCGACTTATTTAGTTGTTACATTGTGTTAAAATGCGGGATTCGTAGACAGAGTAAACTATTAGACTGCTGCATATCTTCTTTTTCATTCGCACAAGAAAAAGAGAAATATATTAACGACACTAGCAAAGAAAAGAGACGGTAAGAATATTTCTGTCCCATACTGCGTGTCGGCTAAGCACAAAACCGCGCGGAAAATAAGATCTTTTTCGTGCATAATTCAATAATAGTACATTTGCACAACTGCAACTGTGAAAATGGTAAGGTGCAGTGTAATAAGCTGTAAAAATGATAGTATGATGAAGATTGCCGGATTTTTTGTCCCTTTCGGTGACACGGATACCATGAGTATAGATTAATCTGTCTACGTCGGGATTTATGCAAAGTACGACACCCTAAATTGCGTAACTCACTATCAATCTCAATCTGAATCAATTTGAAGGCTATTGCTAATCCATTGCTTCATTATGTTCGAAAAATTTGTCTGCTCAACAACGTAAATAACGCAATGAATGTTGTTGAACTGTGAAAATGAAACCCACTGCTACTGTTAGTGTGTTACGCAATTACCCCGCAGTATTATGTAGGTGTAATATGAGGTTTAAAAATCAAATTAAATAAGTACAAGATAACGATAATATAAACTATGTATAAAGGTAAGTAATGATTAGTGACTGTTTAACCATACAGTTTTGGCGTTTAAACGTCTCATAACTATGTAGGTACTTATAACAACTTTTATAATATACTTAAACCTATTGTATTTCGATATTCTACTAACTCATTAATGATTCATCACCACTGACTTACATAAAAATGACAACACAAAAACTCCATTGTTTTAATCAAATACAATGAAAAAGTAGCCTTGATATTGTCTCAAGTATTAAGAGGAAACGCCTTGACGTGGTCGTGGGCGTTCATTCTTTACAAATTTTTATTAAGGGGCTTACAGGACCTTAACACGAAAAACGCAAGTTTTAGAAACAATATAGTATATTATCGACTACAGTAAACAAAATCAGAAAAATATATGATATTCTTCAGGATATATGCTAGGTAGATAACATAATACAACTAATTTGTTACGATAGAAAAAAAACATGAAGATACCTCTAAAAACTTTCTTTTTACAATAAAAACCATACTAATATAATAATATAATTAAACCCACCCGTGTTCCTTCCTTAGCCCTTTATGTTCCGGGCCAGCGGTACCCTTCGTGTGCTAGTCCGACTCGCACTTGGCCAGTTTTTATAGCTTGAACTAAGTTAACGTTGGTATTGGTTAGTTTCACACACATCCCTTGCTACGAATCCTCGCTCATCTCTGGTGGAAAGTCAGCCTTAACCTCTTAAGTTCCGCTAATGAGACACATTTGATTTTCTATTGTTTCGTGACCCATCGGTCACGCGCTGGGCTTTACTGGATAACCAGGGAATACGTTAGTATGGAATGAACGACAACGACCACGTGACCGCGTTTCCTCTAAAGACAAAGACGCAGCGCAAATGGGCAGCCTTATTTTCTTTTCCTACCCCCTTTGTGCAAAAGCTAACTTCCTATTCTATCCAAGTATGTTAGTCTTCGAGAATTGATTTAGCAGCGATGAGCTCTTGTGATTCTAAAGTTAAAGAAACGGCTTTTTGTGCCAAGATGGAGAAACTAAACGTAAGTTGGTTCTCTTTGCCAATTTCTTTTGTATAACAGCCTAATGTTGTACCTAGATTAGTATCTATTAGACTTAAAAGATTATCCATCCTGTTTTAGAAACCTTTTTTGGTTGCTAATTTCTAATTTGTGACGATATTATCGTGGACGTCCACGTATCCACGTCCATGTAATCTCATCTGTCTAGCCTTTTCCCAAGTATGTTGGGGTCGGCTTGGAAGCCGACCGACATCCGGTTAGACTGGAGTCTAACCGGATGCAGCTGAATACCAGTATTTTATATGGAGCGACTGCCTATCTGAGCTCCACAACCCAGTTACTGGGTACCTACCTATTACAATACCCCTTGGTAAGACTGGTTGTCAGACTTTCGGGATTTTCACAACCCGTAAAGACTGTCAAAGATCCACATATGACAGTCAGGACCACTGACCTCTAATAAACAAGTGTATAATACAGGTCAGTGGTCAGGACCAACTGCTTAACGCGCTCTCCGAGGCACGGAGGGGTCTTGTCTTGGTATGTAAGGATGGTCACCCATCCACGTACCAACCGCGGCAAGCGTAGTCTAACCTGATCGATCGAACACAAGCCCCACTAGTGGTTAAGTAATAACAACGACGGTCTATCGATCAGGTGTTATTGGGTTTTCCCATTAGGAATTTCGTAGTAACAGCCCGGAGTTTGAAAGTTGGCAGTGTGATACCCCCGTGTCTCGGTGTGCCCATAACGCCGTTGGTTGGTTGGTGTTGGATTGCCGTCCCATAGGACTGTGAGAGTGAGGGAAGAGAGAGTGCACCTGTGTCTGCGTACAGACTTGTGAACTGTAATATCTCCCGCGACCAAGGCTATTCTCCGTTGAGATTGGCCGTCATGGCAGAAATTCTGTCTGTAGGACCATTACTATTATTTCTTCAGAATCTGCTGCGTAGTTCTGTCCTGAAAACGCACTAAAGAGGCAAACAGAGAGGTTCTCCCTTTGTAGAACCCCAATGTAGTCTTACTAAGTCCTCAAGTACTTATTGTCTTCAGGAGACCTACACGGACGTGCCTGTGACGCCTTCCTCGGACGTGGAGCACTGCCACTGGAAGCCGCAAGCGGAGCCCCCGAGCGCCATCCCTCAGCTGTTGACCGCGCTCGTACTATGTGCCATTTTTATGGTAAGTATATACACCATAGAAATATCTTTCATAAATCTGTGTTAAGCACCATCTAGAAACGCTATCTCCTTTCTTTGGTTCAATTCCCACTGCTGAACAAAAACTGCGTTCGTTTGGCCAGCTAGAAACACGAATTAAAATAATCGCGACAAGTACAGGACTTTCTTGTTTTTAAATCTTAATAAGCATCACTTCAGATTCATATGGTTTTTCATATTTTTTACTAGTAAGTACATTTTTGCCGCATGGAGGTCGGAAATTATCATACGGGAGCGTATAAGTACTAGGTAAGGTAGGTATTATAAATTCGAAAGTAACTCTGTCTATCAGTCTGTCTGTATGTTACCTTTTCACGCCTAAACCACTGAACGGATTTCGATAAAATTTGGCAGAGAGATAGATTGCACCCCGGGGAAGGACATAGGATAGTTTTTATCGACATAAAGGAAGCTAGTCGAACATAAATTAATGTTATCAAAAGAGTCCTCTAATTTCAGGTTGTTCATAAATCCAAAGCCTGAAATTGGCGCCGATTCTGTTGTTCACAAACTAAACTAAATTTAAGTTCATGCATCTTTTTCTTTCTATTTCATTATGAAAAGGACAGAAGATAAATATTAGTTTAGTCCTGTCAAATTAAGATACTCCATAGACAATTTAGACGAGATTTAAAAATAAGTCAATTTACGTCAGGCGCTGACTACTTTGACAGGACTAAACTAATATTCATCTTCTGTCCTTTTCTTAATGAAATAGAAAGAAAAAGATGCCTGAACTTAAATTTAGTTTAGTTTGTGACACAACAGAATCGGCGCCATTGTGTTATTTTCGATACGACAACCTGTCGAACGGTTGTGAATATTACAGGTCGTGATCTATCTTCGTTCAAATCCGTTTAGCAGGCGTGAAAAGGTAACAGACAGACACACACAGTTACTTTCGCATTTATAGTATTAGTTAGGATTAGTTTATTAGTATTAGGGCGAATTTCACCAAACTTTTTTATCAAATAATAAGTCTAATCCTGAGAATCAATTTTGAATTTTTGGTAGTTTTCCATACTAGAACTGTCAGACGTCAATTTTATTCCACAGATTAAAGATATCTCTGACTTTGGCGAAATCAGCCCTATACAGCGTGTTACGTAAAGGGTATGGACATATCAAACACACTGATTCTTTTGGTGATAATGAACTACATGGCAACATTTTTTAATACCTATACCTACCTACATAATTATAAAGTTAAGAAACATTTAACTAAAAATCAATTATGCTTCCAATTGAATTCTACACATCACTAGACCAAGTCAGCTTATCGGTGTCAATAAACTGCACACAAAAGAACAACTCGGTAAAAGATTTGTTTCCCGCCGCCGTTGCAGCGCCGTGATGTGCGTGTGTGCTAGGCGCACAGACACGTAATGGATAATGTTAATGACCCTCGTAGTGCTGTGACACGTTTGTTATGATTTTAATTTAATAAACTATCGAAATAAAAAAAATATTAAGCATTTTCAAAGTTATTGCTTTTGAGCTGAAACTTTGTACAGAGATTCTGGACCAGATACAGTCTTCAACCCGTTTTTATGGATATACCTTTTCCGTAACACGCTGTATAGAGATAGCGGAATATCGTGCTTGAAAGTATCAAAGTTTATTGCTATCACAACAAAATGTAAGATATAAGTAAGATTATAGCTCGTTACTCGGCTCGAAATTACCGATTTGTTAACCCGATTGTATGAGCGGACAACAGAGGTCTATAGAATTATACGACCATGCCATAGACACGACCCAATATCGGACCAGACAATGGATAATGTCCGGATATATGGGGGCGCCTAAATGACGGTAAAAGGAAGCCTGCCTCACAAAAGAAAATGCTTGATTATCCGTGCGGTTATATTCTCTTTGGTCACACGGAAAATCATCAATTTTCTTTATACTTACTCTATTCTGACTTAACATAGTTGTGCTCATTATTGGGTATTTTTATCTAAAGATAACTGCAAGAGAGGAGTGTATAGGACTTTTTTTTGTTTTTTGGAAATGTCAAATTACTTCTCCCGCTTTGGGCGGAGCGGCATTGCGTAAAACACTACCAATCTCAATCTAAATCATTTTGAAGGATATTGCTAATCCATTGCTTCATATGTTCGAAAAATTTGTTTGCTCAACACATAAGAGCGTTTACGCCAAACGTCATTTCATACAAACTTTCAAGCCCTTGTTTTCAGAAATGAACGAACCGATTTAAATGAAACTTCATACGCATAAGCAGGATACAAAGGTCTAAAAAGTTAGCAAACATTTTTGAACAATAGTGTTACAGCCAAATTAGACCGATTTTAAACTTTTCATAGAAACGGAGATTTCCAGTTATCTTTTTTAAATAAGACATTTCGAAAATGTTCTCTGCTAACTTTTTAGACCTTTGTATCCTGCTTATGCGTATGAAGTTTCATTAAAATCGGTTCATTCATTTCGGAAAACAAGGGCTTGAAAGTTTGTATGAAATGCCGTTCGGCGTAAACGCTCTTAAATAACGCAATGAATGTTGTTGAACTGTCAAAATGAAAGCCATTGCTACTTATAGTGTGTTACTGTTACGCGATTACCCCGTTGACCTATTATTTATATCAGTTACTCTGTTTGCTTGTTCTACTTTTCGATATATATAGGTACATACTTGTACTACTCGATATACATACATGATTACATGTATATTTATTTATTCTAAAGTACTCTAAACAAATAAATAAAATTGAATTGTCTGTTTGTAATGTTAAAATAACAGTTTTTTTTACTAAATGAGTATATGAAAGTATATACGATACTTACTTATTTATTTAACAAAAAAACAATTATTAAAATGTTTGCCGCAGGCAGGAACTAGTGTATCTATATCTATATAGTTTACGATAACTATCTGACCTATAAAATGTGACACAGAGTGTTTTTCATGCTCTCAGCTCTAGCTCTTATATTACGGAAAGTTCAAGTGGAAATGTCGTTTATGGGTCAACGCACAATCTCCTCCAGTGGAATGGTATATTGTGTACTTATGTCGACGGTCCCTAGCTCCCTTATCCCTTACAAAATATATTATGTTGTCATATTTTTTTTTTAATGACTGGTTTGTTAGTTTAGTGCTCCCAAGCCACATGTCTTCGGATTTTTCGTTCTATAAACCAATATTTATATACATGTCCTAGATTCTAGGACAGGCTGCGGTAGAATGCTGTCTGTTAGTGAATGACTAAGATTTTTATAAGTAGACTAGCTGCGACCCGCGGTTTCATCCGCGTAAATGTCGATCCCGTGGGAATATCGGGATAAAAAGTATTCAGCTACCTCCATACAAAATTTTATCAAAATTGGTCCAACCCTTTGAGATTGAGAGTGAAGGAGTAACAAACATATAAACTCACCCCCACACACACACACTCACAAACATTCGCCTTTATAATATTAGTGTGATTGTTCCCAAGTAGCAAAATGTGGCCCTATAATTATCCTAGGAGCACGTATTTTTTAATCCTATAGATATCCTGTAAACGTTTATAGAGCCGTATTTGGGCGCAGTTTATAGGACTATTACGCCCTATAGTCGCTTTGTTATAATCCGGTAAAGTGCTATTTGATTTTATAATTACCTTATTAAGTGCTTTAACAAAATATAGTTGTCCTATAAAAATCCGGTAAATGCATCTAAAAAGCGATTCGGTCCTCTTATGATCTGGCGCGTGCCGCTACTAGAGTAATTGATCCTACAGTGATCAGTGTAATACCATTAGTAGATTCATTCAGTCGATCATTCCTTCTTTTTTCGTTAATTTATTGTACCTACTGTGCTGGTGCGTGACATTGAATACTTTTTTATTTTCAAAAGGTAAGTAAAGTCACATTCTAATAATGCCTGTCATTATAAAAAGTAACATAATTTGCCGTGTAACTGTTTTCTAAGGAGTGCCTACTCAACTTGCGAAAATAATTTTATTGATGAAGTGTTAGATGATAATAAACATATCTTCATGCGCCTTCAAAATTTAACATTTTCATTATTTGTTAATTAATAAATACCTATCCGACTTATGGTCGAAACTGGCGAAAATGGCACGTCCATTACGTTGCATTTATCAGAACCTTTAAATGACTTTTTAATCAAAGTTAAGACGCTTACATGACATACCTACGCCACCATATTTAAGTTTTAGGGTTCTGTGGGTAATGTGAGTTAAACCATACGGTAATGAGCAAATCTTGTAAGTTGTTGCAAATTCGATAACCGCCACTACGCTTAAATCGTCTCCATTTATTTAAATCCATATTTATATTGTTCCAGCTTTCTCTAACGAATCACAAGATGGCCAATTACTCTAATAATAGCAAATGTAGAACACATTTAAGTAGAATCTTACTTATAAAAATCACAGGCTATGCTAGCTTGGTGCTAAAAATCCGTTAAGGGTCACGACTAAGATAAATTTGTTCTATAATATCTTTACCTCTAGCAGCTATATCTGTGGCATTTATAGGAAGTGCATGTCTTATAGAAGTATGAAACAAGACGTTAACAAGATAAAACGATCTTACTAAATGCAATTATCGGATCAAAAGTCACACTTTGCTAATTACTTCTATAACTTGCACTTATAAGACTGAACCTGACTGACCGCTCTAGTAAGAGTCGTGTAAAATAATCCTATTAACATTTATAAAACTAAATGATAGGCTCGAAAGTGCTTGTAGTGCAAATTATCTTCAAAGATGCTTTAGCAGGATCAGTGGCCTGAGTTAAAGCGTCTACTAGATTTCTATAAGACGTGTAATCTTATAAGTCAATTGCTATAGGAGAATTTTGCTACTTGGGTTGTTTCTCTAGGTATGCGAGCTGATCGGTGGCTACCTAGCCGGCAGTCTGTCCGTCATGAGCGACGCGGCGCATATGCTGAGCGACTGCGGGGGGTTTGCGCTGGCGCTGCTCGCCTTCCACTGCGCGAAGAGACGCCCCGATGTCGCCATGTCTTACGGGTACAAGCGCGCTGGTAGGTGGTAATGAACTGTGGTAATTATAGGGTTTTAGAAAAGCGGTTTTGAATGGCTGACGCAGATATGGGTGTGCCGCACGCACTGCATTGCAAAAATTCTCCTGCATCACTTTCGTAAATCTTGTACGAACCATTGCACACTGCAGGCGGGCAGAAAGAAGCTTATTTTTGTATTGTACACCCACGTATGCACGGACGTAAAAATATTGCGCCGGGATTTTATCGCGCACTCGTTTTTGAACTCTCGGTGTTGAGCCGACCATTGAGAACTCAACAGAGCGCATCCTCGTGTCAAAAATTCTTCGGCATTATGGCTAGGCGCAAATGAGCCACCGACCACAGCCACCGGTAGCCCAGTAACAAGCAGTTCACGTGCTTTTTTAGGGTTCCGTACCCAAAGGGTAAAAATGGGACCCTATTACTAAGACTTCGCTGTCTGTCCGTCCGTCTGTCTCACCAGGCTGTATCTCAAGAACCGCGATAGCTAGACAGTTGAAATTTTCACAAATTATGTATTTCTGTTGCCGCTATAACAGCAAATACTAAAATAAAATAAAATAAATATTTAAGGGGGCTCCCATACAACAAACGCGATTTTTTTGCACTTTTTTGCTCGATATCAATAATGGCAAAAGGTAGGCACTTGAAATATTCACAAAATACTCAGCTGTATTTTTACTTCAGTAATAAATAATAAAATTAAAATAAAATAAATATTTAAGGGGGGCTCCCATACAATAAACGTGTTTTTTTTTCGGCGTTTTTGCCTTGTGGTACGGAACCCTTCGTGTGCGAGTCCGACTCGCACTTGGCCAGTTTTTTTCATACGTTTTGCATGGATTCGTTGCACACGTGTGGCCGGTGGCCGGTGGTGCTACAGTAGTATTCAACACCGAAATAAGAGGCGACAGCCACTGGTGGTTGGGCGCTTACCATAGATATAGATACACCTATATCTGTGGCGCTTACCCTATAACAAAGCGTAGGCGACCAACTGCACAGTCAAGCATAAATACCCAACATTTATGATTATCCGAGTTGAAACTCCAACAGTGTTGTTTTTTTGACGCGCGGGGATGCAGTCTCTTGGATTCTGAATGCTCGGCCAAGTTCCGCGCGTACTATGTAGCATGATACAATAGAAAATCAATTGTGTCTCATTAGCGGAGCTTGAGACTTGACAATCCAGTGCGCGATAAAAAATCGCCCGTGGGAACCTTAGCTAAATAGCTAATTGTTTATTTCAACAACCAGTGTGTTCTTGTTATTGTAAAATGATGTATACAGTCGACTGCTTAAAATCTTTCAGCAGTTTTCTATACAAACTGGAAATCTGACATCCAGCCATCTTGTTACAGAGGTCCTCGGCGCTATGCTATCAGTTCTCCTAATCTGGATCCTGACTGGCATATTTGTATACGTAGCCGTGGTCCGTTTACACACGGGCGAGTACAACATCGAGCCCGACATGATGATGATCGTGTCGGGCTGCGGGGTCGGCTTCAATGTTATACTGGCGCTAGTGCTGCACGGCTGCGCGTCTGATATCGGTGAGTACTGACTGTCCTAGCCGTGGTCCGTTTACACGCGGCGAGTAGGTACAACATTGAAATTGAGTGAAATTGTCAGCAAAGTTTAATGTTGACAGTTCCCCTGAGACTGTTAAATATTGCACTTATAATATTGATAAATTATGCGTTCTTTGGTATTACGAATATTCTGAGGCGGTTCAATCTTTCAAACGAATTTTTCTTTAGGTCAGAAAACTTTCAGACCTAAAAAATCATTTACCACCTCTTATATTAAATTGATTTCTCTCCCTCTAGCCCACCACCACACACACGGCGGCGCAGCCTGCGCCCACGCTCACTCACACGGCTCCACTGGAGGCGCCTCCCGCGGCTGGAGACTGTTCCGTAGATCACGAGAACACAAACAGACTAACGGCTCGCTGGTCAACGGAGACTACACCATGAAGGACCTGGCGACCGTCGAGACCAACGTCGTGGGCTCACAGCCGAGGTAATTTAGAGCAACATAGACCTTACCGGATAGGGAATTAGTCCTAATTTATTTTGTTGGAAATCGATTTGGAGCTGGGAGTACATAATCAGTGCTGCCAACTTAGCATTTTTTTTAAATTAAAAATCACTGGGGAATGTGCTAAATTTAGCACATTCCCCAGTGATTTAGCACGAAAAAATTCAGTTTAGCATATAGCATATTTTTTAGCATTTTACCCTGATAAGATAAAGTCTGCTATTTCTATATTTTTTTAAATTTTACCATTAACTTGTAACAGAATTACAAGCCAAACACAACAAGTTAACAAATGACATTTCTCCTACGAGGTCTCTGTCTCAAACTTGCGAAAAATAGGGACATATTATAAGGCTTATGCATCTACGTCTTCCGCGCTATATCTACCGGCTGCTTCTATTCAAGAGGATACCGACGATGTTTTATGTGTCACAAAATTGGTGCTTCTTTTACACTAGGTATTGTAAAGATTTTATAATAAATGCTCTTTTTCTCCCTATTGGCATTTTTTTTATAGTTTCCGAAAAAATTTAGCATATTTTTAGCATTTTTCGAATGTAGATTTAGCATAAAATAATTTTTAGAGTTGGCAGCACTGCATAATCGAACCGAACAGTTTGAGAGTTAGCAGTGTTCCGATTTGGTGCAATACTTTTATGGTTCCGACCTAAACAGGAAAAATGGAACGATCTGAACAGTTTTTTGTCCATCTGTCACAGAGGTTTTTTTCGATATCTATGCAACGTAGGCATTTGAATTAGAATCGCTAGTTTATGACCAAAACATGTATTTTTGGAACGAAGTTCCTTATCGTTGCATGCGGTAGGAATTGTCACGTATGAATCTTTCTATTATACAACGTTATTTTTAGTATATGCCAAACCTGAATATAGTTTGTTCAGAATAAGTAACTGAATCGATTCCAATCATTTTTACCCCATGTTATATTTTGTCACAAAAATATTTAAAAAAGGTTAAAAGTTGGACACCGAGCGACACTAAGTAGGTTATCCAATCTCCGCGCCGAACGGTTAGGTACCTAGGTACTATTATCAATGAGCGCAAGACGCGCGGCGCGAGCGCCCGAGCATGATTTTGTACGGACAGACAGGTAACTTAACAAGCTTATACCTTTGTGATTTTTCATGATACAGTTTTGAAATTTTGTACATAGATTATTTACTTATAAATACTAGACACGTGTTTCGGGTTTCGCATATACTAAAAATAATGTTGTATACAAGTGTGTGTGACCCTGTATTGTGTTTTTTTTGTTTACCCTGTACTGCTCCCCCTGCTGGGCACAGCCTCCCCCAAGTCCTTGAAGGATCTCTTTTCCCGCGCCACCTCGAACTAGCCCGCGCGATACTATGCCGATAACACGGTAATTGTTGCAGGAACATCAACCTCCGGGCAGCACTGATTCACGTCATCGGCGACCTCATACAGAGCTGTGGAGTACTACTCGCCTCAATACTTATTAAGTTCTATGTAAGTATACGTTTGTAGGTATCTTATCGATGAAAAATTATGGGCGATGTCGTGAAATAAAAAAAATTATATATATAGAGGGACTGGTAATTAGTGACCGATACTTAAACGCGTGATTTTACTCATCATTATGAACAACTTTTACTATGGGACCAAAACTGAAATCGCGAAAAAAAAAATCAGCTGTTCCCTACATTTATGTTCGTCTAACTCGTCAAAATGTAGGGAACAGCTGATTTTTTTTTCGCGATTTCAGGTTTGGTCCCATAGTAAAAGTTGTTCATAATGATGAGTAAAATCACGTGTTTAAGTATCGGTCACTAATTACCAGTCACCCTGTATAGTGTTACCAGCGTGTGTTGTAACTCCTTTATTCATAAACGTTGCTTCAAGTTAAGTAGTGTTTAGCGACTGTTTAAGCATACATTTTTGACGTTTAAACGTCACTTAACTTTAATAATCGTTTATAAATAAACCCCGTAGTGTCCCAGCAATGGGACACATCAGTCTTATTTATAACCGTCTCTTAAATTTTAATCATTTGCCTTAGCAATAGATTAAAATTTTGAGAATTCTTATTCATAAACGCTATTTAACACTAAGAGGTCGCTAAGCAATTGATTAGTAGCTGTCAGAATTAAACAACCCCGGTGCAGTGAGGCAAGATGGCGGATTTTATTTGAATCAGGAATCAGCTGATCGATTCAATATGATTATTGTGTGCTTCGAGCTAATTTTGTTCCTAATATCGAGTTGTGCCTTAGTAAATATGGATTTCGACAATCTTTTACGGGAATTCAGAACGACATACAAGAATTAAATATTTATTAAACGCCGGCGAGAAGTAGACAGAGAAAGACCTGAAGTCCTCCAGACCGTATTTCGGCCACGGCGGCCAATCTCAACGGAGACTAGCCTTCGGCGCGGGAGATATTATAGTGCACAAGTGTGCGCGCAGACACAGGTGCACTCCCTCTTCCCTCATTCTCATTGTCCGATGGGACGGCAATCCGACACGACCGGAGAGAGATCAGGCGCAGGACCAACGGCTTAACGTGCTTTCCGAAGCACGGGGGTATCACACCGCCAACTTCCAAACTCCGGGCTGCTACTAAGAAATTCCTAATGGAAAAACTCAATAACACTTTGCCCGACCCGGGAATCGAACCCGGGACCCCACGCTCAGCAGTCGCGCTTGCGACCACGAGATCAGACCATCGTCATTCCAACACGATCCCATTGTCATTTTGCTAAAAGTTCGTAATCTGCTAAATTCATAATGGTCGATCATTGGTCGGTCAATGGCACAGAACATATATACGATACTCGTAAGGAATTAAAAGCAATAACTGTACAATGACGTTCTAATGGTAGGTCACTGATCATAGGAACTGTCAAAATTTCAGCAGATTACCGCCTAAGTCAGTAATTCATTTGTCATTATGTACGAGATTACCATTCTATGCCATTTCTTTCAATGGAGTGTCAGTGGTTGACCATTGGAAAGTCATAATGACGCCATTATATTAGTAGATTACCAAACTTGTCAAATCAACAATTATGAAATCAATGATAGACCATTCTGACACAGTTGTGATAGCAGACTTGAGGCCCAGTTCTAAGCTTTTCACTCAATCGACGAGTGAGTATTTACCTGTAACATTTCTTTCTACCTTGCGTTCTTTGTTGAAATGTCGGATCTACACCTACCGCTCGTGCCTTTTGCTGGATAAAATGTTACACCAATACGCTAGTTGGTTTTTAAAATCAGGTTGTGACAAAACGTCGAGTGTCCTGTTACAAGTAAATGCTCTAGTCGACACTCACCTTACTACAAGCAATATACCTTGATTTACTTGTCTCCAGCCTGAAGCGAAGGTGGTGGACCCTATCTGCACGTTCGTGTTCAGTTTCTTAGTGCTGCTGACGTCGGCGCAGGTGGTGCGGGACGCGCTCGCCATGCTCATGCAGGCTGTGCCCAAGAACTTCAGGTAAGTGATAGTTTTTTTGTGCTGGCAACATTTTTTTAGGCCTCGCAACATCGCACGTTAAACTAAGGTAAAAGAGACTATCTCGACCAAATCGTCGTTATACAGGAAAAAAAAAAACCAGTACGCAAACTGTTACCTTGAATTCATCATATGATTCTAGACCCCTTAGTGTAGAATTTTCGTCGGTTACTTAAAAAAAACGTGTGAGGGTCGGGGAACCCCCGGAAGAAACGAAGTTACAAAAAGATTGAAAATATTCGTAGCCGCCATCTTGGATTTTCATTTTGACCTCAGTGTCGGCTTGAGCACCCTCGAAAACCATGAAAACGATACCCATGACGAAAAATTTCAAAATTTTTGCAGTTGTCATGTTGGATTTTCATTTTGACCGTATCGGCTTTAATCATACATGTTATACTTTTTTTTTTAATTTTTATGTTTTATTATTGCAGGTATCGTGAGTGCGTGTCCATGTTGTCCTCGTTGAACGGCGTGCGCCACGTACACTCGCTGCACGTGTGGGCTCTGTCCACGCAATACGTTATCCTCACAGCACACGTGGCTATTGGTAAGTATCATTATTATAATATTCAAGGGTATTAAGCTACTTCTTAATATTGCCAAAAAAAAAAACAACATTTCGCCCGTATTTCTCGACAGATTCGGTAGAGGTGTAAAACATGATGGCAGCTGTGGTTCCGATTTTGGCCACGCGCCACAATAACTTTATACCGCTGTATGTCATCCACGTAAACCTAGTGATGCGCCTTCTATATCTATACTGTTGGCTATATTTTTGTCATCCCCAGACGAGCTAACGGACCCCGAGGCGGTGCTGCACGCATGCCAGCAGCTGGCGCGCGCGCAGTGGGGCGTGGCGGCGGCGACGTTCCAGCTGGAGCGCTACACGCCGCGCATGCTGGCGTGCGACACGTGCGCCCTGCAGCCCGCGCACACGCCCTGACATCTGACCACGCTCGCCTAGGCAGGTCTGTAGCCTCTGAGAATTCTTAAATAACACTTGTTCTTCGTCGTTCCCTTAATGTTGAGTGCGCCGACATACGACGCGACTAAGTTAAGCTTCGGCCAAACCTGCGCGACTGCGAAGCGGGAGCGTCAGTCGCGCGGTGGACGCTGCTCCTGTTTATCTAAGGCGCCGTGCACACCTACGCGACCGCTGTAGTCGCGCAGTTTTTCACGTTTAGTTTCGCGTTGTTGACGCTACCGCTTTGACGGACTACTACTTGACGCACAGGTTTGGCCTAAGCTTTATGCGATCTTCTGCAGTGTGGACCACTCGGCACATGCCAACAGCCTTCTTGTTCGCGTCTGATCATCTTGCAGGTGCTCTCTCAGAAATCACTTACATACAAAACTATGCGCTTTGGAAGACATCGGCTATCTTCGGAAATACGAACGCGTGATGATAAGATCTAATATAGAGCTCTTACAACCATCAAAATTCTTGCCTATTTTATATGACCATGTTTACAAAATTATAGATTAACAACTCTATGGAATTCTTCAATACTTTTGAGTGACAAATGACAATCTGAGACCGGTGTAGGTAACCCGACAGAGAGGAAACTTCATACACACACGCAATGATACACTACTACATATTGCGGCAGTACAAAACTTAGAAGTATTGCCTCTGTGGGAGTTACTTTGTGGCGTAACGTTCGTGCTAATTCGGAAACAAGAAGATTACCGAAGCGCAAACTTTTTCTGGTTTATTTACCTGTGCCAATTAGTTAGTTTTGACGTGACAACGTCTTAAATTAGGTTGCGGCTGGGAGTCACTTATGAAAAAGTGTAACGCTCGGTAACGTTACGATGAGTCACCGAACGAGAGAGAGGCCCGCCGAATGCCTTGCGTCTCTCTCCCACTCAACTATTCTACCGAGAAAAAGACGTTGTCACGTAAAATCTTCGCCCGTAAAACCGACTTTACAGGCAACCATTTTTTTTTTACAGTTGGTCATTGGCAACGTGAGGTTACCGGTGATTAGAGAAACTTCTATTCTTTTAGACGGTCTAGTAGTCCAATAAATATCGTTATTTAGCTGATATGATCGTGTGACGGGTTATTGAGCTCCCTAAAATGTGGTTGATCTCCATTCCATTATAAGACTATTAATAGAAATAATGCCCTCAGAGTGGCTCAGAGTTTGTTTCTATTGCTATTACAAGCACTTACGACAGAAAACAATAATGAAATTGACATTTTTATTTTATTTCACAGGAAGTGACAACATAATAAATGAAGCCTCAGACATTTGATTTGATTGACGCAATTTGTACACGATGCATTTAAAGGGGCCAACAACTTGATTGATTGAAGAACAGTGTTGATATTGTAAGCTAAGGACAAGGACAAATTAGTGTTGTTTATCAATCTTCAAATTGATCCATGACAAAGTGATTGAATGATTGATAAAGTTGGAGTTTTGTATTTTTTGAAACGGTTGAATAGTAAGGACCAAGTGAGAAGTGGCATCAGTCATCAATTTGATTGAAAGATTGATTGATTGATAGACTAAATTGTTGAATTAGTGAATTTAATATTGCTAAAACTTTTGAGATGGAGATATTGTAATAATAAAATGCATTCTTGATCTCAAGGAAATAACTTTCAGAATAATTTAAAAGAAACGATATTAAATAAAAAAAGATTGATTTTTCTAGCTTGTATCTACAAAGCTCTTATGTATTTAAATTTTAAGGTATATTGAACACTATACAGGTATTTTATTCCGGTAAATTCCGGACGATTGCCTGCTAAGTGTTACACCTGCCTTAGAATTTATAAAATGTAAAAGAAAAATTAAACCTAGAAATAGTTTTCAGACATGAATACTGTTTGACTTGTAAAAAGAAATTAACGCATAATATTATTGTTATTTTTTAAATAACAAAAGTAGAAAGAAAAACAATAAAAAATAGACTTTGTAAAAGAAAAGTATTATAATTCGTGCCAATATAAAAAAAAATATGCATTCCAAATCGTTGACCCGATGTATTAAATTAAAAAGATATTATATTTAGCTAATTTATTATTAAAAAAATGTATGTTTTAGATTATAAGCGAATTATTAAAAATCAATTATTATTTAGTACTTACGTAGCTATTAAATAATGTTTAATGTGTATAAATTGATATAAAAAAACGCAGTTTTTATATTTGTAACTGTTCAATGTTGAAAAATCTTTTTCAAAAGTTATTAGGGATCAATCATGAGTTACGTAATCTAGGTGATGTTTCAGGGTTCAGTAGAAAAAGGATGCCATCGGAATATCTTTTACCGAGCTTACGATATGTGTCCCTCCGTCTCGGTTCTATATCGGTTATTTATAAAGAGGATATCCAAAGGAAACTATGCAAATAATCTATTTTCTCCCAACATTTATCAGACAGAAATTGTTATAAAAACGCACAATTAGGTCTATAATCATCAGTTTATGTTTATTGATTGCAACTGAAATTAACATATTTATTTGTCAAATAAACAAGCATACAGGCATGACTTGCTTAAAGGGAGGCTCCAATCACTAATCTGTTTAGACTAAGTTATGTTGGAGAAATATATATATTTTTTTTTTTGAAATTGCGATAAAATTGGCACCTTTTCCCTTTTTGTGTTCTTTTTTGCGTCATGTTTACCGCAAATAATCGTATTTTCTTTCTTTCATTCTCTACAACCTACCTTTTTACACTTTAAAATGGGAATTAAAATATACTTTAATGGGTTACGTAACTTGTGTTTGGTTCTCAAATGCAATGAATTCCCGTATGTACAATCGATTCCAAATACTGTAAAGTAATCTTAGTCTTAAGTTATTTATTCAAACAAATGATACTATTCGTTCATGCAAGGAGGCTTGCTGTCAGTTTGCCCAGTAACTTTACGCCGTAATTGGAAACTTATTGATGGAACGCCGTATACAGAGGGCGGGCAGGGTAACCATAATACTAATAAAAACTGTCCGATTTATATGTATAATATTCCACTTAATTGCTTGGCCACTTTTGACCCCAATTCCCAGTAAGTTGAAACTATGTAACTGTCACAGACTGTGGCGGCATCTACAAGGCCACATGCGAACTACGGATCACACTGACGTTACGCAAAATGCTGCATTGCGCAAGCAGTTTGACACACGACTCCCATTGTAAATACAACGTCCCGACATTAATTATCGGGCACAGAGGATCCTCCTTTTTCTATGGATGATGAGTGAACTTTGCACCCTGTCCCTCATATCTCTACAAGTCCTTGACTTTTTTACGTGCAAGTGACCTTACCTTAAGTTCCCTTAGGAGTGGTCAAGCATTTACATAAGAAGGATTTTTCTATTTAGAAATAGTTCAGACTGTAGGAAATACTCCTTTAGTCTTCAATGGCACGGATAAAAGCAGTAATATTACGAATCACGAAAGAACGTGATCGTGCAAGCCCTTTCTTGACGGCACATGGAAAAAAAGTTATAAAATCGATATTATGTAAATACGGTAATGCGAATCTCGTTGCTGTTAGCATATTTTATATTTACCATCAAATCCAAAAAAAAGGTTGACATGGTGATCCCTGTTCAGAAAGTCAACCTGTATACCGGGTCAAATTAATTTAGTGATAAGTATCAATATCTAAACACTATAAAATAAAACCACACCCATTACACCTGTGAAGTTTATACAATAAAAAGCTGTAAACTAATATTTCTAATGACTACACTAACTGCGGTTGGTGACCCCAGAAAAAAATCGCCAAATTAATCCGATATGTCAGTGAGTGATGGCAAAGTATTCTGTGCGTGTTTTGTTTTCATTTCTGTCGGCACTCTCGGAGTGCCACTGTTTTTATTTTATCGTGTTTAGATATCGATACCCATGAAAATATAAAATTTGCTAGTAAATACGAGTTGTCTCAGATTCGCGTAAAGTTTAAAAACAAATTATTCAATGCATAGTTAAGCTTATAATTATTGTTATTTAAATTAATTAATTTATTTAGTGCGCTGTTTGTATTATTTGTGGTGACTGAATGTTGACGTTGCTGAAGCGTGATTTTGAATAAAAATGATAACAATTAACTGTATTGCAGTGGACCCAGTGGTTAAGAGGCTGACTGGCAATCAACGATAAGTTCAAAACCCAGTAGTATAAAATCGTTGATTACAATAATTAAACTGAATTGAAAATTCCTTGGGCTTTAAGTTGCTCAAGGGACATAGAAAGTTTGTAATGTATAATTTATACAAGGTTAAATTAAATTAACTGGCGAAATGTCACAGACTCGCTAGAATCTAATGAAGATAAAAAAAAATATTTTCTAAACCCACGATTTCGAGTCTCTGATTACGGAGTAATTAATTGAAATTATCAGTTACATAAAAAACATTGTTTTATCATCGCCAATTATATCTATCACCTCTGTGAAGTTCTGTCAGTTAATATAAATTGACCTTGTATTAAATAAATGGCTAATAATTAAACCACATAATTACCCAACTTTCAATAAAATTTGTCGATTTTAGAGGCTACATTCAAAACACGCTACAGCAATTATCTTGTACTTAAACGATGTATTTAGCTTATGGATGAATTTTTGTGCTCAAAATAGTAAATAATTGTGATAGCTTTACACGTTGTTCATTGCATTCCCTTGTTGTAACGTAGTGTTGTTTATATTGTATAGAGGGACAGGGTACGCGGATGGGTGATGAACTGGATTCTGTAAAGATTTTATTATTATTTTATGATTGTTTTAAGGCTAAACTCAGCTTCTGAAATTCAGATCAGTAAATTTGCTGTCAAATTTAATGTTAGCTGTGATGTTTGTTTGACTAAAATAGTAGCAACTAATCATACAAGGGCTGATTTTTCCAACGTCAGATAGTTTTATCGGCGGAATAAGTTTGAATTTTTGACAGTTCTTCTACAAAATTTGCCTGTCAGACAATTTATTCCATGAATAAAAAGTATCTGTCGATTGAAAAATCAACACCAAGTTGACAGCGGATTGTGTTGAAAATGTTTTCAGAAACCGGAGCTTAGCCCAGACTTAATTATGTGAATAGTCTTCCACAAAGAAAATGATTATTATGGCAAGTTTTTAATATTTCGGCGCGCTCGCACCAGAAATCACTAAATACGTTTAGCGGTAAACGAATTTAAAACATGAATCGTTCTGTTTCTGTTAGTCGTCTGAAGATGACAGCAATAGAATTAAGTTTCTGGATTTTCAACTCTCGGCGATAAGGAAGTGCGTTGAAAATCTAGTGCGCGAAAAACGCGCTGGGCTAGTTAGTGGGCGCTAGTGATTTGTGATGCAAGTGCAAGTGGGCCTTAATTTTATGACATTATTTTAATCTTTTTATCTAGTCTTCCGTTACCTTGTTTAATAAAAGAATCAAGTTTGTTACCCCAAACGCGCCTAAGAAAAGTATTTAGCTATATGAAAAGCGATTTAGTAATAAGCAAATAGTCGATTAGTAAGTTTTAATATGTTATCCAAAATGTAACGAAACATGTAGCTGTTGTAATTATTATCTTTTTGTATTTATTCGCTCAATTTTCATCTATTATTGTATTGTAACGTGAATTATTAGTAGAAACTTTATTGATTTGGGATGTTCCTGTTGAAAATATTTAAAATGGCGTCTGTTTTTAGTTTTTCCAAAGTAATCGATTATGTCGGCTTTAATCGATTAGAAATAATCGTTTACGGCTTCCGTATCTTTTTTAATGTTTATAGCGCCTATGTAGATAGCGCCTATCCGGACACTAAAAGTGGTCATATATCTTGATTAGACGGTGCGATTTAATTGCCTGTGGCATGCCATAATAAAAGTTGCATCGTATAAAGTGTAAGTAACGATGCAAGTAATTTTATTTTGCTTAAATTTTATTGTATGCAAGAAAATTCCATCATGTAAAGTCTTGATAACGGATATTTTCAACAGAAACAGATCATTAGTTCTTGGAGCCAAAATGTAACCAAAAAGACGTATTTTTATAACTGATTTGTGTATGTATATTATTAAGTAAGGATTGGATGTTTCTTTAAGGCCGTTTGTTTAGTGTTCATCGTTGTTTCCGTCCTGTGCGTTTTGTTCTGTTGTACTTGTACTGAATATAGTCATTATTGAAAATTATATTCTTTTTTAGTTAACGTCACGGATGTAATTCCCCTAGGCCCTAAGGGCCATATCTCACTGGTACACCAGTGGCGGCGCAACTATGGTCGAACTGCAAAAAAAATTGAATGCGGACTAGGAGTCACACCAGATTGTAACACCAGTGTGACTAACAGGAATTTGCAATAATGGTGTAGTTTTTCTACACCATTTAGCACATATTATTATTGCGGTGAAAAAATATCGATATGAAATTGCATTTGGTAGATAAGTGCATAGTATACATACATGAACATATTTATTTTGTGCATATAAGAGATGCATTTTTATTGAAAAAAAAAGGAGGGTCGATCAAATTTTAGGCACTGATTTAACGCGGCAGTAGTTTTTGGTAACCTACAAAATGCATGTTTATTACCAAATACGGCAGTAAAAACCGAACAGTAAACTATATAAAAATGACAAATATTTAAATGGGTAAGTAATTAATAATTGCGCAGTAAAATGACTGAACGGCCAGATACGTGTGGAGTTAACAAATCAGAATTAGTCGGTAAGACATCCAACTTGGAAATAGCGGGTGGTCACAGTTCTAGGGTTCATAATAAAAAGAGTATTCTATTCTAGCTCACCTAAACTATTTAGTCGAGGTGCCCATGTTCAGTAGTAGCGCTAGCGATTACTAGACTTACGAGGAAATACAAGATCGAAAAAGAAAGGTAAGGTAAGGTAGATAAATGTAAATTAAAAAAGAAGTATAAAATAAAACCACGAGTGACTTATTATAATTAATTTATTATAATAATGTGAAGGCATCACCTCGTATGTACAACGTACACGTTACCGCTAACTTTTGTACAATTTATCACAACTGACAACATAATTACTAAAGCTGGTCTAAAGCCCCCGCTAACGCCACTCCGGTAGAACAATTTCCATGAAGATTTCATAGAAATTGTTCCAACAGTGTTGCGTCACGCCTGATTGCGGGAAGAGGTTGGAAGCCTTTAACCTGCGTCCCCACTTGTAAAATATTCGCCAACAATACTTCCAAACTGTGAAATATGAGTAGCAAAATGTGATGTGTAAAGGAACTGTGAAATTGTAGAATTTACAGTTCGCGTCACAGAAGTTTGTCGCTCTGAAACTAGGCTTTCCGATTGCGCATGGGAAAACCTAGTTAGTTTCAGAGCGACATACGGCATGACAAAAAGAAATTAAACTACGTAAAGCGAACCGTAGTTAAATTATTTTTTTTTGACAGGTCAAGGTCAATAAAGGGCATCCATCGATCTGTAGACAAAGATCTCGTGTGTGGAACGTGTTTCACCCACGAGATCTTTGTCTGAAAAAAAATAAATAAATAAAAGGTGGGATGAAAATCATTACTTTTGACCTAGGACGTCTAGTTTGAAAAATTCAAAAAGAACATTCCAAGTTATCCATTTCAGGACGCAACTTACTTATTACACTTGTGAAATATTTATTGTTTATTTTTTTGTCAATAAATAGACAATCTTATATTTATATTGATGAGTAAGAGATATGCTATCAAGTGGAGTGTCGAATCAGTTTGGATATATTATCATATCTGACGTGATTACAGGGGCGTACCAAGAGAAAATGGCGCCTAGGGCAACTCTCCACTAGATATAATCACCGTGATTATATCTAGTGGATAGTTAGATCAGTTTGAATATCTTGAAATACAAAAATCCCTGTCCACATTATGCGTGACATGTTGGTCACTTTGTTGGGAGAGTTGTTAGCGACTTTGTTACGAGTGAGGACGCAGCTTTACGGATCGCTGGCAGACATAAATTATAAAATTTTAAATATTGCTGATATATTTTGAATAAACACATTTAAATAAATTACACAAAAATTTTAGAAAATTGTATTCAATTAAAACAAAATTTTTTTTCCAAATAATTTAACTTGACCTTGAAATTAAATTATTTGGCGAAACTTTCTATGACGTTGTGAAGTTTCGCTAGGTATTTGATCTTGTATAAGGCACCTGTCCCACCACCGACCAGGAAGCAACTAGCTATCGACTATTTTCCCGCTCAAGAAACGTTCAGACGCCAGCACATCCAGCTACTACAATCTGTCAAATTTCTTTAATAGATTTTCAACTTTATCGCTAAAGCATGAGGTTCAAAGTTGATTGGGAAAATTTGACAGTTTCGGGTAGCTTGATGTACTGGCGTCTGTACAAAAGATTGTAGGTACCGTGTCAGTGGAAGCGTTATATAGTTGATAGCCGACTGTTTACACCACCAGCGAGAACTGTCAAACAAACGGCTAGTTTTTAGTTGTTCGCTCTACTAGGTTCTCGCTAATCGCCGGCGCGGGCGGTAGGACACCTGCCTAAGACGGAACTATTACAAAAATGGCTATTCAAACACAAAAATAAACAAATACATACATACATAACATCTATCTACGACCGGTCCATAAGCAAAACACTGTGATACAACGATTATTCTTGTTATGCTATACAAGGTTATTGGTAAAACATTAACAACCTCTTAAGAGGTCATTGTACTCATCATTATGAACAACTTTTACTATTGGACCAAACCTGAAATCCCGAAAAAAAAAATCAGCTGTTCCCTACATTTTGACGAGATAAACGAACATGTAGGGATCAGCTGATTTTTTTTTCGCGATTTCAGGTTTGCTCCCATAAAAGTTGCTCATAATTTTGAGTACAATGACCTCTTAAGAGGTTGTTAATGTTTTACCAATAACCTTGTATAAAACATTTTCCGTTACACTTGCATGCATTTTTATTACATTTGTTTGAAAAATATTTTAATTTAATAGTTATTTCTCAGCTGCTGTCTATCAAGGAATGTAAGTATTATATACAGCTATGCAAGCATGTAGGAAGCAGCAGTGCATAGCACCATGATTGAAATTAAAACTATTGACAAACGATATCGATTTAAAATGAGCGAAATATCGATTGAATTATGAGCGAAATGGATCTAAATAGTACACGCGTTATGTCGATTGATTGATGGCTAAGGCTCAACTCACACCAAAAGAGCGGCGAAGCGCCCTGTAGAGAAGGCGCGCGGATTCCAGCGACTGCCCAAGAAGTCGCTGGAATGCTCGAGAAGTTGCGGGAATCCGCGCGCCTTCTCTTCTTCTTTCATGTGTTTATCGCTGTAATGCCTTGATTTGATATTGTATAGGCAGTCGTACATTTGCACCAAATAAATAGGCTTTTCTTCATCTATTTCCATCAATTCTGTATTAGTTGCACTGCAAGGAATGAATGCGAATGCTCGCGCGCATTAGACGCGCGCGGGGAGCGGGCGTGAGGGGCGGGATATTGCCAGCGGCCGCTAGCGACTGCTCGAGCATTCTCGGGACTTCCCGCGACTTCTCGCGCAGTCGCACGGCTAATCCGCTGGAATTCCAGCGGCGCCGCTGGCATCCGCGCGACTCGTTCGATTTCTCATGCGATAATAAGTATTATAGTAATGAAAATAAAGTTAAAATTCATATGACACTGAAACTGCGATCCGCTTCGCCGCGCTTCGACGCTCTTTTGGTGTGTGTTGAGCCTAAGAGCTCTTAATTGATTTTATGCGGTGAGTAAGCCCTCGTACCCACCTCGTACCATTTTTTATCGCGCAATGGTGATTCTCGCCTATCGGCTCAACATGGAGAGTTGAAAATCTAGTGTGGGATAAAAAAAATCGTCGCGTGCTAACCTGGGCTAAAACGGGCCTGCAAACAATATTGAACGTTGGTTGTATCGCTCACAGATCAATCAATATTTCAATTCATAATGTTATCAACAAGATATAGGTATAATTAATGTTGAAAAGCCAATTCCTGAAACTGATGTATTTATTCCTCAATATATAATAACTTTAGTAAGTGACACATTTCTTTAAAAATAGCTGCATTTCTGAGTATTACATAAATATAGGTAATTTCATGTAGCATTATATACTTTTCTTCCTTACGAACCTGCCATATTTGATATTTCTTATAAAATATAGTGACTGTACATTGCATTGTTCTTATATTAACTTCTATACCCGACCGTTAATATGGCACATCGGGTTAGAAAGTTCGGATTTGTAGACCATCGTCAAATTCAAATTAAAAATATTTTAAATCACATAAATCTACAATGAGCACTTGTGAAATGTCAGAAGCTAGCTGCTCGGTTCCAATTGGTCGTTTCCTATGGAGAAGTGGCGGCAAGAAACTCCGCGGTTAAATAATTGGCTTTTTACAATGTTTTCAATTTACACTGTTAACCCGTCAAACGATTACCTACTAGAAGCAGTTTCCATGTAAGTACTCAACGGTTTTCACGATTATACAACGTTATTTTTAGTTTATGCGAAACCTGAATATAGTTTGTTCAGAATAAGTAACTGAATCGATTCCAATATTTTTTACCCCATGTTCTATTTTGTCCCAAAAATATTTTAAAAAGGTTAAAAGTTGGGCACCGAGCGACACTAATTAAAAGTAGGCTATCCAATCTCCGCGCCGAACGGTTAGGTACCTAGGTACTATTGATAATAGTACCTAGGTACCTAACCGTTCAGAGAGAGAGAGCGCAAGAGGGCGCGGCGCGAGCGGCGTGTGTGAGCATGTTTTTGTACGGACAAACAGGTAACTTAATTAGCTTATAACTTTGTGATTTTTCATGATACAGTTTTGAAGTTTTGTACATAGATTCTATACATAAAAATACACACGTGTTTCGGGTTTCGCATATAATAAAAATAATTCTGTATGTATTGTAGTTTCAAAGGTAATTTTCTTAATAACTTTAATGCTGGTTCATACGACATTTGTCGGGTTAATAGGTTTGGATGGACGCTGGACAGTGTAGCCTGCTAACAAGTGCTAGGTAAGTAAAGTTCGATGTGCCATATATACAACCGGTAGGTACTGTATACCATTTTGCTATGCTTGCAAGTATTTGTGCTACAACATTATATTATGCGTCTCTTCAGCTAAAAGCGTCTAAAGTGGCGACCCTAGTTTGAAGCTTAATTTATTATTGCGATATTTCTTAAAGTTTAGTTTTTTAGCAATGCGTAAGTCAAATGGTAAAGGAAAAAGTAGTGGCTTGAAAGTAGTAGTGGCTTTGTTTTTCAATCGATAAAAAAAAGGAGGAGGTTCTAAGTGGACGCGTATATGTATTTTTTTAAATAAATTATGCACATAATAAATTATGCACATAATAAAAAAAACATGTAAGAAGTACTCTAGTTGAGATATATTAGGGGTTTTATAGTTACAATTTTAAGCTCCAAAAGAATCTTATGGCAATTAAAAATGGAACCATGTAGGTTCCATGTTTTCGGTTTAGATGAAACAACCATAATTAATCGCGTAAACATTAAAAAGTATAAATTGAAATGTTTCATCATCTACCTAGCCTTTTCCCAAGTATTATAGAGTCGGTTTCCAGTCTAACCTGACGCAGCTAAGTAACAGTATTTTCTGGAGAGACTACCCATCTGACCTCCACAACCCAGTTGTAATCTTGTAACACGATACCCCTTAGCAAGATTGGTTGTCGCTTCCGACTATCCGTACCGACTGCTAAAGTTCTACGAATGACAGCTAGGACCAGCACGGAGGGGTCACGGCATGTAATGGGTGGTCACCCATCCATGGACCGACCTCAGCAAGCGTCGCCTTAAAGATTAACCCGTGCGACTATTATTATTTAGTCACGAGCACCAAATATGAAATATTTCTTATATTTTACGTCCATTTAAAAAAAAAATTGCCTTTTACATACCAATTCGAGTTACGCATTGTTAAAAATCAGAATAATTAACAATGTTTCAACTAGAGTCGCCGACTACACCTACTTGCTGAAATACAACTTAGAATAATCAACAACTTCATGTACACAATTCACAAACTAACATCTCCAACCATCTCTATATTATACTTGTGTTCAAACGTAATGGAAATCATTTAACAATATACTTTTATAATATCAAACAAGTATGGAAGACAGATGCTTTATTTACGCGAAGTAAAATAATTGCACATCAATATTATACATGGTTTTTAAGTTGTCTGCTGGCAACACTATCAAATTAGTTCCGCGTACCATGGCCATGAATAAAGATTAAAAAAAAAAAAGTTCCGCGTAGATGGCACTAAGTGTTTGTTACTTTCATTCAGCTGCCAATAGAGTTCCTTGCTGCAAACTTCGTCGCAGAGATGGCACTAAGCATAAGGATGATTTTTTTTCGCGCACTGCTTAGCGCCGACATTTAAAAATCTAGTCTCCTTAAATTTTTTGACAAATGACAAACATTCGGCGCTCTCTCGTGAGGCTTCCAGCAAACAACCCCATTCATCATCCCCCCTCAGTGCCCTCCCCCCAGATCCCTGATTCCTGTGTGATCCCTTTCTCAGTGTTGCCCCATTCTCCCCTGCGTCTATTTTAGGCTATTTGCTATTATATGAATAGGCAGTGTTTTTTTTATATTAAATTGTCACATAATGTATATTAATAAGCAATAGTATTTAACTTTCGCGTAAATAAAGCAAAGGGGGTATGTATACAAGTTGAACACAAAATTGATGATATTTTACTTATTATTTTGTCATAATAATTTGTATAAATAATTTTTATATCGGTATACAATCCAGAACACATGTTTATTAAAATAAAAATTCAAAATAAAACTAGTAATATAAAATTTTGTCATGATTTTGGAGTATTACATCAAAATATTGATAATATCACTATTTTTTAATATTTAATTTATATATTTAAACTTCTTATACTTAAATAAAATTGGCGGGTGATTGTACTTCGTACATGGCTATCCACAAAATTGTTGAGATTACAAAATTAATGAGAAAAAAATTATAAAATAAATATAATACTGTTAACATTATTATAAAATTATTTGTAATTAATTATGCTAATTCTTGATAATTTTAAAGGACATCGTCAACACCGATACCCTGAATTAAAATAAAAAAAATATCTAAATCCGTCTACGGCAAGAATAATATTGGGCTCAAGACACATAAGTAACATGAGATAACTTAAATTGAGCATTCCAATGTTTTTAGGGTTCCGTACCCAAAAGATGGGAATTAAATTGGGAAGCAGTTGTGCAATGTTAGTTGCGTTGCTCCGAACTATCGCAATGTGTCTTGAGCCTCCAATGCCACTGAAAAGAGATGCACTTGGCATTGCACAGCCGACAATAATACAAGATAATAATAATTTGTTAAAATAAAACTAATAAAATCTTTTTAAATTGAGACATAATGATGATCTTAGTATCATAGAGGGCGCTACTGTGTTCTTGGGTACATGGATGAAAAAGTTCGTAATTATTTTGAAATTATGAGATAATGTTACAATTTTAACTTTAAAACGTGTACTTAAGGCTGGCGCAGATTTGGGTGGATCGCATTGCATCACAAAAGTCCTCCCACACCACACTGCAGGCTGGCCGCATCTTTTTCGGCCCGATGCGGCTATAATGTGCGCTTAACTTTATAGCATGTTTATTTGACGTGAAAACTCGCATCGTGTAACCACAGCCTGATAACACCATAGACTTTAATAGATAACAATAAAACCCACACAGTAGCAGCCCCTCTAACCTTTCAGTCATTCCGCAAACATTCTAACAGTACTACACCTAACTGTTCTAGGACACCAAGTTCGTAGGCAAGTGTTAGGCGATGCTTATATTATGCTAGGAGTACGTTATTATCTGTACTTATTGCGAACGATCAACATTTTACTATACTAACCTAAAGTTTGGGGAGGAGATACGATGCAAAATTTTTATAAGATATTTTCCTCGAGATTTGGCGTACTAAAAGGCAAAAATAAGTCTTTTGCGGCAAGAAATAATTATACCTTAGTTAGGGGCGCAAAATAATCATCATCATCTGCCTAGCCTTTTCCCAACAGTGTGGTCAGCTTCTAGCCTAACCGGATGCAGCTGAATACCAATATTTTACATGGAGCGACTACACAACGCAGTTAGTGGGTAATACGATACCCCTTGGTAAGATTGGTTGTCAGACTTTCGGGACGCAAAAGAATAAATATGAATATTTATAATTAAGTATGTAGTTCTTTTTCCTATCCAATTCAAATACTAGTTTAAAGTGTCTAAGCGCATAGCAACATATATATTTATGCATGTTGAAGTTATTTTAAGAAAATTATTATTTAATAACGTAGTAAACAAAGGCAAGAATAAGCATTTTTTCAAAGTTATCACATAGTTAAACATCTCCTCCCCTTATTAATTTAAAACATCACGGGAACCCTTAAGACTACGCATTACAGCAACAACTCGACACGAACATAAACTACATTCTTTACACTTGTTCTTAATTAAATGTACTTTTGTACGAAATTAAGGGAATATTAAGCTGTGTTCACTGGGCGACTATTGGGCAACTAAAAGTCGCAAGTAAAGTAACGCAACGTTGCTTGTAATGCTAGTGTCATTCGACCTGAAGATGGTTTTACTTTTATAATTTTACCTCTGATTCTTCTAGAACACTCAATCACAATCCGAATCATTTTGAAGGATATTGCTAATCCATTGCTTCATATGTTCGAAAAATGTGTCTGCTCAACAAAGTAAATAACGCAATGAATGTTGTTGAACTGTCAAAATGAAAGCCGTTGCTACTGATAGTGTTACGCAATTACCTCGCTGGATCGGTTTCAAGATGGTGAAATATTTACAATGAAATTGTAACGAAACAGCATGAAGTCATATTTTGGTTTGGCAGTAATAAAATTACAATTTCACAGTCGATAAACTCACCGAACTTTGCAAGAGTAAAATATATCTTAATTAAAATTATCTTCAAATTCATTTTCTATCATGTTGCACGTACTATGTTTTTTCTCTGCATCATCCTAAAGTCCGTCTTTGTACGGTTATTTTTACTTGTGCATAAAGTTTTAATAAATAAATATCTACTAAGAACGTATGGTAAACCAGCCACATTGGTTCAAGAATATTTTTATATCCCTAATATTTATTAATCAGAGTTTTAAGCAATTTTGCAAATGACATTATTGTCTTTCTATGACTATAAATAAAAGGCAATGTTCTGAGCATACACACAGCCCACACTCCGGGCAATATAGCCCACACTCCGGGCAATAAAGCCCACTCTCCGGGCAATACAGCCCACACTCCGGGCAATATAACCCACACTCCGGGCAATACAGTCCACACTCCGGGCAATGCAGCCCACTCTCCGGGCAATATAGCCCACACTCCGGGCAATACAGGCCACACTCCGGGCAATATAGCCCACACTCAGGGCAATACAGCCCACACTCCGGGCAATACAGCCCACACTCCGGGCAATACAGCCCACACTCCAGGCAATACAGCCCACACTCCGGGCAATATAGCCCACACTCCGGGCAATATAGCCCACACTCCGGGCAATACAGCTCACACTCGGGGCAATATAGCCCACACTCCGGGCAATATAGCCCAATATTCGTCGCCCAGTGAATACAGCTCCACGCTGATATGTGTACTAATCGACGAATAAGCGTTAAATTGAGTAGCTTTCTTCTTTAATGCTTAGATCTTATAATTAAACGAGACTTCTTACGTATTGGCGTATTTCTGCAACATGATTTTAACATGATTGACGTGTAAAAGTGTTTGTACAAACCTACTTACAAAAAAATAAAATCATCATTTCATTTCAATCATTTCAAATCATTTCATTTCATAACAACTTTTACATTTAAAATAATCGCAATCATCTCACCGTGACCCCAAGTAACATGGGATAAGGGCAGGAAGATGATGATGATGATCTCACCGTGAAAACTTGCGTGGAGTGGAGCTGTCAGTGTCATCCCACTGACGCTAAGGATTGACCAAGCTAACTTTTACAATCATAATCTAATAATATCTAGGCTATTTTATTTTAAATCCCCACAAAATAGTAATGTTTTGACAACTAAAATACTAGCTTTGAAATTATGTAAATGATCAATAGAATATGCATAAAAAATATGATTAAAATCTCGATTATGATTGGTCAATTCCTAGTATCAGGTGAGATGACACTGACAGCTTACTCCACGTTCACTTCACCTAAGTTTTCACGGTAAGATGGTTACAGAATAGCACTGCTGTTTATTTGAGGTCAGCGCAAAATTCGCCAACACATAAGAATCATCTTTAAACGCAGATATTACGCGTTAATTACAGACTAGTTTAATTTGTGTTTGTGTTATTATGTTATCTGCCCACCAGAGGGCGTTATTTGTCTATTTCACAAAGGAGTCAGCATAGAGTGAGAGAAGTACTGCTATCTTTCTCTTGCAAGGAGAAACAGAAAGAGACGGCACGAATATGTGCAGTCATTGTGCGCTTTCATAATTTCTAACGTGACGATATCATCGTGGATGTGGACGTGGACCGTGGGTCACGGGCGGCATCACGATAATACGGGGAAGTAAAATGCATGGATATATATGTAGACGTTTTTAGGGTTCCGTACCTAAAGGGTAAAAACGGGACCCTATTACTAAGACTGAGCTGTCTGTCCGTCCGTCCGTCTGTCTGTCACCAGGCTGTATCTCAAGAACCGCGGTAGCTAGACAGTTGAAATTTTCACATATTATGTATTTCTGTTGTATAAAACAAATACTAAAAACAAAATAAAATAAATATTTATTCCCATACAACAAACGTGTTTTTTTTCGGTGTTTTTGCCTTGTGGTACGGAACCCTTCGTGTGCGAGTCCGACTCGCACTTGGCCAGTTTTTAATTTTCGTCCACGATAAAGTTTTATTTTATGGACGTGGACGTAATATCGTGACGTTAGATATTATAAAAACGCACATTCTATGGAGAAAACCATCATCACTACAAACTTACTTCTAAGTAATATATTATTGAATTTCTTAGTAATGGCACTAACACTTTTAATATTGGCTCGATTTTATGTTTCTTTTCGACGTGTAAATGTTTTAAAAAAAATCCTATTTAGAGAAACAAATAACATTTGAACCAGGATTTATCCAAAACCCATCTCGCCTTGTTTATCTAACTACTATGTATACAGCTACCTATACAGTAAAAAAAATATATATGAACCTGCTGTAACAAGCAATAGCAATTTAGGCAAGCAAAAATCATACCTAAAATCAGGCCTGTTATTCATATAGGGTTAGGCAGGTGCCTAAATTACTATAGCTTAAAATAAACATTACATAGAACAGACAGAACCATATACCATGCAGTCACCTACTTATTAAAGCCTTAAAAACAAATGAGAAACATTTTCAGTGTTTTATCCGTAGACAGAGTAATCTATAGACTCATGGTATCCGTGTCACCGAAAGGGACAAAAAATTCCGCTATCTTCATCATACTATCATTTTTACAGCTTATTACCCTGCACCTTACCATTTTCACAGTTGCGCAAATGTACTATTATTGAATTATGCACGAAAAAGATCTTATTTTCCGTTTAATCGCGGTGTAGTTTTTATTATTTCATTCATAAACGTTAAACTTGTTGTGCCATTAATGTGCTTAACCGACACGCAGTAAGGGACAGAAATATTCTTACTCTGTCTCTTTTCTTTGCTAGTGACGTTAATATATTTCTCTTTATCTTGTGCGAACGAAAAAGAAGATATGCAGCAGTCTATAGTTTACTCTGTCTACGGTTTTATCTAAGTGCCACTGTTGGTACCAAAAAGTGTTAGTGCCACAACTATTAGTAGTCACTAAGTGGAATGATTACTCGATGTACTAAACGGTTATTAAGCGTAACTGTTCAACTGTGCTCCTTTGTATTATGAAACTAACTATTGTTGTTTGCACTGCATAGATGACCTGAAAAAGATTTTTATGTTTTCAAAACGTTACATCAGAAGGCCCATTCCCGTAAGGCTTAACTCACACCAAAAGAGCGTCGAAGCGCAGCGCAGTTTCAGTGTCATATGAATTTTAACTTTATTTTCATTATTATAATACTTATTATCGCATCCGCTAGGTAGAGAAGGCCGCTGGCATCCGCGCGACTCGTTCGAGTTTGTCATGCGATAATAAGTATTATAGTAATGAAAATAAAGTTAAAATTCATATGACACTGAAACTGCGCTCCGCTTCGCTGCGCTTCGACGCTCTTTTGGTGTGAGTTGAGCCTTACTAAAAACGTTCAAAATCTAGTCGCAATCTCATCTCAACGAGAGTCAATGTCAAAAACTTGTCAAAAATGTAGAGAAATTAGAGGTATTTTTGACAGATTGAGACTGAGATCAGACTGTGAACGTTCTTAAAATTACGAGAATGCCCCCTCAGGTCGCCAGTTATATTTAACTCCTATGAAATAAGTGGCCAGCCTATTGTCATTGACCGGCGGGGTAATTGCGTAACACACTATCAGTAGCAATGGCTTCAAGTTTGACAGTACAACAACATTCATTGCGTTATTTACGTTGTTGAGCTGACAAATTTTTCGAACATATGAAGCAATGGATTAGCAATATCCTTCAACATTATTCAGATTGAGTTTGATAGTGTGTTACACAATTAGGGTGCAGGTTCAAATCCAGACTCCAGAAAAAAATCATTATCACATTGGCTGACCCGGAAATGGATACCGGGCGCACCAGAAATGCGATCTCTAGCTAGACGAATGACGCAGTCATAATTTATTTCCTTGAAGTTGTTTTGATCTATTAAAAATATTAGAATATTATAACAATGAACCGCGATGGAAGTTGTTTTTTCCAAAGCCTTTGAATTTTGGGTTGATTTTTCAATCATCTGATAACTTTAGTCGAGAAATAATTTTGAAATTTTGACAGTTATTTCATACAAAAACTGTCAAACGTCAATTTTATTCCTTGAATAAAAGCCCACTGCACACGCACACACACTTGCAACCCTTGTTGGCAACCTCCGATGGGCATCTACTTTCGCTGAATTGGCATGCTGCAGTTGATTTTTACCGCCCGGCTCTGCTTACCGGCTCGCTACGTACGTGCGGCTAAGCTGAGCGGTCTTTTGCCCGAGCATGTATCTCGCCCGGGCGGGCCGAACAAGTACCACGGCTTACTGATGAAACATATTGAATTATAGTGTTAGTTACCATGTCAGTATCTATGTTCAGGCGAGTGTGGCGAGCGCACTACCACGCCGGCTAGTCGCTCGCAGACCGCTTCTAGTTGTGCGTCCAACATCAACGATGCTATTTGGTCGTCTGTTAGCATTTCCACGCTGAAATAAATGAAAAATAGTTAATTACATTCAACTAGCTTCCGCCTGCGGCTTCACCCGCGAGTTATGTCGATAAAAACTATCCTATGTCCTTCCCCGGGATGCAATCTATCTCTCTGCCAAATTTTAGCGACATCCGTTCAGTGGTTTAGGCGTAAAAAGGTAACATACAGACAGACAGACAGGGTTACTTTCGAATTTATAATATTATTATGGATTTATAAGATGGGACATAGGGAGAGTGCAATCAATCGATCATTCAGCTGCGAGAATTGGCTAAAGGCGTGAAAAAGACCGCTGAAAGGACCGGCGAGCTTCATATACAAAATACTTGCGCGACTTCAAACATTTCAGGTGTCCAGCTGGTGTATTATGACGGTTTAATACCATCATGATTCCAGTGTAAGAGAGAGACGGAGCTATACATGACCGATAGTACCATCCCTTTTTCACACTGGAATGGAATGGCAATAATACTTTGTAATACGGCCGACGGTTTAATACCATCATGATTCCAGTGTAAGAGAGAGACGGAGTTATACATGACCGATAGCACCATCCCTTTTTCACACTGGAATGGAATGGCAATAATACTTTGTAATACGGCCGACGCGACGGTTTAATACCATCATGATTCCAGTGTAAGAGAGAGACGGAGTTATACATGACCGATAGCACCATCCCTTTTTCGCACTGGAATCATGATGGCAATAATACTTTGTAATATGGCCCCAGGTCATGTTTTAAATAGGCAGCAGTCCTTACGGCCTTCCAGTTGGGAAGGCAGGTCAGCAAAACGTAGTGTAATTTTCGTCGCTCAAAATTAGTAAACCGACGTCGAGGTCAAGAGCAAGACCATTCAGTAATAAAAACATTAAAAGTAAGATTTTTTTAGTATTTCTTTCTTTCTGAGCTTATCTTGGATATTACTGACATCAGTGAAGGGAAACATCGTGAGGAAACCTGAACTTATCACACTGTTATTATAAAGGCGAAAGTTTTGCGAGTTTGTTTGTATGTTTGGTACTTCTTCACGCACAAACGGCTGGACCAACTTTGATAAAATTTGGCATGGAGGTAGCTGACACCCTGGATTAACACATAGGCTACTTTTTATCCCGATATTCCAACGGGATCGAGTCTTCAACGGGTGAAACCGCGGGGCGCAGCTACTAGCTAATATAAGTCAAGAGCAAGCGTGGTGATCAATGTTCGTGTCTTCTCTGTATGAGAAGAGGTAGTTGCCCAGCAGTGGGACAGTAATTAGGCTGGTATTATTATTACTACAAAGTATTTGACAGTTATTCGCGACGTTGGCAAGTTTGACAGCCTTAAGGACTCACCTAGCCAGACTATCACTATCCGAGTACCGCTCGTCGCTGGCGGAGGAGGCGCGCGGCGAGGCGGCGCGGCGCGGCGTGCGCGGCGCCGACACGGAGCCGCGCCGCTCGCCGAACAGAGACAGGCCTGGACGTGGCATACAATACTATATGTCACCAGGGGGCCTAAAAAGGCTACTTTGGCAGAATCATAAAAGGATAACATAATGGACAGTTACCCGTTAAATTAATCGTATCAAATCCCATTGGTGAAGCCTTTTTCAGTTGTTTTTTTTTGTCTGTGCTTAAGGGGGAAGCTCTAAGGTGGCCCGCGAAATTCAATTTTTTTTACGTTTTTTGCAATTTGCTGGTCAGTATTAAGTTGTACGTGGAGTCATCAATACAACTCTCTAAGACCATGTAATCCCCAAGAATGACTATTTCATGAAATCTTGACATTTGGGGATTACATGGTCTTAGAGAGTTGTATTGATGACTTTAATGATTATAATTCTGTAAATACATATTTGTTACGACCGCGAATCATATTTTAATCATCGTACAACTTAATACTGACCAGCAAATTGCAAAAAACCTAAAAAAAATTGAATTTCGCGGGCTACCCTGGCGCTTTCACCTTAAATACCAATCAATTCGATCCAAATCCAATCCCAATCTCTTTGATTATACTTACGTAGTGCAGCGAAAAAAAGAAAAACACGGACTGTCTTCGCCATATTACAATTCATAATGTTATCCTTTTATGATTCTCTAAAGTGGTCTTTTTAGGCCTCCAGATAGAGATTTTGATATTAGCAGTGCAGTGGGTCAGTTTTCATACGTATTTAGTCGCTTTAACGTATACTGGCATTTTTAGTAATACTAAAATGAAATTGTTTATTCTTCAAATAGGATCTTGGAATCTCTTTTACACGTTATACTATAAAAAGAGCAGTGGTGGCCCAGGTGGTCACGGACACGACTTACGAGTTGTAGGTCGTAGGTTCGAACCCAGACAGGCGCTTTACTTTGTGTAAATTATTTCATCACCACTGCTCTCAAAACGGTGAAGGAAAACATCGTGAGGAAACCGGCCTGTCCAAGAACCAAAAATTCGAAGACATGTGACATCTACCAATCCGCACTGGGCCTGCGTGGTGGATTACGGCCCACTCCCTCTCACCGAGAGGAGGCCTGTGTCCCAGCAGTGGGAACATTATAGGCTGATTATACTATAAAAAACCGGTCAAGTGCGAGTTGAACTCGTGTGGAAAGGACTCCATATGATGGATATTTTATCTACCATGTTTTTTTAAATCGCACAATATTGAGAGATTTACCATGTTGTTTTAAGACCATGCTAGAAAGTGTGTTACGCAATTTGTCAGCTGGTTTTCCTTTACTATCACAGCAGACTCACCTTGGAACATCTCCTTGACCTTCTCCCCGGTGTCATGCAGCAGAGCGTCCAGGCTCTGCCTGCGCGGCCGCTCGAAGTCTTCCCGCAGCGCGTGCGTGCGGGGCGCAGTCCGTATGATGCGCCGGGGCTCCGCGGCCGAAGCCCGGGACTCCACGGGACTCGGTGGAGACCACTTTTCAGGGGTTGAACGGGCACGGAGCGAGCATTTTTCGAAGCTTACCTGTGAAGGTGTAGAGTGAATTTTTGCAAGAATGGTTATTTTGGTAAATTAATGGAAAACAATGGTGAAAGAAATCAAAGTTCGATTTCAGAGCAGACCGAAACTTGTTAGGGTTCCGTACCAAAATGGTAAAACGGAACCCTAAGGTGGGACTCAGTCTGTCACAGCTGGATATCTCAAGAACTACTACTGCTATCAACTTGAAATTTGGAATAGTTTTAGATGACGTTCAAAAAATTCAAAGCAGCTATTATATGATGGATAAAAAAATAAAAAATTGTTGATAGGCTTTAAACCTTCTTTTAATAGAACATAATAATTTACTACTTTTTATTATGTACACCATAAAAACAGAAATGCTTTGTGAATGATCTTTGCCTACCTCCTCAGGGCTGGAGTAATCCAGGTCTATTTCCGTCCAAGTGTCATTGTCAGGCAGACATCTTGGCCTCTGTGCGTCCGCCGCCCTCCGCAACCACTCCCTAACACTAGCTTCAGTGCTGGACTCACATAGCTCCTCCAGTTTGTCGCTAGATGTCGTGTTGGTGTCACTCGCTGTGTCTGTGATCGTTGAGCGATCTATGTCTGGGGAAGAAAGAACCTTTTAGCACTTACAACAACAACTTATCACCAACAACAACAGCAATTTATCTATACTATTATCAAACCTGTTTCTGTATTTATACAGGGTTATTGGTAAAACATTAACAACCTCTTAAGAGGTCATTGTATTGGTTGTTAGTCATTGTGTGTTTGTAAAAGTTGTTCATAATGATGAGAACAATGACCTCTTAAGAGGTTGTTAATGTTTTACCAATAACCCTGTATAATAAAAAGTCATAATATAACGCTTTTTCATTACGTACGTGCCCATTTCTACAAGTTTACTCCTACCCCAAGCTCCGTCAAAGAACTTCGTTCCAAAAAGTATGCTATGTGTTAATCCCGTTTATAAACTATCTGTGCGCTATTTTTTTTTTTTTGGTTGAGTAACAAACATCCAAAGATCTAAACAGCCAAATATCTAAACACACAAACTTTCACATTTTTAATATTAGTAGGATTCATGATTTAACATCAATAAAAAAATAAATAGACTAACTTTTAGTCTTTGTTTTTTTTTTTTATAGATGTTATGTTAAGAGAAGGGAACTACAACTCACCGTTTCTAGTCGATTGTCTTCTAGACCGATGTTTGTGTATCTCATCGGAGATTCTCTCTAAATTCCTTAATGCTGAGGAGTACTGCTGCTTCGCGTCAGCCACCTGTTCCTCCAGGGTTTGGATCCTCGCCTTTTGAGCCTCTAAAGCCGTGTTGATTCGCGCTTTCTCCTCGAAGTACGGTCTGGAATTTTATGAATTGTTAGAATTACTAGGTCGTGTAGTGGTTTTGAAATCAATAAGTCTGCCTAGCTTGTTCCCGACTAGTATGTTGGGGTCAGCTTCCAGTCTAGTAGCCGGATGCAGCTGAATACCAGTATTTTACATGGAGCGACTGCCTATCTGACCTCCACAACCCAGTTACTGGGTAACACGATACCCCTAGGTAAGACTGGTTTTGAAATTATTATTAAAATATGTATATTTTGTTAAAATATATCCCTTATCCGTCCTAACATCCCCCTACTTTCCCGCCGACGAATACCGAGAGAATGTTAAGTTTTTATACATACAGGTTGTGTTTACTAGTCATGATATTATGCTACTGAAAAATAGTCCCAACAGATGCTAAATAAAAGTCGCGACATTTTTGTAATTCAGTAACAAACAGTTTGCAGATGGTTTTTTGAAGTGAAAACTTCTTTAGGCGCGTTGGGTAATTTTTGAGATGGGAAAAAACTATTGAACTCGCGCCACTGTTACCGTAATCGACATCGCTTCGGATGTGTTCGGCTGTCCTCGGTATGCAGGTACTCGGTTTTAATGTATATCCGATATGCCAGTGAGTGATGGCAAAGTATTACGTTTGTGTTTTGTTTTGTTCTTTAATTAATAAACATTAATAAAAAAAACGGAATGCCGACAAAATTAGCACTGTTGCCTGCGAATGCGAAGTACAATACGACCGATGTATCTTGGCGGGCCCGAACTTTGCGCAGAAGGCTGCGCAGTAAGATTTTTAAGGAACCAAATGGGGACATGAGGCGAGTGCGACTGAGAGAACATGCGCGAAAGTTCTTAGTGCCTATGTTCAGGCCCGCCAAGTTAGCGCCGGTCGTATTGAACTTTGCGCAGAAGGCTGCGCAGTAAGATTTTTAAGGAACCAAATGGTGACATGAGGCGAGTGAGAGAACATGCGGAAAGTTCTTAGTGCCTATGTCCAGGCTCGCCAAGTTAGCGCCGGTCGTATTGTAGGTGGCACTAATACTTTAATTAATTATTACTTCTTATTAATTAAGCATGCAAGCATCCACTTTAGAAAATCAAAGGTACTTTCTACTGTTGTATTTTAGTTTAGGAGAAGATTTTGAAGTAACTACTCTATAATCTGTTCAAAAAGTATCCGATAAAAGTGTAAACAAACCTTGTTCAGATAAAATATTTACGCAACCTATTTCTATTTAGACTTAGTAACACATTCGTCTGTATTTAGAAGGTTTCAACTGTATATTTCACTACTTTTTGCAACAATTATTGTTTGAATAACATTATAAAATTGTAATTGAAAAATCATCGACGAAAATTGTGGTAATAAAATTAACCTCAATTGTGAAATGTCAAAGAACTCATTTTGTAACTGGCACTAAAAATTTTCTGATCTAAGTATTTGTTTACATTTTCATTTTTTGGAACAGACCATACAAATAACATGCATATTTTTCTTAGTATGACGTTTTCTGGGAAAAATACCATATTCATGATTTCCACTGTTATATGTGTGCAAAATCTATAAGTATACTTATTATTTCATTTATTAAAAAATTCTCTTTGCCAGCAAACGTCAATATAACGCTAAAATAGAACTAAATACATGCATAAAAATAATAATAAAATGCAGTACCAATAGTGTGCGTGCTGCGCCGGCGCGTGCCTGAAAGAGAGAGCACTGTGCGACTAGTCAAGCAGATATAGTGCGGGGTTAGTGTTCAGTAGGTGGACTGACAAATGCTACAATGTTTTAGAGGTTATAGGCCTTATAGACTGCGGGAATCATAAGGAGGGAGGGATCATGAATCCATAAGATGGAGTTTTTGCCCGTTCTTCTCCATAGAGATCTACGTTTTGGAATGGGCAACTAGCTTCAACTTTCTGACTAACTGACCGTTTCTTTGACAATTTAAACGTGCCTGTAAAGGGTTGAATTGAAATAAATGCTTTGATTTGTGTTTATAAGCAGACAAAATCTTTTTTTTTTAATTAATTTGTTCACAGACGTGATAGATGGCGCCTAATAGCTAACTGTGGTAGGCTTCTGGTCTGGTTGGGTGCTAGTGGCTATTTTTTGTTTCATCACATCTGGGATTTCTTTTGAATTGTCAAGGAGTTGGTCAGATATTTAATTTAGAGTAGGTTTTAATAATTCAAAAGAATATATTCCGGTGATGGTTAAAGGCAAAAACCTTTTTTTTTATTTATTAATCAGTATTTAGTTTTTTCTTCGCGAGAAATATCGTTTTCGCGCAGCATTTGTCTGTACACCATACAAACTACTTATGTTAGTGTTAGAATAAATCTCACTAAGCCAGCTTCTCAACTACATAGTATGGAAATAGAAGAAAAACTTGCATTAAACGGGAAAGGGAAATTTTATTTGCAATGCAAGCATTAAGTGAAGCTATTGCAAAATTAAAGAGGCTTTGTAAATTGATGTTAGGGTAAAAATATTAAAATATTGACTACAAGATATACACCCTTTCATTTTGATCGTTTTAATTCTTAACAAATAAATCTATTGATCCATACATTATGTCAAGTTATGCTAACATAAATGTATGGATCAACAGATTTTTTTTACAATTTTAGGGTTGGTCCCATAGTAAAAGTTGCTCATAATGATGAGTACAATGACCGCTGTTAACTCAAATTAACATGTTTGCATATTTTTAATAATTGTTAGTTTTAAGTTTTTTGGCTTCCATAGCTTGATCATATTTTATCTGTATTTTTACCGACTTCAAAAAAACGGAGGTTATCAATTCGATACGTATATATGTAATATTATTGGAGTTGCATTATATTCACATATGATGATCCATTAGGGCTTCCAAACAAATATACAAAATTTCATAGACGTATGTATGTATGTTTGTCCACGCATATCTCCGGAACTATTAATCGGATCGTGACCATTTTTTCTTTTTATTGGCTTACATTTTCTTCAACTTAGGGAACAGTGCAAGTTTCATCAAGATCGATTCAGTAATTTTCAAGATATGGACTAATACGTGTAAGTGTGACGGCCTGGCTTGTTGATAAGAGCTACGGGTGTAGTGTCAAAGGGAAAACATCTCAAAACCTTGGTCAAATTCTAGTGCAAAAACTAAAAATTACGAAATAAAAAGTAATTTAAAAAAATTAAACCGACTTCAAAAAGAAATTAACTTAAAATTATGAAATAACTTTAATTTCGGAAGTCGGTGGCATAAAACTAAAATACAGATCCCAAGACACCGACTTCCGAAATTAAAGTTATTTCATAATTTTGAGTTAATTTCTTTTTGAAGTCGGTTTAATTTTTTTAAATTACTTTTTTGTATCAAAATAGTTTATTTTTCATTGCGTGCAACACTAGTTCATTACTTGTGAATATCTATGGTTTGTCTCGACCTTTTTTTTACTCTCTGGTCACAAAAAACGAACGGTTTAAATTCAACGCATCTCCTGCTAAAATTGGTGATACAATACAACCATTATTCAAGTGGTCAGTTCTTTAATTCATCTCGCCACCAATGTTCACGAAAATCTAGTCACCCACCTCATCATACAAGCTGGTTTCGATTCGAACCTGCCAACCAGAGTGAACAACCGCTTTTAAGGATTAAAATGATCAAATGTAATGGTGTATGAGACAAACTAAATGGCTAAATAATGTCTGGAAGCTCGAAAAATTCAAAAGTTTTAAATCACATTTTAGCTGTTGTAATTAGTTAAAGCTGTTGTAATTAGTTAACTATAAAGGATGGTTGCCATCGACGCGCAACCAGTTAACATAGGTTTAGTACTTTCATGATTCTTCAAACCCCAGGGTTTCATGATTCTTCAAACCCCAGGGTGGTTGAAATCTTTCATCGGTTATTAAAAGAAAAGTTTGCTGTTCCGTAGTTAGAATCATGTGCTGAATTCATGGTTACAGTTTGTGCGTCGATGTCCCTGCCAGTCTGTATACTACTCTGTCTACAATATTGTTTGAATTTACAACAGACTAAAGCCTATTCAAATCTTTGTTTCCAATTGACGTTATATCCACTTAAACAAAAACCAACTTTAAACTAGTGTACATTAACTTGATTCTAGAATGAGCCGTATTATTCAGGAACCTCGCGCACTACGCGGCCACGACCAAGACTGGCCGCAATCTTGAACAAAATTGCACGGATGACCGGTTGTGCCTCGTGCGGCCATACTTTCTTCTTCGACGGAGCGACTGCGGCCAGTCATGCAACAAGTTGTGGTCGTGACAGCCTAGAGTGCGAGATCCCAAAAACTGTCATAAAAAAAAAGTTGTAGTGGAAACCAAACATCATGGGGTTTATTTATAAACGATACTTAAAATTAAGTAACGATTAGCGACTGTTTAACTATACATTTTTTATGTGTAACCGTCTCATAACGTAAGCAACGTTTATAAATTAAGAGAAATATGTTAGATTTTTTCCGAAAATAAGTAAATTGGAAACAGTAAGCGCAGTTTTCATAGTCATAAATAAACTCTCGTTCTCTAGTCTAATAACACATTGAGAGCAGTGGTGGCCAAGTGGTAACGGCCACGACTAGGTCGTAGGTTCGAACCCAGACATCCGCTTTACTTTGTGTAAATTATTTCATCACCACTGCTCTCAAAACGGTGAAGGAAAACATCGTGAGGAAACCGGCATGTCCTAGAACCAAAAATTCGAAGACATGTGACATCTGCCAACCCGCACTGGGCCCGCGTGGTGGATTACGGCCCACTCCCTCTCACCGAGAGGAGGCCCGTGTCCCAGCAGTGGGAACATTATAGGCTGATTATGTAAGCACACTAACCTGGATTTAGCAATATGCCTCTTGAGTCCATTCTGCAGCTGCTGCACCAGTGTGGTCGCGGCGCGGTGCGCGGCCGCCTTGGTGCGCTGTGTCACCGTGGCGCTCGCGCGGTCGCATTCCGCCTGACGTTACATTACATTATTACATCAATATTTCTTTAGGAAGCGCTAAGGTAGCCCGCGAAATTCCAAATCTCTTACGATTTTTGCAACTTGCAGCTGTGTCTGGGTGTACGTTGATTAAAATATGATTCGCGACTGTAACAAATAAGTATTTACAGACTATAATCATTAGAATGAGTAATACAACTTGTTAAGTTAGTATTATCCTAAATGTCAAGATTTCATGAAATAGTCATTCAATAGAATTAAGTACTTGGTCTTACGAGAGTTGTGTTGATGACTTTAATGATTATAATTCTGTAAATACATATTTATTACGGTCGCGAATCATATTTTAATCAACGTACAATTTAATACTGACCAGCAAATTGCAAAAAACGTAAGAAAATTTGAATTTCGCGGTTTACCTTAGCGCTTCCCCCTTAAATGTAAGTTAAATACAGGGTGGCAATAGGATTGCCAACCCTACTAAATTAGAGACCTAAATACAATATTAAAAAAAAAAAATTGTAGGTCACACTATATTTTATATTTTCATTCCAATACAAAATATGGCTAGTATTAATATCATAGAAGTAGAATTAATGGTATTTTGGTAATTAACCTTAATTTAAGTGTAATAAAGGTTTAAAGTAAAAAAAAATTATGCATTGAAAAATCAAATATTTTTTAAATAAAATTATACCTACAATTTTTTTTTTTTATAAATATTTACCATATTATTACAGGCAATGGCTTTGAAAATACTATATTCGATAAAATACAGGTGGCACATCGACGTGCAAACTAAAACCATGCTTTCAGCACATGATTCTAGACCCTACAGCATAAAATTTTTTAGCTTAATAGAAAAAAAAATCTGACGGTTCACAGAAAAGTGCAATACCTACACGGTCAAAATCTATTGTACTGCTAATTTTGTTTTTAAATTATATTAACAACTTTTTTGAAATAATTGTAACGTAATTGGTGCATAATAATTATATAGGGTGACTGGTAATTAGTGACCGATACTTAAACACGTGATTTTACTCATCATTATGAACAACTTTTACTATGGGACCAAACCTGAAATCGCGAAAAAAAATCAGCTGTTCCCTACATTTATGTTCGTCTAACTCGTCAAAATGTATAGAACAGCTGTTTTTTTTTTTCACGATTTCTGGTTTGTTTCCATACTAAAAGTTGTTCATAATGATGAGTAAAATCACGTGTTTATGTATCGGTCACTAATTACCAGTCACCCTATATAAATAATATGTATTATGTATTATAATAATGTCTTTGTGCTGTACCCTACTTTAGAATATTTATGTTCTACTAACTTGGGGTCAGGAGCGGGACAATTTAGTAATAAAAAAAAAATACCCCTGTCTTCATTTTTACAGCGACTAACAGAACCTGTAGACCTACCACAAAGTGCAAAGTCGACGGCTCGCCGCTGCGCTGCCGTCTATACGCGACACTGGCAGAATAGTCGACATCGGCTAAAAAGCCAAAAAAAAAAAAACCGATGAAAAATTTCAACATTTAGAATCATGTATTGAATCCATGGTAACTGGTGGAGTGGTTGAGCATCTCCTGCCAAGCTGAGTTGGGTGTGAGTCCCGCGTTGCCGTTTGCCATCCCATGTTCTATTTCACACTGTCTTTAACTCTGACCTGGTTGACTCTCTGCGTGGCATGGTTGAGCATCTCCTGCCAGGCTGGGTCGAGCGTGAGACCTGCGTTACCCTCTGCCAGTCGAGCCAGTCCTTGTTCTGCGAGGTACACCATTTCGCGTGCTGCTGCGTGCGCGCTGTTGGCTTTGTCATACGCAATTGTCGCGGTTTGGAGGTCTTGTGATGTCTGTAAAGAAATAAAAACATTGAAAAACATTATACTTTATTGTACACCACAAAAACACAACAAAAAGAAAAAATTATCTATCACAAAAAATATACAATGGGCGGGCAGCCTTATTGCTTTCTGCGATCTCTTCCAGGCAATGTTTTTCAATGTTTTTATTTCTTTACAGACATCACAAGACCTCCAAACCGCGACAAATATAAATAAATAAACATTTACAGCTGAAACTGTAAAAAGTCATATTCATTTACTAAAAAACTTTAATATTACCTACAGGATCTATCTGTCATAGGGCTGTATCGTTTTAGGTGTAGTAGGTGACCAGTTTAAATGTTCATAGAATATGGCCACTATTTTCACGCACAATGGTCCACTAAAGGACTAAGTGCGGAAACCAAACCCATAACATAGAACATGGCCACTATTTTAATAATAAAAAGAAAGTAAAGTATAGTTTGCGTCAAACTCTATCATGGCTCTGAAGTGTGATACTCACTGCGCAGTACCCTAAACCTCACTCCCGCTGACCCATGAATTTGTCAATGCGCAGCGAGTCACCTTAAAGTTTGAATCGGGCTGTAGGTACTATAGTTATGGTGGTATGCCCTTGATCAATTTTATACTTACAATGTTAGCCCTAAACCTGGCTTCATAGTAAGGTCTTGCTTTATGGACGCTGGTGCCCAGCTTCTTAGTGAGTTGCTGTATTCGCAGATGCCCCTCAGCAAGCAGACGTCGGAACGCCAGCCGAGCCTCGTCCAACTCAACCTCAAGGCGGTTGATCTCATCTGTTGAGGTGTTTAGTCGTTCTAGCTCAATCTGTAAAAAATATATCAGGATGTTTTATAATAGTGTTAGGTGTTTCTATTTTTAGTGAAATCCTTACTAATATTATAAATTCGAAAGTAACTCTGTCTGTCTGTATGTTACCTTTTCACTCATAAACCACTGAACGGATTTCGATAAAATTTGGCAGAGTGATAGACTGCATCCCGGGAAAGGACATAGGATAGTTTATATCGACATACCTCGCGGGCGGAAGCTGGTTATATATAGGGTGACTGGTAATTAGTGACCGATACTTAAACATGTGATTTTACTCATCATTATGAACAACTTTTACTATGGGACCAAACCTGAAATCGCGAAAAAAATATCAGCTGTTCCCTACTTTTATGTTCGCTTAACCCGTCAAGATGTAGGGAACAGCTGATTTTTTTTTCGCGATTTCAGGTTTGGTCCCATAGTAAAAGTTGTTCATAATGATGAGTAAAGTCACATGTTTAAGTATCGGTCACTAATTACCAGTCACCCTATATATTATTATAAGACTGACAACAACTTGTAATAAATAACCGCTGTACCTACTGTTTAATGTGACAGCCTAATCGCCACTCTTTATACATTTTTTAATATATTTTTGAAAACCCCAAAGCTAGCAAAACCCAGAAAAAATCACAGTTTCTTCAAATTGGTGGGATAGTGGGCGTATTAAGGGTGGGGAAGTTGACGTGTGTGTGTTAAATGCTACAACAAAATACCTTGTGACATATTGCAATTAAATGAAAGAAAATTTAAAACTCATATTAAAAGTACACTTTGTAAACAAGGATATTACAAATTAGAGGATTATATCCAAGATAAGAATGTTTGGAAACATGCTGGTCCTGCTCCATAGGACAATCTAAAAGTTTAGACAAAATCAAACTTGTTCCTAATTTAATTTATATATTTTTTTTTAATTATGACATCTTATTCTAATTCATTTTTACAATCTGCGACTACAGTGGCTCACACACTTGTTAAAGTTCAACTACTTTTGCATTTTTTTTTTTTTTAAATAACTTGTAAATATGTGAGCACCATGTATCTATCACTTATTTGATTTACCTGTCATTGCTTAATTTTTAATTCTTTTTACCTTTTGTGGTAGACTAATTTTATTATGGGTGCATCGTGTTCACATATAATTTTTATATAATTTTTATTATGTATACAAGACCTTGTAAAACATTTTTAAAAGAGTAACGGTGGAGTTTCTTGCCCATTCTTCTCCATACGAAAACTACCTTTTCGAATGGGCGACTAGAATCATTTCTATTTAGTTTTTTTTTTTGACGTTCAAAAGTGCCTTTAATGTGCCTATTTGAAATAAATGATTTGACTTTGACTTTGACTTTGACGTGGCGGGTAAAGGTGTGTGATTATGTATGAATATTGATAGGGAATATGTGATTCCATTGTTGCAGCACTTAAATTAAAGTAAAGAAATTAGAAGCTTTAATTGATGCTGCAATAGCTTATTAACTAATATTGATTAAAATAATGAATTAACAAGTCAACTTATACTATTTAACTAAAGTTACTGTAGTACTTTGTTTATAACAAAAGAATAAAAGCATTTTGATAGGAAGAATGAAAGCTATGAATGGGTTGCAGTTAGATTATTTAACATTTTATCAATATGTATTGAAAGCTGAAACTTTTATTGTTCTGTTAGCCTATCAAGGACAACATGTACTCAAGTCTTACATTGTTTGATTGCCCACAATTCTGTTGCATAACAAAAACATATGATCGAATCGCAGATTCATTTTAAAATCACATTATTCTAGAGATTTCAACACTGTTTTGATAGAAAACTTACGGATTCGTTATAATTAATCCTTAGGTAATTATGACTAGACAAAACTAGGATGTATTCATGCAAAATACAGTTATCTTTTTACTAAATTACCTTTGAAAATATCGATTACCCCTTACCTGAACGCGAGGATCCAATGCTTCAGAGCATTCGGCGGCGGTTTCGTTCATTGTTTCCTCAAATCAAAGGCATTTTAACAAAAGCTAAAGTCAACAGAACCTTTCCTCTTGTTATTACTGTTGTTTTTTTGTAGAATAAACATTAACATCGCTGAAAACAAAAAGAAAAGAAATATCAACTTTGGTTCTTCGATTCAATACCGCCCGCTGCCAGAACACAGATTATAAATTGAAATGTCATTGGCTAGTTTCTTCTGGTTAGACGATTTCCGGGTCCTTTTTTGTCTTTCTTTTCAGCTCCCCATTTGGTAATCTCTAAGCTCATGCCACGTCACAATTTGATTGAATTGTTTACTCCAACGTAAACAATTCACATATAATAAGAAAGACATGCACGTCTTTCTACATGATGAAATTATACATGATGATATAACAAATTTTGATAGTGTCGATGGAGTTTCTAGCCCGTTCTTCTCCATAGGAAGTTAGGAACCAACTACGCTTTGAAATGGGCAACTAGCTTGGTCTTTTTTACTAACCGACTTCTTGACGATTAAAGGGCCTGCTATTGGTTTAAAAATACTCGAGCAAGTGACTGACCCGAAAATTCAGAACCACCTTGACTCATAACAACCTACACTTGTCAGCCTGGTTGATCTAAATCATTCAATACAGGAAAAAAATTGCAAGAGGTGCGACCTCCTTTATCTCTCTATCTATTCCGTTTGATCCACTTCCACGACTTTTTGAACAGCCTATGTACTACTGAATTCAGGAATACTTTCCGGACGTTTACGCCCTCAATCAAGAAGCTTTATAGATAGTTATAGAAGTGGTGGCAACACTCTAAATACCAAAGTAAAGACTAGTCTGGTCGGAGACTCTCCTTTTTAAATACATACATAATACGATCTTCTTTCTTTCTTTCAAATATGTATCTATTAAAAAAAAATACGACAAAGAAAACACATATCACTGTCTCGTTCTTGTGTGTATTTAGAAAGAGAGAGTCCGACTACAGTCGTCTTCACTTAGTGTTTGGCCAGACTGTGGAGCTGGCGCGGCGCGGCAAACTCTAACAAATATGAACTTCCTTTGAGTGTCCATAGTGGGCACGCGGGCGCGGTGGCGTGTGGGCAACTCACGCCATAGCACGTTCATACAAGTGGCTGCAGTTTGTGCGCGGGCAGCCCGCGCGCGCGCGGGGACCGGGGTTCTCAAAGTAGTTCGAGCTTTTTTCTAGTAAAAATAAGTCTTCTTCATCCATATTAATTTTGTTGACAAATACTGGACAGCCCGCGCGTGTTCCCACACCCCGCGCCCGCTCCCCAGTCTGGACGGACACTTAGGTATTTAGTGTTGCCTCCACATTACATCTATAAGCTTCTTGGCCTTCAATGTTTCTGGCTTTATTCATTATCTGTTTTGGGTGACAGTCTTGACAGCTGTCTTTACAATAGACTTTCATTCGTAATTTCGTTTTTAGATCGCAGAGTTTGTCAATTTGTCATCATCAAGCACCACAGTGAATTTTTAACAAAATGGTATTTACTTAGTTTAAACTGGGTAATTTATGTTTATTAGTGCTACAATTGTTTTACTGTTTACTGTGTATTGCAGGCGACTGAAGTTGAGGACACAATCAAGCGAATTCAAGCCCATAAGGGTGTTATGGGAGTCATCATTGTGAATCACGAAGGTTTGGTCGATTTCAACGTATTTCCATGGTTACAATAGCATATTATGCAAGTCTCGAACATTCTGCTTCTGTACGCACCTCGATCAATAGATACTTAAGATATCAGCAAAGAAAACCTATTTGATAGTTATGTTTGTGTTTCTGCTTTCTAATTTCAGGTATACCGATAAAAAGCTCCCTGGACAATGCTACATCTGTACTGTACTCGGGTCTGATCGGTCAGCTCACTGAAAAAGCGAAAAATGTTGTGCGCGAAATGGTAAACATTTGTATTTTGCCATTTATTTATTCACATCAGTATGCTCCATTAGCAGGTTAGACTGGAAGCCGACCCCAACATAGTTGGGAAAAGGCTAGGCAGATGATGATGATTCTCCATTAGCAGTTCCATAATTCTAAGCTACAGTCTATTCTGTTTATCTACCCCAAAAACAATGTGAATACACAGAAATGTGTCTTAGAATCCACCCTAAGCCCATAAATTCCATTTATCCAACTAGGCCTAGGGGTTTTTCGGACATGCATTTCCATGTATCCACCTTAGGGTGGACGAACGGAATAACCTGCTTCCACCTATTTAGGTACTACCTGCTTAGTCAGCCTAATTTTTTTTGCCGTCTTTTAACTAATCGGAGAACCAACAAGCTAAAAAGCTTGTAAAAAATAAAAATACTTCTTATTTTCTTTCCTTTGCAGGACACCACAAATGAGCTGACATTTCTTCGTGTGAGGAGTAGGAGACATGAGATCCTGATTGCACCAGATCGTGAATTCATACTTATTGTCATACAGAATACTTCAGACTAATCTCACAGTGCAAAAATCTAGCACATAATTGGATAAAGGGGCCTTTTAAACCACAAAAGTATATACAATTGAAACCAAAAGGGAAAATTCAGGCCCTACAATTAGACTGTCAAGATAATTTTAGTCTAACACCTTACATTATTTATTTGACTATAAATTCAAATAGAAGTTAGGGTACACAAAATTTCATAATTTTAGATCAATGCTGTGGTGGCCCCTAAAATGACATGCATTGCACTATAGATTAAAGACTCGTTTAATTTAAGCTTTCAAAAGTAACATAAGAATAATTTATTGCATTGCTAAAACTTTACAACTGCATTCTGGCTACGTAACTTCTAAAAGTGCCATTCTTGTAATGTGTATATTGTTAATCTCTACATATGTACTGCATGAACTGTAAGGCTCTTTCCACCAGAGATGAGCGAGGATGCATAGCGAGGGATGTGTGTAAAACTAACCAATACCAACGTTAACTTAGTTCAAGCTATAAAAATGAAGCGATGTTACCTATTGGTTGGTTTCACGCTCATCTCTGGTGGAGAGGCAGCCATAATGATGTGCCTGAAAATACAGTGTGAGTCTTCATAATGTGCACATAACGAAATGAGGGAAACAGCTTAATTTTATCGACGGAAAAAATATTTGAAAAAATAAAAAAATATTTAAAAGGATCTTTACCTGCTAAAGTATGGTGATTGCAAGGCCTTTCTTTAACAGTTGATAGGAAATGTTGTGATTGAGTTATAAACATGGTATTTTTACGTTTAGAAATCTGATACGATGGAGTCAATTGAGGGGCGATTGTTTACACAGGGGACACAGCAGCGAAAAAAAAAAAAAAAAAAACTTAAATTTTATTTTTTTTTAGATTTTTTAAATATTTTTTCCGTCGATAAAATTAAGCTTAGTTTCCCTCATTTCAATATGTGCACATTATGAAGACTCACACTGTTTTCTCAGTTCCATAATGTGGGGTTACTAGTACACCTAGTCGAAAGTATTGGAAATAAACATTGCTTTGCATTGTGAAGGGATCCTTCCCTATACATAATACACATCCATCAAACTATGTTGTAGTTCACTTGTAGAGGGTGCATAAGTACCTTCAAGAATAACAGTTTATTGAACCAAGTTGCAATTTTTTGTTAGTGGTAGGGATAACATATTTTATTTTTTAATATTACTTATTATCTTGCATTAGGTTTTTTTCTTCTTTATTATAAGCTCATCTTGATATTTTTGAGTCAAAAAGGAGATGATTCATCATAGATTTTTGACTGTGATTTTTTTTTATTTATGTATTGTAAGAACACTAATAAATAAATATTTATACACCACTGAGCTCTCGTTTCTCTGATTCAGTTTCCCAATAGTTTTTAGGGTTTCGTTACCCAAAGGGTAAAAACGGGACCCTATTACTAAGACTTCGCTGTTTGTCCGTCCGTCTGTCTGTCACCGGGCTGTATCTCAAGAACCGCGATAGCTAGACAGTTGAAATTTTCACAAATTATGTATTTCTGCTGCCGCTATAACAACAAATACTAAAAACAAAATAAATATTTAAGGGGGGCTCCCATACAACAAACGTTTTTTTTCGTCGTTTTTGCCTTGTGGTACGGAACCCTTCGTGTGCGAGTCCGACTCGCACTTGGCCAGTTTTTTTAATCGTGGAGTCCACGTTTTAAAAACTCCGTTAGGCGAAAGGTTGTGCCAGTTCTAAAGTGATCGAAATCACGTCTTGTTATGTAGTAATTAAATCTGATATCGTAGGTAGTGTGTAAATATAGCGCGAAGAACATTAGAAGATGAGTTTATCCAGGTTTGTGTTTGTGACGGTAAAAATAAAACCATGACAGTTCTGATAAAAATATTTTATTCTTACCCTGGAAAAATTGCAAATATCTACCACATTAATTCTTCAAGGAACACTGGATAGCTGCTCTGCCAAAAATATGAAGTAGATTTTTTCATGTGTCTAGCTCCTTTACACACGGCCTATGGTTTGTCTGTGATAGGCCTGTGCACAGGAGTGCAAAGGAATTTTCATTATGAATATCACTCCCCGTCAATTGACAACAATAAACTGATCAAGAAAGCAAGCAGTGTTGAAATAAGACGAAACGACTGATAGTGTACCTATTCCTCTTACAGGGTGGCCCAAAATAACGTTGACAAGAGGTTTTACGAACTATTTTATCACTTTTATAATTAAATAAGGTTATATACACCTCTTATTTTATACATCCCAAATTGTCTTCAAAATAACGTCTTTTAGCGTAGAGAAACGCTTGGAACAATTTTCCGCTCTTCCTCCACAGATATTTCGTTCCACCACTCCCGTGTGAGTTGCCTTTAGTTCAACAACACTTCTATGAGGCGTAGCACATGACCTTGCTTCTAAGATCCATACTATACCAATATTATTATAAATTCGAAAGTAACTGTCTGTCTGTATGTTACCTTTCCACGCCTAAACCACTGAACGGATTTCGATAAAATTTGGCAGAGAGGTAGGTTTCACTGACTCTGGCAGAGCCACCATCAGGGATTTTAAATTTGATGACACAAAAAATATGTCGAAATTTGTCGCCAAATATCAGAATTTGTCGGTCACTGGTTCAAAAGATATAAGGTTTTATAGGTGGCCGATCTGGAAAGTCTCGCCAGCAGGGCCACATTTATATCTCAAAAACTAGGGCAACTAGCATAGATCTGTTTTCTCCCATATTTTGTCGCCAATTAGTCGGAATCAGTCGCCAAGTCACAGATTTAATCGGGTCTTAGTTTAGGAGATATAATGAGTTCAATTAGTAAGGTAAAGTCCAAGAGCTAGTCGAACAGTTTTTTCGTGAACTCTCACTTAAAATTTTAACTTTTGTCAAGTTTATTTTGGGCCACGTTGTATAAAACAAGTCTAATGGCGAAAGCGTTAAGGTAGCCCGCGAAATTAAATTTTTTTTTACGTTTTTTTTACAATTTGCTGATCAGTATTAAGTTGTACGTTGATTAAAATATGATTCGCGACCGTAACAAATATGTATTTACAGAATTATAATCATTAAAGTCGTCAACACAACTCTCTAAGACCAAGCAATCCCACTGAATGACTATTAATTCATAAAATCTTGACATTTTACAAATTACAATTATTATTATATTAACTTGACAAGTTGTATTACTGATCCTAATGATTATAATTCTGTAAATACACATTTGTTACGGTCGCGAATTTTTTTTTTTACGAAAGAAAATTTTAATTTCCCGAGCTACCATAGCGCTTCCCCCTTAACAAGCAGTGTATTTGCTTTCTTGATCATAGTCACCATTTTACTCCCTTTTGCCGTTGTGCATAAAATTCATCATCTCGCGTTTCCTCAACAACTACTGTGCAGTCGAAACGAAAACGTCTATTTGAGTTGGGTGGGTACTTACTTACTCATCAACCGAGTTGATTCTCAGATTTTACCATCTTCATACTTTCATAGTCCAAGAGAGGTCATTTATTTTGTTTATCATTTAGGAACTAAGTTCCCACGCTACTTTAATATAATGCTTTAATTATATATTTGTATTTAAATTAATACTTAGGTTTTTATCAGTCCACTCCAGTCTTCAATCAGCTAGTTTCTTCAAGTTTTGTATTGCAGTTGTGAATACAAAAATAATATAATGTTTTATATTTTTACATCGGATTGAACTGAATTCGTGTTATATTGCTTGCTTTAATAACCAACCAGTGTCTCCTTAAAAGTAGCTCATTGTTTTATGAATGTAGCCATATTTTTAGTCTTCAATGCTCTATGTGCAATGGAAATATCCCAGGGCTTGCAGCATTTTGATTTCAATGGTTTTATCTCGGATTTGTTTCAATATCTAAAGTAATCCACACGAATAATGCAATTAAAGGTAGCCAAGATCTTTGTAAAATTTGTAACTCTATAATGTTTTGTTTACGCCTGGAGGCATTTTTGTAGGCCATTATTTGGAATGATTTTTGGCTTTACCAAACATAAGAGCCTTATTGAGCAAAAACACAGACTTTGCTTTGTGAAACCAATGAGTTCACCTCAATTATTTATGGTTTTCAAAAACCTATTTTTTTTTTGCTTTACATTTTTGGGTTGCCATACCAATTGTATACTATACAAATTAAACATTTATGTTTTTATTATTTTATTTATTTCATAGTCACACAAAAATTGAATACATTTATATTTTCTGTTGTTCAACATGTTTCAATGTAATTATTTATTTAAGAAAGTGCAAAACCTTTTTGGATACTTTTGTAACTTTTATGGCTAGCAACTTTCTCCTGTCGTCTAGTCTATGTGCATTAACATTTACTAATTTAAAACATGTTGAAGTCGTTTTAAGAATACTAATATTATTAAAAATTACTTACTAACAAAGAATTTTTTTTATAAAATTGCTTGTTTGGAATTTCAAATACTTTTATTGCGATTCACCTAGTTGAATGCGTGTACGCATTTTACATTTTTTTTTTGTTGGCAGCACTTTCATGCTTAAATGCTGTTTGTATTACAAAACAAAAAAAGTTATTCTTTTATCAACATAAGTTTTAATAAAATGATTTATACCATCTATTTTTTTCAAATGGAAAATACACAATAAGTGTTATGTTTGGTCCATAAAATAAAATTAGTTTTTAGTAAAGTGGGAAACATTTTGTGTACTTTGAAGTTGTATTGTTTTTCTTCTGCAGAGTTTAGCTTTTTAGTCTTCATTTTTTTCCGTATATTTTTATTTATCCTGTGGTTTTAGATCCAATACAACTTTATTACTCACCGGTTTAATGGGAGCGCTTTCTTACCGTCCTGAAAATTGAAACGGAAAGTATTAGTATAGACACAAGGATGTGTGTGATTGAGATAAAAATAAAATTACATGCAACAAAAAAAAAAGGTTTCCCAAACCAATGTTAATAAAGCAGAACAAAAAAGGTGTGCACGGGCGCTTTTCCAATTGAGTTGGTTAATTTTGATGGGATACATGTAACATAACAATTTACTAGAAACTAAAACTGTGGTTGTGAACATAAATACTTGTTATTGAACATCTTTTGTGAGGTACAAAGTTACAATGAATATCAACTACGAGGTGACAATAATGCTTCGACATTCTTTTCCAGTTTTCATCAATACTATAATCTCCGAAAATTTTCTTTACAGTGTTGTCTTAGTTTTCGCTGGTAGCAGCTGGAACATTGGACTGATAACGACAGTCTTAGGAAAATCGTCACCTCATAGGACACCTGAAGTATTGGATCGCGCCGTCGTGCACTAAAACAAGTACGAACGGCAAGTTGCTCTACTTGGGCGGACGCGCGTAGGGCTCTGGGCGCGCGTAGTGCCTAGGCGCGTGATGCTGCTGTTGTGCATGCATCGGGTTCTGCCTGCGCGTGCCCACTGCGCGCGCCGTCTTGTAGTCGCGATTGTCGTCCTTGTACCCGTAGCCCCCTTCATCTTCGTAGCCGTAGCGGTCGTGGCTACGCTCATAGTAGTAGTCCGGTTCGGGTGCTGCGCCTCGGACTGGGCCACGGATCTGTGGATTGGGAGGTTTTTATAGGACTTGGTTAAGATGGTCTAAGCCTGTCTGGAAAATACACAAGTTTAGAATTTTGCTGTTTGAATTATACTTTTTGCTATAAATGTTACATGTATGTCGTTAGGGACTCTTCTGATTACCTGTGTTAAATTTAGCTAGTTTACTTTTACAAGTAAGCAAGCTTAGGGTCTGTTGCAATATCTCAGGAGAGTTGCTACCCAAATGAAAAATTTATAAAACTGAAAAGAATTTGTATGAACTAATAATAATTGTTCTAACATGTACTTTTACCAACCTTATAAACTGTGTTTTCATTCAAATAAATATATTATATTATTATAAAAAAAAAAACAAAAAATACGTACCGGCTCCGGCGGCTGCGCATACACGTCATCGTACGGATACGTCTCCATAGCAGAACGCGCGCGGTCCAGAATGCTGATGACCTTGTTCTTAGGCGGCATGGAGCGCTGCATGGGCGGCGCGGGCGCCATGCGGGGCGGAGGCCTGCCTCCGCGCGGGGCTCCTGAGGGGGCAGCGCTAGAGGGAGGCTCGAACGAGAAAGAGCGCGGGTTCACCGTGCTATTGAAGCCGCCAGGGCCGCGCGGGCCACCCGGGAAGTCTGCCAAAACGCCATTTTATGTGCATAGTGCGACCCACGCTCATCTCGCTGCTCAACTTAGAAAGGTTATAGGCTTCAACTGGTAACAGGATTAAGCTTAGGCAAAATAGTGGCCATTTATAAAAGGGGAGAATTGTGTATGTAGTTTTATCTACAAACAATTTGTATGTGTTTGCTGTTAAGTTATTTCATTTAAGCTTGTTTTTATGTTAACAAGGGCAAAGAAATTTTTAGCAGTTTTTTTTAACGAATAGCAAAATGTTGATGGTTAGCAATATCTGTCATTCCTGACATGTTCATGAGGAACAAAGTATCCTTAGTGAAAGTAATGTTTGTTTACAGATTCAATCGAAAAACTTTTAAAAGGCTTCTTTATTATAAAGATGTTTTGTTTGTACTTACCACCTCTCTCAATATCCCTCATCTGGGTCTGCCAGATCATGTCATTAGTGTCGGGCAGGAGGTACTTCTTGACCTCGGCGAGAGCGTACGCGATGCGCGCGTGCGCCTCGGCCGGCGGCGCCAGTGCACTGATCTCAACGTGAAGCTCGTCCGTCAGATGCGAGTACTTCGGGTCCAAGGAGGTGCGGAGCTCTTCTTCTTTTTGTCTATGGGAAGGAAAGAGTATTTTACTAGTGTTTATAGATTAGGAGTCCTGTTACAGAAATGTAGATAAGTCTTCACATGTAACTATTAATATGGTGTACATACTATTGAGTATTCTATTTTATTAACCTTTTGACCGCCACGTCAATAACGAAAATCCGTGTTCTCTACGCCAAGCGATAAATTCCTTCTTTCATACCTACAAAATAATAGTCACGGCACATGTTTATTTTGAACTGTAAAAAAAAGGGTTATTTTCGACGTGGCATGCCGTCCGTGGCGTCGTGAACACTTTTTGATTTGACGTCCATAGACGTCTGTGGCGGTCAAAAGGTTAATGTATACAAAACATTTTAAAACTACGTAACTTTAGCGTTTCTTGCCCATTCTTCTCCATACAGAAACTGTTTTGGAACTAGAATCAATTATATGTATATTTTCTTGTTAATTTTTTCATTAAAAAGTCCCTAATGTGCCTAACTGAAATAAATGATTTGAGTATGAAGAACTTGTGAAGGTTATTTAATACTAGCAGCGCCCCACGGTTTCACCCGCATATGTGTCGATCCCGTGGGAATATTGGAATAAAAACTATCTTAAGTCCTTTCCTGGGACTCAAGCTATCTTAATACCAAATTTAATCTAAATCGGTTCAGCTGTTTAAGCCTGAAGAGGTAACAGACAGACATACTTTCGTATTTATAATATTAGTATGGATAGTAGGTATGTTTTCATGTATATTTTGATAAATACCTGTCCCTCATGGATCCTCTTCCTAGAACAGCCATTTTGCACATGGTCTCCTCCTGCAGGTGCTTCATTGTATTGCCCTTAGGTCCTAATAGCTTGCCGACGAAATTAAACTGTGGAAGAAAGGGTTTTGTAAGTATTGAAGGTCAGATAGACAGTTGCTCCATGTTAAATACTGGTATTTTGCTGCATCAGGTTAGACTGAAAGCTGACCCCAACATAGTTTAATTGGCGACTGTGTAAGACCGAGACTTTTGTGATGTATAGTACTTAAGATAAATTATACATAGAAGCTGTTGGTGTACCTTAACAAAAAAAAAAAAAAGAAAAGACTAGGCAGATTGATTGACATGAAAGGAAAGCATTTTTATGTTATAGTATACTAGCAGCGTCTCGCGGTTTCACCCGCATAAGTGTTGATCCCATGGGAATATCGGGATTAAAACTATCCTATGTCCTTTCCCGGGATGCAATCTATCTCTCTGCCAAATTTTATCGAAATCCGTTCAATGGTTTAGGTGTGAAAAGGAAACATACAGACAGAGTTACTTTCGAATTTATAATATTAGTATGGATAGTAGGTATAGGTAGTATATTATTGTGTTCTGTTAAAGTTCCTATTACTTTTTAGATTATGATAGTTGTAATAAATAAGGGCTGATTTTTCAATCATCTGGTAACTTTATTCGAGGAATAATATTGAAATTTTGACAGTTATTTCATACAAAAACTGTCAATCGTCAATTTTATTCCTCGAATAAAATATATCTGGTGATGGAAAAATCAGCCCTAAATAAATTAAACTATATAGTCTCTCAGACACAAATGGTGAAAAAATAAAAATCTTTTGTGTCAGTGATTCTCATAATGGATTGATAGATAATATTGTTTATTGTACGCTAAAAGAACAAACAACAGGACACAACATTATACTAGAACAGCGGACATAGAAGATACAACAATCAGAAGGCCTATTTTCCACACTTTTATCGTCATAATCTCATCTCAGCGACAACATGGTTGAAGGACACTGAATAAGACACAATAGAAGTTTTATTGTTATTATATGTGGGAGCAATTATTATCCCGCAGTGTTAATGTTAAAAATCCTATAAAATTTTTGACTGATTGAGACTGAGATTTGAATGATTCTTAAAAATTTTAAAAGGCGTATAGTTCAGTAGGAGTAAAGGAGTGTAGTCTTACCTTAGGATGCTCCTTAACTGGTACCAAGACTTTAACCGTCACCTTTGTAGGCTTATCACGAAAGACATCAAGATATTTAGAGTCCTTGCCTGGTATCCTACCAGACGCTTGGACTTTTGTGACCTCTGTAAAAGGAGATTAAATTTAAGTTAAAATAAAACCAATTTGGTACCATTGTATGGTATGTTAAGCTACAGTTTCTGAAAAGAGCGGTAGCCACATTGCATCTGCAATTTACTGGTGAATTATGTCACTGAGACAGCTTTAGGGGTGCTATGGAGCGAGGACAGAAAATGTTCGTAACTTTTTTTCTCTTGGAAATATAGCAATTTTATTGCAGTATCGGATTAACCTTAACCATAGAAACCATTTAGGCTCTGAGGCATGACCCTACGACTCACCGTTTCCGAGTTAGGAGCTTTTTTTTTTTTTTTTATAAAAGACTATATTACCAAAATACCTAGTAGCTTGGATGAAAATCTTTTCTGGAAAGAAATTGTTGCTCTTGTAAAACATGAGATGTTGACATCTTAAAAATTTTTTTTCAAACAATTTTTTTTCCATTTCTTCCTTCTCTCTTCTCTGTTCCTAAGCATATACTCCAATTCCAACAAATCCGCCCCTAAGACGACCCACTGACCCAAAGTTCACTCAATTTTGCAATATCATGACCATAGTGTCAATGACCTTTTGAAAGGAACAGGTTTAAAAAAGAAGTTTCACAATATAGCACCCGACGTGGTACAATGGTTATGTACCACAGTCACTAAAGACTTGTCATCTAATCGCTAGAGATTGAAGACAAATAAGGCTTGGCACCTATTGCCACATAGTTTGGCAACATACCACTCCAATAGGTTCAATGACCGTGAATAAATCATATTGCAGGTTATTCTGCGAAGACATTTTGACAAAAAAACAATTGTAAATGTTTAATGATTTTATAAATGCTTAGCTTGTGATTGGCTGTTATTTTCGTGTTAATTAAGTAATACCTAGTGTTCACTCATGAAGCATCATTGATCTGTGCCTTACAGGCTATTATATTGTTAGTAAAATACGGCTCAATTCAGGATGAAACCAACATTAGCTATGCATAATATTGGATCAGAGCTCTCATTTAAGGAATATGTATGATACTTCATGTTTGATACTAACTTTCGCAAGATGCAAGATCCATGCATCGTTTTACATCGCTAAATAAGTAAAAACATTCTCAACTTCGAGGTTACCTTGGTCAATAAGTTTTGTAATAATGGGAAACTTAGCATTATTAAGTTTTATCTTCTCGCTCAATAGCTCTCTCATGTATTCACCGGCTTTTTCATTTATTTTAGGATTGTCTTCGCCATCTTGTTCGTTTTCCATATTTGCATCTTGCGGCGCATTACGCTTGAAATCACTACTGTTATATCCGTTTTTGTTATCGTATTTTTCAGCCATTGTAAAATAGCTTTACAGCTACACACTATCAACAAGCACCTCAAAAATTATTTACTTCACAATTATACAGAATCAGCGTCGGCCATGCAAAAAGAAATCAATTGACGCGTAGGCTGGCGTCGGCCGGAGAGCCGGGAGATGGAATAAACAATGTGCTTATTGTCTACGGTTTTAGGGACATCCGGTAAAACAGGGCATTTCGATTGGCTGATGATTTTTTTCTCAATGTTGGTACTTTGTTGTTAAATTGTCTATTGTACTAAAAGAGACTTTAGACGATCAAACGGCATCAGTTGTATGATCGAACTAGTGAAGTTTGATCTCCGTTAGGAGTATAATTATATGTTCTGTGAGTTTGATCGTCTATCCAAGTTGGATCTAAGTTGTATCCGGGTATAATAGTGTCCTGTGATCCGGGTAAAGATCCCAGATCTAACTGATGCCAGATTGATCGTCTTGTAGTAATACAACTTTATTGTATGAGTTAAAGTTTAACTTCTGATGCGAGGTTTTTTAAGAGGGTCCGTGTAAAACTAGCTTGTTGTGTGGATGTAGATAGTGCTTTTGTTCTTGTTATTAATCGTTTTCTCGTTCAATTTTAAAGTTTTTTTCTCAAAACATCTCTCATAATTCATTTAAATATATTATAAAAAACTAGCTGACCCGGCAAACGTTGTTTTGCCATATAAATTATTATTTCTAGCTGCCCGGCGCTACTTCGTTCGCGTGGTGTTCTACCCCTTACTCTACCCTACCCCTACCACTTACCCTACCCTGCCCCTACCCTACTCCTACCCTACTCCTACACTACTCCTACCCTACTCCTACACTACTCGACTACCCTACTCGACCTACTCTACTCCTACCCTACTACTTCTACCCTACTCCTACCCTACTCCTACCCTACTCCTACTCTACTCCTACCCTACTCCTATAAGCAAATAAAACCAATAAATAAAAATATTAAAAAATCGGATAAAAACTATAAAAAGTATCTTATGTCTGTCTCCTGGTTCTAAGCTACCTCCCCATCAATTTTCAGCCAAATCGGTTCAGCCGTTCTTGAGTTATAAATAGTGTAACTGACACGACTTTCTTTTATGCAATATATAGATAGTAGCCCCCTGGTATCGGGAACAGGGTCCAAGCTAACGGCGATGGTCAAGGCTCCAGAGAGAGAGGAAACTCCTAGCAAGGCGAGCCGTGTACAGAAGTACCGCTTTCTGAATCAAGAACTTGATCCAGCTGCCCATCGAGAGCCTTGTAAGGTGTTGATCGAAGCGCTTGGCTGTCACAACTATCGGCACAATGATCGCTGAGTCCACATCCCACATATCGACAGCCTCGCGAGCCAAGTCAAGATACCTACTTGATTTCTTTACCTTTCTCGGCTTTCACGTCATGCGGGACCGTTAAGTAAATTATTAATTTATAAAATTACTTCTCGTTTCCTTTCTTATCAATCATTGAATGTAATAATCTAAAGTATTACCTACTTTAATGTTACGAAAATATTTAATCATAATAATGTTTATCATTTAACTTTTTGTAATATAAAAGTTTTTATTTTGTAGCGTTTCCGACTTTGATAGCGAATCGAGCGCTCTTAATAATAGACTTGCCATCCGGTCAATGCAGTCAATCTAATTTCTAAGCGAATATTCCCGATTAGTCAAACCTTGTTGTCCAAACTGTTAACAATCGGGACTTGTATGTCAGCCTCACACACAGCTGATTCGCTAGGTTTAATTTGGGCGAGAATACTCGATTTTATATAGACTGAATACGGCCTTTAGAAAATGACGTTTAAAAGGAGCGAAGAAAAAATACGAACTTGGCCTTCTGCGCATGGACGTAATATATAGAAGATATATTACGTCCATGCTTCTGCGTCACTACCTTGTTTTGACTTGTACATTTAGTATTTTTATCTATGGTTTTGACCATGCGTGGCGTACATGGCATCCTTGTCAATGTTCCGCAAATCCCCATTCCCCACTCCCAAAGAGTAAAGTAACTCTAGGAGTATATGTGTTCTGTGATAGGAACCCACTCCTCAGAGGACAGGCAGGGACAGTGCCAGGAAGTCGTTATTGGTGTTTATACATGTTTACTTACTCTATGGTTATTGGGTCGGTACCTATTTAATTTAATTTTGAATTCCTACATTCGCGGGAGAAAGTTAAAAACCACAAACCACTGACCTGTAAATTAATAAATCACCTCAATGCAGCTCGATAATACGTTAACCTGAAATATAAATTTCAGGGAAAACGTATTTTTTGCATTAGTTTTTTCATATTTGCCCTGCGGTATTCGGGCATATTTTCAAGGTTCAAACATTCGGTAATATTTGATTGAGGATACTAAAACAAAATTACTAAGTAGGTACAATTTAATAATATTACTTGAAAAGATAGGTAAGAGAAAACATTATTGCATGGGATGCCCCTATAAAGCTAAGCGCACGTGACAGCCGCGTCGGGCTCAAGCCTTGCATGTTGATGCAAAAAGAGCGGTGCGCGGTGCGGCCCGCCCAAATGTATCGTATCGCTCATCACTTTTCATTTCCCTTCTTGTCTTTTAACTTGTGACGCGCCCGCGCATGTTGTATGACCACGATGTTGAACTCGTTGTCAGGTGCCATCATTATTTCGTTCTTTTTCGTTTGGATTCGTATTATCATTATTTCTTCAAACGGATTCTGAACAACAAAACAAAACATACTTAGGTACATATTGTTTCATTTTCATAAAAAAAAAATATAGCTAAGGAGATGGGAGGCATTGAAGGTAGAGGTGTATAATACGGTCAACTGCACAAGTGCAGTTAGTGTAAGGTCATAAGAAACTCAACCGTCACAAAATCCCCAGCGTTAGCCTCAGGCCTATTATTGATGACCAGGCAAATCACTGTTCATTCCAAGGTTGCCTGGAAGAGATCGCAGAAAGCAAGGCCACCCCTTGTATATTTTGAGTTGAGTTTGTTTAATTTTTTTGCTATGTATTTTTTTTTGTGTACAACGTGCCGTGCCGCTACAATGGCGACATAGGGCTAGTGATTAGTGAACAGTTAACATAAAAATTATAACAACATAAAATAATTCGTTTGAAAACTACTTCCTGTGCGCTGCTCGCCGACACAGAGCTCTCTCTTTTTCCTTCAAGAACGCAATTATGGTGCAGGTTGGTCCAAAAAATTTATAGGGTCAGGCGGGGTAAATCTGAGACGAAAAACAAATCTTTTCATTTTTGACGCTGTTAAACATTATTTTGTGAGTCTTAGAACAGATTATATTATACTATCCATTGGTATCTTTCACATGATAACATTAAATTGAAGATAATTGGCCTAGATATATAGTTTTGTGTACAAAGTATGTGTTTCATTTTTTTCCTCAATAATGGGGGAAATATAAGACACAGAAGTCAAAAAATGAAACAGCTTTAAACTTCTATACCTTGCGTGTTTTTCAGATACAGGGGCAATAGGAAGACAACGGGGTTAACTATAATACGAAAACTTTCATTAAATTTAACAAAAATTTGTTAGAACATTTTAAAATTTTAAAAAATCAACATGCTTTACTCTGCTTATTTATAATTTGTTTTTTGGTTTAAGTTATTTCGTAATCACAACAGCAATTAGCAATTTAATGCTACAATTAAACTTATCTGCCTACCGATGACAGTATAAAAGACGAAAAAATACAAAACCTGATACAGAATAATGCATAATTTTTTTTTAAACTTAAGTATCAACTGAAAAGGTGTAAATTTGAGACATTTTACTCTTATATCTGCTCATAGACTTGACAACATTTAGTAGTCAATATGATATTTTTCGTAGTCGATTTCGAAGCCAAGATCTACTTGTGCTTCTATCTTAAAATTGTCTTTCTTCCTTGCTTATTTGTGTTTAAATTGTAATTTTTCCTCCCTATCAACGATTTATCAATTTTATACTTCGTTTTAGCTTCTCTGTATGATAAATCACGCTTTTCTACTTTATCTATCGCTTCTTGCAGCTTTGAGTCGCTATAACTTTTGTGTTTTGGCACATATTTGTGAGGCATCTTGATGCACAATTAATATCAACTGTCTTAATATTACACTACACACTGTCTTATATTTTCCCAAATGCGCGTCTCATTTTTTACCCTCCAAACAACGCGAGTTCCCTGCTAAACTACTGCACGTATACAAAAATTGCCGCCCTCCAGCGCAAGTACGGCTCGCAAGGGATGCCAGGGGCGGGGGTGGCTTCCGCACACGCTTGAATGAGAGGCTGTAAACGGAAAGTTCGTATTGCCCGATGTAAAGTTTTCGCGCCAATTTTTTTTGTACTTAACAAAATGTCATAAAAAGTGATCAACCCAATGAGTCACAAGTTTAAAAAAATGTGTCCTAACAGAGTACACATAAAGCATATTTTTTAATAAAATAAGGTTCGTTTTAGGTCTTTTTTTACGGAATTATAATCATGTCTTATTTTTATCCGAAATATTGGGTGTCTTATATTTACCCCGCCTGACCCTAATACGTTTAATGAAATTAAAATCACACTTCACATTATCACACTAGTATTATAAAGGCGAAAGTTTGTGAGTGTGTTTGTATGTTTGTTACTGCTTCACGCGCAAACTACTGAACGGATTTGGATGAAATTTGGCACACAGATAGTTTATAATTGGATACTTTTTATGCCGATATTCCCACGGGATCGAAATTGATGTGGGTGAAACCGCGGGGCACAGCAAGTGTGTTCATAAAAGGAAAACGCGAAACCTTATAGATAATTAGATATGTGTGTTAAATTAATGTCGCCATTAAAGCGGCGAGAGCAGTGGTGGCCTAGTGGTAACGGCCCCCGACATACGAGGTGTAGGTCGTGGGTTGGAACCCAGCTAGGCGCTTTAATTTGGGTAAATTATTTCATCACCATTGCTCTCAAAACGGTGAAGGAAAACATCGTGAGGAAAACGGCATGTCCCAGAATAAAAAAATCGAAGACATGTGACATTTACCAACCCGCACTGGGCCCGCGTGGTGGATTACGGTCCACTCCCTCACACAGAGAGGAGGCCTGTGTCCCAGCAGTGGGAACATTATAGGCTGATTGTGTTATTAAAGCGGCACGCTGTATGAGTATATAGGTAGGTAAATAAATAAATTAATAAAATCATACCAGCTCCTTGACATACATTTGTGATAGCACACCAAACTTATGAAGAGCTCTTCCAAAATTCGTAGCGCTTGTGACGCTAACATTCGTCAATATCGGAGCCCCTGGTGGAAAGCACACTTCATATTATTAATATTAATACCCGCGGAATGTTTATTCTGTCTGATTTGCGCGTAAAACCGTTCTCGGAGATGAAAATGTAACTCAAGCACGAATGCCAATGTCTACGGGTGAATAATAAAACGCAGGTTGGTTTTGTAACATATCAAAAAAGATGTAGGTATGCTGGGAGTGAGATCGTGGCAAAAAAATAACGGGCGCACGGGTCGATCTTTAAGGTTAAGCAACGCTTGCCGAGGTCGGTCCGCAGGGGTGGCCAACTGGGTTAGACCCAAAATCTACTGGTCACTGACGACACCCTGTGCGATCTACGTCTACCAATCACATATTTCTTGAAATCTTATAAGAAAGTACACAATTATGTAGTAGTTTTTATTTTATTAAGAGGGAAAATATAAAACTGAAAATTATTCTTAGTAACTACTTATTTATATTAATGTGAGCATCTTTCGCTAGATTAGCAAAATCAGGTTTGTAGTTGGAAAATATTTTTTGCCTTGCCACGATCGACTGGACTAATAGTAATCGGTTGGCTACCCCTGCTATATAGTATATAGGTACTTTTGATGTGTGTATTTCGAAAAAGACTAGTAATTTATCGACGTAATTATGTTTTTAGGCTGTGGGGTATTTATAAAGTAATGCACCATTTATCTGTATTAACATAAATGTCATGTCACTTTACCTTCTTTGTTAGTCATTATCACTCCTTCGACGGAATCGTCGTCCATTATTCTGTCCACGATTGGATTTGATGTGTTTATTGTAGCCGTCTGAAATCACACTAATATTATAAAGGCGAAAGTTTGTGAGTGTGTGTGTGTGTTTATATGTTTGTTACTTCTTCATGCTCAAACAGCTGGACCAATTTTGATAAAATTCTGTATGGAGGTAGCTGACACCCTGGATTAACATATAGGCTACTTTTTATCCCGTTATTCCCACGGGATCGACATTTACGCGAGTGAAACCGCGGGGCGCAGCTAGTCAGGAATAAAATGTGCAAAGATTTCTTTACAACAAGTAGTGTCCCCGACTCCCCGATGGAGTTTCCCATCGGCAAAGATTACGAATTTCCATACTTTCATCCCCTGTTTAAGCACTTTGGGTGAGGATATTTTTTGCAAAATTGTATGCCTCTAGATCCAGCGGTTGTGCGTTGTCAGCAAACGGTTCTGGGCCCTAATTCACTAATGATTCCTTACTTCGAAACCACGGCAATTCCTTAGCTAATCACGACATCTGCATATATTCTCTATGACACAATGAATGAAACCGCGCGAAAAAACGCGAATTTGGTGCGGTTCGAACTCACAAAATACCACGCTTGACAACCGCACGTGGTTTGCACGTGATAAGTTTTCGCGGGGAATAATAATTACTATACATCACGGAATAGAAATTCCGTGACTATACATAATTGGGGCCCTGGTAGCACTGTACTTAAGGCTACGCCGACGCTCGCCCTCATCGTTTGTTTGGTTATTTTTTTTATTTTAGAAGAAAATGCAGAAAATAAACACGTTTAAAAGTTGTGCTCCACAAGATTATACGTTACCTAATCTTATTATAAACGGTGTTTTACATTGTTTAGTTTTATTATAATCACTAAAATGGATAATAGTGGCCACTATTTTCTTGTGGAGCACAACTTAACGTGCATATTTTCTGCATTTTCATCTTAAAATAAAAGATATAACACAACAAACGAAGAGGGCGCCACTGCGCGGTCGGCGCCCTCTTAATTATTTTTTCCTCTGCTACTTACTGTTCTGACCAGCCACTCATCTCTCGTGTCTTTCAATAAGTTAGTTATTATTTTCATTATAACGACGACGCACTAACTTTCTGAAACAATCGTCCAATACATAGGTCATAATCATACTATAATGTTCGCAGTAGGAAAGGGAACATGCGCTTGCACCTTTTATAAGAAGGAGAGAAGAGACCGGAGTCTCCTTCTTGTAGAAAGAAGCACTAGACGTAGACAGCCGCACGTTGGGACTGTGACAAGAAGACTTCCTCTAGCTCTTTTTTCTGCTGATTAATAATTACCTTTCTAAAGCTATGGTTTTCTAAGAAAGCGGTGCCGTCAAACACTACACACAGCTGACAGCTGTCCAATTAGATAGATATTTTGGGTAGTCCACGAAATTCAAATTTTCTTACGTTTACTGTGGGGCAATTGCGTAACACGTTGTCAATCGGAATCGGTTTCATTTTGACACTTCAACAACATTCATTGCGTTATTTACGTTGTTGAGCAAACACATTTTTCGAACATATAAAGCAATGGATTAGCAATTTGCTTCAAAATGATTCAGATTCTGCAATTAGGGTGCTGCTGCTGCTGTATGTTGATCTAAAATGATTCGCGGCTGTATCAAATATTTATTTAAAGAATTATTTATCATCCATCATCATCATCATTTCAGCCGAAAGACGTCCACTGCTGGACATATGCCTCCCCTAAGCACCTCCACTTCGACCGGTTCTGTGCTTCTCGACCTTCTCGTATCCAACGGGTTCCTGCGGCCTTCACAAGGTCGTCGGACCACCTTGTGGGAGGCCTTCCAACGCTACGTCTTCCGGTACGCGGTCGCCACTCCAGAACCTTTCGACCCCATCGGACATCTGTTCTGAGAGCGATGTGCCCTGCCCACTGCCACTTAAGTTTGGCAATTCTTCGGTATGTATGAATTATTATAATCATAAAAATCATCAAGACAACTCTCTAAGTTCATATTACCCTATTGAATGACTATTTCATGAAATCATGACATTTGAGGCCAATTCTTACTCGACGAGTATTGCTGATTCTAATGATCATATACACATTGACATTGATGAATTTTATTTAGACAATGACATGAATATTTACTTTGTAAGTAATTTTTATTATTTTTTTTTATTTAATTATTGTGAATGTGAGGACTATGTAGGTCATTTCTTTTTTTCCTTCTTAGTTTTAATCATGATCTGGCAGTTTGAGTATTTTATGCGGCCTACCCAAATGTCCTCTCTTTGGTATTGTTCGTCGAATCGTTGAGCTCCTCAAGTTCTGAGTTGAGCTGCACGATTTTTGACAAATGCGTGCACTGATTGGACAGGTCCGCTCAATCTGTGTGGTTCTTTCCTCAAAATACCATTTCAGACACCAATCTACATGGTCTTCACACGATCTGACCAAGTTTTTGCCTGGACTTTAAAAGAGACTGTGACTTCTGAGTTTGTTTCGGCCTTTCTTCTCAGAATAGTCAGTTAGGAAACGCCGACCTCATCTAGTTTAAAAAAAATATGATTGACGTGTAAAAGTGTATGTACAAACCTTCTTACAGAAATAAAATCATTTATCATTTATCATAATTCTGTAAAGTCATATTAGTTACGGTTGTGAATCACCTTTTTTTATAAACATACAACCTGACTCTGACCTGCAAATTGCAAAAAAACGTGAGAAAATTTGAATTTCGCGGACTAACTTATCGCATCCCCTTAGGCTTGTTTCACACGTACCACAACCACACCACAACCACAACACGCCCACGTATTGTAATTGGGCGCTAATTTGTATGAAAATTAATATTTAAATTCACACATTTTGCCGTCATTATCGACCGCGTGTGATACCGACCAAATCGAAGTCACGTCGCAACCACAAGCCAACCACCAGCTACACCGCGAACTAGCGGCCGGCCACATAGCAAACACAACGTTAACACAACATTTCGTTGGTTCCATAACGTAACCGCAAGAATCCACAGCGACGCTATTCACACGTAACCACAGCTTGACCACATTTTGCCGCTACGATGTGGCCTGGTTGTGGTACGTGTGAATGGGCCCTTAAAGTCGAACTCTGGTGAAAATGACAGATTTTCATTAAGCCGCAATTATATTTAGCCCGCGCCACGTGTCGCCACGCGTGGGTAAGCTATCGGTTACATACATTTAGTATAGGATTGATTACATTAGTCCCGCCCCGCGTGTCGCCACGCCACGCACTAAATGTATGTAACCGACAGCGGCTTTACGGTCATTATAATATGACGGCACCGCTTTTTAAACCCCAAGCTTAACGAAGGAATACCTCAGATTGGATGTGGTGGTGTATCTTGTTAATCTGTTCGATGTTAGGCAACTCGCAAGCCGCGCGCTCGTCGTCGCAGTCATCAAGAGCTTATTCGCTTTAGTGACCTTTCGAAATGCGACCAACTCGTCGGCCAAATCTTGTTGGTTATGAAAGACTTACGTAAAAAGTTTCTATGCCTGTGTAAAAGCAAATAATACGTACGTCAATGTTAATATCATAATCAGCCTATAATGTTCCTACTACTGGGACACAGGCCTCCTCTCGGTGAGAGGAAGTGGGCCGTAATCTACCACGCGGGCCCAGTGCGTGTTGGCAGATGTCACATGTCTTCGAATTTTTGGTCCTAGGACATACCGGTTTCTTCACGATGTTTCGATCTTTTTGCGCGTGGCCAAAATTGGTATTAAATCCCTAAAGCCGCCATCTTGTTTTTTCAATACGTTTCGCTCAAAATGTTTACAAATAGTGCCCCCTGTTACAGTATAAAGATCATATATACTGTGCCCCTGTCGACGTCATAATGATGTTCTTTTTTTTTTTTAATCTTTATTCTTGGCCATGGATACATGTCCTTCAGCCGTAATCAATAAACAAACATACTACTCATAAATTTTAACATAAAAATACAACATAAAACAATAACAAGTAATTCAAGTTCATCTATAGTTTTTACCGCTCAGTAATAAATTAGTAATACGAGCTAAGTACAGACGCCAGCACATTAAGTTACTACAATCTGTCAGATTTCTTTAATAGATTTTCGACTTTATTGCTAAAGCATAAGGTTCAAGGTTAATTGGGAAAATCTGACAGTTTCGGGTAGGTTGACCTGCTGGCGTCTGTACATCTGAGTGACAAAATGATGTTCATATCTGTTGTGTGACCCTCCGTAACAATAACAACATGCCATTTGACTTTGCCTATTATAGTGCAAAATCCACCAAATCAATATTATTATTTTTTACTTGGGTATCACTGTTGCTAAATATATTGACTGCACGATCCTGCAAAGCAAAATTCACGATATTCCATTATAATTTTTTACTTGGTTAACACTGTTTTCCACCAAGGTGTTGTGACGTCCGACTTGGACAAGGACCTAAATAAAATTTAAATTTCCATTGGAATTTGAACTTTGTCACGTCAACGTTGAGTTTCTAGTTCCAAAACATGACTAAAATAAGACATGGTTTTTAGATTCTGAATTCAAACTTAGCGTATAGTTAGTATAATTATGCAAAAGAAACTGACGTTTTTACGTAGGTACTGAAGAAATTCATTGAAAATAGAGGGAATGCCAATGATCATATATTCAGTTTAACTAATGTAGGTAATTTGAGAAACCATTACGAAAATAGGGTTGCTGATCACTGCGAGCTGCGGTGCGACAAATTTTCTATGATTTTTGATAGATTTGTTCAATCATGTTCATCCTTTATATGACGTTGTCATTCTAAAAAGGCTTAATTTAATTAGCTCAAAGTAAAAAAGCGTAAGGTACAGTTCGCGTCAAATAACTTTGCCGCTCTGAAGTTAGGCTCTTTCCTAGCCGCGCCAATCCGCGCCATGCGCGCTGCTGTTGTATTCTTAGGATTAACTACTGCGCAGTGGTTTGTTGCCTACTTCAGAGCGGCAAAGTTATTTGACGCGAACTGTAAGTGATGCGATTATATTAGCCTTTATATCGTGAAAAAAAAACAATTTATCGAGTTTGTTTTCATCATGATTCATGATCAGTAGTATAATACTTTGATGGAAATGCTTTTGGTTTTTAAAGGTTCCGTACCTCAAAAGGAAAAATCTAAATCCTTTTAGGATCACTTCGTTGTCCATATGTATGACCCTTTTTCTCAGGAATGCGTGGGGGTATCAAGTTGAAATTGATATCAAATAGGTACTTAGATCTAAGGTGCCTTGGAGCTGTAAAAATATCGAGCTTTTAAGACGTTGATTCAGAAGCTACCATAAATTGCCATTTGTGTCGCATATTTTGACACTCGCAAATATATTAAACCTGTGGGTGTACCCTATGGATTTTAATTATCCCCGTTAACCTAGAATCATGAAATTTAGCAAGAAGCAAGGTCTCGCAGCACAAATAGGTACAAGAAAATATGCTAAAATCGTTCATAAGTAGTTTTATTCTTTTTAGCCGTATTCATTCAACTTGGGTTACTCTCCACTCTAACAAAATATGTTTTACTGCATAGTAAATTTTGTCCTTCAATCCGGAATTGGAAATTCATAGGCTGTATTACTTGTATACCCGTGAATCTGTTACCAGCATCGGAAACAGATTCACGACCCTATGTACAGTGTACAGACGCCAACACATCAGGCTACTACAATCTGTCAAATTTCTTTAATAGATTTTCAACTTTATCGCTAAAGCATAAGGTTCAAAGTTAATTGGGAAAATTTGACAGTTTCGGGTAGCTTGATGTGCTGGCGTCTGTACAATATATTGAATCATATACCTACTTGTACAGAGCTATCATACTTAGGTACATTTTACAAATGTCTTTTAAAAAAAAGATAGCTGGAAATCTCTGTTTCTATGAAAAAATTAAAATCGGTCTAATTTGGCTTACCACTATTTTTCGAAAATGTTCTTTACTAACTTTTTAGACCTTTGTATCCTACTTTTGTGTATTAAGTATGTGTTAGTTTTTATTTAGCAAATTAGAGAGATGGAAAAAAACAACATATACGCAATTGGTCTTTTAATTAGAAAAAAGAGAGCCTTGTGATCCATCCTAGCTCGGAGAGGTAAAATTTATTTTGACCGTTGATATATCGGCGCAGGATAGCCTTTACCAGAAGTGGTCATCGTAGTAGCGGCTCAGCAGCTTTAATATCATCAGGCTTGTGCCAGAATATAGCAGATCGTCGTGGACGTTTACGTGCTCTGTGGTGCACGTGGTACAACAACGGCTCCCCTGACATCACCTCCGCTAGGAGTAATAGTGTTCTGTGGACATCACCTTCTTTCTGTCTTTAGAAGACAGCCGCCCGGCAACCATCGATGCGACGATCTGCTAGAGTGACTGTCACCAGCCAGTGTCACTCATATCCAACCTTTTCGGTGATAGTAATTTCGTTTCAAAACGGGGCGGCGCCATTTGCTGCGCCGTCAGATACATAATATTCTATTGGACCTACAGATGGTAAAGGTACCTTGTGTGACTTGTAGTTTTGCATGGGACCGGTAGCACTTGCTACATCTGCTGCTCGGGTAATCCGGCTCTCATTCGACATATTGAATAATCCACCACCTGGTTCTATGCCTGGTTGCGATGTGTAGCTGTATCTATAAAGTTTTTAATCATTTCTATATCGCTACGTATTTTATTAATGTCTTCAACTAGTTTATTTAACGTTATCTCTGGGCTCTCTGACCTAAGTGGTTTGCCACCGTCTTTTTTGACAATAACTTTATATATTTCATTCACTTTCATTTGGTACAGCATCGTGTCTTGCACTTCATCCGATTGCCTTTTCTGTAAATGAACATTGTCAAAAATGGCTTCTTTTAAATGAGAGTGTAAAATGTGACCGTTGCTGCGCGTAGCTTCACGTGGGTGTAGAACGATACGATTCTCCCAACGTGTGTTCTTAAACCATCTTTTGTATAGATTCGTTGGGAGTATTATTTTAGTGAAATTTATACAACCGATGTCTTCAAACGACGTTATGAATTGCAGCTGTTTTTCTAATCTGTTTAATTTACCTATAATTTCTAAACTATTGACATCATTAACGGCGACACCGACTAAGAGATTCATTAGAATTATTGAAACAATTACAAGAAATAACACAAATGTTAAACGTATCATAATAAGAGATCCTGATGCATTCTCAACGCGCTTCTCATTAATTAGCTCATTATAACCAAACTCAGATGTCATCATGACCATTGTCGTCAGGAGAGAAGACCAAGGACCGTCAAATGGTGGTTGTGCATGGAACTGTATCATGAAGCATATGGAGAAGCCTAAAATGAGAAAGCCGAATGATACAAGAATCTGAAAGGAAAAAAAAGGAATTAATAACTAGGACTCTCTCCTCACTCTAACTCATTTAGCATCGATTTATATAAAATAAGCTCACTTTAAATACTTTGGTAGCCACTTTTCCGTACATCAGAACATAATACCCATAGTCCGGGAGTCTGGAGAGGAGGAACATCATTCTGACCCATGTGACAAGCAACGTGGCTGAGCCGAAGAGCCGCACCCACTCTGGATTGGGTTTTGAATCCCACGACACAACTTGAGGCAAGATAATCGCAAGCGTAGTGGACAAGCATTTCACTGCCATCTCTAAACTTAGAAGGTACCTCTTGCTTTTCATATTAATGACGATGATCTCCTGGTGATAAAAAAAGATGTTTTCACCTGTTAATAATATAACCGACAAAGACTTACATTAAGAATTGATGATGTGTTGATTACTTTACCTGTATTGTAAGTAACAAGGCCGTTAAATAAATGATATAAATCCAAACATTACAACGAAATATACTTGGCACAGGTTCTATTTTTCTGTCTTTATACCAGAACAATGACAGGGCAAAGACGTTGAGAGACCACACAAAGCACACGTGCAATGCCAACGTGCAATAGAAAAATGATAACAATGATCTCCATTTTAAGTACAAAAAGCTTTGCACCAAAGGATGAAGGAGTAGCCTGTCCTGGTCATATCTGTTTCCGGTATTATTCAGTGCCTTAATTACCGCCATATGTTTCATATCAGGTTTAGGGAATAAAACTCTATAGTCTACTTCAACCTCACAGTTAGATTCCTGACCTTTGCTAGTTATATATGAGTCGAATATTTCTTGCATGAATTCAGTTGGTTTTGATACGTTATTCATCAAGAGGTCGATGGGGACAAACTTTCTCTTTTGCGCAAAGTAGTAACTTTCATTTACATTTGCGCTACCAGATAAGTCAGCTCCGTAGCGGAGTAGTAATTTTATCATTTCTTTGTTTCCGCGACTACAAGCTTCATGCAATGGTGATCGACCCGCGACAATAGCGTGAACTGTTGCTCTGTCATGTTTTATAATCATTTCTGCTATTTCATGATGGTTTTTAATTGCAGCTATGTGTAGAAGTGACGTCTTCGCTATTTCGTTATTTTTGCAGTTAATATTGGAGCAATCCAGTAACTTTACTTTAGCACCTTTGGAGATAAGCAATCTAGCACATTCGGGTTGGTTATATACCAAAGCGTAATATAACGGTGGACCAAAGCAGTCAGATGTATCGATTAGTTTCATTGTATTGGTTTTCTTGTATGAGTAATCAAGTAAACATTCTAGTATATCCTTGCTGCCCAGTTTGACAGCTAAATGTAATACGTTCGTTTCACCCGAACGTAGGTTATTAATATAATATGACTGTTGGTTGCAGGTTCTAAATGTGTGACGGTTGTGACTTGTACATTCGTTAGTTAGTGGGTTGTCCTCTTGAAGTATTTTCCTGTTACAAAATTTTGTTGCAACACAGTCCATGGAAGATTCTTCATTGGCCTGTAAGTCATTACAAGTTTTAGAAATTTCTTGTCGATATGAATGTCAATATTTGATTTAGTCAAGATTTCAATTTGAACACTATGTAGAGCTGAATAATAAAATTATCTTTCCATCGGAATTACGAATAATACTGGAACCTAACTAAACAATTATTTTTACTCGATCACGCCTGGGACGGATGATGGACTATCGACATTTTGAACTAAGAATTTTAAAGCGTTTATTGTATGATACTGACTTTATGCTTTATGTTTAATTTAATCTTTAACGGAATACCTTCATGTTGGTAGCTCCAGCTCCGAGAGCTATACAGACTCCTTCTTTCCATTCTGCTTCGACTGCCGCGCACAGCACGGTGGAGCCAGACTGATCTTTCGCATTAACAGTAGGTAAGTCCTGGTTTGGATAGCTGCGCTTATGATCTACTATCAACTAAAAAAAAACTTGTAATATTAGTTAAGAACAATTAACTTAATTATTCTTAAGGTCATCAGATCAATGTAGGCCTGCTCCTGACCTTGATCACGCCTGATGGAAAGCGATGGATGAGGTCTATGATGGAACGAGCGTGCCCAGAAGATGCCTGTTCACTCTTGCTTTGAATGCAGACGGGTTAAATGTGGAAGCGAACACGGACGCTGGCAGAGAGTTCCACATTTTGGCTGTGCTCATAATAAATTTGAAGCGTTGAGTACGACAGGTCGGGATATCAACCAAGTGCGGATGGTAGCTGCAGTACGTTTGGTAGTCCGGTAGTAAAAGGGGCGATGGTGGGATCAGGTTGTGGAGCTCTTGCACACACTCTCCGAAGTACAGTCTATAGAAGACCGACAGGCAAGCAATATAACGCCGATAAGCCAGACTGTGAAGCCTGGCCATCAACGTCTCGTCGCCTATAAGCTTTTTAGCTCTGCGTTCCACAGAGTCAAGTGCAACTAGCTGGTTACGAAAGAACCGATGAATGAGACAATTCTTAGATCGGGATTAGCTGCCTTGGCTCATGTTCATAGCAAATCAGTTTAATAACATTGTAAAAGAAGCGTTTTTTTTTGAATAAGACATAATTATTATTAAAATACTACTAGATTATGATAAGTTTCTTAGATACTATCATGCTCAGTTTTAGAACAGCGTACTAGTGCTTCCGTAGTAGTTTAATCTTAAGTTTAATCTTAGCTTAGGTGTCAGAGGTTTAAACTCAGTGCTATTCTTACAATTTTTAGGTTTATATAGTCTGTTCTGCATACCTGCAACAGTTTTTTGTTACGTTTCTTTATACAAATATGCATGGCAGTCAGCCCCTGGCTGTTCCAGGTGGTGGCAGACGCACCACCATGCAGAAACCGATTCACGGCCGCCTCGCTCTCTAGCTCAACCGCTGTATGCAGTAGAGTGTCTGACTTTTCCTTATAGTATGTCAAGAACTTGCTACCGGCTTCTAAAAGTATTTCTACCGTGTCCTCGAAACTGAAAATAATTGTTACATACATAACTTTTTTTCTTAGGGGCCGTCTCCACGACCGAGAGAATAGCGGCGATAGTCTCGCCGTGCCATCAAATTTTCGCCGCGATGGTATCGCCGTGTGGAGACACGTTCTAAGAGTGTATAAAAATACGTGAGTGTATAGAAATACGTGAGTGTATAGAAATACGTGGCGCGACAATAATTTCGCCGCGATTCTCTCGCTCGTGGAGACGGTCCATTAGTCCAAATTTTAGCCGTTTGACATAATTACCTTTTAGTTCTTTTAGTTAGTGACTTACTTGTTTTTATCAATCTTGTGTCCGTTGTAATGCGCACAGCCAGCAACGTCCAGTGGAGTCCTACAAATCTGGTCTTGCGCACTCGCGTCAGCGCCGGCGGCGAGTAGCAACTGCACACAATGTTGCTGCGCGCGGGCGCTGGCTGCGTGCAGCGGCGTCCATCCTTGCTGGAACGACGGCAGCTGAATGCGCGGAGAATATATAAATGAAACGACAATTTGACCGCTCCAATCGGGACACACAGTTTTGTCCGATTTTATTATCATGTAGATGTGAAGAATGTTGGTGAGTTTAGATGCGTTTAACTCTGTCACACTTGAGAGGGTGCATTCTGAAAGTTGGCAACGTCTTCAAATATTTCGCCATTTTGATTAATTAATCGATATTACTAAATGAAATGATGAAATATTGCAGTGATGTGTGATGTGTAAAATCGATCGCAAGCACCCACCAGTTCCATAACGTTCCTGTGTGTGTGGTCTACACCGTCTCTCCAGCCATCGGGCAGTGGAAGCACTTTGCTAGGATAACAGTTTATGTTTATAAACTCATTCACTGGTACACAATGCTTCTCTACTTCGTCCACGGTGATTGAAATAAATAATTCTTCGACGCGTTTTCTCAAATCTAAAAATATGTTCCAAAATCATAAATATGACAGTAGTGTTTATTTTGATTAACCGGCTTCTTAAAAAAGGAGGAGGATTTTTTTTCTATGAATGTTCATCGATACCTATTTTCTTCAATTTTTATTGTGGACCGATTTTTTAATTTCTAAATTCTCTTAACATCTTTTCTTGAGTGGGTGATACCTATACGTATTTTTTCCACTTAGTGTTTGTTGATGATGTTATTAAGTTCCGTACGTCCTAATGCAAAAAAGGAATCTTTATAGGATCACTCGAGTGTCTGTCTGTCCGTCTGCCACAGCCAATTTGCTCCGAATCTACTGTACTAATAAAGTTTTGGAACATTAAAAATAAAAGTTTTGCAAACGTGTGGTGTGACATATCAAAATTTTACAGAATTGACCAGCTGTACCTATTTGGACAGACGTTAGGATCAGTTCACACCGCGCCGCGACGCGGCGCGCAGTTTGCAAGATAGCAATACAATTATAGACCTTATCTACTACAGTAAAAGGTACACAATTCAGTGAGGTGGTGTCTACTACGTCGAGTTACGCCGCGCGGTGCTGCGCGGCCCACCTCACTGCATTGTGTAGGTACCTTTTTGTGTAGTAGATAAGGTCTATAATAGGCTATTTGACAATGTAAAAAAAGTAATTTAAAAAAATTAAACCGACTTCAAAAAGAAATCAACTCAAAATTATGAAATAACTTTAATTTCGGAAGTCGGTGTCTTGGGATCTGTATTTTAGTTTTTTGCCACCGACTTCCGAAATTAAAGTTATTTCATAATTTTGAGTTGATTTCTTTTTGAAGTCGGTTTAATTTTTTTAAATTACTTTTTATTTCGTAATTTTTAGTTTCTGCACTAGAATTTGACCAAGGTTTTGAGATGTTTTCCCTTTGGCACTACACCCGTAGCTCGTATCAATACGCCAGGCCGTCACACTTACACGTATTAGTCCATATCTTGAAAATGACTGAACCGATTTTGATGAATCTTGCACTGTTCCCTAAGTTGAAGTAAATGTAAGCTAATACAAAAAAAAATGGTCACGATCCGATTAATAGTTGCTGAGAAATGCGTGGACAAACATACATACATACATACATACATACATACATACATACATACATACATACATACGTCTATGAAATTTTGTATATTTGTTTGGAAGCCTTAGTAGATTGTCATATGTGAATATAATGCAATTCCAATAATATTACATACATACGTATCGAATTGATAACCTCCTTTTTTTTGAAGTCGGTAAAAATAAGGTCATAATTATTGACACTCGTATAGATTATCGCTTTTAAAATCGATTTGCATTAATTTTACTACAAAACAATGTACTTATTATTTATTAAAAAAATCCCGAAAAAACTTCATCTTTTTAAATCTGGCGCCACGTAATCGAAAACGGTCTAGATTGGCTGAATTTATGATGACGTCATGATATAGTCAATTTCTGTCTATCGTTGACAGAACAGATGACTTTTGTCTAGTATCTCGACCGTTTCAACGTTTGTTTACGTGTATTTTGACGTCACGACGCCATATTGTTAAAGATAGCGTTTTGGCGGCTTATTTAAACAGTACATTTTTATTTACTATTTTCTAAAAGAAATACATTATGCAATTTGAAGTAATAGGTTTTTGTGGGCTCGTTAGACACCATTAAATAATCTGAGATGTTTATCAGAAACCAGTCAAATAGCCTATTGTATTGGTATCTTGAAAACTGCGCGCTGCGTCGCGTCGCGGTGTGAACTGACCCATAGGTGACCGTTTCTTTCTGCTTTCTTAGAAAACAAAAGCTTTACCCAGCAACTATGATTTTTAGGTCGTTATATAACAAAAGCAACAAATTAATTTACCTTCCGGAAATTTCAGCAATGAAGCAATATGTTTCACGTTCCCTGCCCAAGCGGCAAAGTGGAAGGGTGTTCTGCCCTGCTGGTCACACCTGGAGCCATCAGCTCCTGACCTGAGCAGCAGGTCTAGGGCGTCGTTGTCGTACATGGCTGCGATGTGGCAGGCAGACACGTGGTTCAGACAGCACGTCGCGTTTGGGTTGGCACCGATTGTCATCAATCTATTCTCGAACAGTGTTTCTTTACTCTGTCTTTGGCTGGTAAGGCTGCCTGTCCACCGGAACGGAGCGAGGCAGCGGTGCGGAGAAACGGAGATACATTAACCAATAGGATTCTTCTTCTGTCCAATTTTCCTATTGGTTAATATTTCTCCGTTTCTCCGCTCCGCAGCCTCACTCCGCTCCGGTGGACAGGCAGCCTTAGGCTCTTTACGTTTCATAAATTGTTGTGCAGCAATAACCAAGAGGTGTTTTCAGAAATCCTAATACTGCTTATTTATTTATTTGATTCACGGCTTCGCCCGCGTGGTGGTCGCAAATTATCCCATGGGATTATTATACAGGTTATAAACTACCTGTGTGCCGAATTTCATCCAAATCCGTTTAGCCGTTTTTGCGTGACTGAGTATCTAACAAATACCTAACCAAACTTTCACTTTCATATTTCGGAACGAAGGTGGCCAGGTTGAAGTATTGTTGAAGGAGGCCTGCTATTTACAAAGCCTACGTGGTCTAATAATAAGGAAATTAATATTTAACACAAAATCAATTTAATTTAATTTCAAATTAAAATTATTTATTAATCATAATTTGTACAAGAATAGAATAGACGGTGACCCCCAAAATTAGGCATGTGCCTGTATCTTGGGAGTCAGAGTTGCGACATTTTCAAAGTGGTACATAGTGCATAGTGATTATTGCAAGACAGGAAAAGAGAAACTAAAATATAACTAATCTAAAATCATATTAATATAAAAAATAAACTTAGAATATACTCGAACATTGCCATCAGCGTGAGATCAAACTAAGCAAAATAAAATCAACCCTGTGAATCAACATTGATATTATTGCATAGAGATTATTGCATGACAGGAAAACATGACATTTAACAAATGATTTAAACTATTATGTAATTAACATTTCGATAATGTGACAAAGATTCATCTAGAGGTAACATTTAATATTTATTTCATTAAATCGGTCCACTGGGTCAAAGTTATTACATCTGTCAATCTGTTAGGTACCTGGCTGGACGGATTCGGATGAACGGCGTACGGATAGGCCATGATTTGGATTAGGAAGTCGGATACTTTTATCCCGGTAGTACATCCCTATGGAACGATATTCGACATCCACTTCGCAGCACAAAATTGATTTGGACTTCATTTAACCGCGAGCTCAACAAGAAGTAGTGGAACACACCTCAAAGATGGTGTCGATTACAGACAATAGAAGAGTCTGGACAACGTATTGATTAACATTCAAGTATGAATCCTGGACCACTATTGTTGTCATTTTTAAACAACTCAGTCAATTTTTTAATAAATTTTAACAGACTCTCTCTTGTCATATATAGTGTTCATGCACTGACCTCTAACATACAGGTCAGTGTGTTCATGGCAGAAATGTTTTTTTTTTTTGTAAAATCTCCTTAAGTATTTTTTTTTATTGTTCAACTCCACCAACCCTATAGAGTTACTTAAGTACCTCTATCTCGCCTCGTCTAGGACTCACCTGTTCATGTGTGCGATGTCACCACCTGGAATCGTCTCAATAAGGCGTGCGTTCAACGTCTCATGCGGGAACGCATGATTCGTATCAGAGCTCCTTCCTAGATCGCGATCTAAAATTAAACAACAGTCGGAACAATAATAATAATAACAGTCTTCTATCAGGAGAAAACAAGGTGCGGGCCTTCAACGGTTGGGTCATGCCGGTTTTGATGTAGGTACTCTTTCGGCACACTCAAATGGACTCAGACCGAAACTGACCGAAATGCTAACTGCAAATCGAATGAGGCTGGAATGGTAATGAGGCTGTATATCTCGCGAAAGTGTGGAGTGGTCGAGGCTTTTTAAACGCTAACACCCTCCACAATCGTGAGATATGCAGTCTCAGGGAATATTTTCTAGAAACCGACGTGGGGATGCATTGAGATGTGTTCACAGTGGACAAGGGCTTCACTCCGCTCTCCTGAGAAAAAGAAAACCTCCTCCCTCCCCCCCCCCCTCCTTCCCCCCTCCCTCCTTCTCTCCTCTAAAGAGAAATGGCCGCGCAAGCCAGTAGTGCTTCACAATAATGTTTGCATGGAGGTATGGCAGAGTAGGAGCTTCACGGACGCTTTTTCCGGGCTCTACATGGACCCGAAGTAAATTTACTAGCGTCAGTAGCCTGGCTGCGTTTCAGTGACCTCTTTTTAGAGAAGGTTTTGTCTATGTAATTTTGGACAAAGTAATGATGACTAACAATTATCGGAGATTTATTGTGAAAGACGGCACGGTTGTCATCTGTCGGGCATGCCACCGGCCGGGGGAATCAATCAGGCATATTATCTCCGGGTGTTCTCGTCTAGCTAACGGAGAGTACTTGCATAGACACTTTGTTTTTTTTGCTCGGCTCCTAGCGTGATATTAAGCCTTCCTCAAGAATTGGGCTATTAAATGAAAATAGTTTTTTTTTGAATCCGACTGGTACTTCCAAATATTAACGCGTTCAAACAAACACAACTTTAGAAGTTATTAGTTCTTACTAATAAACGTATTGAATAGTTACACACCGATTTCTCTCTTTCAGTCGTCAGTAATTTGACTTTCGAAAGAAGAAGACAAAGTGTTGTGTAACTATACAGACGCTATACAACGTTTATTAGTAAAGGGGATAATTTAAATTTTCTTCTGTTTAATAAAACAATAATGTTACCTGGATTTCGCGGCATAGGATGTGTTATAGGTCGATTACTATTGTTCTTGGTTCTTGACATCTCAACGATTCGTGTGTAATGCACTCGACACACGCAAATACTGAAGGTTACTTCAAAGTGTTGGTAGGTCTATAATAAACTCATTTTAACTTTGATCATTTTCCTTAATGATACTTTTCCTCATCATTTTCGCTGCAAAAATATTGACATTAAGCGAATAATAACCAAACACAGCCACTGATTGACAGGCTTACACTGCCCTCCCATCGTTATCTATTAGCACTGTAATTTGAAAACATTGTTGCCACTTACATACTTCCTCATATTTACTCATTTCTTATTCTATCCATTCGCCTATCACCATCCATCCCAATTGCCATTAATTTATCACTTTTGTGGCCCAACATTCTGATCCGAGACAGCTGGTCTAACCATGGTTTTATTTACAGAGACCCTAAAAAAAAATTACTTAACATAATCTGTGAACGAGTAGGTATACGTAGCAACAAGGTTTAAAAAAAAACAAAAATTGACGCATTTTATAGTTTTAATAACAAAATATTATAAGCTGAAGTCGAATACAATCATATGTATGTAGGTCTATTGGAACAATAATATATTGTAGGTTTGTATTTACATAAATAATTGCAATTAAAACGTGCCTAGTCGAAACGAATGCAATTTTGAATACAAATGGTATTTTCTAATCATTATTACTTATAACTAGTAAAGGTGCAGACTTATTACTACTAATGGAGCGACGTTTAGTTGTATTTATAAAGTTTTTAATAATTTTTATATCATTACGTATTTCATTATTATCTTGTATTAATTTATTAATATCTTCTATTATTTTGTTCAACGCGTTATCTGGACCCCCTAACTTAGGTGGTTCTCTTTGAACAATAACTTTGTACATTTCTTCCAGTTTCATTTGGTACAGCATCGTGCCTTGCTCGTCGTCCGATTGCTTCTTCTGTAATTGAGCCTTTTCAAAAATGGCTTCTCTTAAGCGAGCCGGCAATCGATTACAGTTACTACACGTAGCTTGACGTGGTCGCAAAACGATAACGTACTCCCATTTTATGTTCTTTAACCATCTTTTATACAAACACTTAGGGAGTATCTTTTTGATGAATTTGTTACAAACGATATCTTCGAGTGATGTTATAAATTCCACCTGTTTTTCCAATCTCTTTATATTACCTATAATTTCTAAATTATTGACATCATTAACTGCAACACCGACTAAGAGATTCATGAGAACTATTGAAACAAGAATGAGAAATGACAAAAATATTAAACGTAATATCATGATGGACGCTGATGCTTTTGCAGCGCTTTCCTTGCTCAATGTGTCATTATAATCAAACTCTGATGTCATCATGACCATAGTCATCATAAAAGCGGACCAAGGTCCTTCAAATGGTGGTTTTGAACGAAACTGTATCATAAAGCTAACGGAGAAACCAAATATGAGGAAGACAAATGAAACAAGAATCTGAAACAAAAAAATTATATTAATTTTGCGTATTATATAACGAGTATAGTCAAAATAAAAAAGGACATTTGAATGATGAAATGTAATGAATGTGGATCTGAAACTAACTCCTCTAGCACCGACAATTTTAATAATACCAACTCACCTTGATTACTTTGCTCGCAACTTTTCCAAACATTAGAACATAATATCCCCAGTTAGGGAATCTGGAGAGAAGGAACATCATATCAAACCAGGACAGGAGCAGCGCCACCGTGGCGATGAGCCGCGCGTACTCGGCACTGGATTCTAAATCCCAGGATACTACTCGAGGCAAAAACAATGCTAGCGTAATAGACCCGAACTTCGCCCACGTCTCTAAACATAGAAGGTACCTCTTGCTCTTAATTTTGATGAAAATGATCTCCTGGTGATAAAAAAACAATCATACATTATTATCTAGATGAAATTAAAACTGATTGTAACAGTTGCATTAAGAAAGATTATGTTCGACTTACCTGAATTGCAATTAAGCAAATAGTCAAATTCATAATATATATCCATATACTACTACTCAAAATTAATGGTCTTTCTTTAATGATTTGATCTTTATAATAGAACACAGAAATTACGTACACATTGAGAGACAACACAAAGCACATATGCAGTACTAAAATACTATAAAAAAATGATAACAATGATCTCCATTTTAGATACAAAAAACTTTGCACCAAGGGATGAAGCAGTAGCCTGTGCTGGTCGTATCTATTTCCAGAATTAATTAGAGCCTTGATCACCCTCATTTGTTTCATGTTGGATTTATTTGGGACTAAAACTCCATAGTCTACCGCAACTTCACAATTAGATTCCTGGAGACTCACTCCTTGGCTAGATATATATGAGTCGAATATTTCTTGCATGAACTCAGTGGGTTTTGATAAGTTATTCATTAAGATATTTAAGGGGGTCAGCTTTGTTTTACTAATTCCATTTCTTCCGGCTCCAGAAAGGTCAGCTCCTTTACGGAGTAGTAGTACAATCATTTCTCTGTTTCCGTGACAGCAAGCTTCATGCAAAGGTGTTCGTCCTGCGGAATCAGCAACGTGAATAGTTTCACTGTCATGTTTTATAATCATTTCTGCTATTTCATAATGGTTTTTACTTGCAGCTATATGCAGAAGTGATGTCCATGTTAAAATGTCTTTATCAATGAAATTATGGCATTCTAGAAAAGCGTTTACTTGAGCACCTTTGGAGACAAGTAATTCTGCACAAATGAGGTGGTTATTTAATACAGCGTAGAGTAATGGTGGACCCATGCTGTCAAACCTGTTTATCAGTTTTGCTGTTACGTTACTATTATATTCTAGTAAATGTTCTAGAACATCTCTCCTGTCATGTTTAGCAGCTACATGGAACACGTTAGCTTTGTCTGATATTTCTACTTCTATGCTGGCACCTGCTTCGAGCAACAATTTGAGGGCATCTAACTGATTACAACTGATTGCTTTAAAAAGTGCAGTCTCTCCTTTTTCATTGCGAAAATCGATCGTGTTGTTAAATTTTGCGAAAGATAATATTGATTGTAGTATATCTATATTGCCTAATTGTGCTGCAATGTGAATAGGCGATTCTCCGCTGGCCTGAAATCAATCCCAATTTTAAGAAATCTTTTCTAAATTATGATTATATATCAGTAATATTTTGTGGAAGCACCTTCATGGTGATGCTAGCGCCTGCACCGAGAGCTATACAGACTCCTTGTATCCACTGTGTTTTGACAGCTGCGCAGAGCACGGTGGAGCCTGACTGATCTTTCACATCCACAGTCGCCAAGTACGGATCTTCATTGCTACACTCATGATTTGCTAACAACTATATAAAAATGGACATAAAATATTAGTTTGAGCCTAAATGCCACCTTGCTGGCTTCTATTTATACCACGGCATGAGCTGTTGTCATAGTTTGAATACAAGACAAGTAGGATTATGTTGGAAGAAAGATTTTCATATATATTTAAAAGTTTTGAACTAGAAAACTAGTCCTAATAAAGTTCCTTGGGCCTAGTCCTTAAAACTTCGGGCGCCAGATTACCTGCAACAGTTCTTTGTTCCGTTTTTTTACACAAACATGCATGGCAGTAAGCCCTTGGCTGTTCCAGGAGGTGGCAGACGCGCCACCTTGCAGCATCTGTTCTACGGCCGCCTCGCTCTCAAGCTCAACCGCGGTATGCAGTGGAGTGTCTAGCGGATTAGTTTTGTGACAGACCTTCTGGAACTTGCCACCGGCATTTAAAAGGGTTTTTACTGTTTCCTTAAAACTGAAAATAAAATATTTTACTTATAAACTTTTTTCTTTAGTCTAGTTAAAAGCTGGACTGCACAATCATCACATTTTGGTTAGGTGGCTTACTTGTTTACGTCAATTTTGTGCCCCATGTAATGCGCACAGCCAGCAACGTCCAGTGGAGTCCTACAAACCAGGTCAAGCGCGCTTGCATCAGCGCCGGCGGCGAGTAGCAACTGCACGCAATGGTGCTGCGCGCGGGCGCTGGCTGCGTGCAGCGGCGTCCAACCTTGCTGGAACAGTGGCAACTGATCGCACGGAAAAAATGTTTTGTTTGAATAAATGAAGACAAGATCAAAATGCCTCCCGATAGTCTGTTCAGACTATGGTGCGGAAAAATTTACAAGACGATTTTTTTTTGTACTATCACTGCGCTTGGCACATAAAATCTTTCACAAGCACCCACAATTTCCTTAATATGTCTGCAGTTGTGCTCCATGCCGTCGCTCCATTCATCCGGCAGTGTAGACTCGACGTTAATTCGACATGGTATGTTTATCAACTCATTCACTGGTTGACTATGCCTTTTAACTTCTTCCACGATTTCAGGTGATAAAATGCCTTGATCTACGACGCTTTTTCGCAGAGCTGAAAAATAACGATTTCCACGTAGAGTTTATGTTTCTTCTCTTGACTTATTTGCTTTACTGTGTATTGCATTTAATGTTAACAATGCAACATAATTCATTGCGGTATTTACGCTGTCGAAATTATAAATTTTCTTCAAAATCCTTCCGATTGTGATAGAAATTGCAATTTAGAGTGCTGCACCCTAGTGCGTAACACACTATCAATCTCAATCTGAATCATTTTGAAGGACATTATTAGTCTATTGCGTCATATGTTTGAAAAAAAATGGCTGCTCATTAACGTAAAGAACGCACTGAATGTTGTTGAATTGTCTAAATTCCAAGTCATTGCTACTGATATATTTTACACAATAACTAATTTTACCTTCCGGAAAATTCAGCAGTAAAGCAATGTGTTTCGCGTTCCCTGCCCAGGCGGCTAAGTGGAGGGGTGTTCTGCCCTGCTTGTCAGACCTGAAGCCATCAGCTCCTGACCTGAGCAGCAGATCTAAGGCGTCGTTGTCGTACATGGCTGCGATGTGGCAATCTGACACGTGGGTTAGACGACACGTCGCGTTTGGGTTGGCGCCCATTGCCATCATTCTAAAACAAAGAGTCCTCAACTTTAAATTGTTCATAGTTATCCAAAGCTGGGTTGATATAACAACAATAATACTAGCACCCGAGCACTTGGTAGAAGTTCTGATGTTACATTGGCAACTACTTAGCTACACAAAATGCGCGTGTGAACAAGAATTGGTCGCTCACTTATGTGTTCTATTCATCGTATAGACAAGAGAGGTCCTTTTGGTCTTCACAATTTGGAGGTTTGAACTGTTCGTTGATCTTGGTGTTGTGATAAGAAAAGAGTTGTCTGCTATGACACCTAATCATAACACTCACATATTCAGATTTCATACACAAACACAGTGGGAGCCTCGGTTGAGAGTATATCACTTATATGTCTCACTGATGGATTATGTATACCTAAATTAAATCAAGATGCCGTTATGATAAATACACACATCAAAAGTGTCTAGGGATCAACATATATTTTTGCAATAACTTTTCTCCTGATTGATATTAATTAAAATTTTCTTTAAGGATTCATCAAATAAAGTGTTTTCGTTTGTCACAGTAACGATAAACCAAGTCACCTTTGCATTAATAAAGAAATTTGCCATTTTCCTAATAAAGGGATTTTTGACATTTGAACCACTAACACAAAAGTTCGAAAAAAAGACTGAAATAACAGTTTTCTTTAAAATTTTATTGGGTAACTTAAACAATTAATAATCCGTGTTTCTACCGCGAACACTAACAACACAAGAACATCGGTTTGGCATACTCAAAATGAGTTCATCCAAATCACGCTGTGGAATGGCCGCCCATGTTCGTTGCAACAACAAAAAAAGGTCTTCTTGCGACTGGATACCCTTCATATTCGGCAGAGCTCTTCTCTGTAGCATATCCCATGCATGCTCAATCGGGTTCAAGTCTGGCGACTGAGCAGGCCAGGGCAGGACATTGATGTTAGCTGCGGCGAGAGTCTGTCTTACAACTCTTGCGGTGTGCGGTCGTGCATTATCATGCATTAACTGAAATAAGGGACCGATTTGCACTTGTAGAGGAACGATGACGTCTGATACAATCGTCTCAGCATAAATTTGAGCGTTGAGGTTGCCTCTGATCCAAATCAACTCAGTTCTTCCGCCGATCCAAATACCCGCCCATACCATGATGGTTCCACCACTATAAGGATGGACTTCCTGGCAGGATTTTAATCGCTGTTGGCGTCCAGGGGTTCTCCAGTGTCGTATACGTCTTGTATCCGGTCTCATACCAAAACGAGACTCATCAGAAAAGCACACGAAACGCCATTGTTCTTCTGCCCAATTTCTGTGTTCAAGAGCCCATTGATATCGAATCCTACGATTGTGCATTGCTATAGGTGGTACCCGTAGCGGTCTTCGGGAATGAAGGTTCACTTCATGCAAGCGGTTTCTGACTGTTTGGTCGCTAATTAAGTTCCCTGAAGAGTGATGAAGCCTCACGGCTAACATCATGGCGGTTATTGTTGGAGCTCTTCGAGTTAAGATTTGAATGTATCGGTCTTGTCTCCGTGTGGTGCAGCGATACCGTCCTCCATGGCGCTCAGCCACGGTACCAGTGCTTCGGTAACGTGTCCAAAGTCGACTGATAACACTCTGACTTGTATTCAGAGCTAAAGCCACAGTACGTTGCCGGGAACCAGCTTCTATCATTCCCACGGCTCTGAGCATTTCTTCCCTGCTTAAATGACGTCGCCGCTCCATAATAACGTTGGTTTTAATCAGTAGTAGGGAAACAGTAGCACTAATAATGTCTTCAATGCGTTGTATGTTTTTATAGGGAAAATATTGACAGCTGATTTACATCTTTTACTCGAATTTGATTCACAGTTCCTGATTCAAATTATGAAATGCACCAAAAAGGATCCATATAAATTTATAAAATCATAAATTTATTACAAAGCCACATCTCAATCTCAAGAAATCCGCATAAAAATGCTTGATCCCTAGACACTTTTGATGTGTGTATTTAAAGGGGTGTGAGCCTGGAGATCTGTCATACAGGTCCCGAACCTAGTTCAGACTCCAGCTCTCACAAAGGTCCTAGCATACCTAAGGCAAACTTGTATATACACACTGCTATAACAATTGTACCTTTATGAGAGAAAATAAACTGTAAACTGTATATTCAGATTTCATACACAAACACAGTGGGAGCCTCGGTTGAGAGTATATCACTTATATGTCTCACTGATGGATGCTCGTGTGTTGGATCATTCGGTTCCCTACCAATTAGTTGACTTGGATGGCCTACTGTTGAGACTAGCCATCTCTTAAGCCAGGGCTTATTTTTAATCTTATATTTTGAATTGTTTTTTTATTACGTTGTTCTCACATATAGAGGCAACAAGAGTTATGCACCTAGGATTTCATAATATCATGATTTAAAAGTGTTCTTGGAGTTTCTTGCCCGTTCATCTCCATAGAGATCTACATTGGACAACTAGCTTAAGCTTTCTGACTAACTGACCGACTTTTTGACCATTCAAAAGTGCCTTGTAAATGGTTTTTTTAGCCTATTTTGTGTCCTACTGCTGGACAAAGGCCTCCCCTTTTTTCTCTTTTTTTTCTTAATGGTTTAATTTCTTTTCTTTTTTTAGTTCACAATTTTGATTTCATGTAGATTAGTTTTTTTTTAACCTAACTACAGACGTACAGACGCCAGCACATCAAGCTACTACAATCTGTCAAATTTCTTTAATAGATTTTCAACTTTATCGCTAAAGCATAAGGTTCAAAGTTGATTGAGAAAATTTGACAGTTTCGGGTAGCTTGATGTGGTTGGCGTCTGTACCTACTCTGTGTAAAATTATAAAACTTGAAATATATAAGTGCTGTGCACACCTGTAAGTGACAAATTCACTCTAGATTTAAAGTTCAATTGTTACAGTAGGTACCCGAAAAAACGTCATAGTGAATAATTCGTTGGAGTGCCGCAATAAAATAAATAAATAAATTGGAATAAATTCTTTGAGTTTGATATCAAAAACCAAAAAAAAGAACAGTTTTCCTAAACTCGTAGTTTCAAGTAACGACACTACCCGCAGCCGTGAGTGGGCCCTGTGGTCAGCTGTATTTACTCGAAGCATGAGTTTAGAAAAGCATGCTTAGGTACCGATACCCATGATGGGTACCTGTACCTAAGCATGCTTTTTATCTATGGAGTTTCGCTAGAAAATTTTAAATGACCCTACGTAATACGTGCAGTTGCCTGTGGCTCGTATTGCATCAGCTGGATGGCCTTAGTACCTTACCTGCTCATAAACGCCGTATCACCCTCCGGAATCGATTCTAAGAGTTGTGTGTTAAATTTAGTCACTTGACTGACACTCCGTCTCATTGATAGCGTTCCTTCGAGTATCTCCAGAGTATTCATAGTTAGGTTCGTTGCAAGGGCTGCCGGGAAGAATGGTTTAACAGCTGTTTCGTATTTGCCAGCTGTTGGAATGTCCAGTCTGAAAATAATGGTGTATTCAAAGTCAAATGAAATTAGCTAGCAAAACTTCGCAGTCGTGACGGGTATCGGTAGGTATCTAAACAGGATAAAACAAAAACGATAGTTATTTGAAGTAATTATTTTGTTTTATCGTGTTTAAAAATCGATTGCTATCGCATCAGTCAAGTTAATTAATAATAATAAAAAAATTGAAGAAAAAGTACTTATTTTTGAAACTCATACACACATCAAAAGTGTCTAGGGATCAAGCATTTTTATGCGGATTTCTTGAGATTGAGATGTGGCTTTGTAATAAATTTATGATTTTATAAATTTATATGGATCCTTTTTGGTGCATTTCATAATTTGAATCAGGAACTGTGAATCAAATTCGAGTAAAAGATGAAAATCAGCTGTCAATATTTTCCCTATAAAAACATACAACGCATTGAAGACATTATTAGTGCTACTGTTTCCCTACTACTGATTAAAACCAACGTTATTATGGAGCGGCGACGTCATTTAAGCAGGGAAGAAATGCTCAGAGCCGTGGGAATGATAGAAGCTGGTTCCCGGCAACGTACTGTGGCTTTAGCTCTGAATACAAGTCAGAGTGTTATCAGTCGACTTTGGACACGTTACCGAAGCACTGGTACCGTGGCTGAGCGCCATGGAGGACGGTATCGCTGCACCACACGGAGACAAGACCGATACATTCAAATCTTAACTCGAAGAGCTCCAACAATAACCGCCATGATGTTAGCCGTGAGGCTTCATCACTCTTCAGGGAACTTAATTAGCGACCAAACAGTCAGAAACCGCTTGCATGAAGTGAACCTTCATTCCCGAAGACCGCTACGGGTACCACCTATAGCAATGCACAATCGTAGGATTCGATATCAATGGGCTCTTGAACACAGAAATTGGGCAGAAGAACAATGGCGTTTCGTGTGCTTTTCTGATGAGTCTCGTTTTGGTATGAGACCGGATACAAGACGTATACGACACTGGAGAACCCCTGGACGCCAACAGCGATTAAAATCCTGCCAGGAAGTCCATCCTTATAGTGGTGGAACCATCATGGTATGGGCGGGTATTTGGATCGGCGGAAGAACTGAGTTGATTTGGATCAGAGGCAACCTCAACGCTCAAATTTATGCTGAGACGATTGTATCAGACGTCATCGTTCCTCTACAAGTGCAAATCGGTCCCTTATTTCAGTTAATGCATGATAATGCACGACCGCACACCGCAAGAGTTGTAAGACAGACTCTCGCCGCAGCTAACATCAATGTCCTGCCCTGGCCTGCTCAATCGCCAGACTTGAACCCGATTGAGCATGCATGGGATATGCTACAGAGAAGAGCTCTGCCGAATATGGAGGGTATCCAGTCGCAAGAAGACCTTTTTTTGTTGTTGCAACGAACATGGGCGGCCATTCCACAGCGTGATTTGGATGAACTCATTTTGAGTATGCCAAACCGATGTTCTTGTGTTGGTGTTCGCGGTAGAAACACGGATTATTAATTGTTTAAGTTACCCAATAAAATTTTAAAGAAAACTGTTATTTCAGTCTTTTTTTCGAACTTTTGTGTTAGTGGTTCAAATGTCAAAAATCCCTTTATTAGGAAAATGGCAAATTTCTTTATTAATGCAAAGGTGACTTGGTTTATCGTTACTGTGACAAACGAAAACACTTTATTTGATGAATCCTTAAAGAAAATTTTAATTAATATCAATCAGGAGAAAAGTTATTGCAAAAATATATGTTGAACCCTAGACACTTTTGATGTGTGTATTTTAAGTAGGTAACTACACTATCAAATCTTTTTTTTTCTTTTATCATGTTATTATTCATCGAGATTGAAGAGAGACACGTACCGGTCTCCCTGCCTATTGGCCAGGCTCCTTGTCTTCAGGTGACGTTGGAGAGCTGGCTCCAAGTAATTTTGGGCATCATCCTTTGTGTCTTGACCTAAAATAATAAAAACATCCATACAGCCTAACTTCATGCTTTCGAACATAGGAGATCTTTTACGTAAAGGCAGGAAAGTAGTCAAATTCATGTATGAGGGGCTCGTGGCAGTTTGATGGTCTCACCTTTCTAGAGGGGCCCGTGACTAAATAGTAACAGCCGCACAGGTCGATCGATCAGGTTAAGCTACGCTTGCCGCGGTTGGTCTGTGGATGGGTGACCATCTTTACATACCGTGACCCTTCCGTGCCTCGGAAAGCACGTTAAGCCGTTGGTCCCGGCTGTCATTCGTGAATCTTTGACAGTCGTTACGGGTAGTCAGAAGCCCGTGCCTCTGAATGCACGTTAAGCCGTTGGTCCCGGCTGTCATTCGTGAATCTTTGACAGTCGTTACGGGTAGTCAGAAGCCTGAAAGTCTGACAACCAGTCATACCAAGGGGTATCACCAGTAACTGGGTTGTGGAGGCCAGATAGGCAGTCGCTCCATGTAACATACTGGTATTCAGCTGCATCCGGTTAGACTGGAAGCCGACACCAACATAGTTGGGAAAAGGCTAGGCAGATGATGATGACTACACCATTCTGATAAATGCTCTACAGTCAGCCTGTTTACCTTTTTGACAAGTTTGCTACAAGTTTTGTATAAAATCTTTACAGCATGTTCGAAGTGTAAACGATAAACTAAACTAGCGGACACAAAATACAGAAAACATGTTGATGTAATGAATACAAGTTTTTGGCTATAAAGAAAATATTGGCTTAATACAACATTATTTTTAGTATATGCGAAACCCGAAACACGTGTCTAGTATTTTTATGTAAAGAATCTATGTACAAAATTTCAAAACTGTATCATGAAAAATCACAAATTTAGAAGTTTGTCCGTACAAAAACATGCTCACCCGCGCGCCGTTCGTGCCGCGCCGTTTTGCGCTCATTGATAATAGTACCTAGGTACCTAACCGTTCGGCGCGGAGATTGGATAACCTACTTAGTGTCGCTCGGTCGGTGTCAAACTTTTAACCTTTTTTAAGTATTTTTGGGTTACAAAATATAACATGCGGTAAAAATTATTGGAATCGATTCAGTTACTTATTCTGAACAAATTATATTCAGGTTTCGCATATACTAAAAATAACTTTGTATATTCAAAGCACAAGTTAAACAGTACAAAGGCGTAGGTACCTATTATAATGTTCTTTGTCGTCTATCAAACGGTATGTTGTTTTCCTCTCACTGAGATTCAAATCATGACACATTTATATACCACAAACATTATTAACCATAATAAACATGTAATACTGTAGCGATTGCCTTAGTTGGTGCAAATTTTCTTAAATGGAAGAATGATTAGCATAATCGGCCTATAACGTTCCCACTGCTGGGACACAGGCCTCCTCTCTGTGAAGAGGGAGTGGGCAATAATCTACCACGCGGGCCCAGTGCGGGTTGGTAGATGTCACATGTCTTCAAATTTTTGGTTCTAGGACATGCCGGTTTCCTTCGCCGTTTTGAGAGCAGAGGTGATGAAACAATTTACACAAAGTAAAGTGCCTGTCTGGGTTCGAACCTACGACCTACAACGTATAAGGCGTTACCACTGGGCCAACACTGGTCTCTGAAAAATGATTAAGTAGATACCTACTTATATCGGCAAAATATTCTTCTGCATCGCTGTCAATGGGCCCAAAAAACTGGCAGCATTTTCATTTTGTATGGCCTTGTTGCCTTGAAAACATCGCGAAGATAGAACTAGAACCTCGGAGACAGATGACATAGCTATCAACCCGCACTGGGCACGCATGGTGGATTACGGCCCACTCCAATTCCGATTATGTTATGGCGTTGTTGTTATAACCACCAATGCAAAAGCCAGCCTTAAAGCCAAGTTATAAATAAAAAAGTAATTTAATAAAATTAAATCGAATTCAGAAATATGAAATAACTTTAATTTCGGAAGTCGGTGTCTTGGGAAATGTATTTTAGGTAGTTTTAGTTGTTTGCCACCGACTTCCGAAGTTAAAGTTATTTCATAATTTTGAGTTTATTTTTTTTTTTAAGTCTATTTAATTTTTTTATATTAGGTACTTTTTTATTTCGTAATTTTTAGTTTTAATTAAACACTGGAATATTTGTTTGTAATAAGTAGGTAATAGTTTTCTTGATATAATACAGGTCAGGTGGTGACCATAGAATAAGACATTAGATTCTTTTTAATAATACCTGAATCGCGAGGAGTGTGATATGTTACACATTTGGCCTCTCGGCTTTTATTTTTGTTGGCCCTCAACATGGTCACAATTCGTGCACAATGCTCTGAAATCACGCAAATACTGATTTACTCTAAGTTAATAATTATACATAATATATATTTTCCTCATTAAAACCAATTGATCACAAAGGAAGTGACTCATAGGTATTGTTATTGGTGTTCTGTTGTTCACAAACTGCATTTAAGTTCAGTGCATCTTTTTCTTTCTATACAGAAGTTAAATTGTAGTTTAGTCCTGTCAAATTATTTAGCGCCTGACGTAAATTGAGGTAAATTGACGTGAAGGGTCCGTGGCTAAATAATAACAGCCGCACAGGATCGATCAGGTTAAGCTACGCTTGCCGCGGTTGGTCTGTGGATGGGTGACCATCTTTACATACCGTGACCCCTCCGTGCCTCGGAAAGCACGTTAAGCCATTGGTCCCGGTTGTCATTCGTGGACCTTTGACAGTCGTTACGGGTAGTCAGAAGCCCGAAAGTCTGACAACCAGTCTTACCACGGGGTATCGGGGTACCCAGTCTGGGTTGTGGAGGTCAGATAGGCAGTCGCTCCATGTAAAATACTGGTATTCAGCTACATCCGGTTAGACTGGAAGCCGACCCCAATATAGTTGGGAAAAGGCTAGGCAGATGATGACGTAAATTGACGTAATTTTAGTAGGCAAGTTTCTAATCTCGTCTAAACTTGTATGGAGTGGGGCGCTGATTAATTTGACAGAACTAAACTAAAATTTATCTTCTGTCCTTTTCTTAATGATAAAAAAAAGATGCACTGAACTTAAATTTAGTTTAGTTTGTGAACAAGGGAATCAGCACCATTGTTATATATTACCGTGATTTAGTGGTCGCAAGGGTTACTGCTGAGCCTGAGGTCCTTGGTTCTATTACCGGGTCGGGCAGTGATAATGGGTTTTTCCATCTGGAATTTCTCAGTCGCAGCCCGGAGTCTGGATTTGTGCCCGGTTGATATATTATAATTATAATAATTAAATAAATTTTGATTCCTTTGAGAGTGTCGAAATATAGATACGTTTTTTGCAGCATAAACGGCCGTATCTTAACCCTTTAATTGGCAGAACAATCATAATAATAAAATTTTGTTTTTGCCACCATGTATGTGCCAGTATACTCGCTTACAAATTTAGTTTTTATCAGCGTCCAGCCGGCTTCACTCTGCCAATTTAAGGGTAACATAGAAGTTTATTTTTTTCACAGCTTCAAGGGACTGTAGACCTAAGTATATGGTTAATTTCAACTCGATACTTCCACGCGTTCCCGAGATACACCGGTCTTGACAGATAGACGGACAGACGGACGGACAACAAAGTGAAGGATCACTTTGTTGTCCGTCCGTCTGTCCGTCTAAAAAACGGAACCCTTATAGGAATAAGGGTTCCGTTTTTTCTTTTTGAGTTACGGAACGGCGAAAGTTTGTGACTGCGTGTGTGTGTATGGATTTGTGTATGTGAGAGGGTGTGGGGGTGTGTTTATATGTTTGTTACTTCTTCACGCTCAAATGGCTAGACCAATTTTGATACAATTTTGTATGTAGGTAGCCGACACCCTGGATTAACATAATAATATACGCTACTTTTTATACCGATATAAACCGCGATGCGCAGCTAGTACGATATAAAGGTAAATAAGACAAGATTAATTTGTAGAAAACTATTTTGTTTAATATACGGTTCTGAAACAGTCTAAAGATGTATAATTGCTTCTTAAAAACATAAAATTACCTACACATAAAAAATACTATCGTACACACTTCCATCATCTCGGTATAAAATCAACTGTAATATAAAAAAAAAACTATATTTCAGCACACAACTCATAGCCACGACAGTAAACATACAGAATCATACAGAATGTATATTTGTATAAACATGGCAATTATTAAAAAGGAGAATTTATTCCCTGGCTTAATTACAATAATTAATATGATTCCTCGGTCAAAAACTAGGCGTATCGCAGTCCACTGCTAGATATAGGCCGCTCCTAGGCTATACCAAAACACCGTGTCCTCTGGCTTCCGATCCGCATCCAGTTTGTCCCAGCCATCTTTTCAAGGTCGGTCCATCTAGCTGGGGGGCGTCCCACACTACGCTTGCCGATACGCGGTCTTCACTCTAGGACTCGTCAGCTCCACTGGCCATCGGGCATACTATTCCTACTACTCTCTATTACTTTTTTTTACTATTACTATCTAATTTACTCAAAATCAGGTCCATTTTAAAACTAAGGTCATCTATAGATGATTGGATTTGGTTTATAGATGATTTAGTTTGGTTTTTCATGTCCATAAGCGCGGTATCTAGTTCTATCAGATGTTTCGAAACGTCTTTATTAGTAGTATTACTTTGTAATATGTCAGTTTTCAAATTCTTTATTTTTAAGTTATCTTGTTTTATTTTAACTGTAGCTTTATATATTGCGTCCAACTTTTTTTTATAATTTTGTGATCCTAATTCATCCTCCATTTGTTTCTTCCGAGATTGAGCCTTCTCAAAAATAGCCTCCCTTATATGGGATGGTAGAGATCTGTAACATTTTGATTTTGGTACACTTGGACTAAGGACGAAGACATTTAAAATTTTCTTCCGATTTGTTAGCATATCTTCTAGCCAATTCGGCAAAATTTTCTTAAATAGTCTATTGTAGACTAGATGTTCTAGAGATCCTAAAAACTCGACTTGTTTGCATAGTCTTCTGACATTTCCTAAAACTTGTAGATTATGTAGATCATTGACAGCTACACCCACCATTAGATTCATGAGAACTATGGATGCTAGTATTAGAAATATTAAAAATATGATGCGAATTACTAGCAATGAAGTAACGAATTCTTTGGAGTCTTTTGGTTTGACTAGGTCTTCATAGTCGAACTCAGAAGTCATCATAACTATGGTCTTGACGAGGGCAGCCCAAGGAGACTCGAAAGGCATTTGTGAATGAAACTGTATCATGAAGCTGAGGGCGAATCCTATCACCAGGAATGCAAAAGTTAAAAGAATCTGAAACGAAGAATACCCAATTAAATTGCAACTAATCTGTTTCTAAAAGAGTTACATTTAACCAACAAGAAAAATAATTCTGAGGTAGTGAAACTAAAACTACTATTAATAAAAATGATCACCTTGATAACGTTTGAGGACACCTTTCCAAACATCAGCACGTAGTATCCCCAGTTGGGGAACCGGGACAGTAGGAACATCATCTCCAGCCAGGACAGTAGCAGAGCCCCCGTGGCCACGTGTCTGGCCCAGTCCACTTCGATCAGGGTAGTCTCCGTGGCATAAGGTAGGATCACAGCCAAGCATACGGAACTGAACTTTACCCAAGTTTCTAACTGAAAGAAGTATCCGTTGCTGACGTTCATGTAGAGGACTTCCTGGAACATAAATTCACGGAGTATTTAACAGGATTTTAATAGGTAGAGATAGAATAGTGAGAAGTATGTGAGTGAAGTATTGTGAAACAAAATAAGGCGAGGACCTAAGACACAGACACAGTTTTCGTATTGGAATCATGTTGGTACAATTATACCTTAGACTTGTTTAAATACATAAACACAACAACAATATATTTATCGAAACAACACAAGGTATGCATCTTCTGTGGATTGTATATGCTCATTAAAGACTCACCTGGGCAACTATCAAGATAATAGTAATATACAAGGCTATTGCCCACCCAGTAGAATTTAGAATCAGTGGTGGAGGATTCTTTGTATCTTTGTAAAAAAATACTGATATAATAAACGTTGTCAACGATAGCACAAAGAAAGCATTAAAAGCTAACATCGTATAGAAGAAAGGCAAGAGAGCTTTCCATTTTAAGTACAGAAAACTTTCTAGTAATGGGTGTACGAGTAGGCGCCTCTGTCCATACCTATCTCCTGTCTTCAGAAGCGCATCTATGACCTTCATTTGTACCTTCTCTTCAGCTTTAGGTACTAACATTTTATAGTTCACTGTAACTTCACACTTGGGATCTTGAAGATTTGAATCGTTGGTAGAAATGCATGTATCAAAGATATCCTCCATAAATTCTGTAGGTTTTGACAAGTTGTTCATAATCATATCTATTGCAGTATTCCTACATTTATTAGGACCGCTTGTAGTGCGAGATATATCTGCCCCTTCTTTGAGAAGTAGTGTGATCATATCTCTGCTTCCATAGTGACTGGCTGTGTGAAGTGGAGTCCATCCATTATCATTTATAATATGTACAGTGTCCTCATTATTGAACATGATAATTTTTGCAATTTCCACATTATTGTGAATTGCAGCTATGTGCAAGGGCGTCGAACCTTTCTGAATTCCGTAGGAAGTCCTGAGACTCCTGTAAGTGTTTTTGGTTAAAAGTATCTTGACACATTTGGGATGATTGTTCTCTACAGCAAAATGTATAGGACCATAACCTTTTTTGTCATCAGCTGTTAGGTAATTAATCATTCTCCTAGTTATTGTATAGTCGTGATCTAATAATGCTGTAAGTACTTCCAGGTTTCCTTTTTGAGAAGCTATATGGAAGATGTTGACTTGTCTCGACAGTGTTTTTGTTATTAAAGCTCCTTCTTTAAGGAGTCTTTTAACACATTCGAGGTGTCCGTGGATAACTGCTTTGAATAGAGCTGTTTCTCTTTGACTGTTAGTTGTATCGATAACGACTTTTTGTTTTGCTGCATTCAGAATTTCATTTAGTATTTCCACGTCGCCCTTCATTGCTGCAAAGTGGAGTGGTGTCTCACATTTGTTATCCTGAAATATAAGGCGACATATATACTTTTTAATAATGGCCATAAGATGTGAACAAAATTGTGTAACAATGATATTTATGATATTAAGGGGCTACAGTGACGCGCGCGTGTATGAGTGGCGCGCGGAGGCACTAAGCCGGGGGGAAGTTCCGCTTCCGCGGCAAATCGCTGCGGAGCGGACTGAGCTCCGGCGCGATCTCATGGCGACATGGAAGGAACGACTGTCGCAACCTAGCGCAGGGCACGCCGCGATAGCGGCGATAAGACCCCTCTTTGAGGAGTGGCTAGAGAGGCGCCACGGCGCCCTCACCTACCGCCTGACGCAGGTCCTCACCGGACACGGAAGTTTCGGGAGGTTCCTGCACATCATCAGGCGGGAGGAAACGCCCGGGTGTCACCATTGCCAGGATCGCCCAGAGGACACGGTGGAGCACACGGTGGAGGTCTGCCCCGCTTGGGCGGAGCACCGCCGTGTCCTCGTAGAGGCGATCGGCAGCGGCGGCGACCTCTCGCGCCCGGCCCTGGTGCAAGCCATGGTCCGGGGCGAGAGGGAGTGGGAGGCAGTCACCTCCTTCTGCGAAGCAGTCATGCTAGCGAAGGAGGTGGCGGGACGGCTCAGGGAGAGAGCCTCCCGTCCCAGCCGCCGCGGGAGACGCTCCGGGCGTCGGGAGCCGCGCGACGACTCAAGGCCACCGTAGGCGCGGGCCTGCGGGCGGAGAGTAATGGGTAGCTCACCGTCCGATCAGGACCAGGCCCGTGCCGGACGGCGCGTACGTGTTCCACGCGCGCCTCAAAGAGATGTCAGCATCGAGGAGGGGCCCCATAGGGCCGAAGCCTGCCGGGTCAGCGGGATTGTCCGAAAGGGTTACCGCTGGCCCGGAACATAAAGGGCTAAGGAAGGAACACGGGTGGGTTTTAGTCAGTAAGAGTCTGACACTCCCTTCCGCTCCACCCAGAGCGGGAGGGGTCATTTGATGATTTCCCATCCGCAAAAAAAAAAAAAAAAAAGGGGCTACAGTGACGGAACTTGATGTCTTAATTTAAATGTTAGCATTATAATTAAGGAGTTACAAACTCTTGCTGTGATACTGGCTCCTGCTTCTATCGCTACGCTAACTCCTGCTCCCCATTCCTCTAGGATGGCTTTATGAAGTACAGTATGCCCATCCTTGTCTTTTAAATCTACAACATTTGGAATATCTACATCGCTGACCCCGTGTGTTGCCAATATCTAGAAAAATAATAACGGATTATGTAATATACACAAAAAAAAAGCTTTATCAAATCATACATTATTAAAGAAGATTGCAAATGTCATTGGTATTATTTATGGCATTAAGTCAAACATTTTTGTTGGAGATTACGAATGCCAGTGTAGCAACGTGAATGTGAGGACTATTTAAGTAATTTTTTCATCTCGGTAGTCACCCCCTTTCTAACCATATCATCATTCACACGGTCCATCCATCGTTTCTTTGGTCTTCCCCTACTCTTATAGCCATCTACATTCATACTCAAAACTTTCCTTACGACCTTTTCCTCATTCTTGCTCATGCCATGACAATCGATTTCAACACTACTTTTCAGTTACCGGTGCCACTTTCAGACTTCCTCTTATGCACTAGTGCCAGTGATGATGATATTATTAAATGCTTTACAGCCACAGTCAGCAACTATAATTATGCCTCACTTCCGCCTTCACGCCGTGGTTCTTGTTCTTACCTGCAAATGTTCCTTAAGTTTTTTTTTAACACATATATGCAATGGGGTTTGTCCTGCACGGTTCAGCCAATTGACAGGCACCTTGTTAGCCACGAGCACCAAGACCGCCTCCAAACTGCCTAATTCTACTGCGGTGTGAAGAGGAGTGTCAACTGTTTTCCTGTTCTTGATTCTGAAGTTCTTGCAGTTCGAACTGATGAGCATTTTCACTAAATCTGCGAAACTATAAGCGGGTGATATTTTGATGACTTTGTTACAATAGGCTATTTGACTGGTTTCTGATAAACATCTCAGATTATTTAATGGTGTCTAACGAGCCCACAAAAACCTATTACTTCAAATTGCATAATGTATTTCTTTTAAAAAATAGTAAAAAAAAATGTACTGTTTAAATAAGCCGCCAAAACGCTTAACAATATGGCGTCGTGACGTCACGATTCACGTAAACAAACGTTGAAACGGTCGAGATACTTGACAAAAGTCATCTGTTCTGTCAACGATAGACAGAAATTTACTAAATCATGACGCCGTCTTAAGTTCAGCCAATCCAGACCGTTTTCGATTGCGTGGCGCCAGATTTAAAAAGATGAAGTTTTTTCGGGTTTTTTTTTATAAATAATACATTGTTTTGTAGTAAAAATTAATGCAAATCGATTTTAAAAGCGATAATCTAACGAGTGTCAATAATTATGACCATAATTTTTACATTGTCAAATAGCTAGTGATATTTTGATGGCATAGTAACAATTATTAACGTTAATGATGTGTTGATTTTAAGTGAAATAAAATTTAATATACCTAGTCTTTTATTGCCAACATTGTGTCGACTCCCTTGCGCCAACCCATTTTCCTAGGACAGCGATGCGGACGAATTTTTTGATGCACTATGATTCTTTACCTTTGTTTTGTTTTACGAGTATATACAAGTACGTATTATTATTTAAAGTCTGTTAGTTTGTATATTATGTCTTATAATTGGTAACTTTGGTAAAGAAAGGTTTCTGTAATATATACCATGTGTCGTGGGAAGTTGCTGTGAAATACAGTTTCAAAATGCAATAAAAGAAATGGCTAACTATAGGGTTGCAATACTTAGGATTGTCGCTTTGATGGATATTATAGCGCTGCAGACCGGCAAGTTTACCTTTCCATGCCACAAAATAGAACATACTGCATCCATAAACTTCATGAATTGAGAAGATACGCGGTGAGTTTCAGTAAAGTTTAAACGCAAAATGACATACTTCTGTGGATCTATATTCTGATCAGCATAGTACGCTGACCCGGCGATGTCAAGGGGGGTTCTGCCGACGAGGTCGTGCGCACACTGCTCTGCGCCTGCGGCGATCAGGAGGCGCGCGCAGCGAGACTGACCACGTGCGCTCGCCGCGTGCAACGCTGACCAACCCAGTTGGAATATCGGCAGCTAATGGTGGAACAGAAAAAAATTCTTCATACATCTGTAAAAAAATCCATCTTGTCTGGGTGACTATATTGTTAGTCAATAAATGATTACTATTTCTATTTAAGCTGTGGTACAAGGCTTTAACTCACTCACTCACAATGTCGCGAAACCTATTTACAAATGTTTGCAAACAACGCCCCCTACTCAATGGCATTCAAGCACCAAAAGATACTAGTAGCACGCTGCACTGGTATCAGAATAGCCTATGTTACAGTATAGCCTATGTTACAGTATAGCCTATGTTACAGTATAGCCAATCGGCATTGTACAGATGCCAGCACATCAAGCTACCCGAAACTGTAAAATTTTCCCAATCAACATTGAACCTTATGCGTTAGCGATAAAGTTGAAAATCTATAAAAAAAAATTGACAGATTGTAGTAGCTTGATGTCCTTGAAAATCATGTCTAAAGAAGTCATTGAGCTAGGCTGACTGGTTTGTCAAATATTTTTTGAAAACTATTTTTGTGGAATGAACGAAGCTATTATGATAATTATTGACAAGATCTTTAATTTTATGTTCACCAATTTTTTTTTGTTTATTGATTTTTTTTAAATATAATTATCCTTTATTCCCAATCAAAGTTTCGCTGCCGTCACCGGGCCAAATGGGTTTGCTGCAAAATAAATTCTAGAAAAACAAAGAACATACGCTTTTTTCGAACTCCTTGCAGTTATGGTCAACTGCATTATCCTTCCAGTAGGTCGGCAGCTTTGCCTTGCTTGTGCCGAAGTCACACTTCACGTTGACCAGCTCTTTCAGGTCCTGGCTCAGCCTCTTGACTTCTTCTTCCGTTGCTACGGTCATGTCTTCCGCATCCAGTCTGTTTTGCAAATCTGTAAGATGTTATTGATATCTTGGTTATATTTTTTGGCTTTTTGGACGAAGTTGGAGCTGTTGTTGTACTAGTCTTGTTTAGTTCTGTTAGTTCTAAAGCTTCGTATGTACTATTGACCACAACCACGGGTCGGAACGACGCCTCGGCCCGAGGCTGTTCAAGTGGATACGTTCCTCAACTTGAGATCGTTTTCGGATGAGCCATATTTCGTTGATTTCTTATTGCATTCAAAGGAAGCGTTTTTTTAGCATTTATTCAAATTAGGCTGAGAATCAGCACTTTTCAAACGTCAAAGTTACATAAGACAGTCCCCCAAAATGCCCGCCCTTCACTACTTCCTAGTGCTTTCGCATAAATTCGTATAAATTACTAGTAGATAGATACTCTGCTTAGTGATACAAATATCCTTGCAGCCATAGTATATACCATAATGAAGAGGTGTGAAAAATGACTAGTTCTTCACACTAAAATGCTAACGAACCTTTAGAGAATCCAAGTAAAACAGCAATCTGCCTCACATTCCCTGCCCAAGCGGCTAAGTGCAGCGGAGTCCGGCCAAGTCGGTCCAACCTCTGCCTTTCTGCCCCGGCATTGAGGAGTATAGTGAGGGCATCGTCAGACCTCATCGCTGCCAGGTGGCAGACTGATACACAGTCTATGCCACAGGTCGCGTTGGGGTTAGCTCCAGACTTGATCAGTCTGGAAAAATCAATTACATTTTATCATTACAACATTGAAAAGGACGTAAGTAATAAATAAAGTCTTCTAGACCGAATTTCGGCCATGGCGACCAATCTCAGTAAAATCTCCCGCGGGAGATATTATTATAGTGCACAAGTGTGTACGCAGACATAGGTGCACTCTCTCTTCCCTCATTCTCATTGCCCGATGGGACGGCAATCCAAGACGCCCGGAGAGAGATCAGGCGCAGGACCAATCCGAGACGGGGTGGTATCACACCGCCAACTTCCAAACTCCGGGCTGTTAATAAGAAATTCCCAATGGAAAGACCCAATAACATTTAACAATCAACACCGACCCGGGAATCGAACCCAGGAACCTACGCCAAGCAATCGCTCTTACGACCACGAGACCAACAGGGCAGTTAAAAGGGCATGTTGAAAGTCTGTCTCGTCTTTCGAGGTGGTTATTTCTGAATGCGGGTTAAATATACAAGGTAGGTAGTGTTTTTGGATTTCTCCATTATTTTTCGAAACCGACCGCGCAGTGGCGCCCTCATCGTTTGTTTGGTTATTTCATTTAATTTAGAATGAGAAGACGGCACGGTTGGCGCAGTGGTTAAGCGATTGACTGCTGCGCTGCGTGTCGTGGGTTCGATTCCCGCACGGAACAAATATTTGTATGACCTACAATTAGTTGTTCCGGGTCTGGCTGTTTGTGTACGTGAATTTAAATGTTTGTAAACGCACCCACAACACAGGAGAAATTCCTAGTGTGGGGCAACGTTTAAAATAAATAAATAAGCACATTAAGTTGTGCTCCACAAGATTATACGTTAATATTATTTAAAAACGGTAGTTTTACATTGTTTAGTTTTAATATAATCACTAAAACGGAAAATATGACACCTCTACCAGCATCTGCACTGGCGTCTCCGTGATTTGTGATTCGAATGCTGGTTATTTTGGGTCAGTGTGGGTCATAGAACAGATTTCTTCACCTCTCAATTTCATTTACATCGCGATGCTTGACTGCTTCTAGTAACAACGTGTTTAGTCTCGTGAATCTTCGGTTGGCCGAGCCGAACTTGGGAAGTGTGAGTGCGGAAGCCATCAGCTTGTCGTCAGAATACAAGGCTTCTGATGGCTGATCATCATCCAGTCCAGATCCAGAAGTTGTCTGTTTCAGAACGGGTGGGCGATCTCTGGAATTATAATGATTGTCAATTAAAGTTTTGAAAATACAGCTTCATTCCTTATGACAGGTATATGTAGACGTCTAGTAACTCGTGCAGATTTCTAAATTTTTTTTATTTCATTTATAGCCATTTCTTTTATAGCCTTGCGATGGAAAACTACCTCATCTGCATTATGAAATCATTTCGCTAAGCCCAAGAATCTACTTTAACCTTTTACTTTAATTTCCAGAAATTAAAATCCATTGCGATCTCACTTCATTTAGAAAAACCCAAGTATAAATAAAAAAAAAAAACTTGACTTTTGTTGTTTGTTTTGTTTTTCGTCCATGTGTTTGAAATGCCTTATTAGGCATTTCCAACTCATGGACGCTACTGATAGCGCCGAACTCGTGACCAAATTCTGGGCCACGATTTAGATTGTCATTTTCGCCACTTGCGACACGACTTGCGTCAAGCAACAAGCGCGCGTGTCACCTACTTGCGTCCGTCGCTCCGCAATCGGTGGCTCTTATCAGCTTCTTTCATTTGTTCTCTCCACGCTTGTCGCTTGAGCTTGTAGCTCGTGGCCACCGGGAGGGACGAAGAATAAGGTACTTACTCCACCGTATCGAAGAGGCTTGTACTCCTGGGTCGATGCAGTGCTGCACGCTGCACATCATTGCCGCTGACTGTTGGCTGCAAAAGCGGCTGCACACTGCACCCCTCATCTTTGGCTGAGTAGTGGGCTAATTTCAAATTATCAAAATCATGATTCAGACGAAAGACGTCCACTGCTGGACAAAGGCCTATTCTAAGTATCGCTACAATGACCGGTTCTGACCTTCCCGCAACCAGCGGATTCCTAGGACCTTCACTAGAGCGCTTAGACTAAGTGAGATTCTATCAGCGATAAAAATGATGTAAAAGTTTAAAATGAATTGGACTGACATATAAGCTACCGAAAAGGTTTTGTCAATCCTGTTCAAAGTCGTCGTAGACACGAAACGCTTTGAAAACGATTGTCACTTCTTGTCTATGCCCTTTCAACCTATAGTGGGGTGTCCTTCGCATACTGCACCTTCGGGTACACGGACTTCGCTATAGGTTTCTTCGGGCCCATCGGGAATCTACTGCTGTAAAAGTCTCACCGTGAAAACTTAGGGACTTTAACGGGCGCCGTCAGTAGGGACTGGTCATCTCTTTGCTGCAACGGCTTATTTTAATTTAATTTATTATTTTAATTTTTTTTTTCATATTTTCATTACGGACGCTTTTAACGTTTGCATCGTTCTCACATGCATAATTTTTAACAGGAATGATGTAAACAAGACTTTGTAACCAAATTATTTTGATTTAAAAGAGTCTCCATGGAGTTTCTTGCCCGTTCTTCTCCATAGGTTGGAATGGGCAACTAGCTTCATCTTTGACCCCTTGACAATTCAAAAGTGCGAAACGCAACCGTCTTCTGTCATTTTTATTTTGTTGTTTCTCTCTCTCTTGCGCTGTCCATTGTCTGGCATATGGTGTGTTCTGCTGTCTAATAAATCCCCTTGAATTAAATCAATCTTGTCTTCTTTCATCAAATTCATCAAAACTCACTTCACCTAAGTTTTGACGGTGAGATTTTTACAGAATCGACCGACGGTTTTGCAAGTAGGTAATCAATAAGATTATTATTTCATTAATAGATATTTTGTAAAGTCATATTAGTTATGGCCGCGAATCGTATTTTAATCAACATACAACGCGACGGACGCTGACCTGCAAATTGCAAAAAACGTAAGAAAATTTGAATTTCGCGGTGTTCTTAATCTCAGTTAATTAATATTCTTTGATTTTTGCGTGATAATTTTTACAAAAAAATTTTTGGTTGCAATAGAATTTGAACTTTGTAAGGGATGACATTGTGTTTGTTGTTCTCTAACTTGAAAATTATGTCAAATTCTTAATTTAAATATAGTTAATGTACTTGGCTCTTTTGTTTTAATTTTACTCTCATTGAAATTGTTTAGAAGTGCCAGTACCGACAGCAATACAAGTACAAAATGGTGCATTCATATTGTGAATTATCAATGAACTTGAGGTAGGTACAGTCAACAAAGGAGACAAGTATACAGGAGCGTCGGATATAGTTGAAGTTTACTAAGAAACCGATGGAAGTTCTCGAATCAAATTTTGTTTTATTAATAGAAAACAAACAGCTCATTTATTAAATTAAATTTCAGTCCAGAATCTCCTTTGTTGACTGTATCTAGGTACTTCATGACGTAATTAAAATGATTAAAGTTAGTTAGTTGTTTACTTTGATCAACAACTTGCTATGTTAATTTAATGACTACGTAGCTATTTAAGTTATGTATTTTGTACTTATTTCCAATGTAATGTCACATTGGAACTTCAATTCAGATGTTATGTTATTTTCGACATCACTGATATCGGTGCCCAATCTTTGTCCATTTTTAGGGTTCCGTACCCAAAGGGCAATAACGGGACCCTATTACTAATACTCCACTGTCCGTCTGTCTGTCTGTCACCAGGCTGTATCTCATGAACCGTGATAGCTAGACAGTTGAAATTTTTACAGATGATGTATTTCTGTTGCCGCTATAACAACAAATACTAAAAATAGAATAAAATAAATATTTAAGGGGGGCTCCAAGCTCCAATACAACAAACGTGGTTTTTTCGGCGTTTTTGCCTTGTGGTACGGAAACCCGCGCGTGTTTTGTTTTTATTAGACGATTAAAAAAATACTAGGGATGTACTCGGTTTTAATGTATAATATCCGATAATTATGTCATTGAGTGATGGCAAAGTATTCTGTTTGTGTTTTGTTTTCACTTCTGTCGGCACTCCCGGAGTGCCACTGTTTTTTTTTACTATTTGAGGAGCTTGTGGCTAAATAATGACAGCCGCATGGGTCGATCGATCAGGTTAAGGTACGCTTGCCACGGTTGGTCTGTGGATGGGTGACCATTCTCATATACCAAGACTGTGCCTCGGAAAGCACGTTAAGCCGTTGGTCCCGGCTGTCATTCGTGGATCTTTGACAGTCGTTACGGGTCGTCAGAAGCCCAAAATTCTGACAACCAGTCTTACCAAGGAGTATAGTATTATCCAGTAACTGGGTTGTGGAGGTCAATAGGTAGTCGCTCCATGTTAAATACTGGTATTCAGCTGCATCCGGTTAGACTGGAAGCCGACCCCAGTCCCCAACATAGTTGGGAAAAGGTTAGGCAGATGATGATGATGTTATGGGTAATTTACATGCTGTGCTGGCTCGCTTCTTTGTGCCAGAAAACTTCTGCCGCAGCAAAAAGCACAGGCTGTTTGCGTGTCGCACAGTTGCGCGTGGTAAGTCCCCAGTACCACGTAGGTACTCTGGCCGCACTTAAATGATCTCTTGGGCTCTAATCCAACAAAACATCTGTTTGCAGACGAATGGACGAAGATTTTGTAGACATGTCAGAAGTACTGTGAGAGGGATTTATGAGTGTTGTTAACTTTATAACTTTTTACTTGATGTTTTTTCTTTTATTTTTATGTGTCTTTAATATTTGTAATTAGTTTTAAACCGTTTTAATTACAGAAATAAATGGGACGCGAGACTGCTATAAACCTGACACGAACCAGAGGCGCTATTCTCGTAATTTTAAGTCTCTAGGACGACCCATTGACTAAAGTTCACAGTCTCAGTCTCAATCTGTCAAAATTACCTGTAATTTCCCTAGATTTTTGACAAGTTTTTGACTTTGATTGTTGCTAAGATGAGATTGTGACTAGATTTTGAACGCGTTTAATTACGGGAATTGACCTTCTGGTTTCGTGCTGTTACATACACACACACACACATAACAACACCATTTATTATTACACAAGCGACCCGCCCCTGTTTTACGCACGGAATTACGGCTTGATAAAACGTCGAAATTTCTTTATTATAATGTACTAAGTATGTAAGTGATCATTTTTATTTATAAGTAATATGATAATATTTATTTTTGTGTCGACACCCTTACGCCATCCCATCTTCCTAGCACGGTGGGCTGCTGCGGGTGCAGAAAACCTCAACGGCGAAAATATTCCAACCTGATTGGGAGTTATATGTTCGAGCCGTTTGGGGTTTAGTCTGTGCTAAATAAATGTATTTTCTTTCTTTCTTTCTTTCTAAACACTAGGGCCATGATGGGTCGAGTGCCCACTTGGTTTTTCGAGATATCGCCAAGCGGTTAGTCGACTCTTCACGTGACCAGAGGGCTGGCCTATTTCTTGGCCAAAGAATTAGCATTGCCATACAACGTGGCAATGCTGCCAGCCTTTTGGGCACTGTTCCTGTTGACAGCGATTCGGACGAATTTTTTGATGCCCTATGATTATTTTGCCTATTTTTTCATATAAATGTACATATTATTATTATTTTAAATATTAGTATAGAATATGTAAGTTAAATATCAATGTATTATTTAATCGGTTTGTTTAGGGAATAAATTCTTTAAATGATGCCGAAAATCGCATCAAAATCCATTGTGTAGTTTAGAAGCAGCACGCTGTCACACAGGTAGACACGAAAAGTGACTTTGTTTTAAACTACATACGTATATAAGATGCACTATTGACGTCACGTGTTGATTATAGATAACGTTGCAATGTAGTATAGGAGACCCCTCACTTAAGTACCTACAGATTAAAATAAACTGACAATTACTATGATTTTAGACTTCTGTCGAGGCGTTTCTCGAATATATAGTGCTACAGTTATATTGCACTATACATACAAGGCACTAGAGCCTTTAATATTTACGTCTTTTTAACCACAAACACTAAAAAAACACAAATTTTAAACCAGAAAAACAGGTTTATAATGAACAACTATCATATACTTACCAGAATAACGAGTATTCTTATCACTTATCACAGAACTATTGTCATTTTGCATGATTTTCGCACACTATATGCACACTATATGCTATAAGACCATGGATGCTTGCGTTCTCAGTGGACGGTGGCAAACTAACTTGTTTATTTTTCCTTGTTTCACGTCTGTGTCTAACCGGTCATGTAGGAAATATCTCTTTTACGCTGATTCATTCATAAGTTATATTTATTTGTGTGTACTCGTGGCTAAATAATAACGGCCGCATGGGTCGAACGCTTGCCGGGGTCGGTTCGTGGATGATCCAATACATATCGAGATCCCTCCGTGCCTTAAAAAGCATGTTAATCTGTTGAAGAAAGGTGTTGATTTTGTCTGGAGTTCAGATTGTCAGAACGCATTTCAAGCAATAAAAGATGACCTTACTCAGAGGCCGGTTCTAAATTTGAGTGACGTCACGAGGCTGCCTGCTCAGACGAGCCAATGCTCCTAACACGGCCATACTGACGACTGCTTCGCCCTCGAAGCTTTTACTGAAACAAAAATATAGGAGAGACGATTGAGTAGGTATAATTGACGTTGCCAGGTTCTACGTATTTAATGCGAACACCCCTATTAGCGACTATATTGGAACATTGGGTCCCATTCGTAGATCTTTGACAGTCGTTACGGGTACTCAGAAGCCCAAAGGGTCTTACACCAGCCAGTCTTGCCGCACGTTCGCCCGACATTTTTGTTACGTAACAACCTAATTACTATTAATTGTATGTTTTTTTTTTGTACTGACTTGACTTTGATCCGTTGTTGGTCGAAATAAACGTTATTTATTTATTTATAGACTCGTCCCCTATTACTGGAGGCTATCAAAATTCGAAGGGCACAGACAGTAATTAAAAGTGAACCAGAACTGGTATTTTGTTAACCGTATACTCATAGAATTATGCATATGTAAGCATAATTCTGAGAGTATATATGCTATATAGCATATAAGGCACAGACGCCAGCACATCAAGCTACTACAATCTGTCAAATTTCTTTAATAGATTTTTAACTTTATCGTTAAAGCATAAGGTTCAAAGTTGATTGGGAAAATTTGACAGTTTCGGGTAGCTTGATGTGGTTGGCGTCTGTACATAGATAAAATATGATTCCTAATAGGTATTGGTACTCATTCATCATTTCCGCCGAAAGACGTCCACTGCTGGACATAGGCCTGCCCCAAAAGGGGGGGGTTGCCATAATCGCCACGCTTGGCAGGCGGGTTGGCGATCGCAGTATGGTATGGTGGTGGAATGTATAATAGAGAACGCTGCTGCCCATTCTCCGGTACGACCCTTAGTCGCCTTTTACGACACCCACGGGAAGTATGGGGTGGTGCTATTCTTTAAGTCTGGCACCACACAGACAAACTGGTACTAGTGTTGGTTATGTTAAGGTAAAACGATCTTCCCTATACATATATATTTGGACCGCAATATACTTACTTAGTAGGTAATAATTAACGTGTCAAAATATAAGGAGGATAATTTGTACCACAATTTAAGAGTTGGCAACGTCGCAGATAGCTGAGCAATATTCCGCTATTTTGATTTATTAATTAATATTTTTTTTTTAATTAAATGAAAAAAATATCGCTCTGTGATGTACAGCAGACGCCAGCACATCAAGCTACCCGAAACTGTAAAATTTTCCCAATTAACTTTAAACCTTATGTTTTAGCGATAAAGTTGAAAATCTATTAAAGAAATTTGACAGATTGTAGTAGCTTGATGTGCTAAAATACGGGGTCAAATTGAATTAGCTAGCGAAACTCGGCAGACGTGATGGTTAGTTTGATGACTTATTTGTGGGGTCATCGACCGCAGTTAGTGTAGTCACTTGAAATATCAGTTAAAAAATCTATGGGACCAAACCTGAAATCGCGAAAAAAAAATCAGCTGTTCCCATACATTAATGTTGTATAACTGGTCAAAATGTAGGGAACAGCTGATTTTTTTTCATAGTAAGAGTCGTTCATAATGATGAGTACAATGACCTCTTAAGAGGTTGTTAATGTTTTACCAATAACCCTGTATAAAGTAAGTAATTGGTTAGCAATGTCTTTTTCCTGTTCCACAGTTCCTTCAGATTTTTATTGAAAGTTTATACACAATTGGGGTTTTGTTCAGGAGGACTAATAATACGAGCTAGATTTAGACTACTACTATATTTCACAACATTAAATACGCTACCTGACTATTTTTATATGCTATAAAACAATGTAAAGTGCGCCCGACGTCCCATCAAAGGCTTAATGCCACTCAGAATGGACCGTTCTCTAGGTAGGAATTTGTTAATAAATTACACAATACGAGGAAATGTAAGTAGTCCAAGTGTTAGCTGAGCAGCGGTGACCCAGTAGAAACGGCCGCGACTGACGAGTTGTGGGTCGTAGGTTCGAAATCAGGCAGACACTTAAGGCGCATGGCTCACTGGTAAGTCGAGGCGAGGTCGCGGGGGCGAAGCGGCACGTTTATTCCTAGGAAACCGCCTCTACTCTAGTTCGTGTGAGCGGTCAGCCTTACTTTGTGTAAATTATTTCATCACGACTGCTCTCAAAAGGGTAAAGGAAATCATCGAATAGAACTAAGTATTCGAAGACATGTGACATCCACCAACCCGCACTGGGCCTGCGTGGTGGATTACGGCTGACTCCCTCTTACAGAGAGGAGGCCCGTGTCCCAGCAGTGGGAATATTATAGGCTGATTATGCTTATGCTAAGTGTGAAGATTGTCTCGGTTAGACAATATTGACATTACCAGACATTACATAATGCATTTTATAAAAAAAAAAATGTAAATTGACTGAGTGTCACCCGCATAAGTGTCGGTCCTGTGGGAATATCGGGATAAAAAGTAGCCTATATGTTAATCCAGGGTGTCAGCAGCTACCTCCATACAAAATTTTATCAAAATTGGGCTAGCCGTTTGAGCGTGAAGACGTAACAAACATATAAACACCCACATTCACACTTACATACTTTCGCCTTTATAATATTAGTGTGATTAAGTTACTTAATTGGCAAAAGCCTGCCTTATATGTATAGGTACCAATAATCGCGAAAAAAGAATCAGCTGTTTCCTACATGTTGACGAGTTATGCGAATATAAATGTAGGGAAGAGCTGATTTTTTTTCGCGATTTCATGTTTGGTTCCGTAGTAAAAGTTATTCATAATGATAAGTACAATTACCCCTTTTTTTTTTTGCGTATGGGAAATCATCAAATGACCCCTCCCGCTCTGGGTGGAGCGGAAGGGAGTGTCAGACTCTTACTGACTAAAACCCACCCGTGTTCCTTCCTTAGCCCTTTATGTTCCGGGCCAGCGGTAACCCTTTCGGACAATCCCGCTGACCTACAATTACCCCTTAAGAGGTTATCCATTAATTACCAGACACCCTGTATATTACTGGCTAAATGTAGGTGTATTTACTAGGTACATACATAGGTCACCTCTACCTAACCATTCGGGTAAAATAGCAGTATTGTTAAATGATTATGATAAGTGTTATATAAAATGGAACTTCTGCATAATTTTCTACGTGTTTTATGAAATGTACCGTCACGGACTCGGACACAGAGGCATCTTAATATACCATCAATACAGGAATTCCGCTGAGATCCAATAGCCATACAATCTTGGAAAAGTCCCCGGTATCCACCTCACTACAGAGTTATAGGTGCTGCAAGATGCAAGGGTGAAAATGGAAAAGAGGAACAATTTTTACTTGTGCGCGGTATTGGTATTTTTAAAGTAAATGCTTTCAGTCTCAGCGTATGTAATCTATGTTTTTAAAAACCTTATCATCATCTGTCTAGCCTTTTCCTAACTACATAATACATATGTTGGGGTCGACTTCCAGTCTAACCAGATGCAGCCGAATAACAGTATTTTACATGGAGTGACTGTTTATCAGGGGGCCTAAAAAGGCCACTTTGGCAGAATCATAAAAGGATAACATTATGAATCATAATATAGCGAAGTCTGTGTTTTCTTTTTTTCGCTGCACTACGTAGGTATAATCAAAGAGATTGGGATTGGATTTGGATTGGATTGATTGGTATTTTAACACAGACAAAAAAAATAAATGAAAAATCCTTCACCAATGGGATTTGATACGATTAATTTAACTGTCCATTATGATTCATTGTGTTATCCTATTATGATTCTGCAAAGTGGCCTTTTTAGGCCCCCAGGAGGAATGACAGCTCATTTCACCTAAGTTTTCACGGTGAGTTTTTTACAAAATGTATCGGCGGGTTGTCATTCTGTGTAAGGATCTATCCGTGTAGAAATTAATTTCATCATGCATACTTCTAGTATTCATTCTACGATTCACTTAACAGTTAACTGTCCATTATGATTCTCTTAAAAAAAAATCTTTAAAATTACTAATACTATATTTCCCTCAAATTATTTCACAGATTTAAATAGAGTCCTGTCGGAGTAATAGGACCACCTTTAATTGAAACCTAGCTATGGACCTCAGGAATATAATTATTTGTACTAACCCCACAACCACCTGGTCTTACTTCTTAGTGTCGCTGGCACGACTGTATTTTTATTAATCTTGATTTCCCAAAACTTTGCCACTTCCACGGCGTTATCGGTGGCAGCGCAGAGGTCACTTTGACTGCATGTTTTGGGACACAGAGGGCAGGATAGGAGGTGGAGCATGGTTTGTGACATAGACCCTACTGCCGTTTCATCAAGGCAGCCCCATTTTACCAGGTTGGACTTAAATCTACCCACTTGTGTCCGGAGACGGTTCAGAGACTTCCAAGTGGACCACGGAAGGTTTACACCCTGCATGGAGATTCTCAACTACTAGGTAATACCTAAACGTCGCAAGTCAAGTCAAAACACGTTATCTCCTATATTTATCGTATCATTCCTCTAATATATTGGCCGCGTGGACGTATAACTCCATCCGGTGTATGTACACCATCCATCCATCCGCAGGCAGGCCCGACCACGTGCCATGAATTTTAAAAACAATAAACTTTAAGAATGGAACACGGTTTTGTTTTGAAGGTTCCGTATCGTAGTTGAGAGCGGTGTCGACTTGTAACTTAGGCATGGCGCGAAAAAAAAAAAAAGACATGGCGCACACTATGCGATGTGTTACTGCGGCAGCTCGGCGACTAGACGCAACGGCAGGCTGCGGCCGACAATTTTCATATTTATTTATTTATGAATGCTCTACACTAACTATTCGTACTGCTCATCAACGACAGACTAGGGGAGTCGCACGCTCTTGATACTTGTCGCAGCGACTAGTCGCATTAGACTAGACACACGATGCATACACACATCTGACGACAGTCGCATGTCAGGTCAGCGTCAGTCTTGCTGTGACCGCTGAGGAAGGTGCACGAGTATTGCGTATCAGACATGGATGTCGATGTTTTCAAATCGGACGTGGAAGCACGTCGAATACTCAAAAAAAATATCGCTCTGTGCACGACGTCTGTCGTAACGACTACTCGTAGAGCTACGGAACCCTAGTCCACAAGCTTTAAGCACATACGTCGAGAACGAACGCTCGCGTCGTGTGATCGATTATTTAAGACGGTGAGAAATTATTAGCTCTGCTTGTAAACTTCACTGCCCAAGTAAATTAAAAGTAAACCGTTCCATTTTGTAAATTGTTTACGTGAGGTAGAATGAAGTAGAGGTTCACTTTAAAAAGTGTTTTGTATGTTTTTGGGGAGTCTAAGACACATCCTATTTTTATGGTTCCGTACCAAATTGGTAAAACGGAACCCTTATGGTGAGACTCAGTCTGTCTGTCTGTCTGTCACAGCTGGAGGAACTCGAGACCCCACCCAAATGCCTACCCATGTCTTCCTTTTAAATGTAAAGTCTATTCAAGTCCTTGTTTCCAATTCAAGGTATTTTCATTTAAACGAATAGGTATCAAATTTAACTTAGTGTAAATCGAGTACTTTTCAGAAGTTATAGCGCGAACTGAACTTTATGTATGCGTGTTAAAGTTATTTTTATAAATTTAAATGCACCCCGTTTTTAGTATTTTTCAATCCATCCCATTTCATGGGTATAATCGAAGTAAAACTAGAACAAATCTTAAATCTCATCTCCTTAAATCTAGATTATTCCCATTCCTGCTTCAAAGGCATGCCGATAACCAGCATGCGGGTAGTGCCTAGATATGGCCACAATGACCGGCCGATATTACGCCATCTTCAGTTTATGAAGACGTCGATGAGCGAGCGATCCTAGCGCCCAACTTCGGACTAAACCGACTAAGTTTAAGTTATCGGGTTTGTAAACATAGAGTTAGAAACGGTGTGTGGAGTCACTAGCAGTTATTTAAGAGCGTTTACGCCGTACGGCATTTCATACAAAAAAAAAATCGAAAAATAGTGTTACAGCCAAATTAGACCGATTTTAAATTTTCCACAGAAACAGAGATTTCCAGGTATATTTTTTTAAATAAGACATTTCGAAAATGTTCTTAAGTAACTTTGTAGACCTTTGTATCCTGCTTATGCGTATGAAGTTTCATTAAAATCGGTTCATTCATTTCGAAAAACAAGGGCTTGAAAGTATGTATGAAATGCCGTACGGCGTAAACGCTCATATGTTGTTTCTGACTGTATTTTGTCAAGAAGGGAGCTACTATGGACTGCATCTTTGGTGGGTCTTGTCTAGTGGTGGCATGTGCTATTGCTGAGCATACCTACCTTAGGTACGAAATAAAAAAGTAATTTAAAAAAATTAAACCGACTTCAATAAGAAATGAACTCAAAATTATGAAATAACTTTAATTTCTGAAGTCCGTGGCAAAAAAAATAAAACAAAAAAATACAGATCCCAAGACACCGACTTCCGAAATTAAAGTTATTTCATAATTTTGAGTTCATTTCTTATTGAAGTCGGTTTAATTTATTTAAATTACTTACTTTTTTTTTTGTTCGTCATATCGTTCGTTCCTCATGCACGCAAAATAGAGGGGCTTGTGGCTAAGTTATAAACGCTGCACGGGTCTATCGATTTTTTAAAGTTACTCAGAATTCTTCACTAAATATCACTTTTCTCTGGCCTTCATTGCTAGATTTAAGCAATAAATGAAAATGAATGAATGAATGATAATGACTTTTTTTTTTACTTTTTTTTATTTAAGCTTCCCGCTCAAACCTACCCTCTTCCTCACGTCAAACAACAGGCCACTCAACACTTACAAACAGTACCTAATTTACTTACTACCTGATTTACTTGCTATTTTTATTTTAGAAAAATTATTAGGTTTACGCGAAAAAAATTAAAACCCTTGAAATCCAATTAGTTTTCCGGGCACAGCTAGTATAATTTATATAATTAATGTATACAGAATATTGTAAAACGTCTTTAAAAGAGTAACGGTGGAGTTTCTTGGCCATGATTTTTCTCTATATGGAACTTTTGGAAGGGGCCACTAGAATCAATTATTCTATTTTTTTGGAAATATTGACGTTCAAAAGTGCCTAAAAGTCCCTGTTTGAAATAAATGATTTCACTTTGACTTTGATTGTTAAAACCATTTCCGCCATCAAAAATACGTGCTGTGTTTTAAAATATACCTAGACAAAGGCTGGGGTCGCTCGGATTAAATATTCAAGGGTCCTGCCTGTGTTGGTACATAAATTCGGATCAAAATTCCGTGAACTTCGACACCGAGTGTCTGATGCATGTTTCATTTGCGTACGGCCGTGTGAGAGGTCGCATACTTGCAAAACTGTACATATTTTAAAGTGTCCAACACTATTTGATCAGAAAGTCTGTTTCGTTTCGCCTCGGAGGTTTTTGGAGGATATTTTACTTTGTAGAAGAACTGGAGTTTGTTTTATTGTTCTTTCAATAATTTAGTACCAATTGGACACTGCGTTTAATATTGACAGGTAAGTTCTGCCCGCGACTTCTGCCCGCGTGGATGTCAACCATTGATCGTATTGAGAATATACAAAAAAGATTTATTCGGTTTCTATGTTTTCGGCTACGTATACCATACCATTCTGATGATTACATAAACCTTTGCAAGAAATTTCACCTGCAGCCACTTATAAATCGTCGTCGACTAGCAGATTGCACTTTTAAAAAAAAATATATATCTAACGAGATGGACTGTCCTGATCTTCTGCATAGACTGCGGTTCAATGTCCCCCAGAGATCAGTTAGATTTAATCCGCCGATTTCCATTCCTTTTTCCTCTTCTAACTTCAAGCAAATCTCATACATGGTGCGAGCGAGTAAGGACTTTAATATTCTTTGCAAAGAGTTCTCATTTGACCCATTTACCATCAAGACCACGCACACACGCACACACGCACGCACGCACGTATGCACACGCACGCACTCGGCTGAACGCTGACTTTTTTAAAAGTGCATAGTGCTTATATACCTTATATTAAGTATTCCCTTATATAGTGCTTGTTAGTGATCTTAAGATTTCTACTACATTTTCTGTTTTTACCCGTGAGAACCTATAATTGGCTTTATGTCTCATACACTATTGTTATGCTTCTGTTATAGCTGTTGGTTCTCCTATAAATAAATAAATAAAACATATGCTTTTGCACTCGGTAGTCTAGTTTTCTTTAAGGCAAAGAATGTTAACGATAAGCGTTTATATCTCTAAATTGGTAAACAAAATCAGTTACACGTCAAAATTAAATTATGTTTTTGAGCGAACATTGAAAATATGTATATAGAGTGTGGTTGCAGCAGATCTTAGGGCAAGTTAGATTAAACCAAGCTAAAATCTCCAGTGGGTTCAACTTCGGCCAGCCCCCATCATTGCGGTTTGCTACTACGGGAACAACTCGAATTGTAAGTCACTTTTGTATTTAGTAGGCTCTATGAGCGACTGCCTTATTGGTCAATTGGTCGCAAGTGTGAGGTCCCTAGAGGGGCCCGTGGCTAAATAATAACAGCCGCACAGGTCGATAGAACAGGTTAAGCTACGCTTGCCGCGGTTGGTCTGTGGATGGGTGACCATCTTTACATACCGTGACCCCTCCGTGCCTCGGAAAGCACGATAAGCGGTTGGTCCTGGCTGTCATTCGTGGATCTCTGACAGTCGTTACGGGTAGTGAGAAGCCCGAAAGTCTGACAACAAGTCTTACCACGGGGTATCGTATTACACAGCAATTGGGTTGTGGAGGTCAGATAGGCAGTCGCTTCATGTAAAGTACTGGTATTCAGCTGCATCCGGTTAGACTGGAAGCCGACCTCAATATAGTTGGGAAAAAGCTAGGCAGATGATGATAGTCGCAAGTGTGAGGTCCTCGTAGCCGAAACCGAAAATCGTGGAAGTTCAATCCCCGAGTTGGGCTAAGTTTATTTTTGGATTTTTAATTAGGTAATTTCTTTTGTACGGTTAGCAACAAAAGTCGATTAACACTTCAGTTTTTTTAATCTCAGTTATTGAGCAAAATATTTGTTCAGATTGCAGCAGAAGGACAATGCAATTTTGAACAAATATTTTGCTCAATAACAGATAAAAAACAAACTGAAGTGGTAATCGGCTTTTGTTGCTGACTGTACCAGTTTGGAGAAATACACTGATATTCAGAGATTCAGACGTAGCTAGATAAAAAAGTAGTTGACCTACGCTAAATGTAAGCCTTGCGCTTCCAAAAAGTTTTGTTATTTCGAGTACAAATCGAGTTCCAACAGTAACGCCCGGTTTGTAGTACAAAGTTTACGCTCAAAGGCCGCTGTTTATCTTTACAACAAATAAAACGGATTAAGTTACCCGACGGAAGGCCTGTTATAGTTAACTGTGAACTAGAACCTTTTGTTGAAGCACGCGACTCTCCCGCGAGAGTGGGGAGACTATGGAAGATCATGCTAATTATCTATCCTATACATACATAATACGTATGGATATAAAATATCTGTGGGATAACAGTAACACGCTTTCTAGGTTTTTTTTTATCACGACGCGACGCGCGTTGTACTTGTGGTAACCTAGTGTACAGATGCCAGCACATCAAGCTACTACAATCGGTCAAATTTATTTAATAGATTTTCAACTTTAGGGCTACAGCATAAGGTTCAAGATTGATTGGAAAAGTTTGACAGTTTCGTGTAGCTTGACGTGCTGGCGTCTACACTAACACGCTGTGAATGTGAGCGTGAAGACGGTAGCGTCAGCACGTAACACGCACACTTCCGACTTCGCCATTGACTCGGACGGTACCGGGAACTGCTGCGCTTACACATTCACACCGTTTTATACACTTGGTTACCACAAGTAAAGCGCGCATCGCTTCGTGAGTATATGGTACGATTTAGAGTACCTACTAGCTAATGCCCGCGACTTTGTATCATTTTTATCGAAAATATTCAGGCTGAAAAGTAGGTTCCTACCTATTTGTCAAATTTCGGAACACAGGGACAGACAGAGAGACAGGATTACTTTCTCATTTGTAATACATAGTATAGTACCAACCGAATCTTAGTTATTGCGCAAAATATTTGTTCAAAATTGCAGCATAAGTACCTACATTTTTTAGAATATAAACTCTTTGCTATTATGTGAAAAGTTTGCAGCAAATTTTTTTTAAAATAATATTTGATTTACTTTTTTTCGTAGAAAACAATCGTCAAAACAAAAATAAAAACAAATGACGGATATTATATGCACAGGAAGTCATGTTTTGTACATTTGTTAAATACAAATCATCTGCCTAGCCTTTTCCCAACTATGTTAATTACATAATTAAGTAATTTATAAAATAAAATACCGGATGTCATTAAAAATATGCCATTAATAAAATTCAAAAAGGCACTTACCTAATAGCTTGCTTAGTGACAAATGTGTACTACACACTGGATGAATTATTAATACCTATTGACATTTTAATAATTTTAGACATTTTCAATTATTCTGACTTACTTAGATTTAATTGAATTTTTTTATTTTTTTTTACATTTATAACTAAATAATTCCTCATTTACACATTACATACATTTAGGTAAATCACTCAATTTTTTAAATAATATTATATAATTGTTATAATTTATTTTGAAATTTTAATTATGCATGATTTTCTGCCAATCCGCACTGGGCCCGCGTGGTGGATTACGGCCCACTCCCTCTCACCGAGAGGAGGCCTGTGTCCCAGCAGTGGGAACGTTATAGGCTGATTATGGTATTATGATTTTCAAACATTTTTTTATTTTGTATAAATTCGTAATATTGAGGTAGATGCACACCATAATTTTGTACGCCTCCTGGCATAACATAGCGTTCTGTTTACCAAACTCAAGATCTGTATTTCTTTACCTGTGCTATCAAATAAAAGTGATTTTATTTGATTTGATTATATTGGGGTCGGCTTCCAGTAACCGGATGCAGCTGAATACCAGTATTTTACATGGGGCGACTGCCTATCTGACCTCCACAACCCAGTTACTGGGTAATACGATACCCCTTGGTAAGACAGCCGGGACCAACGGCTTAACGTGCTTTCCGAGGCACGGAAGGGTCATGGTATGTAAAGATGGTCATCCATCCACAGACCAACCGCGGCAGGCGTAGCTTAACCTGATTGATCGACCTGTGCGGCTGTTATTATTTAGCCACGGGCCCCTCTGTTATTTGTTAAATGAGATTAACATAAAGATATCAAACAATTACCTATATTTTCGTTACAGCAACGTTTAAATTCCTTTGTAATATTATCTGCTGGCCCTTATCAGCTGATAAGGCTAACAGCAAACAGAGTTACAAATGGTTTAGTGATGACATGGTTCTGAGTGGCAATTCCCGTATTATTGACTCAGATTAGAATGTAAACGTTCTTAGAAAGAACGTTTACATTCTAATCTGAGTCAATAATACCGCTAAATTCCCCACATTTTTGACATTGGTGGCACATTTGTTCACAAACTAAACTAAATTTGAGTTCAGTGCATCTTTTTCTTTCTATTTCATTAAAATAAGGACAGAAGATAAATTTTAGTTTAGTCCTGTCAAAGTTATTAGCGCCTGACACTACTATAAACAAGTTTAGACGTGATTAAAAACCTTGCATACAAAAGTTACGTCAATTTACGTCAGGCGCTGGTTAATTTGACAGGACTAAACTAAAATTTATCTTCTGTCCTTTTCATAATGCAATAGAAAGAAAAAGATGCACTGATCTTAAATTTAGTTTAGTTTGTGAACAAGGGAATCGGCACCATTGATTGTCACCGAGATGAGATCGTGTCTAAATTTTAAACGTTTTTATTTACGAGAATAATTTGGCCTTCCAGTTGCTACTATGTTAATTATAGGCAATTAAGGTGATTATGAGAAAGAGATAGCAGCATTCATTTAGTTACGTGAGCTAATGAGAGGACGATAGAGTGAAACATGTATAGATAGATAATACCAACATTACTGTCCCACTGCTGGGCAAAGACTTCTTCTCGTACAGAGAAGTCACGAGCATTAGTTATATATTTTTGTTACTATAATGTTATTAGTCTGTAAGCTTTCCTAAAATAAAATAAATAAATAAATAAATATTAATCATGTTTTTAAGGTAGATAGAATAAACAATAATTCATTTATTTGTATAAAACTTGGTAATAACGGTGTTAAATACTATAAGAATGGCACAAATATCTATATACAGGGTTATTGGTAAAACAACCTCTTAAGAGGTCATTGTACTCATCATTATGAACAACTTTTACTATGGGAACAAACCTGAAATAGCGAAAAAAAAATTTGCTGATCCCCACATTTTGACGAGTTATACAAACATAAATATAGGGAACAGCTGATTTTTTTTCGGACCACTACAAAAAAAAATAACTGTCATGAGATGTCGTGTTGGTATCGGTATAATGTTCAATAAGGAAAAATACGATGAAAAACTAAAAAAAAAACGATGAAGAGATAAAAAATACTATGAAGAGGTGGGGCAGGTTTCACCTGCCCCACCTCTCCATCGTATTTTTTTTTGTGGTCACAATCCCCAACAGTTATGAAACAACCAAAAAGGATCGTTTTGCCACCTCTATGACATTTCTAACTCTGCGTGCCGATAAGTTTAGGAAAGGAAATGGATAATGATAAGGCACAATCATTGGCTGTAGACGTTGTGCAGTGTCCGAGTGAGGAGTTATGTGATTGTGTTGTGCCTAAAATGTGTTTGGATGTGTAGCCATGCCTATTATTAAAGGTTAGTTTTTACAGAGCATAAACGCACGCGCGTGCCCTCCACGCCAAGCCACAATTTTAAATATTTAAGGTATACATTTAAAAACACACAAAAGTAATGATTTAATTGTTTATTTCGTGATAAAGTGCACCGCATTTTTTGTCACATATTTATGTCGCTCGTAATAGGATAGGCGACACACGACTGGCGTACAGGGCACGCGCTTGCTTGTCACGTATATGTGACAATGGCGTTCAAAGGGTTAATTGTTGTTTATAAAAGAGATACTCAGGTGTAAGAAGCGGGGTGGTTTTTTAGGAAATAGTTCTAATTTGTCGCAATACATGTACTCGTATAGCGATTAAAACTTTTTTTTATTCTTGTCGTAGAACACCGTATTGTATTTACAAATATTAGTCACGTCCAAACGTTGTGCTGTTTTAGTCTGAAAATTAAATTTGGTTTAATTGCTTGCTATCTTCGACTTTGAACTCCCTGCTTAGATTACCTACCTACCTATATATCCTGAAATCAAAGCCTTAACAGCCGGTCGATTCTATAAAAATGAGTGTGAAGTGAGCGTGGAGTGAGCTGTCAATAGTGTCAATTTCTAGTAATAACAAACTCATTTCACCTAAGTTTTCACGGTGAGATTTTTACAGAATCGACCGGCTGTATGTGCGCGACTACGCTCACGTATGTACTAAACAGCGGTGCTATTCTGTAAAAGTCACACCGTGAAAACTTAGGTGAAGTGAGCGTGGAGTGAGCTGTCAATAGTGTCAATTCCTAGCAAAACAAACTCGGTGGAGCGGAAGGGAGTGCCAGACTCTTACTGACTAAAACCCACCCGTGTTCCTTCCTTAGCCCTTTATGTTCGGGGCCAGCGGTAACCCTTTCGGACAATCCCGCTGACCCGGAAAACAAACTCACTTCACCTAAGTTTTCACGGTGAGATTTTTACAGAAGTGACCGGCAGAGTGGCAGGGGCATCGACAAACTGTCACGCAGTTTGGCAGGTTTAATTTACTTATTTTTATTTTTTTATTATAGTTGACTATGTCTGATCCTTGTGAGATGGGTAGGTAATTGGTAATACATACCTATTACTTTTATTGTATTTCGGCTGTGATGTGAGTGTATTGTTATTGTTTTATTGTGTAGTGTTTTATTTTTGGATGCGATACAATTCGACTGTTCTGCCTACACTAGCCTGAAACCTTTACTGGTTATAAACTCCGAACTCCGGTAAATAAACTCCGAACATTTTATCTTCTTCTTCTATACATATAATAAATTTGTAGAAAACTGGTGTCTGTACAATGGAAATATATAAAAAAAAAGTAGCAGGGGTTGTTATTATATCGATGCCGAAGCCGAAATTGTAATTAATTTTTTTTTTGTCTGTTTGTCTGTTTGTCGGTTTGTCTGTTTGTCTGTTTGTTTGTGCACGCTAATATCAGAAACGGCTTATTCGATTTAGATGCGGTTTTCACTAATATATTGTAGTAGGCTTCACTTAACATTTAGTGTTTATTTCATGTCAATCGGTTCATAAATAAAAAAGTTATGTCAATTTAAAGAATCACGGCGAACATTTGTTAAGGTATTCTATCAGAGTACGTACACGCCTCGGGCCTGCGCGTCCGATCTTCGGAACTACTGCACGGATTTGAATGATTTTTTTTTTGTTGTATAGTTATTATGGCTGGACAACATTCAGGCTATAATGTTTCTTGGTAACTTGAACACCTGATGCAGAACCGAAACAGACCAGCTTAACTATAAGAGATACAAAAATGGTACCATAGCAAAAATTGTTCCACGTGATGAGGATTTTCTGCTGAGAGAATAAATTTGAAGATCTGGAACACCTGATGGGGAACTCCAAGAGCCCAGCTACACCATAACACATATAGGAATGACGTCTTAGTAAAAGTTATTCGGTCTGATGGGCATTTCCTGTTGACTTATAAAAATCGAAGATCAGAAACATCTGATGTGGAAATCTAAGCTATCACTAATTTCACCTCCACGCGGTGAAGGCGGTAACAGTTTAGGACTGATTTTCGATGACGATGGTATATCATTGAAAATTTGACTCTACTGGCCAAAACTCCCATTTATTTTTTTTTAACGTGAAGAAATGCTCATGCATTCTGCACTACCACGGGGAGATAGTCCAGTTATGTGGGACTCTACCCCACTAAAACTCCACTGTGTCCTCCTCTGCCGCTTACGGCGGGAACATGGGCACGCGTTAGCACTCATCCGTGAACCCGCCGCGGCTGTCCGTCACCGGACACTCCGCTGGGGAGTACTCCCCAACACCGGCGCACCAGAACTCATAGCACGCCGTGACCACCCCAGGGACCAAACCAGCACATGGGCCAGACGATCCCGTGTCTGGGCACCCTTGGTAGGGGAGCAGTCACTTAGATTTTAATTGATCAGGTATCTTCATAATAAAACTATAACCATGCCTAGAAAGAGGTCAAATCTTTCCCAATGTTCCAAAGGAGCTAAAAGATTGAGGATCATAAGATCCCAAGAATCTACCGAAGAGCGTCAGGAGAGACTTGATGCTGTTTGAGAACATCAGGCTGCAACTCGCTCCGTGGAAACCTCTTCGGATCGCGAAGCACGCCTGCGTTCTCAGCGTATTTACGCATCTACATCCAGATCTCTAGAGACCAGTGAAGAATATGATGCGCGACTGACCGCTGATACGGTGAGATTATCATACATTGTTCCGAACACGCACACAAGAAAATATTCATAATCAGAAAGTGAGAAAGAAAGAATTGCTGGAGTACGGCATAAAGAGACAGATTAAGAAGAGCGCAACGAACGTTTGAATTCTGATCGACTTCGACATTCTCTGAACAGAATGTCGATATCATCTGAAGAATCGGATGTGTCTCAAGATATAGCCGTAGGGCATGGCGACCTTCCTTGGGTTGATAAGGAACGGAGTGCATTTACGTATACTCCTATGATTGACTACGCCACATATTCCGCCATCTGAGGTATGGTTAAAAATTTTACTTTTTGTGAAGCTGTTAAATAGGAAAAAGAAACAAACGGTATGTGTTGCTCAGGTGGGAAAGTACATATTGAAATATTACAAAATCCTCTAGAAATATTAAGATCACTGCTAATCGGTGACCATCACAGTCAAAACATTTCTTGGACAACATACGTTCGTACAATAATGCCTTTCAAATGACATCTTTTGTTGCGAAACAGATTTCAGAAGACCCATTTATGCCAACATTCAAAGTGCAAGGCCAAGTTTACCACCCTATTGGTTCATTATTGTCTGAAAATGACGTCTCGAATCGTCTCGCGCATCCCATTGTTATCCAGTCCCCGGGTTCTTAGAATTCGACATCAGACGTTTCAGATCTTCGATTTTGACTACCCCGTTGTCGCTGGCATAACCAACAGGATCCGCGTACGAAGTCGCGGGCAGAAGCTATTAAAAATAAAAATCAATGTTTGTATGTTTGTCCTATATGCGTTCCGAAACTATTAGTCAAATTGTGATGAAAATTGGGTGTTCTGTGGCCTCTGTGGGTGTTCCCGTTAGGGGTTCCTAGTTATTAAAACATGGGAAAAAATAACAAAAACATCTGAAGCGGTACGAAGTTAGCTAGTCAGCTAGTATAAAATAAAACAAAACAAATCCAAAGAAACAATTTAAGCTCTGGAACGCATGGCCATTTATGGTTTCTATAGAAAATTCGATTTAATGGACATAATCAATTCGATACTGCAATAAAATTTATACGTATGGGTACGAAAGTAGGTATCTAAATAATTGAGAAATTGGCAGGAAATGGTCGGAAGCAGGCCTATTGATAACGCCGACATATTTTTTTACAGCCATGACTAAGCGAAGTTTCTTAGAGAATGGCATTATTGGCTTATCTTTGTTCTACATAATATTATGACTAATTTTAAACTAAAAGATTAGTTAACATTTAAGGGAATGACGGGAGATAGTGATTGAGCGCAGCAGGTGAAAGATGACGTTCAGTGAAGTACCTCAACAACAAACGGTTCCTCATAATTACCACTCTTGACAAACGCCTGCGTGATAAGGGCCCAAGTCTGCTATTTTTATAAATTCGCCATTCCAACACGATCCCATTGTCATTTTGCTAAAAGTTCGTAATCTGCTAAATTCATAATGGTCGATCATTGGTCGGTCAATAGCACAGAACATAATTATACGATACTGGTAACGAATTAAAAGCAATGACTGCACAATGACGTTCTAATGGTAGGTCACTGATCAAAGGAACTGTCAAAATTTTAGCAGATTACCGCCTAAGTCAGTCATTCATTTGTCATTATGAACTAGATTACCATTCTATGCCATTTCTTTCAAAGGAGTATCAGTGGTTGACCCTTGGAAAGTCATAATGACGCCATTATATTAGTAGATTACCAAACTTGTCAAAATCAACAATTATGAAATCAATGATATACCATTCTGACACTATTGTAATAGCAGACTTGAGGCCCAGTTTCTATGTCATTGTTGCTAGACAGTATAAGAATTAAATTTTATTTCTCTAGTATGATGAATTGATGACCCAAGCAGGCACTTTACTTTGAGTAGATGATTTCATCCCTACTGCTCTCAAAACGGTGAAGGAAGACATCGTGGGGAAACCGGCATGACCCATAGCCTAGAAGCAAAAATTCAAAGATATGTGACTTCCGCCAACCGGCACTGTGCTCGCGTGGTGCATTATTGCCCATTCCCTCTCACAGGCGAGAAGAGGCCTGTGTCTCAGCAGTGGGAACATTATCATTCAAGCAACTCAGCCTATCGCAATCCACAGCTGGACATAGGCCTCTCCCAGGCTGCGCCACATCACCCTGTCCACTGCCTTCCGCATCCAGTCTGCCCCAGCCACCTTTTTAAGGTCGGTCCATCTAGCTGGGGGGCGTTCCACACTACGCTTGCCGATACGCGGTCTCCACTCTAGGACTGGTATGCTTCACCAGCCACATTACCGGGAACATTGATCATCATCTGCCTAGCCCTTTCCCAACTATGTTGGGGTCGGCTTCCAGTCTAACCGGATGCAGGTGAATGCCAGTATTTTACACGGAGCGACCGCCTATTTGACCTCCACAACCCAGTTACTGGGTACTACAATACCCCTTGGTAAGACTTGTGGGCAGACTTCTGACTACCTGTATGACTGTCAAAAATCCACGAATGACAGCCGGAACCAACGGCTTAACGTGCTTTCCGAGTCACAGAGGGGTTTCGTTATGTAAAGATGGTCACCCATCCACGGACCAACCGCGGCAAGCGTAGCTTAACCTGATCGATCGACCTGTGCGGCTGTTATTGCTTACCCACAGGCCCCTCCTCAGCCGATATGTTACCGGGAACATTTTAAGCTGATATTATTAGATATGATGTCCATATTACACATTCTAAGAAAATCACTCACCATTTTGTTCAAGTGTTTTATAATGCCGTTTTCAAGACAATTGCAGACAGATTATCTTTAGTATGTAATTCTATTGTTGACTAAGATTACTAAAGGTGCTCTTACACGGGCAATTTTTTGCGCAATAATTGCTTGGCAACACTTATGTATCAATCGGTTAAGCGGAGCAATCTGGAGCAACAACACTAAAATGTGACGATTGTTTCGGGAATATTGCTTCTAGTTGCGCCATATATTTGACATTTCTCTTCGCCAATATGAGTTGCCGAATATCCAATTTTTTTGGAAATTTTTAGTCAATTTTCTTTCATCCGCCGCCATTTTCTTTCTTTCTTTTTTCTTTTATGATCACAAAAGCATTACAAGTCGCCGCTGAAAGCAAAACTTCGTCCATAGCTAGAGATTGTTCAACCGAATTGCTAGTGTATGGACGTATTGACTTGTATTGCCTAGTGTTTTAAGTTGCTCCATATTGCATGGTATTGTGTGGCCGTATCGCTGGCAACAGGTTGCTACATGTTGCCATCGCCCTAAATTGCTGGATGTAGTCGTGACGTCATAGTTGACGAGAATTGACAAGGATTGAGCAATTTTAGTTGCCCGTACAGCGCACCTTAAGTATTAGGTAATACTAGCTTATGCTCGCGACTTCGTTCGCGTGAAATTTCACCCTCTTAGGGGTAGAATTTCGAAAAACCCATTCTTAGTGGATACCTACTCTTCACAAAGAACACACCCTCCAAATTTCATGCCTCTAGGACCAGCGGTTTAGGCTGTGCGTTGATATATCAGTCAGTCAGTCAGGACTTTGAATTTTATATAAGTACTTAGATAGCACACACGGGGAGTTCCCATACGTTCGGTTACCGACACAGTTACTAAGATTGTAACGCCCCTTAATTTGTAGGTACAAACTAGCACATCAAGCTACTACAATATGTCACATTTCTTTAATAGATTTTCAACTTTATGGCTAAAGCATAAGGTTCAAAGTTGATTGGGAAAATTTTACAGTTTCGGGTAGCTTTATGTGCTGGCGTCTGTACTTTGATACTGTAGTGTACTTTGTTCAACCAGTCTAACCAAGGGGTATCGTGTTACCAGTAACTGAGTTGTGGAGGTCACATGGGCAAATGCTCCATGTAAAATATTGGTATTTAGATGCATGCAGTTAGACTGGAAGACGACCCTAACATGGATGGGAAATGGCTAGGCAGATTGAGTCATTGTAGTGATTTTTTTTTCTTTGTCCAATGGTTACTGGGTTTATCTGAAGGGGCTTATTCCCAGGAGCTCCAAATCTATTGTTCTAAAAGCAATTTCACTCATGAGCTCCATAATTTTATTAGTTAAAATACTAAAATTGTTCCCATTGCTTTTCAGGGTTACGTACCCAAAGGGTAAAAACGGGACCCTATTACTAAACTAAAACTCTAGAGGCATTATTCAGGAAGAAAAAAGAGGAATACATTTGTATGGAGAATCGCACGCCCTGTTTTCCTCCTTAACCAAGTTGGTGAACTTCGTTAAGAATTTGCAATATCTCTACTTAGCACACGAGGTTGTTGACATGTGGAATGTGTATCACAACATCTCTCAAGGCTGTCCTTGGCGGTTGGATCAAGGGCCTGATTCAGGAGGTACCTACTCCAGTACTCCTCGATACGGCTCGCATTGTGAGGAGGTTCCTGTCTCTGGAGCCCTAACCACCGGCAGCTTGGACTCTATTCCCGACACTGGCGGTTCATTATTTTGTATATTTTTAAATGTTTTTCATAAGTACTTATTTTGTCTATTTTAAGAAATATTTAAAAATTTATAAGATTATATAAATAAACGAAAATCTAATATCTAAACAAAACTTGTATCCAATTAGGACAACATCTAACATTTCAGGCCAACAGATATCCCATTCATTGGAAGGGGAAGATTCCATTATCTTTTCACGCATAGTTTTTAAAAACAAAATTCTTGTGTCATCGGAATTCGTCATTCGTTGACCTTCGACTAGTTTGCCGACGCTCTTAGCAGTGTGACCATCTTATAAATGGCGAATCTGCCACAGACTGGGCAAAAAACCTGCCAAAAACTGCCAAACTTGGCGCCAAAATTGCCAAAACTATGCCTTCATGGAAACGGAAAAAAAATACACAACGATCAATGAAATTTCTTTATTCAACAAAAATATTTAACAGTTTTCTTGTGCATTATTATACCTATACATTACTTAGGTACTCAAAAAATGACGAAAATTTGGAGGCAAATGCGGATACGTATATACGCATTTGCCTCCAAATTTTCTTCATTTTCGGTGTACAGTCACCTAAGTAGATAAGTAACCAGTGCCGTCGGTTATACAAGAAACAGATGAATGTGTTCGAATAAAATTTAATTTAGTTTAATTTAGTTTAGGTAGTTTAAAAACAGAATAAGCGGGGACTCCCAATATAATTTGGCCATGAAACAGAAGTTGCCTCTTCGATAATTTGTAATCAAATTTATTTATAAAACCTGATGGATTACTTTTAAAAAAGATGAATTCATTGAAAATTCAAGGAATTTTCTTGAAATTTTTTAAATCTGCCGAAATCTGCCACTTTTGTAAATCGTCAGCATGATCTGCCACAGACAAAATTTAGGAGTGAAATCTGCCATAATGGCAGAACTCTGCCAAAAATGGTCACACTGGCTCTTAGCAAAAGCAATCTGTGTAGTTTATATTACCAGTACACATGGTGCGGTTACGCAATATTCGTCAGTGTGAACTAGCCTAAATTGAATAAAAAAAAACAAGTAATTAAAAAAAAATGTGAGGAAAATAGGTAGAGGCTTGTGGCAAGTGATTTATCAAATGTAAAATAAAACTAAAATTGTAAGTTGTGGCGTTAATATGTACGGAAAAAGTAAAAAATAGAAGTAAAATAATGTGTGTGAAGTTTCTCGTGAATTACCGGATAGTGTCAAGGTCAACATTGTTTTGCTATGGAAGAGCGTTACCTCCTAATACAGGCATTCCCCTCCCCCCTCTTCCTCCCCTGTGTTTTCAACCTGTTATGTAATTTAATACGGTTAAGAAATATTTTTTTTTTGTAAACTAGTTTCGAAAATGTGAATAAGCAATTTCGTTTTGTATGACCCTATTGGATAGTTAATTGTTTTGGCGTGTCGCATGTTGATTTGGTGAACCGTTTTAAGGGTTTCATACCCAAAGGAAAAAACGGAACCCTATTACTAAGACTTCGCTGTCTGTCCGTCTGTCTGTCACCAGGCTGTATCTCAAGATCCGCGATAGCTAGACAGTTGAAATTTTCACAAATTATGTATTTCTGTTGCTGCTATAACAACAAATACTAAAAACAAAATAAAATAAATATTTAGGGGCTCCCATACAACAAACGCGATTTTTTTGCCCGTTTTTGCTCGATATCAATAATGGCAACCTACCTGTTGCGCGACAAAAAATCGGCTGTTCCCTACATTTATGTTCGTTTATCTCGTCAAAATGTAGGGAACAGCTGATTTTTTTTTGCGATTTCAGGTTTGGTCACATAGTAAAAGTTGTTCATAATGATGAGTACAATGACCTCATATGAGGTTGTTAATGTTTTACCAATAATCCTGTATATGCTGTTGCTCCTCTATATCTGCATGTCATTAAACTTTGTTCAGCCGTTTAAGGATATGAATGAGTAATAAACAAGTATACTATGTTATGATAGATCTATTTGTTTATATTATTTGGATATATGTAACTGCCTCGTCGATCTTTGACAGTCGTTACCAGTCGTTACGGGTCATCAGAACCACGAAACTGACAATCACGTTTACCAAGGGGTATCGTATTACCCAGTAACTGGGTTCTGGTCACATTGGCAGTCGCTCCACGTAAAATACTGGAATTTAGCTGAACCAGTTAGACTGGAAGCCGACCCCAACAAAGTTGGAAAAAGACTAGGCAGATTTAAGCTGTTGCTCCACTATCTCTGCGTCCCATTAAAATCTGTCCAGCCGTTTAAGGTTAACAAACATGTTTACTATGTCATGATGGTTATATTTGTTAATATTATTTAGGTACATATAATTGTGAGTGTACTTACAAAGGATTGCCGTACCTGCAATCTTATCTCCAAACATATAAAACCGAATGTCATGATCCATTCGCAAGTACAGACGCCAGCAGGTCAACCTACCCGAAACTGTCAGATTTTCCCAATCAACCTTGAACCTTATGCTTTAGCAATAAAGTCGAAAATCTATTAAAGAAATCTGACAGATTGTAGTAACTTGATGTGCTGGCGTCTGTACATCGACCTAATTCAGCCAAAGATAGCCATATTTATGGTATATAAATATGGCTATCTTTGGCTGAAATAGGTTTAGGGTTATTATAGACTAATGTGACTAATACGTAGTTGCAGTTAGAGGTGCCCGTGGCTAAATAATAACAGCCGCACAGGTCGAGCGATCAGGTTAAGCTACGCTTGCCACGGTTGGTCTGTGTATGGGTGACCATCTTTACACACCCTGACCCCTCCGTGCCTCGGAACGCACGTTAAGTTGGTCCCGGCTGTCATTCGTGGGTCTTTGACAGTCGTTACGGGTAGTCAGAAGCCCGTAAGTCTGACAACCAGTCATACCAAGGGGTATCGTATTACCCAGTAACTGGGTTGTGGAGGTGAGATAGGCAGTCGCCCCATGAAAAATATTAGTATTCCGCTGCATCCGGTTACACTGGATGCCGACCCCAACATAGTTGGGAAAAGGCTAGGCAGATGATGATGGGTTCAGAATCATGTACTCACACAGGCTTCGTATCGGTATCTCTGCCACACTGTACTTTAAGTACTACAGATAGCTCGCTCGCTGTGCAGCTGTTATTATTTAGCCACGGGCTCCTCTCATCTGCCAATCAATTCGCTCCTGAATTCAAGGGTACAGTTTGCGCGGCGAGGTATCATTCTGTATCATAGATATCCGTTCTGTATCAACGAATAAATAATTTTGAGGATAAAGAAACATAAACCTAGATACAATAGGCTATTTGACAATGTAAAAAATAAGGTCATAATTATTGACACTCGTATAGATTATCGCTTTTAAAATCGATTTGCATTAATTTTACTACAAAACAATGTATTATTTACTAAAAAAATCCCGAAAAGACTTCATCTTTTTAAATCTGGCGCCACGTAATCGAAAACGGTCTGGATTGGCTGAACTTATGATGACGTCATGATATAGTCAATTTCTGTCTATCGTTGACAGAACAGATGACTTTTGTCTAGTATCTCGACCGTTTCAACGTTTGTTTACGTGTATTGTGACGTCACGACGCTATATTGTTAAAGATAGCGTTTTGGCGGCTTATTTAAACAGTACATTTTTATTTACTATTTTCTAAAAGAAATACATTATGCAATTTGAAGTAATTGTGGGCTCGTTAGACACCATTAAATAATCTGAGATGTTTATCAGAAACCAATCAAATAGCCTATTGGAAGCATAAATAATGAAATTTCCGATTCTTAACACTCGTGGCGAGTGAGGCGGAAGAGGCGGCTAATGTCTCACTGTATTACATTATGACTAGCCGTGTTCAATAACGTATGGCGGCGAATACATTCCGGCGGTTTTTTATTCAGCTGCATTCAATCCGGCTAATCGTTGAACCGCCGCATTTCAAAACGGCCCTGTTTTTGATAATGGCTAGCTGTAATGTAATATGGCGGATTATACAATCCGACTGCGACAAATCTACCATTGCCATGTGCCTGTTTTGTTCTTTAGCGTATTTTTTTTTTTTAACAAAATTAACCAGTGTCAGGGAGTAAACAGAGGAATACGTTAGTATGGAATGAACGCCAACGACCACGTGACCGCATTTACCTTGCATGAAGCTACCCGAAACTGTCAAATTTTCCCAATCAACTTTAAACCTTATGCTTTAGCGATAAAGTTGAAAATCTATTAAAGAAATTTGACAGATAGTAGTTACTTGATTTGCTGGGCGTCTGAACAATCTGTGGCACTTCGGATGAGTAATGAGATGACTCTATTGTAATCAGAAATGTTTGAATGACAAAGGTAGACACTTCAATATTTACATGGGGATCTTAGTTAAATAAACGTTTTGTTTTGCCAGTAAGATATTTAAATATGGGGTTAAGAGCACCAAACTTTACCCAAGTCACGATAAGCAATCGAGGTGTTTGTTGACTTAGTACTGCGTTATGTACGGTTAGCAACGAAACTACTAATCTTTTTCATAGTTTACTAACCTTTGTCATCCAGCTTTGAACTTCAGGCAGTTCAGTTTACCTAGGACTGGTGACTTCAGGCAGGACCCTTTAGTTTTTTAAATCATTTTTGTTCATCATCATCATTATCTACATAACCTTTTCCCAACTTTGTTGGGGTCGGCTTCCAGTCTAACCGGATGCAGCTGAATACCTGTATTTTGCATGGAGCGACTGCCTATCTGACCTCCACAACCCAGTTACTGGGTAATACGATACCACTTGGTAAGACTGGTTGTCAGACTTCCGGGCTTCTAAATCATTATTATTGAACAAAATTATTCATAAAAAACCTGAAGGTACAGTCACGAGCATAAGTATGTCTACACTTGGCTTTATTCAAAGGCGATTTTCTCCTTTATTTTTGAATGAAATTGAATGTTATTACGAACGTAGTACCTATTTTCGAACCTGTAGGTTTATGTAAGGTATCGTATTTCAACTCTGCATTCGTTATTTCGTGAAAAAATCGCAATTGAAAGTTGCCAAGTGTAGTGTTACGACTTACGAGTTGTAGGTCGTAGGCTCGAACCCAGACAGGCGGCTTTACTTTGTGTAAATTATTTCATCACCACTGTTCTCAAAACGGTGAAGGAAAACATCGTGAGGAAACCGGCATGTTCTAGAACCAAAAATTCGAAGACATGTGGCATCTGCCAACCCGCACTGGGCCCGCGTGGTGGATTGCGGCCCGCTCCCTCTCACCGAGAGGAGGCCTGTGTCCCAGCAGTGGGAACATTATAGGCTGATTATGTAAGTGTTGTGTTGGTGTTGTGTTGTGAGTGTGTTGTGTGTTGTTGTTGTGTGTTGTGTGTTGTGTGTGTGTTGTTGAGTGTTGCTCGTGAGTGTACATATAAGGGTCGAGTAAGTATTGAAGTTTTGTATGAGACCGGTGATAATTTTGTCGCAATTGCGATGTTGGTCCAATGGAGAAAGTTTTTCAGTTCAATGGTCTGTACCACACATAAACAGGGTTATTGGTAAAACACCAGCAACCTCTTTAGAGGTCATTGTACTCATCATTATGAACAACTTTTACTATGGGACCAAACCTGAAATCGCAAAAAAAAATCAGCTGTTCCCTACATTTTGACGAGTTATACGAACATAAATGTAGGGAACAGCAGATTTTTTTTTTTCGCGATTTCAGGTTTGGTCCCATAGTAAAAGTTGTTCATAATGATGAGTACAATGACCTCTAAAGAGGTTGCTGGTGTTTTACCAATAACCCTGTATTACCACACATAAACTACTTATTACATAAAAAAGATATTGTATTATTAAACAAGCACTATAAGATTCGTTTTAGGTTATAATCTTTTACATTGCATATCTTTTTTCTCCCAGCCTCTACGACTTAGGGCTATATTTCACCGGGACACCATGGCGGCGCAACCAGTCGCCGCCACCAACAAAATGTATACAGCTCTATAGAGCGTTACTCACCTGGTGTCCGTTTGGTTGCGCAACCAATTTGGCGGCGCGACCATCTCGGACGCCTGCACAGAATGTTACTGGTTGCGCCGCCACGCTGGTCGCGCCACCACTAATTACTATAGCGCTGTATGGTGTCTAACTCACTCGGCCACCAGTCCGGCTGCCAGTGACGGTCTTCAAGGTCCATTTTGATACTGTCTCAGTGTGGTGTGGCGACGCTGGTGTCTGTATGGTGATAGTTTGGTAGCTTGCGGACACCACGGTGGCGCGACTGGTTGCGCCGCCATGGTGTCCCAGTGAAATATAGCCCTTGCAGTCCATTTGCTTTTTTGTTAGTTTTATATAGTTTTACAACTAGTTATAAGTTTCCATACTGAACGATACTCCTAATAGTGGGTCCCATTGTATATGCAACCTCGCCATCCTCCTTTGACCACACCTTGCTGATGCATAAAACTAAAAGAGTATTAACTCCTAGCATTACATGACATGCTGAAAAGCAGAGTATCCGATCGTTTTTTATCAATTTAGATGAAAGATTAAGTGCTATGCGACTTTTTTTGTTGGCTGTACCTATTACAACTAAGTCGAGAAATAATAACATGTATAACGTATATTCACTATTCAGGTCTCGTATCCGCGAGATACAGAGAAGATTAAAATATGTCGCGCGCGCATTTTAGCTAAGCTGGTTATAATAAGTAGGTACAACTCACAGTAACCTATCCATCTGCAGGGTAGCCAAAAGGCATAGACACAACACATTCACGAAAAACTTCCGAACATTCAACAAATTACTGAATAAATTTCCAGTAGCAATTTAAATAACTAAATTTCGTAGAAAAAAAAAACACATAAATGTAGACACTACCCGGTTAATACCCGGACACTACCCGGTTAATACCCGGATACTACCCGGTTAATACCCGGCCACCAAACCGCAGAATGCGCGACGTAATGGACTGGAAAGTGGACTCTAAAACCTGTAAAAAAATAACTTCATTATTCTCTGAAGGCAAGTATAATATAGTATAACTCATATAGGGAGGTATGCAGACGCATGAGATCTGTAATTTATGGACATCTTCACATATGGATATACCTTTGAGGTAGAATTTTTAGTATTCGTATAATGGTCGTATTCTCTTTTGTTTTTTACTCGATTGCGGCGGTACCCAAAAGGAGGGTAATGTTTTATTTCATTTGTTTAGTGCTTGCATAGATTGTTATAATTTATGAAAACCCTTTTATGTACAGACGCCAGCACATCAAGCTACTACAATCTGTCAAATTTCTTTAATAGATTTTCAACTTTATTGCTATAGCTTAAGGTTCAAAGTTTATTGGGAGAATTTGACAGTTTCGGCTAGATAGATGTGTTGGCGTCTGTACCTATTATTTTTTGAGTTGGTTCTTAGAATGTATAGTTTTTTCGCGCGCACTTATAAGAAAAAGCGTATGCGGTCGGGGGACCCCCGTCAGGGCCCCTGAAGTTCCTTACGAAATACTGGCACGCACACATACACTCGGATATAATAGAAAGAGACAAAGAGAGAGAGAGAGCGAAAGTCGCATAGAGAGGGCATAACTTGTTTTCCTTACGTGACGATTTCTACCGGAAGCCGCGTTAAAGAACTTCGTTTCAAACGCCATACATGCGTAAGCCCTAAGTTAGAAGCCGATTAGACCATTGATGATAACATAAGCTTTCCTTCACAGATATAGAGCGGGGAAGCCAAGAGGATGAGGCCACTCATCCGCTCCTCAATCCTAATGAGGTGGGCGACTTACGCATCAGGATGCCCAGGCCGAGGCAACTGGGACTTTCCGAAAACAAGTACGTAACATTTCATTATGTTTATTTTCGCTTTCTACATCATTTTTTTCGAGGATTCGATTTGCAAACACAGAAGAGCGAGAGTATCAGCGGGGTAAATGGGCAACACACTATCAGCAGCAATAGGTTTCATTTTGACAGTTCAACAACATTCATTGCGTACGTTATTGAGCAGACACGTTTTTCGCACATAAGAAGCAATGGATTGGCAATATCCTTAAAAATGATAGATTGAGCCTGATAGCGACTCTACTTCTGTATTAATATTGTAGAGAGGTAACATTTGTAAGTTTGTGTGGAGGGGGTAATCTTGGAGCTACTCATGTTTTTTTTTTTTTTTTTTGAAATTGTGATGTATCTGCCTATTTCCTTTACCTAACGAGAGAATCGTATTCTGTTCCCTCTTAAGAGGGGCCTCTTAAGAGGGAACAGGGCGTACGATTCTCCATACAAATGTATTTGCCTTTTTCTTCCTGAATAGGCTATTTGACTGGTTTCTGATAAACATCTCAGATTATTTAATGGTGTCTAACGAACCCACAAAAACCTATTACTTCAAATTGCATACTGTATTTCTTTTAGAAAATAGTAAATAAAAATGTACTGTTTAAATAAGTCGCCAAAACGCTATCTTTAACAATATGGCGTCGTGACGTCACAATACACGTGAACAAACGTTGAAACGGTCGAGATACTAGACAAAATTGACTATATCATGACGTCATCATAAGTTCAGCCAATCCAGACCGTTTTCGATTACGTGGCGCCAGATTTAAAAAGATGAAGTTTTTTCGGGATTTTTTTAATAAATAATACATTGTTTTGTAGTAAAATTAATGCAAATCGGTTTTAAAAGCGATAATCTATATGAGTGTCAATAATTATGACCTTATTTTTTACATTGTCAAATAGCCTATTATGCCTCTCTAGAGCAATTTTTTTTCATAAAATCAAGGTATGCTTTAAACACGTCCCTGTCATTTTCTTTTTTTCAGCAACTAATTAGTAAAGAAAATATGACCCTCTAAAAATTACAAAAAATGCCCTATTTTTACCGCCGTGATTAGAGGACTACCAGACAAATTAGAAAAGGTTGTTAACATAAAAAAAAAAATATAGGAACCTAAACATACTCTTTCTTAAAATGTTATATAAAAAATATAATTGAATCGGCTCAGTTTTCGAGGAGAAAAAAGGGGAATACGTAACGTCGATCTCGTTAAAATTTTTCTGATGATTTCTCTGTCTGAGCTGCAGCTGTCCCTATCACACACTACGGGGGCAGACTTGAGATAAGGCGACGGCAATAGTTTCTTCAAATACCTATTTTTCAAATTCCTCGCAGGCCCCGTCCCCGTCCTAGCACTTTGCGGGACGCTAATCGCCCCCAGAAAACTTCTATTGTGCCTCGTTCAGTGTTCCTCAATGGATTAATAGCAAGCAACATTATCGAAGGCCCAGGCGGAGACGCTGACTCCTTTAACAAGAACCGGTCTTTAGCAGCGTTCAATAGAGAAGTGCAGAAAGTAGGGTAGTAGCCTTTGTCCTGCACATTACAGCCTTTTAATAATAAAAATATTTCCTTGACAGACCCTCCGAACGTGCACCGCTAAGCAAGTTGACGATGCCAGACCTCCAGACTCCATCATCAGTAGGGTCCACAGTCAACAGCACTCCGATCCTGGAGTCAGGAACCACGATGTCCAAGCCCTGGAGACGAGGAGACAGGCGGCTGCAGAGGTTGAACACGGAACTGCTGGAGGCTATTGAGTCACATGATCTTGAGGAGGTGGAAAGGTGAGATTTTTTTAATGTACGGGGTTTGGTCCTATTATGTTTTCTGTTTGCATTGATGTTAGCTATCGATTTATATACGTATTAAGTGTGGCCGCCATTATGAAAAAAAAAAAAATCAAAATGGCGGACATATAGGTATGCCAGGCTCCATATAAAAATCTTCAATCTCCGAAAGACACTTTAACAACTTTTAATTACGGAATGTACGGATGATATCAAACAAAATAAAAGCATGATCAATTAATTAGACACTTCTATGGTGTGTTAAGTCTTAATTATCTAAGATGCTACTACTTACTGTATAATGATGTCTACATCTCACCAAACTCAAGGTAATTGCGCTCAAACACGGTGTGCCTTCATGCCTTGTAGTTGTCGAGCAATGTCTAATAACAACCAATTATTACGGGAGGTCAGTGCGTATAATTATGCTTGTATGTCGCAGTTGCCGACTTCCGATGTATCGGTAGACTTATTTCACTTATAATTACTCCTTTACTATATATTTTTTTCAATCTGTGTTGCCCCACTTCTGTGCATATATCACCTTAGGGCGATGCAACACGGGCGTTGTCAATGTGTTGCGTGCGCTGGAGCGGTGACGTCATCGCAGCGCTCGCTTGGCGCTCACTGCGTCAACATCACTGCGCTGCGACGACGCATTGGCAACACCCGTTTGGCATCGCTCTGAATAAGAGCGATGCTCTTAAATATTTATTTTATTCTGTTTTTTGTATTTGCTGTTATAGCGGCAACAGAAATACATCATCTGTGAAAATTTCAACTGTCTAGCTATCACGGTTCATGCGATACAGCCTGGTGACAGACAAACAGACGAACAGTGGAGTCTTAGTAATAGGGTCCCGTTTTTTTACCCTTTGGGTACGGAACATTAAAAAGATGATCATACAAATCCCAATACTTATATGATCATACAGATCTCTGCCTACCCCAGGTTACTGAACGCAGGCGCCAGTCCCAACGCAACATGTCGCCTGGGCTTCGTCTCCGCCTGCCACACGGCTGCCCTCATCGGAGGAGACGCCCTGTGCCTGCTCATCAAGTTCGGAGCCGAGAAGCTGAGGATCGATAAGCTTGGCAGGACTCCGCTGCACTTGGCGGCGTGGGCAGGGAATGCGAGACAGGTTGCCGTACTGCTGGACTTTCCTGAAGGTAATTTTGAATTGATCGCAAATAGTTACCGTCAAGATGGAGGGTAAGGTATTGTAACACTATATATAGGGTGACTGGTAATTAGTGACCGATACTTAAACACGTGATTTTACTCATCATTATGAACAACTTTTACTATGGGACCAAACCTGAAATCGTGAAAAAAAAACAGCTGTTCTCTACATTTTTTTTTTCTGATCTATGCGTCATGTTCGTGAACGGGCGCCGTCAGTTGGGGCTGGTCATCACTTAGCTGCCTCGGCTTATTTTTTAATTATTTTATTTTTATTTTTGGATTGTTGTTTTAGTACTATTAATTTTGTTGTACTCTGGACGCTTTTAACGCATACGTCTTGTTTATTTTTACATCGTTCTCACATTATTTAATTATAAATTCAAAAGTAATGATGTAACTAATATTTTTGTAAAATATAATTTAAAAAGAGTGTCCATGGAGTTTCTTGTCCGTTCTTCTCCATAGGTACCTACGCTTTGGAATGGGCAACTAGCTTCACATTTTTCTGACTGACCTACTTCTTGACAATTCAAAAGTGCCTGTAAAATGGTTTAATTGAAATAAATGCTTTGAGTTTGAGTTGAGTTTGATTTTGACGAGTTAGACCGTTGAGTTAGACAAACATAAATATAGGGAACAGCTGATTTTTTTTTTCGCGATTTCAGGTTTGGTCCCACTGAGCTGTTGTCCGTGGTTTAACTCGCCAGATTTGTTTTCTGTTGGTCATTGAACACTAAAACACAATTTTCGATAAACATAATTATTTATTACGCTAATCACCTAAATAGGGCATACAGATTTTGTAAAGTATAACCTAAATTAACCAGCAATTTTGACGAAACCATTTTAAAAATACTGTTCCTTCTCCTCTTTCCAAGACTGCTTCAGTCTAGTTAATGCTATTTCTTCTGTCTCCTCATAACCACAACGAGGTGGAACTCTTCATCAGGCGCCACCACCGCTTCAGTCTTTTTGGAGACCAGCCGTAAGACCCTGAGCTCGTCAGTCACATCCTGAAATAATGAAATAATGCCCCATTAGTCTGATAGACGCAGCTAATTATCAGGTTAGACTGGAAGCCGACCTCAACATAGTTGGAAATAGGCTAGGCAGATGATGGCTACTAGAAGCACGCGCGACTGCCGAGCATGCATAATAGATCCTCCATATATTCCAGAAATACCGAAATTCCAGGAGCTATAATAGATCCTCCGTATATTCCAGAAATACCGAAATTCCAGCATAGATTGTACTATTTAGATATACTTAAAAAGTGTTTTGATCTATGTATATTTTTATGAATGTTTCATAGAAATATGGATAGGTCAATACACTGTTTAAGTATCTATTGAGCGAAATTATAAAAACGCAATTCATACGTAATTACGTAGGTACCTATATATATCGACGTATACGCACCTACCTGCGTGCCGTCCAGATGGCGCTGATCGCTAACAAAAACCGAAAATGTCAGTTGCCAGTCTATCTCAGTTTATATATATTAGTCTATGATTATACGCTCGGCTTCCTTATCGAATAATACCGCCTCGACTATAATGATCAACATAGCACACATGTATCATAAATTCATAATGTACAATTACCTAACCAAGTTTTTTTTTAAAATGGTTTTTTTAATATTTGAATTAAGAATTTTAGATAATCTTAAGTTTTGGAACAACAAACTTTATGTCTACTTTATGACAAAGGTCAAATTCAATTGAAACCAAAAACTTATTAGGTCCTTTTTGTTACAAATGGTCACTCAAAAATCAACTTAGAATACATTCCACTAAAGTAGATAACTGGAATGCAAATTATCTGAGATGAACACTGCTCTAGGTATAATTATGGCACTTTTGCTTACAATTTCCTTGAGTGCATTAGAGGCGCTAGCTGAGAGGTTTCTCATGTGGTTCGAGTAGGTAGCAGCCGTCAAGCTGTCCAGGGTTGTGGTCTCGGGGAAACCTGTTGACAAATTTATATTGTTAAATTTTATGGAAAATGTAAAATATGAAAAATTATGGCAAACAGGATGGTTTAGCCACCACTTTGCTGGTTGGCATCCTACGTAACTAATATTATAAATGCGAAATTAAGTGTTTTTAATCTTTGTTTTAATAGAATTTTATAGAAGCTATGTTCTAACCTTCGCAGTTAACTATAATGGTTCCAACAACACTTCCGTTTTCGTTGACCCGTACCATCGTCTTGGTGGCACCAGGGCCCTGAAAAGAAAACAGTTTTCTTCTTTAAGAGAGGCAAGCTTTTTATGTCTGTGTTTAAAAGAGAACCAGCGTGCATGTATTAACAGAAGTATAAATGTGTGTGGGGGTGCGTGTGTGTGTATACAACGCCCCGACATAAATACGACACCCAATTACTGGTCGGAGGATCCTCCCTTTTCTATGGAGGATGAGTTGACTTTACACCCTGTTCCTCATACATGTCCTTAAGTATAGTGTTGTAAACGTAAAGTAGGCAAAAGCAGGTGGAATTCTGTAGTTACTGCACCCTAAACCCCATGGGAAAAAAACGTGAGTATGTTACATATAATAAACAATACATGCGTTAGACAATTTTCTGCCGGACGATGAGGCGACGCTTGGAGGAGGCCTATGGTCAGCAGTGGACGTCTTTCGGTTAAACGATGATGATGATGCATGTAATGAGAAATTGCTGCCTTCCCCGCTGACACTTCAGCGTCAGCTGTTTTTGTAATCCGAAATTTCGATAAACCTTTCAATACGCACCATAAATTTGCTCGCGATTTCCATGGTTGCTGTAAAATTATCGAATGTTCTTCCAATTGATCTCTTCTTGAAAGATAGCTATAAACTTATTCCATCAAAAACTTTGTCAATAATGACGTTTGACGGCAGACTATTCTTTTTTCAATTTTTTTTTAAAGAAAATGATTATTAGTTGCCAGGATTATTCTTTGATTGTTAAGGTTACGTTCAAAATGTTGCTATTAAATAATTTCTCTTGGGTTTAGTGCCTTTGACTGTGATTAATGTATTGTTCTTTATTTCGGCCTAAGTAGTATTGCTGGTTCTATTAACAATCATTCATTTCCACTTCTGACTTACCTACACAGAGACCCTCTTTGCTACATATTCCAGTTTCCTAATTGCGTAACACACTATATCAATCACAATCTGAATGTTGTTGTACTGTTAAATTGAAAGCCATTGCTACTGTCAGTGTATTACGCAAATTACCCCGCTGAAGCTTATATTTTTTATTATCTTACTACTTTATATGATAAAAAAGTGTAGGTACATAAAAGATTAAGTGGTGATATATAAAAATGCAGATCGTAGTCCTCAATTGGGTCCGGTACATGGCAGTACCCTATATGGCAGTAGCCCGAAGAATTGCTAAACTGAAGTGGCAGTGGGCAGGGCACATTGCTCGCAGAACAGATGGCCGATGGGGCCGAAAGGTTCTGAAGTGGCGACCGCGTACCGGAAGACGTAGCGTTGGAAGGCCTCCCACAAGCTGGACCGACGACCTTGTGAAGGCCGCAGGAACCCGTTGGATGCGAGAAGCACACAACCGGTCGAAGTGGAGGTGCTTGGGGGAGGCCTATGTCCAGCAGTGAACGTCTTTCGGCTGAAATGATGATGATGACATGGCAGTATGGTCACCTCCTATTGAATGGGCCCTAGATATATAACTGCCAACACCTGGGTGTTACTATGATCTAGAGCTTCGGGGAATATAGTCGTAGCGTTGTACCTGTTATGTTACGTAGTACTTTTCTTCAATCAGTTCCATTTTTTTAAATCCACCAGTAGTTCGCAGAGCGGTGGCAAGCTCCAGCAAAAGAGCCAAAATGGTCTCAGACTCACGACACACTTTGTACAACAACATCCTTGTGCCACAAAGACTGAGAAGCCAGAACAGTTTTTTAAAGTGTGTCGTCCTACTCACTGGCGAACGATCAAAAGAAAGACTGAAGCTGTGTGTGCTCGAACCCGTTCCTGCACATGTGTTACCTTGGGTAACCTGGAAGACTTTAAACAGACTTTGCTTCCAGGTTGGCCGAAGCAAGGAAAACCTGTTCAGGTGGACATTCATAGACGACTCCGCGTTGGAGTGTATGAATTGTGGTGCTATTGACACTTAATGTCGGGTCCTGCTAGTCTTGTCTACTGCACATTTCTGATGGACGCTAGTGGTGGCGCCAAATACGTAGTCGAATTCTAGGCCGAGTCCGTATATATTGCCATTGACACGCTAAAAAGAAGATTTCATAATCCAATATTATGTTTGCCTTGTCTTTCAGATATCCAAGAGAGGGTAGGCACAGACAGCATGTCCTCAGAAACAGAGGAGGACGTGAGGAAGCTGTGTCCTCTCATCAAGGAGTTGACCAACGTGCGCTGTGACCTGGGGGAGGTCGACATGACACTACCGAAACCCTGGAAGGACAATATAGACCATAACTGTCGGGATATTCGAGGGAGTGTGAGTGAAACTTTATTTTATTTAAGTTTTTGATAAGAATGCTTACGGAACCCAATTACTAAACCTACATCCGCGCGCCGTCTATCTAGAGTATACAGGGTCAAATTGAATTAAGTAGCGAAACTCCACAGACGTTTAATATTTTTTTTGTGATATATATCGATATGTTTATACAGGGTGTTAATGAATTAACCCAAAACCTCTTAAGAGGTCATTGTACTCATCATTATGAACAACTTTTACTATGGGGCCGAAGTTGAAATCGCGAAAAAAAAATCAGCTGTTCCCTACATTTTTACGAGTTATGCGAACATAAATGTAGGGAACAGCTGATTTTTTTTTTGCGATTTCAGGTTTACACCTTCTATATCCATACCCTGATGAGTAGTGTGTTTGCAAACGTGGTCGTCTGCGGACTTCTATTACTTAGTTAATTTAATTTGTCTCTGAAAATAGGTGAAGTCGGTGTTTCCTAGTCCACTACTTTACTATTCTGAGACGAAACACCGAAACAGCTTCATAGGCTATAGGCTGTTTTGTCCAGACATAATCTTGGTTAGATCAAATGAGGATCATGCAAATTAATCGGAATCGGTTTCATTTTGACATTTCAACAACATTCATTGCGTTATATATACGTGTTGAGCGGATTTTTTTTCGAACTTATGAAGCAATGGATCAGCAATATGCTTCAAAATGATCCAGATTCCGGTTGATAGCGTGTTACGCAATTAGGGTGCTGTCCAGTTAGTAATCGTAACGTATACCTAGCATTGTCAGCCAATAATGTTCCCACTGCTGGTCACTGTGAGGGCTATAATGTTCCCACTGCTGGCCACTGTGAGGGCTATAATGTTCCCACTGCTGGCCACTGTGAGGGCTATAATTTACCACGCGGGCCCAGTGCGGGTTGGAGATGTCACATGTCTTCGAATTTTTGGTTCTAGGACATGCCGCTTTCCTCACGATGTTTTTTTCTTTTTAAATCTTTATTTATTTAGAGGCTTTTACCTTACAAAGGTATGTCAGCCTCATCATACCCTAATCTAACTAATTATTACAAGTAACTAATTATTACAAGTACAAGAAAGTGATGCAGCAACCATTTCACAAATTAGTTTTGCTTCTCCCGAATCAGGTGCAGATAATGTTCCAATGAAAGCCCCAACGTCATACATATTAACCCCTAATTCCCGCAACACTATCTCCCTCTCTCTCCTGTTCTTTTCACATTCCACCAGCATATTTCCTCACGATGTTATCATTCACACCGTTTTGAGAGCAGTGGTGATGAAATTATTTACATAAAGTAAAGCGCCTGTCTGGGTTTGAACCCACGACATACAACTCGTAAGTAGGGACATTACCACTGGGCCACCACTGCTAACTGCGTATTATTATTGCGCCCCGCGGTTTCACCCGCTTAAATGTCGATCCCGTGGGAATATCGGGATAAAAAGTAGTCTATTATGTTAATCCAGGGTGTCAGCTACCTCCATACAAAATTTTATCAAAATTGTTCCAACCGTTTGACCGTGAAGAAGTAACAAACATATAAACACACACACACACACTCACAAACATTCTCCTTTATAATATTAGTGTGATTATGAGCTTGTGTTTTCATTGCAGGGCAAATGCCTCCCTTCCCTCTTTCCACTTTTCCCGGTCTACTGCGATTGTGGGCCAATCCTTTAAGAAGGAGTTCAGCTCATCCCACCATCTTTCTGGGTCTGCTCCGCGATCGTTTCCTGCCATTTGGGATCCAATTACCTACTAATATTAAAACTAAGAGTTTAGCTGTAAGTAGTAACTCACTATCATCTTGGGAATAACATCGGTTTCGGTATCCAAACTTAAACTAACTGGATTAGCTAAGTAGAACATCATGTAATTTAGAGAGTAGTTAGGAACACTTAAGAGATTGCAGGCTCTATTAGATTGTGATGGCTAAGTTTTAATCGTGTTTGCTTTCGAGGAATGCGAGATTTTTAGATCAGAATCCGCACTTTGGGACGGTTCCGTCCCTCTTTCCTTGTTAATCCATCCAAAGGTTGTCTTTAAAAGATCGCTCTTCGCAATAAGACCGCCTTTTGTGTCATCCTCTTTAAAAATTTCTACATTTTTTAACTGTAACTAGCTGCGCCCCGCGTTTTCACGTCATTCGGGCACAAATCCAAATTCAGGGCAGCTACTGCGAAATTCCTAATGGCAAAACCCAAAAACTCTTTGCCCGACCGGAGAATCACCTCACCGAACCCAGCACCTCATGCTCAGCAGTAGCTCTTGACTAGACCAATGAAGCAATCATGGAGGAATAATGTAAACAATAGGCTATTTGACTGGTTTCTGATAAAAATCTCAGATTATTTAATGGTGTCTAACGAGCCCACAAAAACCTATTACTTCAAATTGCATAATGTATTTCTTTTAAAAAATAGTAAATAAAAATGTACTGTTTAAATAAGCCACCAAAACGCTATCTTTAACAATATGGCATCGTGACGTCACGATTCACGTAAACAAACGTTGAAACGGTCGAGATACTAGACAAAAGTATCTGTTCTGTCAACGATAGACAGAAATTTACTAAATCATGACGTCATCTTAAGTTCAGCCAATCCAGACCGTTTTCGATTACGTGGCGCCAGATTTAAAAAGATGAAGTTTTTTCGGGATTTTTTTTATAAATAATACATTGTTTTGTAGTAAAATTAATGCAAATCGATTTTAAAAGCGATAATCTATACGAGTGTCAATAATTATGACCTTATTTTTTACATTGTCAAATAGCCTATTAGTGGTCGGTACCCATAGTGCGCAAGTCCGTTTTTGTTTACCGTTTCTGCTACAAATCCCGTCATCGTCTTCATCTGCCTAGCCTTTTCCCGTCTATATTGGGGTCGGCTTTCAGTCTAACCGGATGCAGCTGAATACCAGTATTTTACATGGAGCGACTGCCTATCTGACCTCCACAACCCGGTTACTGGGTAATATGATACCCCTTGGTAAGACGTGTGTTAGGTTAAACGAGGGACATACGTTAAGATTGCGTCATTCCCGTATGCCTTTCTTTTTGGTGCGCCGGACTCTTACCGGCTAAACTACCGCGGTGTTTAAGGACCAGGCCCGGGTCAACGGTGTCTCGGAAAGCACGCTAAGCCGTAGGTCCATGCTGTCATTCGTAGATCTTTGACAGTCGTTACGGATAGTCAGAAGCCCGAAAGTCTGACAAGTCTCTCAAGACCCAGTAACTGGGTTGTGGAGGTCAAATAGGCAGTCGCTCCATGTAAAATACTGGTATTCAGCTGCATCCGGTTAGACTGGAAGCCGACCCCAACATAGTTGGGAAAAGGCTAGGCAGATGATAAATAAACCCTTTAATGTTTTCACATTATAACTTGTCTTAAAAAAGTCAGTGACAATAAGGTTGGTGCTGAGTTGCTCCTGTCAGAGGTAAAATAACTGCAAAAGGACTTTAAGTACTATAGTCCGACTTTTAATTAGCTGCAGTAAAATGACACTTCTTAATAACTCATTTCGGATTGAGTTTAGAGATATGCATGTCAAATAAGTTTCGTTTGTTACACTATTCTGTACTAGAAAAACAAGATTTGGTTGATAGCCGCGAATAAACAAAAAGTCGCCAATTTCAGTCATTTGAGTAACACATAAGGTGTCATGTTACTGCAGCTAATTAAAAGTCCGACTATAATGTAATTTTACTTTTTTTTTTCTATTTTAAGAAAGTACAGAAAGAAGTTACTACTTCTGCCTTTACATGACAAGTTAGTCGTAATCTTTCAGTTTCTTGACTTCTAATTCCACTGTAGTCATCAGTCGTTCTGCCAGCTGCCTATTTCCAAAGGAACCGTGTTTTTATTTTCGTAACCTAAAGGATTGACCATAGCGGTATAGCGTTAGCGATTTGCGAAACTGTCAACAGTGTCTTGTACTACTACTATCTACTAAGCTGGAGATTCGTGACATAATTAATTACACTGATTTAGCTTTGGGTTATTGTGTTTAAGGGCTGATTTTCCGAACGTGAGATGATTTTATCCGAAGAACAGTTTTGAATTTTTGACAGTTCTTCCATACAAAATCTGTCAGATGTCAATTTTATTCCACGAATAAAAATTATCTATCAATAAAAAAATCGGCCCTAAATCATGTTAGCTTAACCCTTCCATAATTGAGCGTGTTAGGTTTATAGTAAAATTTGGATTGTATATCTTCTTCATGTGTCAAAATGAAAATCCAAGATGGCGGCTGCGATAATTTTCACATTTTTCCTCATGGGTATCGTTTTCATGGTGTTCGAGGGTGCTGAAGCCAACAGTGAGGATAAAACGAAAATCCAAGATGGAACTTTATGAGAGCTTCTGAAAACATACTAGATGGCTTTGTATTAAAAAACCATATTAAATTCTCATTTTCACTCTCTATCTGTCTCTTTCTATTATAATATACGAGTATGTGTGCGAGTGTCGCGTAAGGAACTTCATTCCACCCTGACTGGAGCCCCCGGCTGCCCACGATTTGTTATTTCATCGTCAAATGTTTCATGATTTGGTAGTCCTTTGTTCACTTTAAAATGTATTACTACACTAACATCCCAAAGCCCAAGAGCCAAAGAGAAGTGTTGGCCCAGTGGTAACAGTCCCGACTTACGAGTTGTAGGATGTGGGTTCGAACCCAGGCAGGCGCTTTACTTTCTGTAAATAATTTCATCACCACTGATTTAAAAACGGTGAAGGAAAACATCGTGAGGAAACAGGCATGTCTTAGAACAAATAAATCAAAGACATCATTATAACCACTCCCTTTCACCGAGAGGAGGCCTGAGTCCCAGCAGTGGGAACATTATAGGCTTCTGCTGCGTCTACAAACATTTGATAATATGTTTTCCGTCACCTCCATCGTGGTCACCTCACACATCAGATCCAGTTGAAAACCAGCGTCAGGCACTAGTTGTCTGGCATTTTTGCTGAACTGGGCCTTTTTAGCGCAGCCGTGAGGCACACTTTCCTGCTTATTTCTTACATCGGATTTTGCACTTTTTATTTTTATCTTTAGTATTTTTATTTTTATCTGATGTACGACTATTATCTGACTATCTGGTGTACTGTGTCTTTTAGTCTGTGCTAAATAAATGTATTTTCTTTCTTTCTTTAGTCGGCTAAAATATTTCTTCTCGCTACCCGCTATGGCACCCACTCTGCTCTGACCTTCCCAGTAAAATAATTTCGTATTAGGCCAGGCTGTGGCCACAGGCTAGTTACTGCTGACATGTTTGATGAATGGCGCCGGAACGTGCTTCAATGTCTCGGGTACGACCCCCGGCTAATGAAACCACGGATATTACGGATACGGAGTGCTCGGATCTCCAGATGAAGATTGAGGTAGTTCTGCGATGATTTGAATGAGAGAGAAAAATGTGGAGGGAAGGAAGTGTGATTAGGTTATCATTTGTTTATTTTTGTAAAATTGTGACGTAAAGAAAATAGGTAGGTAGGTAGGTACCTATGAACTAAGGGAAAACAAACGAATAGTGCCTTTGCCGTGTCGCCAAACCCCGTGTCCTAACCGAAAGCGACCGTCCAAACGATCGCTTTCGGTTAGGATACGGACTTTTTTTTTTTCAGGATGGGTAATCATCAAATGACCCCTCCAGCTCTGGGTGGAGCGGAAGGGAGTATCAGACTCTTACCGACTAAAATCCACCCGGGTTCCTTCCTTAGCCCTTTATGTTCCGGGCCAGTGGTAACCCTTTCGGACAATCCCGCTGACAAGACAATCCCAAAGTCAAAGTCAAAGTCAAATCATTTATTTCAAATAGGCACATTAAAGGCACTTTTGAACGTCAAAAAAAAACTAAATAGAAATGATTCTAGTCGCCCATTCCAAAAGGTAGTTTTCGTATGGAGAAGAATGGGCAAGAAACTCCACCGTTACTCTTTTAAAAATGTTTTACAAGGTCTTGTATACATAATAAAAATTACCAGACAATCCCGCTGACCTAGGATATGGCCTTAGGGTCAGCGCAGATAGAGCAGCTAGATGCTGGCACAGGTTTAATTGATTATGAACTAGGAACTTAAATAAATAGAGTTGAAATTAGCGTGTTTCTGTCATTAGGAAAAACTTTTCTTAATGTAGGTATATAAGTTTTCTGTATTCTATGTGGTTGCTCTACTTCCACTCAGAAATATTTTTTAAGGGTAACGTTATCCTTAATGCAGTTAGTAAGATGAGAACGTTTAATTTATTTTCCATAGGAAACCATTTAAACGTACAAACCTTTCATTCTTACCCAGATGCCACTCTTCCAACCCGGCTGGACCCCTCTCCACGTTGCCAGCTCATGCGCTCGGAAGCACTGCACTCGTCTGCTGCTAGCAGCTGGAGCCGACCCTAACATCACGGACCTGGAGGGAAGGACACCGCTGGATGTGGCCGGCTACGCGTACTACTATGAACAGGATGTCAATGATAAGCAGTGAGTATTTTAGATCTATGTGACCAAGGCACATGCACCACCAATCATTAAGTACTTATGTTTAGTGCTAAATATATTTAAAACATAATTATATCTCTCATCTTTAAACGATCAATAAAACAGAACGATACTTTAAATTCGTTTAGCACTAGGCGTATTTAATTATACATCTTCTTAGATGAGCAGTGGCCGCCACGTAACGTCCGTAATTTGCCGGCGAATGACGTATAGAGGTATGAGGAACAGTGTGTAAAGCTCACTCCTACTCTATAGAAAAGGGAGGATCCTCCGGCCAGACGGGTGTTGTGTCTGGCGGGCAACTGCCCGATGATTCAAGTCGGGCCATTATATATCTATGCTAGTTGCGCGGTAAACTCTGCTTACGAGATGCAGGATTTTGCGTGACGTCAGTATGACGCGTTGTTCTCATGTGGCGTTGTAGATACCGCTACAGACGTGTCTTTACAGTTGTTTATGAAAGAAAGTTAAAATTGGTATGTTTTCATAGAAAGCGTTTCTTGTACAGACGCCAGCACATCAAGTTACTACAATCTGTCAGATTTCTTTAATAGATTTTCGACTTTATTGCTAAAACATAAGGTTCAAGGTTGATTGGGAAAATCTGACAGTTTCGGGTAGGTTGACCTGCTGGCGTCTGTACACCGTAAAGTTAAACCCAGCTGCCTTCATTTTCATGTGATGTGCCGGCCACCGATCTTCTGGAAGACTTCTTAAAGTCGTAAGTATGATTGACTTATAGCTTAAATAAAAAAAATAAAAAAGCATTTTTAAGCTATAATATAGTATTGAAATTCTCTTTTAATTGTTTTGATTTGGTATAATGTCTAATTTTCTATTTATTGTATGATGTACAGTCACGAGCAAAAGTATGTATACACTTGGCTTTATTCAAAGGCGATTTTCTCCTTTATTTTTCAATGAAATTTTATATTAGTAGGAACATAGTATTGTCGAACCCATAGGTATATGTAAATTGTCGTATTTCAACGTTGCATTCGTTATTTTGTGAAAAATCGCAATTTAAAGTTGCCAAGTGTTGACATATTGGTGCTCGTGACTGTACTAGTACGCTACCAATTGATAGTGCCGTGCTTTCCTATAATTTAAATTCATGCGAGATCAATATTATGTCAACGACTCTGGGTCAATGCTGTGTTTAGAAAGAAAGAAAAGAAAGAAAGAAAAACGTTTATTTGGACACAGTTCGTGAAACAAAAAAAACAAAATTAACAAAATAAAAAAAAACTATGTTACAACAACAATAGTGTGTGCCTCACGGCTGCTTAGTTGGTAAGGCTTATTAAATAAATAAATAGCCAATGGAAACTAATTACCGTTTCCTGTGAAACACTTGCTATAGCAAAGGAGAGCAGGGGTGGCCCAGTCGTAACGGCCGCGACTTACGAGTTGTAGGTCGTAGGTTCAAACCCAGACCGGCACTTTACTTTGTGTAAATTATTTCATCACCACTGCTCTCAAAACGGTATTAAAGGAAAACATCTTGAGGAAACTGGCATGTCCTAGAATAAAAAAAATCGCAGACATGTGACATCTACCAACTCAACGAGAGGCCTGTATCCCAGCAGTGGGGACGTTATAGTCTGATTATGTATGTATGTATAGCAAAGGTTCTTAGATTTCTAACGCAAGTATTGCAATATTAGTGTTAAAAAAAGATTGGTTTGTTCCATTAGTAACTGGAGAGAATTTTCAAACCAAGGACTACACCCTAACTTTTCAGTCAAGGTCCATTCAAGACGCAACCTTCAGAGTAAATAATATTCTTCAACCCGTCCTACCTCCATTACAGCAGCTATCCAAACATCTAGCGAGAACCCACTCTATCTTATAATTATGTCCTAATTAGACATTCGCTTTGTAATTACAACATTATTCTAGCTTTAGTGGAATTTCTTAGGCTGGGGCCACACCGGCGGCTATCGTCATGAAGCATCGCATTCTGACACGATAACGGGGCTACCAGTGGAGCCAACTTATATGATACCGCTGGCTCCCAGCCATTATACAAAATCAAATTGTACTAAACAAAAAAAACCTGTTGAACTAGAAGTATTTTTAATGTTTGTTTTATTTTGATATCTAGTAAATAACGTAAAGTTTACCTTACATTCGAATTCTTATTCTTGTATCCAATTATACAAGGCAATACCAAAACCACACTAACCAAATTATGCAGATACTGCATCCAAATATAGATAAATGTAATATCTGGCAGCCCTGTCACCATCAATTATCGGCTATCGTAGCGAAAGAGCGCCGCTAACCCCATGGCGAAGCTACGCACTTGTACTTAGCTCCACTTTGTGCGAAAATGTAGGCAGGATCTTCCAATGCAAGTCTGGAACCTACAAGGCAACGCTACGCACGAAACAAATGCTGGAAAACAAATTAATCTTGGCAAATCTCTCGGTGCGCATCCTGCGTTGTAGTTGACGGTCGACTGAGGCGAATCCTGTGCGGAATGCAGGACGAGACTCGCCCGCACTGATTGTGTCAACAAACTTGTATGGACGGAGTTGTTCAAACTGGCGCGAATAATGAAATGAAATAATTTATTCTGGAATTTATTTCCGGAATCATTTTTACACGACATATAAAAATAATAATAATAATGTCGACATGTGGGATGTGGACTCAGCAATGATTGTGCCGATAGTCGTGACAGCCAATGGGTTCTTAGCCAAGAGTCTCGACCAACACCTAAGGAGGCTCTCGTTGGGCAGCTGGATCAAGGACTTGATTCAGAAAGCGGTACTTCTGGTTACGGCCCGCATTGTTAGGAGGTTCCTCTCTCTGGAGCCCTGACCTGTAGCTTGGACCCTGTTCCCGATACCGGTGGGCTACTATTTTTTATATTTTTAAATGTTTTTATATTTTTTATATTCTAATATTTAAAAATATAATTTATACGTTTTTAATTAAATAAAGGACTAATAAGCTGGATGGAGTTGACATTTCCCATCTGACTGAGTACAATATAGTCGCCGACACATGCAGTCCCGCGCAGTATTCGCCTCGGTGTGGTTTCATATAGATGAAAGGAAACATACAAATCTTCGGCCCGATATCGTCACGAAGTTCGCGTGACGATATCGATATACGCAGGTGTGCTCCCAGCATTATAGAATCCAGTTCAGTGTTAAACGTAGCGAAAAATATCCTATGAACATATAACATTCTAATTATACTAAGATATTATGGAAAGATGTACGGTGCCCAAGGGAAATTGGGGTTATATGAATTTTTGATTGTAACTTGGGATGTGGAATAAAAAAGCTAGGAAAAATTTAAAACAGCGGCTTTGTTTGGTGAAAGTAAATTCCCTTGTGTGTCAGCCTAAATGTCCTCATAACGGTAATTGATTTTTGGTGCAGAATACGTTGGAGTAATTTGGATAATGGAAATGTAATGACAATGGTAATGATGTGTGATAAAACAAGCATTTTAAGGGCATTTTAAAAAAACGCAAGAAATGCTTAAAAGTATTATGATCGACTGCTGTAAACAAAAACAGAAAAATATATGATATTCATATGGCTATAATATGCTAGTTAGATAGTGTGTTGAAAACATAATACAACTAATTTTATACGATAGAACAAAATCACGAAGATACCTCTAAAAGTTCTTTTTATCGATTAAAAACCATACAAATAAACATACAATAATTCTGATTGTTTTGTTATATATAACAATATTAACAAATATATTAACGAAATAGTGTTTTTTTTTGTCTATTCAATAGATTTTAAGTATATATTTTTTATATTAAATTATTTATTTAATATATATTTTATAAATAATAAAATATTACTTTATATTTTGCAATAAATGACCAGTGTTGTGTCATCGCGCTTCTCTTTCTTTTCTTTGCAGTCTGACAGTGACCGCGCTTTAGACGTTACTTGAAAGTTAATTATAGTTATACTTATTATAGTACGAGATTAGTCATTTTAAACCTCGGTCACGAGAGCAGCAGTAGCCGAGTGGTAACGGCCGCGACTTTCAAGTTGCAGGTCTTAGGTTCGAACCCTATAAAAAAATAATAATATACAGGGTTATTGGAGAAACCCCAACAACCTCTTAAGAGATCATTGTAACATCATTATGAACAACTTTTACTATGGGAACAAACCTGAAATCGCGAAAAATAAAGCAGCTGTTCCCTACATTTTGACAAGTTATACGAATATAAATGTAGGGAACAGCTGATTTTTTTTTCCCGATTTCAGGTTTGGTCCTGGTGTGGGCTGCCTCATCCTGTTTATTTTTTTTGGTGGGATATCATCAAATGACCCCTACCGCTTTGGAGCGGAAGGGAGTGTCAGACTCTTACTGACTTAAAACCTACCCGTGTTCCTTCAGTTGCCTGTGCCACGGTATCTCTTTCAAACAACCCGCGACCCTGGCGGGCATCGGCCCTAGCGGACCTCGTCAGTTAGTGCTGACATCTCCTTGAGGCGCGCGTGGAACACAATGCGCCGTCAACCCGGGCCTGGTCCTTACCGGACGGCGAGCTGCCCATTGCTCTCAGTCCGCAAGCCCGCGCCTACGGTGGGCTGCCTTACCCTTACCGTCGTGAGGCTTAGTATGTTTGTTCTCTTTCCAGCCTAGTAGAAGTAATAAAAATGCTGCTCAAAGCTGGTGGCAACTTCAACACGATGAAGAGTAATAAACTCAACAACATGGATACCCCCCTCCATACAGCGGTGGAGATCGAAAGTCTGGAGGCCATACAAGAGCTGCTGGATGCGGGAGCAGATGTGAGCTGCCTGAACAGAGCGGGACAGACGCCGCTGCATGTGTGTGTGAAGAAGAATTTGGAAGATCATTTGCAGGTGAGACTTGGAGATAAAAATAATCTTTTGGAATCCACCACTTGAATGTATGTCTTCTCAGATTATTAATGTAAACTTTATTCATGTTCAGAAAACACGGAAAAATTTAAAACAAAACCGGCCAGGTGCAAGTCGGACTTGCACACGACGGGTTCCGCAATAGGCAAAAAACACCGAAAAAAAACACGTTTCTTTTCTAATATTTGCTGAGTCGAACTTGATGGACCAAAATTGAAAAAAATTCTAAAACATTAATTTATCGTTCACTTAGTAAAAGGAATTCCGATAAAATACTGCAAAGTAAAATTCACGCAGGTAACACGATTTCATAAAAACCTTTGTTTAACCAACTTTGTGTAATTTTATTGCAGCTTTTTGCCAATTACGACTATATGAACGCGAACCCACTGCTGGCCATAGTAGATGTTAAGGACAAGGAAGGTCATTCAGTTCTGCAGGCTGCTGTGGAAGCGGCATGGGTTCCAGGAGTATGCATTGCTTTGGAAGCAGGAGCTGATGTTACATCTAAGGTAATATAGCAATATTTTACACATGCATATATCGTTCATCCTAAAAATTAGAAGGAAAACTTTAAACGTTACCGTATTTTTCACATTTTCTGTAACAAATTCCTGTTGTTTAACAAAACAAATTCAATTCAAATACATAGTTTATTTTCTCTTTACAAACAAAGGCTTCATATTAATTTAAACAAGCTTAAAAAATATGTGACACTAGTTTGTGAGCGTCTGCACTAGGAATACCTGTAGGTATAGCAGATTATGAGGGTCCCACCACGCGGTATGTAAATATAATTAGTAATTTAGTAAATGTGAAGGGATAATATAAAAAAAACAATGATAAAGTCACAGACTAAAAACAATGAAACAAAAAGAGAAATAGGTAAGTGGACAAAAAAGGTAGGTAAAGTATTATGTGTAGGGAAATTAGCGGGACGGACTATTTTGGATGAGTTATTAATTACCTACTTGCTTTATAATTTAGAACAATGTTTTAGTAATAATATTATTGGTTTGCAGGCTAACGACGGAGAGACTCCAATCCACTCGGCAGCTGCATTAGGAAACTTGGACGTCCTTAATGAAATCCTTAGTGTCGCCAAACAAAGAGATGCATTAGACTATCAAAATGAAGAAGGGGAAACTGCTCTATTCAAAGCAATTATACACGGTCATGTGAATTGTGTGAAACAAATCCTCAATGAAGGAGCTAATTTAAAAATAACTCTCCCAGGAGAAACAAATATATTGCACGTAGCAGCCGACTATGGACATCTGGAAGTTCTAAGAGTACTTCTAGAATTTAATGAAACAGTCACTGAAGCTTTAATCAACAGTTTAACAGCAGCAGACAGAAGAGGCTTCGGTCCATTACATTTTGCAGTCTACAACAACCACCCGGCTTGCGTGGAATTACTCCTATCGAAAAGGGCAGATATTAGACATAGGACAACTTGCAGTCCGCACAAATCTTCAACTCCATTACATTTAGCTGCCGTCAAGAATACCGTAGATATAGCAAAAATTATACTGAAATTCGACAAAACTACTGTTCATGAAGTGAATAGTATGGGATGGTTCCCACTACACTCAGCAAGCCACCATGGTAGTAGAGATGTTATAACTCTGCTGCTACGCGAAGGAGCAGATCTTTCAGGATACACAGATGGCCCAAAGAAATTTAGAAGAACAGCTATCGATATGATTATCAACAATCTATCTAAACCTACCGAGTTTATAGAAGATGTTTTTGATTCGTACATATCAAGTAATGGTCAGGATTTGCAGGATCACAACTGTGAAGTGACTGTAGATTATGGAATCTTGATGCCGACAGTCTGTGAGATGGAACAAATGAAAGTCATTGAAGCCCTCCTGAAGTCTGGAAATAGATATGGACAGAGAAGGTTACTCGTCCATCCGCTAGTGGAGAGTTTTCTGTTTTTAAAATGGAAGGCGCTGTTACCATTTTTCTACACCATCATAGGCTTATATGGAGTTTTCTTGTCATCATTAACTATCTTCATTGTGTCAGTATTCTTCTTTAGAGATACGAAAGAAACAACACCTGCATGGTTGAATCCTGCAATCTGGAGTTATGTAGTTTATGCCACGATAGCGTTGATACTTTTGCAGGTTAGTAATTAGTATACTACGTAACACCAACTCTTTCTATTCTTCTTTCTTTCTTTTCTTTTTTCTTCTTTCTTGACGAGATTAACTTCACATATGAACTAATTTTAACATTATTGTGCGCAATAATTAGTACTTTCAAACGATAAGGCTCAACATTCATTATTATATCATGTATTATTATCAAATTATTATATCCTATTTGTTGGTTATTTTCTCCATTTCACTTTTCTTCATCATTATCATATAAAGCAATCAAAAGCTGGACATGTGTTGCACTGCTAAGCCCTTTCCTTTTTAATTACAGGAACTCCTCTACATGAACGTAAGAAGCAGTAGATACTTCTTACAACTTGAGACCTGGGTGAAGTTCGGTTCCTTGGGCTTCGCAGTCATCCTACCATATACGGTGGTCATGGTGGACTTGAAGGATGACGAGTGGCCTCGACACGTGGCCACAGTGGCCTTGCTACTGTCCTGGCTGGAGATGATGTTCCTGCTGTCCAGGTTTCCGAACTGGGGATACTATGTGCTGATGTTTGGGAAAGTTGCGTCTAATGTTGTGAAGGTGAGTCTCAAGTTTTAAAAGAATTTTATTACTCATAAATGTTCATTACGTTTGTAAATACGCTTGTTGAAATCCAAAAGGAAACTGAAATGATCACTATAGGGTAGGAGAAGGACTTTTAAATATGATTATTTGGGACTCTCACGTAAATAGCTAGTTTAACAATGAAGGCTCCTAGAAACCAGCGCGACGCGACGGTGCGACGTGATTCTGATAGAGCAATTTTTTATTTTTTCTACTTGAGTCGCATCGCGCCTTCTGTCTTACTTCTCAAAAAACTTACTTCTCATCAAATTCCTATAAATGTTTATATTTTGTTTCAGATCCTCCTTACTTTTATGTTCCTGGTCATCGGTTTCTCTCTCAGCTTCATGATACAGTTCCACTCACAAATACCCTTCGACGGTCCCTGGGCTGCCCTCGTCAAGACAATAGTTATGATGACGTCAGAGTTTGATTACGTTGCCCTTTTCGATGAAGAGCATTCCAAAGAACTGGCTACCTCCCTCATCATCGTCAGGATCATCTTCCTCGTCTTCCTCATTTTAGCAGCTATAGTACTTATGAACTTACTAGTCGGTGTTGCAGTCAATGACATCAATGATTTAGAAATACTCGGTAACATTAGAAGATTAGTCAAACAAGTAGAATTCTTAGGAACTTTAGACACTTTAGTTTATAACAGAATTTTTAACGCAATATTACCAAAGAGAGTGAATACAAGCTTGAAAAATAAACGCAATGTCGTTAGCGTGATGTGTCTAAGACCTGGCAAACCTCGATGGAAGCACTCGAGGTCTCTTCCATCAAGGATTAAAGATGCCATTTTCACCAAAGCTCAGGCACAAAAGAAACAAATCGAAGATGAAATGGGTCTCCAAGCCTTCAAAACGAAGCTCAATGATATGCATGACGCAATAATGAGTATCAACAAAATGAAAGAAGAAAAAGAAGAGAAAAAGAAACCAGAATGTCAGGTAATGCCTGAAATAGAGTTACCTAAACCTAGAAAGAATAATAATTTCGATGAAGTGGCAAATACATTACATGAGTTAGATGATGCTGTTATAGAAATGAAGAATCAGAATCAAGAATATGTAGAGGAATCGAAATCAGCGTTGGAAACGTTGAATGTTAAAATAGACCAGGTATCTGTAGAACTTGAAATGATTAAGCAGTTTTTGAGCAGGTTAGAGAGTAAGCTGAGTAGATAATGATTGTGTATTGTTTTTAATAAAGTGCTAATAGCTTTAGTTGACTATCATTTGTTCCATTTGAACTGCGCGTTCAATATACCCTTCCATCAGGACATTGCTTGAGAGCTAATTTTTATTTAGGATAGACATGTTGTACCCGTATGTTAGTAAAAAAAAGCAGGGGCGGCTCAGCGGTATCGCTCCCATTTTACGGGTTGTAAAGTCGTGGGTTCGAACCCAAGCAGGCGCTTTACTTGTATTTTAATACCCTCAAAACGGTGAAAGAAAACATCTTGAAGAAACCGACAAATTCTATGACCAGAAATTCGAAGATATGTGACATCCACTAATCCGCACTGGGCCCACTCCCTTTCACAGAGAGGAGGCCTGTGTCCCAGCAGTGGGAACATTATAGGCTGATTATGCTATTCGAATACTAATTATAATATACATATAAGTACCAAGCATTCTACAAGATCTTTTTTGTCAAATCTGAAGATTCTGAAGTAATAGTGACGATATTACTACTTACAGTTTTCTTAGTAGAAGGTTGGATATGGCCTTATAGACAGACTAGCTTCTGCCCGCGACTTCGTCCGCGTGAAATTTCACCCTCCCCCATTCACCCTCTTAGGGGTGGAATTTCGAAAAACCCTTTCTTAGTGGATACCTATCTTCACAAAGAACATACCCTCCAAATTTCACGTCTCTAGGACCAGCGGTTTAGGCTGTGCGTTGATAAATCAGTCAGTCAGGACTTTGAATTTTGTATACATAGATGGAACGTGGTCTGAGGATATGGTACTGAAAAGTCTGCAAATTACGGCGATATAATTATGAACTGTTTGAGTTTCATTGGCACTAGTATAAGCAAAGGTTACACAGAAAGCTTACAACAAAAAGTAACACATTTTCAGTACAGTAACAGATTTCTACGTAACCTACATTGCTACCCCAATAATGCGTAATAACAAGCAATATCACGTTCCTTACAGAAGAAAGAAGAAATAAGTTCACATTAATAAGGACTTGCACAACACTAAATACTTACATAGCTATACGAATCAAAATGATTTACTCCAAGCCCAGTTGCTAAACAATCCAATATTTCTTGACTCCCGACATTCCTTGCAAACTCCGTTTTCTCCATATATTTTCTTATACGGGAGGGAAGGGTGGAAGGTCTACTTATAAAAGATATGAGGTGCGATGCTGGCAGAATAATGATACATGGTTTTGTTGGCAGAGGAAAAATATGGTTTATTTTGATTCTGAGCCCTGATTGGCTATTGTAGGTTTGTTGGTCTATTGAAAGGTTGTCTGTAGTTGGTTTTTATCTTGGACGTAATATATAGGTTACTTCTATATATTACGTCCATGGTTTTTACAGACTTCAAAAAAAAGGAGATTATCAATTCGACACGTAGTATGTAATATTATTGGAATTGCATTATATTCACATATGACAATCTACTAAGGCTTCCAAACAAATATCCAAAATTTCATAGACGTATGTATGTATGTATGTTTGTTTGTTTGTCCACGCATTTCTCAGCAACTATTAATCGGATCGTGACCATTTTTTTTACTGGCTTACATTTCCTTCAACTTAGGGAACAGTGCAAGTTTCATGAAAATCGATTCAGTAATTTTCAAGATATGGACTAATACCTGTAAGTGTGACGGCCTGACTTATTGATACGAGCTACGGGTGTAGTGTCCAAAGGAAAACATCTCAAAACCTTGGTCAAATTCTAGTGCAAAAACTAAAAATTACGAAATAAAAAGTAATTTAAAAAAATTAAACCGACTTCCTTTTATTTTATATCGTTACCTTTTATATTATTTATACCGAATTACTTTTTTTACCTTATCAAAATATCTGTATGGCAAACCATATTGAAAATCCATTGCATGCCGAGGAACGTAATGCAAGCATTTTGGTATTCAGCTGCATTCAGATAAACTGGAAGCCGACCCCAACATAGTTGGGGAAAGGCTAGGCAGATGATGATGTCGCTGTGGTGACATTGTGACTAGATTTAGACCGTTTTTAAATACAGAAATTGGCCTTTTACAAAATTCGTAGAGAGTAGATTGATATTCATGTGATTGGTATTAATCGTCATGGACTTTTTAAATAAAATTAATCACATCAAAACTACCACTTGACATTTGAAAATAAAGTGGGCGTGCTTGGCGTGACTAATTAATTATAATTAATTAATTTAATTAGGTACAAACGCCACATCAAGCTACTACAATCTGTCAAATTTCTTTAAAATTTAATTTTTTTTTTTAAATTAAAATTTTCAACTTGTCTGCGTGGTCGCGGACTTGTCTGTGTGACTTAAAGAATAGCACCACCCCATACTTCCCGTGGGCGTCGTAAAAGGCGACTAAGGGTCGTACCGGAGAATGGGCAGCAGCGTTCTCTATGCATTCCACCACCATACCATACTGCGATCGCCAACCCGCCTGCCAAGCGTGGCGATTATGGCAAACCCCCCCCCCCCCCCCCGAAAGAAGTGGAGGTGCTTGGGGGAGGCCTATGTCCAGCAGTAGACGTCTTTCGGTTGAAATGATGATGATGATTTTCAAGTTTATCGCTAAAACATAAGGTTCTTATTTGATTGGGAAAATTTGACAGTTTCGGGTAGCTAGATGTACTGGCGTCTGTACATTTGATTAGTGAGTGAAATGATTGACACTAATGGTTCCGTAATGAGCGCCGTAATGGAACTGTGATGTTTGCAATATTAAGGTGAGCCTCAATAAAGGTGAGGCGGAGGGTGCTAGATGCTACGGGAGATGGTTTATCGTGTAACTTGCCCATAGGTAATCCGGGCTTTATACAGGTGACTATAGCTGTCTAAATGAATTACTAAAATCGCAAGTTCCAAAGTTGAAACCTACTCTAGGATAATACCAAAGAAAGGACATTTGGGCAGGCCGCGTAAATTACTCAAACTGCCAGATCATGATTAAAACTAACTAAGAAGGAAAACAGAAAAAGAAATTACCCACATAGTCCTCACATTCACAATAATTAAATATAAAAAAAACTATGAAGTAAATATTCTTGTCATTGTATATATAAAATTCATCAATGTTAATTTGTATATAAAAATCTGGACATAATCATCGGACCATGCAGGTGTCTGAAATGGTCTTTTGAGGAAAGTACCACACAGATTGAGTGAACCTGTCCAGTCAGTGCACGCATTTGTCAATAGCCGTGCAGCTCAACTGAGAACTTGAGGAGCTTAACGATTCGACGAACAATACCAAAGACAGGACATATGGGTAGGCCGCATAAACTACTCAAACTGCCAGACCATGATTAAAACGGAAATAATGTGGGTCATTGTTTCCGTTTTCATCACATCATAGACCTCACTATTTATATGGTGTACATAATAGAGAGTATTCTATTCTATTCTCACATTCAAAAAAAATCTCCTGTTTCTTAGTACCTACATTTTGACGAGATAAGCGAGCATAAAATGTAGGGTACACCCACACACACACTGTAGGGTGTACTGATTTTTTTTTCGCGATTTCGGCTTGGGTCCCATAGTAAAAGTTGTTTATAATGATGAGTACAATGACCCGTTAGGAGGATTTGTGTTTCCTTGTATATCGTGTCTCTTTATGACATTGAAAATTCTATCAATCCACATAGTTCACATTCCCTCGAACTAAGTATTTCAATAACCGAATAAAAACCTTTTCCCATACACATAAATACCATTTTCGAACTACCGTGTGGCCGATGAGTGAATGTGATACCTGTCAGTTTCGTTCAAACGACTACGTGTTTTGCGAATTTGATCTTTATTAGCTACTAGCTGCGCCCCGCGGTTTTACCCGCGTAAATGTCGATCCCGTGGGAATATCGGCCTATATGTTAATCCAGGGTGTCAGCTTCCTCCATACAAAATTTCATCAAAATTGGTCCAGCCGTTTGAGCGTGAAGAAGTAACAAACATATAAACACACCCCCACACACACACACTCACAAACTTTCGCCTTTATAATATTAGTGTGACTGGAATTGTCGCACTGACAGCTGTCAGGAGCAAATTCTCTCAACGGCCTGCAACGACTGTATTAAAAAGTGACTTTCCTATAATACGGAAAGAAAGAAAGATGTACTTTCATTAGACTATTCGCAAAGATCTCATAAAAGTTATCTCAGGCAGTATGGAGCTCCTTATTGCCCGAGATACCTTTTAATAGATCTTCGTAATGAGCTATTCGTTCTGATTTACCGGCAAATATACGGGATATTATTGCCTACTGGCTGTTTAGTTATCTCTTATTGTTTGTCGTACTAAATTATGATTGGTTTTTTTATGCATTACTAGCTGACCGGGCGAACTTCGTGCCGCCTCAGAATCAATAAGAACGAATGTATGAGAAAATTAATTACTTTCATAATTTCTTTTTTCTTAATTTCATCCCATGTTTTAATAGTTATTCTAAAATCGGTCCAGCCGTTCTTGAGTTATAAATGGTGTAAGTAACCCGATTTTGTTTTATTTATACAGATGTAAATAAATATAATAGTAACTAGCTTTTACCCGCGCCTTAGCCCGCGTGAATGTCGTAAAATATCCAGGGGATATAACGTAGGTCCCACACAGCACACAATGTCTAAAGAATATCTAGTAAATATCTTTTAAATATTCATACAAACATCTAGGAGACCTCTGCTGATATTTACAAGTACTATAGTAGATATCTAGAAGATGACTCTATGTCCGCCTCCTAAATGTCTTCTAGACATTTTAAATGCACATCTACTACACATCTACTAGACATGTCTTCTAGATGTCTACTAGTAAACTTTAGAAGATATCTTCTAGATTATCTACAAAATATCTAGTAGTGTAAGGGATGTCGTCGCCGGAGGATTTATTACACAACGTACAGAGTATAATTGTATATATATAGGATGAATCCACACAACCTTTTCCCAGAAGGGACGAAGGAGGGGGAAAGGTGTCCTCTAAACCAAAAAGGACACTAGGTCTAGAGTTAGGCTAACTAAGTAGCGATGTCCCGTGTGACTATTCCAAGGTAGGACGTAATCCACGGATGCACCACTAGTTCAGTTTTCTCAAATAAAATAAAATATACTAGCGGAGGTCATTAACCATCGGAGAATCTCGACACCGCGATTCAGAAACGTGACGTTTTGCGTCAGCGCCATCTAGCGTAGAGTTGCGACATGTTGTAGTGTCTCTCATAAGTAATAGGTGGCGTTAGTAGATTAAAAAATAAGGTTTGCTACAGTAGGAATTTAGCAAAATATCCTCTAGACATCTTCTAGATGATTCGAGAGTGTAGTATAGACATCTTCTAGATTATCTGCTATATGTCTAATAGAAAGTATGCTGAATATTTTCTAGACGTTTTCTAAATGATTCAAGATATCTACTAGACGTTATGCAATATCTTCTCTAAGAGATGATCAGCTGTAGATGTCTTCTAGATATTATGTAATATCTTAACTAAGAGATGATTTCAAGACCAGTTGTAGATATCTACTAAACGTTCCATTATGATCTTAGATATCTTAGATTTCAGTAGACTAATATTGGATATCTACTAGATATTATGTGCTGTGTGGGGTACTACCGGGATTAAAAGTATCTTTGTGTCCGTTCAGCCGTTTTCGCGCCAATCCGGACCATACATCCAGACAAACGGACAAAAATTGATAAAGAAAACTAAGTCTTAAAAATAAAGTTTTAGGGTTAACAAAAAAAAAACAACCGACTTCCATAAAAAAAACACTACAAAGTGAAAAATAACCTTAATCTCGGAAGTCGGTGTCGTTGGTTCCGTATTTTCGTTTTTTGACACCGACTTCCAAAATTAAAGATATTTTTCAGTTTGCAGTCTTTTTTGGAAGTCGGTTGTTTTTTTTCATTTTGTAAAAAACGGTGAAGAAAAACACCTTGAGGAAACCGGCATGTCCTAGAACCAAAAAATCGACGATATGACATGTGACATCTGCCAACCCGCACTGGGCCCGCGTGGTGGATTACGACTCACTCCCTCTCACAGAGAGGAGGCCCGTGTCCCAGCAGTGGGAACAATATAGGCTGATTATGATTGTTGCCTCCACATTGTATATAGCTCAGTGACAGACGGACTGACAGACAGACGGTGACGTAGGCTTAGTTAGTTGGGTTCCGTTGGTACCCTTTTTGTACGAAACACAAACAAAGCTAAAGTAAAAAAACCGCTGTACACAAAACGTGGTGTAATTCGGTTTTAATAAACGAGTGTGCGTTTAATTCGTATTCGTAATTCGGAGCGATACAAATACAAACGATACAAATACGCTCTCTGTATTAATACAAGTATTACAATTATTTATGTTACTACCTAAAAGCAAATTAATTTTGGTTCGGGTGTTTTTGTATGGTGCAAGTTACAAGTTTATCACCCGGTTTTTGAAATGCTGATCAAACCCAAAAAACTGACCAATTGCGAGTCGGACTCGCACACGAAGGGTTCTGTATCACAAGGCAAAAACAAAAAAAAACACGTTTGTTGTATGGGGCCCCCCTTAAATATTTATTTTGTTTTGTTTTTAGTATTTGTTGTTATAGCGGCAACAGAAATACATAATTTGTGAAAATTTCAACTGTATAGCTATACAGCCTGGTGACAGACAGACAGCGAAGTCTTAGTAATAGGGTCCCGTTTTTACCTTTTGGGTACGGAACCCTAAAAACTAACATGTAAACTGCAGTAATGGTTGAATCTAGAAAACAAAATAGAGTTGGTGTTACCAGTATCAGCAATAATCAATGAAATCACTTGACATTTGTGATCTGACATTCAATAGGTTTCCAGTGTTCTATGACCCAGTAACTGGGTTGTAAAGGTCAGGCAGTAGCTCCATGTAAAATACTAGTATTCAGCTGCATCCGGTTAGACTGGAAGCTGACCCGACTGAAAAGGCTAGGCAGATAAATAGGTTTGCAGTGCATCATGCCTCAGTTTATAAAGTACTATTGACGTGCTATAAATGCTCGCGGTCATTGGCCAACCATAAGTTCCTAGAAAAGTAGCAATCGTTGTTATTAACAGGCGTAATCCACTTCTGGGGGGAAGTGAGCTGGTTAGAATAACCACAGACGACCGCCATGGGGCACGCACAATGTACTACTCCCCCGCGACTTAATCCGCATGTTTTTCGTATCAAAATATCATATCAGGGGCAGTCCTAAATAACTCGAGCCGTTTGTTTGCAAGTCTGTCGTTTATAGTGAACAGAGAGCAATCAGTTTGTATTTAATAAAAATAATAATAATCGTTTATTTCTTAATTCAAAATTACAATATGGAGGTATCGTTGGTCCCAAACTAGGCAAGATATTTGTTCCATAAGAAAGTGCTTAAGGAATAAATCTAACTTAAGAGATATATTAATGATTCTAATGACGATAGTTCTGTAAATACTTAACTATTGTATTCGTGAATTATATTTTTATCAAGATACAACCAGACCCTTTTAGGGTACGATGGGACTGACATACGCATTGCGATTATAAATGTCCCTAAATAAACAAAGAATAAAAAAAAAAACCTGACCCTGACCTGAAAATTGCAAAAAACGTAAGAAAAAAATATTTTCGCGGGCTACAGCTGCGCATTCACCTTAAAACCCATACAAAAAATAAAAAATGTCGTAAACCGCTTCATCTTACGCCTCACAACCGCAACAGCACCGGATTTTAATCAAACCCATACGAATTTACAAATGGCTGCCATTTCGCTTACGGTTTCACTATATTTTTTACAACTTTCGGATCGATTCGCGATTATATACTTCTTAAAAGGGACTGGTCATAAAATTAGGGTTGAAATGGAGGAATGCTTTTTCGTGCGGTTGGTGAAAGGGGGTCCAAAAGGTTTAGGATCAGACTGTTGAAAGAAACTGCTAATGTGAAATCTATTTTTTTTCCTTTATAAACCTACCTGTTAGGAACCTGTTATCCTACTATGGCTTACGTGCTTTCCGAGCCACGGGGGTATTCTTCTGAAGTTGGCGGTGTGATACCCCCGTACATATATTCCTATGTATGTTTTTTACCCCGTATGTTACTAAGAAATTCCTAATGGGAAAACCCATTAGCCCTTTGTCTAGGAATCCAACCAAGGATCCACTTACGAGGACACGCTTAGCCGTCGTGGTTGCGACCACGAGACCAACGCGCAAAGGGGCAACGTAGGATGTGCTTGTGCACGGAGAGGTATCCCAAGTTATCTGTGCAGTTCATTTGCTTGCCCGTCACGCATTCGTGTGTAGCGTGGGCGCGGGTCGCTTAGTGGACGATCCTGCCTACATCTTCATACAAAGCGAAGATAAGTTCACTTACTTAGCTTTGTAGCTCAACCGTGGGCTGCTGTGGAGCAGCAGAACACACACACACAAACCCACCCCCACAATACAAATTATTCCATGCAACCACAAGCGCTACAATACATAATATTTGCACCAACGACAACTCCATTTTATGTCCTGGAAAATCAGTGTCCATTCCAAGGTTGCCTGGAAGAGATCGCAGATTACGATAAGGCCGCCCATTGTATATTTTGTAGTGTTTGATGTATTTTTCTCATGTTATGTATTTTTGTGGTGTACAATAAAGTATATCATCATCTTCCTGCCCTTATCCCATGTTACTTGGGGGGTCGTCGGCGCAACACGTTTTCTTCTTACATTCTCTCCTGTCAACCGTCGCGCTATCATTCACTCCCTTCTCTTTCATATCATTATTATTATGAGCCTGTTATGTCCCACTGCAGGGCAAAGGCCTCCCTTCCGTCTTTCCACTTTTTCCTGTCTCTTGCTTCATCTGGCCAATCCTTCAGATAGGCGTCCAATTCGTCACGCCATCTCTTTCTGGGCCTACCGCGTCGCCGATTCCTGTTATTCGGTATCCAGTCAGACGCTACTTTTGCGCAATTCTGTTGCGACATTCGGCATGTGGCCGCATGTCGCCTGTTCATAAGCGCTAAAATAAGCAGCAAGTTAATGTACTATTAATAAATTCGCTTAATTAAAGGATGATATATATCGCAATAAGGATACATTGTATTAACGGGTAATCTATTAACTCTGTCAATAAGATTATACGGCTTAACATTGAATGCTTAATTGAGCAATGCCGTTTATATTTAATTATGTAGGTACGTCCATTGTCCTGTTCCGTAATTAATTAGTGTAAGTTATCTCTGAGTTTCGTTATGAAATCAGGTGTAGGAAATTCATGGCACTAAAATATATTTTTTTTAAAGTGAAAACTTCTTTAGCCGCGTAGGGCATTTTTTGAAATGGGAAAAACCATTGAACTCGCGCCACTGTTACCGTAAGCGACACCGCGCGTGTTCAGTTTATAAGACGATTCAAAAATTACCCGCTTCGGATGTGTTCGGCTGTCCTCGGGATGTAGGTACTCGGTTTTAATGATCTATCCGATGAAGAGAAGAAATATTTCCATACTTCAGTTTAAAATGTCAAGCATGACGATTTATTTTTCTCTACTTTTGACACATTTCTTCTCAAAAAGTGTCAAATAGTCTACATCACATTGGACCTCGACAAGAATCCATTTTGATTTTAAAATTTGCTCCCCGTTACTATGGAAAGAATAAATGTCTTCATAAAAACGGTGTCGCCCCGTGCTCGGGCAGAGGAGATGTCGATTTGGATATAAAGAACTTTATCTATTCTTCTTCTATAGAATAGAGATAGAATTGGTCATGCTACGCGAGCTCAGTTTAATAAAGTAAAGGCAGGTACACGACAGAATATGATCATGTAAATTATTCAACAGCGAAGACATTGTATATTCTCATTCACATCAACGTAGGTACATAGAAAAGCCATCACGTATTTCTACACTTTCCTGCAATGACAAGTAACCCGGTCAGTGATGTAGGCCAGGGTAATGGTAAATTTATTAGATGCATGGTCGCAACGATGCAGGCAGTTGGAACGGTAAGCAGTCTTCCGGGGCCCATGAAACATTCACTGTTTCAACTGACCTCGGGCTGACAAAGTTAGGTACATTTTTACCAATTCTTTACACCAGAAATATTCTTTTACTTATACAGTAGGTATCAAATTTTTGTCCGTAAAATATTTAAGGATAAGAGTTTAAATTGGCTCTCAGCAGCAGCATAAGTTGAAGGATAAAATATTTTTTTCGATAAAAAAAAAATCTGGTACAACTTTAATTTGTTGACTTTAATGTGTGAACAAATCATCAGTGTCCAGTATGTGTTGTTAGTACAACGCCCCCCTGACAATGTCATTCCAGCGTTAAACGATTTCTGTAGCACTGTATGTCTGGAAGTTCACATTGTAAAATAGAATCTTTCCTGAGTACTTACCTATTTAAAGAATGTGTGTAACTTCATGTATGCCAGCACATCAAGCTACACGAAACTGTCAAATTTTCCTAATCAATTTTGAACCTTATACTTAAGCGATAAAGTTGGAAATCTATTAAATAAATTTGACGGATTGTAGTAGCTTATTGATGTGCTAGCGTCTGTACAAGAGTTAACTTGAGACCTGAGCGGCCCCTCCTGACCCCCGCGCTGTTACCTACCGCTTTCGCCATTGACAATGTCAACGTCATAATGAAATTAAATGATTTTTTTTTTTTTTGTAATTAGGTTTGTACAAACACTTTTACACGTCAATCATGTTTTTTTTTTAAACTAGATGAAGTCGGTTAGGTTCGGTGTAGGTTATCTATACATAATATATTTTTTTTTGTTAGTTAGTTTTAGTATGTAAGGGATAATCTCCGGAACTCCCCGTCGGATTTAAAAAAAAACATTTGCATTTGATAGCCTAATTCTTGAGGAAGGCTATATAGCATTACGCTAAGACCCTAAGGTGCTGAGGAAAAAGAAAAAAAGTCAGAAAGAACGCTAAGCGAAAATTACTAGCACGGCAGGCGATGCGTTCCTACTAGGTGGCTCGGGGAACAATAAATTTCACGCAACCGAAGTTGCGGACTGCTAGTACCTAATACAGGTATTTTATCGGAGCATCAATCTATATTACCTGTTAGTAGGGCAAACTAGGGAGCAGCCGCTGACGCTGAGCCCGACCGACGGAACTGACGACCGATACCAGTTCCGTTAGTAGGGGCCCGACCTGCTCCCGATACCGGGGGGAAACGATATCCGTGTAATAGCTATAATATTAGCTTAGCTTAGTATGCTTATTTTTATGTGTTGCCCACTTAAAAAGCAAAATTGATCCAGAGGAATTTCACCTGTTTTTCTTTGTTTTACACACAAATATTGAGGTATGAGGAACAGGGTGTAAAGTACATCCTCCACAGAAAAGGGATGATCCTCCAATTAGACGGGTGTAGTGTCTGGCGGGTTACTGCCCGACGATTTAAGTCTGGATGTTGTGTATTGTTGCACGGTAAATTTCGCTTGCGCGATGCAGGATTTTTGCGTGACGTAAAATTTTGAAGACATTTGTGACAACATCCATCAACCCGCACTGGGCCCGCGTGTTGGGTTATGTACCACTCCCTCTCACCGAGAGAAGGCCTGTATGCCAGCAGTAACATTAAAGGCTGATTATGCTGAAGCTTTAATAGGCTATTTGACAATGTAAAAAATAAGGTCATAATTATTGACACTCGTATAGATTATTGCTTTTAAAATCGATTTGCATTAATTTTACTACAAAACAATGTATTATTTATTTACAATAAATTGAATAAATTACTAAACCTATATCCAAAAACTCGATCAAGCTGTATTAAAGAAATTAAAAAATACTTAAAAACCCTAGACTATCATAAAACTGAGAATCTTTTGACCGTTCTAAAATAAAACTAAATTTGATCAACCCCACACAAACATAGCTGTTCCTCGCCTCCTTGAAAAACAACTCTCGTTGCACTCACTCCACAAAAGTCACCTTCACTCACACACTGCACATCTGAATTACTCACATTCGTCTCCTACTTGTCTAACACTTCACACAAGTTGAACACTCACTCACACACCATCTCACAACTCGATTCAACAACTTCTGCAGAATTATAGGTAGGTATTTTATAATTGTTATTAGTTTATTACTTCATCTTTTATTTGTGTTATGCATATTGTTTAACACTTGCTTGATTTCTGCTTTTGTTATGCATATTTTTAAATTCGACTCTTACACGGTACCTCTATAAAAGCTAATTCTAGCCGTGGAAGGGGCCTGGTGACCTGTAACACAGGTTTTTCCAAAAAACCTATATCAGGCACCAGTCTCTCACAAAGGTGGAATACAGCTGAGACATTTTATTTGTACCTTTAACTTTAAGTCAGCTTTGTGAAGAGAGAATAAAATGAAGTTATTATTATTATTATTTATAAAAAAAAACCCGAAAAAACTTCATCTTTTTAAATCTGGCGCCACGTTATCGAAAACGGTCTGGATTGGCTGAACTTAAGATGACGTCATGACTTAGTAAATTTCTGTCTATCGTTGACAGAACAGATGACTTTTGTCTAGTATCTCGACCGTTTCAACGTTTGTTTACGTGAATCGTGACGTCACGATGCCATATTGTTAAAGATAGCGTTTTGGCGGCTTATTTAAACAGTACATTTTTATTTACTATTTTTTAAAAGAAATACTTTATGCAATTTGAAGTAATAGGTTTTTGTGGGCTCCTTAGACACCATTAAATAATCTGAGATGTTTATCAGAAACCAGTCAAATAGCCTATTGCATGGAAATTATTATCGAAAAACAGGTAAAGCAATTTCTAAGTCGACTGTACAGTAATAATTTAGTAGTGAAGTTCACACAAGACGTTGTTTAGTATTCAGGAATCATATTATATCTAAGAAAAGAAAATAATCACATAACAAAGGAGTTTAATCCTTACTTACATATTCAGTTCCAAGTCTGTTCGCTTCAATATCAAAAAGACCACAACAGAATTCACTCTTTGTGGCCGTTTGAACACGCCTGAACGGAGCTCAAACATTTTCGGCGCTAGTGACATGTAATTCGTCGACGAATTCGACGCCGAAACGTGCTGCGGTCGGGTCTTTGAGTTTAATGTATTGATACAGTGAAAGGCGAAATTACTGTCCAATCCAAGTTGGACTGGTTTAAGAATATTAGGGATTTTCGTCGATTCAATTTAGTAGTGATTTAGCTATTTTTGATAGTCCCAAAAATACTATCACCGTTAGTATTGAAATTTCAGTCTTCAAGCCACTGCAGGGTAATCTCGCGTATCTAGAAGGGTTGCTCACAGCGTAACTCATCATCATCTGCCTAGCCTTTTCCGCAATGTTGGGGTCGGTTTCCAGTTTAACCAGATGCAGCTGAATACCAGTATTTTACATGAAGCGACTGCCTATCGGACCTCCACAACCCAGTTACTGGGTAATACGATACCCCTTGGTAAGAGTGGTTGTCAGATTTTCAGGCTTCTGACGACTCGTAACGACTGTCAAAGATCCACGAATGACAGACAGGGACCAACGGCTTAACGTGTTTTCCGTGGCATAGAGGGGTCTTGGTATCTATGTAAAGATGGTCACTCATCCACCCCGTGCGGCTGTTATTAGGCACATCCCTGGGAAAAAAAATCATGTGATCGAATGTTATGTTTCATAATTATAATAACCTTCTTTAAAGTGTACTATAGGTACATCTTTGCCTAACCCTTCGAGTACCTATTACTTGGCGTGATGTTGTGTGATCAAATCCTAGACCAGTCCAAAACAAACATAAATACAGACTTATCGCCAACGTCATCACATATGATATATTATCCAGTCCGGAATGACCGAAACCTATAAATCGACGCATTGTCTTAAATAATAGCGCGATATTAACTGCTTATCATCCAAATGTATTGTGGACTGTGAGTTGTAATATTGGAAGGTATTAGGTGAGGAAATGCTACTTGGTTGATGGCGTTGGGTCTCAAGTCAGATTTCGAAGTCTAAACAGACTTTTTAATTTGTTTTTTAAACAACAAAATATTTGACACCCCCGTTCTAAACTGGCCTGGCTGTTCGAATGGAAAATGCGCTAATCTATAACCAGCCTGCACTATATAAGGTTGACTTTAGCGGACAACCTTTAGACTACTAATAGCCTAAATTCGATTCCGTTTGGGTCGGCTACTTGACAACAAAACATCATTACCAACACAGTAAGTACACAAATAAATACAACCACATAACATGATAAAGCTCCAAGATGATACTTCAACAAGCCGCCATAAACTTAGGGTCTGAATGGAGGTCCTCGTAAAAGTGCTATCGGCAACCCTTCGGCAGGAAGACGAGACATTCAGAGCATTATCGCGTCACAGGATGGAATGGCACCGGGGTTCTTTTGTTGGGTTTGCAGCTTAGGTATACAGCATCCGAAGTGTTGCCGATAGCACTGTTGTCGGGTCCGTATCAGAAGGGTGTGGTCATATTTAAAGGTGCGCTATATACATAGTAAAAACAAATAAGTAAGCCAACTCGAGCCCCGAGCGAGCGATAATAGCCTAAACACGTAGGGCTGTCACTTATAGTTTACTAGCTGGCCCGGCGAACTACGTACCGCTCCGCCAGCCGCTCTGTTCCCGCTTTTTAATGAAATCTGTGATATCTTCTAAGATATTCATTTTAATGATATGCCGTAAAGGGCAATTATGATCTCCATGAAATGCACAACGTATTTAATTGGATAAGGAATAATAGGTACTGTATTGTTTAAAATAGCTTGGTAATTATCCCATTTTTTTAATATGTAAAAGATAAAAATTGTTACTGTGGGTTATCCTTAACCTATACCATTGCGGACTTTTTTATGGATAAAAATATCCATAAAAAAAGTCCGCAGACCTCAGACCAGCGGTGCTATTCTGTAAAAATTTCACCGTGAAAACTTAGGTGAAGTGAGCGTGGAGTGAGCTGTCAATAGTGTCAATTTGTAGCAAAAACAAACTCACTTCACATAAGTTTTCACGGTGAGATTTTAACAGAATCGACCGGCTGATATCGTGATCAAAATATGATTCGCGACTGTAAATATTTATTTACCGATTTATAGTCATTAGAATCATTAATAAATTTCTAAGTTAGATTTGTTGCAGCACATTTCCATAAGAGATTTTTTCGTATGGAAAAAAATTATCTTAGAAAGATGTATCAATGATTCTAATGATTATATTCTGTAAAGACATACCTGTTATAATCGCGAATCATATGATCAAGATACAACCTGACACTGACTTGAAAATTGCAAAAAAACGTAAGAAAAATTGAATTTCGCTTGCTTACAACCTTAACTTGAAATAATATTAATTTTAAACATATATTTGAATGAATAGACTCATAAGTAATTTCTCAGTGGCGGCCAAGAGTCTGGATTTGTTGTTGATAGATGGCAATAAGTTCCCTCTATTATATGAGACTTGTGAGGGTGTTGACAATGCCGATTCAAGCAGTAGCTGCCGAGGCGTCTCCTTGCTCTATGGCAGGGTTACTCAAAGTGGGGTCCACGGACCCCTTACGGGTCCGTAACATGAGTGCCAGGGGTCCGCAGCAGCTCAGTAAAGTTTTGGTGTTCTTTGAGTCAAGCTTACCCAATTCTGGTCAAACGAGCTATGTCCGTTCTGATACCATTTGCAACTACATATCTTTGTGAGGCAGGATTCTCGGTCAATAAAAACAAAAAATCGCAATCGATTGAACGTTAAAGATTACATGCGCCTTGCCTTGTCGAAGACAAGTCCACAATTTAACGTGCTTATTGAGGCCAATCAAGAGCATCCTTCTCACTAATTTAGTTTTGTTTTACCTAATTAAGTATTAGTGCCTAAGTGTAAGTAAACTACCAATGAAAGTCTTTTGTGCAATAAAACTACTTAATCAAAGGCATAAAATCTTTCCTTCACCGTTTTGAGAGCAGTGGTGATGATATAATTTACACAAAGTAAAGCGCCTGTCTGGGTTCGAACCTACGACCTACAACTCGTAAGTCGCGGCCGTCACCACTTGGCCACCACTGCTCTCAAAACGGTGAAGGAAAACATCGTGAGGAAACCGGCATGTCCTAGAACCAAAAATTCGAAGACATGTGACATCTACCAACCCGCACTGGGCCCGCGTGGTGGATTACGGCCCACTCCCTCTCACAGAGAGGAGGCCCGTGTCCCAGCAGTGGGAACATTATAGGCTGATTATGTATAAAATGTTTGTTTTTTTTTTCCTAAAATATTCTTTGACAGGGGTTCGTAGAGGTTTTTGAATTTGGTTAGTGGTTTGTGACTGCAAAAAGTTTAAGAAATCCTGCTCTATGGCATTACATGATTCAGGTAAGTATTGTAGATATCCCATAACCCTTAGGGTCAGTTCACACCGAGACGCGACGCGACGCGCCGATTTCAAGATAGAAATACAATTACAGACCTTATCTACTACCCAAAAAGGTACACAATTCAGTGAGCTACGCCGCGCGGCGGCGGCGCCGCGCTGCGTAGCTCGACGTAGTAGGTAGACACTGAATTGTGTACCTTTTAGTGTAGTAGATAAGGTCTGTAATTGTATTTCTATCTTGAAAACGGCGCGTCGCGTCGCGTCTCGGTGTGAACTGACCCTAAGTGTCCTCTGTAAGAGGGGGCCTGCAAGGAATTTAAAAAATAGGTATTTGAAGAAACTATTGCCGTCGCCATACCTCAAGTCTGCCCCCGTAGTGTCTGATAGGGACAGCTGCAGCTCAGACCGAAATTATCACAAAAATTTTGACGAGATCGACGTTTCTTATTCCCCTTTTTTCTTCTCGAAAACTGAGCCGATTCAATTATTTTTTACATTTACATTTTAAGAAAGAGTATGTTTAGGTTCCTATCAACTTTTTTATGTTAAAAACTTTTCTAATTTGTCTGGTAGTCACGGCGGTAAAAATAGGGCATTTTTTGTAATTTTTAAAGGGTCATATTTTCTTTATTAATTAGTTGCTGAAAAAAATAAAATGACAGGCACGTGTTTAGAGCAGACATTAATTTTATGAATGATAAAATGTTTGCTCCAGAGGCATTATTCAGGAAGAAAAAAGAGGACTGCGTTTGTATGGAGAATCGCACGCCCTGGGGGCCTAAAAAGGCCACTTTGGAGAATCATAAAAGCATAACATTATGAATTATAATATGGCGAAGACAGTCCGTGTTTTTCTTTTTTTCGCTGCACTACGTAGGTACAATCAAAGAGATTGGGATTGGATTTGGACTGGATTGATTGGTATTTTAGCACAGACAAAAAAAAAATACTGAAAAATGCTTCACCAATGGGATTTGATACGATTAACATAGCGGTTAACTGTCCAGTATGTTATCCTTTTATGATTCTGCCAAAGTGGCCTTTTTAGGCCCCCTGAAGGCCAATTCTACTAATTTAAAACGTTCAAAATCTAGTCGCAGTCTCATCTCAGCGACAAACAAATGTCAAAAAATGAAAATTTTTTGACATTTGTTTGTTTGTGTTTGTTTTTTTGGCATTTGTTTGACAAAAATGTAGGGAAATTAAAGGTATTTTTGACAGATTGAGACTGATATCAGACTGTGAACTTTCTTAAAATTACGAGAATTGCCCCTCTGTTCTCTTAACATGAGATATGGCGTGTTTCTCATTGTTGTCAAGTTTGACACTCGTAAGGGTGTCACTTCTGTCGATCACATAATACCTACTTACTATACGTTTTATGTGTTATTGACTTCCCATATTTTATATCCATAAATTTCGTCAATATTCCATCTTCATCGGAAGCGCAAATATAACACTCACTCTCTTCCCGATCTCGTTAAATTTTACGACTAACAGGAATAAGTTCCTATCATAATATTCGATTGTACGAGTAGTTGGTCCCTTTTTATTACTGTTCGAGCGCTGTTATAAGTATTTCCCTCACGGACGGGTGAATATCGCCAAATCGTCACCCAATCGATGAACAGCGATACGTCTCGCGTTTTTCTCGATCGGTGAGGCAGAGGTGTACAGGGTCATCATCTGCATAGCCTTTTCCCAACTTTGTTGGGGTCGGCTTCCAGTCTAACCGGATGCAGCTGAATACCAGTATTTTACATGGAGCGACTGCCTATCTGACCTACACAACCTAGTTACTGGGTAATACGATAGCCTTTGGTAAGACTGGTTGTCAGACTTTCGGGCTTCTGACTACCCTTAACGACTGTCAAAGAACCACGAATGACCGCCGGGACCAACGGCTTAACGTGCTTTTCGAGGCACGGAGGGGTCTCGGTATGTAAAGATGGTCACCCATCCACAGACCAACCGCGGCAAACGTAGCTTAACCTGATCGATCGACCTGTGCGGCTGTTATTATTTAGCCACGGGCCCCTATACAGGGTGTCCCGTAATTAATGGATAATCTCTTAAGGGGTCGTTATACTTATCATTATGAACAACTATTACTATGGGACCAGACCTGAAATCGCGAAAAAAGAATCAGCTGTTTCCTACATTTTAACAGATTTTTAACAGATATATTTGTCTGTATTTTTTTCGCGATTTCATGTCTGAAAAAAGAATTGCAAAAGTTTACCGGAAAATTGTCAAAACCGGCCAAATCTGGACGTCCTTTTTTCTATGGGATATTTGATTGGAATATTGAGATTTGGACAGGGCAACGTTCGTAGGGTCAGCTAGTATAAGATAAAAATAAAACACAAACTCTTCTATGATCGTATTTATTATTTACTACTATTCATGTTCAGTGCACACATGTAAACAAACAATCATAAATTATAGAGGCTGAAACGGTGTTGTTATGATAGAACGAAATAATAATAATAATAAGTGTTTATATCTCACCACAAGCCAAAAATATACAAATAATATTTTACACACAAGAAATAGCTAACGATTTTTGGTTGTGGATCGCTGGTGCCTGTGGTAAGAAAGAAAAGAAGAGAATTTGCTCTCGAAAAACATAACCCTCCTTCTGGCGCAGTCGGGTAATAAAAAACAAAAGCGCGGGCTACCCTGGCGCTTGGTAAATAAAGCTTAGCTAGTGTGAGTTTTTTCACCCACGTTCGATTGCGAACGCGTTAGAATTTTATAAGGGAAAAAGTTACAGCGCCGCCTGGTGGTCACCAGGAGAAACCTAATTTCCCATACAAAATTCTAACGCGCTGGCAATCTCGAAAAACTCACACTAAGGCCTCAGGTCTTTTATTTACGGCTCTCTTGCAATTCTTGTTGAACAAGTTGACTTTTATTTACGGCTCTCTTGCAATTCTTGTTGAACAAGTTGACTTTTTATTTACGGCTCTCTTGCAATTCTTGTTGAACAAGTTGACTTTTTATTTACGGCTCTCTTGCAATTCTTGTTGAACAAGTTGACTTTTTGACTGTTTCAGTTAATTAATAATGTGATAACTTTTGAGTGTATGCCAGATTTACGTACTTACGTCAAGTTTTGTATCTTTCTTTAGTGCATTTCTATGTCAGATCTTGGATTTTTTCTTTCTTTCTTTAGTTCTTACAAAAGATGGTGTTCTCTACAGTCACAGCACGTAAAGTCACAGAAATTAATCACACTTAATATTACAAAGGCGTAAGTTCGTGAGTGTGTTTGTATGTTTGTTACTTCCTCACGCACAAACGGCTGAACGGATTTGGATAAAATTTGGCACACATATAGTTTATAACCAGGATTAACACATAGGATCGAACTAGTCCGGACACTAGTGCGGGTGAAACCGCGGGGCGCTGCTAGTTGTTAAGTAAATTGACTGCCAACTATTGATGTATACAGGGTTATTGGTAAAACATTAACAACCTCTTAAGAGGTCATTGTACTCATTATTATGAACAACTTTTACTATGAGACCAAACCTGAAATCGCGAAAACAAAATCAGTTGTTCCATACATTTATGTTCGTATAACTCGTCAAAATGTAGGGAACAGCTGATCTTTTTTCGCGACTTCAGGTTTGGTCAGGTTGGAGCAGAAACATCCAAACTACAAATTAAACAAGTCAATAATTAATTGATGCAATTCTATCATGAACACTGTTTCAGACACATGTCGGTAAACCTAAACAACCATAAAATAACAATAATTGAATCGTATATGAAAACAGGCATGGCATTGCGTTTAATGGAAGACACAAATTTAAACTATATTTTTAACAATATTAGTAAAATTATTATACAAGGTGTATTTAAATTATTTTAAATATTTGAAAAATATTTTTTGAAGAATTTAGTTTTTTAATTATTATTCTGTCAAGCCTCTTGTTAAATGTAATTATGTCGTAATGTAAGAGATAATAATTAACAGGAATAAGTAGCTTTAATAAAAACTACTTATTTAGTCTTTTTAAAATTTTTACACCTTGTATTTACAAAAATACAATAATTAGGTTCAAATAATCTGATAGAATACAAAACAACCAAACTTGAACATAATTATACTTAATTTGATATTGATGAAGAATTTTTTTCAATATAAATCAGCGTATATTTTAACTATAAGACATCATTCAGCAATTTTTATAATTATTTCATGTCGGAATTAGGATTATAAAAAAAATATTATACAAAATATGTTTTATTGAAACAGAAAAAGTTAATCAACTGAAAATATTATTGAATCAATTTTATAATACTGTGGCGACGAAACGATAGATATTATAATACAGGGTCGAATTATATTAACTAGGGAAACTTCATAGAAGTGATGAATATCGATGTCTAAACACGATCAAATAAAATAAAACAGAGTTTCCTTAATATTCGAGTTGATCAACCATTAAGCAACTACACTACCACTGATTGCAGATACAAAAAAAAACTTTTATTTTATCATGATAAGGTATCGATACCCATCACAAATCAAATCAAATCAAATCACTTTTATTTGTTAACACAGGTAAAGAGATACAGATCTTGAGTTTGTTGAACAGAACGCTGTGTTATGCCAGGAGGCGTACAAATATGGTGTGCATCTAGCTCAATATTACAAATTTAAAACAAAGTAAAAAGATGTTTGAAAATCATGTATAATTAAAATTTCAAAATAAATTAACAATTATATAATATTATTAAAAATAAAAAATAAATTGAGTGATGTCAGATTATATCACGTCTGCGAGGTTTCGCTAACTAATTAATTTGACCCTGTATATTTATTTTATGTATACATAAACAAAAGCAATCCCTAATTCAAACATGAAATAAAATACTTTTAGCCGAAATCACGTTCAAACTTGTGAATTTATCTAACTACCTAATATATATCACAAAACACAGACGAGATTCGTAAGCGATTAAACACCATAATTATTTACATTAATTTACTTCACTGTTATTTTATTATTTACTTAGGATTTAACCTTAGGTACATTAAGTTAAAACTTAATTATTTGACACTCATTTAAAATATTAATTTTACATAATTTTTAAATATTTGAAAATGACATTTCTACCTAGTGTTTTCCACCATTTTGTCGATAACTTGTAGTTTCCCCAAAAATAGTGGGCGCAATTTAAATTGCAGTTAAGTAGAAAGTTTAAACACTAATAATAAGATATAAATAAGTATAAAAGTATGATACTTCTACTTCTTAAGGGAAACTTAGCCCAGGTTCGCACAGGCGTATTTTTATCGCGGCGATTTATTTTCGCGCACTGCATTTTCAACACTCGGTACTGAGCCGAGCAGTGAGAATCCAACAGAGTGCACTCCAGCGCGTCAAGAAAACACACTGTTGAATTTTCAACCCTCGGCGATAAGCAGAGCGTTGAAAATCAAGTGCTCCAAAAAATGCGAACCCGGGTTTATGTGGCATCAAAATTCGTTTCGTTGTTCGTGCGCCATTTTCAAATATTTCGCAACTTATTTTAATCGTTACAATTTGAACTGCACGTGGACGTTGCCTTTATCGTTCGTTATTTAACTTTATGATTGTTACCCCGAGTCCTAATATAAAGCGATCGTCACGTTCATTATGTCACTTTTTGTTCGGAAATCCGTTTGCGCCCTCTATCGTCGCGACCACGCGTTCCGTTTCACCGAACAAAAGTGACATATGAAGGCGCTTTCTATTAGGACGCGGTCATAATATCGTAATCAATTACATTAGAATATTTTAGAATTATTTTCTACCATTTATCGTTTATTTTTAAAGTTCCACTACATGTCAAAAGATCATCAAGTTTCATCGTAATTATTCACAATGACTCTAAATCAAAAATATGGAACTTTTAATTTTATATTACATTACACATTAAACTTGTAATAGGTACTTATTTATTTAAATATTTCGAACTTGCTATTGGTAAAAACGTGTGCTTTAAACGATTTTATTGTGTGCCTGACATATTTTTATTTTATTTTATTTTAATACTGTAATCTGTCAAAAGAATTTTCAAACCATGTGCACTGTGCTGTGAATCAGTTTCTCTATTATTCGATACGGTGATATTAATTATTATTAAAATATAAATATTATTATGATTATGAATCGGTTATATTTCAAATTATGTTCTCTGTCAATAAATAATTATCTCAAATTCCAATATAATTAAACCATGTGGTAAAAAAAAAATACAGCGTGTTTTTTATTTGTATATAATTTTTGTCAACGGAATTACTCGTTCACAAATTGCCACATATTATGACCACCAGCAGATCAGATCAAAATGAGTAGTCATTTTTCATTATATTTTTCTTTCTAACCGTGTTTTGTTAATCCTCTCCGGTTTGATTTATTTAGACATTTTGCGGGTTTCAAGTAATTTATTAGACACTTTTAGATACTTAAATGCAGTGACAGGTGTGAGAATTTACGGTAAAAATGTGTGTCTGTGTGTGAGTTAGTGATCATTTGTATGTTTGTGTGTGTGCATTATATGTTAGGTGTTTGTATGTGTATATTGAATTTATTCTTCAATTTATATGGACAGCAAGTATAATTTGAATTAAAACCGACATTTATAGTTTTTAAAACGTTTTATATTCTGAAATATAGATTAATTATTATATCTTCGTCTGCTAAAATTTGGCTTACCGCTATATATAGTGATATATTCTCTATATACAATACTCCCCTAAAAGGCATAGGATAATAAATACACAGTGGTCCGTTAATTATTATCTAAAAGCCCTACTTTTATGGGGTTTTTCAAAAATAAATACACTGATCAAAAAATGTTCAAGAAGCACGGGCGATTTTTTACGGCGCGACTGGATTTTCAAGTCCAACAGTATTGTTCAACAGATTTTTGACGCACTGGGATGCGCGTCAAAAACACTATTGGACTTTCATCTCACGGGTGTTAAGCAGAGCGTTCAAAATCAAGTGCGCAAATAAAATTGCACGTGGGTACGAGGGCTTATAAAAATGGCTCGTTAGTCGTTAACATCACGAGATTTATAATCATGTTTTTGTAATTCAATAAACAAATATAAGTTTGTATATTTATAATTAGCGTAATACTCTTTTTGATCAGCGTTAATAGGCCCGCCTAGAATGAAATTATTTTAGGAAAGGAATAAAAAACTTCGCGGGGTATTTTTTTTCTAATTTGCTTGACATCGAAGAATATTATAAATAGTGCCTCGTATTTGAGGTCTCGAATTTGATTTCCAGGTTGTGCAAAAGTGCATTAAGATTTTTATTTTTGTATCATTCCTGAAATGGTTTTCTTGTCCCCACTGAAAAATGTAATCGATTTACATTTATTTTCAATGAGTTGCATTTTCCTTTCCTTCCGTAGAACACATTTTGTCCTTAAATAATATAATATTCATAAATTCCTATAATTTAATTATAATTACATACACGAAAAACGAAACAAAACACATTAATAACATAAAATAGGTAGTTTCACGAAAATCAGAAATAAGGTTCTATTTTTTAAATAATCCTTTCCTTGTTACTTAGTCCAAGTACACCACAAATAGTTGTCTATGATCACTCTATACACAGCTTGATTATTTACTAAATAGCACATGATATCCTGGCATCGACCATTTTTTTTTCTTTTCCTGAAAACTAAATATTATAAAGGAAAACCCACGCTTGTGACCTTGCACAGTGAGCGGAGTTAAATGAACGAGGGTCAAAATATTTCGAAATAAATTTAGGTTACCTGCGTAAAACATCAAGTTCGTTAGCAATGGTGCTTACTGAGAAAAACAGCCGTGACATACATACATCGACGTCCTGTAAGGTTCTGTACTGATAGGGATTTTAGCTACTCAGAACCTTTAAAAAGGAAAAGCAGTGGTCAGACACTTATAAAAGTAACAATAATTATTTGATGTCACAATCAAACTTATTAACTTACAACACAAATAGAAATAGGGAGTCAAAATATCCATAAAAATTTACAACTTTTTGTAAGCAAACAATGTATGCGTAAAAAAAACCACCACGTATGGAGGCACGTGACGATCGTTCTCCATTTTTTTTGGTGTTGTTTTATTTCGTGGTTATTAAACTCTTATCATCTGCCCAGCCTTTTCCCAACTATGGTGGGGTTGGCTTCCAGTCTAACCGGATGCAGCAGAATACCAGTATTTTACATGGAGCGACTGCCTATCTGACCTCCACAACCCAGTAACTGGGTAATACGATACGACTTGGTAAGACTGGTTGTCAGACTTTCGGGCTTCTGACTACCCGTAAAGACTGTCAAAGATCCACGAATGACAGCCGGGAAAAACGGCTTAATGCGCTTTCCGAGGAACGGAGGGGTCTCGGTATGTAAAGATGGTCACCCATTCACAGACCAACCGCGGCAAGCGTAGCTTAACCTGATCGATCGACCTGTACGGCTGTTATTATTTAGCCACGGGCCCCTCTGGTTATTTAACTCTTATGTGCCCCCAAATAAATCAGAATAAGGGCAGGAGAATGATGACTAATGATAATTAACTCCCTTGTGTCTTTTCTTGATATTACACAGGTATAAAAATTTCAAAATAATCGACACTCGGTTCAGTATTCAGCTTCCATTCCACAATTACATAATCTTATTCATCTGAAAAAACTCTTAAAACAATATAATTAAGAATATACTTAAGTACATAATATATAATTATTTATTAAATACATATTTGTCATAAAGCAGGTACGAATTAACAATTACCTTAAATTATAAGTACTAAAATTAATTCGATTTATTGATTCGACTAGATACAGACTAGGTTATCATTTGACTAGATATTTATAATTATGCTAGGTTGATATTGACGCCCACGCCAGCCACGAACTCGTCTCTTATAAGTGGTAGAAGGGCTGCGTGCCTGGAACAAGAAAATACACATTAATAAAAATAATAATCATAAAAATAAATCCAAAATTGGGACAACCTGTATATAGGATGACAGGAGCATTGCCATGGATTTAGTAAGTACATACATGATTCTGAACATTTCTTTGTTAGAATGTTTCATTGGTTATTAAAAATTAAAAAAAAAAATGCTGTTCCATACATTTTGACCGCGTATTGCACTTTTTTATGAAAGAGCAGATTTTTTTAAAGAGAACTGACAAAACATTTCTACGCTATAATTTTTTTAGAATCATGGGCTAAATTGAATCATGGTTTCAGTTTGCTCGTCCCTACCACCCTGTATAAAATAGTTGGATCAGTATGAATGATATAAAAATATTTTTTTTTCATCATCTGCCACGCCACGCTATCTCGCAAAAATCAGAGAATGACGCACACTTCGAGTGACTACCGAGATGACATCCTATAGAGAAGTATGGAAGAAAAGAACATGTTCCGCCAACCCCAAATAAATTGGGATAAAGGCTCCTTCAAAAAACAGGCGCGACACGCGATAAAATCGCGCGCGACACAAAGGCACCGCAAGTCGCACAACGAGCAGTGCTTTTGTGTCGCGCGCGATTATGTCGCTTGTCGCGCCTGTTTGTAGGAGCCTTAATGCGGGTTGCAGACCAAGAGCTAAGCTAAGTTAGTCTAGCTTAGCTCGCATAGCTGATGTAGTTAGTAGTGTTTAAGTCCGTTCCAGTCTACAGATTCCTTGGCCACTGTATTATACTCAACCACAGGATGGAACACGTGTCAGAGAGGCACGTGTATAGAGATTATACTGCTGCTTCTAATAAAGTGTTGGATTGAATCTATCGGAGTTTGTCTTTTATGTTTTCTGTCGGTCGGGAGTTAGAAATTGCTTCTGATTTTAAAAGAAGACCCCAAATAAACGAGTATTAAGGGGCTTACAGGGCCTTAACACAAAAAATGCAAGTTTTAGAAACAATAAAAGTTTATGATCGACTACAGTAAACAAAATCAGAAAATTATATGATATTCTTCAGGATATATGCTAGTTAGATAGTGCGTTGAAAGCATAATACAACTAATTTGATACGATAGAAATAAATCATGAAGATACCTCTAACAACTTTCTTTTTACAATAAAAACCATACAAATACATACAATCATTCTGATACATACAATCATTCTGATTTTTTGTCAGATTATTCTACAAGCAACGTACTAAAATACTAGTGTTTTAATTTTTATGTCCAAACGAAAAATTTTTTGTAATTAAATAATTGCTTCATATTTTGCAATAAATTACTAGCGTTGTGTCATCGCGCTTCTCTTTCTTTTCTATGCAGTCCGACAGTCACCCCGCTTTAGGGCATGCATGTAGGTTTGCCCTTAACGGGGTATATTCGTAATGATATGAAAATCTTCCATAGCAACGCGTCATGTTCGTGAACGGGCACCGTCGGTTGAGACTGGTTATCTACCTATCTCTTAACTGCCAGGGCTTATGTTTAATCTTATGTTTTGAATTGTTTCTTCATTTCATTTTTTTACATTGTTCTCACAAAAATAATGTACCCAGGATTTTGTAATATCTTGATTTAAAACTTGGAGTTTCTGACTTTAGATCTACGTTTTGGAATTGGCAACTAGCTTCAACTTCCTGACTAACTGACCGACTATTTGACAATTCAAAAGTGCCTGTAAATGATTTAATTAAAATGAGTTTGAGTTCAAGTAAAACTAACGTTTTTACAGAATACTAAGCACATGATAAACAAAAAGGTTGTTGAAAAAAAAATCTGCTGCCTCATCATACAATGGAGTATTTATGTATTTAAACCTTTTTATTTGTGCTGTTGCTGGCTGGTAATAATATGAAAGCTGTTTTTATGTTATGCCAAATATAAAGACCGTATTTCAATCAGCAATCAGCAATCTCAACGGAGACTAGCCTTCGGCGCGGGAGATATTATAGTGCACAAGTGTGCGCAGATACAGATGCACTCCCTCTTCCCTCACTCTCATAGTCCGATGGGACGGCAATCCGACACGACCGAAGAGAGAGCAGGCGCAAGACCAACGGCTTAACGTGCCTTCCGAGGCACAGGGGTATCACACCGCTAACTTCAAGCCGAAGATGCCTCACTGCGATACCTCGCGGTCGCTGTTAGCTCGCTACCTCGATGTCATCTCCATATAAAACAAATTCATGCGAATAGACACTGACGCACCTCTCGAGGTACCGCAGTGAAGCACCTTCGGCATGTAATAATTACCCTTACACTCGAAGTGGCGTTTTACCAAGATATAAAAATTTATGTTTGCGTATTAAGTACGACAAATGCAGGGAACAGCTGATTAAAAAAACTGGCCATGTGCGAGTCGGACTCGCACACGAAGGGTTCCCAAAACGCGCTTGTTGTATGAGAGACCCCCTTAAATATACATTTTATTCTGTTTAGTATTTGTTGTTATAGCGGCAACAGAAATACATCATCTGTGAAAATTTCAACTGTCTAGCTATCGCGGTTCTTGAGATACAGACTGGTGACAGACAGACGGACGGACAGACAGCGAAGTCTTAGGAATAGGATCCCGTTTTTACCCTTTGGGTACGGAACCCTAAAAAACAGAGTTGCTCTGAGAGTAAAAGTTGTTAATTTTCATGAGTACTTCTCGTTTATGGCTGATTCCTATAATTTATGGACCGTTACTGGTTAAAATAAGGACTCTTGTATTTTAACCAATATTGAAGCAGACCTCATAGCTTCACTTAGTAGACCCATATGGATAAAAGCTATCACAGGTAAAACTAGCTTACGAATCTATTTATAGGCCCAGTTTGGACATAAACATGCTACTATTGGTAAGCAAATCGATTCGTTGTTCAAAATCAAATGCCATTTATTCAAATTAGGCTGAGAATCAGCGCTTTTCAAACGTCAAAATACAAACGTCAAACGTCTCAAGACGCCCGCCGTTCACCACTTCCTAGTGCTTTCGCTTGGAAGAAGAAGTGGCGCAACAAACTCCCCAGCAGCACAGCTGTCTGTTCAGTTTTTGTTGATAGGAACCGAGCATTACTAGAGTAAAGGAGAGAGAGAGTAAAAAAAGAGAAGAGAGCAAGAGTTTAGTTATTAAGTTTTATTTACTAACAAAAATGGTACTATATTATTATGTATACTTAGGTTAAGGTATGTATCTATTTATGGGTCTTTGTTACCTGAAAATAAATGGATTATTATTATTATTTATTATTACCTTTCTGCCCATATTTATTTCCGTTTTAGTGTCCGTCCTTCTTTCAAGTAGAATATAGAATTTAAACATTCGATCAGGGGGCCTAAAAAGGCCACTTGGGCAGAATTATAAAAGGATAACATTATGAATCATAATGGATAGTTAACTGTTAAGTAATCGTATCAAATCCATTGGTGAAGGATATTTCAGTTATTTTTTTTATCTGTGCTAAAATACCATTCAATCCGATCCAAATCCAATCCCAATCTCTTTGATTATACCTACGTAGTGCAGCGAAAAAAAGAAAAACACGGACTGTCTTCGCCATATTGTGATTCAGAATGTTATCCTTTTATGATTCTGCCAAAATGGCCTTTTTAGGCCAGGGATTTGCTTTTCACACCTCAGTTCCTGCTGTCCTGCGGCCGGTCAATCAAAATCGTGAAATTGTCCAATTGGTTGACAAATCCGACTTCGGTTCGTTGGTCAAACATAGCTGTTAGAGCAACGAATCTCTGTGTGGACAAAAGCTCCAGCGAGAGTAGATTTTCGTCACAAAGTAGTTAATAAAGCGTAAATAAGTTGCGTCGTGAATGGACGGCCATTGAAATTCTAGTGACATTCTGGTTACTCATTAGTGATTTCAGTTCATATAATCCTATTGATTGCTATTTCCTAAAATAGTCGTTCAGGATTATATGAACTTAGATGGTTGCATTGATGATATTAATGATTACAATTCTGTAAAGTTATGAGCAGTGGTGGCCCAGTGGTAACTGCCGCGACTTACGAGTTGTAGGACGTAGGTTCGAACCTAGACAGGCGCTTTACTTCGGTAAATTATTTTCATCACCACTGCTCATAAAACGGTGTAGGAAAACGTCGTGAGGAAACTGGCAAGTCCTAGAACCAAAAATTCGAAGACATGTGACATCCACCAACCCGCACTTGGCCCGCGTGGTGGATTACAGCCCACTCCCCCCCACACAGAGGAGGCCTGTGTCCCAGCAGTGGGAACATTATAGGCTGATTGTGATTGTGAAAGTCATATATATATATTACGGTCGCGAATCATATTTTGTTGAACAAACAACCTGACACTGACCTGCAAATTGCAAAAAAACCCCAGGGGAATTTTAAACCAAAATTATTCCAAGAATATCAAACTTATAACACCCCGTCGTTTTTGCGTCGGGGGTTAAAAATAGGTGTAAAATAGAAACATTGTTTATAATTTGACTGGGACAGGATTCAACCTATGAACGGTATGTCACGTACTGCCAGCGTTCAGGCTGGTTGATCATACTCGTTGAGCCGTGAGCCGCATGGTAGGGCACGTATGCAATGTTTGTTGACAACTCTGTCATGTGGTAGGGCTGTCAAGCGTGTATCTCCCACTCACGATCAAGTTCACCGTCAAGTTTGCAGCGGACTTGAAGCCGCGTCCAGTAAACATGAACGTGTATGGCTATGGGTATGCATGATAAGTAGCCATACACCGTCAAGTTTACAGGACGCGGCTTCAAGTCCACTGCAAACTTGACAAGTGAACTTAATCGTGATAAGGGTCTTACAGGACTTAAACGCAAAAAAAGTAGGTATATGATCGACTACAGTAAACAAAATCAGAAAATATTCTTCAGGATACATGCTAGGTTGATAGTGTGTTGAAAACATAATACAACTAATTTGATACGATAGAAAAAAATCATGAAGATACCTCTAAAAACTTTCTTTTTACAATAAAAACCATATACTAATACAATCCTTCTGATTTTTTGTCAGATTATTCTACAAGCAACATACTAAAACACTAGTGTTTTAATTTTTTAGTGCAAACAATAGATATTTTGTAATTAAATAATTGCTTCTTATTTTGCAATAAATTACCAGCGTTGTGTTTTCGCGCTTCTCTTTATTTTCTATGCAGTCCGACAGTGACCGCGCTTTAGGTCATGTAACCTATATAAGGAACCTGCCGACGACGAAACACTAGCTAAACTATCAACGATTTTCTCGTTCAAGAAACGTACTTACAAGAGATTGTAGGTCCCGGGTAAGTAAAAGAGATACTTATATGTAACTACGGTACTGTTGTATGTACTTATGTGTAATATTTGATCGCTGACTGCTCACACCACTGTACCGCGCCCCGATGAGCACTCGTTTGTCGCAGCGACTAGAGCTCGCTCGAAAATTTGACATTTTCGGGTAGCTTGATGTGCTGGCTGACATAGTCCTACTTCCAAATTCAAAATTGGCGATGGGACAAATGCCTAACTAGGCGTCGTTATTTGTTTTCGTCGCAATTTAGCATGAGAATATTTTCATATTTTTTTTTAATATCTTCGGTTATGGTCAAATTATGATAACTTTGTTTGGTTCAATCTCAGAAGATCCATTGGCCAGATCCATGATGGATCTAGTGACGAATGTTCTCATTCGACAAAAATTATCCTAAATCTGTATACAGTTTTATTTAGTTTAGTGTTATTTTACGTTTGATTTATCTATCGACACGGAAATCTTCGCGCTTTTTATACAGTATCAATACCATTCCAGACTCTCATAGTCAACGTTGACAACTTGTCCTTTGGTGGCAGCCCTAGGTAGCCTATGCATACAGTGGACAGAGGAACAAGTTTCCGAATACACCGGTATCAACTCCCAATTGTACTTGGTAATTAGGGTTTCACGGTATTTGGACAGCCCGTAATACCAGCCAGCTGGATTCGGAAGTATAAGTTACCAAGTCTTTCAACAAGAAAGATGACAAGTGAGTTGAAACAGGAATCACCACGACAGCAATTCGAATTGCAAAAGATGGAAAGATTAGGATGTAAGAAAGTAGAGTATTTCAAAGAAGATTCGAGATTGAAGTTGTATTTGCTAGAAAAATATTTTATTATATTGTAATTTACGCGTACAATTTAGAGGCAAGTCGTCTTCCCCACGCCTGTAGCAATACCTTGTGTTCTGTATAGATTATGCCAGAAGCGTAGAGGGTCTTATGGCTAAGTAATATCAGCCGCACGGGTCGATCGATCAGGTTAAGCTACGCTTGCCGCGGTTGGTCCATGGATGGGTGACCATATTTACATACCAAGACCCCTCCGTGCCTCGGAAAGCACGTTAAGCCGTTGGTCCCGGCTGTCATACGGTGGATCTTTGACAGTCGTTACGGATCGTCAGAAACCCAGACAACCAGTCTTACCAAGGGGTATCGTATTACCCAGTAACTGGGTTGTAGAGGGCTCTCGCTCCATGTAAACTACTGGTATTCAACTGCGTCCGGTAAGATTGGAAGTCGACTGCAACATAATTGGGAAAAGGATAGGCTGATGATGATTGATTTCAAAGTAAAGTGCCTACCTGGGTTCGAACCTACGACCTACAACTCGTAAGTCGCGCCATTTCCACTGCGCCATCACTGCTCTTAATATAAGATAGTTATGCAATTTAAATACAATCGATGTTATGCATGAGTAGTTAGTTGGTATTGCTTCCTGCATCAAACCCTTGACCTAACTACCGAACGAGAGCCTCTTCAGGTATTGCTCGATGCTCTTGGCTATTAGACGATTGGCCGTACCTACCTATTATTGTTACGTCCGCCCCGAACTACCTTGTGTGTTTTCAACTAATGGTTATTTCAGGGTAAGTTTAGTAAGCTTGGATCACATTCGTAAGTATTTAAATACAGGGTGTTAAAAGCCGTATATATCGAAGTCGAAAGTCGCTCTCGGCTTCGTTAAACGGCTTTTCGTTAATTATATAATAATTGTATTGAAGCATAACCTTTTGAATACGGAGATGTTGAAGTTTAAAGTTCCAAATTTTTTAACTTTTTTTCCGCGAAAACTGGTTATAAATGTTAAAACCTAACTTTAAATACCCCCAAAACTCCTGTACCATTGCATGCACAAAAAACCACAATGTTTTTCGTGCATTCCATTGCGCGCTGCCCTGAGGAAGTACTATTAGTTATTATTATATTATAATACTAGCTTCCGCCCGCGACTTCGTCCGCGTGAAATTTCACCCTCCCCCCATTCACCCTCTTAGGGGTGGAATTTAGAAAAACCCTTTCTTAATGGATACCTACTCTTCACAAAGAACACATCCTCCAAATTTCATGTCTCTAGGACCAGCGGTTTAGGCTGTGCGTTGATATACCTATCAGTCTTTGAATAATATATATAGATATAATAGTTTTACACCAAGTATAAAAGTCGTTTCCGAGCTATTGACATACATGTTATTGCCGCTGCATTTGCGCGCTATTGCTTGCTATTATCGTTTTCGGGCTGTTGTTTTTAACATTGAGCTAAAGTTATTATTTTAGCTCAATGTTACTAAAGTTTGATATACAGCGATGGGTCTTATTACACCCTGTATTATGAGTAGGTATTAATTGTTTCTACTAACGATGCCCATGGAAATTTACAGTAACCATCTCTAAAGAAAACGGATCTCATCTCAAGTCGCCACAACATGGACTCTATGCCATAAAGAAGATGACAGCGATGTTCTTCTCGAATGATCTCACCTTGTCTTTGAGGATTTGAACCTTTTTCTTATACCAAAACTGTCCTAGAAGACCCCGTAGTACCTCTTCTTCTACCTAACCTTTTCCCAACTATGTTAGGGTCGGCTTCCAGTCTTACCAGATGCAGTTGAATACCAGTATTTTACAAGGAGTTACTGGGTAACACGATACCCCTTGGACTGGTTGACTTTTGGGCTCCTGACTACCCGTAACGACTGTCAAATATCTACGAAGACCATAGTACCTACTTGATACAAATTAAACAAAATTTCAAGATCTTACTTTTTGGCAATCGGCAAAGCGATGGCTTCGTTTACCAGACCATACTTTTGCGGAAGAAGCCACTACCCAATAGGCATTTGATTCTAAAAACAAGACGGCCTTACCTTACAAGAGTGTGCAACTTGTGTGGAAGGCATTTCTTTCAAGGTATGGCGACTTTAAATGTGCTGAGTCATCACACGCTTTACCAGGGACATGGCACCAACCAGAAGCCACTTATCTCTTATCAAAGTTATCTATTAAAATACTCACATAATCTACATCCCTTTTTGGAAGAGGCTCATGTCCAGCAGTGGACTGGGATACGCAGAGTAGTATGTCAGCTGCTGTCTACATAGAAAGGTTTAAAACTGTTAATTTCTCACAAACCATGCCTGATAAAAAGCCACTCTGAAAACGGTAGCAGCCCTAGCTCATAGGGTTGGGTTTAATACTCACTCATGGGGAGCGGGCCACGCAGGCGCGTGTTTGTGTGTGGCAGCCCTAGCGCGCGCAAGCAGGGTCATCACAGCGCGCTTAGTCGGCGACATTGCGGCTCGAGCACCGCCGAGCAGAGGTCGCTTGCGCGCTGTGCTCGCAGCCCCCGGACCAGCCGCACCTGACACATAAAACCTCTACAGTCCTTTCACATTTATTTAACCTCCAATTTTCCATCACTGTCAAAATCATAGTGATCTTTATCATCGTTACAATAAGGTTGCTATTGTGTTGCTGCCTGTCACGAGTCTCTTAAAATTACAGTGCTCATCTTTATCTATCCAGCCTTTTCCCAACTATGTTGGGGTCAGCTTCCAGTCTAACCAGATGCAGCTGAATACCAGTATTTTACATGGAGCGACTGCCTATTTCTCTTCTGCAACCCAGTGACTTGGTAATACAATACTTTATGGTATGACTGATCTTTATCATCGTTATAATAAGGGTGCTTTTGGGTTGCTGGTGTCGGAGATAAAATAACTGTGAAAGGCCTGTACATGCGTTCTGTTGAAGGGTTCGGTTGGTTGTTCACGAAAATGGCAACCCTGGTAAATGTGGGGCCTAGACGAGTGGGGGTGTGGGTTCTAAGTACTGCTGGCTGGGTGAGCGTGAGCGCTGGCGCTAGGCCCCGGGGGTGGGGCGAGACGGGTGACACATGCGGCGGCCGTCTTTTTTTTTTTTTTTAAACGTTGCCCCACACTAGGAATTTCTCTTGTATTGTAGGTGCGTTTACAAACATTTAAAGTCACATACACAAACAGCCAGACCCGGAACGACTAGTTGTAGATCATACAAATATTTGTTCCGTGCGGGAATCGAACCCGCGACACGCAGCGCAGCAGTCATTCGCTGAACAACTGCGCCAACCGTGCCGTCAAACCGTACCGTCTTTGAATCGATTTGATTTCCTTTCACTAAATAGTGCTTGTGACGTCATAGTAGGTAGTCAAAAAATGGCACGTTTGGTTTTCATACCGATTGTGATACTTGTGTTATCTAGGTTTGTCTAATCTGTGGTCCCAAAATTTTAGGACTAAACTTTTTGGTGACTAAATTGTTGTAATTTGCAAATAGTGACCTTGTCTTTGGGGGCTGGATGCATATTATATGAGAAAGATTAAGTCAAATAATTTAAATTATATTATTACAACGAGACCAGAGCACCCACACGTATTCTACGTTAAGTAAAGTTAAGTTAGGCGCGTTGGGCATTTTTTGAGATGGAACCATTGAACTCGCGCCACTGTTACCGTAAGCGACACCGTGCATGTTTTGTTTATAAGACCATAAAAAATACCCGCTTCGGATGTGTTCGGCTGTCCTCGGGATGTAGGTACTCGGTTTTAATGTATATCCGATATGTCAGTCAGTGATGGCAAAGTATTCTGTTTGTGTTTTGTTTTCACTTCTGTCGGCACTCGCGGAGTGCCACTGTTTTTTTTTTATTTAGCTTGCACGATCCCACTGCTAAGCAAAGGCCTCCCCCAAATCCTTCCACGCATCTTGAAACGTTTCATGATCTACTTGCCTTTTGTCAACTATGTTGGGGTCGGCTTCCAGTCTAACCGGATACAGCTGAATACCAGTATTTTACATGGAGCGACTGCCTATCTGACCTCCACAACCCAGTTACTGGGTAATACGATACCCCTTAGTAAGACTGGTTGTCAGACTTTCAGGCTTCTGACTACCCGTAACGACTGTCATAGATCCACGAATGACCTCTGAGGCACGGAGGGGTCTCGGTATGTAAAGATGGTCACCCGTCCACAGTCCAACCGCCGCAAGTATAGCTTAACCTGATCGATCGACCTGTGCGGCTGTTATTATTTAGCCACAGGCCCCTCGCATTGTTTTTATTTTAAACGAAGTAAACGTTTCACGTAATAAACCGGTAACATTCGGAAACGATTACTTGATAATAAACCGGTTGGCCGGAAAAGTCGAGGCGACCCAAGCTTATATGGTTGAATTGTGTAGACCAAGATTTAAAAACTATTAGAGTGATAAATTGGAGAGAAAAAGCTAGAAATAGTTTACGATGGAGAAACTTACTCGACCAGACTTAGGCCCATCAGCGGCTGTGAAGCCTCAGATGCCCTCTCTCACTTCTCATGTCCCTCTTGAATTTTAGGGCTGGCTACATCGCAAACACAACGTTAACACAAAATTTTGTAGGGACCACAACGCAAACGCAAGGAGCCGCCGCGACACTATTCACACGTAACCACAGCTTGACCACATTTTGTCGCTGTAATGTGTGTGAAACAAGCCTAAAATCCACAATTTTAGAAGACTTAGGCATATCCTTTAGGCATTGAGTCTACAATGTGTAACTGCACATTACGGAAGAAGATTGTTGAGAATCGTTTACCGAGTTGATTTCTGTATGAATAGACACTATTGACAGCTCACTCCACGCTCACTTCACCTAAGTTTTCACGGTGAGATTTTATAGAATAGCATCGATAAACAATGTTTTATACGTAATAGTATAAATTCAGTATAAGTAATATGATTATATCGTAATATTCTAATTGAGGTGTTTGGTGGTATGCATTAATTCCGGGACATGTTGTATAAGGTAGGCAATTACTACCCAAGGGCATAATCCAATTCGATGGCTTCACAGTACGATTAGCCAATCACATGCTGTTGTGTGACGTCACGTTACATGAGATTCAATTGGCTGTTTTAACTAGCCTGTGGCTGATTCGATACAGCCTTGAGAATTGGTTAACTGGTTTGGGTTGGATTATGGTTTGAAATTAGTTGTTTACGGTCGTTTGTCCTCTCTAATCACCTATGTACGGTTTGATTTTATTGGAATACTCGTCGTGTGCCCAATAGGATTTCCCATGGGTGAAAACGAAAAATTTCCATATAAAATTTCCCCTATTTTTCCTTTAGGGAATGATTTTTCAAAACTCCTTCCTTAGTGCTCACTTTTGTTATACAAAGTGGCGATTAGGTTATCACATTGAACAGTAGGTACAGCGGTTATTACAAGTTGGTGTTTTTTTTTTTTAAATAGAAAGATGAATTTTCAAACAAAACAAACGGCTTAAAAATTGGCAGGAATGAAGGAGAAAGTTTATAGTGGATAAGACAGAGATTAAAACAGGGGTGGGGGGGGGGGGGAGGTTCAGGGGATCAGACCAGAATAACTCGAAACATACCCCCCTCTTATTAATAAGGCATTAGACTCGTCTGGGATGGTATCAACAATTCAACACAAACTTTATGGTACCAATGGTACCAAAGGTATGGTATTGTAACCAAATAATCATAAATTAAGATTAATGTTGCTAAATACTAAAACGAAGTCGTTAAATCGGTGTCTTTGGATCTGTATTTTAGTTTTTTGCCACCGACTTACGAAATTAAAGTTATTTTTCACGTTTTTTTTTTGTCCAAATCGGTTTATAAATGACGGTCTTCATCTTATGTTCCACTTCACCAAATTGTACACCACATTCTAAAATAACCTACTAGTCAAAATAACCAGAGACCAAAAATTACAAAAGCAAAAAGCTAAGTACAAACTTCTGAATACAAAGTTTCAATTTAACTAAAACCTTCAGTCATCTGCCGACTTAAGTCCCAGATCACGTCACAACAAACAATTAAGTCAACTGTACTAATAAAATGCAACTGAGCATTTTATTAAGACAAGACTAAATGACGTCTAGACGAATCGCTCAACTTTGCTCAGTTTACGATACCTCTTTGTTTTGTTTAAGTTAGGAACGTTGAGCGTTTTCTGAAAATAATTTAGCTAGCGAGTTTTGTAAGTTTGCAATTTCTGTCGTGGTTTTATTTATTTATTTATCCATTTATTTCAGGTATCATGGCCCATATAAAACACATTATACAATACAATATTAATAACTTAAAAATACTATAAATACATACAACATTATATTTAAGTACACTAAAAAACTAACAAACTAACGAACACGAAGTGTCTGCGTCGTGTTTCGCTGACTGGTGTCATGTAGCCAGCCACGAAAGCGGCGGTACACAACACCCTTCGGCCAGAACTCTTACTCTTTTAGTTTAGTGTTACATAATTCAACTGCGGCCATATGGCCAAAGGTGCCACCAGACTGCGGTCGATCGACGTCGATGGTCGACCGTTCAACCCAATCCAGTGCAGGAAACTAATTGGTAAGCAAATTGTCTAGCAACTTAAATTATCCGTATATTCAAATCCCAACCGTCATTCTTTGACAGTTGTATGAATTGGTAGTAACACGGACCTGGACATGGCAGCCGGATTAGGGACTAAAGGTCAACGGCTTCGACTGATTTTATATGGCTTTGATCGGTCGTGTGTAATTCAATAATTATCGTCTATATCGATCTATGGAAACAACACGTTCTGTAGCCAATAGGCTTCTATAAAATAACTATAAAAAGATTCTTGCCCCGATTTCTATAATATAATAATACCTCGATTAGTTTAACCATCTGTTATACAATCATAAAGTCTCACAAAGACTTTCAAAAACAATTTTCTTTAGTGTCAAAAAACTCCAAACGTAAACCTCTCAAAAGTCGTTTTAACTTTACAATATTCAACGGTATACTTCGAAATGGTTTCCAATTAAGGGTCCGTGGTCTCAGACGTTTCAATTAAAACCTTGTCATTGTTCTGAATGTGCTCGAACAATTAGCCTAGTTTTTATTAGATTTGTTTTAATCTACAGAAACCAAGCTTTGTTGCGGCTATCTGTGTAGTTTTCGAAGTAACCTTAATTGGTTTTCGGAAATCATTTTGAGCTTGGTTTTGCTTCAGTGGTTCTTTTGAATAGCGTGATGGTAAAGGACTTTGAACGAATATGGAGCGTGTGCTGGTAAAAAATACAGACACATTGCATGAATAGGTTTTTTCAGGGTTTCTATTTGAAGCAGATACTATTTTGTTTGTCCTATTGTAAGCTTTTGCGTCCTAAGTCAGTATACAACACCATAACATAAATAATACGAACTATTCTTTAGTATAGTATCTTTAAGACCTACATATTTTTTTGGGAAATGTGGGTGTAGTAAGGCATTACAGCCCTGATGTTTGTGCTAAAATGTTTTTTTTTTTCTTCTGAAATAATTGAATCCGAACTTAAATCTCTTCAAATGAAAAGGAATAAGAGGTCGCAAAGCCATTACTCTCAAATTACTGCTCCATTTAAAATACTCCCGACATTTCTGAATAAACAATTTGATTGTTACGAGTTCGAATTTGAATTTCATAGTTAGCATTGTTATTTTATTATGCCATTAGTAACACAGACGGCTAGGTTTCAAAGCAAAGCTGTTTTAATTGTAGTCAACTGAGGTCTTAAAATTTCTCTTTGAAATGTAAATTATGGAATAAATTCCTGATTTTATAATTACTACTAAGATTTTTAGTTGAAGATTTATTCAAATCCTTCAAAGTATTAATAAAGAGTACTTAAGACGGCGAAATTGCTATTGAATTAGTATTCCTTTAAATTAAAACTTTGACTAATTTATAACAAGATTTACAGTTTCGTGTTTAGTTTGTGTATTAGCAACTGTTTCTAATCGCAAATCGAAAGTTTAATTATTGTTTCAATAGACCATTTATTTGAAATTTCGATAATAATACGCGAGGGGTTTGAAATATAAGCAGATTAGCCTAAACATTTTGTTGGCCCAACATAGATTTTCTTTTGCTATAACTCTATTGTAATTAATGGATTTGCATTATTTATGAAGCTCTCTTCATTTAGATGTTTAATATGTATGTAAAGAACACATTCGTATCATGTCCAATATCTCTAACCCTCATGTATTGTTGTGCTTAATGTTGAAAGTTTTAATCAATATAAATCTAAAGGTGGAGAATCTTACAAAAAAAAAAAAACTCCGACCTAAAAATGATCTCTAAAAATTATAGGCTTAGTCTGGGAGCTAAATAAAGTGCGACGTACCGACCTTGCGTCGCGAGCGCGTGGACCGCGGCCGGCTTTACGCCTCGCAGCGCAGGGTGGGCGTGCAGTACGCCCCCCAGCACTGGGCTGCTGAGCCCCAGGATGTCGCCGCCACCTGGTTAGTTACGTTAGTGAGCTTAGTTTTGTTTTAGTAAATTGTCCAATCAGATTAAATGTTATTTATTCAAATTAGACTGATCAGTAGCACTTTTTGAAAGTCATAATTAATAACCCAAAACGCCTGCCCTTCACCACTTTATATTGCCTTAGCTAGGAAGAAGTGGCGCAACAAAGGTTACAGGTTGTTAGTATTCGGTCATTTGACAGAAAGCTATATTTGACAAGGGAGCTAGCTGGCTTTACACCTCGACGCCAGCACTGAGCTGCTGAGTTCCAAGATGTCGCCGACACCTGTTTAGTTAGGTTAGTAAGTTAAGTTTTATTTTAATATAACTTGTACTACCCTACAAGCTGCTAGCTAGGGGCTACTTAGCTTTGCTTAGTGGGTCGGTAATGTGGCCATCACCGCGAAATTATGTAACACGCAGCCTTTGTAACTATCTAAAGTGGCTTTACTACAAAGTGGCGGACACCGACATGTAACCTTTTAAAATGGATTCAGTACATGATTTTGAACCCCCTTTTTTGAGTTTGGGAAATCATCAAATGATCCCTCCGTTCTGTGTGGAGCGGAAGGGAGTGTCAGACTCTTATTGACTAAAACCCACCCGTTTTCCTTCCTTAGCCCTTTATGTTCCGGGCCAGCGGTAATCCTTTCGGACAATCCCGCAGACCCGGCAGGCTTCGACCCTTTCAATGATGATGACATCTCTTTGAGGCGCGCGTGGAACACGTACGCGCCGTTCGGCACGGGCCTGGTCCTGGTCGGACGATGAGCTACCCATTACTCTCCGTCCGCAGGCCCGCGCCTACGGTGGCCGGGAGTCGTCACGCGGCTCCTGACGCCCGGAGCGTCTCCCGCGGCGACTGGGACGGGAGGCTATCTCCCTCATCCATCCCGCCACCTCCTTCGCTAGCATGACTGCTTCGCAGAAGGAGGCAACTGCCTCCCACTCCCTCTCGCTCCGGACCATGGCTTGCACCAGGGCCGGACGCGAGAAGTCGCCGCCGCTGCCAATCGCCTCTACCAGGACACGGCGGTGCTCCGCCCAAGCGGGGCAGACCCCCACCGTGTGCTCCACCGTGTCCTCTGGGCGATCCTGGCAATGGTGACACCCGGGCGTTTCCTCCCGCCTGATGCTGTGCAGGAACTTCCCGAAACATCCGTGTCCGGTGAGGACCCCCGTGGTATTGAACCCCCTTGCGTTGAATGCAGTTACTACGCTAGAATCTGTGCTGAATTCAAGGTTTCGGTTTGCCTGTCGATGTCATTGATAATATTGATTTACGAAATGGTTACATTTACGAAATTTAGGTCGGATAATCACCGCAATCGAAATAGATTTCGCAGATTATGTTTTAGGCAAGTTAAAGAATCAAGTAATTATTCTAGATGAGTCGAAACTGCTTGTTGTTAGTCGTTGGTCTTTGTGGCAAGTCACTTAAATCTACATAATCAGAAGTATAGCCTACACGTTGGTTTACACAAATTATTAGTTTTTTTAAACCCGGAAATATATGGTTGTAAAACACTCTCAAGTTGTGCCCTAAAACGTTATTTATTTTCTACCGTAAAAGTTTCAGTAGCATATTAGAAACCCCTTTTAAAGCTTTCCTGTGTTGAAATACACACTATATTTTCCGAGCTTAGTTCTGGAGCGCTGTTTTGTGCTTAGTTTTTGAACTCTGCTTAAAGTTCGGAAAGTATCGTTGCAACTAATGATCAACAGTTGAAAGTTTGTTCGGAATTGTTTAAAAGTTAATGGTCCGTTGTTTTCTAAGGGGTAGGTACACACTTGTTAGGGTCGGCATGGTATGGCGCAGCCGGGCGGCAAAATTTAATATCATCAGTAAAAAGCCGCTTGGCTCAAATTGTGCCGAGTCGACCATACCACGATAAAGCGAGAGTAGATGTCGAACGAAGTTTGCCGATCGGCATGAGTCGAGTGAAACCCGAATATGCAACACACCTTAATAAAATTCTGGTCTTTGCTGTTTAAACTGCCGAATCTAATGTGCCGACCCGAACTTATGAGTAACATGGATAACACCCCTAAGAATTCTGCCAAGTTCTGTAGACTACGGAGAAAGAGGGTAGTTTTCAGTTTGTTTTACGTAAATACTTGGTTATTGGTAAATGGCGGATGCTGTGAAAATTCGCACAGAGTTGTTAAGCTTTGAAGCTTTTACCGGAACTTATGGTGAATGTTATAACGGGTTTACTTTAAAGTTGGATTTTAATAACTCCTGAGGATCACATCCTGTGTTGAAGTCATTTGGTTGTTGTGCTGAGATATGAGCCTTTTTGGCCTCGCACAGGTTTTCTTTCTAGGGTTCCGTACCCAAAGGGTAAAAACGAGACCCTATTACTAAGACTTCGCTGTCTGTCCGTCCGTCTGTCTGTCACCAGGCTGTATCTCAAGAACCGCGATAGGTAGACAGTTGAAATTTTCACAAATTATGTATTTCTGTTGCCGCTCTAACAATAAAAATACTAAAAACAAAATAAAATAAATATTTAATTTTTTCGCGCGTTTTTTGTTCTTAAGACGATTAAAAAAATAACCGCTTCGGAAGTGTTCGGCTGTCCTCGGGATGTACTCGGTTTTAATGTATATCCGGTATGTCAGTGAGTGATGGCAATATGGCAAAGTATTCTGTTTATGTTTTGTTTTCACTTCTGTCGGCACTTCCGGAGTGCCACTGTTTTTTTTTTAAGTCGCCCCAATTAACAAGCTTTCTGTAATTACATAGCCTAAAACCACCAATAATAAAAACTACAGCCTGTACATAATACTAAAAATGTTTCGCCAAGCTCCGATGCAAAGAAACTCGCGCACTTACTTTGGGTTATGGAGACACCTACACACTCATACAAAAACAAGAAAGAAAACTAATTTTCTCTGGCCCCTGTTAGCCAAGATTCCAAGTTTCAAGATTTTTTTCTGTCAACACGCCCAACCATGGCCTATCAGAACAGTCAGGGAAATCAATTGCTGATCATATTCACACCCTTCGTTAATTTGCCGCGTTACACTGACATTTCTTACAACTGTCAAGAAATGACAGTTGTTCTTTGAATAATAATAATTGATAATAATTCTCTTGCCCTCATTGTAGGTGCAATAATGTCTATTTCTTTCATACTTCTTAGTTGCAATTTAAATATAGGTACGGACAAGTTAGGTTTGTAGTCAATTCGCTTGGCAATAAATTTTCCTAAACTTTACATTAACTTACCAAGTATCGAGTTCTGTGTGAGCAGGTGGTGAGTGGGAGGCTGTTGCAGCACTCCCCCTCCGACCAGTACTCCGTGTCCCGTGTGACCAGCTGCCAGCTGTGAACAAATATGGGATAGTTTACGTCACGTATTACGTCATGTTATGTCAGAAGGCCAGTTCTCGTACTTAAAAAACGTTCAAATTCAAGTCGCAATCTTGTCTTAGCGACAATCAATGTCAAAAACTTGTCAACAATGCATGTATGAAAGTTGACTGTATTTTGACAGATTGAGGAGTCGGGACCGAAAACCCGCTTCTTTATGTAAGCACCTTTTGAAATGTTGACATGTTTTTGAATTTGACTATACCGAAACCTTTAGATAAACGCTTTTTATTTATTTATTCTTCAATTAAAATGGTTTACAACCAATAACAGAAATTAAAGGCAGTTTACACACCTACACATAAAAGATTAAATATAAAAATCAATAAACGCGAGCCCTATGCAATAAGGATGAAAGTGTAGATTTACCAAGTCAGAACTTCAATCAAAAACAGAAAACTAATTAAACGAAAAAACACAAAGTATCTCTAGTTTTTTCCGGACAGGTTTTACGCTCGCAAAAAGTAACCAGAAAGGTTTTATTTCTGCCAAAATCCAAATTCATTAGAACCAGAAGTCGTTCAATATAGCTCTGTAGCTGTGCTCTCTATGACTATCGACTGTCCAGAACTCCATGGTCTTTTCTGCCGACTATTTGTGCCCGACAAATACATCGGACACCGTCAGAGCCGCCGGCACAATCTGTTTGCTGAACTGCCAGCCAAAACTGTAGCCAGAGCCGAATCCACAATCTGTCGTACTCTAAAGGTGCTGAACGCCCTTCTGGTTGCCAACCCTGAACGTGATGTGTTTGCGGATGTATATGTCTGGAGTTCTGTGAGAGAAAGTATGCAAGGGAGTCCACGGTTCCATGTTCGTTTTAAATTATATTATTGTGAACGTAATTTTTGTCTCTATGTTAATTAATGGTTTTTTACCGTTTTAATTAACTGTAAATAAATAAATAAATGACGTACACTACACTGAACAAATATGTTCGCCTCTGCTCCATTTCAGGACGTGACAACCTTTCAGTAGCCAAAAAATTCACGGCGAAAAAATTTTGCTTTCCAAAATCTGTGAAAAGGAAGATATCGATTGCGACGTAAACGTATAGTAACTTCGAAAGATTTTTGAATCATACACAGTGTGGTGATTATGGGAAAAAAGGTGTGGGTGGGATCTTTTTTTTCCTTTGAGTTTTTAATAATCATTTTCAGGAAACTAAGGCCCATAGATAAAATACACAAAATAATCTTATACAATAATAAACTAATACATATTAATAACCTTAAAACTATGACTATACACGGGGCTAAGGGGTAAAGGGGGGGGGGGGTGTTAAGGGGCTTACAGGACCATACAATCATTATGATTTTTTGTCAGATTATTCTACAAGCAACATACTAAAGCACTAGTGTTTTAATTTTTAGACCAAACAATAGATTTTAAGATAATTGCTTCATATTTTGCAATAAATTATCAGCGTTGTGTCATCCCGCTTCTCTTTCTTTTCTATGCAGTCCGACAAAGACCGCGGTTTAGGTCATGTAGTCCTCTTATGTTACGTTTATCCGCGCGTTCGTGTTTGGCGCACAGACCTGTTCGATTCGCTTGTTTCATTTTACTTAGCGGTCTGGGACTAATGAATCGGTTTCTGTCAAAGTAAAGTTCGGATTTTTTTAAGCTAAGAACTCCGGAGGTAGTTTTTTTTTACGAAAAGCATATTATTATTCAATATTTTTTTTTGTAAATGTCTACTAAAATTACCACCACAATGGTTACAAAGGCGTATTGTTCGTAGAACAGACCTATCAGGATAATGATTAATTGAATTTTATACTCGTCCAAAAAAAAAAACATTCAATAGTCTTCATTTTATGTAACAGACAGGCACAGATGTTGTTTTGACAAAAGCCTACGCTACTGCTACGCCGTAGACCCATGCGCAGCGCGAGCTACGTCGTAGCTCCGCGCGTAGCCAAATTAGATCTACATTTTTTGCACGACTCATAGTGCGAAGTTTACGATCGAAACATTTTTTTGCCTCCTTTCTGCAACTGTTTCTATTGTTATACTTCTTTATATACCATTTTATAATTTAATGGATATTAATTCTGTACTATTTAATGGAGATTATTTTACAAATTGATATACTTAATGCAGTAGAAACAAAAAAAAAAACATCAAAATATTTCTAACAAAAATTCCCGTCAATTAAGTGTGAAACCTGGTAACATTGTAGCTTGCGAAAAAATCAATTAATTGAGTCAATTTTATATTCTTAATAGTTAATTTTTAATCTATGGTTTTTTATAAGATCAAATGAGTCGTGCACTTTTGGACTTTCCAAATTTTTTTAGCAAGGCGAGTCGATTGTTTAGAAGAAAAGATAAAACGTTTAACTTTAACGGCTAACCAAATCCCATCGACCGGGGGGCTTGTAGACCTGAATCTTTTATAGTATATAATTCTCACTAATTGATCACAGCAAAGTATTAGCCATAAAAGTTAATCTAATCTTCACTTACTTTTACCGAAGTAAACATCTAATGACAACATCTTAGAGAAAACGAAATTATTTTGTTTACTATATTGGGCAAAGTGGGACCGATGACATGTCAAACTCGCTGATATTAGATGCTGGCTTTGTTGGTCACAGATTTGGCACCGACGTTGAAGTTTGTGAGTAAGTACTATTTCTGTAGTTGTTGTTTGTTGGCCGATAAACTAACGAGTATTAAAGTCTATGTGCGGCGGACTGGGTATTCAGATTCAGATCAAAGAGCTTTACTTGCAATGACTGAATTTACGGGAAACTACAAGAGCTCTTTATATAATTACTGGTTAAGAGAAAGACGATTAACAAGGCAGATGTGAATGGAAACGCCGGGAGAGCACACGCCCTAGAAGGATATTCCGTAAACAGCCTATAATGTTCCAACTGTTGGGACACAGGCCTCCTCTCTGTGAGAGGGAGTGGACCGTAATCCCCCACGTAGGCCCAGTGCGTGTTGATAGATGTCACATATCTTCGAATTTATGGTTCTAGGACATGCCGGTTTCCTCAGCTCGCGGTTGCTCGGTTTCTAGAAGGATATTATAGTGACCTTATTGGTGATGTTTTTTACTCGTAGAATGGTCAGGTACGTAGTACTCGCAACCGGCGTGCGTATACGACCAGATGTATGAACGTAAGCGAAGCAAAAGGTGTATGTAAGTATCGTAGCAGGTGACGTTCTGTAGTTTCTGCTTACCCCCGTGGGATGAAGATGTGACTATGTATGTATGGATAAGAGGAGAAAAGAATAGAATGGAATAGAATACTCTTTGGTATTGCTGGATGGTAACTGTGCTGAGTGCAGTAGTTGGCAAATATAGGGGAAGTAATCCTGCTAATCCGTAGTCAGATTTTCATTTATGTTTTTTGGAGAGAGCTATATCGGTGAAACTTTTGGAAGTCAGAGTTTTGGCAGTCAGACCTTAATTGGTCAAAGGTACATGCCAGCCTAATCAGTCAGAGATCCTTTAGACAGAGCTCAGCCTGCCAGAATCTTGGCAGTCAAATCATAGTTGTCTGTAGTTATTTCACTACAATCTACGACTTTCTATGTCTAAACAGTTGAGAATCGGACTCTTCAAGGTTGCAATTATGAATATTTTTTTACGGAGATTACTCCATGTTATTTTTGATTGCCCTATCGTCCATTATTTGTCCAACCTACATGTTACTACACGCCAACCGCGATCGACGACGTGTAGCCTTCCCTTCCTGACGACGACTGAATGCTGTATGCTGTGCAAGATGGTGTATTCGTAAGTACACGGGCGCGGTCTCGCTCGCACGCTTCCCGCCACTGCCAGGTGCGACGGTGGCAATGAACGTTTTGGCAAAGGGCAACATGTCGATCATCTGTCGTGACGTCACCACACGCTGTCGCGTCAGTAGCGTGTGACGTTTTAAAGAAACCGTAGCCTTCACGGATATCTATGGTAGCCTTACATAGTTTAATAACAATTATGGAATTTCCATAATAAAAAAAATATTATTAACAAGGTTTCCTCACCTGATGATGAGCAGCAGACAAATGATCGGGTGCTGGGGTTGGCGCTGGTGGTGAGAAGTCCCGAGCGTTGGCACCGTGGTTGATGGTGATACCACCAGGCAGGGCGGCCGGCGCTGGTGACGGCGGCACCCCTGAGAGCTGGTGATTGAAGAGGAAGGTAAATAACATAGCGTTACGAGCTTACTCATCCCTGGTTCGGGCGCTTACGATGCTCAATGCTCTTCTGACGTCAATACGGTAGTTTGACTTCTTTGCCGGGAGATGGATAGATGTGTGTCGGGAATGTTTAAGATTCTGTGAGATGATTTTTTTCAAAAGTAATGAAGTAACTAATATTTTTGTAAAATATTATAATTTAAAAAGAGTGTCCATAGAGTTTCTTGCCCGTTCTTCTCCATAGGTACCTACGCTTTGAAATGAGCAACTAGCTTCATCTTTCCGACTGACCGACCCCTTGACAATTCAATAGTGCCTGTAAAAGGTTTATTTGAAATACATAAATGCTTTGAGTTTTAGTTAGAGTTTAGTTTGCATCCGGTTGGACTGGCCGACCCCAAAAATGGTTGAGGCTTGGCAGATGATGACGAGGATCCATATTGGAGTGTATTGGAGAGACAATGAAGAATATTGCCAGGCGGATTGAATATCCTTTTATGAATAAAAGCTTTTGTCAGCAATTTACCTTTTATACAATTTTCGCGGCCCGTGATTACACGCACCGCTCGGAAACCGTGAATTTATTTCTTTGTACTAATTTCAGCTTTATGTAAATCAAAGGAAAGTTGAGTTTCAAATGACATTTGGATATGTTTTCATACAGAAACAGAGTATCATAAATTCGAATGATTATTGAATCGAAAATACAATTATCGTATAGCATTTTGGTTTCACATTGTGACAAGCACAATTTTTATAACCCACTACGTTCTGTTCACACGTTCACAAGTTTTATTATTAGTTTAAATATATTATAGATATTTGAATAGTCTTAAAACTTTCCGGGTCAGCGGGATTGTCTGAAAGGGTTAGGTACCGCTGGCCCGGAACATAAAGGGCTAAGGAAGGTACACGGGTGAGTTTTAGTCAGTAAGAGTCTGACACTCCTTTCCGCTCCAACCAGAGCGGGAGGTGTCATTTGATGATTTCCCATCCGCAAAAAGAAAAACCTGTGCTACGGGTCTCCTGGTCTGAGCTAATATTATGTGCGAAACGGGTATTTTCAATTGTAAACTGGTTCGAATTTACGGTAACGTTTACTCCGCACGTTCGTGCTCACCACAAAGCCATTTAAAAAAGAAATCTCGCGTGTGCCTGAGAATAAAACATTTTGTATGGAACCCGTATCTAATAACCACGTCTATAAACCCCTAACGGACAATCCTTTTATGCCTCATACATAAACGGATCACAGATGTGAGTAACATGAACATATTTTATCAAAATGAACCCATACATCTTATGAATCAATTCAATAAACGAATCGCAACCCTCTGATATTTACGAATCAAACCCAATTTTTACATAACTTCATACAACTCTATATAATTTTTCATCCGGCAGCGCTGAATGCTCTAATAACGGATCGCTGGACCCTTATCCGTCAATAGGGAGGGTCCAATTTGCGGCCTATTGTGTTCCGGACGTACTGTTACAATTTTGATATGAGCGCGGGTGTCTGTATTGGTACGTTTCGCTCCATGAAATAGTTATAGTTTCGGATTGAAGTATGGTGTTGTGTAATTTAGTTTTGTGATTTTGCTTTTATGATTTTCAGATGGAACGTTTTATTACGCGGATTGACTTTATGGTGTGACCCACAGATACAGATAGACCTGGATAACGCAAGTATCACAATCTGTATGAAAACAAAGCATGCCATTTTTTGTCTACCTACTATGACGTCAAAAGCACTACTTATTTAGTGATGGGAAAATCAAATCGATTCAAAGACGACGCCGCGTGCGGCACCCGTCTCGCCCCACCCCCGGGGCCTGGCGCCAGCGCTCACGCTCACCCAGCCAACAGTACTCAGGACTTAGCACGATAGTTGCGGCTTACGATTTTTGTACGTAATCTGGTGCGATTTTTGGCACGCGAACTAGTTGCACTTGCGTTATCTTCCGTCCCAGCCGCCGCGGGAGATGTTCCGGGCGTCTCGGGAGCCGCGTGACGACTCCCGGCCACCGTAGGCGCGAGCCTGCGGACGGAGAGTAATGGGTAGCTCACCGTCCGAGCAGGACCAGGCCCGTGCCGGGCGGCGCGTACGTGTTCCAAACGCGCCTCAAAGAGATGTCAGCATCGAGGAGAGGCCCCCTTAGGGCCGAAGCCTGCCGGGTCAGCGGGATTGTCCGAAAGGGTTACCGCTGGCCCGGAACATAAAGGGCTAAGGAAGAAACACGGGTGGGTTTTAGTCCAGTAAGAGTCTGAAACTCCCTTCCGCTCCACCCAGCGCGGGAGGGGTCATTTGATGATTTCACATCCGCAAAAAAAAAAAAAGCTGGTCCGGTTTTTGCCACGCGAGGTATTTGCTCTTGCGTTATCTAGGTGTATGTATATCTGTGGTGTGACCAGTAGGTAAGTCAGGTTTAAACATTTTCTCTTATATCTTATCTCTTATAAGAGTCGAGCAGCTGTGTCCGCGACTACGTTCTCGTGCATGTTGGAAAACAAATTGGATTTCATGGTTTTTTTTTGCGCGGAACCCTAATTCTTTTTCTAAAATAACAGTGGCTTAAGTTACACCTTATAACATCAGTTATCTGACAGTTAAAGTCCCGTCAAAATCTAATATCAGAATCAGGCTTCGCCTGCGAGGCATGTCGATAAAGACTATCCTATGTCCTTCCCCGGGATGCAATCTATCTCTCTGCCAAATTTCATCGAAATCCGTTCAGCAGTTTATGTGTGAAAAGGTAAGGTAAGGTAAATATCTAAGGTTGTAGGATGTCTCTTTGTCTGTTTTTACTATGCACACGAAAATAATCTTATCTGAAAAAACTTGCGACAGTTAGCTGACGCAAGTTCGTTCAGTTTGTCCTCACCATATGTAGTACCTAAGCTTTAATGAACATTTTGCTTAACACCAATCTGAATTAACATTGTTTAACAAACAAGACCAGAATAGTAAAGCAGTGTACTAAATACGTGTACAATTTGTGTGAGTGTTGATTAAATTATTCTGACTGAAACCAGAATATTTTCTTAATGATTTATCATAATCAAGACTAGTCGTATTTTTTTAGTGTTATGTAATAAAGAGCTATCAAAATGTAACCGTCACCAATCTGCCCCAAGCCTTCTCCCATGTTGGGGTCGTTATAACCGCTACGCTCCAGCGCTATAGACGCACGTCATCGCCTCGAAAAAATATTTTTGAAAAAATTCGAAAGTAACTCTGTCTGTTATTAACTTTTCACGCCTAAACCACTGAACGGATGTCGATAAAATTTGCCAGAGAGATAGATTGCATCCCGGGGAAGGACACAGGATAGTTTTTATCCCGATATTCCCACGGACTCGACACTTATGCGGGTGAAACCGCGGGGCGCTGCTAGTAATAATATAAATTACAGACACACTTTCGCTTTACATTCAAAACAAACCAAAATACGAAGTACATATTACGCTAATCCCTAATACGTATGCGACTGGTGTGCGTGCGTAGATTGGTCATGTAACCACTGTTACACCACAATGTGTTTTATACATAACTAGCTGCGCCCCGCGGTTTCACCCGCGCAAATGTCGATCCCGTGGAAATATCGGGATAAAAAGTACGCACATGTTAATCCAGGATGTCAGCTACCTCCATACAAAATTTTATCAAAATTGATCCAGCCGTTTGAGCGTGAAGAAGTAACAAACATATAAACACACCCCCACACACACACACACTCACAAACGTTCGCCTTTATAATATTAGTGTTATGATGTGTGATAGTGAAAATTCAGTGTATGACTGAATGTATTAATTATGGAACAATATTCTAATTGGGGTGTTTTTCCCCAATTAGAATATTGTTCCATAATCGTTGTTGTTGTTTGGTGGTGTGAGTTAATTTCGGGACATGTTGTATACAATATCTATCTAATTATACTCACTCTCTGTTTATGTGTGGGGTCTCTGAGAGGGAGGGCCTCCTCGCTGCCACTCCGGGAGGACTCGGGAGGAGAGAGGCGACGCTGATCGCTCTGTGAGGACAAGATCTGCATCTCCAGCATCTGCTCCTGCCTGATATCATCGTTGTAGTCCTGAAAAGAAGGTGGATAGTTAAAAAAAAGTTTGTGTCACAAACTTGTAGCGGTATCTACAACGCCACATGCGAACAACGCGTCATACTGACGTCACACAAAATCCTGCATCTCGCAAGCAGAGTTTACCGCGCAACTAGCATAGATACAACGGCCCGACATGAATCATCGGGCAGTTGCCCACCAGACACAACACCCGTCTGGTCGGAGGATCCTCCCTTTTCTATGGAGGTTGAGTGAACTTTATACCCAACGTTTAGTATGCATGGCAGCATATTAAGCTATACATTTCCAGTATAAGCTGACTTCTCATTGTACGAAAATTCTATACAACGCGAGATCAGCTAAAACTGGAAATATAGCTTGATATACGTCGCCGCGTGTACCTATATAAGTACCTATACAGCGGCCATTTTCGGAATTAATGATATTTTCCCCCTGCTGGGGCATAGGCCTCCTCTTTTGGAGAGAGATGGGCTTTAAATTACCACTTGGGCCCGGTGCATCTCTGTGACCCAAACGTAGACGTGTAACGTAAATAAATGAATTTTGAATATGTGGGTCATTTTTGGGGGGCAAACAGAAAATTTGAAAAAAAGTTTCGCAATCTGTACCGTAGAGGGCAGTGGTGGCCAAGTGGTAACGGCCGCGACTTACGAGTTGTAGGTCGTAGGTTCGAACCCAACAGGCGCTTTACTTTGTGTAAATTATTTCATCACCACTGCTCTCAAAACGGTGAAGGAAAACATCGTGAGGAAACTGGCATGTCCTAGAACCAAAAAATTCGAAGACATGTGACATCTACCAACCCGCACAGGGCCGGCGTGGTGGATTACGGCCCACTCCCTCTCACCGAGAGGAGGCCTGTGTCCCAGCAGTGGGAACATTATAGGCTGATTATGGAATCTGTACCGTGTGACATATCAAATGAAAGGGCTTACTGTGAGGATCTCAAATATATTTTTATATAATTAAAAAAAATATGTACTTATTAAAGTTATTTAAGAAAATAGACAAAAATTTACCATTAACCGCCCCCCCCCTCTTCTCCTATTGAGCCTAAAATTTTGAATAAAATACAGAAAATAGTTCTTTACCCCTATTTTAAGTTAAAACCTATAAGAAGTCTGTGGTCTTAAAATAACATGGTAAATCTCTCAATATTGTGCGTACAAACTTACATTTTCAGTTGGAATGATGTATGGGAGAACATGTTTTTCAACTACAATCTTAAGTTTGTTATTGGGTTAAATTCATTCCAACTGCGGAACCCTTTATTGTGCGTGGTCCAACACGCACTTGGCCGGTGTTTTTTTTTGTAAAGGTACTGCGTAATTTGATTCAGAGTGACCCGAGCTAAATGTATTAACAAAATAGTGAGTAAAAAACCAGCCGCATAAAAAAACAATGGCCTCCCAAACAGACAAACGTCCTTCCATCATAACCATAAACAAAGTCCTTTTATTCAGTTTCAGCTATTTGCACAACAACACTGTTATAAATTCTGCCTTAATCGCTTCTTGTCCAGACTTTTTGGTCGTCACTAATATTCTACAAACACTGCCGTCACCCGATAAGGCATACTTGGAGTTATTTATTGCCTTGACTTCAAGAATAATGTGAAATAAAGTTCTATTGTTCGTTACTTATCTTAGTTTATGTATTGGATTAGTAAAAAATATCTTAGGCATCTTCTGGGCACGCTCATTCTATCATAGACCTCATCAATCGCTTTCCATCAGGCGTGCGCCATTCAGCAATAAAAAAAAAAACTTGGCGGGTCTGAACTTCGCGCAGAAGGCTGCGCACGAACGATTTTTAGGAACCATAAATGGTGGCATGAGGCGAGTGTGAGTGAGAGAACATGCGCGAAAGTTCGCAAAGGCTATACTCAGGACCGCCAAGTTACGTCGATAGTATTGTATCATACGACATAAACATATAGTTTTTTAGAGGAATAGCACATATTTGTTTAGGAAAAAAAAACCCGAGGCAGGCACGAAGTTCAAAATGAGAATCCAAGTTGCTGCTGCAGCTGCGAAAAGCCGCCATCTTGAATTTTCATTTTGACATCACACCAACCAATCGACTTCATGGTTTTCGAGGGTACTGTAACCGATAGTGATCGGTACCCTCGAAAACTATGATGTTCCACCATTTCTACCAGTTTACTTCTACAGCAAGCTGCGTTAAAGAACTTATGTTCTAAAATGCGTGATATAACGCTTTTTTACCCTAGGGTTAGGCAGGGCTGTACCCACATTTGGCCACTTACATGTGTTAAGGGGCTTACAGGATCTAAACGCAAAAAAACGCAAGTTTTAGAAACAATAAAAGTATATGATCGACTACAGTAAATAAAATCAGAAAAATACATGATATTCTTCAGGATATATGCTAGGTAGATAGTGTGTTGAAAACATAATACAACTAAAACGATACGATAGGAAAAACCATGAAGATAGATACCTCTAAAAACTTTCTTTTTACAATAAAATACCATACATCAATCATTATCATACCTTTATAACTGTACAAGTATTATCAGCCTATAATGTTCCCACTGCTGGCACACAGGCCTCCTCTTTGTGAGAGGGAGTGGGCCGTAATCCACCACGCACACCCAGTGCGGGTTGGTGGTTGTTAAAATTCATGTCTTCGAATTTTTAGGTTCTAGGCCATGCCGGTTTCCTCACAATGTTTTCCTTCACCGTTTTGAGAGCAGTGGTGATGAAAATAAATGCACAAAGTAAAGTGCCAGCCTGGGTTGCAACTCACGACCTACAACTTGCAAGTCGGGGCCGATACAACTGGGCCACTACTCCTCCCCTTGTTTTCCTGCTAACTTTAAATTCTTATACGCCTTCAGTGTTCCCGTTTTCAATACCCATTATCTACATCTACAACTGATCATTTCTAAACAACGTTTTCTGATTTGAACGAACGTTTACGGCGACTAAGCTATAAAACCTTATGTGATTATATTATAGTCAATATTATAGTCCTGTACGTAATGCACCGTTTTATGGACCACCTCCTATCTTCTGATGAGTTTCTGCATCCCGTCTTATCTGCAGGTACTTGTGTGGAGAGTTGATAAGAACTCGTCTAAGTATGAAAGTGAGTACTTTTTGGGACTAGAAGACAGTAGCGAAGGGTAATTTTTTGTAAGAGGTAAGCCGGATCTTTAATATGATTATATTTGTCTATAGAATACTGACTGTGCCATTTTTCAAAGGGAAGCCGGTTGAAATCCCCGTCGGTTGACTCCCGACCACCGGCGCGGGCCTGCGGACGGAGAGTAATGGGTAGCTCACCGTCCGATCAGGTCGCGCGTACGTGTTCCACGCGCGCCTCAAAGAGAGGTCAGCATCAAGGTAGGGGCCCCTTAGGGCCGAAGCCTGCCGAGTCAGCGGGATTTTCCGAAAGGGTTACCGCTGGCCCGGAACATAAAGGGCTAAGGAAGGAACACGGGTGGGTTTTAGTCAGTAAGAGTCTGACACTCCCTTCCGCTCCGCCCAGAACGGGAGGGGAGGGTCATTTGATGAATTCCCAACCAAAAAAAAAAGTCGGTTGAAATCGAGTTGTATGGAACATTCGCCACTGCTAGAAGACTATACACGTGGATCAAAAGTTGGATATTTGTCAAAATAACTCACCTTCCTCGAAGGATAAGGTAGAGGTGAACCTGTAGTACAGCCACATTTCGCCAGTTATGTTTAAGTCCCATCATGTAATAGGGAGCAAATCCAGAATCTGGGCTGCTACTGAGAAATTCCAGATGGTAACACCCATTAACACTTTGTCCAACCCGGGAATCGAACCCAGGATCTCATGCTCAGCGCCTTGCGACTACTAGACCAACGAGAAGGTCAAAATCATCATTTGCCTAGCCGCTTCCCAACTATGTTGGGGTCTGCTTCCAGTCTAACCGAATGCAGCTGAATACCAGTATTTTACATGAAGCAACTGCCTACCAGACCTCACAACCCAGTTACTGGGTAACACGATACCCATTGGTAAGACTGATTGTCAGAATTTCGGGCTTCTGAGTCTGACGACCCGTAACCACTACCAAAGATCCACAATTGACAGCTGGGACCAACGGCTTAACGTGGTTTCCGAGGAACGGAGAGGTCTTGGTATGTTATGGATGGTCACCCATCTACGGACCGACGTCGGTAAACGAAGCTTAACCTTAGTTCGACGCGTGCGGCTGTTATCGTGCGGTAGTTTGTTACAAATATGACCACTTAATTATATACTCTAAGGGGCCGTTCTCCACGAGTGAGAGAATCGGGGCGATAGTCTCGCTGTGCCATTAAATTTTCGCCGCGATTATATCGCCGTGTGGAGACACGTTCTAAGAGAGTGTATAGAAATAAATACGTGGCACGACGATAATATCGCCGCGATTCTCTCGCTCGTGGAGACGGCCCCTTAAGCTTGAGAACTTAATATTTCTCAAACTATGTTAGCTCTTCAAAACCTATTAGAATATATTAAAGTAATTCCACATTAATCTGGCTTTTACGAGGACCTGACGACGGCGGAATTTACGACGTTTTCATAATATTTGATGGCGCCATCAGCGGCATTAATGTTAAATTGATTTTAAACTTTATACCTATTTTATGGGATCCCAGTTTCAGAGCTAGGCCATGAAACTACCGCTGTTATTTCCACTTAAACAAGTATTAACTTTAATAATAATATCAAGTTATTACAGTCCGACTGCAGGGCAAAGGTATCTTCTCTTAAAGAAAGAAAGAAAACGTATTTATTGCGACTCGTACAGGAAAATCACAAACTAAACATTGTCAAAAATAAAATTTCTCGCGATATCCATTGTGTCCCAAATATCTAAATATTTTTAATAAACTTTTTCATTTATACAGGGTTATTGGTAAAACATTAACAACCTCTTAAGAGGTCATTGTACTCATTATTATGAACAACTTTTACTATGGCACCAAACCTGAAATCGCGAAAAAAAAAATCTACTGTTCCCTACATTTTGCCGAGTTATACGAACATAAATGTGAACCTAGAATCAAAAACTCAAAGATATTTGACAACCCCAACGTGCACTGGGCCCACGTGGTGGATTATGGCCTGCTCCCTCTTAGAGAGAGGAGGCCTGTGTCCCAGCAGTGGGAACTTTAAAGGCTGATTAACCAACTAGGTATAAAAGAAGATCTCATCATAAATTAAAAGTTAATATCTCCAAAAAAGACGCAGACACTAAAATGTAAGAGAATACGCAGACAGCGCCGGCTGTCACACTCGTATTAAACATACAATACGCACGCACGGTACGCTGCGTATTAAAATTCACGAGTTAATATCTCAGCGGCGTTTCGCTGCCTCTCTGTATATGCCAAAAGCATTTGTGGTGTGATCATTTATGTAGTGTGCGAGTATTGGTATGTGAAGGCGAAAATATGGATGTCGTAATTGGACTCGGGTTGCAAAGGTTTTTTGCATGTTTTCCCATTTGCTTAGGAGGTTTGTTAAATTTTTCAGTGTGGAGTGACTATGTATATTGTCTTTATTTATGTCTGACTCAAGTATGAATGAAAGGCAATTGCATGCAGCCGAGATGAGAATGCTAAGAGGGATATGTGGTGTTACACGAATAGATATAATAAGAAATGAGTACATAAGAGGAAGTTTGAAAGTGGCTCCGGTAACTAAAAGTGGTGTGGAATCGGTTGTTATGGTATATATGTGACACGGAGGAATCAGGAAAATGTCGTGAAGACGTCCGATGGCTATAAGAGTAGGGGAAGACCACAGATACGATGGATGGACTGTGTGAATGATGATATGGTTAGAAAGGGGGTGACTACCGAGATGACGACTAATAGAGAAGTATGGAAATAAACTGGGATAAGGAAAGGAGTATGATGATGTCTTCTGACTCAGGTAATCTATATATTCACTCACAATCTATTAGGGATAAGAATAGCCACCTATACAATACAAGACACATCATGTTGATGATGTGTCGTGTGTGTTATATTGTTTTGACAATAGACATCATCGTTCTCTTTTCTTTATCCCAGTTTATCTCGATTATTTATAGCAGGATATAACCCATACCCAAAGGGCAATGGAGAGGGCTATGCTTGAAGTTTCTCTGCGTGATCGAATGAGAAATGAGGAGGTCCGCAGGAGAACCAAGGTAACCGGCATAGCCCGAAGAATTGCCAAACTGAAGTGGCAGTGGGCAGCACATTGCTCGCAGAACAGATGGCCAATGAGGCCGAAAGGTTCTGGAGTAGCGACCGCGTACAGGAAGACGTAGCTTTGGAAGGCCTTCCATAAGGTGGTCCGACGACCTTGTTACGGCCGCAGGAAACCGATGGATGCGACAAGCACAGAACCGGTCGAAGTGGAGGTGCTTGGGGGAGGCCTATGTCCAGCAGTAGACGTCTTTCGGCTGAAATGATGATGATGATAACCCATTAAACAGTTCATGTTTTGATTTGACCAAAAAAAAATACATGTCGCGATTCATATTTTGATCAATCATCCTGATAGGCTGATACTGACCTGATTCAAATTTTATTACGTTTTACTAAACTACTTTGACATACGACAACACTACGATCAGTCTAAACATTATTTTGTGTTTATTATATTAATCTTTCTTTATGTAGGCTGTTTAGCGGTTTTGCCAGTGCCTTTATTTACACCTGCGCGCGCATCTCTAGCGCGGCACGCGGAAAAACAAAACCAGCGTGCCATTTTCCATACAAGCTAATATTTTACAATACAAGTCTGTTTTTTTCTCGCAAGTGTGTTAAAAAACGTCGTATGAAACGTGTTTGCATTGATCATTACACACTCGGCTTCCTTATCCTAATAAATGTCTAATAATACCGCTTCGGGTATAATGATCAACATAGTACACATGTATCATAATGTACTATTTTTTAATTGCGTACATCTTGAAGCTTAGATGTTTCTGTTTGGTCTAAAATAAATAATTTATTTATTTAATTTTCTATTCTGAAAGTTTAAAGTAATCAAGTATACAGACAATTTAAGTTGGTAGTCAATTCGCTTACCAATTACTTTCGTAACTTTACGTCCACTGAAACACCCAAGATACTAGCTTACTACCAACAAAAAGTTAGGCAGTTGTCTAAAGAACAATAAGGTAAACAACAACAAAACAAAGATCAACAACAACAGCACAATAGTATAAACAACAAACAATTAAGCCTTCAAGAAAGTTCTCAAAAAATCTGGCTTATATTTTCATTTGGATATAAAGGCGCGTACGCACGTACGAACAAATTTGTTGCGTTACATGATACGCAACAACTTGGTTCGCACGTGCGTACCACTATCGAACATCGAACACTCTGTTCGTCAAACATGTTCGCGGCGATCCTTGTAGTGTGTTCTGTATGGACGGTGTTCGAAGAGCTTTAATAAATGTTACGCAACAAAACTGTTCGTATACCTAGATCTGGGCCGTCATGGCTACTAAGATAGAGTTCACGACTGTTGTTCGCGAACTCGACTCGAACTATGTTTGCGTTCGTGTTCGAATATGCCGTCCATACGTACGAACCAAATGTTCGGGTCTGGTGTTTATGTTCGCTATGTTCGTGTTCGTACGTGCGTACGCGCCTTAATATTTTAGCTCTTTGACGGTTTTTGCGGGTCGTCAGAAGCCCGAAAGTCTGTCAGAGAAGATTTAAGGACCTGGGGGCCTAAAAAGGCCACTTTGGTAGAATCATAAAAGGATTAATCGTATCAAATCCCATTGGTGAAGCATTTTTCAGTTATTTTTTTTGCTGTGCTAAAAATACCAATCAATCCGATCCAAATCCAATCCCAATCTCTTTTATTATACCTACGTAGTGCAGCGAAAAAAAGAAAAACACGGACTGGCTTTGCCATAATTACGATTCATAATGTTATCTTTTTATGATTCTCCAAAGTGGCCTTTTTAGGCCCCCGGTTCACCAACTCACCGGTACTAAGAATCTCCTCAACTCAGCCAGTGCGTACGCGATCCTGGCATGCGCCTCGGCTGGCGTGGCGAACGCGCTGATCTCGACGTGAAGCTCGTCTGCTAGGTGCGCGAACTTCGGGTCCCCTGATACACGCAGTTCTTCCTCCTGGGGGCAAAAGATCTTGTTAACTTTGTTGTTGGTGTTTTGGTTAAACAATTATAGCAGTTAATGAGATTTGAGGAGATAATATGGAGTAACTTTTAGATGAAAACATTAGAAATGGCTGCTGTGATAGCCGAGTTTTTGAATAGGTATTAATACAGCCATGTCACTGTTATACACACGGATATCTATGGTTATACATGATTTTTAGGGTTCCGTACCCAAAGGGTAGAAACGGGACCCTATTACTAAGACTTCGCTGTCTGTCCGTCCGTCCGTCTGTCTGTCACTAGGCTATATCTCATGAACCGTGATAGCTAGACAGTTGAAATTTTCACAGATGATGTATTTCTGTTGCCGCTATAACAACAAGTACTAAAAACAGAATAAAATAAACATTAAAAGGGGGCTCCCATACGACGAACGTGTTTTTTTCGGTGTTTTTGCCTTGTGGTACGGAACCCTTCGTGTGCGAGTCCGACTCGCACTTGGCCAGTTTATTAAAGACTGTAAACAATTGCGGCGTTACGTATTGTGCATTTGTGAATGAATCTTAGAATACGTGGCGTCACCTGTATTATGTTTATATTATAGTTATAAGTTAGTCTGGAAGGCACCCTTTTCAAGTGTCAATACTATACTGTCCGGGACATTACCTATAGCCTCCCTCTTTTTGCTTGTATACCATCGTGGGACATGGACTAGATCTTAAGTCATTAGTTTATTTTGCCCCTACTAGTTTTATTAGTATATGCCTGTGCTAAATAATATATCTAAGTTTAAACTATAATATATGTGTGACAATTATAGTATTACTAGCTGCGCCTCGCGGTTTCACCTGCGTCAGTTTCGATCGAAATCTGGAGAGTGCCACCCTTATCACCTAGGGGTATAAAAAATAGCGTATGACCTATTTTCAAACCTACCAAATACACAAAAAAAATCATAAAAATCGGTCAAGCCGTTTCGGAGGAGTTCGATAACAAACACGATATTTTTATAAAGTAGGTAAATATAAGAAGATTAATTATTGCAAGTTAGAGTTTCACTTCCGCTCTTTCATCACAACGTCACCTCAAATACATGTAAGAGGAGACAAGTAGACTACCTCCCACCTATGTCCCCAAAAACATGGTCTTTATTTACCTTCTGTCGATCCTTCATAGATCCTCGACCTAGGACTGCCATCTTGCACATGGTGTCTTCTTGTAACCTCTTCAACGAGTTGCCTTTAGGACCTAGCAGCTTGCCCACGAAGTTGAACTGTAACAAAGATAATTTATAACATTAATTATCGAATAATTATTTATAAAAAAAAATGTTTTTGACCCCAAACTTCACCACTTCCACGGCGTTATCAGTGATAGTACAGAGGTCACTTTCATCTATTGTAAATGTAGGTTCCAAATACTACTTATCAAACAATAGTCTAGACATCTTTTTAATAAAATAATAATAATCGTTATTCTTAATTCAAAATTACAATATGGAGGTATCCTTGGTCCCAAACTAGGCACGGCCTGTGTCTTGGGCACCATTACATAGTTACAACATTTTGACAATTTTCATAATTTTGGACAATATAAGTATAGTAAAGTTGAGATTGGCTACAGTTAAGCTAGTTAGCCTTATCGGGACTACAGGACTAAAGCTGAGATCAAATAATAAAATAAAAACTGAGATTTAGAAGATAAAATAACAGGATGTTTTTGAATAAAATTTAATTTAATTAATAGGAAACAAACAGTTCACTTGTCAAGTTAAATTTAATTCAAAAAGATCCACCGGTTTCTTACTAAATTTCAACTATATCTGACGACCTTGGTTACTTATCTCTTTTGGTGACTGTACTTTGCTTCGCTTTGTATAAAGATGGAGGCGGTATTGTTCACTGCGACCCGCAGCCATACTACGACAAACAAATGAAACGCGCAGCTAACGTGGGAAACACGGATATCTATGGTGGGGGGAACCTCTCCGTGCATAAAGCGGTGAACGATCGACTTTACTCAATGCGTCATTGCAGCTTCCGAACAAGTTTCTAATAACAAACCGCACAGCATAGCTATTCACAATCGATCGATACGCGTCCGTGCCGAATCGAACATCAAGTAATGTTATCAAAAGAGCCTTCTAAACGCTGTTCACAAATCGTAAATCTGGAAATTTGTCAGTTTAAATCAAATGGACGACATCCATTCTTCCAACAGCTGTTTGCAAGGCAAAATTAGTAATTGAAAATGTGTCATTTTCGATTCGACAACCTGTCGAATGTATTTTTTTTTTAAAGTTTATAAAATAATCATGACTTATGAACTATGCCCCGCAAAACCGTTTTCACGGTTTGTCTGTGGGAACGGAACAAACAGTATTCTATTTATGGTTTACTAGCTGCGCCCCGCAGTTTCACCCGCATCAGTGTCGATCCCGTGGGACTATCGGAATAAAAAGTAGCCTATATGTTAATCCAGGGTGTCAGCTACCTCCATACAAAATTTTATCAAAATTGGTGCAGCCGTTTGAGCGTGAAGAAGTAACAAAGATTATAAACACACACACCCACAAACTAGACCTTTAGAATATTAGTGTGATAGACGACCTTCATTCTTCCAACAGCTGTTTGCAAGGCAAATTAGTCATTGAAAATGTGTCATTTTCGATTCGACAACCGGTCGAATGTTTTTTTTTTACAAGTTTATAAAATAATCATGCCCCGCAAAACCGTTTTCACGATTTGTCTGTGGGAACGGAACAGACAGTTATTCTATTTTTTTATCATCTGCCGAGCCTTTTCCCATTTATGTTGGGGTCGGCTTCCAGTCTAACCGGATGCAGCTGGATATCAGTGTTTTAGTCATGGAGAGACTGCCTATCTACAAACAGTATTCTATTTATGGTTTATTAATTAAATTGTCGAATGGTTGTATGCGTGGTTGTATGCATAAGAGGTTTCGTTCGACACTATCTAATAACAAGCTACAATTTATCACAAAATGAATTCTTAACATAATATCACGCTTGTAATCTCCGAAGGGGAAGGCAGCGAATGGACCAAAATTTTGCCAGTTATTTTTTTTTTAATCCCTGCAAAATTATTCTGTACTGCTGCTAGTTCAAACAATCTTCTCTACTTCGCTTATTTCTTAGCTTTTATTGCTAACTTAGAAATAACTGGAACACGGAAAACGTCTCTGTTTTAATAAGTATTCCTTGAAATAACAGATAGAAGCTGGGACTTTCAGAGTCTGTGTTTTTAGCTCTGACATTCATATCTTTACTTCTACAGTGATATTTTACAGTTTTTACTGAGAATTTTCCGTAAGGTAAGTAAAGTTGTTAATGAATTCTCGGAGGGGCTCGTGGCAAAATGATAACAGCCGCACGGTGACTTCATGGATGATCACCCTCATCCATTACATATCGAAAAGCCTCGGAAAGCACGTTCTACCGTTGGTCCCGGTTATCATCCGTAGATCGTAGTCGTTACGGGTAATCAGGAGCCCGAAAGTTTGACAACTAGTCTTACCACGGGGGATCGTATTACCCAGTAACTGGACTGTCGAGGTCAGATAGGCAGTCGCTCCATATGAAACACTTGTGTATCCAGCTGCATTTGGTTAGACTGGAAGCCGACCCCAACGTTGTTGGGAAAAGGCTAGGTAGATTGATTTTGACACTTGAACGTTACACGTGTCGAACCTTTAGAATTATGTTATTGGTTCCAAAGGTTGAAAAAAGTCGTGACCTGTTGACCAAAGACTCTAACGCCGAGCACGCTTATCACAAGGTCGTCGGACCACCTTGTGGGAGGCCTTCCAACGCTACGTCTTCCGGTACGTGGTCGCCACTCCAGAACCTTTCGGCCCCATCGGCCATCTTCTGCGAGCAATGTGCCATGCCCACCAAAAAAAAAAATATATATATAATAATTATTTTTTATTTTATATAATACACGACTATAATTTTATAGTCGTGTATTATTAACAAATATAGCATAAAGAATAGAATACTTTTTATTATGTAGGACCTATACCTACACCATAGCGAAACATTTGTACCAAAATTATTTTAAGCATTACTTTTGCACGTGTCTTAAAATGTGTCTGCCTCGTTTGTCTAGTGCTGTGCATGGTTCTGGGTTCGATCGACCTGTGCAGCTGTTATTATTTATCCGCGGGCCCCTCGCATGTCGCTCGTGTGAATGAGTATTAATAAAGTGTACCTAAATAAAAGGAGCAAAATTGTAAGCGAAAAATTAATGAGTAGGTCAACGTTACGCAACTATTTTCCAGCAGTTTTATTATACTAACATCATCTATTTTCTAGAATATTCTACGGTCAACAGCGGATACTTGCCAGTATCACCAAGGGAATATTTGTCTTTTTCTATTTGCTTAAACAGTGGTGATCAACAACCGTGAGATTTTTGACTGTTGGCACAATGAATTGCAAACACTCTCGAGACTTGTTTAGAACAGAGACACGAATGGAGACGACTTTAACATTATATTTTTTTTAAACTAGATGTTTTTATTTTGAGCTGACAATTATTTGGGCACCCAGTGGGGTGGGTCTGCGGGTGTTAGTGGGGTATTACCAGTTTATCGGTTGGCTTACGATACAATGAAAAATCGAAAAGATCTAGAGACTGATCTGATTCCGAAAATTCTATCACTTACGAACCTAAAGTATAAAATGCCGAGTATCATAGGATACCTACATTTTATGTTAAAACAAGAAATTTTACGCGGCATACTCGCAAGCAGAAGCTAGGTCACATTAAATTAACTAGCTAAACTCTGCAAGGGTTCACCCTTGCAGAGTTTAGCTAGTTAATGTATCGATAAAATAAAAAAAAATAAAATGGTTTGATGTTTTTTTTGACACTGGCAGCTTTGTTACTTACTTAAAGTTTGATTTGAGTTTGAGAAAATCTGTTTTCTTTTGCTTTATTGTGTTTAGATTATCAAAACCCATAACGTCTGTAAATTTTCTCCAGCTGATTTAATTCGACCCTGTATAATAAACTCTTTGCCGCAATCACCGCGCTTGACCAACATAATAATATGACCACAAAACAGTTCCCCACGACAAATAATTTCCCCCATTTGTACCGACATTCTCTGTAAATTCAAGACAGGATCTGTTGTTACCTCATTTACCACCGGAGAGGTACAAATGAAGACCATTTATTTTGTATTCTGAATAATTGTGCATCTCTCGAGCTAGGAGGATCCTGGAGTTGGTTGCACCGTATAATTACTAGAAGGCACGAATCCGGAGTTGGTTGCACCGTTACTAGAAGGCACGAGCTACAAGATGGCAGCAAACTGTACATATTGATGAGTGTTGCTTGAATATGCTGTGTGGCAGTAACAGATGATAATTTATTTATTTATTAAACTTTATGCACAAGTAAAAACTGTACAAAACTGTACAAAGGCGGACTTAATGCCTTGGGCATTTTCTACCAGTCTACCTTAGGGTGATGCAGAGACAATACACAGTAGGTGCAATAACAGAAAACAGCTTAGAAAATAACTAGAATATAAAAATAAATACTTAGATACATACATACAACAAAATATAATAAAAATAAAAAAGTTATGAGAGATAAATAAGAAAACCTGCAACAACTTAATCTTGAGACGAATCTGCCAACTTCTTGTGAATGTGTTCTCGAGCTTTCATTTTAAATGTGAACTGATTGGTAACTGGTTGGTGATAATTTCTGGCGGAGGGGTTGAAGGATTATTTTAGGGGAGTAGTATCTAGTATCCTTTGGTATAATGATAAATAATCTAGAATACTGCACAGATGCAATAGGTAATAGAGAGGGCTATGCTCTGAGTTTCCCTGAGTGATCGAATCAGAAATGAGGAGATCCGCAGGAGAATCAAGACATAGCTCGAAGAATTGCTAAACTTAAGTGGCAGTGGGCAGGGCACATTTCTCGCAGAACCGATGGCCGATGGGGCCGAAAGGTTCTGGAGTGGCGACCGCGTACCGGAAGACGTAGCGTTAGAAGGCCTCCCAAAAGGTAGTCCGACGACCTTGTAAAGGCCGCAGGAATCCGTTGGATGCGAGAAGCACAGAACCGGTCGAAGTGGAGGTGCTTGTGGGAGGCCTATGTCCAGCAGTGGACGTCTTTCGGCTGAAATGATGATGATGACTCCACCAGTTTCAGAGAACGGATTTTTTTTTGTGATTTTACGAAAGTGATGTTACCAGTTCAAAAATTACTAATAAGACATTCAAAGTTATTGATTTTTCTTATGTTTATTGCTTCGTTGAAAAATAATAGTCATCGCTAAGAGAATTTATTCTCTGACATTTTTACGCAATTTAAAAATCTATCTAATTCACCTTCTTCAAAATCTCTAAATGCCGCTGTTTTGAACAAACTAGCTTCTGAACGCGACTTCGTCCGCATGAAATTTTTTGTTCCCCCGACCCATCTCGTAGCATCGCATCGTCTGCCTGCGCTTCTTAGTTTTCGCTCAGCGTTATTTCTGTTTTTTTTTGTTTTTGGTCGGTCCTAAGGGTCATAAGCCTATAAGCCTTCCTCACAAATTGGGCTATCAAATGCAAAATGCATTTTTCAAATCCGACTGGTAGTTCTAGAGACTATCGCGTTCGAACAAACAAACTCTTTAGCTTTATTATTAGTATTGTTAAAAGATATAAATTTTATGCTGCCAGCGAGCAATGTAACGAAGTATTCTTGGAGTCAAAGTCACAGACCGCATTCGGAACAGTATAAGTAAGTAAGTAATTATTTATTTACTAAAAGACTTAGCTTAAGTAACATCAGTGTTAATTCAATAAGGGATGGGAATGGCTATTACATTTGAGAAGATCCCTGCCCTTCAAACTAGAAAAATCCTGTATCTTGAAGGACAGTATACTTCGGTCCGAAACACAAATTGCAGACATGGGCTACACATCCGCCAAACTAAAGTGGAATTGGGCAGGCCATCTACCGCATGTCGCAACAGAATTGGGCAAAAGTAGCCACTGACTGGATTCCGAATAACATGAATCGGCGACGCGATAGGCCCAGAAAGAGATGGCGTGACGAATTGGACGCCTATCTAAAGGATTGGCCAGATGTAGCAAGAGACAGGAAAAAGTATAAAGACGGAATGAGGCCTTTGCCCTGCAGTGGGATATAACAGGCTAATAATAATAATTATATCGAAAAATATAGAAATAAAAAAAACTTGAAACTAAGGCCGTCTCCATTCCAATCTTATTCCCTCAGCACCAGTGCGGAACGTCAGCACTAATTGTCGGTCAGGCAACAGTGTACACACAGCTCCCACTACAGTTTGCACCACTGGCGGATCGATCAATTAGTTGTTCACAACTCTTCTAGTCTGTGACCCTAATTGGATGGGACCTAAGCGTGTCTAGTAATTGGTTTCTGAAAGCCTGACCAGTTTTGCTGTCGAATCTCGTGTGAGTTGTTGTGATTGGCTGTCTGAAATTGCCACAGACAAAGCTGTCAAAATTAATTTATAGATAGTTAACGGTTGAATGCAATAACAGCAGTCAATCAGTTTGTATGAGATTTGACAAACCGAGGGGTGGTTCCCGTATCTTTATGAACGTTCACTCTCAATCTGTCAAAAATACCTCTAATTTTTGACAAGTTTTTGACATTGATTGTCGCTGAGATGAGATTGCGACCAGATTTTGAATGTCTTTAATAATATTTATTTACTTAGACATGTGTCACATATACAAGAAAATACATGCATGCAAGACGGTACTGATACCTACCAAGTGGCTTCAGCACGTTAATATTCACTTGTGAAGTTGTGAACAATAGGCCTCGAAGTTAGTATCTAGTGCCTACCTACTGTAATCACCAAACTATGCAAACAGATGGGCTATTGGCCTGATACTGTTGCTGCGCTTACTAGGAGACCAGTCGCGACAGAATAATCCTTAATCATCAACCCTTTTTTTATTTTTATTTTTTTTGACATAATATCCCGTTAGGTCAAAATGGAAAATGTAATAATCACCAGTCTTGGCATTCGAATCACCAGTCTGGGTTGCCAACTGCTTATAATTTGCACTTACAACTCACCACACTACAAAACAAAAGTACCAGGGCCACACAGCATAGCAAGACATTGCACAATAAATCTCGTGTACTGTTCACTATCTTATTGAGGCAATCTCATCCTTCTGGCCTGACAAAGGCCGATTTAGCGGTTATGGCTGCAAATTCCATAATCTCCACATTTACTACACGGTTTGGTGCTTGAAGTCCTATCACAACCACCCATCCTACAGGTTGCCAACAGCCTGTAATTTACACTTAACCGCCCAAAACTGACCGCAGTACAAAACAAAAGTACCAGGACCACACAACACAGCAAGAAATGCACGATAAATCTCGTGTAACCATTACAGGGGTAAATAGTTCGACCAGCGGACAACAGATCAGCAGGGATCGCCAATTAAAGGGATTTAAAGCTCTTAATCAACAAACAAGTACTTAAGCACGGGTGAGTTATTTTCCGAGCTAATTGCGTCGAATCTGTTGTTTTGTGGTGTGTATAAGTACTTTAGTTGTGTATTCAATTTACTGTACATAATGTTGCTATCTTTATCGAACTAGCAAAAATAGAAAGAGACGCGAGAGAGAAAGTCTATCAAATAGGTTGATGGTGTTTTGGCAAATAATCACAGCGGTGAGTAAATAGAGATTAGGGAGAGTAGGTTTTAACAAAATAATTGATTTTGGAGGTTATAAGTGATTTGTTTAATTACAACTTACATCATGGTTAGGTAGATACCTATTACAAGAATGAGAAAAGCTAGTGTTTTTCTATCGAAGGCTCGATTGGTTTCGCCGATTAAACTCATAGGTATTCTAAAATCTGTCTTAATCGTAATCAGCCTATAATGTTCCCACTGCTGGGACACAGGCCTCCTCTCTGTGAGAGACAGTGGGTCATAATCCATCACGAGGGTAAAATTCGAAGACATGTAACATCAAACCAGTGCGGGTTGGTAGATGTTACATGTCTTCGATTTTTTGGTTCTAGGAAATACCGGTTTTCTTACGATGTTTTGAGTCTAAAATATTAAAAATATATCTGTCTTAATATTACAACTTTTCTAGATAAAAACTGGAATAATATATAATGATTTAAGTAGAATTAACGGCTAAAAAAGAGGAAACAATAGCCTCCGTGTGAAGAAAAAAACAATAAATAAAATCAAAAAATAATTATTGTTAAAACTTTAAATAATAGCAACGAAATTGCAAACACCATAGCGAGTTATCTAAAACTACTTCAAAATATTTAAAATGGCGGACTGACGCGTTGGAAACTGTTTTATGATTTCGTTCCATCCGTGGCAACAAACTGTTTTTATTTTTCCCTCGGGATCTGCACCGGATGCGGGATTAAAGCTATTCTATGTTCACTTTCATAGCACTCTCTATACTCTGTAGCTAAACGTGTCGTGTAATGTATTTATCCAACAATGATAATATTAAGATCGTTTACGCCGTACAGAATTTCATACAAACTTTCAAGCCCTTGTTTTTCGAAATGAATGAACCGATTTTAATAAAATTTCATACGCGTACGCAGAATACAAGGGTCTAAAAAGTTAGTAGAGAAATTTTTCGAAATGTCTTATTTAAGAAAATATAACTGGAAATCTCCGTTTCTATGGAAAATTTAAAATCGGTCTAATTTGGCTGTAACACTATTTTTCGAAAATGTTCTTAAGCAACTTTTTAGACCTTTGTATCCTGCTTATGTGTATGAAGTTTCATTAAAATCGGTTCATTAATTTCGGAAAACAAGGGCTTGAAAGTTTGTATGTAATGCCGTACGTCGTAAACGCTCTTACGTGAACCTATTTCATTGTTAGCGTGAAAAATCGCCATAGGAACTGAATGAGAATTCAGTTCATAAACTTAGCGATTTTTACACAATAATCAAACATCATTTCGAAATTCGAATGGTAAGAAGGTAGGTAACCTAAAGCAGTGTTTGTAATCTCAGTTCATGCCATCGTCAGTTTTAATCGGTTATTTACTTTTCCTCTAAATTGATTTTTGAGTCATTATTTGTAATAAAAAGGTCCTAATAAGTTTTGGTTGCAATGGAATTTGAACTTTGTTAATTATGACATTCAGTTTGTGGTTCCATAGCTTGATATATACCTACATACTCGACACCGCGATCATTTACTATCCAATTAGGTATGTGCCGACGCGACGGTTCGAATTGTTACAGAATAGCACTAACTGTGACGCATTGAATATTTTTTTCCATTAACTATACTAGCCCATTCTCACAAATAAAAATAAAACCAACAAAAAATCATTATAAAACCTAATTCACCAGCAAAAAAATACAACAATAAATTACTAGTATCCACCAAAACGACCGGATATTATAAAATTTTCTTTATCTCCCTAATTGTTATTCCAATTACGGTCCCCCGGCGATAAATCGGACGATAACGCCCGATTTCGGACGATAACGTCCGATTTCGGACGAAATCAACATTACTAATAGACGCTCATAAAAATTAAAACATTGTTCTTTTTAACTGCCAGTCTGGTTTCTCTTATTACCTATTGCTCGGGGAGTGAAGGGGAATGAGTGAACGAAATGAATGAATTGCGGTTCAAAGGGAATTGGGCTAAATGGGTTTGAAGCTGATCGATTGGTTTACGATCGATCGGACAAATTGTTTTTGTGTTAGTAGCTTAGTCTGTACGTAGATTAAAGATATAGTAAAACAGTCTTCCAGGCCGTATTTCGGCAATGGCGAAATAAAAAAAAAAAGGCACGGTGAAAAAGGCCACGTAAGACGAATTGACTGCAAGCAAAAGAATAGGCAGATGTGTGTGCTGTCCGAGGGACGGTAGTCTTTCTTATTGGTTTCACAGAAGACACCACTTCCGCTCGTCATGGTGCAGAGCCAGTCGCTGCGCCTTCCCGTCCAGCTGACGAAGCCATGCAAATCTTGCCGGACCTTTCTGATGCTGTCGAGGACGACGCATGATCAGGATGGCCGTGTTAGATGCTACTACCCGGCCCAGGAGCGCGGCGGACGCGGTCACTGAAAGGAGGCTGCCGCAGGCGGCAGGCCAGGCTCTCTGGTCTTTGTTTGGCGGTCTATGGTTTCTGACAGCGTTGCGTACAGAAGCGCTATCCGTCATCCGTCAGTCGTTCGGTGTGATCTGGTTTTCTCAATAATCTCTTGTTGATTTCTTTAATTTGATTTGTGATGATTTTGTTCCTCTGATTGTAATTTTGCTATGGTTGATAATTGTTTTTATAATTCATGTGATTAGCATAAAGGATATCAAATAATTCTTCTATTTAATTGTGATTTCACTTCTGTCCTAACACACTTTCACTTTTGTCACGGTGGCCAATCTCAATGGAGATTAGCCAGGTACGCAGGAGATATTATAGTGCACGAGTGTGTGTGCAAACACAGTTGCACTCTTTGTTCCTTTTCTCTCATATTCCGATGGGACGGCAATCCGACACGACCGGGGAGAGTTCAGGAGCAGGACCAACGGCTTTTACTTCCAAACTTCGGACTGTTAAGTACTAAGAAATTCCTAATGGAAAACCCAATAACACAACAACACTGTCCGACCCGGGAATCGAACCCAGGACCCCACGCTCAGCAGTCGCGCTTGCAACCACGAGACCAACGGGTCAGTCGCGAATCATATTTTGATCAAGATACAACCTGACACTGACCTGCAAATTGCAAAAAACATAAGAAAATTTGAATTTCGGCGGTCTACCACTGCGCGTTCACCTTAAAGTTTGAAAGAGATCCCTCAGCACTCGTGAGCGCTCCCACAGGGAATCTTTCAATCTACTTACGCGTTTGTACGAGCGAATTTCGCACGAAAACACATGCAAAGTGAGCACGGCAAAGACTGATATCCCACAAGTTAATCTGTGCGGTCTCCACAATACAACCCAGTGATAAGGGTTAACAGCCCGCATGTCGACAATGGTCCCTGCACACATGACTGACCGTGGTCCGTCGTAAATGGATTACAGGCATTATCCGTTCGATTTGGCTTATTTGTGTTGTGGGTATACAATGTACAAATCACACTAATATTATAAAGGCGAAAGTTTGTGAGTGTGGGGGTGTGTGTTTATATGTTTGTTACTTCTTCACGCTCTAACGGCTGGCCCAATTTTGTCAAAATTTTGTATGGAGGTAGCTGACACCCTGGATTAACATAAAAGCTCCTTTTTATCCCGATATTCCCACGGGATCAACATTTACGCGGATGAAACCGCGGGGCGCAGCTAGTACAAAAATATTTATTTCACCTTAAACATTGTGTCCCAGTAACAAAAAAATTATTAAAAATAATTAAATCGACTTCAAAAAATGGCAATGCTAATTCTTTGGTCAAAGAACGACCCAGTCCTCTGGTGACGTGAAGTGTCGACCACCAGTGTAATATTTATATTTCGTCTGTTTCAAAATTCTTTTACAATACTGATTTATTGTATTACTAGTTGCGCCCCGTGGTTTCACCCGCATAAGTTTCGATCCCGTGAGAATATAGGGATAAAAAGTAGCCTATATGTTAATCCAGGGTGTCAGCTACCTCCATACAAATTTTAACAAAATTGGTCCAGCCGTTTGAGCGTGAAGAAGTAACAAACATGTAAACACACACTCACAAACGTTCGCCTTAATAATATTCACGGATATCGAGTGATTTTTTTTCGTTAAAAATACTTTAACCTGTGAATCGAACCCAAGACCTCCAGCTCAGCCGTACTAACAGCTTGCGACTACTAGACCGACGAGGAAGTCATATTCATAATTAATAACGTAAAAATCTCCGTATTTGTGACGTAGTGAATGCGGGACGAGGGCTGACACAATTTCATACAATATTCGCAGAACGTCGCTTTGTTTAGAAAATGTTTCTGTTACAAAATGAAATCCACTTACAAAGGTACATTAAAAAAAAACTTTTTTTGTAGAAAACGCGCTGTGTAGGTACAGTCAACAGCAAAAGTAGATGATCAAAGTCAGAAATTGAATACTAATGAACGGAGTTCGCGTCAGAACTGTGTGGCGTCGAAGTGATTCAAAAGTATTCTACGTAGTAAGTATTCTAAGTAGTAGTACTTCGACGCCACGCAGTTCTGACGCGAACTCCGTTCATTAGTATTGAATTTCTGAAGGCCAATTCTCGTAATTTAGAACGTTCAAAATCTAGTCGCAGTCTCATCTCGGCGACAAACAAATGTCAAAAATTTGTCAAAATGTAGGTAAATTAGAGGTGTTTTTGACAGATTGAGACTGAGAGACAGAGACAGACTGTGAACGTTCTTAAATTTACGACAATTACCCCTCAGATTTTGATCATCTACTTTTGCTGTTGACTGTACCTACAGTCAACAAAAGAGATAAGTATGCAGGATCGTCGGATTAAGAAACCGATGGATGTTGTCGACTGAAATTTAATTTGATAAATAAGCCACACGATCGGATCTATAATACGAAGGGGTAATCAATCGACGAGTGCAGTCGCGTCCCACTTCCCGTGCAGTATTTTCCTTAGTATGGTCAAAGCTTAAAGCCACATTTAGATACATGATGCAAGTTTCTTGCTTTTGGCATATAATAAAATTGAATTTCGATGCAAGTCATTTTGTTGCTTCAATTAGACGGTGCAACTTTTGTTGTTGCTGCAACTCAAGGTATGCCACGGGCAATTTAATCCATTGAAGGACACTGAACGGAACACACTAGAAGTTTTATTTTTATTACGTCTGGAGCCTTTTAGTGTCCCGTAAAGTGTTGATTGCACCGTGTAAACCAGGTTTCCATCTCAGATCTACTAAATAAATTTCATCAAGATCAAAAAAACTGGCCAAGTGCGAGTCGGACTCGCACACGAAGGGTTCCGTACCGCAAGGCAAAAACACCGAAAAAGAACACGTTTGTTCTATGGGACCCTTAAATATTTATTTTATTTTGTTTTTAGTATTTGTTGTTATAGCGGCAAGAGAAATACATAATTTGTGAAAATTTCAACTGTCTAGCTATCGCGGTTCTAGAGGTACAGCCTGGTGACAGACGGACGGACGGACAGACAGCGAAGTCTTAGTATTAGGGTCCCGTTTTTACCCTTTGGGTACGGAACCCTAAAAACAAAATATTTTTTTTCCCGGAATAAATCACCTACATGAGCTCTTATGAAACGTCAGAAGCTAGGTGCACGGTTCCAATTGGTCGTTTCCTATGGAGAAGAGCCGGCAAGAAACTCCACGGTTACTCTTTTAAAAATAATTGGCTTTTACAATGTTTTCAAATTACAGTAGTATGGGAGGACAGCGTAGGCCTGTCAACAGGTACCACGCAGGTACTTGATAAAATAAAAAATGGTCTACAGATCTAAAGTCTACAAGGCCTACAAAGTCCTCACTCATCAACAATCATTACTTGAAATGATATTTGAAAATCAGTTTCAATCACATTTGTTTACAGAATTCAGGCCTCAATCAGTATCAGTAATTACATACCCCCCATACAGAATGAATAGCGTACTTGTATTGATGATATAAACAAGTGCTCGCGTGATAGTGAGCTGCGATCGCTGAGAGATGAACAAACATGGTCGCCGAGAGCATCGAATGACCTGGGGTGGGGTTACAGTGGGAGAGACTAGCGATTTTGTATCAAGGTCATAATTACCAACCAACCAACCCAACCACCAACACCAACCAACTGGACTCTGAGGGTCGAAAGGTTGGAATCGCGCCACAACATCAACTTCAAGTCATTCGTGGTACGAGTTCCAACCCAACATCTACAGACCGGTCTGAAAGAGGACTTTTGGCCGAAAGGTGTCGTATATCGACGTTTCCGTGGACGGTTACGCGACGGAAACACGACGCCGACAATGTTACGTGTATAGTTCATAGTTTTAATTTTAAGGTTTTTAATATGTATTAGTTTATTATTGTATAAGATTATTTTGTGTATTTTATCTATGGGCCTTAGTAGCCTGATAATAAAATGATTATTATTATTATAATTAATTAAAATTTTGTGTAAAGGTGAAAACCAAGTGCACTGCCGCAGGACAATGAAGAAATCACTAGGTATATTGCAATATGCCAATGCAGTTGTTATTTACTTAGTTTTGGTTATTTTATATCATCAAGTCCCTCCGGAAACTCCCTAATTCTCTCAATGGTTTGGATTGTATTTAAATAGTCTTCACGAATGGAAATACTTAAAAAAAACCCGTGATAAACGTTTTACATACCTACAAAGTACGGCCCTAGTAGAGTACCCTCAGTGCGCGAGTCCGACTTGCATTTGACCGGTTTTTTTATTATTGACATAGGCAATAAAGCTAACGTATGATGCATTTGTGTGTGCGTGCAGTGGTCCCTTCCCCCACCATTGATTTATCATGTCTATTAGCGACGTAGGAGCGTTTACGCCGTACGGCATTTCATACAAACTTTCAAGCCCTGGTTTTTCGAAATGAATGAACCGATTTTAATGAAACTTCTTACGCATAAAGGGTCTTGACAGACAGATGGACGGACGGATGGACGGACCAGAAAGTGATCCCATAAAGGTTCCGTTTTTGCCTTTTAAGGTACGGAACCCTAAAAATTACTCGCTGTTCACTTGAAACTTGTACCAAAATCGATCGTAACTGCGCTGATATAAAGTGGTCTCCTAATTGTCATTTACGGCCTTATGTCAGGCCATTATAGTTACAATAAAGTACCTAATGTGATTGGTTAGAGGCCGTATTCTGAACGACTAGTGATGGGCAAGCCCGGGATCGAACGGTTAATAATACGGGATCGGACGGTCAATATTCCGGGATTGGAGTCCGTAAATAGTTTCGTTATGAGGGTTTTTCTTTATTGGGTTCATAGTGAAATTGCCGTAGTGTTTCTTTTAGAGGGTAAGTTAGATTGTAAATTGTATAAAACAAATTTAGGTTGATACTATTAGGTTGTTTTGTGCAGCTGTTAGGCGAATTTAGGGGCTTTTAAGTTGGGTAAAGTAGGTTAATGGGTCCCAAAATGAGGCTGTGGAATTAAACGATCCAGCTATGGGTTCGTTATTTATAATGAAGGGGTTGGGCGGGAACAATCGTTAGAAATATTACCTTTAAGCAAAATAGTAGAATTACTGCGATGGTGAAGTATCTTTGTTATTATATACTAATTACGATAAGTGTGATTAAAGTAGTCCATTATTGCACGGCGTGCATTAATAGACTACTTAGGTCACACGTATTTTATTACCTATTTGTATATGTGCCATTTTAATTTATTGACATATTATTAACTATTGCATGAAATTGTGACATCCACTTACCTATTAACTTTATTTTGTTAATTGACATTAAATTACCCAAGATATTTTGTACACTATGTTCACAAAATGAATAAATGAATTTGAATTGTATACTATTTTATGGCTCCTGTGACCTAAACCCGCACTTTAGGCACGCTGTATAAAAATGGACTACTTAAGTCTCAGAAAAGCATGACTTAAGCGCAGGCTTAGGTCACACAGTGCTATAAATATTTTTAAGATAATATCCAGCAGAGCTACGAAAACACGCACATAACGAACGATAACAAAGTACGGGATTAAAAACAAAACATTACGTAATCAAATCCCGGGATGTGCCTAAAATCCCGGGACACGTGACAGCACTAGTAATGACTCCACGGTGGCCTATTAGCTCTCTATTTGTAGCTCCGGGATATCGTTTGCTCTCTCTACGTGATAGAGATTTTATATTTGTTTACTTAGGATGTAGAGTGCTGGAGTTTCCACCTGAGAATAGAATTATTAAGGCTGTTAAGGTCGTTTAATTCGTGGCTAAAGAGGAAAGCCTCCTTCGTAACTCAAGGGTTTTTGAAAGAAATATTAAGATAGGCGTAATAATAAATAAAAAAAAAAACAATGAATGAATGGGGTGATAATTGTATTTTTTGTTATGTATTTTCTGGTGTACAATAAAGTATATATATAAATAAATAAATAGGCAGCAATATACCAAGACCGTCTCGTTCGTACTTCGGAAAGCACGTTACGCCGTTGGTCCCGGCTGTCATTCATGGATATTTGACAGTCGTTACGGGTCATTAAAGCCCGAAAGTCTGACAACCAGTCTTACCGAGGGGTATCGGATTACTCAGTAACTGGTTTGTGGAGGTCAGATAGGCAATCGCTCCACGTAAAATACTGGTATTAAGCTGCATCCGATTAGACTGGAAGCCGACCTCAACATAGTTTCGAAAATACTGTGATCTAATTCAACCGAGAACGAGAACCATGTTACGGCGAAGGCGAATGTATAAATTATAGGCACGATACGGATATGCGATACGGCGGTGCCAATATCTTTCCGATTTGATACGTATGCTATGACCTTATACCATTGACATATATATTACTAGCGTAAGGACCGGGCTAACGGCGCGACGAAATGGCACCAACGCGCTGGCCCTAAAATGACGGTTTTAGGGCCAACGCGACTCAGTTGACAGTGGTGCGCGCGAACTTCGAATTTCGAACGAAGAACTTCCATGTAAAATGTTCAGACGGGCGTATCCTTACTTTTGAAATCATTGCCTTATACCGTTATGTTCTAAGAAACAATACACATGTCAAATGAGAATAAAATAACACATTTAATTCACATTTTGACAATTCAAAGAATCCCCATTCTCCCGCCCTTATCCCTATATATTTCAGGTCGGCGCAACATGTCTGTTTCTTCCATACTTCTCTATTAGTCGTCATCTCGGTAGTCAACCCTTTTCTAACCATATCATCTTTCACACAGTCCATATATCGTTTCTTTTGATCTTCCCTTTTCTTGTAGCCCTTGACATTCATACTCAAGACTTTCCACACGACATTTTCCTCATTCCTCCGTATCATATGCCTACATCACTACTAAGAAAGAAAAAAAAAAGAAAGAAAAATGTACTGATTGCCACACAACTTTTGAGTTACCGGTGCCACTTTCAGACTTCATTTCATGTACTCATTTCTTATTCTATCCATTCGTGTAACACCACACATCCCTCTTAGCATTCTCATCTCAGCTGCAAGGAATTGCCTTTCATTCAACTCAATAGACAATTCAAAGATTACGATCTAATAATAAAACTTCTTAGATCTATAATGTACCGTAGCATTTGCTACGAACACGGCTACGAATACTCGTAGCAAGTGCTACGAGACAGATGCTACGACGCCGACGCTACGAATCTTAAAGATAATCACTTTCTAATTCGTTACTCATTTTTACCGACTTCAAAAAAAAGGAGGTTATCAATTCAACACGTATGTATGTAATATTATTGGAACTACATTATATTCACATATGACAATCTATTAGGGCTTCCAAACAAATTTAATTTTATAGATGTATGTTTGGCCGCGCATTTCTCCCCTACTATTAATCGGATCGTGACCATTATTTTACTTCAACTTAGGGAACAGTGTCATCAAAATCGGTTCAGTAATTTTCAAGATATGGACCAATACGTGTATGTGTGACGGCCTGGCTTATTGATATGAGCTACGGGTGTAGTGTCAAAGGGAAAACATCTCTAAACCTTGGTCAAATTCTAGTGCAATATTTGCAACAAAACTATTACCTACTTATTACAAACAAATATTCAAGTTTTTACTTAAAACTAAAAATTACGAAATAAACAAGTACTTATTTTAAAAATATTAAATCGACTTCAAAAAGAAATTAACTCAAAATTATGAAATAACTTTAATTTCGAAAGTCGGTGGTAATAAACTAAAATACAGATCCCAAGACACCGACTTCCGAAATTAAAGTTATTTCATAAATTTGAGTTAATTTCTTTTTGAAGTCGATTTAATTTTTTTAAATTACTATTTTCAATTACGCACAAAACATGCACTACAAACTTTTAACCTTTCAAAAACGTCACAAGGACTCTATACTGCCCATACGACTCAATCACCTTTGAAACCCTGCCCTTTTCAAACAATCCATCAAAACATTTCACGAATTCACAGCATCCTGTTACTCCGGATTGGAGCAGTTTTTTTCTGTTAACAATGACAGAGGAATGAAAGAGAAATTGGCTATAGAGGCCGTGCTATATAGACTGGTTTGTTTGTAATACGAGGTGTAAGGGCGACGGCATATTGGACGACAGTACATGATGTAAGGCACCTGTCTCACCACCAACGAGGAAGCGACAAGCTATCAACCAGCCATGGTCCGGAGCGACAGGGAGTGGGAGGCAGTCACCTCCTTCTGCGAAGCAGTCATGCTAGCGAAGGAGGTGGCGGGACGGCTTAGGGAGAGAGCCTCCCGTCCCAGCCGCCGCGGGAGACGCTCCGGGCGTCGGGAGCCGCGTGACGACACCCGGCCACCGTAGGCGCGGGCCTGCGGGCGGAGAGTAATGGGTAGCTCACCGTCCGATCAGGACCAGGCCCGTGCCGGACGTCGCGTACGTGCCCCTCCTCGATGCTGACATCTCTTTGAGGCGCGCGTGGAATACGTACGCGCCGTCACCGCGAGAACTTAGGTGAAGTGTGTTTGAAATGAGCTGTCAATCCCTAGATTCCCTAGCGTTAGGTAGAATGACAGTTCACTTTACTTTACTCACTTCACGGATGTTTTCACGGTGATATTGTTACAGAACAGGGGGCCTGAAAAGGCAAAATCATAAAAGGATAACATTATGAATCATATTATGGCGAAGACAGTCAGTGTTTTCTTTTTTTCGCTGCACTACGTAGGAATAATCAAAGAGATTGGGATTGGATTAGGATTGGATTGATTGGTATTTTAGCTCATACAAAAAAAAAATAACTGAAAATTCCTTCACCAATGGGATTTGATACGATTAACTTAACAGTTAGCGGTCTATTATGATTCATAATGATATCCTTTTATGATTCTGCCAAAGTGGCCTTTTTAGGCCCCCAGGTCGGCTGGTCCCGTGTAAGTAAAAGAGACATATATTAATAGTTAATCGCTGACTCGTTTGTTGCAGCGACAAGAGCTATCAAAGAGTGTATTTGGTCATCGACACTCACTTGGCGGGCATAACACACATGGAAAACACAGTACACATGCGTAGCTTAGCCGCGGGCGGCGGTGGAGCGGTGCCCCAAGTGCGACGATACTTCGACGTAATGCGACACGCGAAGCAATTGTTAGTCGCACGCGTGACGGTATTTTAACAAGGATAGGTGCCCTTTTGATCTTTGGGAGATTGGTGTGAATAGTGTGAAACAGTCTTTTGTTTTGTTGAAAGTTTGTGTCGTCGACTTTTTAAAGGTAGAATGAAAAGTTCCGTTTACTTATTTCGTAACAGAGTTATAGTCATGCCTTTCCCGGACGCGGTTGTCACTAAGGTGTAAGGTTTACCTATAATTTATTCAAAAAAGAATATTGTTGTAGTAAAACCTAGACTTTATTTCTGAAATGAGAATTTCTAGTTTATTTATTTTAAGTCACTGTAAACAACCCAAACAAACGTACTTTCTCATTTATCATACTACCAAGTAGCATGGTTCAATCAATTTCAGTGTGTTATCGCTAATGTACTTTTTGTGGATTTTATCGGCGTAAGGGAGCGATTTGATTTATCTCTATAGGGTTTTTATAGCCATGGAGTTTTAATCTTTATTGATCATCATTCCGATACGGTTTTTAGCGGCTTTTGTTTCCATTATTAGGAAAGACAGTTTCGTTTTTTACACAGGGTGTATTTTTGCGATTACTTGATAAAGTATCGATAAAGGTACCGTTCCTCTCGTGGTCGCAAGCGCGACTGTAGATGTAGAATGTGGCCCACAATCTACAGTCGCGCTAGGTTCGATTCCCAGGTCGGGTAAAGCGTTATTGGATTTTACCATTAGAAGTTTCTCAGTAAGTATATACATCAATGGGGTACCTAAGTAGTAGTAACAGTAAGTTCGGTTCGGTTTCGTTCCGAAGTTTGGAAGTCAGCGGTGTGACATCCCTAGGATCACTATGACATATATATGAATTTCTGCCATGATGGCGGATAATCTCAGCGGAGACTAGCTATCGGCGCAGCAGATATTATAGTAAACAAGTGTGTGCGCAGACACAGGTGCACTCTCTCTTCCCTCACTCTCATAGCCCAAATATGGGACGACAATCCGACACGACCGGAGAGAGATCAGGCGCAGGACCAACGGCTTAACGTGCTTTCCGAGGCACGGAGGGGTCTCGGTATGTAAAAATGGTCACCCATCCACAGACCAACCGCGGCAAGCGTAGGTTAACCTGATCGATCGTCCTGTAAGTATGAGTCTTATTCTCCAATATTTCTGTGATAAGCAAATGCATTTAGCTTACTCAAGCCATGGCAAAAATATAAGCCAATCAGCAGGGATCGATCGACCTGTGCGGCTGTTATTATTTAGCCACAGACCCCTCTAAAATAATAATAATATAAGAAAAAAAAAGTAATTTAAAAAAATTAAACCGACTTCAAAAAGAAATTACTTAACTCAAAATTATGAAATAACTTTAATTTCGGAAGTCGGTGTCTTGGGATCTGTATTTTAGTTTTATGCCACCGACTTCCGAAATTAAAGTTATTTCATAATTTTGAGTTAAGTAATTTCTTTTTGAAGTCGATTTAATTTTTTTAAATTACTTTTTATTTCGTAATTTTTAGTTTTTGCACTAGTATTTGACCAAGGTTTTGAGATGTTTTCCCTTTGACACTACACCCGTAGCTCTTATCAATAAGCCAGGCCGTCACACTTACACGTATTAGTCCATATCTTGAAAATTACTGAATCGATCTTGATGAAACTTGCACTGTTCCCTAAGTTGAAGAAAATGTAAGCCAATAAAAAAAAAATGGTCACGATCCGATTAATAGTTCCGGAGATATGCGTGGACAAACATACATACATACATACATACATGCATACATACATACATACATACATACATACATACGTCTATGAAATTTTGTGTATTTGTTTGGAAGCCCTAATAGATCATCATATGTGAATATAATGCAATTCCAATAATATTACATAGGTACATACGTATCGAATTGATAACCTCCTTTTTTTTGAAGTCGGTAAAAATGAGAAGCATTCGCACAAAATAAAATAAATTACCTTTTTTTTTCTGTTTCGCAAAATACATACTGCCAATACAGGCACGACTTAAGCCTCCCAGCAAACTCATGTAATTTTTCAACGCGTAATAGCGAGGAAATGCTAGATAGCCATATTCGTACGTGGGGTACTGTTGGTACCACGGAGTAATAAGCCAATGGAGTGCTCACACGTATATGTCACGCATATGTGTATTTGTTGCGGGAATGGTAGGAGTCAACACGTTGGAACTGAGACCTAAGTGTGCGCTGTTGATGCACTGCTACTATAGCTCAATAATAAGATCAATAACGCGACTAGACTAGCTCGCTGTTCATTGTTTGCTTCGGACCGGCTGCGGCGGTCTCGCGCCTGTGCCTCGCGGTGCCTGCTCGCGGCGCCGCCAGTGCGTACCCATACTGCTCGCTTTGCTCCCACAACCCAGGCGATCAATCTGCTGAACGCCCTGATTGCTCAGGAGCCGCAAGTTGATATATTTATGTACAGCAATAAATCTATGCTTAATGTTTGTATGAAGTTTTTTAGTTAAATGTCATGTTGTCGGCTTGCTGCGTGCTTTGGTGTCTGTTTACTGTAAGTGCAGCATGCAATTGTTATATAAATAAATCAATGTCTGTAGAATACAATCTCAAAAATGTATGTAGTGCCGTCGAGGAAAGAAAGATTCGGTAGGACAGAGTGTCATCGGGTTTTTTCATCAGGAATTTCTAAATAGCAGCTCAGAGTCTAGATTTGTGCCTAGTTGAAGCAGCAATGAGGTATTTAGTAGTTATCGATATCAATGAAAAATCGGTATGATGAAATACACCCAATGTATTTGATGTTGTTAATACACGTCCTATATGGCCTAAGGCCTACTGCTTTTATGGCACGAATAGATGCGCAAAATCAAAAGTGTTTAATTCAAGACTGCGGCTTCGCCCGAGAGGTATATCGATAAAAAATTCCTATGTCCTTCCCCGGGATGCAATCTATTTCTCTGCCAAATTTTATCGAAATCCGTTCAGTGGTTTAGACGTGAAATGTGTAACATACAGACAGACAGAGTTACTTTCGAATTTATAATATAAGTATGGATAGGCTGAGATGCAGCAGTTTTTGAACGTCAAAATTACATAAGACAACCCCAAAACAACCACCCTTCACTACATTATAGTGGTGCAACAAACTCCCCAGCAGCACCGCTGGCTGTTAAGTTAGTAATACTTTACTTGATTCTGTGTAATAGTATGAGAAACATAAAGCATTTAGTTAAATTATTTGCCATATTATGTCAGCTAGCGCCCGCTAATATACCAATAAACTAGATAGAATACTCTTTATTGTACACCCATAACAAATCCTACTAATATAATATTTTAAACGCGAAAGTTTATGAGGATGGATGGATGGATGGATGTTTGTTTATTACTCTTCCACGCAAAAACTACTGAATGGATTTTGATGAAACTTTACAGTAATATAGCTTATACATTAGAATACCACATTGTATACTTTTTATCCCGATATTCCTACGGGATCGACACTTATGCGGGTGAAACAGTGGGGCGCTGCTAGTAGAACCATAAACGCCATAACTGTATGAAGAGAAATCACACGCCAGCCACGGTAGAGAGAGAAACACAAAGACGTTGATGAAGTCATCAATATCATTCACATTCTCACTCCATTTACTACCCACTCGGCATTCAGTGGCGAAAGTGATGCTTTATTTATCACACGCAGAGCGATGGAATGACGGGGGTATTCGCTCATTCGAACAAAATTGAGCGTTGAAGCAAACAAGAACGGGTTCCGTAGGCCTCTGCAATGTTTTCATTCGAGTTTTATAAGATAAACGAGGACAGCCTCGCGGATCTAGTGGTCGAAAGCGTTACTACTGAGCATGAGGTCCAGCGGAATAATTGCGTAACATACTAACAGTAGCAATGGCTTTTGACAGTTCGACAACATTCACTGCGTTATTTACGTTGTTGAGCAGTCGAATTTTACGAACATGAAGCAAAGGATTAGCAATATTCTTTAAAATTACAGTTACCGTTCTGGCTTCATTCATTCTTCTTTCTTTGTCCAGGCGGTCTTTCTTTGGAATGCGCTCCCTCTGAACATCAGGACGGCAACCAGCCGGTTATCTTTTAAAGTGAAGGCACGTGAACATATCCGTCAAAAGTTGGCCGTAACATCTCAGCGCTGATTTGCTGGATTCGTTCTCTCCTCTACCGATATTTTTTTTTTCCTCACAGATTTTGTTTATATGTATGTACCTATGTATGTAGGTATCTATCTATGTATTAGTCTTTATTTTTGTATTTTATAGTTACTTTCTAGCTATTTATCCCGTATGTTGCACCTGCCATGTTTTGTCTCTGCATCACCCTAAGGTTGACTGGTAGAAAATGCCTCAGGCATTAAGTCCGCCTTTGTACAGTATTTCTTTTACTTGCGCATAAAGTTTTAATAAATAAATAAAAATTATTCAGGTAGTGATTGATAGATATTACGCAATTAGAGTGCTGGATTTCGGGTAAGGTGTTATTGGGTTTTTTCACGGGGAAATTTCTCAGTAGCAGCCCGGAGTCTGGATTTGTGTCCGGTTGATAGCAACTGGTTTGCCCCCTATTACTTGGGACTTAAATATAACTGGCGAAATGTGAGTGTACATGCTCAGGTACACCTTTGCTTAACCCTTCTGGGAATTAAGGATGATTTCCACCAAACGGCTCGCATCGCATCAGACCGGAACGGATTTTAAAATCTTTAAACGATATTAAATCGTGTACAATGTATTTAAAGTCTATATTATCAAGCCGCGCACAGCAGCTTGAGCGCGGGCGTCTTCCGCGACACGCGATCGTAGCCGAAAGTATGCTGCGACGCACGATCGGCTCCATACGCCTGTCGTCGTATCCTTTCGGCTGTCGTCCAAATTTTTGTATGATTCTTTTATTCTTCTTCTAATGCAATAGCCAACAATACTACGACAACTTCAACCATTTTAAAAATTAGAACTCGACAACACGGTTTGAATGAAACTATTTGACTAGGCGCAGACACGGATACGTTCGCAAGCGACGTACGGAGCCGATCATAATTATGCGTCGACATCCTGCCGGACGGGATCGGCTGTCGCCGCATCCGTTCGTATCCTTTCCGATCCGATGCGATACGAGCCGTTTGGTGGAAATCATCCTTTACTGGCATAAACATGTTACCTATGTGTGTTTTATAAGATTGCGAAGGATAAAACAAATATGGTGATTGAGCAAACGTTTTGTGTAGGTCTGAGACAAAAGTTTGAAATATGATATTGTTTGTTTAATAGAGTGATTTTGGTCGGGATCCCTGGTTTCATTGAAAAGAAATTGCCAAATTATCACTTCCTTAACAATTTTCCGCATAATTTCATTTTCACTTCAGTAGCTCAAACATGTAGGTTTTGCCATTGAGCTAAATAACTAGAGAAGCAAACCTTACGCAAAATAAAATAAGCCAAATATTTAATACCGTCGGGGCCCCTATTTCTGTCTGCCTATGATTTCAATTGGCCCTGTTTAAAGATATGAGGTAAAGGTATTTGTATTCTCATTCGCTCGCTCTTGCATCCATATTTCTGTAAAAAAGGTTTAAAGTAACCTAACAAAACCGAACTTCGGGGTGCCCTTCGCTCGCTCTTGCATCCTACGTCGCCCATCGACCGTCCGCAACCATGCAATGTTATTAAAAAACAAAGACATTTATTACTTTATTATACCAGTAGTAAGTTCCCGTGGGACACGCGGGTGAAGCCACGGGCAAAAACTAGGTTCCCATAAACGGAACCCTAAAGGTTTTGCGTTCCGTTCCGTTCGTCTATTAACGCACGTGCAACTCCAACGAAACGATATTTTTACGTCGAAACGATTTCAATTCATCTACCAAACGTGACTGGTAGGGTGCCCTTATTTATATAAGCGAAAATAACGCTATTTATTATATTCAGGAACAACCAAGTTTGTGGCAGGGAGAAAAATTGGTTTGATTTCCAATCTTTTTTTTTGTTCGTACTTAAAGGGCTTACAGGACATAAACTCAAGTTTTAGAAACAGTAAAAGTATATGATCGACTACAGTAAACAAAATCAGAAAAATATATGATATTCTTCAGGACATATGCTAGGTAGAGTGTGTTGAAAACATAATACAACTAATTTAGACGGTAGGACGGTTTTTTTTAGACGGCGCGGTTGGCGCAGTTGTAAAGCGATTGACTGCTGCGCTGCGTGGCGCGGGTTCGATTCCCGCATTTAAAACCGACAGAAAGAAAGATTTCGAAATTTTAAACTTATTAAATATCTGTTAAAGACATTCGGCTCAATTCGGCTAAATTGTTCGTTGATTAACATAGAAAAATGTGCTGTTTCATAGAAAAGTGCAATACCTGGGTGGTCAAAATGTAGGGTGTTCTAAAAAAAAACGTTTTTCAGTTATAAACATTTTGGGTGTTTCATAGTTCCGTAAAAGTTTGCTTCACACGGGCAGTCGCCACATTTACTAACCGTACGGACTGAAAGTTATGAACTGTTATGAACTTTGTAGGCACGGCCTGTGTGGCTATTTCCTAATTAATTATGTATGAATAATGGAGGCTAGTGGAGTGGTCTGTGTGAATTTTTAAATTACACAGATGTATGGGAGACTAGGCTTTTAAGTATGCATAGAAAACTAAGTATTATAGAAGTGGCTGGAAAGATTTGGATGTCAATTTTTACCCAGACATATCTAGCTAGCTCAACGTGGGTCGTCGAATTTTAGATTCGGTATAGAAACGATTAAAAATATCCGGCTTCATTTAAATTTTTGAAATGAAGCGATAATCATTTGATCTGAACAACTTTTTATACTAAACTAGTTGACCCGGCCAACTCCGTACTGCCTCAGAATCAATAAGAACGAATGTATGAGAAAATAAATTATCTTCATTATATTTTTTTCCGTAAATTTTTCCTTTGTTTAGTTATTTTGCTATTCGGGGCGGAGACAAATCCAACAAATCAAAGATTTTAAAAATCAATTCTACCGTTCTTGAGTTAATGGTGTAACTAACCCGACTTTGTTTTATTTCTATACATAGAAGATATAAAACTTACAATACTAGGTAACATATTAATTATTATACTTTGGTATTTGGCAAAAAATTTCGGGGTCTAGATAACAGCTACCACTGTTTCGCGGAGTACAGATCTCGGGATATGCAAAAAATGTGGATAACGGGCATACCACATTCATTTAGCCCCAACACATTCTACTTTAACGCAAGCACAGCTAGAGATCACCATATAAACGAACCACAGCTACAACCAAAATCCGCCTTCTTAAACTATAAACTGCTTGTAATTACTTACTTTTGGATGATCCCGAACCGGCACGACGACACGCACGCAGACTTTGACCGGCTTGTCTCGAGTGATATCCAGCATCCTTCTCTCACCTCGCCATTCACCTGGGAACAATGAGAAAGAAGGTTTAATATCAAAAGTTTAAGAGGGTACACTCTCAGAGTTGCCGACATAGCCCGAAGAATTGCCAAACTTAAATGGCAGAGGGCAGGACACATTGCTCGCAGAACAAATGGCTGATGGGGCCGAAAGGGTCTGATGTGGCGACCGTGTACCAGATGACGTAGCGTTGAAAGGCCGCCCACAAGGTGGACCGATGACTTTGTTAAGACCGCAGCAATCCGCTGAATGCGGGAAGCACAGAACCGGTCGAAGTGGTGGTGCTTTGGGGAGGCCTATGTCAAGCATTGGACGTCTTTCGGCTAAAATTATGTTGATGATGAGTGAAATGTTTGACGGCTATTTACGTTACGACATTACCAACTTTTAGAATGCAAGCTGTTCATAACAGGTAGTTGTATGGCACTAGTATACCTACCTATGGGGTAGTTGTTCGCATTAGCAGACACCGTCATTGGGTAGGTGATATGTGTAAGGCGGGTCTCAGGCACATTATCAAACTGATGAGGATATACATTTGAAGTGGGGGAGACTCCGTCACAGGGGCTTGGCCGGACTGTTGAACCAATACAAATATTCGTGTTGTTAGTTATCATCATTGGATTGGTGAGATAGTTCCGATGAGGATATAATTTTGAATATAGTTGTAAGTCAAGCCACGAGGGGCTTACTAATAACTTGTTGCCGACGATGTTAAATCGATTGAAATTCTCTAGTTGGCTAAGGTGAACTGAACGAGATGAATAATAAAATCCATTTGGTATTGCGGGATTTCTTAGCGTCACGTCTTGACGGTACATTGTTTCACTTATTGACACTTTGCTTGAAGAATCTGATGATAAACTAGGTAGACCAGTAATACAGTTGGATTGGCAACCAGACGGCTGGTTCCTTCAGTATTTGAGTACTAACTCTATCAGCATTTGCACATATGAGGTGTTTTCTCAATGACTGTTAGATTGAAACTGAACATTTCTTTCAAAATCACCCCCTTTTATACAATTTTACAACCTGAAAAAGAATAAACAGTTTCATAGAATTTGCGTCATTGTGACTTGTTTCACAAAAGTGACTTTTGTGAAACAAATCGCAATGACGCAAATTCTATGAAACTTCCAAATTTGGAGTTTCAACAGCTTCTTTAAAACGTGAACAACGTGAAGGATTAAAAGACCTTTTGAGAGGACTTGTGTTAAATGTTTCGCAATGACATAACGTGTGTTTAAAGTAAGTTTTTTTTTTGACTTCCTTATATTACTTTATTTCTGCCTGAGCATTTCACAACGACCAAGCGTTGAACAATAGCATGTTCAGAATCCAATAGTTTTTTGGCTTCGGTAAAGTTACGTCTATGTTTTTAAAATACCATTCATTCAAATCTTGTATGCCATTATCTAAACATCGCACGCGACCTACCTAACATCAGGACTTTTGTTAACCAGGCTGACAAAAGTCCTGATGTTAGGGACCTGTCCCACCGCTGGCGATTAACGAAATGTGAGTCAGCTAGCAACTAAAAAAAACTGGCCAAGTGCTAGTCGGACTCGCACACGAAGGGTTCCGTACCACAAGGCAAAAACGCCGAAAAAAACGTTTGTTCTATGCCCGCGTGGTGGATTCAGGCCCACTGCTGGTGCAGTGGGAAAATTATAGGCTGATTATGTATTTTATTATTGTCCCACTGCTGGGCAAAGACCTTTTCTCATACAGAGAAGGCACGAGCATTGATCACCACCCTTACAGGGGACATAAAATCTTTTGATACGTTTCTTGAGTTAGAAGATCGTTTACGTATATCTAGTCGCTTTCTCGTTGGTGGTGAGACAGATGCCTTAAGGGCCAACTCCACGAGGGAGAGAATCGCGGCGATATTATCGTCGTGCCACATATTTCTATACACTCTCATAGAACGTGTCTCCACACGGCGATATCATCGCGGCGAAAATTTGATGTCTTTCCATGTTCAGAAGCTCAAGGAGAATTTATAAATAAAAGCGTGGACTGTTTATTATTTAGATTATATTGGGAAATGACAAAGAATAGGTAGCGGTACAGTGATGGTGCCGCAAAGGGACTCAAGTGTCGTCCTAGCCGTGCGATCATGAAGTGGCCCCCACCGCCGCCGCTCGCCCCTCGCCGCCGCGCGCAGGTCGTCTGCCCCGCGCCCGCGCCTCAGCCGCCGGTGACGTCAGTCCACATGATCACGCGATGGATGCGTGAACATCCTCCCGCCTGTTGACGTCTTCGAAGGGAAGAGGGCAAATATTGTTAAACCCTCTTGTGATGACTCCTCTCTTTGTCTTCACGTCTGCCACGCGTGTGATGCCGTCGACGCCCGCATAGGTTCGTACTACGCGACCTAGTGCCCAAACAAGTGGTGGAATGACTATCGCCGCGATTCTCTCGCTCGTGGAGACGGCCGCTTAAGGACGGCCAACTTCAGTAACTTATCAAATAGCAAATCCCATAAAACACAAATAGTGAAAATACTTAAAGTTCTGTATTAGTTTTGTTTGTTTCGCGTTATTCAGAACGCGGGTAGTTCGAAATTAGTTTCAAAACAAACAGAGTCACTTGTGTTGTTTTAGCGATAAGGGCGCTTGGGTCTTTTGTGAACCGAGATATTATTATCTATCTTTACATATTATAAATTTAAGCCGTTTTCCGTGTCTGTCTGTGTGATAATGCGTAACACACTAACAGTGGCAATGGCTTTCATTTTGACAGTTCAACAACATTCATTGCGTTATTTACGTTGTTGAACAGACAAATTTTTCGAACATATGAAGCAATGGATTAGCAATATCCTTCAAAATTATTCAGATTGTGATTGAAAGTGTGTTGCGCGTTGTTCTTCTAAACTACGCAACAGATTTTGATGCGGTTTTCACAATCATTTTTGCTCGGTAAAACTACAATGAGTTTATGTTCGCATCAAGTTAAATGTATAAATGTATGCATACTACTGAATGAATAAATAAAAAACCAGTCAAGTGCAAGTTGGACTCGCTCGTCGAGGGTTCCGTACGTAGGTATGTAACTACAAATTTACGGTTTTCGAATTGTTTCCTTTACTTCTGCTACATGGAATTGCTTCTTGCCAAATGCCATGATAGATCAACGGGAAGTACCCTATAGCTTTTGATTCCCTTTGCAAGTGTCAAAATTGCGGCACAAATGGAACATAAACGCCCGTATATTTTGATTGCGTAGACTAAGAAGTTCGATTTTTTCACTGCTTCAAGGGATTACAAGCCTGAGTATTTGATATTAATTTCAATTTGATAACTCCATCACGCGTTATTGAGAAAAAGGGTCTTGACAGACAGATGGACAACGAAGTGATCTTATAAGGATTCCGTTTTTCCTTTTGAGGTACGGAACCCTAAAAAATAAAATAAAATTTAAGGAATTTATTCAGAAAAGTTTATGTGTATAATAAATTAATACCTATTAAACTTACATAGTACAGAAATATCGATAGGTAGTGAAGTCATAAAAGCCACGCGAAGCAGGGGCAGGTCACTGTGCATATTCTTAGGTAGGTAATACGGGCTGGTTTCCGCAACTCCACGTCAAAGCGCGTATTTTGCGTACGGCTTTACAGTTTATATAATTTTATCATTATTATTTTTTTTTGTATTATAATTCGTTTTTTTTTTTCTATTCTTCTGTCGTTACTTACGGGTCGTCAGAAGCCCGAAACTCTGACAACCAGTCTTACCAAGGGGTATCGTATTACCCAGTAACTGGGTTGTGGAGGTCAGATAGGCAGTCGCTCCATGTAAAATACTGGTATTCAGCTGCATCCGGTTAGACTGGAAGCCGACTCCAACATAGTTGGGAAAAGGCTAGGCACATGATACGTCCAATTTTGATGAAATTTTTGTGTATATTTGAGTGATTCACAAATGGGCGGTGACATGACAGTGGGTTTTTATCAACCACGCGGGCCCAGTGCGGCTTGGTAGATTTCACATGTCTGTCAATTTTTTATTCTAGGACATGCCGGTTTCCGCACAAGGTTTTCCTTCGCCATGTTAAGAGCAGTGGTGATGAAATAATTTACATAAAGTAAAGCGCCTGTCTGGGTTCGAATCTACGACCTACAATTCGTAAGTCGTGGCCGTTACCACTGGGACCATGTTTCCTGCAACCTGCCTTATTTAATTATAATATGTATATGTTCTAGAAACTTAATTTAATTAAGTAAAAAAATACATGCAACTAACCTCATTACCTTAAAAAAAAACCTTAAGTCTTAGTCGTCAAACTTTAATTTTCAAATAAAAATACTAGTCCAATGGTAACCTCGCATTAGAAACTATTAATAAAATATAACTAAACCCTTGCTATGAACTCTTTAATTAAATATTATTATAAAAAGCACGCAATATAAACTGCACAGAAATATACTTTATTGCCAACTAGAAAAGCTAGTAAATGTCTACATAAATAAAAAGAAAGAACCTGACATTTTTATTTACTTCTACGAGTAACTTTCAGTAGAAATTTTATTAAACGTGAACACAAGCCTTAGGGAATTTTCTCTGACTCTATATATATTTTTTTTTATTATTTTAAGGAAATCAACTAATCTGTCTATTAGTTTTTTTCCTTAAACTAAAAGAAAATATTTTTTTTTTTTTATTTTTATTTTTTTTTTTTTTTTTATTTTACATAACTCGGGACCATGCGGTCCCGGTCCTTTGGAAGGCGTACGAGGGGCCGAAGCCAACTCGCAGAGGCCCCTTACGAAATTTTAAAGAAATGCGGCACCAACCGACGATTATCCCTGTATGCACTATGCAAGTGCACCCAAGGATAACCCCCGGTTGGTGTAGGACTATTGCAGGATATGGAAAAATAAAAAGTTGGACTATTGGTTTGGGTGGCTAAAGTGGACCGGTTTCCAGGAACTATGGTAAAACTATGACCCCTGCCTGATCAATGCTTTATATATACACAGATAAAATAGCAGGGGGTGACTTGCACACTCAATAATGGGCCCCCGAAAACGGCCGCTAGCACATAGTGACGTAGCGACAAGGGGGCAACACGTCCTGAGGTGCTTATGAGGACTGGAGAGGTATTCCACGGCTATCAGGACAATCCCGGAAGTACGGTCAAGATCCCTACCAGCATCTTACTGGAATACTTCCTTCCTCCGAGCACGTTTGCTCTTGCGAATCTCCACTCAAGCCGGCCAATAAAGGCAAGAATGAGGTGGGAGCTCTGTTCCTCGTCATTGTTCACTCCAGTCGGCCAATAAAGGCAAGCCAGAGGTAAGGAACAAGACTTCTCCCGGGAGATAGGGTCCGTGGGGTCGCTACTGCCCAACAGCTCGCCACATGCTGCCCTGCGGGTTTATTTTTTTAATTATTAACCGATAGGACATACAGTCTCCAACGAACAAGACGATTAACAGTTTAGTTTTCTAGATAAATAATAATTATCGAGCAAATCGGAGCATGAAAACTTAGGGGAAGTGAGTTTGAAGTGAACTATGAATATAGTTTTAATCCATAGTATCAAGTAGAACGACAGTTCACTTCAAGTTCACTTCACCAAAGTTTTCACGGTCCAATTTTTACAGAAAAGACCCAATAAGTAGGTACGTCATATATATTTTATCTGTGAAGTGTGAACATATATTTTTTTTTTTATTGACTTGTCTTAACGGAGGATGCACAAACAATTTGTTTGTTTTTAATATTTAATGGTAGTGTTTGTTTGTAGTTATAAAATCACCCGTTCCAACATTTAATTAGTTGAATTTTGACGACACGGTTGGCGCAGTGGTTAAGCGATTGACTGCTGCGCTGCGTGTCGCGGGTTCGATTCCCGCACGGAACAAATATTTGTATGACCTACAAGTAGTTGTTCCGGGTCTGGCTGTTTGTGTAGGTACGTGAATTTAAATGTTTGTAAACGCACCCACGATACAGGAGAAAATCCTAGTGTGGGGCAAAGTTTAAAAAAAAAAATAGTTATAATCAAAACACCAAAGGCTATCAATAATAAAATGAATTCTTAAATAATCCTATTCACGTCAAAACTAATCCTTTATGTTTTCACAGCCATGCTTCCAGTTTTGACACGGGATTACGTTGCCATTTGAAAAATAAACGGTCAAAGGTCGATTTGGCGCGCAAAATGACAGGTGTCAATATGAATTAAATATGGCGGATATGGGTTGAATGGAACGATAGGAGCCGATCGACAAACAGAGTAGGTTGTTGATGTTGTAAATGTAATAGATTTTTATTCTATTAATTTAATAATAAAAGGTCAAGAGAATAGTGCTGATACAGAATGATGTCCATTTTCTTGAAATTTTACAATGATACAACCCACACTTTTGGTGGATTGACAGCGCTTGTCCACCGCAATTGTCAAAGGGACATCAACGAGAAACGAAATAATTCGAACTGAACGTGACGTCCGCGTCCCGGTGACGGATTTGCGGTAGTCACGCAGCCATAGTAAATTGTATGTATCGCTATTTCGGCGTTGTCATCTCGTTTTTGTAGACGTCTGGTTGACTCTGTGGTGGACAAAAGGCCTAACGATCAAATTAATTTTGTATAGGTACCAAATAAACGCTTGTAAAAATGAAGTAATCCACCTAGCAGTTTGCTATTTTATATTATTTTGAGAACACGCGCGAAAGTTCGGAGAGCCTAGTAATTCAGGTGGGTCATGATTCATCGGCTGTATTGTAAATGACGAACACGTCAAATTTTCATACCTCTCTGTCTGTATGTTACCTTTTCACGCCTAAACCACTGAACGGATTTCGATAAAATTTGGCAGAGAGATAGATTGCATCCCGGGGAAAGACATATGATAGTTTTTATCGACATACATCGCGGGCGAAGTCGCGGGCGGAAGCTAGTAATATTATACATGCGAAAGTGAGTTTGTTTGTTTGTTACGCTTTCACTCTAAAAGGGCAGAATGGATTTGGATGAAATTTGGTACACAGATAGACCATGACCTGGGTAAGGACATAGACTACTTTTTAACCTGGAACGCGGACGAAGTCGCGTGCAATAACTAGTAGTAATATATTTATGCTCGTGACTGTACCTATTTGATAGAATGTTTGTGTAAGATGTTTGCTTCGTTTGTTTATTCGGTAAATTTAATAAATCTGTAAGTCTATTGGTATAGTGACGGGCAGACGGTATATAAAATTCTTAATATGTACCTAGAAGCTAATATTTATTCAGCCTAGATAGTTGTTTGGTGTCTGGGTAACTGGTTGTGCATAAATAATAATAAATTATTAGAAGTTATTCTTATCCGATGCCACAAAACAGAAGTAATTACATTGAGTAGAGTTACGATATTTTTGTTGATTAGACGTACAGACGCCAGCACATTAAGCTACCCGAAACTGTAAAATTTTCCCAATCAACTTTGAACCTTACGATTTAGTTATAAAGTTGAAAATCTATTATTAAAGAAATTTGACAGATTGTAGTAGCTTGATGTGCTGGCGTCTGTACATACTAATTCCATGCAATCCAATTCTTTTTTTTTTTTTTGGTGTCCGATGTCAGACGTGATAGCGGACAGGACGTAACTTATCAAAGATTAGCCAATTACCTAACTTCCTTGGAAAAAAACCCAAGAGACCTATGTCCAGCAGTGGCCGTCTTTCGGCTGATATGATGATGATGATTGTTTCCACTGCTGGGACAGAGGCCCCCTCAATTCGAGAGGGAGTGGGCTGTAATCCACCACGCGGGCCCAGTGCGGGTTGGTAGATGTCACATGTCTTCGAATTTTTGGCTCTAGGAACATTTTTTTTCTGTTTCTTCACGATGTTATCCTTCACCGTTTTGAGAGCAGTGGTGATGAAATTATTTACACAAAATAAAGCGCCTGACTAAGTTCAATCCCATGACTTACGAATCGTAAGTCACGGCGTTTACTGCTGGGCCACCACTGACCACTGTTCCTAAAATAAACAATATAACCACATGATAAAAATTTCTTACTAAGAAATATTAAGTACCTGTAAAAACTCACTAGTACCTAACAGCTGTTGTAAAGTTGATACATTTTAGATAGAGCCAAGAAAAAATGGCTTAAGAAAAGACATCTTTCTCATCCCATCTCCCCGAAGGCAAGGTAAGCAACATTTCAAGCTAAAGCAACTTAAAACGAACATACATCCTTCGTGCCGTAGGGACTACAACACTGCAACTTTGCCTACCTTCCGAACCGGAAGCTAGCGTTGCCAACGTATGAATCAATAATACTTTAAACTTCCCGCAAATGGAGGAGGATTTCCGGAGTTAAGTTTCTGAAGGGATTTTGAAAATGGCCGGCTGGATTATAGTTATACCAGCTTATTATTACGCAGACTGCACTTTTTAGAGCAGTGGTGTCTCAGTGATAACGGTCTCGACTTACAAGTTGTAGGTCGTAGGTTCTCTCTTAAAACGATGAAGGAATTAAAACATCGTGTGGAAACCGGCATGTCCTAGAACCAAAAATTCGAAGACATGTGACATCTACCAACCCGCACTGGGCCCGCGTGGTGGATTCAGGCCCACTCCGTCTCGAAGAGTGGGGGCCTGTGTCCCAGCAGTGGGAACATTATAGGCTGATTATGCTTTTATGCTAAGTGCAGGAGCATGACGTAGCTGTTTCTTTTGTGAATATGTACTCGTTTTGTCGGACCACCAACAAAGCCCCCAGTTCCTTCAACTCACTACGCCTCGGTCCTACCTAAGGCTATTCTTTCACCACGCTCTGGCCTGCGCAACTTTTAAGCAAACCTTTTAGTAGTTACTATATTATGGAGTAGCTTTTGCTCACAACTTCGTCCGCGTGAAATTTCTTGTTCCCCCGACCCACCCCGTTGTATCTCATCGCCTGCCCGCGCTATTACTTCGTTTTTGCTTAACGTTCTTTCTGACTTTTTGTCTTTTCGTTCGGCTCCTTAGGGTCATAGCGTGATGTTAAATAGCTTATAGTCTTCCTCAAGAATTGGGCTATCAAACAAATAGATTTTTTCAAATCCGACTGGTAGTTCTAGAGATTACCCACTTTTTTTTTTTTTTTGGGTGTGAAATCATCAAATGACCCCTCCTGCTCTGGGCGGAGCGGAAGGGAGTGTCAGACTCTTACTGACTAAAACCCACCCGTGTTCCTTCAGTTGCCTGTGCCAGGGGCCACGGTATCTCTTTCGAATAACCCGCGACCCTGGCGGGCATCGGCCCTAGCGGACCCCGTCAGTTGGTGCTGACATCTCCTTGAGGCGCGCGTGGAACACAACGCGCCGTCGACCCGGGCCTGGTCCTTACCGGACGGCGAGCTGCCCATTACTCGCCGCCCGCAAGCCCGCGCCTACGGTGGCCGGGAATCGGCTATCGACTCCCGACGCCCGGGGCGTCTCCTGCGGCGGCTGGGGGCGTGAGGGCGCAAGGATTGCCAGAGATTACCCCCTACATACAAACTTCACCTCTTTATAGTATTAATAAGATGTCGGCATTTTCGACACCAACAAAAACTCCTAAGTATTTAATTATTATTTATTATTGTCCCACTGCTGGGCAAAGACCTCTTCTCATACAGAGAAGACACGGGCATTGATCACCACTCTTGTTCAAGACGTGTTGGCGATTTTAGACTTGTGTCTAGCTACAAGTCCAGGTTTTTGAAGTGAAAACTTCTTTAGGCGCGCGTTGGGCCTTTTTTTGAAAAAAAACCACACTGTTACCGTAAGCGACACAGCGCGTGTTTTGTTTATAAGACGATTAAAAAAATACTCGCTCCGGATGTGCTCGGCTGTCCTCGGGATGTACTCGGTTTTAATGTATCATAATATCCGATATGTCAGTGAGTGATGGCAAAGTATTCTGTTTGTATTTTGTTTTCACTTCTGTCGCCTCTCCCGGAGTGGCCCTGTTTTTTTTTTAGTTCAGGTTATTCCTTCAACAATGTCAGTAAGTTCCAAGATAAACTCAGACCGTCTTATTACAAAACGAGATCTAATTTTAGACCTAGCCTGAACCTTCGAGCCAGTTACTCTATTTTGAACTTTATTCCGACAAACGTGAAGTTCTTAATGCAAAATTGACAACTTAGACTCGGGTTTGACGTCAGTTTTTGTAAAAAGAACTTTAGCTTCGTCGGATTATAGTTCGAAATTTAAAAATGGCTGGATGGTTTAAACCTGGTTCTATAGATAAATCTTGTTTTGTAATAAGGCCGAGAGAGTACAGACGCCAGCACATCAAGCTACTACAATCTGTCAAACTTCTTTAATAGATTTTCAACTTCTGACATCTGTTTCGCATAGGGTCTTTTTTTTGCGGATGGGAAATCATCAAATGACCCCTCCCGCTCTGGGTGGAGCGGAAGGGAGTGTCAGACTCTTACTGACTAAAACCCACCCGTGTTCCTTCCTTAGCCCTTTATGTTCCGGGTTAGCTACTCTTAAAGCCATCCAAATCCATAAATAAAACTTTCCTTACGACATTTTCTTCATTTCTCCGCATCACTCCCATACCATGACAACCGATTTCGACACTATCTTTGCCTTGTAGTATTATAAAAAATTATAAAAGCCGAGATTACTACGCCTAAAGTACATTCAATTACACACTCGGACGGCGCGTACGTGTTCCACGCGCGCCTCATTGAGATGTCACAGCATCAGTGAAGGGGCTCGTTCGGGCCGAAGCCTGCCGGGTCAGCGGGATTGTCCGAAAGGGTTACCGCTGGCCCGGAACATAAAGGGCTAAGGAAGGAACACGGGTGGGTTTTAGAGTCTGACACTCCCTTCCGTTCCGCCCAGAGCTCGACGTCATTGGAGGATTTCCCAGCCTCAAAAAAAAAAAGTACATCCACTTCACTGATGATTGTTCCAATGTTGGGAAAAACACATCTAAAGGCGGGTACACGAGATATCTCGTCCACTAATGAACGAACCGCTTAGCGCTAATGCAAGCAGATAGTCTACTAATGACCCTTGTGTATATGACTTTATACCTTGCTCTCGGCAATTTGTGTGTATCGATTTTATAATTGTACAATGCAATTTTGAAGTTATTAATCCTAACTATATATAATAATATAAATGCGAAATTAAGTTTGTTTGTTGCCTTTTCACGCCTAAACCAATGAACCGATCATCTGATTTAGTTACTACAAGAACTATTGTATAACAGAAAAGTATTGAACAGTTTCACCTTACGCCCATGTGATGGTAGCAAAACGGCCAAGCCACATATTTTGACTAAAGTGGAGAGTTTGTGAAGTTGATTGTAGAGTTAGGGCTTGCAGAGTGAGGGCGCGTAGAGTTAGAAGCTTGGCTCTACATGAGATCTGATAACTTTTTGACAGCGCGAGTCATATGTGGTCTCGTTTTGGCAACATTTTACATGAAAATGTTGTTGGTGGGATTTCACATATGTTTTTGTAAGTTGTAAGTTGCTCTTGAAAATTTTTTTTCTTTTTTTTTGGGGGTGATTTACCTACTAAAGATCCTGAAATATCTATTTTATTATTTATAACAAGGAGTCGCTATATCAATTTTCAGACCTCTAGCATCAAAATTTGCGGAAATCTCATACAAAATTCCATCCGCTAGTTTAAGGGGTTGGGGGTAAAAGTTCAAAGTTTTAGAATTTGTTTGTTGTTTGTGTACTAATACTAGCTTACATACCAAATTTCAGCTTTCTAGGACTTCAGGAAGTACCCTTAGTTTTGATGATCATCAGTCAGTGACGAAATCGGGGTTTTTTAGATATCAATAAAATCTAAAGTATGGGAGCTATGCAATTGAGACTTTATATGTTTAATAAGTTCACTATTGATATCATATCCCGAGAATTTTGTTTATCTGGCATAATCTAAACCCAAGTTATGAGGGTTCAAGAAAACGACGAAGCGCTTCGAGATAAGGAAGGTGGTGCCCTTGCGCTTCTCTTGGCTCGTCTTGGCGGGGGCACTCCAGTGCCCCCAGATTTTTACACACTATATGTATTGTGATGGTAGAATGTTAAGGGACCAGTTTAGTTTTAAGATCATACGTTGTAAACCCACATTCTGGCACATAAATGAATTTGAAACAAACACCACATTTACACATGAATCCAAAAATCTTCATCAAACAGACATGTCTATTATTTTATACATGCTAATTGCCACTTCAACAGGGCGGCCGCTACTCAAAATGTAGATCAAATATGTAGGTAGATGAAACATTTTCCGCGTCGAATGCAAACTTAGGTCCTGCTCCCACTGACGGTACGGCACGTCAAGTAATTTTTATGCGCTGTATAGGAATGTAACTTAACAGTTTGACAATAGAATTGAAATTTCAATGATAATCATCGTAGGTAAACCAGCTGCGGTGTGCTTAGGTATGAGCCATATTATTAAAATTTCAATTTTATTGTCATACTATTACGATATTCTATTCGGCGCATAAAAATCCCTTGCCGTGCCGTGTCGTCCGTGGGAACAGCAGGCCCCTACCGTCGGAAGTGAATTTCAAAGAACTGTGTCAGGAATTGACTTTTAGATGTAGTGAATATACTTAATTCGGCTTACAATTTAAATTAATTTGAATTATGCATTATCTTTATTATATTGGCGGTTTATGAAGGAATGTGGCGTTAGCTGATGATTTTTAAATGGCTTTTTTGTGTTAGCTTTTCTAGGAGCTTTTGAATTGTTTTTAGGGTTCCGTACCCAAAGGGTAAAAACGGGACTCTATTACTAAGACTTCGCTGTCTGTCCGTTCGTCCGTCCGTCCGTCCGTCTGTCTGTCACCAGGCTGTATCTCAAGAACCGCGATAGCTAGACAGTTGAAATTTTCACAAATTATGTATTTCTGTTGCCGCAATAACAACAAATACTAAAAACAAAATAAAATAAATATTTAGGGGGGGCTCTCATACAACAAACGTTTTTTTTTTTCGGTGTTTTTGCCTTGTGGTACGGAACCCTTCGTATGCGAGTCCGACTCGCACTTGGCCAGTTTTTTTTATTACATGGAAACCCGTGAACAGTGGCAGTGGGCTGGCTTTGTTCTTCGAAGGACCGATGGCCTGTGAAACAAATGAGTCCTGGAGTAGAGACCGCGTATCGGCAAGCGTAGTGTGGGACGCTCTCCAGCTACATGGAAGAACTTAAGAAGGTGGCTGGGAGTCCCAGCCACCTTCTTAAGTTCCCAGCCTGGGACTGACTGGGTGTGGAAGGCGGAGGACAGGGTGTTGTGGCGCAGCCTGGGAAACGCCTATGTCCAGCAGTGAACTGCGATAGGCTGAGTTGATGAAGTACACTGAATGAAAGGGAGGTATTTGCCCGGAAGTAAGAGATCACAAACGAAAAAGAAACACGAAATTAATTGAATCGTATCGCATGAACAGCGACGAGCAATCCAATTAGTTGAACTTCAGTTTGATGGTTTGTAGTGAATGGCAATGGTTTAGCAATTTAATGCAATATGATGAACCGTTTATTTGGCGCACAGAAAATAAATCCATACTATTATAATATAAATTCACCTTGTTAGGCCTTCTAACGCTACGTCTTCCGGCACTCCAAAACCTTTCGGCCTCATCAGCCATCTGTTCTGCGAGCAATGTGCCCTGCCCACAACACAACATAACAACGGTATACATTTTCATAATTGACCTGTCAGATTCTAAGCCGCAGTTTCCAAATTCAGTGTTTCAAGTTGATTTAATAAACAAAACATCGGCTACCATACAATCAAATCAGAAACAGCGAAACTATTAACAAACCATTGCTTCAAGCTCTGAATCTCTAATTCTGTATGCCTCATACCTAATCCGACGTCCAACGGCTGTCAAACTACAAAAGAAAACAGAAAACCACCGGTATTTGTTAGAGAATAGAGTCTTATTTGGCGAGACAAATTCGTTCTAAGTTTTAAACTGGTTCATGTGGATGGGTTGTTAGTTGCAGTGGGTAATTTTTTTTTTTTGACATTTGTGGTTATTGTGTTAGTGACAGAAGCTCACTAAGGGGTATTCAGTAACAGGATTGTGGAGGTCAGATAAGCAGTCGCTCAATGTAAAGAAAAGAAAGAAAGAAAGAAAATACGTTAAAGTGTTGGAAAAAAAAAAGGAAAGTGTTGGTTTTCAGTTGCATTTGGTTAGACTGAAAGCCGACCTCAACGAAGTTGGGAAAAGGGTCGGCAGATAGATATTAATTAGTGTCAGTGAAAGAATTTGATGAAACAAAGTAGGGTAAATGGTGGACTTGAATCAAGAAACCTGCCCAAAAAAACATAATTATGTAAACTAGAATATTAATCTATCTTTTAATTAAATTTACAAAGTGTCCAACTGGTGGAACCATAAAAAATATCAGATTCGAAGGACGAAGTTATTATAGTATCCGACTCGAAGGATTATAATGATTAATGGAAGGTAATCCTACCCTAAAACTCTATTGTTTAGTTTGGCTACAGGAAAAGAGGCCCTTGCTATCAAAACTTTGAGTACCCTAAAAGCTAGGCACTTCATAGGTTTTGTCAAAAGTTAATCTCGTTTGGCACATGCAGAAGAAGAAGAAGATAAATAATGTGGATTAACTGGCTTTGGCATTCATTTTCATGAACCCAATAGTGAATTCGAGCACGAATATAATGATCGAGAACTACAGAAGATCGTGGGGAAGAGCTGGATGAGACTTGCACAGAAGCAAGTCACAAAAGAGAAGTAGCCAATTATGATTTTAAGCCGACTTTCACATTAATATTTATGAACCTAACTAGCTGCGCCCCGCGCTTTCACCCGCATAATGCGGGCCACTCACGATCAAGTTCACTTGTCAAGTTTGCAGTGGACTTGAAGCCGCGTCCTGTAAACTTGACGGTGTATGACTACTTATCATGCATACCCATAGCCATACACGTTCTAATTTACTGGACGCGGCTTCAAGTCCGCTGCAAACTTGACGGTGAACATGATCGGGAGTGGCCGACATAAGTTTCGATCCCGAAGGAATATCGAGGTAAAAAGTAGCCTATATGGGTGTCAGCTACCTCCATACAAAATTTTATCAAAATTAGTCCAACCGTTTGAGCGTGAAGAAGTAACAAACATATAAACACACACACACACAAACTTTCGCCTTTATAATATTAGTGAGATCAATTATCACACATAGAGATAGACAGACCACTCTAACTCCAATTCTTGGACTAACTACCATCTAATTTCAATGTCCAGTTAGCAACTCAAACACGGGCAGATCTGACCCCCCCCCCCCCCTCCCGCGCTAACTAGGGCCCTGCACTAAACAAACGAACTCCTGGTCTGTATTACCCCGCAGTTGTTTGACTTGACAACTCCGCCGATAGGGTCAATCTACAAACCAAGTCTAGTTGGACTAACACTAGTTTTAGGGACTGTGTTTGTAATTGATTTTAAAGTAGTAGTGAGCCGTATTTATTGAAACAGTTTAAGGAAACTGGCCAAGTGCGAGACGGACTCGCACACGAAGGATTCCGTACCACAAGGCAAAAACGCCGAAAAAACACGTTTTTTGTACCCTTAAATATTTATTGTATTCTGTTTTTGTGTTATAGCGGCAACCAAAATACGAGTACATCATCTGTGAAATTTTCAACTGTCTAGCTATCACGGTTCATGAGATACAGCCTGGTGACAGACAGACGGACAGTAGAGTCTTAGTAATAGGGGGGTTTTTACCCTTTGGGTACGTAACCCTAAAAAAAACGTATGGGTTTTGGTTTCGTGTTTTGCAGAGGGTAGCTTGGAAATAATAAACTCACGCTTTATTTCCATAGGAGTATGCAGAACCTACAGAAATCTTATTTTCTCCTTTTGGTTCGTTTACGTGCATACACATAATTACACCGGAATCGACTGCAGTTTTTGGGCAAGATATGCTGTTCATAGTTTATGTTTAAACTAGGTGCGCCCCGCGGTTTCTCCCGCGTAAATGTCGATCCCGTGCGAATGTCAGGATAAAAAGTAGTCTATATATTAATCCAGGGTGTCAGCTACCTCCATACAAATTTTATCTAAATTGGTTCAGCCGTTTGAGCGTAAAGAAGTAACAAACACACACACACAAACTTTCGCCTTTACAATATAGTGTGATTTTTGTTGCATACATTATGGTGATTTCTTAACTGTGTGTGGTGATCAGAAAAATAAGAAACCTTAAAATAGATAATGCTCCGTAAAATACCTCAAATAAAATAAAGGTCAGGTCGTAACCATTTTATGTCTTGCATATCTTCATGTCCTAAAACCCATAACGTTGGATCAGCAAGAATTTTACCAACAGTGGTAAATATCTAGATTGTTCAGTAAGCGTATCATAGTGAGATTTTATAGCAGTGGACACTGGCGTGATAGCTTATATTACCAGAAATTTTACGTAAAAATCCATAAACTGAACGTCATCGCCCATATTTTCCAAATAGCTTGGATAACAGAAAGCGTGACAAATCCCTCGCGTCACATCGATGGCGGACTTATCCGGTGCGCGCCGCCGTAAACCGGTTTAAACCAGTGCAATCCGGTTCGAGAGAATGAAGACTAGTTCGATGAAAGTGGAAATTTTAGAAGTGCGACTGTCCTAGTTTTAGTTTAGAAATCGGAGGAATCTATTTTGATTAATGTAAAAACTTTGGACGTGAACATTGTGAAGAGCTCGTCTTTCATTAAGGTGGAAAAGTCTGGTCTAAGTAGAACATTGAAAACAAGCAAAGGTAGTGTCTGCTCCAGTTAAAGATAAGACAGGATAAATCTTCTTTAGATTTTACGATAGTTAATGTATTTTTTTCTTATGGCTACGTAAGTTGCTTATCTTAACTGAAGATTTCGATCGCATAATCAGCCTAGAATGTTCCCACTGCTGGGACACAGGCCTCCTCTCTGTGAGACGGCTGTAATCTACGACGCGAGCCCAGTGCCGGTTGATACATGTCACATGTCTTCGAATTTTTGGTTCTAAGACATGCCGGTTTCCTCACGATCTTTTCCTTCATCGTTTTGAGAGCAGTGGTGAAATAATTTACAAAAACTAAAGCGCCCGTCTGGGTTCGAACCTATGACCTAGGTACTCGTAAGTCGCGGCCGTTACCACTGGGCTACCACTGCTCTCGTAACGGTACAGTAAAGAAAACTTTTACGTTTTCAGACAATATGGAGCGAACGGAATCAAAAGTTTTCAAATACGTTTCACACTTGATACCAGAAGTTAAATCTACAAAAATACCGGTAAAAGCTGAGAAAAACAGTTCAGATAACCAACCGTAAATATGGAAGCTGAGCTGCAATTGTCCGAATGATCGTCCAAAATGGTGTCAAACGAGAGGAAGCTGTGTTTCGGGCAGCTGCGGGCGTTGGGTCAGCGCCAACTGATAAGGAGGCTCCGGAAGTTTTAGATGAGCCACGGAGTATGGAATGGGTGGAGGGCTAATGTGTATAAACTTTTGTAATGTCAGAAGATTAGTTGCTCGGTTGCTGAACTGTTTATTACTTTTTTATTTATGGCTTTGGTTTCATAGTTATTATGGTGTTCAAAATGTTATTTGTTTATAACCAACCTGATCTAACATTCGGTAATTACTTTTCAATAGGACAAGAAGTTCAAATCACCATTGAATTTATTATTTATAGTCGAATTCTGCAACATTAATGAAACCTCCATTTTCATTGCTATATCTACACCGCCACATGTGAACTACGCATCATCCTGACGTCACGCACAATCCTGCATCACGCAAGCAAAGTTTTCTGTGAAACTAGCATATATACGAGTACAACATTCAACAACAGTTTCCCACCAGACATAACACCCGTCGGGTCGGAAATCCTCCCTTTTCTATGGAGATTGAGTGAACTTCACACCCTGTTCCTCATGCCTCTAAACTGTCTCAGAAGTTCGCGCTAAAATAACATAAAGGTAAACACTCCATTTATCACTGCTCTGTGAAAATTACCTCTTAAATTCTGTGGGAGTTTCAGACGATACGATCTCAGGATGAGGGTTTACTATCTGTTGCACTGATAAATACTGGCTTTTTAACTTAACTTTTTAACTTTCACAGTGTATATTGAAACTGAAACATTTGGGCAATCTGATAGCATTGGAATTTTTGGCTTAAAACTGGGAAATTCAATACGTGTTTCGGATACAGGTAATGTTTTGTTGTCAAATTTTAATTTATTGAAAAACATGAGCGAATTACGTGTTATCAGAATGCCCAAACAGAAACAATGAATTCAATACCTGATTCTAAACTCCCTAGCGTAGAAATTTTTCGTTGGAAAAAAAAACTGGCCAAGTGCGAGTCGGACTCGCATACGAAGGGTTCCGTACCACAAGGCAAATACGCCGAAAAAAAACACGTTTGTTGTATGGGAGCCCCTTTAAATATTTATTATATTCTGTTTTTAGTATTTGTTGTTAAAGCGGCAACAAAAATACATCATCTGTGAAAATTTCAACTGTCTAGCTGTCACGGTTCATGAGATACAGCCTGGTGACAGACAGACGAAGGACAGTGGAGTCTTAGTAATACAGTCCCGTTTTTACCCTTTGGGTACGGAACCCTAAAAACAGGTTGTGCCTCGATGTCTCTACCATCCTGTATTTATTTATTGCATTTTAAATCTGGGGGATATGCTATGAATGGATAACGTTGTTAAAAATATCCATGCGATAGATCGATCATTTTGGTCCGTCATCATTTAAAAGAATGTCCATGGAGTTTCTTGCCCGTTCTTCTCCATAGGTACCTACTACGCTTTGGAATGGGCAATTATTTTCTGACTGACTGACTTCTTGACAATTCAAAAGTGCCTGTAAATGGTTTAATTGAAATAAATGCTTTGAGTTTGAGTTAGCAATCATCAATCACATCTAACTAATAAATATTTAGTGAATCGAATAAAAGTTAATTTGATTTTATACGAATCGACTTTCAGAGCCGTTCCGCCATATTCAATTCCCTTTTGACAGCTGTCATTTTGCCCGCCAATTTTATCGCCGCGTACCGTAACCGATTGGTGTGGTGACATGGTTAGGTATGTTAATCTGCCTAGCTTTTACCCAATTATGTTGGGGTCGCATGCGCAGCTGTAGCGCTTGACAAAAGAGGCAATCAAACATTGTTATATCCAAGTTTATTTAGGTAATTAAATCCACATACCTAACAACACACTGTTGTTAAGTAAACTATGCCCAACACGAGCCACTTGGAACGTTGTCTACCGTTACACCATAGCAGCGCAACGTTCCTCCGCTTGCATTGTATTTTAATTGAGTGTCACAACAATTTAACTGCAAGTTTGAATACACTGTGGCTTTAGTGTGGGGAACATTGCAAGTGGAAGTGTAGTTTTGCTGTTGTATTGTAAGAAAGTTTGGGTTAATTGTTGTGACTTCGCTTTAGGTCTCGGTCGCGTGAAACGTGTTAAATTAAAAGGACAACACTGCATTCAAAATACTTATTAGAGTAAACTACGTTTTCCTGTAAGAGCGTTTTTTTCATCTTTGTAACGGACGCCATGAAAATCTGCCATTTTTAGGGTTCCGTACCCAAAGGGTAAAAACGGGACCCTATTACTAAAGACTCCACTGTCCGTCTGTCTGTCTGTCACCAGGCTGTATCTCATGAACCGTGATAGCTAGACAGTTGAAATTTTCACAGATGATGTATTTCTGTTGCCGCTATAACAACAAATACTAAAAACAGAATAAAATAAATATTTAAGGGGGCTCCCATACAACAAACGTGTTTTTTTCGGCGTTTTGCCTTGTGGTACCTACGGAAACCTTCGTGTGCGAGTCCGACTCACACTTGGCCAGTTTTTATCATTATCGCCATCAAATACACATTAAGGTAACATAATATATTTTGACATTACGGACGTATGTGGCAGTCACCGTTATTTGTCAAAAAAATAAAAAATAATTCGGACTTTTGTTGGTCCCAAGCGGGCGCCAACATCGTAAACGTTGGCGCCCGCTTGGGACCAACAAAAGTCCGAAGTATTTTTTTTATGGTAAAAGGCGTCATTAGATCTGTTCTGTATTATTTAGAAAAAGTATATGTATCACTTCTTTTGTCCATTAAATAAGCTATCTCAGCCCATTTTATTTTTGTTGAGGTAATGGTAAACTATCTACTTGATAAGAATCTTAAATTCAGTCATTCTTTCACTGACAGACAACCTACAGCCTCAACCGCTGGGTCTCGAAGTTGAAACCTTGCGCAAGAGTTTCATACAGGGTAGCATCTCTATCGTCGAGCAAACTGAAACCATGAATCCAGCGCATGGTTCTAGAAACTCTAGCGTAGAATCGTCAGTTATTAAAAAAAAAACAGTTGTTTCATAGAAACGTACGGTAGTACGTGGTCAAAATGTATGGAACAGCAATTTTTTTTGTAATAACCGAAAAAAAAAATCAAACAATTTCAGAATAATGCAATGGTGAATTTTTGCCCATCTTTTAGTTCACCCTTTGGAAACTAATTATAAATGCAAATGTAATTGCAAATCATTAGTTTTCGTCCGGGATCGAACTGACGGTGACCGCGTTTTTCCTCATCTCCTTACTGAAATACCGTTGAGGAGTGACTGGTCCTACTTCCAGCAGTGGATTTGACAGGTCAATGAATACCCTGCTCTTATGTTTTCGAGGCATGTTTTTGATATTAAATTGTAATTTGTGACAGATTTGCAGAAAAATGCCAATATTGGTCAATAAATGATATTTAATAAATTGATTAAAAAACACTTTTAAACGTCAAAAATAAATTATGTTTTAAAACTAGATGAATTCGGTGTTCACTATCCGACTACTCTGAGAAGAAAGACCGAAACAAACTCAGAGGTCACAGACTCTTAGGTCCAGACATAATCTTGGTGCAGCATATGAGGACCATGCAGATTTATGTCTAAGAAGATGGCCCTATGAGGAAAAAACCGACAAATTTAAGTGGCCTTGTCCAGTCAGTGCACAAATTTGATCAGTAGTCGTGTAGCTGAACTCAGAACGGCCTATAATATTAATCTACTACGCGGGCCCAGTGCTGTTCGGTAGATGTCACATGTCTTCGAATTTTTGGTTCTAGGACATGCCGTTTTCCTAACGATGTTTTCCTTAAACGTTTTGAGAGCAGTGACTGTGGTGATGAAATCATATTTACACAAAGTAAAATGCCTGTCTGGGCTCGAACCCACGACCTACAACTCGTAAGTCACGGCCGGGAACAATACTACGGGGGAACTTAATACGACAACACAAATAAAAAAGAAAAGCCACTGGCATTCATACAAGCATTCCTATCGATGTCTATATAGCTACGATTCATTTATGTGTAAAATGATTCGTTCTGGATTTAAATGGTCAATTAAATTAGTGATTGATTCATAATTAAGTATGTAAGCATCTCCTTTCATTGTGTGTATATCTATAAGGACTCAAACACACTGGTTGCGAGGTGGCGCAGCGAACAGTAAAAAGTTTCAGGCAAAAAAGGTTTTTACAGACTTTCCAAAAAAGCACTCGACTTTTAACTAAAACACATTACAGTCCGCAGTTTCCAGAAACCTACTTTGATACCTGTTACCATAAAATGGACCCGGAGCTTCCGTCCGCCATATTGTCCGCCGGATCTAACTAGTTCCAACTGGTTCAATCGAGTTAGCGTCGCTCCAAACCGGATGCATTCGGACGGCATCGGACGGGATCGGATACGGCCCGCGCCGGTCAATAAAAGTTAGTTCCGCAACCATTATAAGATTCCGTGTGAATTATTCAGTTAGTTTCTCTCTGGTTTTTAATTCGATTAGTTTTTTTTGTTTATTTTTGCTGTTTACCGTTTTCATTCCTTTCTTTTATAGGGCCATCAAATAATTAGTGATTTCTCTTGAACATGATCTCTCATTGTATGAGCCTGTATATACCCTACCTGTGCATATACGTCTATTGCTGGTTATGGTTCTTTATGAACTATAACCAGCAAAAGAAAAATAGTTTTATTTGTCACAGAAACACGTGCATACAAAAAAAATCCAAGCAAGCGCGAATCCGTAAGCCGCGTTAAGGAAATTCGTTCCAAAAACAGATTAAGGTAAGATAAGCTAAGTGATAAGTGGTGGTTTAACTTATTCAAGTTACAATGCAGAGTCCAAAAGCCAAATTAAAAAAAACAGTGGCGCTCCGGGAGTGCCGACAGAAGTGAAAACAAAACACAAACAGAATACTTGGCCATCATGTATGTATGGTTTTAATTTTTTACAGCCGAACACATCCGAAGCGGGTATTTTTTGAATCGTCTTATAAACAAAACACGCGCGGTGTCGCTTACGGTAACAGTGGCGTGAGTTCAATGGTTTTTTCCCATCTCAAAAAATGCCCAACGCGCCTAAAGAAGTTTTAACTTCAAAAACAATGAACAATATTTATTTGTTCAAGACTTAAACCTATTTACAATTATATGACCTTAAATTAGACTTTAACCTTAGCAGGAACCCGTTGGATGCGAGAAGCACAGAACCGGTCGAAGTGGAAGTGCTTGGGGGAGGCCTATGTCCAGCAGTGGACGTCTTTTGGCTGAAATGATGATGATGATGATGAAATTAGACTTTATAAATTAGTGGCAAGATACAAGACATGTGTAACTGGGGCTTAAACTAGGAGGACCCCTGAGCTATAAGCACCAGTATTATCTAACAATACATAAATGTCTCGTATTAGAAGCATACACAGGAATATTATGCTACTAGCGATAAGAGCGTTTACGCCGTACGGCATTTCATACAAACAGCCCTTGTTTTTCGAAATACCGATTTTAATAAAACTTCATACGCCTAAGCAGGAGGATACAAAGTTCTAAAAAGTTACTGAACATTTTCAAAATGTTTCATTTAAAAAAAGAGAACTAGAAATCTCTGTTTCTATGGGAAATTAAAAATCGGTGTAATTTAGCTGTAACACCATTTTTAGAAAATGATTTTAAGTAACTTTTTAGACCTTTGTATCCTGCCTATGCGTATGAAGTTTCATTAAAATCGGTTAATTCATTTCGAAAACAAGGGCTTGAAAGTTTTTATGAAATGCTGTACGGCGTAAACGCTATTGAGTTAACTGACACTATGTACTCAAGCCGTGGCAAAAAGAAAGTGAGTGGCAAACAGATTGATAGGCTGACACTGACTTTCTAGTGAGCGCCATACAAATCTTAGTACCGCCCTTCCTAAAGGCTCTTTTATTATGAAAACAAACAAAGCTCTAATAGGTACGTTACTGTGAAGGGCCATTGTCTCTCCTCAAGACTACTCTTCATCATATTCGGTCATTATTTCTTTTGTATTACCTTGCGTTAGTTTAGCGCAAAACCTTCACTCATGCCCCATTCATGTCAAAAAGGCTACCAGGCTCAAATGGGATTGGGCGGGTCATGTCAACCGCATGCATCCATAGATCGGAGTAGGTAGATTGATTTTTGGTACTTGTATCATAAATGCCCACAGAAAGAAGAAAATGTATGAGCCATTTTCCCGGAAAGTTATTCCGGTATTTCCGGATCCAATTAAATATTCTTAATGTTGGTAATGATTATCATTACTCAATTCAAAATTTAAAGGAAGGTATCAAAACTAAATAAATTTATTATGTATCTGTTTTCACGTAACGTTTCTATCCCGAGATTCCGGAGGAATGTCCATATTAATATACACGTTTCGGATCAATGACCTCAATTCAATGTACCTACTCCGATCTATGATAATGACTGCTGGGTAAGAAGTCTTCACGCAATGGGTTCCTGAACATGGAAGCTAGGACCAGACAGAGGTGGCGCGATGAATGGGTACCACGAGGCCTGGTTCGAAACGGCGCGAGAAAATAATACCAGGAAGTACTTGGGGAGGTCTTTGATTAATGGCAAGTAAAAAAGTATGAGTCTTCATCATCTGCCTAGCCTTTTCCCAACGATGTTAGGGTCTGCTTCCAGTCTAACCGGATGCAGCTGAATACCAGTATTTTACATGGAGCAACTGCCTATCTGACCTCCACAACCCAGTTACTGGGTAATACGATACCCATTGGTAAGACTGGTTGTCAGACTTTCGGGCTTCTGACTACCCGTAACGACTGTCAAAGATCCACGAATGACAGCCGGGACCAACGGCTTAACGTGCTTTCCGAGGCACGGAGGGGTCTCGGTATGTGAAGATGGTCACCCATCCACAGACCAACCGCGGCAAGCGTAGCTTAACCTGATTGATCGAACTGTAAGTCTTATTCTCCAATATTTCTGTGATAAGCAAATGCATTTAGCTTACTCAAGCCATGGCAAAAATATAAGCCAATCAGCAGGGAGCAGGAGGAGCAATTATCGTAATTTTAAGAACGTTCACAATCTGGGGGCCTGAAAAGGCCACTTTGGCAGAATCATAAAAGGATTACATTATGAATCATAATGGACAGTTAACTGTTAAGTTAATCGTATCAAATCCCATTGGTGAAGGTATTCAGTTATTTTTTTTTGTCTGTGCTAAATTACCAATCAATCCAATCCAAATCCAATCCCGATCTCTTTGATTATACCTACGTAGTGCAGCGAAAAGAAGAAAACACGGACTGTCTTCGCCATATTATAATTCATAATGATATCCTTTTATGATTCTGCCAAAATGGTCTTTTTAGGCCCCCTGATCTCAGTCTCAATCTGTCAAAAATACCTCTAATTTTCCTAAATTTTTGCAAGTTTTTGACATTTGTTTGCCGCCGAGATTAGACTGCGACTAGATTTTCAACGTTTTAAATTACGAGAATTTGCCTTCAGGTCGCTAGCGTAGTTGCCTACCCATCGTCAAGTGTGCACCGGATAAACGCTTACTGTCGAAAAAGGCTCTTTTATTAAGGAAACAAACAAAGCTATACTCGTAATAGGCACGGTACTGTGAAGGGTCATTGTGTTTCCTCAAGACAACTTTTCATCTTATTCCTCATTTCATTCTTTTGTTCACCAAATCTTTTGTATTACTTTAGTTAGCACAAAACCTTCACTCGTGCCCTATTCATGTTTATTTAGTTACAAAAGCATACCAAAACAATGTGTCCTTTGATAATTATTTGCGCTCATTCATTCAGTAGACGCGTTCATTCATTTCACTAACGAGCGGTGCGTCTTTCACAAATGCTTATGTTCATTCATTCGTTCTTTTTAGTTGAGTGTGACGGAGTTTGTATTCAAGTGAGCGATAAGTTTTCATGTATTGTTGTAAATATTTTTTCAGGTGTTTTCTGGTTTTATTGTTTAGGGTCTTTTAAAGGTTAGTGCTTAAATGGTATAATCAGCCTATTATGTTGGCACTGCTGGGCAGCAGGCGTCCTCTCTGTGAGAGGGAGTGGGCTGTAATCCAACACGCGCGCTTGTGCCAATAAAATCCCCTAGACCAGTCCCCTAGGGGACTACACAGCACTCAATGTTTCACTACGATCCCCTATGCTGGGGTTTCTCTAAGTAGTGTTATTCCTTTATAGATTGATTGATTATTTACTGCTGGATTGCAGGCCTCCTCTCTGTGAGACGGAGTGGGTCATAATCCACCACACGGGCCCAGTGCGGGTTGGTGGATGTCACATGTCTTCGAATTTTTAGTTCTAGGACATGCCGGTTTCGTCACGATGTTTTCCTTCACCGTTTTGAGAGATAATTTGCATAGAGTAAAGCGCCTGCTCGGTAACTGCCACTGGGTCACCACTGCTCAGTCTAAAAGCATTTTGATGAAAATAAATATTATTTCGTCAGTTTTAGATAGGTACAGACGAGACGCCAGCACATTAAGCTACCCGAAACTGTAAAATTTTCCCAATCAACTTTGAACCTGCTTTAGCAATAGAGTTAAAAATCTATTAAAGAAATTTGACAGATTGTAGTAGCTTGATGTGCTGGCGTCTATACAATAATGATTGATTTTCAGTTTAGTTACTCACACGTTTATGTCATCTATTTACTTAAACTATAGGAAATGACTTGGGCTCCCTATTACATGGCACTGATGACGCTTAAACAGATCTGGCGAAATAATGGTACCTATAGGGACACCTCTGCCTAAAGGCCTCCCCTTTTTTCTTCCAAAACTCCCTGTCTTGTACGAGCTCTGGCTATGTTGGCCCTGCAAATTATATAAGATCGTCACCCCACCTTCGCCTTGGTCTACCTCGACGGCGATGTCCTGCCTCAGGCGTCCAGTGAGTGACGATCTTTGCCCATCTCTCCGGGTGCATTCGTGAGATGTGTCCGGCCCACTCCCACTTCAGCCTGGCTGTTTTTTCTCCAACATCCGCTTCTTGAGTTACGAGTATGAAGGCGTGATGTTATCTTATGTTATTAATAAAGAAGAATATCACGTTCATAAGCCAAACCAAACAAATAAAAATCTCAAAATGGCGGAACTTGTATTCCACAGTCCAGAATAATTAAAATAGTGAGCGCTTTCCGCCGCCTGCTGCACAGACATGTTCTTATAAATTGTAAAACTTCAAAGACATCTTTTAGCTTCGTAGCCAAGCGAGGCAGTTGAAGGTTTGATACGGGTGTGAGGGAGAGGATGTAGCGATTTTCTTATTTAATTGAATTTTCCTAGATTACTAGTATCGTATTACCCACGTGATTATGGAGGTCAGATAGGGAGTCGCTCCATGTAAAATACTCGTATTCAACTGCTTCCGGTTAGACTGGAAGTCAACCCCAACATAGTTAGGAGAAGGCTAGGCAGATGATGACGATGAATTAAATTTTCCTAGCAGTAAAACATTTGCATGCCTAAATTCGTAGAACATAGTGCAACTGCGCACTTTCTCAACATCTTGCAATGAATTTATATGAACTTACTGCGTTCAGCAATAAGATTTGATTTGATTTGACGGGTTTTACTTGAACCTGATGATACAACGCAGAGTGCAGAGTTGATCAACCGAATTAGATTTCCTCTTAAAGCTCCAGCTTGTGAGTGAGGTTTAACAGTATTTTTGCTCCGATGCTATCTTTGCTCAGAGTAAATATACGAGTATATAGTATCTTTGATCGAAGATGTCTGTCGGAAACACACAAATAAAAACATAAAAAAATCGAAATAAAAATATAGAATTGACAAAATCAATAGATGTTGATGATGATGATATTGAAAATCATGCTTGCTTAGAAGACTGCATTTTGAGAGAAAAAAAGTGTAAAATAGTGTTCTTGCCACACAGATTGCCGACTCACTTATCTGTGATTTATGCGTGCTTGTAATTATATAATTATGTATTTGTTTTGTTTTATTTTTTCTTTCATTATTATCGTTCACTGGTCTTGGCAAAAGTGGCATGAAAACGATCATGGCAGCTAACCGCTACCGCTTGCACTTGAACCACAAAACCGTTTATACTGTGGTACTCAGGTTCGCACTCCAGCTCACACGCGCACGCATCAACTTGCACTACAGTTTAAAGACTAAACATTTTAGTGCGACGACTAAGTTTAGTACAGCACTATTGTTATTATATCGTTCTAGGAAATGGAAGAACCTTGATGAGTTTGAGTTTGAACACAGACTACTGCAAAAAAAATAAAAATGAAGCGGTACTGCCGGACATGGCTTTACTGTCCACCGTTTCTGGATGTAGGTACCGCTTTCTGGAGGATCCTCTCTAGAGCCTCTATCGTCTTGAACCCTGAACACCATTGTAGTCAGTTCCTGAAGCTGTATCGGTGATCATCATCCATTGTCCGATTTCACCAACTACTGGGCATAAGCTTCTCTTTTCTTGTGTTAAGCTCCACGTTACTGTGCCAGCTTCATCCAGGTATTGTCCACGATGGCAACAAGGTCGTCTGCTCATCTCGTCTACCAGTCCAGTCAGTCAGCTGTATCGGTAGGTACAGAACTACAAACGCCATTACATCAAGCTACTACAATCTGTCAATTTTTTTAATAGATTTTCAACTTTATTGCTAAAGCATGAGGTCCAAAGTTGACAGTTTCCGGCAGCTTGATGTTTAGTTTTTATTATTCTTAGTCTTATTTATGTCCCATTTCGAGGCAGAAGATTTTCTTCGTTACCTTTCAAACCGCTCTGTTTAGTGGAGTTTTAAGTGTATTTTATAGTAAAAATTCTGTCTTCAAAAACTAATATTAGATTGATATAAAGTTAGCCACTCTAAATGGATTGTTTTGAATAACGATTGAGTTACCCTCTTAAAAATTGTGGTAGAATAAAAATAAAAGTGGGTTTATAGCTCCTTTCTTTCTTTCACTTGTTAGCCACAGCACAATTATTTCAAAGCAAAGAAATACTGCAAGAATAAAATAAAAATTCCAACAAATGGAACTGCAGCCAATATAGAATAATGGCTTCCAGAGACTAGACATAAATCGCACTGGAAAGAAAACATCTGATACTTAAAGCCGCGTACACACATCGTTTGGAAACTGGCATTTTCTAGAAGCAAAAATTCGAAGACATGTGAGATCAACCCCGTACTAGGCACGTTCCTCGGTTCCTCGGTCCTTTCTTTCGTATTGTTCGTCAAATCGTTGAGCTCCTCAAGTTCTGAGTTTAGCTGCACGATTTTTGACAAATGCGTACACTGATTGGACAGGTCCGCTCAATCTGTGTGGTTCTTTCCTCAAAATACCATTTCAGACACTAATCTACATGGTCTTCACACGATCTGACCAAGATTTTTTCTGGACTTTAAAAGAGACTGTGAACTCTGAGTTTGTTTCGGCCTTTCTTCTCAGAATAGTCAGATAGGAAACGCCGACCTCATCTAGTTTTAAAAATTTGATTGACGTGTAAAAGTGTTTGTACAAACCTACTTACAGAAAATATATCATTTATCATTTTATTATCTTCAAGAGTCATAAATTAAGCGAAATCCTCCTTACTGCAAATACTGTTGCATTAAGTCAAAATATGCACTTGGACATTATCCAAATTGCCCGGCTATTTCGGAGTTTGTATTATGTGATTGTAATAGCTCTGCAAGTGTTTGTGATTGTTGAAAATTTTATTGAATTTATTGCTTTGACCTATTTACTGTTTGAGGTGGGGATTTCTTGGATTAGCGGCTAAAGTGATTATTTTGTGAGGGGAATTTATGTCATAGGTATTGTTCTTTGTTTAAGCGAGGTTATTTTCATACTTTATACAGGGTGCTTTTTTACAATATCAGAAACATTTATATGAGCAATGGGGAATGGGATAGGTATTACCCAGTAATTGGGTTGTGGAAGTCAGATAGGCAGTCGCTCCATGTAAAATATTGGTATTCAGCTGCATCCGTTTAGACTGGAAGCCGACCCCAACATGGTTGGAAAAAGGCTAGGCAGATGATGATATATGAGCAATGGAATCACCTGTTTATAATGATCAAAAGATATAAAAAAGAAAATTTTGAAAAGTTGCTGTAAGTATATCGAATAAATCCACATTTTTGCGCTCAGGTAATTCAATTCATCATCATCATCATTTCAGCCGAAAGACGTCCAGTGCTGGACATAGGCCTCCCCCAAGCACCTCCACTTCGACCGGTTCTGTGCTTCTCGCATCATCATAATTAGCCTATAATATCCCCACTGCTGGGACACAGGCCTCTGCCCTTCGAGAGGGAGTGGGCTATAATGTACCACGCAGGCCCAGCACGTGTTGGTAGATGTCACATGTCTCCGAATCTTTGGTTCAGTGATGATGAAATTATTTACACAAAGTAAAGCGCCTGTCTGGGTTCAAACCCACGACCATACAACTCGTAAGTCAGGGCCGTTACCACTGGGCCACGACTGCTTCCATAAATTCATTTACCAGAAATTAATTATTTACTGTGTACGATATCGAACAAAATAAATGGTCTTAAAAAAGTAGGTACCACGCCAGAAGTCATATGTAAACATTTACCACTGGGCCACGACTGCTTCCATAAATTCATTTACCAGAAATTAATTATTTACTGTGTACGATATCGAACAAAATAAATGGTCTTAAAAAAGTAGGTACCACGCCAGAAGTCATATGTAAACATTTCCGCACAAAATATCGTATAGAAATTTCCATACAGCAATATTTTTTTACCAAGCAGACGTACCTACCTACGTCATTCATCCTTATCAGAGTTTAACACCTGCAGCCTCCGCCATCTCTCATATGCGATGTTTTTCTTGAATCCCAGGTATACATGGTATATTGGAAAAAAAACCGGCCAAGTGCGAATCGGACTCGCGTATGTAGGGTTCCGTACCAAGACACGATCATGTTTGTAGCATTACTGACTTGCCACTATTTTTTATTATTTTTATTATTTCGTTGTTTTAATTAGAAATAATTTTACGATGGTTGACGCTAGTAATTAATATAAAGAAGAAAAGTAAGAAGAATTTGTTCATTACCACAGAAACACGTGCATATACAAAATACAATAAATTGTCAAAGTTATTTCTTGAATGAAAAGCGACCAATCGGCAATATGGCAACACACTTTACGCCATCTCGCAAAATTGTTTGCAAGGCTTATTGGCAGCTGAACAAAAATAACAAACACTTAAGGGGGAAGGGCTAAGGTAGCCCGCGAAATTCAAATTTTCTTACGTTTTTTGCAATTTGCTGGTCAATATTAAGTTGTACGTTGATTAAAATATGATTCGCGACCGTAACAAATATGTATTTACAGAAATTATAATCGAATTAGTAATACACAAATGAAATAGGTGCTTTCAGTTTGAGTTTTCAATTCAAATCATTTGCGAACATGAGTTTTTATGTTATGCTGAGATAGGAGACTTTTTCGCCTCGATAGATCTTTTATTTTTGTTTTTAATTTAATTTTGTTAGTTTTTAATGATCATTTTTTCTGTTTGTATTTCCTGTGAGTGTCCCAAATCAAATATTTTTCTTTCTTTGTGGCACCATTCAGGTACGGAACCCTAAAAACATAGCGAAACCACGCGAGTGAGCAAGCTAAAATAAAAACAACTCGAGCGAGGCTTGCAATATTAAATTTTATAGTTTCCGATGCAAGCCGCGGGCGGTATGATTCCTTTCCAGAAATTTTCTTAATATATATTGCTTTATTTTATGTTGTGTTCTGGGGGCCTAAAAAGGCCACTTTTGCAGAATCATAAAAGGAATTCATCAAATCATTATAAATCATAATAGACAGTTAACTGTTAAGTTAATCGTATCAAATCCCATTTGTGAAGGATTTTTCAGTTATTTTTTTTTGTCTGTGCTTAAATACCAATCCAAATCCAATCCCAATCTCTTGCAACGAAAAAAAGCAAAATATGTTTATGATTCTGCCAAAGTGGCCTTTTTAGGCCCCCTGGTCTGGATTTCTTTTGTGTATTGTTATTACCTTTGTTCTGCTACGGATCTCTTCATTTCTGATACGATCGCGTAGTTAAGTCCAAGCAAAACTTTAGCCTTACTAATCCTTATTGGCTAATACTAAAACTTAGAGACGCCTAAGTGAATGCTGTTGGCTTTTCAAATTTCGGCGCTAAGCCGAGGGTTTAAAATCCGTATATTTAGGTACCGTCTTTTGTTAGTGAAAACGGACACAACTCGCTCTTTTTCTGAAGCGCTTAGGTACAGAGAAAAACGTTGCAAATTACGTACCTATTTCAAGATTTGAAAAAAAAAAAAAAAACATACAAACATCCGAACATAGTACCTCCTCCTTTTTGTAAAGTCGGTAAAAATACCTACCATCCCTTTTTAGACCATTACGCAATATATTGTAAGTATACCACGATTCTATTTTACTATCAAATGCTTTCAGCTTTTTAGGCTTTTGCACAAAGAACTTACTACGAGTGAAACGGGCGATAAAACGCACATTATATATGAGAAAAAGATAAAACTGTCTTTCCCATCCCTAGTTCCAAAGATATCTCCGTTTTCTTTTACAAAAAGATTATCAAAAACACAATCACGGTTAAAGGACTTGAGTTATGCCGTATTATTTGTTAAAAGGCGAGACACCGTTTATAAGAAAACTGAAAATACAAAAGCTTTTCTTTTTTTCGCTTTAAGGGGGAAGCGCTAAGGTAGCCCGCGAAATTCTAATTTTCTTACGTTTTTTGCAATTTGCTGGTCAGTATTCTTTCTTCTTTCTTTCTTTATATTAAGTTGTACGTTGGTTAAAATATGATTCGCGGTCGTAACAAATATGTATTTACAGAATTATAATCATTACAATCAGTAATACAACTTGTTAAGTTAGTATAATCCTCAAATGTCAAGATTTCATGAAATAGTCATTCTTGGGGATTACTTGGTCTTAGAGAGTTGTGTTGATGACTTTAACGATTATTATAATTCTGTAATTTATACATATTTGTTACGGCCGCGACTCATATTTTAATCAACGTACAACTTAATACTGACCAGCAAATTGCAAAAAACGTAAAAAAAAAATAATTTCGCTCGGCTTGAATTTTTATAGTACTAGCTGTGAACGTGACTCTACCTACGCTAGATTTATTGTAACTGAATTAAAGTGGCCATAACCCTATGTCCTTTCAAGGTATTTAGTTGTCGCTCTATCTATACTAATATTATAAAGCTGCAGAGTTTGTTTGTTTGTTTGTTTGTTTGTTTGAACGCGCTAATCTCTGGAACTACTGGTCCGATTTGAATGATTCTTTTAGTGTTGGGTAGTCCATTTATCGAGGAAGGCTATAGGCTATTTTTCAAAATTAGGGATCCGTAATAAAATTGCTATTTTGTAACACAAGGTGTAAAATCGAAAACCTATTTTTGCGTGCGCTGCAAAAACTATTGACAATAGAACAAAATGATGTACTACGGGTTTGTAGAGCCCATTAAACCAACAAAAAAGTCCGCGAGAACATATATCTAGCTATCATGGTTTAATCACAATAACCGATTTTGTGTTCAAAATAATTATTAAATCGTCTGAAGAAAAAAAAACTACGTTAAATATGTATCGTAATATTAATCTTTATCGAAATTAAGCATTATGTTATCAAGAGTATTTATGAAGAAGTAAAATACTTTTTGTTTCATCTCAATCGAATATTTCGTTTAAAAGTTATCACGTGTGTAAGATGTTAAGAGTTGGTACCTATTAAGGAGTTATGGGCCATATAGTTTTTTATCAACATAAAATCCTGTAATAATCTTTTTCGAAATATATTTGTTGATGATTGTAAGTATAAGATCTTTGAAGAGTATAATAAATACATCTATACTAATAATAAAGCTAAAGAGTTTGTTTGTTTGAACGCGATAATCTCTGGAACTACCGGTCAGATTTGAAAAATCTTTTTGAATTTGATAGCCCAATTCTTGAGGAAGGCTATAGGCTATTTAATATCACGCTATGACCCTTAGGAGCCGAGAAAAATAAAAAAAAGTCAGAATGAACGCTAAGCGAATACGAAGTGTTGCGACGGGGTGGGGGTACAAGAAATTTCACGCGGACGAAGTCGCGGGCAGAAGCTAGTATTATTATATTACTAGCTGAGCCCCGCGGTTTTACCCGCGTAAAGGTCGATCCCGTGGGAATATCGGGATAAAAAATAGCCTATATATTAATCCAGGGTGTCAGCTACCTTCATACAAAATTTTATCAAAATTGGTCCAGCAGTTTAAGGGACAAGAAGTAACAAACATATAAACACACACACACACCCCCACATACTTTCGCCTTTATAATATTAGTGTCCAGACCAAAAGTGATTTACAAAGTTAAATAAAAAGATGAAACAAGTTTTTTTCTAGGAATGTCGTAAGAAAACATCGTGAGGAAACTCCTCACGATGTTTTCTTTCACCGTTCTGAGAGCAGCCGCGGTAATGAAATTATTTGAAATCGTTTTTTTTTTCGTTTCACTGTGTTCAAATTTCTTTTTTCTTTCTTTTTCTCGTAAGTCGGGGCCGTTAATTCACAGCCACCACTGTTCTATATTTTTGGTTACCGAAATTAAAACTTTAACACACAGGCAGAACTAGTTGATATAGTACAGTTAGGCATCTATTCTGGTGGATATTGTATTCAAAAACCATTTGTAACGATGGCAATATTCAACAAAAACTATCGAAATAAAGTTTTTGTAGTTTCAGCTCTAAAAGTTCACTATACACAGTCTAAATGTACAGTCGACCTAGCATCTGTTATACAGGCAGCTAACTTTTTTGTTGTGTGTACATTACGATACGTGTACAGTCACGAGCATAAGTATGTATACACTTGGCTTTATTCAAAGGCAATTTTCTGTTTATTTTTGAATGAAATTTTATGTTATTACGAACATAGTATTTTCGAACCTATAGGTTTATGTAAAGTGTCGTATTTCAACGTTGTATTCGTCATTTCACGAAAAAATCGCAATTGAAAGTTGCCAAGTGTTGACATATTAGTGCTCGTGACTGTACCTAAGTAATTTAAGTCGTCCATTATTGCACGCCGTGCATGAATACTACTTAAGCCACACGTATCGTATACTATTTTATAGCACATGTGACCTAAACGCGCACTTATGTCACACATTTTTACACATTCTGTGTAAAAATGGACTAATTACGAGTAAGTCACAGACACGGAATAGAAAAAACGAGTGGAAGTGCCCTTAGACTTCCTTAGTACGGGAACCAGTGTCGCCAAACTCACACAATTGCAAATTAAAATAAACATTTCAATACACAGAAAACGATGATATAATTGGCTACTAAATATAAATGCAACTTTGGCGAATAGTTTATTTATTATTGTTCAAAATTAAGTCTTATTACAACTACTGAATGTTGTTTTTATTTTACATGTCAAAATCAATTAAGTACATTTTTCCATGTATCAATCAAATTCGAGCAATCCCCAACGAGTTCAGCTACTCAACGCTAGAGGGCGCTGTACTAAATTACTCTATGTAGCACGCTAACAACATTGAAATAGATGTCATATTCGTATGCACCTGTTATCTATTTTTCTACTCAGCTAGGGATGAGGACAAGATATCTATAATTAAATTCAAATATCTCGAAAACGGTGCGTCCTAGGCAAAAAATAACCAAAATTTAACCCCCCCTGTGTCACCCCCGTGCAAGCAGTATCCCAACATGAATTAAGGAAAAAAAAAATTTTTCGACCGACAAAAAATTTGAAAAAAAATCTTAAACGTTTTTTTTTCAATATTTCGCGGGTTTTTTACGTCAGTCCTCATGGTTTTCGACTAGAGCAACAATTTCTTTCCAGAAAAGATTTTCATCCGAGCCACCATTTTGAAAATATAGAGCGTTTTATATAAAATAAAATTTGGAGGCCCATAATTCGGAAACGGTGCGTCGTAGGACCATGCTTCTTTAAATCTAAATAGTTTCTATGGTCAAGGTTAATTCGAAACTGCAATAAAATTGGGACAGTTTTGAAAAAAAAAATCGAAAAGTTTTTTAAGTCATCGCGCCAGTGCCCCTGGCTACACTTCAACCGGACCCAGTTCTTTACCTGAATTAATAACAATAGAAAACGTATCTACTGGTTATTGAGAATGTTCTCCTTGTTTTTGAAGTCGGTTAAAAAGGAAAATGAATTCAATTAGTGTACTCTATTAATAACATTAATATTAAATGTACTTAAGTGATGTCCCGAAACCCCGACATTAGTCCCGAAAAAATATTTCAGTCGTAAGGAAGTCTCAGACTTTCGTCTATGTTCTTCGAAGTTTAGGCAACTAGGCACTACCTATTCCTATCACTGTTTATTAGTATTAGTTCTTTTTGAGGCCTACGTCCAGCTATGAATGAATGATTTTGGTTTATTTGTCAGAATATAAATACTCAAACTCAAACCATATAATTCAATTAATCGAGAAGAACGACAACGAGTACATAATATGTCATGGTAACGTATAACGTTTTACTATATAAAAACACATTTTATTGTTTTATCGATACCGAACTATTTGAATGTGTCCCATCCCTAATCGAGTAGCGTCGAATTTTCTAAAATGTATACGATGATATTCAAGACAACGAGCAAGTTGATTTAGACTTTGAACAATGGACATAAGGTAGTTTTTAGTTCGCAACAAAGTAATAAATATGGTTTTGTCAATAAAAACAATTATATTGAAATATATCATAGTTTTAGACTTGCCGGTGATACGATACACCTCCGCAAGATACATTTTTTGTCCTGCTATCGTTTTTGCATGTAAAAATTGCACAATATGGCATGTTTGTAATATTTTTCGTTACGTTCGAGACGTCCTATCACAGCAAGTAGCCAATCGCGACTAAGCCGCCTCAGAGCCGGTGTTGCGGAGCTCCGCATAATTGTGACACACGCGCGATAGCTGCGTGGCAATTCCACTCGTTTTTTCTATTCCGTGGTCACAGATAAGCATGTGCGAGTGCGGTTTTAGTCACACAGTGCTGTATCAGTTATTACGCACACAATAAATATAATTATTGCCAATGCAGTGCTACTGCTGAGCATGAGGTCCTGGGTTTGATTCCCAGGTCGGGCAAAATGGAAGGGGTTTTTATATTATCAATTTCTCAATAGCAGCCCGGAGTCTGAAATTGTGCCCGGTTGATCGCAATAGGCTTGCCCCTTTTAGGCGGTGCTGTCCATCGGTGCGGAGCGAGGCTGCGGAGCGGAGAAACGAAGAAATATTAACCAATAGGATTGCACAAAATCTCCGCTTCTCTTCTGTCCAATTTTCCTATTGGTTAATATTGCTCCGCTCTGCAGCCTCGCTCCGCTCCGGTGGACAGGCAGCCTTAAATGGCACTCTAACATAACTGACGAAATGTGGGTGTTACTATACGTACACCTCTACCAAACCCTCCGGGGAATAATGGCGTGAAATAGTGGAAAGACGTTTTTTTCCCCTGTATACCAAATAGCTTGTTCAACTGTACCTATATTTATTTCCAATGGAATATAGCTTAAAATTGTTACACGTAGTTAAAACAAACATAGTTCTATGCATACAAATTAATATGAACAATTTATATTCAATGGCAGTCAAAACCCAAAGGTTAGTATAGACTAGAGCATTTACTTGTAACAGAACATCGAGCATTCGCCGCCATTTTATAATTTTATCGAACCTCACTTCGAACACGACCCTTTATGTTTTGTTTTGTTGCGTAGCGTATTGGTGTAACATTTTATCGAGCAAAGGCTCGAGCGATCAAGAACGCAATCATCAACAATAAACGCAAGGTAGAAAGAATTGGTACAGGTAAATGCTCACTCGCCGTGAGCATTACGTCGAGCGCAACGTCGAGCATTCGCAGGAACGTTACATTACATGGAAATGCTTTTGCAAACTGAGCTTCCGCCTGTAATGTACCATTCGTAGGAACGTTACATTACGTTTAATAAATAAATAAATTACATGGTGATGCTCGAGAAAATGCTCTAGTGTATACTCACCTTATCTTATTGCGTTTCAAATGTGTCAAACACGGGACACGTTTTGATCAAACTAGGTTTTTGATTGGTGTAGGAAACATGTTAAAAAGTAGAAAAATCGTTTCTTTTCACATCAGAATGAAAAGGAACGATCCTATCACATCTGCATAAATCAATCTGCCGATGCCTTTTCCTGGCAATGTTGGGGTCAGCTATCCGGAACTGTATCTGCGGAGCGATTGCGTAACATAGGTACTATCAGTAGCAATGGGTTTCATTTTGACAGTTCAACAGCATTCATTGCGTTTTTAACCGACTTCAAAAAGGAGGAGGTTCTCAATTCGTCGGAACCTTTTTTTTTTTTTTTTTTTTTTTTTTTTTTTTTATTTTTTTTTTTTATGTATGTTCCCCGATTACTCGGAGACGGCTCGACCGATTTCAAAAATTATTTTTTTGTTTGAAAGGGTATACTTTCCAGGTGGTCCCATTGTCAGCAGGTCAGGATCTGATGATGGGATCCTGGAGAAATCGAAGGAACTCTTCAAGTATTATAGGCTCACCTATAGCGATTTGGGTATTTTTTGTAGTAACTCGTGCATTTGCTCTCGGAAAGCATCATTTGGTGAAGTGGAACTGATGATGAAGACCACAGATGGCTACCGGAACTACTCAATAATAAGTATTTCCCGGTTTGCGATTCGATTACTTACTTTAATATGGTTGCTAAGCAAGTTATGCTCGTCACAATGCGAATGGTGAAATGGAGCTGATGGTGGAATACCAGGAGAACTCCTCAACAATTAACGTCCCTGCATCGGGAAAAGCAATATTTTGTAAAAGGCGATGAGCAAGTTGGCATTAGGCTATTGTAACTTAGATACATTATAAACAGACACACTAAAAAGCGAGAAATAAAAACTTTTTAACAAAAAAAAAACCGACTTCCAAAAAAAACACTACAAAGTGAAAAATAACTTTTATTTCGGAAGTCGGTGGCAAAAAACTAAAATAAAGATCCAAAGACACCGACTTCCGAAATAAAAGTTATTTTTCACTTTGTAGTGTTTTTTTTGGAAGTCGGTTTTTTTTTTGTTAAAAAGTTTTTTACGTTTGAAACCCATTGCTACTTAATAATATATAATAATAATATATTTATTCAAAAATTATAAGGCATGAAAATTAGTACAGTTTTGCTTTATAAAAATTATATTGCTAAGACATACGTGCCTGAACTAGGTAGTCCTGTGTTTCAGGCGAGAAGAGCTAAAATAGTCTTATAAAATTAATAAATAATCGAAAGTTGACAATAGACAAATAATTATAATATGTTGAGTAAACTTACTTAGTTTCTAAACTTGATAAATATTTAACATAGGTGAAATTTTTATACCTATATTTACTTTAATACAGTTATTAAATTATATTTTCTGTTTCTTCATAAGACATACTTTGGAGAGCATCCTTGAGGATTCTCTTACAATTTGTATAGTTCACAGAATAAATATTTGCTTTCGAGTTTATTATATAGGAGAGGTCCGAGGTACACGTAAAATTTGGATATAAAAGCATGTTTTGTTGAAATTTGTGGACAAACTATATCTATATACGTCTTTTATTAGTATATCTAGCGCTGTAGGGTAGAGCTTTGTGTTGTTTTAATACAATGCCCATAATAAATAGCTGTCGAACTGTTAATACTTCACAAGATTTGTACAGGAGGTTAGTAGCAAAAAGGAAAGGGCGGAAAGTAGAGACTTTGAGAATCGCCCTCTGAGCTCTCTCGATGGTTAGTAACTTTGTTTTACCCGCTCCACCCCATGTGGTAATACAGTAAGTTAAAATCGACTGTCATAGAGCAAAGTAAACTGGTCTAACTAACTTTATACTGATAGTATGTTACAGTTACCCCACTACATACATACATAACTAATCTCTTAAACTTTAAAGTTATAATATTTAATTTAAGGGGGAAGCTCTAAGGTGGCCCGCGAAATTCAAATTTTCTTACGTTTTTTGCAATTTGTTGGTCAGTATTAAGTTGTACGTTGATTAAAATATGATTCGCGGTCGTAACAAATATGTATTTACAGAATTATAATCATTAAAGTCATCAACACAACTCTCTAAGACCATGTAATCCCCAGATGTCAAGATTTCATGAAATAGTCATTCTTGGGGATTACATGGTCTTAGAGAGTTGTGTTGATGACTTTAATGATTATAATTCTGTAAATACATATTTGTTACGGCCGCGAATCATATTTTAATCAACGTACAACTTAATACTGACCAGCAAATTGCAAAAAACCTAAAAAAAATTGAATTTCGCGGGCTTTCGCCTTAAACAAAACAATACTGGGTTTATCTCTAACTCCCCACGCCCATAGCTCTTTCTACTGAAATTTAAGCTGGTTGGCAATAATTAAATTATTAACTATTTAAATTCACCTACCTAATTTAGATTGTATAAAGCAAATTAGTTCGTATTTATTAATTCTTATATTTCTAATTTAAACCTTTTTAATATACTGTGTTTGAGTTAGTGTGTTGTTTACTTTTAATTCGATACCTAACCATCTACCTAGATTGTCGTAAGAGGTCACAAATCTTAATTTGTAACAGTACCTATTTTAATACCTTTTTTTTTTTTTTTTTCGCTGAGAAATGACTTTACGCATCTCCGCTCGTCGGGGGAAGAGACGGAGTATGTGGGACTCCCTGCCAGGGTGGCAGTATACCCACTAAAACTCAGCGGTGTTCCCTCATCGCCTTGATGGGGAGGTCATGGGAATCCGGCTCAGCCTTTGCATCCACAACCCCCCCGGCGCATGCCCGCCTAGCTGGCGGGCCCCGCATGTCCCCCCGTCTGGGGGGCTACGGGAATGGCCGGGAACACCTGGCCATTCCCGTCCGGCACTGGTGGAAGCCTGTGCAATACAGGCGAGGGTGCCCCCGCACCCGTCGCCTGCTGGCTTCCACCTGGGAGGAGTCGGAGATGACTGTCATACTGACGTCTTCTTCGACCCCTCCTCCGCCTTCGGAGCGGCGCCGCGAGAGGGTCTTCCTCCCGCACGCGCTCCGCCGCCTCCTTCTGGGACATGACGTGTTCGCAGAAGGAGGCGACTGCCGCCCAGGACCCCTCATCCCCTAGCATGGCGTTGACCAAGCCGGGGAGCGAGAGGTCCGTTCCGATCGCCGCGGTGAGACTGCGGCGCGGCTCTGACCACGACGGGCACACCTCGAGAGTGTGCTGCGCCGTGTCCTCCGCCGCGCCACAGTCGTGACACGACGGCGTCTCCTCCCGCCCGATACGGTGCAGGTACGATCCGAAGCAACCGTGTCCGGACAGCACCTGCACCAGACGGAAGGAGAGGAACCCGTGCGACCGCTCGAGCCAGTCTCGCAGGACCGGCCCAATCGCGTCGAGGGTTCGGCGGCCGAAGACTGCGGCGGCGAGGTCCCGCGTCCAGTGGACGACTATGGCGTCCTTTGCCTCCCGCCGGACGGCCTCCCGCTCTTCCGGGGCTGGGCGTTCTCCTCTCGCCCTTCGCCCCGCCGTCCATTCATATACTCTGGCGAGCACCCACGCCTCGAGTTCCCAAGGCGGGGTGCCGGCCAGAGCACATGCCGCGGAGAAGCCGACCGTGCGGTAGGCCCTCGCCGCCCGCTGGGCTATGACCCTTTGGGGGGCCCGCAATGCGGTGGCGTTCTCCCTCCTGTGGAGGGAGTCCTCCCATATAGGGGCCCCGTAAAGGGCCATACTCCTCAAGATGCCGGCGTAGAGTTGCCGGCATCTCACGCTGGGCCCCCCCAAGTTGGGGAGCAGCCACGAGAGGGCGCCCGCAGTCTTCAGCAGGCGCGTCGATAGCCCGCTAAAATGCGGGCCGAAACGCCACCTGCTGTCGAGTACAAGGCCCAGATATTTCATCTGGGCCTTCACCTCGATTCGGACGCCCTCCACGAAGATGTGGGCGTCTGGTGGTTGGCGCTGCCGAGGCCCGTGGAAGAACACGGCCTCGGTCTTGTGCAGCGCCACAGTCAATCCTAGGCGGCGGATCCTCCCTGCGACCAAAGATCCGCCCGCCGAGGCCAAGTTGGCCGCCTCCCTGAAACTCTCCCCCCGGGCAGTGAGGAGAGTGTCATCCGCGTAGCAGACGACACTCGTGCCTCGGAGGAGAGTTCCCCGCAAGAGCCAGTCGTAGCCGACGTTCCAGAGGAGAGGTCCCACGACTGACCCCTGTGGAACGCCGGCCTCGACTGCGTACCGCCGGACTTGGCCAGCCCTGTTCACGAGGACGATCGCCCGATCCTCCAGGTAGCTGGCCAGTAGACGCCGCATGTATAGAGGCACCCCGTGGAATCGGAGCGCCTCTAGGATGGTGCTGTGGGGAACAGAGTTGAAGGCGTTGGCTATGTCGAATGACACCGCCAACAATCCGTCCCCCACCTCCATCGCCTCCTTCACCTGGCCCTTAAGGCGGGCCAGCGCGTCCACTGTGGAACGCTCAGCCCGAAAACCAAACTGAGCGTCCGACAAATCCGGCCCCACATTCCGCAGGTGGCTCTTTAGGCGGGCAGCGATTATCCCCTCGAACATTTTGCCGACCTCATCGAGCAGGACGATGGGTCGGTATGCCGAGGGTGAGTCTGCAGGGCGGCCCTCCTTGCGAAGAAGGCACAACTGCCCCTCCTTCCACGGCTTCGGGAACCTCCCAGACGCAAGACATGCGCTAAAGAGGTCCCGAAACCGCTCCTCCATTTGGGTGGCGGCAATTGCCACCACCCTCGCCGGGACACCGTCGGGGCCCGGAGCCGTCTTCTTGGCGCGGATGTGCACAATCGCCGCGCTGAGTTCCGACTCCGTGACAGGAGGGGCCTCCTCTTCCTCCTCAGCTGGCGGAGCCATCCCCCGCGGAGGGTCCATCACTGGTGGGGTGAAGTTGTCCCTGCACGGGAACAGGGACTGAACCACCCCATCCAGGAAAGAGGGCTCCAGGGTCTCGGCCACCGGGGGACCAAAGGGGCGCAGCTTGTTGCGCGCCACCCTGTATGGCCTCCCGTAGGGATCGTTGTCGAGACCCTCCAGCATCTCCGCTCTCGCCGAGTCCCTGGCGTCGGCGATGGCCCGCTCGAGGACCAGTTTTGCCTCTATGTACACCTCATAGAGGTGGTCCTCGTGGGCGTGGTCTCGTCGACGCCGCCGCCGGCTCCGCGCGTAGGCCCTCCTGGCCCCCACGCACGCCGCTCGAAGCCCCTCCAGCTCCACCGACCACCAGTACACCGCCCGATTGGGCAGCGGTCGGCCTGACCGAGGCATGCTAGAATTGCACACCTCGGTCAGAGACTCCCTCAGGTGTCCCGCCACGGTGTCCACGTCCAGGCCAGCGGAAGGCGGCGAAAGCCAGTCCTGGATAAACGCCGCCTCCGCCGCCGCCTCCCTGTCCAGGCGGGTGAGAGCCCACCGTGGAAACGCTGACCGCCCCGAGGGGGGCCGCGTCTCTCCGGGGCCACCAGTGGAGATGTCGAACCGCACGTAGCGGTGGTCCGACATAGTCTCCACCAGATCCACCCGCCAGTTCAGCACGCGCGCGGCCAACGCAGGGGTGGCAAAAGTGACGTCCACTATCGAGCCACCCCGCCGCCGCACGCATGTCTGGACGTTCCCTCTGTTGAGGAGGGAGAGCCCAGAGAAGGCTGCCCACATCTCCACCGCCCGCCCGCGAGGGTCGGTGACTGGGTTGCCCCAGGTCACCGACTTGGCATTCAGGTCTCCCAATACGGAGACGTGACGCGGCGCCGCCCTGCCGACCACTGCGGCCAGGACTCCGAGATAGTTCTCGAAGTCCTGGAGAGGGCGGTTTGGGGAGAAATAGACGCCCACGAGGGCTACCTCTCCCCACGCGGCGGCCACGTATCCCGGTCCCCTCTCTAATAGCGAGAGGGGAGGGGAGTCTGTGGAGGACCGCGCCGCTAGTGCCACCAAGCCGTCCTCGTCACCCAGCCAACTGCCGGGGATCGAGTAGGGCTCGGCGACCACCGCTACGTTCACCGACCACTCAGCCATGGCCTGCACCAGCAGGTCCTGGGCCGCTCTGCAGTGGTTGGTGTTCGCCTGGAGGATGCGATGATTAGACACCATTATTCTGACATCGCACCCCCCTCCTCAGTTACCACCGCTGGAGCTGGAGTTACAGCGGCGGTGACAGGGGCGGTGGCGGCGACAGGGCGAACCTGCGCCGGCACTATGCCCTTCCTCGTGGGCGGCTGGCAACTCCTGCCCCCCATTCTGTGCCCCGCGGGGCGGCCACTGGCAGCACACGCCGGGCAGTGTGGCGTGGCGGCGCTACAAGTGGCACTCCTGTGTCCCTCCTGTCCGCACTGGAAGCAAGACTCTCCCCAGTCGGACTTGGAGGGACACGTAGATCGGGTGTGGCCCGGCGCGAAGCACTTGAAGCACCGCGCAGGCTTGTCCTCAAGCGGCCGGACCACAGCCGAGCTGAAGCCCACGAGCAGCCGTCCCTTGGTCGCTTTAAGGGCGGCCGCCGCCACGGCGACTGGGCACTCGACGCGGATGACGCCCATGCCGCGGCGACCGGGCCTGATGGCTCCCCCCTTCACCGCGCTAGCGCTGCAGCCTCCCGCAGCGGCGACGGCCGCCACCACATCCTCTTTGGTGACCGAATCGTCCATATCGATCACCTCCAAGGATGCGGTCTTGACTGGTCTGGCGACCGTCGCCACATCCGCGATGACCTCTTCCAACTTTTTTGCAAAGAGGTCCGCGTTTGCACCGCGCTGCTCCCCCCCGAACTCAAAAATTCGGGCTCCGGCCTGGGTGCGGCGGCACGTAATGTTGCCGATCCCCAGCCGGGAGGGGTCCGCGTTAGCACGAGCCCGTCTTAGGACGGACTCGTACGTTTCGCCCCGCTCCGCGGCCTCCGGGGTGATGGTCACCACTACCGCCGCAGTTTTGGGAGGAACCAACTTCCTCCCTCCCGCCGGAGCCTTCTGGGCTGCCGAAGCAGTCGCAGCGGGCTTGGGCTTTTTGGCCTTTCTCCCCCTGCCCACCTCCGTCCACGCCTGGTTGGACGGCGTGGTAGAGGGAAGCATGGCGTCCTCCCGCTGCGTGTTCTGGGGGGCTGCCGGAGTGGCAGACGCTCCCTCCGCGCTTGTGGTGGGGTTTTGAGGGGCCACAGTGCTCCTCTTGCCCTTCCCTTTGCCCTTGGAGGGCTTCGAGGCCTGGGTCTGCGCACCCGATCGCAGGTCTCCCGCAGGCTGCGCAGGCACAGGCACCGGCTCCGTCGGTGGCGGACTCTTATCCGCCGCTAACGGCGGGCGGAGCCGCTTTTCCGGCAAGAGCCGGTCCTCAATGCCCGCGAAGCAGCCCCTGATGAAGGCCCTCTCCTCCATGACAACCCCGCGGATTATTTCCACGAGGCTGCCAGGGGAGGAGGAGCCTCCGTCTGCCAGACCAGGGGCAGGGGCAGGCGCAGGTTGGGCGTGCCGGGCCGTGGCCTCAGCCAGCTTCTGGTGCAGCTGGCTGACCTCCAGCTGCAGGCGATCCACCTTCGCCTGCAGCTGCCGCGTCTCGTCCGTGGCTGTGCGCTGCATCAGCTCCAGGACAATGCCGTGCATGCTCACAGCCCGGCATTTGAGGGCCTTCTGGAAGGTCCCCTTCAAGTTCGAGGACTTGGAGGCGACCTCCAGTACCTCCTCCTTGTCCTGGAGCGCCATGCGCTCCAGTTCCGCCAGGGAGTGGTCGGCGTACAGCACTGTAGACGTGCCATAGCCAGCCCTCGACCTGGCGGCCCGCGCCTGCCGCTCTCTGGCAGCGACCTTCTCCTCCAGGTCCTGCTGGAGCTGCTCCCTCCTTGCCAAGCCTAACTGACGCTCGGCGTCCACCAGGCCCACATCGTGGGTGGGAGTCGAAGCAGGACTCGAAGCCTTTTTTGACTTCGCCTTCCTCCCCGACTTGCCCACCGACTCCGAGGAGCCCCCGGACCCGAGCCTCAGGTAGGCCCGCTTCCGCTGGAGGCGGTCGTTTTCGGCCGCCGACGTGTCCATGACGGACTCGTCGGAGTCCGAAAACTCCGCCCGCAGGCTGGATAAGCTGGCCGCAGATGGTGCGCGGTCAGCTTCGACGTGGCCCTTAGAGGGGCCGGTGGATTGGCCCTGGTAAGGGCCACTGCGTTGGCCCTGAGAAGGGCCGTTTGGATCGTCCTGGGAGGGACTTTCAGATAAAAACCGCCCGGAGGCGTCTCGCCTTAGTTTCTTCGGCATCCTTGCAGTCGTCCGCCTTTTGTCTGCAAGTCACAGCACACTTTTGCCGCCGGTCTGCCACTCCGTTACGGTGGTCAGACACGGCGTTGCCCGGGGATCACGACGAGGACGTAAGTGCTGTGGGGGGACCCCCTGCTGTGGGGGGACCCCCACCTATTTTAATACCTAGTCAGCTATATCTAACAAGAAAACAAGTTTTAACATCCAAATTAATAGCCAAGGAACAGTCTGTCAGATATTTATCTGAACCTCGTCCTGAGCGGCCGCTCGACATTAAACATGACGGTTACAATTTATTAGTTAACCGCAGTTTAACGTTATTTACGACTAACTTATAGTTTAGTGTTCCGGTGAACATTTTGGGAAATCTGGCTAAATGTCGTGTACTGCTTGTAAATCTAAATAGATAGATATTTATGTTCAAGATGTTCAGTGCACGTGACGCAACTGGGTTTTAATGTTTGACGAGTAACAGTTTATTACAGACTTGCTTCTGGTTTATTTATCAAATTATTCAAACATTATAATCTGGATTTATTTGTCAAAAATGTAAACAAATATGAGTTTATGGAAAAATAACTTCAATTCCTACACAATAAAGTTCAGTTTACACTACAACTTCAAACATTTTTGTAACTTTTTCAATAGTACTAGTAACTCTGAAATCCGCTTAATAACGATTAAAATAAATTTTATATTTGTTTATCTTGAAATAACATACATAACACAATTTGAAACATACGTTTTAATAGAATTTATGTGGTTTGGTTTAGTTTAAAGGAGTTTGAGGGCCTAAACAAGACATGGCAATTATAGCTTTCAAAGATTTTCGTATTTTTACAAAGACTTTCAACAAGAGTGACACAAGCTTTTCGGTAATTCATGTCAGTCCCATAAAAGTTTGACTTTTCCATCATTGTTTTCGCTCATAGAACGTCACTTTGTCTGTATCCTCAGGTTGAGATAGCAATTCCATTTCAATTTCCGGTTATTCCATTTATCCACCCCAACGTGAATACGCAGAGATGCATGTCCGAGAATTTACCCTTACTAATAAACGGATTATATCAGATGAATAGTTACACACCGATTTCCCTCTTTCAGTCGTCAGTAATTTGACTTTCGAAAGAAGAAGACAAAGCGTTGTGTAACTATACAGACGCTGAGGGCCAAAAAAGGCCGCTTTGGCAGAATCATAAAAGGATAACATTATGAATCAAAATATGGCGAAGACAGTCCGTGTTTTTTTTTTGCTGTGCACTACGTAGGTATAATCAAAGACATTGGGATTGGATTGATTGGTATTTTAGCACAGACAAAAAAAAAAACTGAAAAATCCTTCACTAATGGGATTTGACACGATTAACTTAAGGCGAAAGCGCCAGGGTAGCCCGCGAAATTCAATTTTTTTTACGTTTTTGCAATTTGCTGGTCAGTATTAAGTTGTACGTTGATTAAAATATGATTCGCGGCCGTAACGAATATGTATTTACAGAATTATAAAACTAAACTAAATATTATAAGTTCAGTGCATCTTTTTCTTTCTATTTCATTAAGAAAAGGACAGAAGATAAATTTTAGTTTATTCCTGTCAAATTAATCAGTGTCTGACACATCCCACCTTGATCCTAGTCAGCTCATAAAATGGTGCTCTAGACATTTAATTCTGAAACCAGAATTTTAGTAGAAGACTTTGTACTTACTGTGTTGCAACGACAGAAAATTGTGTGAAACATTAAATCCATACTAATATTATAAATGCAAAAGTATGTCTGCCTGTCTGTCTGTCTTTTACCTCTTCACGCTTAAACCGCTGAACCGATTTCTTAAGAATCTTTTCTTTCTTTAAGAAATTCCTTATGGAAAAACCCAGTAACATTTTGTCTGACCTGGGAGTCGAACCCAGGACCACACGCTCAGTATTCGCGCTTGCAATGACGAAACCAACGGGGCAGTCTAATGAAATATAGAAATTGATGGGTTTGAAGGTGATCGTTGCTAGAAATTGTATTTTTTTTTGAGGATGGGAAATCATCAAATCCCCCCTCCCGCTCGGAGTGGAGCGGAAGGGAGTCTCAGACTCTTACTGACTAAAACCCAGCCGTGTTCCTTTCTTATCCCTTTATTGCATCTCCCCACTTCACACAATTCCTTACACTGTAAGTTATTTAGCGACCCAGTGAGACGGAAGCTCCAGATATAAACTCGCAAACATTTCGGCAAGATAATGTGAACGATGTGTGAGATATGAATAGTTTGCTCGCCTGTTACTTTGTACTTACAGTGTATGTTCTTGGTTTAGATATTTCTACGATGATATTGATGTGTTTGATACTAAAAATAAGTACCTACAATATTTTCATTTAAAAGAATCTCCATGGAGTTTCTTACCCGTTCTCTTCCATAGGATTTTACTACGCTTTGGAATGGCAATTAGCTTCATCTTTCTGGCTGACCGACTCCTTCTTATGCCTGTAATTTGGTTTGATTGAAACATATGCTTTGGTTTGAGTAAAGAAAATGTTGTCCGTTTCCTGCACTCAAAACGTTTCCAGATGACATCGATGTGGAAGAGTACTTCGAAGCCTCAATGTTCTTTTTTTTCGGATATTTGTTTATGTAATTAAATAAAGGTAAACAAAAAAACCACGTGACTTAGCTAACCGACTAAACGTAATGCCAGTTACTTCAGTCGTCATGCTACGTCACGTAGCGTGACAACAGTAACAGTTGTACTCTTCAATTTAGCAACGTTATTAACGAATTATATCGTTCAAACGTTCTTTCGTTCGTTAACGGTTCAAAGTTGACTGGGAAAATTTTACAGTTTCGGGTAGCTTGATGTGCTGGCATCTGTACATATTCCTAACCATTTAAAAATAAACTTTATAGTATTTGGGAATGCAATCGTTACCCGTATTTAAGAGACTCGTGAAGGAACATTACTTGTTGTTGCGATCTTGTTCTCGTAGCTGTAATAAGCTGAAGGCAGACAAAACTTGGAGACAACAATGGAGAGGTCTATGCTTGGAGTTTCCCTGCGTGATCGAATCAGAAATGAGGAGATCCGCAGGAGAACCAAGGTAACCGACATAGCCCGAAGAATTGCCAAATTTAAGTGGCAGTGGGTAGGGCACATTGCTCGCAGAACAGATGGCCGATGAAGCCGAAAGGTTCTGGAGTGGCAACCGCATACCGGAAGACGTAGCGTTGGAAGGCCTCCCACAAGGTGGTCCGACGACCTTGTGAAGGCCGCAGGAACCCGTTGGATGCGAGAAGCGCAGAACCGGTCGAAGTGGAGGAGCTTGGGGGAGGCCTATGTCCAGCAGTGGACGTGTTTCGGCTGAAATGATGATGATGAGACAAACATTTTAAAAATTGTTTTTTTTGTTTTTCCGTATTCACTTTCATAATAAATGCATTTAGTAAGAAGCTGTTATTTTGCCATTACCATTACATACTGACACTTCAATTTTATTTATTTGTATAGTATAGATGAAACAGATATGTCATTCGTGGATCTTTGATAGTCGATACGGGTAGTCACAAGCCCGAAAGTCTGACAACTAGTCTTACCAAGGGGTATCGAATCACCCAGTAACTGGGTTGTTGAGGAAATAAGATAGGCAGTCGCTCCATGTAAAATTCTGGTATTCAGCTGCATCCGGTTAGACTGGAAGCCGACCCCAACATAGTTGGGAAAAGGCTAGGAAGATGATGATAGATGAATATAATTATATTCGTGTAGATGTTATAACATTTTAGTAGCTAAGTAATAGATACAGTTAATTCATGTGTCAATAACTTCAGATGACGTACTTAACTAACCCGATGACGTAACTCAATTTACAATCGCCCATAAATTATAGAACCACTAATGATCTAAACAGAGCGATCTAATTGAAACTTCTCATTACACTTGCATAACCATGTCCACTGCAGACGAAATCGAACCTTATCTGTAATCGAATTAAATTCAAAACAGATTGAGCTAATCAATATGATGTTTGGTCTAGGATAACCAGTGCGTTGTAAGCGATTTTGAAGCTTGAGTTTCAGTGCGTTGTAAGCGATTTTGAAGCTTGTCTTTTGGTGGTAAGGTTGATATTTGGTTGTGTGGTTACAAGCGATTTGTCGTACTACTAATGAAGTATAGGTAATATTGGTTGAAACGTCATTAATCATGGTGTTTGAATATTGACACTTAAGTACAGTACACACATTAGATGAAACTGAATTATTACCTAATGCATCTCCTATAGACTGTTGATGTTATGATGATTGATTTGTAACTCAAAGCGTTAATTACACATATACTTATTTCAAGTTAATATCAACTTTATTTTAATGGGAATTAAGTTGGTTTAAGAGTGACTAGCGCTATTGAAAAAGTTATAAAAATGTTTGAAGTTGTAGCGTAAACTGAACTTTATTGTGTAGGATTTAAAGATATTTTTTCATAAATTCATGCCGTCTTACCATGTGGGTAGGCAGAAACTACAGTACGCTACCTGCTAAGATCCTTACCACCACCATACCATACCACTTTCATTCATGATAAACGGGTCATCATCAACCTAGCCTTTTCCCAACTATGTTGGGGTCGGCTTCCAGTCTAACCTGATGCAGCTGAATACCAGTATTTTGCATGGAGCGACTGCCTATCTGACCTCCACAACCCAGTTACTGGGTAATACGATACCCCTTGGTAAGACTGGACTTGCGGGCTTCTGACGACCCGTACGACTGTCAAAGATCTACGAATGACAGCCGGGACCAACGGCTTAACGTGATTTCCGAGACACGGAGGGTCTTGTATGTAAAGATGGTCACCTATTCACGGAACAACCGCGGTAAGCGTAGCTTAACCTGATCGATCGACCTGTGCGGCTGTTATTACTTAGCCACAAGCCCCTCAAAATCAATAATATTATAAAGGCGAAAGTTTGTGAGTGTATGAGTGTGTTGTGTCTTCTTCACGCTGAAACGGCTGGACCAATTTTGATAAAATTTTGTATGGAGATAGCTGACACCCTGGATTAACATATAGGCTACTTTTTATCCCGATATTCTCACGGGATCGACATTTACGCGGGTGAAACCGCGTGGCGCAGCTAGTATCAATATAAATATCAAAACGAATATATAATTATTTCAAAACTAGGCTGATAATCAGCACTCCCTCAGAGCACCCGCCCTTCACCACTTCCTAGTGCTTTAGCTAGAAAGATGAAGTGGCGCAACAAAGTCCCCAGCAGCACAGCTGTCTGTTCAGAAGAACTTGATTCTATACAATAGGAAGAAATTAAAATTACGAATACAAAACATTAAATTAAATGATTTGCCATATTATGTTGGCTAGCACTCAGCCAATTTCCCAACAAAAACATTGAAATCTACACGAGCAGAAATAAAAACGTAAACAGAACAAATTACCATTTAAAAGCCTCCACGCATAACGGACATGCCCATTTACATGTGTAAATAAATTTACTTACAGTCAAATAAATTAACAATATGAAGTCTACATAATAACATATTTGTGATGTGTTTGCGGATGAATGGATTAAAATTATGCGTATATGTCTGGAGTTTTGTGAGAGAAAGTATGCTAACTCTCCGTGCGCTAGGTTCTGTAGGGGTTTGAATAGTTGCAGCGACTTAATAGATTTCCACTTTGATTCTCTGACTATGCAGAAATCTAAAATCTTGAGTTGTTTATCAGAGGTGTTGTAAGGCATTCATTATTTTGTTACTTACTTATATAACTTTAGCAATCAAAACATTCAAAACTGTTTTTATTTTAATGCTGCGTATATATATTTTTTTTTCTCTACATATTTTTTTTTCTTTAGTTTTAAGTTGGCTTGTGAACTGTACATGTATCTAGGCTTACAAAATAACATAATTTTAGTTCATGTGGTGTTTACCTTTAAGTAATTGTTACACTGTTCAAAGTTTTTAAGGACGTTATTTTTTAAGGACGTTATTTTTTAAGGACGTTATTTTTTAAGGACGTTATTTTTTGTCAAGATGTTAGTGTAAACAATTGTTGGTGAACCTAATAATACATAAATAAAAGGGAGTCCACTGTTCCATCTTAGTTTTAAATTATATTATTGTGAACGTAATTATTGTCTATATGTTAATTAATGTAATTGGTGTTTTACCGTTTTAGTTAACTAAAAATAAATAAATAACTGAGTTGTTCCGGTCGGATCCCCCTGGTCAGAGGAGCAATTCTTGTAATTTTAAGAAGGTTTTCAGTCTGGCGGGCTTGAAAGGCCACTTTGGCAGAATCATAAAAGGATAACATTATGAATCATAATATGGCGAAGACAGTCCGTGTTTTTCTTTTTATGTATAATCAAAGAGATTGGGATTGGATTTGGATTGGATTGATTGGTATTTAATTAAAAACAGACAAAAAAAAATACTGAAAAATCCTTCACCAATGGAATTTGATACGAATTACTTAACAGATAACTGTCCGTTATGATTCATAATGTTATCCTTTTATGATTCTGCCAAAGTGGGCTTTTTAGGTCCCCTGATCTGAGTCTCAATCTGTCAAAATTACCTCTAATTTCCCTAAATTTTGACAAGTTATTGACATTTGTTTGTCGCCGAGATGAGACTGCGACTAGATTTTGAACGTTTTAAATTACGAGATTGGCCTTCAGTAGTTATTCTTATGTTTTAATTTTTTTCATAACCTCTATAAACTTTGTCATTGCGGTCTGATCCCCATTCCTGTTAACGGTCGCGACTTACGTGCTGTAGGTCGTGGGTTGGATCCCAAGCAGGCACTTTACTTTATGTTCATTATTTCATCACCAATGCTCTCAAAACGGTGAAGAAAAACATCGCGAGGAAACCGGCATGTCCTAGAACCAAACATTGGAAGACAACAACATCTACCAACTCGCGTGGCCCACGGCCCACTCCTTCTCACCGAGACGAAGCCCGAGTCCCAGCAGTGGGAACATAATAGGCTGATTATGTGTATAACCTTTCAGTAAAGTATTAAATGATCCACTGCCATCTCTCCTTCCACTTATTTAGAGGGTCCTTCTTGCTTAAGGAAAATATTAATGAAGTCGATATTTTACGCCAAACACCGTTTTGGACGGTTTTAGCGCGCATACATTTAAAGCAACGTAAGAAGGGTCTGTTTACGGAAAAAAAGATAATTTCAGCCACAAATTAAGATGTTACTTGGAAAGGCTGATTCCCTTTTTATGTTACGCTGTTAAATGTTTTGTGGGGCAGTATTTATTTATATTTTTTAGGTTATTTATGAGTGGCAATATAAACTGGCTAAGCTTAAAATTGGTACCGCTTTTATTCTCTTCGTTTTACGGCTTAATTAAAAACCTCGTTCTAATCAATAAATTATAATGTTAAATGACGCTGGCTAAGGTCAGTCCTGAATGGAAGACCATTACTTGAAAGACTGTTAACTACTTGTTTGTCCAGGAAATGTGGTCGGAGAGACTTTTGAAAAAGCCTAAGTAATAAATAAGTCGTAATTCGTGGTTTGGCTCTCGCCTATTTCCTCCTCCAATCAGCAAAATCAGCAATTTATGGAACATACGTGGTAATGAATAATTTGCTAAGATAAGCCTACTTCGTAATAAATGCTCAAATTAATGCTCAACATAAATTTTAGGAACGTCTTGCGCCGAGTGTAAATAAACTGGTACTTATTTTACTGGTTGAGTGGGGTGTAAGTGAAAAGCTGATGACTATGTAAGAAGTAGGAGAATTCTGACGTTTTCAACAATGCATTCAGGATGCTGTTGGGGCTGCCACGTTTTTGTAGTGCCTCGGGTCTGCGGACGCGCAAACTGACGGCTTCGCTGCGATCAGAGCAAATGTGAAACATCATAATCACCCTATAATGTTCCCACTGCTGGGACACAGGCCTCCTCTCTGTGACAGGGAGTGGGCCGTAATCCACCACGCGGGCCCAGTGTGGGTTGGTAGATGTCACATGTCTTCGAATTTTTGGTTCTAGGACATGCCGGTTTCCTCACGATGTTTTCCTTCCCCGTTTTAAGAGTATTGGTGATGATATAATTTACACAAAGTAAAGCGCCTGTCTGGGTTCGAACCTACGACCTACAACTCGTAAGTCGCGGACGATATCACTGGGCCACTACTGCTCTCAATATTAATAATATTGAGACTATTGAGAGCAGTATTAGTAGAGCAGCTTATAATATTTACCAATTCTCGTAATTTAAAACGTTCCAAATATAGTCGCAGTCTCATCTCGGCGACAAACATATGTCAAAAACTTGTCAAAAACCTCCTCCTTTTTTGAAGACTGTAAAAAATTTAGGGAAATTAGAGGTAGTTTTGACAGATTGAGACTGAGATCAGACTGTGAACGTTCTTAAAATTACGAGAATTGCTCCAACAGTCTCCTGGTTGTCAAGCTGTTTAAGTCCTAATGTCTTGTAAATATTACTAACATAATTGGAAGTAAATTGCTAATAACGATACGAGTATAGGATACTTGAAAATAAATGTTTTATTATTACGAGATTTTATAATATGAATATTATTATTCAAAGCCTCGTTTGAAACCGCTCCCGCCTATAACTCAGCCTCCTTTATAACTCAACTCCCAGGCATACGGATGCAACCATCGGACTCTCGATATTTGCATCCACGAGATGGCGCTGCAAGAACCATGAATAATTTAGTAGCCTGGAAATATTTATACAGAGAGACTTCACCTGTGACATCGGGAAGGGGGGAGCAGAAGTGCAGGTGGCTGAAATATTGTTATTTGTATTCATTGCGTTTTATGAGTGTTTGGCGAGTGAGGTGAGGTTGCAGGTGGGTTTTTGAAAGTGCTGTAATAAGGTTGTGCTAAATGGAAGGTGCAGCGGTGAAGCAAGATTTTGGTGCAATACTATGAAAATAATAACAGCCGCACAGGTCGATCGATCAGGTTAAGCTACACTTGCCGCGGTTGGTCTGTGGATGGGTGACCATCTTTGAATACCGTGACCCCTCCGTGCCTCGGAAAGCACGTTAAGCCGTTGGTCCCGGCTGTCATTCGTGGATCTTTGACAGTCGTTACGGGTCGCCAGTAGCCCGAATGTCTGACAGCCAGTCATACCAAGGGGTATCGTATTAACCAGTTTCTGGATTGTGGAGGTCAGATAGGCAGTCGCTCCATGTCAAATACTGGTATTCAGCTGCATCCGGTTAGACTGGAAGCCGACCCCAACATAGTAGGGAACAGGTTAGGTAGATGATAACTTCTCTATTAATGATCATGATCGGAATATAGTTTTCAGGAAATGGGTGTTTTAATCTATCTTACTCTATACCCTTTTTTGTTCGTTTGTTTGGACGCTCTAATCTCTGGAACTACCGTTGAAAAATTCTTTTTGCATTTTTGATAACCCAATTCTTGGGGTCGGCTATTAACATCACGCAAGGGTCCTTAGGAGCTGAGCAAACCGGAACGAAGTAATAGCGCGGGTAGGCGATACGATGCGATGGGGTGGATCGGGGAACAACAAACACGCGGACGAAGTCGCGGGCAGAAGCTAATCACACTAATATTATAAAGGCGAAAGTTTGTGGGGGGGTGTGTGTGTGTTTATATGTTTGTTACTTCTTCACGCTCAAACGGCTGGACCAATTTTGATAAAATTTTGTACGGAGGTAGCTGACACCCTAGATTAACTTAGAGGCTACTTTTTATCCCGATATTCCCACGGGATCGACATTTACGGGTGAAACCGCGGGGCGCAGCTAGTATTTGATAAATGTGGAAACTATAAAGAATGACAACCTCATTATAATGCGCAAATTGCAAAGTGTCAACCTTATAAAAACTATATATATTATTATATCTCTTATTAATATAAATAATGTATTCATCTTCTGTATAATTTCCTGTATTTCTCGTCGGAGCTTGCCACTGTCTTGGTAAACATATTTTCATTCTGCCCTGGTAGAGACACTGTCTATTAATTTTGTCATTTCTCCTATATCCGGCTCCCTGATGTTCAGAAGAAAAGTATAAGGTTTAATAAAAAGAAAATATAGGGTATCATCTATTTGAAAAAGTAGACTTACTTAATAAAATATATGTATATACATAATACTCTTTATTATGTACACCATATAAATTACAGACATAAATATAGAAACTGTACAAAGGGTGACACAATGGGCGGTCTTATCGCTAAGAGGGATCTTTTAAAGACAACCTTTAGATGGATTAAAAAGGGGAAGGACAGACAAATACTGTAGGTAGTCTGTGGCGTACCATTTACATAATACAAATAAATACATAAGTAAATAAAGTATATTATACTAATCTAAATATATATATACATATAATAATAAACATGAGGGAGGAAGTCCTTTTTTACTTATCATAATTTTAAAAGTGGACAAAGATTGAGCACTCCTTACCGACACGGGCAAGTCATTCCATAACCATACTGCTTGAACAGTAAAAGATTTGTCATAGAAACTGGTGTAATGCATCGGCATCTCTAGTCTCAGGTTTTCCGATGACCTCAGATATTTATTATGTGTGTCATGAAGGAACTTGAAACGTTCTTTAAGATAAGTGGTGGTTTTAGGATTTAACAAAATACTGTAGAGCTGAAACAAGATATATATTTAATCGGTTGACAAACACTGAACGAGGCGTAATCAAAACCAAAATTCATATAATTATTCAAATTAGACTGAGAATCAGCACTTTTTGAACGTCAAAACATAAAGACAGTCCCCTAAAACCCACCCTTCACCACTTCTTAGTACTTTCGCTGGGGAGAAGAAGTGGTGCAACAAACTCCCCAGCAGCACAGCCGTCTGTTCAGTTGGAAAAACTTGATTCTGTAAATAATTAACATTACGAAGAACAATATAAGTTTTATTTTTATTAGGCCTATGGGCGTTATTTTTATCCATATATTCTGTTTTGTTTTTCAGCTAGATGAGCATAGTGTTATGTCCAAGGGAGAAAAACAAAGAAAATTATTAGCTCTAATTACTAATTATTAATATTATTTATTATTAATAATTAATTAATTATAATTATTTTTTAATTATTAATAATTAATTTATTATTAATTATTACTAATTAATATATTATTTGCTGTATTTTCTCTAAGTCTTGATTTATATCCAGCTAAAGCGATGACTTTTTCCGTTTATTTGTTAAAGTCACATAAACTATTGATGGTAGTTACCGTAATTTACAGGGTGCCTACGTTCGGCTGTCTATCTGAATGTTTACCTACCTGTGGTAACTACGACCTAACGCTAAAGAAAAATTTCATTATCATAGGTCATCTTTTCCCAACTATGTTGGGGTTGACTTCCAATCTAACCGGATACAGCTGAATGCCAGTATTTTACATGGAGCGACTGCCTATCTTAACTACACAACCCAATTACTGGGTAATATGATATCCCTTGGGAAGCCTGGTTGTCAGACTTTCGGGCTTCTGACGACCCGTAACGACTGTCAAAGATCCACGAATGACCTCAGGAATAACAGATTAAGGAGGGGTCTTGGTGTGTAAAGATGGTCACCCATTCACGGACCAACCGCGGCAAGCGTAGCTTAACCAGATCGATCGACCCGTGCGGCTGTTATAACTTACGTAAAGTGTCAACTGCTATATAAGTAATGGAAGAAAATAAAGGCTTATTTATTTATTTCATTAGCTAAATTACCAACACACATCTTCAGCTCCAGAACCGGCTGCTTTCAAATTAATCGCACGCGCGGCGGTGCCTATCTTACCGTTATGCGTTTGACGTTTATTGTAATCGTCAAGATGGCGGCACCTGCGCCCGGTACCTGCGTACTTCGGTAACGGTATGTACTTCCTGTGGATAAAACTGAATTAATGGTCTCTTTGTACAGTTGGGAACAGAAGGCACTTGACGTATTAAAATAAATAGGTACCTACCTAATCTGACTAGTACAAATGGCGTAGATGGGTACCAGACCAAAATGACGAGAAACTAAATAAAATGGTCACATGGCTCTAAAACAAACATTATACTTCTTTGACTTAATTTAATCTTTTTGACATTGAAGTATATAACTAATGTTTGATTGATATGCAAATTGAATTTTACCCTAATTCATTTAATTTAATGATATATCTATATACTCACTCACACAGACACACATATACTCACACACTCCCACATACACTCACTTACTCACACACATATTCACACAAGTAGTGTATTTTTAATTTATTCATTTTTATTGTTATCCAAGTAGTTAAGAATGTTGGGCCACAAAAGGGATGAATGAAAGGCAATTGCATGCAGCAGAAATGAGAATGCCAAGAGGGATGTGTGGTGTTACACGAATGGATAGAATAAGAAATGAGTACATAAGAGGAAGTTTGAAAGTGGCACCGGTAACTGAAAAGTTGTGTGGGAATCGGTTGTCATGGTATGGGCACGTGTTACGAAGAAATGAGGAAAATGTCGTGAGGAGAGATTTGAGTATGGATGTCGATGGCTATAAGAGTAAGGGAAGACCAAAGAAACGATGGATGGAATGTGTGAATGATGTTATGGTTAGAAAGGGAGTGACTTCCGAGATGACGACTAATAGAGAAGTATGGAAGAAAAAGACATGTTGCGCCGACACCAAATAAATTGGGATAAGGGTAGGAGAATGATGAATTAACTATTCTATTATTTTCTTAATCCTAATTTCCTCACAAACCTACAGAAAAATATCACGAGAATTATCTCTAACAATTTTTTCCTACTCTTACATAATTTCTCCTAACAAAAATAACCCTGTAAATAATATCCCACTCCTCGGCCGTACTAAATGTGCTCAATTAGTGATACATGCTCTCATTTCACAGTAACTAGCACAGCCTGTAGTGCCACAGATAACAAAAACAACAGTTGGTAAACTTCAAGTGTCTTCGGTGAAACAAAACAGAAAACTGGATGGTTAACAGCCGGAGTGTGGGACTAGGAAATGAGCGGGGGATGTAGCGGGAGCGATATCTGTATCATTGATTTTATAAAAAAAAAAGAACGTTTTTATTAAAAAAAAATTGATGTAAAACGCATCGCCATACGAACGTGGCAATGCTGCCAACCGTTTGGGCACTTTTCTCGCTGAAAATTCTTCCGTATAGCTGTGACGCGGACGAATTTTTTGATGCCCTATGATTTTACCCTTTTTTTTTTTTTTTTTTTTTGCGGATGGGAAATCATCAAATGACCCCTCCCGCTCTGGGTGGAGCGGAAGGGAGTGTCAGACTCTTACTGACTAAAACCCACCCGTGATCCTTCCTTAGCCCTTTATGTTCCGGGCCAGCGGTAACCCTTTCGGACAATCCCGCTGACCCGGCAGGCTTCTTTACCCTTGTTTTGTTTTATATACATATCCGTATTATTATTTTAAGTCTGTTAGCTTATACATATATTACCCCCCTTACTAATAAACGTTGTATAGCGTATGTATAGTTACACAACGCTTTGTCTTCTCCTTTCGAAAGTCAAATTACTGACTACTGAAAGAGAGAAATCGGTGTGTAACTATTCATCTTATATAATACGTTTATTAGTAAGGGGAAATCAATATTATCCTGTTTATAAAACCTATCTGATTGTTAGTGAAGACAATGTGTAACTTTGAGTAACTTATTTTTGAGTGTGGTTTTAAATTAGTAAATAGGGTGCTTGCCAGCCGTTATTTTCTATAATTACAAACAATAATTTGCGAGAAAATTACAACAAAAATAATAATTACCTACTAAAAGTAATTAATAGGTAGCCAATTAAAAAAAAATCAAGTACATTTGTTTCTAGTTTTGTTATCTCAACTCGCTACAAACTATGAAGTCTTTAATTATTTAACAGCAACAATGATTTCAAAAGTAAGGATACGCCCATCTGAACATTTTACATCTAGACATTCTTCATACAAGCAAAAGTAACGCCATCTGTCATTGTCATCTGTCATGTGCCTTCGCGCGCACCACTGTCAACCGAGTCGCGTTGGCCCTAAAACCGTCATTTTAGGGCCAGCGCGTTGGTGCCATTTAGTCGCGCGGTTAGCCCGGTCCTTACGCTAGTAATATATATGTCAATGAACAGCAACACCAAAACTGTGGTTATAATCCTATTAGTCCTTCCATTTTTAAAGGAAATTCACTTGTTTCACAAAGGGTCCACACTTTGCCCACACTTATCCGCCTCTCCCGCGAACGTCAGAGCCACAGAGTACGCAATGTAGTACACCAGTGACCACGGCCGTAGCTCACATAATATCGCCACATTCGTACCGAGTGCTCGCAAGAGATCACTCCTTGTCACGACGAAATAACAAATGCACTCACATGTTGTACTCGTTTCAAATTGTACTGCAGAAGGCTAGCGTGAAGTGAGAAATACGAAACTTTGGAGAGAAAAATAAAAAACAGTTTCGTGACTGACCAGACTACACAACAGACTACACAAACAAATGTAGATAGGACTAGCAATGTGTATGAAAATTGGACTAGCAATTTGGGGAAGCATGAAGAAGCCTCCTCGTGTAGCGCAGTTTGTTTCGCTAGTTACTCAACTGAACCGAGCGCTCGGCGCATCCTGGACAGTCACACCCAACACCTTGGTTGACTGGTCAATTGTTTCCTTGCGGTGGTAGGGCTAACGGCCGCCTGGTTTTCCGGAGTCCGGCGTCAAGCAGCCTGCTGTGTTTCGTCGATGCGTGGGAGTTCCAGTGCCTTAGGCATCTTCTGAGTACGCTCGTTCCACCATAGACCTCATCCATTGCTTCAGGCGTGATTGAAGTCAAGAGCGGGCCCAATCAGCAATAAAAAAAAATAAAGAAAAAAATTGTTTTGCGACTCAACAATGAAAACAAACATTTTAAAACCATATTCAAGAGAGGGGGAAGTATATTTTGTTGAGAGTCAAACTGTCTACTAAAGAATTTAAAAACCATTTCCAGGAGAGTGCTCGTCGACCTTCATCGTTAAGCAACGTTTGCCGAAGTCAGTCCGTGGATTGGTGACAATCCCTAACACAGGTTTCCAAGGGGTATCATTGATTGTAGAGGTCAGATAGGCAGTCGCTCCATGTAACTTACTGTTATTCAGCTGCATTCGGTTAGACTGAAAGCTTAATTGTTTTAAGTAGGAGAGGGAAAAATATGTTTTGTTGAGAGTTAAATCACTAAAGAGTTGAAAAAGTATATTATCCTTAAGAGAATTCAGACATTGTTACAAGTTTTTATTCGAAAGTCGAGGGTAATTCGATGAAATAAAAACGCTTGGCAGATAGATGGTAATCACAGTTTCTTGTTATAAAGGTGACGTAAGAACGCGTCTGCCCACGGGATATCTATGCGTCTACCCAATGTCCTTTATTCACCTTTTACGAAAATGGGTCGAAAACAACGTTTCAACTATCTAAGCATCCCATTCATCAATGTTATTCAAACCTTTGTTCAAACTGAAACGAATAAATTACATTTGGCACTAACTACGTTATCACTTTGAATTATTTCAGATTTATTGTAAAATTCTGTCAAAGTTACATAGGTAGGCAAAGTTATCTTTTTTCTTTTGATAATCACAGATTTAAGCACCAATTTCAATTATCGTATTAGTTGTAATTGTAACGTTGAAAGGCCTCTCACAAGGTGGACCGATGACCTTGTGAAGGCCGCAGGAGTCCAATGGATGCGGGAAGAACAGAACTGGTCGAAGTGGTGGTGCTTGGGGAAGTCCTATGTCCAGCAGTGTACGTCTTTCAGCTGGTGATGATATCGCCTTGTCTCATGTGCCCATAATTTAAACGAGCATAAATTCCTTACAGTTACGCTAAACTCAAAAGCATTTTGCTCGTGAAATAAAAATTGCAACTTTGATAAAAGATCGATTTCATATTACTTAGTATGGTTTCGACAATACTATGTTTGTAACACTATAAAACATTTATCAATACTTTAGTAGAAAATCGCTTTTGAATTTTGCGTAAGTAATTGTGCTCATGACTGCCTTTAATAAGGGGCTCGTGGCTAAGTAATAACAGCCACACGGGTGGATTGATCAGTTTGCCACGGTCGGTCCGTGGACATGTGATCATCTTTACTTACCGAAACCCCTCCGTGGCTCGGAAAGCAAGTTAAACCTTTAATCCCGGCTGTCATTCTTGGATCTTTGACAGTCGTTACGGGTCGTCAGAAGCCCGATAGTCTGACAAACAGTCTTACCAAGGGATATCGTGTTACCCAGTAACTGGGTTGTGGAGGCAGTCACTCCATGTAAAATACTGGTATTCAGCTACATACGGTTAGACTGGAAGCCGACCCCAACTGAGTTCGGAAAAGGTTTAGGCAGATTGATTGACTGTACCTTTTCAAGGAAGAAGGAAACATACAGAACAACACAGGTTGTGGGTGTATCCAATCCGGACAAGTAACTACCAATGTGACTTTTCCAATTCATATGACGTACTTTCTAAGTTCTGGGGGCCTAAAATGGCCACTTTGGCAGAATCTTCTAATGATAACATAATGTACAGTTAACAGTTAAGTTAATCGTATCAAATCCCATTGGTGAAACGTTTTTCAGTAAGATTTTCTTGTGCTAAAATACCAATCAATCCGATCCAAATCCAATCCCAATCTCTTTGATTATATCTACGTAGTGCAGCGAAAAAAAGAAAAACACGGACTGTCTTCGCCATATTACGATTCATAATGTTATCCTCTTATGATTCTCCAAAGTGGCCTTTTTAGGCCCCTTGTTTATCTTGGACATACTGACATCGGGATAGGAAAACACCGTGAGTAAGCCTGGACTTATAGTTATTATAGGCTGACGCTTAAATGAGACGTTACCTGAGGTAGCTGTCATACGTTGACCAATCACTGAGCTCTCGCATCACGTCACCACACCCCTCCCGCACCGCGCTGCTACCTCAGGCAACGTCTCAGTTAAGCGGTCGGCCTTTATCAACCCTCGTGTTCGTGGTGATCAATGCTAATGCCTGCTCTGTGTGAGATTAGATCTTGGCCCCTCAGTGGGACAATAATAGGCTGATATTCTTAGGGACACTGACGGTCGGGCTGGTACACAAATTCAAGGTCCAAGCTCAGCGCGCTATGGAGCGAGCTATGCTCGGAGTCTCTTTGAAGGATTTAATCAGGAATGAAATTGTCCGCAAAAGAACCAGAGCTACTGAGATAGAGCCTTGTAGAGTAAGCATACTGAAGTGGCAGTGGGCTGGCTATATTTGTCGAAGGACCGATGGCCGGTGGAGCAGACGAGTCCTTGAGAGGAGACCGCGTATCGGCAAGCGTAGTGTGGGACGGGGCGTCCTACACTACGCTTGCCGATACGCGGTCAGCTAGATGGACGGACGACCTAAATAAAGTGCCTGGGAAAGACTGGATGCGGAAGGCGGAGGACAGGGTGTTGTGGCGCAGCCTGGGAGAGGCCTATGTCCAACAGTGGACTGCAATAGGCTGAGTTGATTGATTCTTAGGGAAACATAGCCACACTCACGAAGGCAACAAACACCACTTATCGACTAAAACCATAGACTTGCTTGAGTAATTTATTTCACAAGTACCTAAGTCAACTGAAAATATTATTGTTATATCATTGCTTCAGCCACTCAGTTCAGACCCACATTAGTCCATTCCAATTTCATTACCTATATTGGCGAAAAGAACAGCCAGAAATGTGCTAAACACATAATATTTCGCTTCGAAGTCGGCCAAATGCTGTTCAGTAAGCAGTTCACGAGCACCAATCATCACAATAGCTTGAAAAATAGCAAGTAATAACAGCACGCCCAGCTCGCTGTGGGCCCATAAAACCAGCGGATTTATTTGTAAAGTTTTGCTCTGTCGCGTCGACTAAGAAATATTGTATGGTAGTAGGTGTCCGGCAAGGTTTTAGAGTTTTTAAATCATGGTATAGTTGAAAGAAAGTTTTAGTTTTCGAAAGGCATTCAATTGAAGTACATGTGTTTCAGAGCAGTATGCAGGAGATTTTGGAACGAAGTTTTTTTAACGCAGTTTACGGTAGGCGTAAACTGGTTGAAATCGTTACGGCGTGACTTTTTAATATTTATTTGTAATAATAGAAAGATAGAGATAGTTTTCATGCTTTTCGAGGGTGCTGAAACTAATAATGAGGTCAAAAAATCCAAGATAGCAGCTGCGAATTTTTTTAGTTTTTCGACTTGGGTTTCGTTTTCAGGGTTTTCGGGGGTGCCTAAGCCGATAGTGAACTTCGTTTTTTAAACGAAGACGGGGTTTTTTAAATTTCTGTACGTACTGAAAAAAACTGGAATAAAACGAGGACCTTAGTTATTATTGTACCAACGAGTAAAATAACGATAGTTTATTTTTCTCTAACTTTCTCTTAACTTAGAAAAATAGGTACAATAAACTGAACTAAATGTGAAGTGTTTTAGCCATTACACGACGATCGTGATTTCTATTTAGATTCTCGAATACTCATAAAAATATCTTAAACATCTCTATGACTTAGGCCTCGCCATCTTTCGTTTTCCGCCATCTTAACTATTTAGGCTCATCAAAAAAAGTAATTTTACCACTTTTAACCAGTTGATAATTTATTTTATAGTGTGGGTTGCCTGTCTAAAGAATGAAAAATAATACAATGTCTACCGTTATTTTTTTTTTGTCTGTATAATAAATAATAACGTTTCGTATGTCATGAATATTTGAGAACATTTTTTGGCAAAAACTAAAACATTTTTTTTTATAATGTCAGTACCCTTAATCTAAATCCTTACTTAATATTATAAATTCGAAAGTAACTTTGTCTATCTGTCTGTATGTTACCTTTTCACGCCTAAAATTTAAAATAAAATTTGGCAGAGAGATAGATTGCATCCTGGAGAAGGACATAGGATAGTTGTTATCCCGATATTCCCACGGGATCGACGCTTATGCGGTTAAAACCGCGAGGCGCTGCTAGTATTTAATAAAAAGAGTATGATTTATATCTAAAATCTTGACAAAAATAAATGTTCAAATAAACTAAAACATGTGGAAAGAATGTTACTTTCTTATTTATTTTGTAAAGACTATTTATCTTAGTACAGTTTCTTTTGAACAAAAGCTATTTCGGATGACACAGTCATTTAAAAGTTATGACTTATGAGATAAATGGAATGCGGTATTTGCTTCTTGAAAGTTTTATACTTGAACTCGTACAACCTTGACTTTTTTTAGAGTTCCGTACCTCAAAAGGAAAAACGGAACCCTTAAAGTTCACTTCGTTGTCCGTCTGTCCGTCTGTCAAGACCCTTTTTCTCAAGAACGCGTGGAGTTATCAAGTTGAAATTAATATCAAATACTCAAGGCTACTATCGCTTGAAGCAGTGAAAAAATCAAATTTCTATGTCAACGTAATAAAAAGTTACGGGCGTTTATATTCCGTTTATGCTCACAGGGAAACTAAAGCCTATAGGGTACTTCTGGTTGACCTAGAATCAGAAAGTTTGACAAGAAGCAATGTCATGTAGCACAAGTGAAATGCATCACTGTTGCTCGCTTAGTAGGTTTTCGAGGGTTTGAGATTTTCGAGGTAGCCCCCCGCTGATTTCATGGCCCACTATGGCAAGAGAGGTAACACTATTTCTATTGTACGACAGTTTCAATTTAAAACTGCGCAATAATCGAAGCATTTCGTGATGGCAGCGAGGAAATTAAGTTTGGAAACATAATGTGAGGAAAATTGGAAATTCCCAACGAGATTCGATAGAGGAGTGAGAGGAATATGAGATGTAGCTAATATGTTTGAAATGGAGGTGTAAATGAGAGGGTTTGGAAGGATAGAGATGCTTAATTGCTTATTTCGTTGATTTTGTATTGGATTCTGATTAATCGACGCGACGCTCAATCTGTTCATCTGTCTTTCTCCACTAAGCGAGTTTTTAACCGACGAATTTGTTTTTTTTTTATCGAATACCACCGCCTTACTTTTTATAGAGTAGGCCGATTTTGACGATTTTTTTTTATAAATGCCCGCTTTATAGTTTGAAAGAAAATGGGCACAACTAATTTATTTTTCCAAAATTGAGTAAAAAAACTGGCATAATTATGCGCCTTTTTTTTCTGATTCGAAATAGGTATGTAAATAACTCAGTTTTGGAAAAAATGTTAGTTGTGCCCTTTTTCTTTATGACGGCGTAAAAGGAAGTATAAAGCGAACATTTTATAATGTTCGCTTTATACTTCCTTTTCACTATGGATACTTTTTGAAATCCTTAACCGATTTATTTGACATAATATTAACAGTTTGGAGTAAGATAAATTTTAGAAATTGCTCGATGAAAAGTAAGAATCGGAGAATGAATTGCTTATTTTTTAGAACAACCTTCTACATTGAAAACGTATATTATTCCAACATATAATTTCCTAAAATTACGTTACGTTACGGGTACCCACCCGTTTGACGGTTTGTCACACTTTCGAGCTCCTGAGTAACTACTCAGAAGTCCGAAAGTCTAACAAAACGTCTTACAAATGGGTATCGTGTATTGTTAGATGATAAATGATTTATTTTCTGTAAGTAGGTCAAACACTTTTACACGTCAATTGTATTTTTTTAAACTAGATGAGGTCGGCGTTTCCTATCTGACTATTCTGAGAAGAAAGGCCGAAACAAACTCAGAGGTCACAGTCTCTTTTAAAGTCCAGACAAAATCTTGGTCAGATCGTGTGAAGACCATGTAGATTGGTGTCTGAAATGGTCTTTTGAGGAAAGAACCACCCAGAATAAGCGGACCTGTCCAATCAGTGCACGCATTTGTCAAAAATCGTGCAGCTCAACTCAGAACTTGAGGAGCTCAACGATTCGACGAACAATACTAAAGAAAGGACATTTGGGTAGGCCGCGTAAATTACTCAAACTGCCAGATCATGATTAAAACTAACTAAGAAGGAAAACAGAAAAAAAAAGAAATAACCCACATAGTCCTCACATTCACAATAATTACTACTACATTACTAGAAATCATTGGTATCGTGTCACCCAGTAACTGGGATATGTAGGTCAGATAGGCAGTAGCTTCATGTAAAATGCTGGTATTCAGCTGCATCCGATTAGACTGGAAGCCAATCCTAACATGTTCGGAAATGGCTGGCCAGATGATGGTTCCTAAAATTGCGTTCTATTTCGCACGGTAAATAAAAGTGCCAAGTGCCTACAGTAAAAACGGTACTCGGTCTCTCAAAATTTCATTGACAGTCGCGCACCGGCTGACCGCGTAGCTGGAATACGTAATTCAGTAAATTCAGGTCACTGTATGTACCACCCAGAGCCGTACGCTGGTTGATTTGCATAGATAATATCTTGTTTACATACTATTTAGCTGGGGATAAAATAGTGTTGATATTGTTGTTTGTAGTTATTTTTCCAATCTGCAATCGGCATTTTGTTTTGGTTTTGATTGTTTTTTGGACATATGGACATATGGACCCTGACATCAAACAAAATTGTCAACCATTCACTGCTGCAGCTGCTGCCATGTTGCTTGAATACGAGGCATTTCGCTACTTTGTGTGTATTATATGTGTTTTTTTTTGTAATGTGCGTTTTGTTTGTGCAGAAAAAACATTTTTTCTTTCATTCTTTCTTTTGATTTCTCTTTTCAAAAATGAATATAGGTACCTACTCCTTCATAAAGACTAAGGTATTCTTTACTAAGGAGTACCTTAGTCAACTAAATCAATCAATTTTCGATCTCTACCTTCCTTGTCAGCACCAAAACTGTTGACAACCCGTCGTTCAGGAATTAGCATTAATTATGAATGTTAATTTGCTTTATTTTATCTAATTTACCTGTAGTTAGGTGGTATTCGGAGTTGCCTTACCTGTAAATAAAACAAAAGAAGGTTATTAAACTGTAGTAAACAAAATCATTATATTATATTATTAACTAGCTGCGCAACGCGGTTTCACCCGCGTAAATGTCAAAAGTAGCCTATATGTTAATTCAGGGTGTTAGCTACCTCAAATCAAATCAAATCATCAAATCATTTATTGGTTTGCAAACATGGGTATTTAGTACATAGATGTACCTCCATACAACATTTAATCAAAATTGGTCCAGCCGTTTGAACGCGAAGAAGTAACAAACATATAAACACACACACACACACGCTCACAAACTTTCGCCTTTATAATATGAGTGTGATATATTATTAAATAGTTATATGTTTAAACAGGTTTATTAGTAAAACATTAACAACCTCTTAAGGGGTACTCATCATTATGAACAACTTTTACTATGGGACCAAACCTGAAATCGCGAAAAAAAATCAGCTGTTCCCTACATTTTGACGAGTTATACGAACATAAATAATACATTCAGACATACATTCTACCTGCTACATAGCTGTGAAAAGGCATGTCGATGAAGAACTAAAACTGGATATTTTTAATTTGTTTGTACCAATTCCACGACTCCTAAATGCGAAGCATTAGGAAGTGCTTTTTTTTTTTTTTGCGGATGGGAAATCATCAAATGACCCCTCCCGCTCTGTGTGGAGCGGAAGGGAGTGTCAGACTCTTACTGACTAAAACCCACCCGTGTTCCTTCCTTAGCCCTTTATGTTCCAGGCCAGCGGTAACCTTTTCGGACAATCCCGCTGACCCGGCAGGCTTCGGCCCTATGGGGCCCCTCCTCGATGCTGACATCTCTTTGAGGCGCGCGTGGAACACGTACGCGCCGTCCGGCACGGGCCTGGTCCTGATCGGACGGTGAGCTACCCATTACTCTCCGCCCGCAGGCCCGCGCCTACGGTGGCCGGGAGTCATCGCGCGGTTCCCGATGCCCGGAGCGTCTCCCGCGGCGGCTGGGACGGGAGGCTCTCTCCCTGTGCCATCCCGCCACCTCCTTCGCTAGCATGACTGCTTCGCAGAAGGAGGTGACTGCCTCCCACTCCCTCTCGCCCCGGACCATGGCTTGCACCAGGGCCGGGTGCGAGAGGTCGCCGCCGCTGCCGATCGCCTCTACGAGGACACGGCGGTGCTCCGCCCAAGCGGGGCAGACCTCCACCGTGTGCTCCACCTTGTCCTCTGGGCGATCCTGGCAATGGTGACACCCAGGCGTTTTCTCCCGCCTGATGATGTGCAGGAACCTCCCGAAGCTTCCGTGTCCAGTGAAGACCTGCGTCAGGCGGTAGGTGAGGGCGCCGTGGCGCCTCTCTAGCCACTCCTCAAAGAGGGGTCTTATCGCCGCTATCGCGGCGTGCCCTGCGCTGGGTTGCGATAGTCGTTCCTTCCATGTCGCCATGAGATCGCGCCGGAGCTCAGTCAGCTCCGCAGCGATTTGCCGCGGAAGCGGAACTTCTCCCCGGCGTAGTGCCTCCGCGCGCCACTCGTATACGCGCGCGAGGACTATCGCCTCCAGATCCCATGGCGGCAGTTCGGCAATGAGGCTTGCCGCCTCGCCAGAGATCGTGCGGTAGCCCCGGATAAGCCTTATGGCTACCACCTTCAGGGGCGCGTTCAGGTAGTGGGCGGCTCGCCGCCGCAGTGAACGCGCCCACACCGGGGCCCCGTATAGGGCCATGGACCGCATGACCCCCGCGTAAAGCCTCCGGCAGGAGGCATTTGGCCCCCTCAGGTTGGGCAAGAGCCGCTTGAAGGCGGCCCCGGCCCGTTCCAGTTTGGGGGCCAAACGTCGGAAATGCTGGACGAAGTTCCACCAGCTGTCGAGGACGAGACCCAGGTACCTCATCGTTGTCTCGACGCCGATGTGAACCCCTCCTACCGTTAGTTGGGATCCCGATGGTGGCGCGTTCCGGGGCTCATGAAACGACATGGCCTCGGACTTGTGCAATGCCACCTCGAGACCCAACTGCCGGATCCTCTCCACGACTATCGCAACCATTAGGAAGTGCTTTACGAACGAATTGTTTTTTGCCTCCTTTCTGCAACTGTTTCTATTGATAAACTCCTGCCAGTACACAGAACCTTCTTAATTTATATACACCATTGTATAGATATTAATTCTGTCCTTTTCAAAAAAAAAACATCAAAATATAAAAAAAAAAATGGTTGCCTGTAAAGTCGGTTTTACGGGCGAAGATTTTACGTGACAACGTCTTTTTCTCGGTAGAATATTTATTGATATGAATATAATTAAATTGCACAATAGGAACAAGGAATTGAATGATAGTTGAGTGGGAGAGAGACGCAAGGCATTCGGCGGGCCTCTCTCTCGTTCGGTGACTCATCGTAACGTTACCGAGCGTTACACTTTTTCATAAGTGACTCCCAGCCGCAACCTAATTTAAGACGTTGTCACGTCAAAAAACCCGAAGTGTGAAAACTGAAAACATTGTAGCTTGCGAAAAAAACAATTAATAATTGAGTAGGGGGAACCCTATCGAAAATGGCTCTTTTATTCAAAGTAGTTTAATCATAATTAATAAAATAAAAAAATTACTAATATAATGCGTAACTATGGTTTTATACACAATCAAATAAGCATTATGAATCGCATTTTTGGATTTACCTTTTTTTTTCTACCCTAATTCTGTCCTGCTGCTGGACAAACCCCTCCCCCAAATCCTACCAGGAACTCTTTCCCCGCACCACCTCGAACCAGATTAGGATTTTTGACAAATGCGTGCACTGACTGGACAGGTCCTCTCAATCTGTGTGGTTCTTTCCTCAAAAGACCACCTCAGACATCGATCTACATGGTCTTCATATAACCTGACCAAGATTATGTCTGGACTTTAAAAGAGACTGTGACCTCTGAGTTTGTTTCGGCCTTTCTTCTCAGAGTAGTCAGATAGGAAACGCCGACTTCATCTAGTTTTAAAAAAAACATGATTGACGTGTAAAAGTGTTTGTACAAACCTACTTACAAAAAATAAAATCATTTCAAATCATTTCATCATTTCATTTCATTTCAGGTACATCTTTTAAAATATCATATCACACACAGCATACACCACATAATCCCAGTGTCAAAAGTGCGACCCCTTAATTTCACAAGGCAGTGCACACATAAAGTTAAGCTGCGTCCACTGACCGGACCGCACGGCGCACGTGAAATTGCGGGCTCGCGGCGAATACAAATAGCATACACTCCATTTTGAATCTGCCTATTTTCAAGCTTTGTGCTAGTGGCGTTAAGGCGACTACGTGCCCTAAAGCGCGGTCTTCTTCGGACTGCACAGAAAAGAAAGAGAAGCGCGATGACACAACCCTGGTAATTTATTGCAAAATATGAAGCAAAATCTATTGCTTGGACTAAAAAATTAAGACACTAGTATTTTAGTATGTTGTTGTACTAGTATATCATAATGATTATATATATAATAGAATAGGTATCTTCATGATTTTTTTCTATCGTATCAAATTATTTGTATTATGTTTTCAACACACTATCTACCTAGCATATAGGTATCCTGAAGAATATCATAAATTTTTGTTTACTGTAGTTGATTATATACTTTTATTGGTTCTAAAACTTGCGTTTTTTTGTGTTTAGGTCCTGTAAGCCCCTTAAAAGAACAAAGGGCACGCTGGCTTCGTGACCACACTGTTGATAGAATTTTTGAAATTTTTCGGATTTGTGAATAACTCCCATGACAATTGTGTGATGCAAGCAGTGGTGGCTCAGTGGTAACGACCATTACTTACGAGTTGGAGGTCGTAGGTTCGAGCCCTGACAGGCGCTTTACTTTTTTGTTTTCATCACCACTGCTCTCAAAACGGTGAAGGAAAACGTCGTGAGGAAACCGGCATGTCTTAGAACCAAAAACTCAAAGACATGTGACATCTACCAACACGCACTGAGTCCACGTGGTTGATATCAGCCCAGAGAGGAGGTCCCAGCAGTGGGAACATTATAGGCTGATTATGCTGTTATGACAATATTGTTTTTGGAGAGGCGTGTCTCCTGGAGGCTTGTGGCTAAGTAATAACAGCCGCACGGGTCGATCGATCAGGTTAAGCTACGCTTGCCACGATTGGTCCGTGGATGGGTGACCATCTTTACATACCAAGACCCCTCCGTGCCTCGGAAAGTACGTTATGCCGTTGATCCCAGCTGTCATTCGTGGATCTTTGACAGTCGTTATGGGTCGTCAGAAGCCCGAAAGTCTGACAACCAGTCTTACGAAGGGGTTTCGTATTACCCAGAGTACACCCGCCTGATGAAACAGGCATGATGTTATGTCTCTAACGATGTAATGAGTTTAAAAAACTTCAAAGTTTGACATTTTCCGGGGAAAATCTCCTCTTAATTTCAACTCAAAAGACTGGTTTTTTTTTCTGGTTTTCCCACCTTCCCGTAGTTTCAAGTAGTGCCGAACGCTTACGTAACGAAATTCTCCTGAAATAAGTTTCACGACTATGACGTGTGACGGTGTGACGTCACCATTTGTTGAAAGGTCAATCATGTTCCTATTATGTTCGCATAACAATTAAGTGCTCGCTTTTTCCCGCGACTTCATCCGCGTAATACAGGGTTATTTGTAAAACACCAGCAACCTCTTAAGAGGTCATTGTACTCATCATCCCATAGTAAAAGTTGTTCATAATGATGAGTACAATGACCTCTTAAGAGGTTGCTGGTGTTTTACAAATGACCCTGTATATCTTGTTCCAACGACCCACCATGTCGCGTTGCATCGCCCGTACGCACTTTTATTTCGTTTTTGCTTAGTGTTCTTTTTGCCTTTTTTTTGTTCGGCTCCCAAGGGATGTAGCGTGATGTTAAATAGCCTATTTCCATACGCCTATAGCTTATAGCCTGTAGACTATTTACTTCAAGAATTGGGTTATCAAATGCAAAAATAATCTTTCAAACACGACTTTCAAACAAAAAAAAAAAACAATCTCTTTAGCTTTATTATATTACTATAGATTTATGTAATATAAATTCAGTCGCCTTAGATCATTATCAGACCGTAGGGTGTTATTAAGGCTTATTAAGGCTTATTTGGGTAGCAATTAGGTAGTTAAAATGTTATTTTATTTTTTAGTGTAGATACTGTGTTCACGCACGTCAAATTACTACAGAAATAAGTTGGAGCTTTAATAGGTTTTAGATTTCAGAATGTGATTTTATAGGCCGCCTCTCATAGAGGTCGTAGATCGTTTTGCTCCCTTCTCGGGCGCCCGGTGCGTCTCCTGCGGGAGAGGAGAGATGATGCGGCTTCTCTCTCCCGCTCGGCTGCCTCCTTTGCAGACATAATAGCCTCGCAAAAGGAGGCAACCCCGTACCATGCGCTCCAGCTCTCGACAATCGATTGAACAACGGCCGGGAGCTAGTTCCGTTATCTAGCGTTCAGGTTTATCATCTGACCAGCTCGATGGTAGGTACCATATTATTTTTTTATCACCGGAATTTGCGAATATTCAATGTAAGACCACTAAAAGTGATTAACTATTTAAATATTCCGTTACCTAACCTACCATCCAGGTTCGTCCTACGAAACATGGCCATTTTTTTTTCACGCAGCGATTTGAAATGAACCGCCATAGAAATTATTGCTCTATATTAAAATACATATCTAATGACATAGGTTTGGTTGTTATTGGTCGTGGGGTCCATTTTGTCTGGTCCTCCTTTGTATGTACAAAATTTCCTAATGTTTCGAAGTTACATACAAAAAGAGGCTTGTGGCCAAGTATCAGCAGCACGGGTCGATAGATAAGCAAAATCAATTCATCCCCTTAATGGTTTAAATATGGGGTGAAAGTTTGTATCGGAAATTTGCCATTTTTACCCATCCATCATTGGGAAATCCCATCGAACACAAGGCTTGTAATAAATATAATTTACTAAAAACACCCTTTTTTTTTTTTTTTTGCGGATGGGAAATCATCAAATGACCCCTCCCGCTCTGGGCGGAGCGGAAGGGAGTGTCAGACTCTTACTGACTAAAACCCACCCGTGTTCCTTCACTTGCCAGTGCCAGGGGCCACGGTATCTCTTTCGAACAACCCGCGACCCCGGCGGGCATCGGCCCTAGCGGACCCCGTCAGACTAAAAACAGCCTCATTATCAGGCCTTTGTACATTAAATGCACCATAATCTATTATAGGCCGAGCTTAACTGAGACGTTGCCCGAGGTAGCTGCGCGGTGCGGGAGGGGTGATAGTTCTCACAAGTTGACGAATCACTGAGCTCTCGCATCACGTCACCACACCCCAAAAAACCCGGCCGGTTTTTTTCACGGCCGTCATATTATAACAGCCGTCATATTATAACGGCCGCCATATTATAACGGCTGTCATATTATATCGGCCGCCATATTAAAACGGCCGTCATATTATAAAGGCCGTCATATGATGTTAAACCTCTAGCCTTCCTCAAGAATTGGGATATCAAATGCTAAAAAAATCTTTTCAATACGACCGGGAAGTTCCAGAGATTAACGCGTTCAAACAAACTCTTCAGCTTTATTATTAGTATAGATGTTTCTGCTCATTTCCTTGAACTTTCCTAAGCTTTACCATAAAATAATTCACAAAGAAAAGTATAATAGAAACAAAAATAAAGCAAAGGAATATTTCCTACCCTTAGACGGGAAATATCAAATCCACATTCATTCAAATGAAGACTTTATCTTCATACAGTTTAAGTATCTTATTGTCTGCGTGGCATTCAAGGGATATCTTTTATTCTTTTGTCTTAAAATACCTTGTGTATTCGGTAATGTCAGGTTTCAAGTGACAAATATTGAATTTGAAAATGTTTAGATCATCACTTTGAGTTTTCCTAAAACGTTCAGCTTATGATGTTTAAAAAATGATTTCGGAAGTGTTCATTTTGGTAATTTATCGTGATAAAATCAGGAAAATTAATCGTTTGTCAGATTGACACACTTGACAGTACGTCAACTTGCTGTGTTATAGCCATTTCACAAAACTGTCAAAGAGTGACAGTTATGATTCAAATAAACGGACAATATTTAAAGTTGGTAGTGACATTCTTAGAAGTCAATGAATTGCTCTGACTTTACGTATAAATCTATATACGGGGTATTGGTAAAACATTAACAACCTAATTGTACTCATCATTATGAACAACTTTTACTACAGGAACAAACCTGAAATCGCAAAAAAAGTCTGCTTTTCCATACATTTATGTTTGCATAACGTCAAAATGTAGGGAACAGCTGATTTTTTTGCGATTACAGGTGTGTTCCCATAGTAAAAGTTGTTCATAATGATGAGTACACTGACCATTTTTTTTTTTTGGATGGGATATCATCAAATGACCCCTCCCGCTCTGGGTGGAAGGGAGTGTCAGACTCTTACTGACTAAAACCCACCCGTGTTCCTTCCTTAGCACTTTATGTTCCGGGCCAGCGGTAACCCTTTCGGACAATCCCGCTGACCCGGCAGGCTTCGGCCCTATGGGGCCCCTCCTCGATGCTGACATCTCTTTGAGGCGCGCGTGGAACACGTACGCGCCGTCCGGCACGGGCCTGGTCCTGATCGGACGGTGAGCTACCCATTACTCTACTCTACGTGGCTCCCGACGCCCGGAGCGTCTCCCGCGGCGGCTGGGTGCGGGAGGCTCTCTCCCTCATCCGTCCCGCCACCTCCTTCGATAGCATGACGTTGCTTCGCAGAAGGAGGTGACTGCCTCCCACTCCCTCTCGCCCCGGACCATGGGTACACTGACCCTTTAAGAGGTTTTGCGTTAATTCATTAACACCCTGTATACCTACTTACGTATAAATCTGTCTGCAGGATTTGTTTCAAAATCATCATCCTCTGCCTTTTCCCAACAATGTTGGAGTCGGCTTCCAGTCTAACTGCATAATAATTTTCCCACTGCTGGGACACAGGCCCTCTCTTCGTGAGAGCGAGTGGGATACGTAATCCACCACGCAGGCCCAGTGCGGGTTGGTGGATGTCACATGTCTTCGAATTTTTGGTTCTAGAACATAACGTTTCTTGACGATGTTTATACGAGTATTTACCGTTTTGAGAGCAGTGGTGATGAAATTAAATACACAAAGTTAAATGCCTGCCTGGGTTCGAACTCACGACCTACAATACTCTCTTCTCATCTTCAAGCCCTGTTTAATAGCCTGAAATCGGAGGAAACCGGCAAGTCCTAGAGTCAAAAATTCGAAGACATGTGAGATCTACCAACCCGCACTGGGCCTGCGTGGTGGATTTACATTACAGTCCACTCGCCAATGCCGGATTAAGCCTTCTTGATGCCCCAAGCAATCCACTATCTACTAGTCACCTCGTATTTTTTCAAAACAACGACGAGCGATTTGTAAAGATTGGCGCACATCTCTAGCTAGTGACTTTTGGGTCTTGTTGTTACACAGCCTTGCCTTTCATGTACTGCTAGCAAATACTGTTTCGGTGCTGTTTCTGCCTTATGGTGCCCCCCGAGACGTGATGCCCTAAGCAATTGCTTAATTTGCTTATGGACTAAGGGTCAGCTCACACCGAGACGCGACGCGACGCGCAGTTTTCAAGATAGAAATACAATTACAGACCTTATCTACTACACAAAAAGGTACACAATTCAGTGAGCTACGCCGCGCGGCGGCGGCGCCGCGCTGCGTAGCTCGACGTAGTAGGTAGACACTGAATTGTGTACCTTTTTGTGTAGTAGATAAGGTCTGTAATTGTATTTCTATCTTGAAAACTGCGCGTCGCATCGCGTCTCGGTGTGAACTGACCCTAATACGGCACTGCCACTCGCTCTCATAGAGGGGAGCCCTGTGTCTGTGTCCCAGCAGTGGGATTATGGTAAGACCGAATCTAATGGGAATCCGAAGATGATGACTTAATCAAACCAAGCAATGGGTTTAAATGGTAACAAAATCAATATTTATGTTCGTAATTAATAACTCATCCGTCAAAAAGTTTCAATAGTCGTCCATTTTACCAGAATTTCAATATTGAGTCTTTTATTTCCCCCTCTCTCAGGCTCAGAGTGGGTTGTATTGAATTTAATTCGAAGCCCATTTATTCATTAGTCCAATAAAGAATCGGACGATATGATATTATGGGTGAAAAGAAAACATGGATTATTCATTTTGTGTTCATAATTTGGTTTTGGATAGGGCACCATAAATTGGTATAGTCGATTAATGTCAGATTCTAGAATTAATGTCAGACGAGTTTAAAATGCCAGATTCTAATAATGCCAGATTCTAATAATGCCAGATTCTAATAATGCCAGATTCTATAAATGCCAGATTCTAATAATGCCACATTCTATTATTGTCAGATTTTTGTTTAAACATAATAAAATTCAACGTCTGTATTCCATGAATATAATAGGCCGAGGTGTAAGATACCCACATTTTGCCCTTTTTATGTCGCCTTTTGTCTTTTTAAATTCGCTATACTGTGATCACCTACTGCTTAGTTTGTTTAGCGGTTGTAAGCGCTCTGCTGAGCACGAGGTCCTAGTTTCGATTCCCCATCGGGAAAAGTCTAATTTTATTTTCCCATTAGAAAATTTTATGAAGTATCCTGTAGTCTGGACTTTTACCTACCCGGTTAATGATCAAAAATCCAAAAAAATGGCAAATTAAACTGAGAATTAGCACTTTTTGAAATTTTGAAGAAGTGGCACAACAAATTTTCCAGAAAAGGTAATGGGTTCATCTATAAACATGGAACTTGTAACAAGTGGTTGAAATTGATTATTAGATATAACCACAGGATTTCAGACTTAAAATTATCGATAAACAATGTTGCCTTCTCCAAAACATTAATCGTAAATCTACCTGCAAATCCGTTAATCCAGAAATGAAGCTACAACAAAATGTTATAATAAGCATCGACAGACGGACCAACAAAATAAATGAAATTATGCGGAACCCGCGTAATTCTCTGATGTAATTACTTTTTTGGGGATCGGTGTACAAAATGGGGAATTGCAGAAGGTTCAGCGAGTTTTCCCACTGTCGTGATGATAATGTAATGACAGTAATTTTTATTCAGTGTTGTGGTAATGATGTGTCAGACGCCACGACAGGCCAATTTCAGCTGTCAGTCACTCACAAACTTGTTTCAGAAACTCACCAGGACCGTAATTCACTATGCTCTAATTCCTTACTTCGAAACAAGTCAATTCCTTAGTTAATTACAACATCAAAAGGTTAATTTTCGTAATTTAAAATCTAGTCGCAGTCTCATCTCGGTGACAAAAAACTTGTCAAAATGTAGGAAAATTAGAGGTATTTTTGACAGATTGAGACTGAGATGGACAGATTGAGAGAGAACGTTCTTAAAATTACGAGAATTGCTCCTCGGTTATTAACGTATTCTCTATGAAACAATGAACGAAGCCGCGTGAAATGAACGCGAAGTTGGCAAACTCAAACTCGAAGCATTTATTTCAATTAAACCCACTTTTGAATTGTCAAGAAGTCGGTCAGTCAGAAAATATTAAGCTAGTTGCCCATTCCAAAGCGTAGTAGGTACCTATGGAGAAAAACGGGCAAGAAACTCCATGGACATTCTTTTAAATTATATTTTTACAAAAATATTAGTTACATCATTACCTAATGTTGAATTTATATGTGAGAATGTGAGAACGATGTAAAAAAAAGACGTACGAGTTAAAAGCGTCCAGAGTACAGCAAATAGTAACAAAATAACAATCCAAAAATAAAATAATTAAAAATAAGTCGAGGCAGCTAAGTGATGGCGTGGTTTGAATCGTCAAATACATGTCCGTATGGTTGACATTTGGATTCCTTATCGTTAACAAGACAAGATAGTGACGTGGTTTGCATGTAGTAAGATTACGCGGAGAATAATAACAATAATTATCTTTTGAGTTCTGGCAACCTATAGATGACTTTTGATGAAAACGGCGGGAAAACTAAAAGTTAAATTTTTCTCTCAGCTAGAGATGATGAAAGTGGTCTCGAGTTACAATTACTATTTTACTGTGCTGAGTACTAAAGCAGTATTCGATTGTTTTTTAACATTACGAAATCGGTTTTCCGCTTTTTACAATTTTAAATATTTTATAATATGACATACGCTAGACGGCTAACTTGACAACCTACTTCTTATTTTTCGCCTTCTCAATTCGTATTGGCGTGTATTTTATAATTTTATGCCATTATCTTATAATGACTAGAAAAGATTGCATGCCACAAATTAAGCATGTCATAATCTCTAGAGCAGTAGCGAAGGGTAATTTTTTGTAAGAGGTAAGTAAGCCGGAGTAGACCACTTTAATATGATTATATTATTTGTCTATAGAATACTGACTGTGCCATTTTTAAGGCTCAACTCACACCAAAAGAGCGTCGAAGCGCAGCAAACAGGAGCGCAGTTTCAGTGTCATATGAATTTTAACTTTATGTTCATTACTATAATACTTATTATCGCATGAGAAACTCGAACGAGTCGCGCGAATTCCGGCGAATAGCCTTCTCTACGGAGCGGTTGCGATAATAAATAAGTATTATAGTAATGAAAATAAAGTTAAAATTCATATGACACACTGAAACTGCGCTCCGCTTCGCTGCGCTTCGACGCTCTTTTGGTGTGAGTTGAGCCTTAAAGGAAAGCCGGTGGGAATCGAGTTGTATGGAACTTTCGCCACAGCTCTAGAGTATCATCTTTAATGGAACTTCTGTTCGGATTCTGTTGCGTAACTCGAGGGTGCTATTTTTAAACAGGGCTCAATTTGTATGGGTTTAATGTAGGCTTAGCGCTTGTTTCACATTTAAGGTGGGCAGCCTGTTATATTTTTTTTAACAATTTCTAATATAATTTTTCGTGTTTGATGTGTTAATTAAATTGCGGGAATGGGAGGACATATTCCATAGCGTTTCATAATTTACAACCTGTGTCTGCACGCATTCAACTTGCTCAGGATTTAGAAAGAGTCTGTAATTTCTATTATGTATTATATAGCTATGCATAGTATAAAACAAAGTCGGTTTTGCGTCTGTCTGTGACTGCGTTGTTCTGTTAAGGGTCCTATAAACAGGCGCGACACGCGATATAATCATCAAGTATATAATATCTACATTCTTCTTACCGTATCGATAACAATCTAAATCGACTCTGCCCAGAATTCGGAAACTTTTTTGGCGCCATCACCAGTGTCCACCAGTTCCTGTAACGTGCAGCTGACAGGACAAGCAAGACACGATACTAAGTGATCCATCGTTTGTGGAACAGCATCACATTTACACTCCAAGGCGGAGTCGTCTATGAATCTCCACCTGAACAGGTTTTCTCTGCTTCGGCCAACCTGGGTTCGGAATCTGTTTAAAGGCTTCTAGGTTGCGCAAGGGACCTCATGTCCAGGTCGAATACATTAATATTACATGCATTACATAATTATAATGAAGAAATCTCGATATTATGTGAAGTCGTAAAAACCGTGTAAAGCAGGGACAGGTCGCAAGTACAGTCACGAGCAAAAGTATGTATACACTTGGTTTTATTCAAAGGCGATATTCGCCTTTATTTTTGAATGAAATTTGATATTAGTAGGAACATAGTATTTTTGAACCCATAGGTATATGTAAAGTGTCGTATTTCAACGTTGCATTCGTTATTTCGAGAAAAAATCGCAATTTAAAGTTGCCAAGTGTTGACATATTGGTGTACAGGTATAAGAAACAAAAACGACGAAAATCTACAAATATCAATCTGCATAATTCTATTGGAGTTGGCTTCCAGTCTAACCGTATGCAGCTGAATAAAAGCTGCTTTAAAAGGAGCGACTGTTTATCTGACCTCCACAATCTAGTTACTGCGTGACACTATACCCCTGGTAAGACTGGTTGGTAGACTTTTGAGCTTCCGACTGCACTACACACACATAGACTGCCAAAGATCTAAGAATGACAGCCATGACCAACGGCTTAACGTGCTTTCCGAGGCTATATTTAAAGTCAGATACTATAGGTACGTGTATCAAAATATATGTACCTAATCCGAAATCCAATACTCTTTCACCAAAGGGCTACTCAAAGTGCTTTATACTAAGTGCGTCTGCCCACGTCAGCCGTCACCGCGACGTCACCAAGAACGGGATTACGGTGCCGAAGTAGCGATACTTAAGTAAATTTAGTTCATTTAGTACATTTAGTATTTATTACCTGTGCGAATCCGATAAAACAATGAGGTTTTAATTAACAATTAGGTACGTTAGTTTAGTATATGTTTAAATTGAATTGCTGAGTATAATCAGAAAAACAAAACAACAATTTAAATGCTTTTTATATTATATTTTTTAACAGAATGGCGACTGAAAATTTTTCTATAATTGTTTTAGTTGCAAAGTTGCAACTGAATAGTGACGTAAACATGTGTCACTTCGGGAGTGACCGGCAAGACCTTGTTTTTACGAGTAAAACCATGCTGAATCCCGAGTTCGGTCGAAGTCACCGGGACGTCTCATTCGGTTTCGAACAACCTCGTTTCTCGGTGACGTCCGGGTGACGGCTGCGGTAGACAAACGCCCTAAGGGTTCCGCAAGGGGACTACTTAAATAAAATCCTAGTTAATACTAGCAACTAGTTCATTAAGCTTACATTGTGTTAAAATTGCGGCGAGTGCACTTAGCGGTAACGAGCTTAGGAAATATATTAAATTGGCGGCAACATGTGGTGCAGAAAGTGCCTTTTTAAAGGGAAAAGAAAGGTGTAGCTTTGTATGTCGTAACATAACATCACGCCTTGTTTTCTTGAAGGATTGGGCAGAGGTGTATAGTACACTCATATTTCGCCAAATTTATTATTATGATCCTATTTTTTCGTGGGGAAAGTATTTTAGATGGAGCGACTGCCTATCCGACCTCCACAACCCAGTTACTGGGTAATACGATACCCCTTGGTAAGACTGGTTGTCAGACTTTCGTGTGCTTTCCGAGGCATGGAGGGGTCACGGTATGTAAAGATGGTCACCCATCCACAGACCAACCGCGGCAAGCGTAGCTTAACCTGATCGATCGGTCTGTGCGGCTGTTATTATTTAGCTACGGGCCCCTGCTGACACAAAAAAACACAAAAATAATAAGTTGGGGAAAATTATGCGTCACACCCACGCAGAATGATGGATGAAGTCTATGATGGAACGAGCGTGTCCTGATCCGCCGTGTCCTCGTAGAGGCGATCGGCAGCGGCGGCGACCTCTCGCGCCCGGCCCTGGTGCAAGCCATGGTCCGGGGCGAGAGGGAGTGGGAGGCAGTCACCTCCTTCTGCGAAGCAGTCATGCTAGCGAAGGAGGTGGCGGGACGGCTCAGGGAGAGAGCCTCCCGTCCCAGCCGCCGCGGGAGACGCTCCGGGCGTCGGGAGCCGCGCGACGACTCCCGGCCACCGTAGGCGCGGGCCTGCGGGCGGAGAGTAATGGGTAGCTCACCGTCCGATCAGGACCAGGCCCGTGCCGGGGGGCGCGTACGTGTTCCACGCGCGCCTCAAAGAGATGTTAGCATCGAGGAGGGGCCCCATAGGGCCGAAGCCTGCCGGGTCAGCGGGATTGTCCGAAAGGGTTACCGCTGGCCCGGAACATAAAGGGCTAAGGAAGGAACACGGGTGGGTTTTAGTCAGTAAGAGTCTGACACTCCCTTCCGCTCCACCCAGAGCGGGAGGGGTCATTTGATGATTTCCCATCCGAAAAAAAAAAAAAAAGAAAAAAAAAAAAGCGTGTCCTGATGATACATAATGCTTGGTCACTCTGGGTTTGAAGACAGGGTTGCGGAAGGATCGTACGTTCCCGCGACCCCCGGCGTAGGTGTGAGATGGAACACCGGGGTGGTTTTTAGTCAGTAAGAGTCTGACAGACCCCGCCACCCGCCCCCGGGCGGCGGACATCCATGAGGATTTTATAACCGGGAACAAAAAAAAAAACAAAGAAAAAAAAATAAGGGTTCGAAGACAGACGGGTTAAGGGTTAATTCATTCATTAGTCTTTACAATAATAAATAGAATAGGTCGATTACCAATAACGGAGCAGCCTTTAGCATATTGTGTCTTATCAAGCATCACATAATCTACAGAGCTTAGGAAACCACTTTCCACAGTGATAAAGAGAAATCATTAAAAAATCTATCCATAGTAAAAGTAGAAGAAAAAACCACGTCGCTTGAAGTGAAATAAAAATGTCAAGAGGACTAAAGCGTAGGCCATACCGGGAGCGGGCGGGCGAGCGAGCGAGCGGGCGGTAAAAGTGAGGCGAGTGAAACTAGCGAAGCTTTGGCGAGCTATGTGGGTTCACACCGAAAGCTATAAGTAAAAGAAAGAAAATGTATTTATTGCGACTCGTACAGGAAGATCACAAACTAAACTAAACACAGACAAAAATAAAAAAAAAACCAAACTATATAAAATAAAAATAATAAAAAAAGTAACACAAAGAAAAATTCAACAGAAAGCTCTATAAGAGACCAAAAGGCTCCTATCCCGGAATGATGCTGTGATATTTAAAAAATAAATGTCGCTATGCTAAGGTGGACGGGCGAATGAGACGAGCGTCGACCAAGCGAGCTAGTGACGTAGTTCCGCATTTTGTCACACTTTAGTTCACACCGCACGGACAGAGCTGAGCTACGCTAGCGAGGTGAACGAATTAGCTTCGCTGGACTCGTCGAATATTTCGTTTACATCTTTTGAGTCGCTGACGTAGCTTAGCTCTGTAGTTCGCGATAGATAGATATACGATATTCTTCTGTAGTCATATTATTATTTTATTTTTCTTTATTACTAGTGTAGCGGTATCTAGAACGCCACATGCGAACAACGCCTAATACTGACGTCATACAAAATCCTGCATCTCGCAAGCAGAGTTTACCGCGCAACGAGCATAGATGCAACGGCCCGACATGAATCATCGGGCAGTTGCCCGCCAGACACAACCCTCACACTCCCTTTTCCATAGAGTATGAGTGAACTTTACACCCTGTTCCTCATAACTCTATACTAGAGTTAATTATCTTTTGGTATGCACTTGTTTCTGTGACAAATAAACATTTTTTTCTTTCTTCCAAAAAGGTGAAACGATGCCCGCTCGCCCGCAGCGGCGTGGCCTCCGCCTTGTTAGACTGTCTTTTGCAGCATTGAAAAAGAAACGGGAGTAATAGCTACACCGGGTTTATGTCATCCAATAAAAAATAAGAATGAGTTTTCTCTTTATATTTATAAGGATGGGTTGTGGAGGTCAGATAGGCAGTCGCTCCATGTAAAATACTGGTATTCAGCTGCATACGGTTAGACTGGAAGCCGACCCCAACATAGTTGGGACTAGGCTAGGCAAATGATGATGATTGTAAGTACAAATATAATGGGGGGGGGGGGTATATATTTTTAAACCTGAACCAATATTCGTTGCGAAAAATCAGCTGCACTTCACCAATCGTTGGTATTAATATTGTTTATTTTCTAAATACATATATATATATCTCTTTTACTCTCTTTACGTCATATGAGGTCATTGTAATCATCATTATGAACAACTTTTACTATGGGACCAAACCTGAAATCGCGAAAAAAAATCTGCCGTTCCCTACATTTATGTTCGTTTATCTCGTCAAAATGTTGGGCACAACTGATTTTTTGTTTGGACTAAAAAATTAAAACACTAGTATTTTAGTATGTTGCTTGTAGTATAATCTGACAAACAATCAGAATGATTGTATGTATATTAGTATGATTTTTATTTCAAAAAGAAAGTTCTAAGAGGTATCTTGATGATTTTTTTCTATCGTATCAAATTAGTTGTAAGTATTATGTTTTCAACACACTATCTACCTAGCATATATCCTGAAGAATATCATATATTTTTCTGACTTTGGTTACTGTAGTTCATCATATACTTTTATTGTTTCTAAAACTTGCGTTTTTTGTTTTTAGGTCCTATCCCTTAATGAAAATTAATATAACTAAACAAACTATCAAGAAGCCCTCTATTGTTAGTAAAAGTTTATATTTACATTAAATACAAGTTTACCTAGACCACGAACTTTAGAGCTCGGGGGCGTCGAGAAAATTGAGAGCCCTGCGGTTAAAACACCGGGAGGAACGCGCGATGTGGAACCTCAGACTGAAGTTAAAACTAGCGATGTACTATTTACGTAAATAGTTGATAAATAATGGTAAAATCTGAACGAACGATTTTCCGGTTTGGGTAAGGCTGATGTGAACTTTTATAGTAGTAGATTAGAAAAACGAAAAATGCTAAACTTCATAATTTACTTAAATAACCAAGTTTCAAGTTTATTAACTCAAGGAATAAGATTGTTCATACCAACTTTCATCCCCTATTTAACTACCTTAGGGGTTGAATTTCGAAAAATCCTTCCTTATTCCTTGTCTACATTATAAAGGGAGCCTCTGTGCAAAATTTCAGCTCTCTAGGTCAAAGGGTTAATTTCTAACTTCATCAATCGTGGCATCACGATAACACAGTTCAACGGTACGACAACTGACAAATGCGTGCACTGACTGGACCGGTCCACTCAATCTGTGTGATTCATCCTTCAAAAGACCATTTCAGACATCAATCTACATGGTCTTCACGTGACCTGACAAGATCAAGACTTTAAAACCAATTGTGGTCTCTGAGTTTGTTTCGGCCTTTCTTCTCAGAGTAGTCAGATAGGAAACGCCGATCTCATATGATTGATGTGTAAAAGCGTTTGTCTGTACAAACCTACTTACAGAATTAAAACCATTTATCATGTATGGCTATGGAAATATATATGAGGACGCTTTAAAATTTCCATCCACGATAATTTTATAACGTGCACGTATAATTTTGTTTTTTATTTTTGCCATGCATTTTATGGACGATCTACGATAATATCGTCACGTTAGAAATGTTAAAACCGTACGATTAATGACCTGTCATTTACACACAAGGCCTCATTTTGAGTGTTTGACAAAGCGGTATGGGCCAGTTGTGTTTTTGTGGTATAACCTTAGGAACATCAGAACAATGGGAAATGTTGGAGTGAGGGGTTAAATTGACAAACAGGATTATAACTATTGTTATTAGATTGTACCTAAAGAACACCCTAGTAATATTTCAGTCAACGAATGGCTCAAAAGGGGATGTAGAGTGGGTGAGCAAGGACCTAAGTGATTCCTTTAGTAACTGTTCAGGGTGCTTAGGAAATGAACATACTAGAAGCCCTGACGTCTAGGAGGTGAGCAAGAGTGGAGGGTGGGGTACTAGAAATGTTACAAGTGCTAAAAACAAAAATGTAGGAAAAAAGACTACAAAAAACATGATATAAAAAAAAAACCTTTAGAGTCTTTAAACTAAATATGTATTTCCTAAATGGGTCTATCTACGAAACCCCCTTGTTTGGCTAACCTTCCGCCTAAAAATCTGTCGAAATACATAGAATAAGGCGCAAATTCTGTTGTTCACAAACTAAACTAAATTTAAGTTCAGGCATCTTTTTCTTTCTATTTCATTAAGAAAAGGACAGAAGATAAATATTAGGTTAGTCCTGTCAAATTAGTCAGCGCCTGACGTAAATTGACGTAGGTATTTTTAATAGCCAATTTTTTTATCTCGTCTAAAGTTGTTTACGGAGTATCTTAATTTGACAGGACCAAACTAATATTTATCTTCTGTCCTTTTCTTAATGTAATAGAAAGAAAAAGATCATCATCATCACCATCATTTCAGCCAAAAGACGTCCACAGCTGGACATTGGCCTCCCCCAAGCACCTCGACTTTGACCGGTTCTGTGCTTCTTGCATCCAACGGGTTCGTGCGGCCTTCACAAGGTCGTCGATCCACCTTGTGGGAGGCCTTCCAACGCTATGTCTTCCGGTACGCGGTCGCCACTCCAGAACCTTTCTGCGAGCAATGTGTCCTACCCACTGCCACTTAAGTTTGGCAATTTTCGGGCTATGTCGGTTACCTTGGTTCTCCTGCGGATCTCCTCATTCCTGATTCGAAAGAAAAAGATGCATGAACTTAAATTTAGTTTAGTTTGTGAACAACAGAAGCGGCGCCCAAGTCTACTTAGATGGAACCTTTCTAATCTAATTGTACTTCTTTGAACATTATTACGTAAGAAATGAAGTGGGTTAATATTAGTTTAGTTATAACTCAATATAGTTTCAACCCTCGCGAACATGAATACTATTGTTTCAGCCCTTAGCACAAACAAAGGCACTTATGAACGCTCCCACAATAGGTATCCATTGAGTTAAGCGATCAAATTAAAGATATTGTGTCGTAACTTATCTTGTATGGGTTGTCTTTATTGTTTTAGTAAACTAGGTAAGCCTTTGGACTTTCCTCAAAGAATGGAATCTAATTCTTTGGGTTGAAAAGTTTTGTCACGAAAATGTGTTAATTTTTATTTGCACCTCATTATATTTCCAACTCATCATGTGCCTAGCCTAGTGAGCAGTGGTGGCCAAGTGGCAACGTCCGCGACTTACGAGTTGTAGGTCGTAGGTTCGAACCCAGACAGGCGCTTTACTTTGTGTAAATTATTTCATCACTACTGCTCCCAAAACGGTGAAGGAAAACATCGTGAGGAAACCGGCATGTCCTAGAACCAAAAATTCGAAGACATGTGACATCTGCCAATCAGCACTGGGCCCGCGTGTTGGATTACGGCCCACTATCTCATCGAGAGGAGGCCTGTGTCCCAGCAGTGGGAACATTATAGGCTGATTATGTATGTATATATGTTATCTGCCTAGCCTTTTCCCAACTATGTTGGGGTCGGCTTCCAGTTTAACCGGATGCAGCTGAATACCAGTATTTTACATAGAGCGACTGCCTATCTGACCTCCACAACCCAGTTACTAGGTAATACGATACCCCTTGGTAAGACTGGTTGTCAGACTTTGGGTGTAACTAACCCGACACTATAAATGATGTAACTAACCCCCGACTTTGTTTTATTTATACACTCAGTACCCCTGAAAGTCACAAAGACTGAAAACAGAAAAAAGGAAACAAAAAATCTTTTGACAGTTCCACACAGTATCACAGAATATCCAGCAAATGTTCTAACCAATAGTTCAAGCAATCCATATAGAGGCAAACAAAATGATCACCAACTAGATTATACCCCTGAAACTAAAGTAAATAAAAACGAATGTCTTTCAGGAATAACATTTTGTGTGTACTACAAAGGAAACTAAACTCTATAGCAATACGAACGAGGTTTATATTCGTGTGCCGGTATCGGAAGACATGATACACACAGCCACATAATTCGTCGAGCATTGTAATGAAAAAATAAGATAGTCGAGATAAATTGTGAAAATATTATTGAATCGGATCAAAAATATGGTGATATTGTTTTTTATATTCAGTGTTTTTGTGCGGTATTCAGTGGGAATATGTACAGACGCCAGCACATCAAGCTACTCAATCTGTCGAATTTATTTAATAGATTTTCAACTTTATCGCTAAAGTATAAATAAGGTTCAAAGTTGATTGGGAAAATTTGACAGTTTCGGGTAGCTTGATGTGCTGTGTTGAATTTTAACAAGAATTTTGTAAAATTTCGAAGGTAGAATAATTGTACCCAGTAATGCGGCAGGTTCTATAAATACCGCACTGAAAAACGCTATAAGTAAGTGGTTAATTATCTTTGCCTTCTCTTTTGGGCCGTAAAATGTATTTGTTAAATTTCATGTTTCCAAGTGATGTTATTTCCACTTGAACGAATACCAAATTTACAGTAGTGTGAAATAAGTTTCTTTATAATGAGTAGTAGGTACAGTCAACAGCAAAAGTAGATGATCAAAATCAGAAATTCAATATTAGTGAACGAAGTTCGCGTCAGAACTGTGTGGCGTCGAAGTGATTCAAAAGTATGTGATTGTAAATTATACCAAACATTAACTACTAGTTCAGCTGCCATATATTCGTGATCAGTTTTGACTCCAAAAGTTATAAACTAAATTCGCATCAGAACTAAGAAGTGAAAATAAATTTCAAAACTAGTGGACAGTTAAAATCAAAAATTAAATTATGAAACTGAGGCCACGTAATCATGAGGCAAATAATTCATCCATACTTAATTTTTAATTATCCCAGTTATTTAATTTGTTATGTTTTACGGAAAAACGGCACGAAGCACGGAGCAGAGGACAAAAATAAAAAATAATATGAAAAAATATTGCTATTATTATTAATTAGTAAGATTATTGAAAATTTATTGATTAGGTACTAAATAATTCATACCTACATTCAATTTATAAATGTTCAAGAAATATAATTTTCTTACGTTTTTAACGGAAATCTGCTTTAGTATACTAATTTTGAACCCTGGGAAGGGTAGGTATATAATATTCAGAATCAAAATGCATAGTGCTGATGATGCCTTCACCATGGAGCTCCAGTTCTCCTGGTTCTTACTAGAAAAACTCAACGATTCCTTGCATCGGGAAAAGCAATATGTTGTAAAAGGTGATGAGCAGTTGTCATTGGGCTATTGTAACTTAGATAAATTACAAACTTACCCACTAAAAAGTGAAAAATAAAAACTTTTTTACAAAAAAAACAACCGACTTCCAAAAAAAAAACACTACAAAGTGAAAAATAACTTAATTATTTTTCACTTTGTAGTGTTTTTTTTTTGGAAGATGGTTGTTTTTTTTTTTGTAAAAAAGTTTTTACTAATGAATATATGCCAAATTTCATCCAATTGAACCCCTAAAAAATAAATAAATTCACTAATATGCAAATTTTTATTCAATTCAGCTGTTTTTCATTTGTTATGTTTTACGGAAAAACGGCACGAGGCAAGGAGCAGAGGACAAAAATAAAAAAATTATATGAATAAATATTGCTATTATTATTAATTATTAATATTATTGAAAATTTATTGATTACTAAATAATTCATACGTTCAAATATTATAAATGTTCAAGAAATATAATTTTCTTACGCTTTTAAAGGAAATCTGCTTTAGTATACTAATTTTGAACCCTGGGAAGGGTAGGTATATAATATTCAGGATTATATTAAAACTATTATAATCTATTAGTTCTTGGCTATAATAAATCAATGTAATAGATAACAGACGCACTTAACGCTAACAGTGCGACAAAAGCGCAACAAGTCACTAAAAGTTGGTAATGCCCTAAAGATAAAAATATCAATCTACCTTCCGGTTTTAATATATTGTAGCCGACTGGGCAAAAGCAATCATTGAGTTATGATTTTGAATCGCATCAGCTACTTTTGAACATTGACATAAATTCACTAACATGCAAAGATAATAATATTTATTGAATTTTCGTTTTGTGTCACATCAGCTACTTTTGAACACTGACAAAAATTCACTAACATGCCAAGATAATAATATTTATTGAATTATCGTTTTGTGTCACATCAGCTACTTTTGAACACTGACAAAAATTCACTAACATGCAAAGATAATAATATTTATTGAATTATCGTTTTGTGTCACATCAGCTACTTTTGAACATTGACAAAAATTCACTAACATGCCAAGATAATAATATTTATTGAATTATCGTTTTGTGTCACATCAGCTACTTTTGAACATTGACATAAATTCACTAACATGCCAAGATAATAATATTTATTGAATTATCGTTTGGTGTCACATCAGCTACTTTTGAACATTGACATAAATTCACTAACATGCCAAGATAATAATATTTATTGAATTATCGTTTTGTATCACATCAGCTACTTTTAAACATTTGACAGTAGTTACAAAAAAAAAAAACAATTAAAATAGTAAAGTTTTTCAATTAAGTATATGATTTTTAACCGACTTTTGAAAAAGGAGGAGGTTATCAATTCGGATGTTTATATATATAGGGTGACTGGTAATTAGTGACCGATACTTAAACACGTGATTTTACTCATCATTATGAACAACTTTTACTATGGGACCAAACCTGAAATCGCGAAAAAAAAAATCAGCTGTTCCCTACGTTTTGACGAGTTAGACGAACATAAATGTAGGGAACAGCTGATTTTTTTTTCGCGATTTCGTGTTTGGTCCCATAGTAAAACCAAAAACAACAACCGACTTCCAAAAAAAAACACTACAAACTGAAAAATAACTTTAATTTTGGAAGTCGGTGGCAAAAAACTAAAACACAAATCCAAAGACACCGACTTCCAAAAAAAACACTACAAAGTGAAAAATAACTTTATTATTTTTCACTTTGTAGTATTTTTTTGGAAGTAGGTTGTTTTTTTTTTATAAAAAAGTTTTTATTAATGAACATAATTATGCTTTTTTAGGGGTTCAATTGGATGAAATTTGGCATATATTTAATATGCAAATTTTTATCCAATTCAGCTGTTTTTCCGTAAAACATAACAAATTAAATTACTGGGTTAATTAAAAAATAAGTATGGATGAATTATTTGCCTCATGATTACGTGGCCTCAGTTTCATCATTTAATTTTTGATTTTAACTGTTCACTAGTTTTGAAATTTTTTTTCACTTCTTAGTTCTGATGCGAATTTAGTTTATAACTTTTGGAGTCAAAACTGATCACGAATATATGGCAGCTGAACTAGTAGTTAATGTTTGGTATAATTTACAATCACATACTTTTGAATCACTTCGACGCCACACAGTTCTGACGCGAACTTCGTTCACTAATATTGAATTTCTGATTTTGATCATCTACTTTTGCTGTTGACTGTACTAGTACCTACTATTGAAAAACTTATAAAAATGTTTTAAGTTGTAGCGCAATCTGAACGTTATGTTTATAAAGTTGTTTTCACAAAAGCACATTTGTTTATATATTTGGCAACTAATTTGCAAACGCAGTAGAAAGTTAAATTGTTTAATTCCAGCCAAGATGCTTCTGAATCTATCGAATTGAATAAAATCATCAATAGAATATACCTGTATTTATTACGATCGCTATCAAATCTAAGAAATCCTAAATCACAATTTGCTGCCTAACCAACAGACCTCTATGTCCAAAACTATTACTTACCAGCATCCATTCATATTACACGGACGGTGATAAGCCCCAAAAGGGACCCGGGGGCGAAGGCCTAAGCCATCGAATGACGGAGTCCAAGACTTTGTCTCCACTATTCACACAATGGGCACCATTTATCTTGCAGTCGGGTTTATGAATTGGCTTGAATGTTTTTGCTGTATTTTGAGGTTATGTTGTAGAGTGGCTTTCAAGTTGATTTGGAATTGGAATCTTTATGGAATGTCGTGTCGGATTGATTTGTGTTTTGTTTTTTTTTTTGTTGATTTGTCACTTGTCTGTCTAGAGTGTTTTGAGATATTTCTATTCTATAAAAATCTCAGTGTGAAAACTTAGGTGAAGTGAGCTTGACGTGAGCTGTCATTTCATCTGTCGGACCCTAGTGAAGTGAGCTGTCAATAGTGTCAATCGGGGGGCCTAAAAAGACCACTTTGACAGAATCATAATAAAAGGATAACATAATATGGTGAAGACAGTCCGTGTTTTTCTTTTTTTCGCTGCACTACGTAGGTATAATCAAAGAGATTGGGATTGGATTTGGATTGGATTGATTGGTATTTTACCACAGCAAAAAAAAAATTGCTGAAGAATCCTTCACCAATGGGATTTGATACGATTAACTTAACAGTTAACTGTCTATTATGATTCATAATGTTATCCTATTATGATTCTGCAAAGTGGCCTTTTTAGGCCCCCAGGAGGAATGACAGCTCACTTCATCTAATTTTTTACGATGCGTTTTTTACAAAATGTATCGGCGGGTTTTCTTTCTGTGTAATATATTTTCGTGTAGAAATTAATTTCATCATGCATACTTCTAGTATTGAATTTCTATAGTTCATTGTTATTGTGAGTATCTGAATTCGAACCTGGCTGCTAGTAAAAAAAACCTTAGCTTTTATTTAGATGAGATGTTTACTGTAAACGAATGGCGCTGTGCCTCAGACTAAATAAAAAACCAAGACAGAGGGCTGTCAACAGTAAAGTGAAGCCGGTTTCGTAAACATGTGTGCACATAGTGAGGTGTAGTTTGATTGTAAATAGTTGTAAATGTGTGCGTGTGAGCGTGTATGCACAGAGCGGAGGTGTAGTTTTTGCATGCTTTACTGTATTGTTCGCAGCGCTATGTCTTGACTTTTTATTTGGTCTGAGGGCGCTGCATTTTAAGTTCTGGTAAAATTTCGAATAGGCTTTTGTCCAGTAGTTGTATTTGACTTAGTTCAAATGGCTTGTGTTGCCAAAAAAAATGCCCACGCATTATGTTGTAACAAACGTTTCAAAATTGAAACTGCTGGAAACGGAATAGACCAACAATGCCATGCCTGTTTAAGTGTGCATACACACGAGGGACACGCGTCGTTGACAGAGGCAACTACAATCGTCGACGCGTGTTGGCGACAGGCCGCGACCTGTGTCGACGACAGCCGCGATGTGTGTCGGCGACAGGCCGCGACGCGTGTTGGCGACAGGCCGCGACCTGTGTCGACGACAGGCCGTGACGTGTGTCGGCGACAGGCCAAGACGCGTGTCGTCGACAGGCCGCGACGCGTGTCGTCAACAGGCCGCGACGCGTGTCAAAGATATATTATATGTTGATATGATAAAATTATACACACTAAGACAGCCATGGCTTTTCTAGCATAAAGTTTTCTGCAGAAAAATCATTATGAGAAGAAAAAATAGTCATAAATTAACTTTTTATTCCAGTCTATTTTCTATTTAATTCCAAGACTGCACCCGCCAAATCATCCCCATTACCGTTAAACAGCCGCCATTTTGTCTTAGATGACTGTTTAATTCAATTTTAGAATAGGTACCCAAAAGCGCGGGTTTTGACAGTAAATAACTGCGGTAACACGGTGTCGTTTGCCGAATTGCAAAATGTTTAGGGTAGTGCCGTATTTTGTTAGACAATACGCGAAATGTGTTTGGAATAATGTAATTGTCATTTTCACGTAATTAAGGTTGTGTTGATAGAGGAATGAGTTGGGTAATGTTGATTACGCTATTAGAAAATGTACAACTGATTTATTATTTTGTTCATAATTTTGTAATTTATACGTATGGGTATTTATACAAAATGAAAGTGCCTTTAATAATTGCATTGTTATTAAAATATTGCAAAATTAAAATTGTATGAAAGTAGACGGCCATTGGTAACTGCTTTCAAATAGGTTCACATAAAGGTAGACTAGCAGCGCCCCGCGGTTTCACCCGCGTAAGTTTTGATCCCGTGGGAATATCGGGATAAAAACTATGCTATATCCTTTCCCGGGAATCGAAACTATCTCTATATCTACCAAATTAGTATGGATTCCAATTATGTACCTCTAGTTTAGGCCCTAATATTTTTTTTGTTTAACCTATGCTGTCCCACTGCTGGGCTCCCAAGAACTCTTTCCTGCGGCACCTCGAACCAGCCCTCGCGGAAATTTAATCCTACTGCTTAATATTATAAATTTAAAACTTTGTATGTTCGGATGTTTGTCACTCAATCATACTGTTGTTACTTTTTATCCCGATGTTCCCACGGGATTGAGACTTTTGCGGATGGAACCACAGGGCGCTGCTAATAAATAATTTCATTTCATTCGCGATAAATGCGTAGGAAGAATAGTTTTCTAGTTGACTGCATTTTTGATATAATTAAAATGAAAACAATTACGGCACTTTTACAACAATGCCGAAACTTAGCTAACCATGAAAAATCAGCATGGTTAATTGCTCACAAGCAATCGTCGCACTACGCAACTACACACCTCATAGCGTGTCCCAACCCTAAACGCTCGAAGTCCCAATTTCGGCAACAGTCAGTAATTATTCAGTCCCATCTAACTGCCAAGTGTTTGTCCCTTTAATATAATTTCTCTGGATCGGCACAACTTTGGGATGGGGGCCAATGGCACTGTTTATTGCTCTCAAAAAGTTTTATCCGTGCATCTCTGGCGTTTTGTTTGACTCCAGAGTCTTTTAAAAAGGCAAGCGTGAGTTGAATATTAAGCGAGGAAATCCGAGTCGATTTTGTTTTTGTTTATTTCTGTTTGAAAGTGTTTAAATGGTTGAAAGAGTTCTTTGTTTGCGAAATAGTAGTGAATTAACTTTTAATCTATATACTAATAAAAAAGCTGAAGAGTTTGTTTTTTTGATCGCGCTGATCATTGTAACTACCAGTCGGTATTCTTCTTCTTAGCGTGATGATAGCTATCTAAATGGACTCGGCCCAGAATTCGGCTAAGTACTTGTTTGACGCCATCACCAGCGTCCACCAGTGCCTGTAACGTGCAGCTGACAGGACACGCAGGACACGATATTAAGTGTCCCATCGTTTGTGTGTTCCATCCGCGCCTCAAAGAGATGTCAGCATCAAGGAAGGGGTCCCTTAGGGCCGAAGCCTGCCGGGTCAGCGGGATTGTCCGAAAGGATTACCGCTGGCCCGGAACATAAAGGACTAAGGAAGGAATACGGGTGGGTTTTAGTCAGTAAGAGTCTGACACTCCCTTCCGCTCCACCCAGAGCGGGAGGGGTCATTTGATTGATTTCCCATATTGAAAAAAAAAAAAAAAAAATTGTGTCCCATCGAAATTATGTTTGTATTTGATAGCCCAATGCATGAGAAAGGCTATAGGCTACTGAACATCACGCTAGGCCCCTTAGGAGCCGAGTAAAAGGCAGAAAAGACGACATTTCCGAAATGTCTTATTTAAAAAAAGATAACTGGAAATTTCTGTTTTGTATGGAAAATATAAAATCGGTCTAATTTGGCTGTAACACTATTTTTCGAAAATGTTCTTAACTAACTTTTTAGACCCTTGTATCCTGCCTATGCGTATGAAGTTTCATTAAAATCGATTCATTCATTTCGAAAAACAAGGGCGTTTACGACGTACGGCAATTTTATACAAACTTTCAAAGTTTGTATAAAATTGGTGTACATCGTAAACGCTTTTAAATAGAAAAATGGCTGGTTACCTACCTAGTCGAAGTTTATTTAAGAGAGGCGTTTTCAGCTAAGCTGCCAGCCTAGCCTTTTCCGAAATATGCTGGGGTCAGTTTTCAGTGGTTTTCAATTAGCCTGTGGGACAAAATATGACAGGAAGAAAAGAAGAGTAGGTATCTTTTTTGTGAAGAGTAGGTATCCACTAAGCAAGGGTTTTTCGTAATTCCACCCCTAAGAGGGTGAATGGGGGGAGGATGAAATTTCACGCGGACGAAGTCACGGGCAGAAGCTAGTGTGAGCTTAACTTGCCAACAAGGTCTCAACAGAACATTTTCATAAAAGCTCGGGGTTACTTAGTTACTGATCCCCAAAAAGAACTTTTTAAATCCATTTTTTACAAAACTTTGTTGAAAACATTGTTCCCCATTGGGGTGTTCGAAAGACAGTGTATTTTTTCTTCGAAACTTTAATACTTAATGGACTTTAATGAGTTTGTACTTTTTGTCCCACGTTTTAAGGGACAGGTGTATATGACTCCTTTTGTTAAGTAAATTATTTTATTTAGGAGTTTTCTTTTTAAAAAGGAAGTTAAGAGCCTTGCTTGTCAAGCCTATATGGCTTGACTGTTATAAGAGTTGATGAGATCCATAATGCGATACGAATCGAAAGATCTTAAGGGGCAATTCTCGTAATTTTAAGAACGTTCACAGTCTGATCTCAGTCTCAATCTGTCAAACATACCTCTAATTACCCTACATTTTGACAAGTTTTAACAGACACATTTTTCGAACATATGAAGTAATGGATAAGCAATCATCATCTGCCTACCCTTTTCCCAACTATGTTAGGGTCGGCTTCCAGTCTAACCGGATGCAGCTGAATACCAATATTTTACATGGAGCGACTGCCTATCTGACCTCCACAACCCAGTTACTGGGTAATACGATACCCCTTGGAAAGACTGGTTGTCAGACTTTCGGGCTTCTGACTACCCGTAACGACTGTCAAAGATCCACGAATGACCTACCACTGTTTGTCTCTGCATCACCCAAAGGTTGACTGGTAGAAAATGCCTATGGCATTAAGTCCGCCTCTGTACATTTATGTTCTTGAAGTATTCAATCTATACTAATATTATAAAGCTGCAGTTTGTTTGTTTGTTTGTTTGTTTGAACGCGCTAATCTCTGGAACTACTGGTCCGATTTGAATGATTATTTTAGTGTTGGGTAGTCCATTTATCGAGGAAGGCTATAGGCTATTTAATATCACGCCATGACCCTTAGGAGCCGAGCAAAAAGAAAAAAGTCAGAATGAAATTATAAAAAGAAAAAAGAACGCTAAGCGAATACGAAGTATTGCGACGGGATGGGGGTACAAGAAATTTCACGCGGACGAAGTCGCGGGCAGAAGCTAGTAAATAAATAAATGACAGCCGGGACCAACGGCTGAACGTGCTTTCCGAGGCACGGAGGGGTCACGGCATGTAAAGACGGTCCACAGAATTAACACATCCACAGAATTTATTCGTGGAATAAAATTGACATCTGACAGATTTTGTATGGAAGAACTGTCAAAAATTCAAAATTATTCCTCGGATAAAATTATTTGGCGTTGGAAAAATCAGCTCTTAGAAATAATGTTTACCTACCTCTCTTTACGATGATAAACTTACCTACTCCTTCATAAAGTTTTCTCTTTACAAAGAAGTACCTTAGTTAATTATTAATTAAATCAATTAACTTTCGTTCTCTACCTTCCTTGTCAGCACCTAAAATGTTGACAACCCGTCGTTCAGGAATTAGCATTAATTATGAATGTTTACTCGCCTAATTTTATCTAATTTACCTGTAGTTAGGAGGTATTCAAAGTTGCCTTACCTGTAAATAAAACAAAGGAAGGTTATTAAACAAAATCCATACTAATATTATAAATTCGAAAGGAACTCTGTCTGTCTGTATGTTACCTTTTCATGCCTAAACCACTGAACGGATTTCGATAAAATTTGGCAGAGAGATAGATTGCATCCCGGGGAAGGACATAGGATAGTTTTTATCCCGATATTTCCACGGGATCGACACTTATGCGGGTGAAACCACGGGCGCTGCTAGTATTTTATAATTTAAATTGAATTGAATGTATTTGTTGCGAATCGAACTCGTTACAGTGCAGCATATCACCTTCTTTCGGAACATTAATTGTATTCTAAATTCTAGTAGGTCTGTCAGGTTTGACATCTGGTTGATTTCACTTTTGGATTTTGCGATTGAATGTGAAAATAAACTGTGGTAACCTACCAGCGCGTTTTAGTTACATTATATTGTAGTCTTGGTTACGATCAGTAATAGTATTCTTATATATTTGTACATACTTCTAATAATGTTTCATGCTGGATTACACTCGAACGCAATGTGAATTATTACTAAAAAAAAATATGTCGACAGAGCACCACAATAGCAAATAAAACCACTGAAAAACAGACGATTTTTTTGAATGTGCGTATCTATGTCGTAAAAGAAATTTGGCCAATGTCCTCCAAAGGTCACAGGCGAAAAACCCCATTGAATACTCTTATTTTTCTTTATCTTCTTTCTTATCTTGACTTTGAGAGTTATTTACAAGAGCCAAAGCTTCACATAAATGTTTTTATGGAGTTACTCCCAACTTTCGTGAGGACATTGCCAATTTTTTACAGCCATTATCCTATGTGACCTTCATATAGCATTTTTTATAAGTTTTGACCTCCATAAAACATGGTTAATTATTAAGCAAGAGGATATTATGAAGTTAGTTGGTTAGGGACGAAAAATTTTGTGGTGTAAAATAATTATTCTGGTCCCTCTCATTAACATTGCATGGTTCATGTTTTTTACCCGATTGGGCCTAGCTAAAAGGAGGGTAATGAGCTTAACTTTGAATGTGACTAAGTCATTTCAGATGGACCATTGCTGAAAGAAATCGGTTCCTTAGTGAAGAAACAACCAATAATTTTTGAAGTCGGTGGCAAAAACGAAAATAAAAAAACAAAATTCACTGACTTCCGAAATTAAAAAAAAAAAATTTCACTTTGTAGGTATTGTTTTTTTGGAAGTTTTTTTTTAAAACACAGTTTCATTTTTCACTTTTTTGCTGTGGTACCTACCTCGAACAAATTTGTATACCTTCACTTGCTAAGTCACATTGACAGGAAGTTATTAAAATATCATAAACATACACGAAGTAGAAAAAATACGTATTATACGTTCACAGTCTGATCTCAGTCTCAATCTGTCAAAAATACCTCTAATTTCCCTACATTTTTGACAAATTTTTGACTTTGATTGTAGCTGAGAAGAGATTGCGACTAGATTTTGATCGTTTTTAATTACGGGAATTTTCCTTCAGATGTCGTGTTTAACTAAGGAATTGCCGTGGTTTCGGAGTAAGAAATCATTAACTGGTCATAGTGAATTTGGGCCCTGTTTATAAATGACGGAGTTCTGAGGTAACAATGATTAAAAAAATACAACCGAATTGAGAATCTCCTCCTTATTTTGAAGTCGGTTAAAAGGTGAAGAAATCATCGTGGATGAAATTGACATCCATTGAAACTACAATAAATAAGTATTGTTGACATTACATACTATAATCCAATAGATAATAAGTTATTGACACCGTAGAACATGATAAAATAAAATAAAAAAGCTACGCTATAGCGAGACAGCCACTACATTTCAGAAGACTCAATAAATAAACTTGTTTATGTTAGAAACTTAGAAGGAACAACTTACACGTAACGTCAGCAAATTCATTGGGGTAAATAATAGTCTTTACTAAAAAAAAAGTCTTGGAGAAATAATGAACTAACTCCACCGAAAGATACGACGTATCGATAAAGTTGTTTGTAAGAAGGTTTTTGTTTTAGGTTATTAAGCAGTTTTGGGTGTTGGGTAAAATAGGGTCTCCTTTCTTTGGACGTTGCTTGGTAATTTTTATTTTTTAAGAAAAATACGATCACTATTTTCATGAGGGTTTTTGTGAGTATGGTATGGCAGCCGACACGCGCCGACAACTAGTCAAGGCTCCTACAAACAGGCGCGACACGCGATATAATCGCGCGCGACACTAGGCATCGCTCGTTGCGCGACTTGCAGTGCCTTTGTGTCGCGCGAGATTTAAGGCGTGTCGCGCCTGTTTGAAGGAGCCTTCACTCGTGTATTTGATTACGGTGCTCAAATACACGAGCAGCATGTTGTCGACGGCTGCCGCCGTTTCGCTCGTGTGTATGCAGACTAAGCTGCAACCCATCTTTTTGGCATAACCTTTTCCACAGACAAGAAATGAGAAAGGTGTAGCCTTTCCTTTCAGAAACTACAAGCTTCATTACCAGGAAACATAATTGTGAAAATGTATGTGTTGATAAAGTTTATATTTTGAACCTCTCCATACAATTTAATATCTTTAATTATTTTAATAAAAAAAATATATATATAAAAAAAGGGAAAAGAAAAAGACAGGAGCTCATTGGGCATCAAAAAATTCGTCCGCATCGCTGTCAATGGATAAGTGCCCAAAAGGCTGGCAGCATTACCACGTTGGATGGCAATGCTTATTCTTTGGTTTGGGCTAAAAATAGGCCAGCCCTCTGGTCACGTGATGAGTCATGTGTTGATACCAAAGTCATGATGATAAATTGAAAGATCTAGGTGAACGGATTGCGTAGCAACAGTAATGTGTTTAAACCATCCATCTTCCTAACTGTCGTTAAGATAACGAAGACATTGTCGTAGCTTCTATACTATGTCTCTAAGTTATGTCCTTGATCTAAGACAGAAGCTTTTGTTGACGAGCTATCTAGGATCATAACAGGGGTAAGGGTTTAATAGGTCGAGAAATTTTCAAACACATTCGATTTCATCATCGTGCAAAATTTTTCATAAAAAAAAAACCAGGAATGCCTGGAAAATGAATGTTACATCTAATGAAACTACGATCAATACGATACTAAGACGTGTTCATCATCATCTGCCTAGCTTTTTCCCAACTATGTCAAACTGGATGCAGCTGAATACCAGTATTTTACATGGAGCGACTTCCTATCTGACCGCCAAAACCCAGTTACTAGGTAATACGATACCCCCTGGTAAGACTAAAAAGTGAAAAATAAAAACGTTTTTACAAAAAAAAAAAAAACAACCGACTTCGAAAAAAGGAACAATAAAGTGAAAAATAACTTTAATTTCAGAAGTCGGTGTCAAAAAACGACAATCACAAAGACGAAGATACCGACTTCCGAAATTAAAGTTATTTTTCACTGTTTTTTTTTTTGAAAAGAGTTTTTTTCTATTAACCTTTGGGTCAAACATCCTCGGGATATATTAGAAATATTTTTTGTTTATCACATGCTTTTTAACAACACGACAGTTCTTTTGGTTTGAGACTAAGGTTCTCTTTTATTAACCACATCTTGTGCCTGCAAAAGTTTGCCGTGGATTAAGTTGTAGTTTGTTCTTGGACATGTCAATGACAACTAATTCAAAGTTCAACGAGGTCTGAGAATCAAGGCCTCTTTCAAGAACAGAGACTCATTCTGTCCTCGGAAAAGGCCTTCGATGTCAATTGTTTGTGGGTTTGTGGTATGAATTACCTTCTACTAGAGATAGAGATGGAGGCACGAATAAGCAGCAGTCGTGGGTTTTTATCTCGATATTCTCACGGGATCTACACTTATGCGGGTGAAACCGCGGGGCGCTGCTAGTGGTAAAATAAAATAAATAAGTAAGTCTGAAATCGCCAACCCATCTTGAACGAGAGTGTTGATTAATGCTCGTGCCTTCACAGTATAGAGGAGACCTTTGCCACAGTAAAGATATGAACAGTACGGAAACTACGTACTAACGTTCGAAACGGCACATTCACACAGACGCGCGCATCTACAGTACCCCTAAGCGGCACCCGTGACTGAGAGCACCGCGACTATCGCTAGGGGTACCGTAGATGCGCGCGTCTCTAGAATATCATATTATTATATTTTTCAGATTTTGTTTACTGTAGTCGATGATATATATACTTTTTTTATTCCTTCTAAAACTTGCGTTTTTTGCGTTTACGTCCTGTAATCCCCTTAAATCAAGTCATCGACTCAAAGGAAAAGAAGGACAACAAAACAACAAATAAAAATACAATAAAATTTACTGCCTCACCAAATACGACCAGCAAAAAAGAAGTCGACCGCGACTTCGCATAATTGTGGCAAAAAGTCCCAGAACCCAACAAATACAAAGTGCGGGGCATAAATTCACGATGTTCTGTTGTTTTTTTTGCCGACCGTACCCAAGAAAACGGGGGTTATTTTTCATGGTGGCCCTTATATTATGTTTTGACTCCGGCCATGTTTGTTTAGGACGGAAGAAGGGACATACGAACATACAGCCTTTGTAGGTAGGATTTGACTTTTGGCATTTTGGTGCTACTTATAGATAATTTAAATTATAATTATTAATAGAGAAGTTAGGTTAGTAAAATGTATCTAATGCTAATTTATTTTTGTGTAGTTAAACGTATACGTCGTGTGTCAGAAAGGCCATCAAACTGAACAAATTTCTTCATGAGATCAACATCGTGAACGTGGAAAATTAATCAGCCATCCCATACATTCGGGTCGAGTAGGTATTGAAGTTTTGTATGGAACAGTTGATATTTTTTTCGAGATTACAATGTTGGTCCCATGGAGAAAGTTGTTCAATTTGATGGTCTGTAACTCACCCTTAAATTGTCGCTCGCATGACTAAAAGTCCTATCTCAATTTTTTGCCGATTTGTGTCAGGACAACTACACTCTTCCATTCGTGATTAAACATTTTGTTCCCTTTCAAAATTATTGTATTTTGAGATCCAATTAACGTAGAGGTACGACGGTTTGTGAAAAGTGTAAAGAATCACGAATAAAAAAATATAGCTGTCCCAACCCATCATCTTAGCCTAGCCTTTTCCCAACTATGTTGGAATCGGCTTCCAGTCTAACCGGATCTCGTAAGTCGCGGCCGTTACCACTTAGCCAACACTGCTCATCAGTTTACATAATTATGTATGTATATATGTAAATATAAATAGACGTATTTACACTACTCAACAAAATATCAAATAAGTACGTACGACTGTTACACGGGTCCACTAAGTAGGTACAAATGAGAAACTTTTTCTTGTCCCCATAAGTAAATTAAACGGGCAAAACTGCGGAACCCTCCAAATCAAGTACAAGAATACACCTTAATTTACCGCAGTCACTTAAGTTACTTATCCTTCCTATCAAAATATATCACGTACCATAGTTGAGCTTAGACGTTGGGAAAATACAAAGGTGGTCGTCTGAATATGCGCAAAATAAACATAGAAGGGATTTGGTACGTTATGCTGTATCTAGTGTATATTTATGAGTTTCTAAGAGACAGAACTAAAAGCTGGTGTGACTGATGGGTGGGAGTGATGGATGATGACGTCACGCTGAAGTATTGGCACATAGACTGTGCTAACGATCACGTAGTATAGAGGTATGAAGAACATGGTATATAGTTCACTCATCCTCTATAGAAAAGGAAGGATCCCCCGACCAGACGGGTGTCATGTCTGGAGGGCAACTAACTGCCCAATGATTCATGTCGGGCCGTTGTATATATATGCTAGTTGCGCGGAAAACTCTGCTTGCGAGATGCAGGATTTTGCGTGACGTCAGTATGACGCATAGGTCGCATGTAGCGTTGTAGCTACCGCTACAGACGAATATAATGTGTGGTTAACTTTAGGTAGTAAACCCCTGCCTAACCCTTCGTGAAATGTTAGGTTATGTTATAATTGTGTTTAAACAGTTCAACAGTAATTTTGACATTTTGAAATAAATGGTAATAAATGGCCGTCTAAGGACATTTGAAACACCAAGGCATCGCATATGCATTTCCACAATTACCATACTAGAGACAAAGGTGGTGGTCGTGGTGGTGGTGGTGGTGGTGGTGGTGGTGGTGGTAGTGGTGGTGGTGGTGGTGGTGGTGGTGGTGGTGGTGGTGGTAGTGGTGGTGGTGGTGGTGGTGGTGGTGGTGGTGGTGGTGGTGGTGGTGGTGGTGGTGGTGGTGGTAGTGGTGGTGGTGGTGGTGGTGGTGGTGGTGGTGGTGGTGGTGGTGGTGGTGGTGGTGGTGGTGGTGGTGGTGGTAGTGGTGGTGGTGGTGGTGGTGGTGGTGGTGGTGGTGGTGGTGGTGGTGGTGGTGGTGGTGGTGGTGGTCTTATGAGCCTGTAATTACAACAGTACTCCTGCCCTTTAAACTGGAACATAGCAAGGTTTCTTGGCAACATTACCTAATAGGTACTTACCTACCTACTTACCTGCTGAAGTCTTCTTCATAGACAAAACTAAACTGTTTACTGCTTGCATGATCAATTGCGTATTTTTGGTCAATGTCACGTGGAAGTGCGGAGCTCCTACCACAAGCAATGCCTTCCATAAAAGGTGACTCCAAACTTTATAATGCAAGCGTATTAATTGAAAAAGACATTTTTGTTTTTTTTACCTCATCATCATCATCAGAGGCACTCAGTTCCACGCACTGCTCAGTGTGGTCTTTCTCCCTTTTGACGTAACACGACGTCTGTCAGTCCGGAAATAAGGAGGGTTAGTGCTATAAAAACTTTTAACAAAAAAAAAACCGACTTCCAAAAAAACACTACAAAGTGAAAAATAACTTTTATTTCGGAAGTCGGTGTCTTTGGATCTGTATTTTAGTGTTTTGAACTACATGCCATGTTGTGCCATGCTTCCATGGTATGTGCAAGTCTCATCCAGGTCTTCCCCGGGATTTATATTTTTTCCTACGGTGGTATAAATCCTCCTTCACAAAGATTTCTACTGCTACTTTTGTTTCAAGCACCGTAGCTCATTTGTTTACTATTACAAACTCTATGTTATCTTGCAGATCTGGGGCAAACATTACACTCAGTCCCAGCAGGCTATAAACCAGGGTATTAGGGCAAAGCGCCCTTCAATTTAGCCGCCTTAACTTAACTCCCTAAGTTACTACCTGGTGGCAATTAACTTTGACTACCATTAGTACTTGCTTGTTTTAGCTTTTAGAAAAACACGCGAGAACGCCGTACTAAGTTATATATAAAAGTTCCAGAATAAGTAGTAGCTAAACGGAAGCTTTTGTTAGGTTTAGAAAGTAATAAGTTACAGTGATGTATTCTTAGATTTGATAGCCGAATTTATAATCTAGATTTAATTAGTCATTTCCTAAGTTTATTAGCGTTGACATGCTAATATTATGTTAGTTAAACTAACAAGCATAACAAAGTAATTAATAATATTATTAGTGACGTGTAAAGCTTAGGCTTATTACACGGTCAGTTTTTAATAAATAGTTGTCATTTCACTGATATTTTGAATTAAGATATAAATCGTTCACGAGGTTCTCATCATGCGGGACGGTTATGTCAACAATCATTGCGCGCCGCTCTGATCGATCCACCACCACTATATATCAGGCTGATTATTATTATTTCCGTTCGCAAAACGGGCATATAAAATACACCTTACCTACATTAAGCCGATTGTAATTAATTTGAATCACATCTTAACACGTAGTCCTATCATTAGGGATACATTTTTTAAATCACTCCGTCCTCAAATAGGGTATTTTTCACCATTAAATGCGCCATAATATTTTTATTATACAAATTACCGTAATGGCAGGAAGAGAGTCGTGAAAAAAATGTGTTGTAAAAAACTAACGGCTGTAAATGGTTTTTGCTTTCCTATGAAGGTGTAATGCAAAGAGATTATTAATATTATTACACGGCATTACCATACAGTGGCTAGGTATGATAATGCCCCGGCGATTACCAAGCTGGAGTAATTTTTCGATAGATAACTAATAATATTAATAAATAATCTCTTTGCGCGGCTGTGTCAAGGGATTCAGATTCTTGAATTAGATAGCAGCGGTGCTATTCCGTAAAAATCTCAAAGTGAAAACTTAGGTGAAGTGAGCGTGGAGTGAGCTGTCAATATTGTCAATTCCTAGCAAAAACAAATTCACTTCACCTAAGTTTTCCCGGTGAGATTTTTACAGAATCGACCGGCAGTAGGTACCTAATCCACGGCTTGCATAGTGAGGAGGTTCCTTTGTATAGAACCCTGGCCACCGGCAGCTTGGAACCTGTTCCGGATACCGATGGCTACTAAATTATTTTTATTTTCAAATGTTTTAATTTTTAAAATACTTACCTACTTTTTTAAATTTTAATTTATATGTAACAGCCGCGTGTATCGGACATGTGTGGTCAAATATTAAAGTGATCTAAGGACCTGAAAAGGACACTTTGGCAGAATCATAAAAGGATAACATTATTAATCATAATATGGTATAAAAAAATTACTCAATCAATTGATTTTTTCGCAAGCTGCAATGTTTTCATTTTTCACACTTGATTGACGGGTTTTTTTTGCAATATTTTGATGAATTTTTTGTTTCCACTGCATTAAATAAATTTTTGAAAAGTACAGAATTAATCTCCAGACACACAACAACCCTTACCCCCCCCATTCTCTATACAATCCTTACATGGTACCTATCAGTTATTCCGGTAACAAAGTCGCCAAAATGTCTGTACGCACATAACTTCCGAATGACTGCACCAAATTGGATAATTCTTTTTTTTGTTGTGATCGGTAATGCCAGGACAAAGTTTGTATGAAAGAAAATTTGGGGAATTCGAAAAAAAAAAATGCACCCGTGCGAAGCGGGGCGGGCTGCTAGTGGTATATAAATTAAGTAGGTTCTGGGTACTAGCAGGAGTAGGTATAATAATAGAAACAGTTACAGAAAAGAGGCAAAAAAAATTTTTCGGTCGTAAAGCAGTCTCTAATGCTTCGCAATAAGAGTCATGCAATAAAAGCACGAATTTGCAAACTATTACCAAATGTGTGTGCACTATAATATATTATACACCTGCCCTTACCACATTATATAACAGTGGTGGCCAAGTGGTAACGGCTTACGAGTTGTAGGTCGTAGGTTCGAACCCAGACAGGCGCTTTACTTGGTGTAAATTATTTCATCACCACTGCTCTCAAAACGGTGAAGGAAAACATCGTGAGGAAAGCGGCATGTCCTAGAACCAAATATTCGAAGACATGTGACATCTGCCAACCCGCACTGGGCCCGCGTGGTGGATTACGGCCCACTCCCTCTCACCGAGAGGAGTTCTGTGTCCCAGCAGTGGGATCATTATAGGCTGGTTATGTATGTATGTATGATGTTATATGCTCTTACAAAGTATTACAACAATTCGCTATTCCCACATAAAGTTCCAGACACGACGAACTACAATATGTTTTGCATAAAAACAATTTAAATTTCATAACATTGTAGCTAAAAGGAAGTGGAAACACACATATCATAACATTTCGTGAGTGAAAGACATTTGAATGTTTACAAAGTACAGCTTTACCAGCCTGTTTGGGCATGTCTGAGTAGTTTCAAACGTAATATTAAAGCTGAGCGCACATACTTGAAAAACTGGCCAAGTGCGAGTCGGACTCGCACACGAAGGGTTCCGTACCACAAGGCAAAAACGCCGATTAAACACGTTTGTTGTATGGGAGCCTCCCTTAAATATTTATTTTATTTTGTTTTTAGTATGTGTTGTTATAGCGGCAACAGAAATACATCATCTGTGAAAATTTCAACTGTCTAGCTGTCGCGGTTCTTGAGATACAGCCTGGTGACAGACAGACGGACGGACGGACAGACAGCGAAGTCTTAGTAAAAGGGCCCCGTTTTTACCCTTTGGGTACGGAACCCTAAACACCAGTTGAGGCACATAAAAAAGTTTGAGAATTAAAATGCATATTTCCTTTTCATGTATTCTGAAAAAAAAAACGGTTGAGCTCGGCTTCTTTTGACAGCGGAATTTTGACATTAGCTGAAGTGTGTTCATGGGTTTAACAGAATAGTTTGGCTGTTTCGCATCCTGGGTCTTATGTCATATGAAAAACCGTAAAGTTTAATCTAGACATCCCAAGTCTTAAGTACTGTAGATTAAGTCACCACACATTGTACATTAAGATGAGTCTTAAGATAGATGTGTGTGGTGACTTAGTGTCTAAACACACTATGCCGAAGGTACGCGACCGAAGTTCGGCATGATTACGCCTGTAACGCAACGTAATTTCGGCATAATGAAAGTAAGTCAGTAATTCAAATAGCATTGCAGGCGTAATCATGCCGAAGTTCGGTCGCGTGCCTACGGCATAGTGTGTTTAGGCACTTAACCATTATGCAACAGTTTGGCTTATTGAAGTATACTTGTCAACACGCACAAAAAAGTGGGATCGAGATAAATCCTTGATAAGAACAGTGGTGGCTCAGTAATAAAATAACGGCCAGTTTTTTTTTGTGGGGAATTCATTTAATAACTTCTCCCGCTCTTGGGCGCAGCTCAGGGCGTGTCAGACTTTTACTGACTAAAACCCAACCGTGCCCTAATTGCGTAACACACCATCAATCGGAATCTGAATCATTTTGAAGCAAATTGCTAATCCATTGCTTCATAAGCTCGAAAAAGTTGTCTGATCAACACGTAAATAACGCAATGAATGTTGTTGAACTGTCATAATGAAACCGATTCTGATTGATAATGTGTTACACAATTGCTCCGCCCGTGTTCCTTCAGTTGCCTGTACCAGGGCCATGGTAACCCTTTCGAACCACCCGCGACCCTGGTAGAGTAGTAACGGTTCGACTTACGAGTTGTAGGTCGTGAGTTCGAAACCAGGTAGGCACTTTACTTTGTGTGTTTATTTTCATCACCACAGAGAGGAGGCCTGTGTCCCTGCAGTGAGAACATTATAGGCTGATTATATATTATAATCAGTAAAATGATTAGAACTTAGTCACGAGCTTACTTGTGTTTAAAACTTCTGAAACCACAGGCAACTGAGGTAAATAAAAATAACACTTTGCTGATTTTTAATTCATCTGATAACTTTATTCGAGGAATAATTTTGAAATTTTGACAGTTGTTTAATACAAAAACTGTCAAACGTCAATTTTATTCCTCGAATAAAAATTTATCTGGCGATGGAAAAATCAGCCCTTAGACATCTAACAAAAGTACGGTTAACTATCTAATAGGTAGGTAGGTATATTGAAGTATATCATCAAGTGTACTGAATTTATTCACCACGACATGAACAATAGAAGTATACTACGAACCAACACGAGAAAAAGATTAAACTACAAAAGAAAAATAACAATCATCTTTTACATCATAACCACAATGACACGTGCAAGAAAATATTATTTTTTTCATCATCATCATCATCATAATCAGCCTATAATGTTCCCACTGCTGGGACACAGGCCTCCTCTCGGTAAGGGGGATAATAATAAGTAATATTTCTTTCATGTATAATAAATACTAAAAATAAAGCTGAAGAGTTTGTATGTAAGAACGCGTTAATCTCTGAAACTACCAGTCGGATTTGAAAAATAATTTTTGCATAAAAAAAAAAAATAATCTTAATTACCTATTTATATATATTTTTTTTTTATTCCAATTCTTGAGGAGGGCTAGGCTACCTAACATCACGCTAGGATCCTTAGGAGCCGAGCAAAAATAAAAAAATCAGAAAGAACGACAAGCGAAAACGAATTGATAGCACGGCCCGGGTAGGCGATGCAAGGCGACAGGTTGGGTCAGGGAACGATCAAGGTGAGGACACGGCGTGGCATACGCTGGCAGAGTGTGCCGCTTGGGAGGAGCCGCGCCGTGCCCTCATCTCAGAAGTAGGCAGTGACCTGTCGCTGCCGGCCGTGGTCGAGTCGATGGTCGGCAGCGAAGAGTCCTGGGACGCGGTGGTTTCCTTCTGCGAAACGGTCATCTCGCAGAAGGAGGCTGCGGAAAGGGAGAGGGAGATCTCGTCCACTCACCCGGCCCGCAGCAGGCGCACCGGGCGTAGGCGGAGGGCGGACAACGCCCTCTTCCAGCCCCCCTAAATGGGTCCAGGGGCGACGGACTTGGGGACGTCCGCCGCCCCCCACACATCAGGACCCGAGGTGGCGGCGCGTAGTGTTCCACGCGCGCCCCTCTTAGACGTCACGGGGGGAGTCAAACACCTCACTCCCCCCCCTGACCCGACGAGGCCTGCAGTGGCGGGCCGGCACCAGTCGGGGGTTGCGGAAGGATCGTACGTTCCCGCGACCCCCGGCGTAGGTGTGGGATGGAACACCGGGGTGGTTTTTAGTCAGTAAGAGTCTGACAGACCCCGCCGCCCACCCCAGGGCGGCGGACATCCATGAGGATTTTCCACCCCGGAACAAAAAAAAAAAAAAAAAAAAAAAAAGGGAACGATCAAGGTGCACCGCCTCGTCGCACGGCGTCCACTCGTTGTCGACAGGTGGTCCACGGGTGGACGCTGCATTATCACCAATAAACGTCGCGCGGTCAACCAGTGGACATCGCGTCGCGTATAACATTATCGCGTTGGCAATGCGCAGTCAACGCAAGGCAAGCATGCGAGCAGCGAGTTGTCACCGAGTGGTCCACCCGCCGTCCGCGCGTGGAGGGCTTACAACCGAGGCGATCCGGCGACGCTACGGAGTTGATGTAGTGAGCGCAAACAAGTCCATATAATAAAGAATATTAGCCGCAGGAGGCGAGGCGGTGCGGAGTGGGTGCCGGGTGGCTCTAATGAGCTGTGACCTTAAATTTCACACGGGCGAAGTGGCGACCAGAAGCTAGTATACAAATAAATTGAAACAAGCGACGATCTGCATGGAAATATCATCTCGAACGGAGATAAAAGCGGAAGGTACTAGGCTGTCAGACACACAAAAGAGTATCTAATCAATCAGATATTCAATTGAAGATTTCAAGTACAAAACAAGGCTGTCACTTTAATAGAATATTGATCAATCTTTTGTATCAAACTCAATGATGTAGCTTTGTATTTGTTAAGTAAACGAGTTGGCATCTAAATCTAATTTAAACTGTATAATAAATCTATAGGCTAAAGTCACCCAAAGGGCAATGGAGAGGGCTATGCTTGGAGTTTCCCTGCGTGATCGAATGAGGAGATCCGCAGGAGAACCAAGGTAACCGACATAGCCCAAAGAATTGCCAAACTTAAGAGGCAGTGGGCAGGGCACATTGCTCGCAGAACAGATGGCCGATGGGGCCGAAAGGTTCTCGAGTGGCGAGCGCGTACCGGAAGACGTAGCGTTGGAAGGCCTTCCACAAGGTGGTCCGAAGACCTTGTGAAGGTCGCAGGAACCCGTTGAATGCGAGAAGCGCAGAACCGGTCGAAGTGGAGGTGCTTGGGGTAGGCCTATTTCCAGCAGTGGACGTCTTTCGGCTGAAATGATGATGATGAATAAATCTATACCTACTTATATTACAAAGAGGTAAAATTTGTTTGTTCCTATAATATGTTTGTATGTAGGGGTAATCTCTCGAACTACCAGTGGGATTTGAAAGAATGTTTTTGCATTTGATAGCCCAATTCTTGATGAAGGCAATAAGCTAACATCACACTATGGGATCCGAGCAAAATAAGAAATAACACTAAGCTAAAACGAAGCGATATCGCGGGCAGGTGATGCAATGCGACGGGGTGGGTCGGGGGAACAAGAACTTTCACGCGGACGAAGTCGCGGGCAGAAGCTAGTTAATGTTATAAAGAGGTAAAGTTGTATGTTTGTTTGTAAGAGATCTCTGGAATTACTGGTCCGATTACAATCAATCTTTCACTTATAGAAAGCTGGATATTGCATAATCAGCCTATAAGGTACCCAGCTGGGACATAGGCCTCTTCTCTTGGTGGGAGGGAGTGGGCCGTAATCCACCACGCGGGCCCAGTGCGGGTTGGCAGATGTCACATGTCTTCGATTTTTTGGGTGCTGTGAAAAGTGAAAAATCCAATAACACAACACAATACAATTTGCTAGACTCGGGGTTAAAATCCAGGACCCCACTCTCAGCCATCGCGCTTACAGCACCAATGAGAAAAAGAACAATTGCTGAGCATGCAGACCAAGGTTAAGGCAAATTGTTCTTTTACACCATTTATCACGATCATGAATACGTATTACATCTACCGCTTACCTCTAATCAACTGTCATTTTTCAAGTTTGACAGTTCCCATGGCGGCCATTTTAACCGCCATTTTAAGCCATGACACCGAATTCTTCCCTACATTCACGCTAAGTAAGCAACTCACGTACGTCCGTATGAACATAACCCGATGTTTTATGCCCTTTCATACGAGCTAGGGTGTAATGTATTTTGAATGGGCCACGTCACCTGTTACCGTGATGCTCATTTCATGGGTTGTGTGGAAGGTCTTTATTATCTGAGAGATTTATTGGTTTTTGTTCGAAGTTATTGTGTTGGGTGCCATCTTTAATGGCTTTGTGCTGATGGGGGAGGCTTTTTATGTCAAAAACTTTCATCATCATTTTTTTATATATTTTTTTATTATTTGCTCTCATGCACATCACACTTTTTACAATCAATTAACGCCTTTATTCTTAAACATTGGTTAACGTAAAGTACTGCCGTGCAATTCTGTAAAAATATCACCGTGAAAACTTAGGTGAAGTGAGCTTGAAGTGAACTGTCAGTCTGTCAATCCCTAGCTATCCGTAGCGTCAGGTGGAATGACAGCTTACTTCACCCACATTTTCACGGTAAGATTTTTGCAGAATTGCACTGCTGATTAGCAACTGTATAACTATGCATTTTTGACAAACGTCTCTTTCTCAACTGTAAGCATCATCTTCCTGCCCTTATCCCATGTTACTTGGGGTCGGCGCAACACGTTTTTTTCTTCCATTCTCCCCTGTCAACCGTCACGCTATCATTCACTCCCTTCTCTTTCATATCATTCCTCACACAATCTATCCATCTTTTCTTCGGCCTTCCTCTCCCTCTCCATCCATCAACATGTATATTCATCACTCTTTTAGTCACATGCGTTTCGTCCCTTCTCATCACATGCCCATACCAAGACAAACGATTTCCTTTCAACTTTTCTGTCACTGGCGCCACTTTCAAACTTCCTCATAAATACTCATTTCTTACTTTATCCATTCTCGTCACTCCACACATCCATCTCAACATTCTCATTTCCGCTGCATGCAATCTTTTTTCAGGGTGACACCATTGACGCGGAAGCTGAAACCATGAACTGAAACTGGGCACAAAAAAAAAAAAACAAAAGCCAAAATCTTTTCAATGTGAGAAGGCTTCTTCTGGGCAAGCTCATTCCATCGTCGACTTTGTCTCTGTCACCTCTGACCTAGACTAGAGTCAAGAGCAAACCCATTTCAATCAAAAAAAAAGCACTTGCGAGCACTAGAACTAAACCAAAAAGGTAGTCAAAAGGTATAGAAAGTCGACATAAATTTATTCAAGTAATACATTTATGTCGACTTTCAAGCAAAAAAATCTAAACCGAAAGCTGTAAAACCCTCAAAGGTGCAAAAGTCGTAAAAATCTTCCACTACCCTACAAAATGTTCAATTCCAAAAGTGACGTATTATGTTTAGAGCTAGTGTAAAATTCAGTACTTACGACTTTGTTTCTTACGGCATTTTCCTCTATGAATTATTTGTAAAGACCGTAAGGCTTAGTTTACACAAGCCACTGTTAGAAACACAGTTGCGTTTCGCGAACATCGTTTCGACGAATTTGTGTTCAAGGGTTAACAGAACCGAGGCCGAAACTGTATTTCGTGTAAACAACAGAAAATAGAATTCATGGGGAAACTAAATGTGTATTCAGTTTTAGGACGTCCGCGTCCCAATTACTACTATAGTCGGGCTGTTATTTCAGTTTATTTGATTGATGATGGCGTGTTTTATTGGTCATGTCCTTCAGAAAGGTCAGATGCGTAGTACTGACAACCGGTGTGTGTATGACCAGATGAATGAACGTCACCGAAGCAAAAGGAGTATGTATGGCGTTCTGTAGTTTCTGCCTACCCCTATGGAAAGAAGGCGTGAGATTATGTATGTGTGTATGTAATTAAAAAGTATAATCATCATCATCTGCCTAGCCTTATCCCAGCTATGTTGGGGTTGGCTTCTAGTCTAACCGGATGCAGCTGAATACCAGTATTTTACATGGAGCGACTGCCTATCTACTGACCTCCACAACCCAGTTACTGGGTAATACGATACCCCTTGGTAAGACTGGTTGTCAGACTTTCGGGCTTCTGACTACCCGTAACGACTGTCAAAAATCCACGAATGCTTTCCGAGGCTCGGAGGGGTCACGGTATGTAATGACTAATGATGGTCACCCAACCACAGACCAACCGCGGCAAGCGTAGCTTAACCTGATCAATCGCCCTGTGTGGCTGTTATTATTTATCCACGGGCGCCTCAGTATAATAAGTATATGTAGGAACCGAAAGGTATACTTATAACTTATTTATTGGATTACGTCAATACGAAACAAAATGGAGTAGCCTAGTTTACAGTACCTACTCATCCATAAAATACAAGTAGACACACTGAAAACGTCCGTCCCAATGCGAGAAAAACCGCAAATTAACACGTTGGTCCCCGTCTGCCTTCATCAAATGTGGTAATGCGGTTTCGGCATCCGTCGCGGTTTCGGCCTGTCGGTCTACACTCACCCTTATAACGAAGTGTATATTGCAACAGTGGTTTCATCAAAAGCCAAAACTTTGTAGTTTAATATGGGCACGTTTTAATATTTACAAGCAGAGTGTGCGGTCGCACGAAAATTTGGTCACTACGCAAGGTATACTGTTTGGGGATATATTATTTTGAGTGCACCGTTTGATGTTGTAGTCTGTTTGGCCTGTTGTAGTCAAGTTTTGGGGATTTAAAATAAACCTAATATATTTTCATAGTATTTTGTTATTTTCCAAAAAAATATCTTTTTTTGATAATCCCTAAAGCTAAGGTTTCCTAGAAGAGCGGAGACAGCACTTAACGGCCATAGTGACAGCTGTCAAAATGATGACAGCGACAGAGATTTAAATCGTTAGATTCGTCCTACCGTGTCAAAAGATAGTCGCATTTCTGTTTCGTTTTGACACCTCTGACACACAATGACGCAGTGACTTGACTTGTGTGACATGCAAACGCTATTTAATCATGCCTGAGCTCATTCTTCTCAGTATAAACACTTTTTCGCTTGACTAAGTGAGAGCAAATCTAGCGATTTAAATCTTTGGGCAGCGGGGTTTGACTTAATGTCAAATACAGTAAATGACAGATTTTCATGATGGACGTTATGATGGAAAACACTTTCCTAGGATACCAAAGATTAATCGGTTTCTTTTTACATAGACAAGAGGAAGTCTAAAAGTGACACCGGTGACTGAAAAGTTGTGTAGAAACCTGTACCTGTGTGTTGTGTAAAAGTTATGTGTTGTGTTGTTGTGTGTTGTGTTGTGTGTGTTGTGGTGTGTCGTGGTCATGATATGGGCATGTAATGGGGATGAATGAAGAAAACGTCGTAAGGGATGTTTTGCGTATGAGTCATCATCATCATCATTTCAGCCGACAGACGTCCACTGCTGGACATAGGCCTCCCCCAAGCACCTCTACTTCGACCGGTTCTGTGCTTCTCGCATCCAACGGGTTCCTGCGGCCTTCACAAGGTCGTCGGACCACCTTCCAACGCTACGTCTTTCGGTACGCGGCGTGCGTATGAGTGGATAGCTATAATTTAGAACAACAGACAACCTGACACTGACCTGCAAATTGCAATAAACGTAAGAAAATTTATGTTTCGCGGCTAACCCTGGTGCTTCCCCTTTAAAAGACAGAGTGTGTAATCTTGGACTCCAAAGTAAATATTTGTAGCGGATCGTTGCACTGTTGGTTGTGTCAAAGGAAACTACGAAAATAATGCTAACACGGGGCAGCTGCGCAGACGTCTCCGGTGCGCGTACGATTCCGACCTTACGGCGTCATATCGGCGTCGTGTTAAGTGCATTCGCCTAAATAAGTTAATTAATCTTGTCATCGCCTGGGGCTCTGATAACCGTACTACCCTGTAAGGCCTTCAGTTTGAGTTACATTCATCAATCTTCACATCCCTTTGAGGTGGGTAGACTCAAGTCAAGGCAGAATCATAAAAGGATAACATTATGAATCATAATATGGCGAAGACAGTCCGTGTTTTTCTTTTTTTCGCTGCACCACGTAGGTATAATCAAAGAGATTGGGATTGGATTGATTGGAATTTTAGCACAGACAAAAAAAAATAACTGAAAAATCGTTCACCAATGGTATTTGATACGATTAACCTAACAGTTAACTTTCCCTTATGATTCATAATGTTATCCTTTTATGATTCTGCCAAAGTGGCCTTTTTAGTCCCCCAGTTCTTAATAAACTCTTCTATAGAGACTTTTTTTTTTTTTCGCGGATTGGAAATCATCAAATGACCCCTCCCGCTCTGGGTGGAGCGGAAGGGAGTGTCAGATTCTTACTGCCTAAAACCCACCCGTGTTCCTTCCTTAGCCTTTTATGTTCCGGGCCAGCGGTAACCCTTTCGGACAATCCCACTGAACGTTAAGCCCTTGGACCCTGCTGTCATTCGTGGATCTTTGTCAGTCGTTACGGGTTGTCAAAAGCCCCAAATTCTGTCAACCAGTCCTACCAACTAGTATCGTATTACTGACCCTGTAACTGGGTTGTAGCGGTCTTATAGGCAGTCGTTCCATGTAAAATACTGGTAGTCACCTGCATCCGGTTTGACTGGAAGCCGACCCCAACAGGAAAGGGCTACGCGGATGATGATAAAAGTATGGAAATATATTTTTGCGTAGGTATAATAATTATGTATATTCTCCTCAATTCTAACATATATCCCGCCAAGCACACAGAATAGAATAGAATACTTATTTGCGTAAAACATGGTATAACCAGTACTCCACAGTAAGATAAGGGTTCCTATAAAAATGTCTGGAGTGTGCCGTGTATGTGTATCGCATACGGCTTCAGTAAACAGTGGACGTATGTCAGCGAAGCTATCTTGACGTGGCATTTTTTGTAGGAGACACACTGATGTAAAAAATCGTCAGCTTATTATATTTTCGTTGCAACAATCTAAACTTGCTCCAATTTTTTGATTTCTTGAATGGCTGCTAAATTGAAAATTTCTTACGTTCATTTGCAAAGAAATGTTTGATTTTAGAAAATTCTCAAACCAAAAACGGGGGTAAGTTTTTTTTAATGATTTACAGATTTTGTATGCAGGTAACTACTATTACAATTTTGTATTTTATAATACATTATTTATTACGATTTGATGTACGGTTTCAAATAGAAACCGTAGAGTTTTTATTTTAGTCTGTTAGTAACCGATTTAAAAACTACAGCGGTGCTATTCTGTAAAAATGTCACCGTGAAAACTTAGGTGAAGTGAGCGTGGAGTGAGCTGTCAATAGTGTCAATTCCTAGCAAAAACAAACTCACTTCACCTAAGTTTTCACGGTGAGATTTTTACAGAATCGACCGGCTGGTTCTTAAATTCATCAGCGATTAGAAATTGGTCGTAACTATTTTAATGATCTAGAAATAACTAAAGCTAACGTGACGAGAAACTTGATTTACCTTTTACAGAAGTATTCGATTGTTCAAATGTAGGAACAGAATCAGCGACCGGCTGGTTCTTAAATTCATCAGCGATTAGAAATTGGTCACAACTATTTTAATGATCTAGAAATAACTAAAGCTAACGTGACGAGAAACTTGATTTACCTTTTACAGAAGTATTCGATTGTTCAAATGTAGGAACAGCATCTTTCATCAGGCACCCCACTAATTAAATTCAAATGTCTATTTTGGTCTACAATCGGCCAAGACAGCAAAATTATTCAGTATCTAATATCTAAAATATTATTTTAATTGAGTGAGACTCTCACTCACAGAATGTTTGGCACTTGGCCCTTCTAAGTTTGCTATTTGATTGTGTATTCTACAATAAGATGGGATTAAATTGGAAACTTATCCATTTATTTCGTCTAATTGGGAAACTGGTGAGGCTTATAATATTATTATGTAATCAGGCCTTTACAGGCAAATGATTTATTTCAATTAGATCATTAATGGACACTTTAAATAAGTCAAGAGTGTTCCACCACGTGGGCCCAGTGCGGGTTGGTGGATGTCACATGTCTTAAATTTTTTGGTTCTAGGACATGCCGGTTTCCTCACGATGTTTTCCTGCAACGTATTAAGCGCAGTGGTGATGCAGATTACATAATTATTTTGATGGAGATCCTAAATCTAAGCTAATAATAAAGCTGAAGAGTTCGCATTTGTGTATGTTTGATCGCGCTAATCTCTGTAACTTCCATTCGGATGTAAAAAAGTCTTTCTGCATTTGATAGCCCAATTCATGAGGAAGGTTACAAGCTATTTAACATCACGCTAGGGCACTTAGAAGCTGAATGTCAGAAAGAACACTGTGAAGCAAAAAGAACAAAAAATAAATAAAATAACCGAGGCTCAGACCAAATAAAAAGTCAAGACAATAGCGCTGCGAATAGTACAGTGAAGCATGCAAAAACTACACCTCCACACGCTCACACGCACCCATTTGCAACACTACAACTCGAAAAAGTAATTTACAGGAATTTTCAGGTTGTTTTTCAGGAAAATTGAAAAACAGCGTATGCCATTAAAACATATTTTTTGTAAGTAAGCTTTTCAAGTATGTATAATTTTGATCACATAATAATAGTAGTGTAAGAATAAAGACTGCATAACAAATCCGTGAGTTTATTTTCTCTTTTCTAAAAACCCAGGTTTTTTCAATTTGTAACCCTATTTTATCGAAGGTGCGACATGTTTACGAAACCGGCCTCACTTTACTATTGATAGCCCTCTGTCTTGGTTTTTTATTTGGTCTGAGAGCCTAGGAATAACAATAGGTACACACTCCCTGACCTTTGCTCCACAAAAATGTCACCCGTAAGTCTCAAGGATCTTCCAATCTCTTCAAATGTTACTACAAAGAAATTGCAAATGTCGCGGTCGCTTGGCGCTGTCGCGGTCGCTTGGCGCGAAAGTCGTTTTGGCGGGAGACGTACTTGTATCAACCGCCATTACTATAATCGTAAAGAGTGCTGCCATTGTAATATAGTTTAGTGTCAGTGCGAGAGAGTATTTTTGTGAAAAATTATAGTGTTTTTGGGCTATTGATTTGTGGGTAACGATAATGTTATTGGTTAGAAACCTTTTGGGAAACAGAAAAGTCTTTTCAGTTAGGTATCCTTCATGTGTGTCGTATGATTGATTGCTTTATTACATAAGAATCATCATCATCTGCCTAGCATTTTACCAACTATGTCAGGGTCGGCTTCGAATCTAACCGGATGCAGGCGAATACATTTATTTACATGGAGCGACTCCACAACCTAGTAACTGGGAAACAAAATATCTCTTAGCAAGACTGGTTGTCAGACTTTCGGGCTTCTGACTACCCGTACTGACTGTCAAAGATCCACGAATGACGGCCGGGACCGTGCTTTCCGAGGCACGAAGGGTTCACGGTATGTAAAGATGGTCACCCATCCACAGACCAAACGCGGAAAGCGTAGCTTAACCTGATCGATCGACCTGTGCGGCTGTTATTATTTAACCACGGGCCCCTCTGAACGCGATAAACTACCGAACGGATTTTCATACGGTTTTCACCAAATGGACGGAGTGATTCATAAGGCAGATGTAAGTGTATAATTCAATAAGATGTTGTGTAAATTGGCTGAGATATGACGATGTTTGTTGAAGATGTCGGAAAATATAATGCCAACCGGTAGATTTAAAGGCGTACGCCGCGTAAACCAACAAAGTTATATAAACAATGTATTACGGAGTTATTAATTCTCAATTCTTTATTGCGTACCATAATGTTTATACTTAGTTGGTAGGGAATTAATTATATTGGTCACATTATGGACCCTGTCGGGCACAGCATAGCCCAAGTAGGAGAGAGGAGGTAGAACACCGGGTGCTTGGCCAGATTGCAAACGCGGGAGCGGGGCAGGCGCGGCGCAGCGTACTCAAACATAAGAACTTCATTTGAGCGTCCATAGTGGGCACGCGGGCGCGATGAGTGGCGCGGGCCAATATGGACGCTCACTCACACACACCATAGCTCGTTCATACAAGTGGTCGCAGTGAGTGCGCGAGCGTCTCGCGGACCGGGGTTCTCAAACTAGTTCAAGCTTTTTTCTAGTAAAAATAATTTTTTATCATCCATAATCCAAATAATTCATAATTCATAATTTCCATTCATAATTTCCCAAGTAGCAAAATGTGGCCCTATAATTATCCTAGGAGCACGTATTTTTTAATCCTATAGATATCCTGTAAACGTTTATAGAGCCGTATTTGGGCGCAGTTTATAAGACTATTACGCCCTATAGTCGCTTTGTTATAATCCGGTAAAGTGCTATTTGATTTTATAATTACCTTATTAAGTGCTTTAACAAAATATAGTTGTCCTATAAAAATCCGGTAAATGCATCTAAAAAGCGATTCGGTCCTCTTATGATCTGGCGCGTGCCGCTACTAGAGTAATTGATCCTACAGTGATCAGCGTAATACCATTAGTAGATTCATTCAGTCGATCATTCCTTCTTTTTTCGTTAATTTATTGTACTGTGCTGGTGCGTGACATTGAATACTTTTTTATTTTCAAAAGGTAAGTAAAGTCACATTCTAATAATGCCTGTCATTATAAAAAGTAACATAATTTGCCGTGTAACTGTTTTGTAAGGAGTGCCTACTCAACTTGCGAAAATAATTTTATTGATGAAGTGTTAGATGATAATAAACATATCTTCATGCGCCTTCAAAATTTAACATTTTCATGATTTGTTAATTAATAAATACCAATCCGACTTATGGTCGAAACTGGCGAAAATGGCACGTCCATTACGTTGCATTTATCAGAACCTTTAAATGACTTTTTAATCAAAGTTAAGACGCTTACATGACATACCTACGCCACCATATTTAAGTTTTAGGGTTCTGTGGGTAATGTGAGTTAAACCATACGGTAATGAGCAAATCTTGTAAGTTGTTGCAAATTCGATAACCGCCACTACGCTTAAATCGTCTCCATTTATTTAAATCCATATTTATATTGTTCCAGCTTTCTCTAACGAATCACAAGATGGCCAATTACTCTAATAATAGCAAATGTAGAACACATTTAAGTAGAATCTTACTTATAAAAATCACAGGCTATGCTAGCTTGGTGCTAAAAATCCGTTAAGGGTCACGACTAAGATAAATTTGTTCTATAATATCTTTACCTCTAGCAGCTATATCTGTGGCATTTATAGGAAGTGCATGTCTTATAGAAGTATGAAACAAGACGTTAACAAGATAAAACGATCTTACTAAATGCGATTATCGGATCAAAAGTCACACTTTGCTAATTACTTCTATAACTTGCACTTATAAGACTGAACCTGACTGACCGCTCTAGTAAGAGTCGTGTAAAATAATCCTATTAACATTTATAAAACTAAATGATAGGCTCGAAAGTACTTGTAGTGCAAATTATCTTCGAAGATGCTTTAGCAGGATCAGTGGCCTGAGTTAATGCGTCTACTAGATTTCTATAAGACGTGTAATCTTATAAGTCAATTGCTATAGGAGAATTTTGCTACTTGGGTTTTTATCCTACAAGTAGTTGGTTCCGGGTCTGGCTGTTTGTGTACGAGAATTTAAATGTTTGTAAACGCACCCACAATACAGGAGAAATTCCTAGTGTGGGGCAACGTTTTTCATAAAAAAAAATATATATCGTCGACCGTAGGTTCAATTGAGGTAAGGGACAAAATACTCAAAATGAGTTGAGTATACAGTTTTGTTCAGAATTTTGCGCTCTTTCGAATGGTGTATATGAAAAAATTCTAGCTTAAAAAAAATGTCCCTTACCCTACTGATTTTTGGATTAAAATTTCGAATCAGCTCCATAACAACAATGTATCTGAAAAACTATGCAATATAGCAACTTGAAATGGTGTAATTACCGCCCCCAATCCACTTCACTTAGGGTAAGGGTCTTCCCAATCAACATACATTTTTTCAACAAGACCTTTACACTATTTTTTCATTATAGATTGGATCCAACGTAGAGATCAATTTAATGTAAGGGACAGGACTACAAGATACTTGGTCAGTAAGGGACATTACTAACAAAATACGTTGGTGTAAGGGACGTCTATTTTCTTAAATAGCTGACTTATTTAAATAAATGTTACACAGGTAGATAGAGCACTAAAATTCAAGATTATGTGTGAAATGAGATCCGAAAAAGGTAAATAACAAAAAAAGTTATAGGCGATTTAGTCCGAAAAAAAACTTTGTCGGCCTCTCCTGAAAAATCGTATTTTGTCCCTTACCTCAATTGAACCTACGGTCGACGATATATATATATATATATATATATTTTGACAAACACTGGACACGACAACACTCAGAACGAAGCAGCGCTCGACTGTGGACAGGCAGATCGCGCGCGTTCCCGCACCTGCACCGCTCCCCGCCCCGCGCTGCCAGTCTAGCCAAGCACTGGGTGTTTAATGTAATACATTTTATTATTAGTTAAGTATGAGTTATTAAGTTACACAGTTAATACATTCTATACTTGGATTAATACATAGGGTACTTTAAATCCCGGTACTTCGTCCCCGTGGGAGATTTTTCGACATCCTCGTAGGAAAATCCGCGGGCGAAAGAACTAGTTAAATCCATACTTATAATATTATAAATTCGAAAGTAACTCAGTCTGTCTATCTGTCTGTCTGTATGTTACCTTTTCACGTCTGAACCACTCAACGGATTTCGATAAAATTTGGCAGAGAGATATGTAGATTGCATCCCGGGGAAGGACATAGGATAGTTTTTATCGACATACCTCGCGGGCGAAGCCGCGGGCGAAAGCTAGTGTGGTTATATTTGTGATACTTATACAATGTGAGTCTTCATAATGTGCACATAACGAAATGAGGGAAACATAGCTTAATTTTATCAACGGAATAAATATTTGAAAAAATTAAAAGGATCTTTACCTGCTAAAGGTGATTGGAAGGCCTTTCTTTAACAGTTGATAGGAAATGTTGTGATTGAGTTTTATACATGGTATTTTTACGTTTAGAAATCTGGTACGATGGAGAATAATTTAAAGTAATCAAAAAGGGTAGATAATCGGGGCTTTTATTGAGTAATTTTACAATTATTGTAAAAATGTATGAAAAAATATCAGATTTTTGTTAAAAAAAAACCATAATTCTCATTGAGGGGCGATTGTTTACATAGGGGTCACAGCAGCGAAAAAAAATTTAAAAAATGCTACAAAATTATTTTTTTTTAGATTTTTTTTTAGATTTTCTTCTTCTCTTCTTCTCTATTTTATTTTAACTACTAACACTAGTAATAAGTTATAATATTGTTTACTAACACGCTGGATCATTGTTGTCCGAAAATAAAGAATATTATTATATTATTATTAAAATATTTTTTCCGTCGATAAAATTAAGCTTAGTTTCCCTCATTTCGATATGTGCACATTATGAAGACTCACACTGTATAAGATTGATTATGTTAAGATAACAGCGATAGATCAAGAACCCTCCAGTTTATAGACCTTTGATAGTTTCTCGATGCTAGAAGTACACTTCGCACTATATAGTTGGTAGAATAATATTATTATTATTAACTAGCTTCTGCCACGAAATTTCGTGTTCCCCCGACCCACCCCGTCGCATCGCATCGCCTGCCCGCGCTATTACATCGTTTTCGCTTTGTGTTCTTACTGAGTTCTTTATTTTTGCTCGGCTCCTAAGGGTTTTAGTGTGATGTTACTAGCCTATAGCCTTCCTCAAGAATTCCACTATCAAATGCAAAAATAATTTTCAAGTCTGACTGGTTGTTCCAGAGATTAGCGCGTTTAAACATACAAACTCTTCAGTTTTATTATAGTGTAGTGTAGACTTAAGTATCTACAACACCACATGCGAACTACGCGTTATACTGACGTCACGCAAAATCCTGCATTGCGCAAGCAGAGTTTACCGCGAAACTAGCATAGATACAACGGCCCGACATGAATCATCGGACAGTTGCCCGCCAGACACAACACCCGTCTGGTCGGAGGTTTCTCCCTTTTCTATGAAGATTGAGTGAACTTTACACCCTGTTCCTCATACCTCTATACTGATGACCTCGAGTATGAACGTCAGCGCATCCTTCGTGCACCTACTTCAGTGTGACGTCATCATTATCATCATTCCCGCAAGTTCTAGGGGCGAGTCACCCAGCCAGCCAGCACCCACGGCTTCAACGGGTATCCTGATTACCAGCATGCGGTAGCATGCAGCGACCACGCATACCTAGTCATCACGCTCAGCCTCATCAGCAACCTCAGCACAGCACACTGCACTTTCGGCCGGTTCACAAGCAGAGCCCTTAAAAACCCTCTCCTGGTCGACGCCAACAGTCAGTCACTTTTGGGAATTATAAAACTTACGTTTTTTCCGTTTAGGTCATGTAGTCCTCTTAACAAAAGTATCCTTTAACAAAGATAAATGTCTTTTCGTAAGTCGCAACGATACTTTAATGGGTTGGTCATTAGTTTAATTACAGGCTCAATAAGGTTTAAGTTGTTTCGTTCTAATTTTCATTAAATGTAAGACGCAAGTTGGAGACAGGAAATCGGTAAATGTCAGGTAGGACGCCCTCAGGCTAGGTGGGGCGACGATCTTCGCAGGACGGGGAAAATTGAGTTGAATGGCGAGCAATAGGAGAGGCATATGTCCATCAGTGGACTTATAGAGGTATGAGGAACAGGGTGTAAAGTTCACTCAACCTCCATAGAAAAGGGAGGATCCTCCGACCAGACGGGTGTTGTGTCTGGTGGGCCGGTGCCCCGGGACGTTGTGTATATGCTAGTTGCGCGGTAAACTTTGCTTGCGAGATGCAGGATTTTGCGTGACGTCAGTATGACGAATACCAGTATTTTACATGGAGCGACTGCCTATCTGACCTCCACAACCCAGTTACTGGGTAATACGATATCCCTTGGTAAGACTGGTTGTCAGACTTTCGGGCTTCTGACTACCCGTAACGACTGTCAAAGATCCACGAATGACAGCCGGGACCTCAGCCGGGGTCTCAGTATGTAAATATGGTCACCCATCCACAGACCAACCGCGGCAAGCGTAGCTGAACCTGATCGATCGACCTGTGCGGCTGTTATTATTTAGCCATGGGCCCCTCCGAAATACATCGACATACTTTTCATAAGTAACGTTTCAGTGACGTCATTCGACGGTAATTGGCGTACGTTATATTGTGTCGGTCACCGCAGTCTTAGGAAACCCTAGCTTTAGGTAGGTGCTTTCGATGTGACCGATTAGTCAAAACTCATTGAAATAAATGGAGTAATCGAAACAACGAGTAAGAAGAGGACTCTGATCATTATCATGATCATCATAATCATTTCAGCCGGAAGACGTCTACTGCTGGACGTAGGCCTCCCCCAAGTACCTCCACTTCGACCGGTTCCGTGCTTCTCCCATCCAACGGGAGATGAGATGTTGAAGGATTACCTCAAAAACCGAACGCAGCTGGTCAAAATTGGCTCCCATTATACTATAGTGACGAGGAACCAGTAATTTATGGCGTCCCTCAAGGAAGCATACTTGGGCCTCCACTCTTCCAAATTTACGTGAACGACTTCTGCTGGATGAGCCTCACTAACTGTAAAATCTACACGTATGCTGATGATATCGCTATCCTTGTTTACGAACCTACCTGGGATACTACATAGATCATCCCGTTGGATGATCATATCACGAATCACAATTTACAAGTTGTGATGAAAAATACCTTAATCTGTTTTCTATAAACGTTAAAAACAAACATTCATAATAAAAATTCGCCTCACAGCACCAAAATCAGTCGCGTAAAAAAATATTGCTTTAAACCGAATAAACACTGAAAAAGTATCTGAAAACATTCGCTGAAAGGCGTGCAGGAATTATAACCATAATATTTTTTTTCGGTACCTACCCATTCAAAAACGTGTGTTAAATTCAATCTCTTTGCAGATGACCTACTTTTTAGCTGTGAATGGATATGTTTTTTGGCTTTATGTTATTAGGGGCGAATATGCTGGATTTCAGTTTCTCATGTATTGAATAATCCGGTGCTGTGCATAGGCTACGACCTGTCCTTTGTGTAGAGGAAAAAAAACCTTGTGAGAATGAAGGTGGGGAAGAATGGGTAATAAGGGGCTCAAGAGCGGATAAAGTTTACTTCATCATCATCTGTCTAGCCTTTTCCCAACTATGTTAGGGTCGGCTTCCAGTCGCTGAATACCAGTATTTTATATGGAGCGACTGCCTATCTGGCCTCCACAACCCAGTTACTGGGTAATACAATACACCTTGGTAAGACTGGTTGTCAGACTTTCGGGCTTCTGACTACCCGTAACGACTGTCAAAAATCCACGAATGACAGCCGGAACCAACGGTTTAACGTTCTTAAAGTGGATAAAGTTTAGTTAAAAACTAATAATAATTGCTGCGTTTGGCCCACCATCAAAGCACATAGAAATATATACTTTTCCAGGTATTCCTAACCAAAACCTACTCGACAATGCACTAAAGCTAAGCTATAAATTCAGCAGAAGCGACAAAAATACATTTCTCAAGCAGTTCCAAATCGAAAAATTTAAACGAGGATTGCAATCGAAATCTAAACGTAACTGCTCTCCTTAAACCACGCACCGCTTCCGGCATTCACTCGAACGTTTTAGATTTTATGCTGATATTACGTTACTTACGAGCCATTACGACTGGCAGCAAGCCACGGGCAGCCACGCGTTGCCAGCCCGCCTGCAGAATGGCAACAGTGCCAACACACCTGTGCCTTAGATTATCATCGGATCTTGAGAGATCTAGAGATAAATGATGGAGATTAGGTATGTGAGTTTAATAGCTGTGTGGATATGAGGGTAGGCCCATTGCCAATTGTGGGCAAAAAATTTATCGATCTACGAGATTACTACACAGCACGACCCACTCCACTCACACACAAACATTGGACTATTCCACTGTCATTCAAATAAAAAACCGGTCAAGTGCAAGTCGGCCTCACGCACATAATATGAAACTACGTATTTACGGTTTTCGGATTTTTTCTTTTACTTGTGCTACATGACTTTGCCTCTTGATAAATTTCAAGATTTTAGGTAATTGGGAAGTACCCTATAGGTTTGATTCCCTTGCTAGTGTCGAAATATACGTTTTTTGCGGCATAACCGTCGGTATCTTTTTTTTACGTTAACTTAGAAGTTTGATTTTATAACAGCTTCAAGGGACTGTATATTATAGTTTTAATTTAAACTCGATACCTCCACGCGTTCCCGAGATAAAGGGTCTTGACAGACAGACAGATGGACAACAAAGTGATTCTATAAGGGTTCCGTTTTTTCCTTTTGAGGTACGGAACCCTAAAAACAACCAAAAAAGACCTGTGCGAGGCCAAAAAGGCTCCTACTTCAGCGTAATGCTGCCAAGGGGTATTACCTAGCAACTGGGTGGTGAAGGTCAGATGGGCTGTCGCTCCATGTAAAACTGTGGCCTTTTTTTTTGTTCTTTTTTTTTTTTAGGTGGGAAATCATCACATGACCCCTCCCGCTCTGGGTGGAGCGGAAGGGAGAGACAGACTCTTACTGACTAAAACCCACCAGCGTTCCTTCTTTAGCCCTTTATGTTCCGGGCCAGAGGTAACCATTTCGGACAATCCCGCTGACCCGGCAGGCTTTGGCCCTATAGCAAACATCAGAAAACGATTGTCCAGCCCGCTTCGCTTGTCACTTCGCTCATTTATAACCCACTATGTCTACAGCCTAATAGGCTCGAGGCAAATTGGAACCAGTGCAAACTGATTGCTCTACAAGATTAAACACTGCTATTGGCAAGCTTGACCTGTTCCCGATGTTAATCAGTGATGAGCGTCACTGTCGACGGTCAGTCACAAGCCTGAATTAATGTCTGATGACTGATTTAGCATTAGGATACTAGTACATCCATTAGTTGATGTTTGTATTGGACAAAACGATATAGCATTATTAGCTTATAATGTTTTTTTATTGTAATTTTTGACGTTCAAAAGTGCCATTTATGTGTCGACCTATTAGAAGTAAATGCGTTGACTTTGACTTTAAAAACAAAACTATAAATAAATCAAGATATTGACATTAGCACAATCATATTATAACGTTTCTGATTTCTTAGTTTCAATAGGTTATTAGTAGTAAGTCGGTTTGTTTTTGTTTTGTTCGCCCTTTCACGACTGAACGCCTCGACCAGCCAACATATAATTTGGCACACGGAATACACTGATCATATTATATGATCGATTGCGTACGACACAATGCTAAACGCTTATTTTAGACCCGACTCAGTTATTATTGTTGATTCTTAGAACTGAATTGTTAATTATGCCACCCATTGAGTTTTTTCTGCGAAATCTTCTCACCAAGAAACTACAATTTTAATTCTCTTTTATGTATAATTGAAATTAACAGTTTAACTTTAACTTTGACTCTTTTACGTGATTATTTTTTACTCTTTTTTACATCGGCGTGTAGTTTTTGTATAGGTATACAGGGTTATTGGTAAAACATTAACAACCTCTTAAGAGGTTGTTAATGTTTTACCAATAACTAAAAGGTTAGAGTACAGTCACGAGCACTAATATGTCAACACTTGGCAACTTTCAATTGGGTTTTTTCACGAAATAAAGAATGCAACGTTGAAAAACGACAATTTACATAAACCTATGGGTTCAAAAATACTATATTCCTAATAATGAAAAATTTCATTCAAAAATAAAGAAGAAAATCGCCTTTGAATAAAGCCAAGTGTATACATACTTATGCTCGTGACTGTACTCATCATTATAAACAAATTTTACTATGGGACCAACCTGAAATCGCGAAAAAAAATCAGCTGATCCCTACATTTTGACGAGTTATGCGAACATAAGTTGTTCATAATGATGAGTACAATGACCTCTTACGAGATTGTTAATGTTTTACCAATAACTCTGTATTTATGTGCTATATCAATCATCATAAAAGATAAAGAATATAAGAAGGTAGTAAACCAAAGGTTCAAATCGTCAGATATGCCATTACTTAGTGACCTAACCATAACAATCAAATCAAGCCACTGCATCATTGGGTGTGTCAGAGGTGTCAAAACTAAACAGAAACGTGACCACCTTTTGACGCGAACGGATGAATCTATCGATTTAAATCTTCGGTACTAACAGAAAACACTGAAACATACCTGTACCTACCATATGATTATATTATTCTAACACCTGAGCAAAGTCCTTAGCAAAAGCTAGTGAATATCTAAATAGGAGAAGTTTCTAACGCTAAGACCACACGGTATTAGCCTTGACAACACTTGGGAATTCTCATAGCGAGAACTAAACGCGAGACAGTTCCACATGAGTAGTGTTCCGTGCACATCAAAGTTGGACGGAGCGATAATTAAACGTTTTGAGAGGTGTCTAGAATTTCTGAGATGAAGTTTTGTCTGTAGTAAAAGGTGTAATTTGATGGTGGAAGTCGAAATGGTGAATATTGAGTCTAGCTTTTAGTTACATTAAATAATATTTCTATGGTGTATCTAGCTGCATGGTTCTTCTTCTTAACGTGAAGAAGGCAAAAATAACTCGAAAAAACATGACCACCATTTAAAAATGCAATATTAAAGGCTGATTTTTCTATCGACAGATAATTTTTATTCGTGGAAAAAAATTGACGTCTGACAGATTTTGTATGGGAGAACTGTCAAAATTTCTAAATTATTCCCCAGATAAAATTATCTAGCATTGAAAAAATCAGCCCTTAGGTGGAAAGGAGTACCTAGGTAAGTTTGAGAAACTACCATTCTTTTTTCAAATGAAATTGAATTAGACAAATATACATATTGGTATAAGAATGCTACGTAAAAGAAGCAGTGGAGGCTAAAGGAGACAGAAAATTCGCGAATTTAGGAAGACACCTTTTTTCATCACTGAAATATTTCTTTGCTTATTATTTTCTCAAGTTTTGAAAATGAACACCTGTTCTTTACTCAAGTATTTCATTTCAACACAGAACCCAAATCATACAATCTAAACTTTACTTGAACCCAAATAAATACGTTTCATCTACGAGTATTATGATAGAGAACCCCAAAACTAAACACGAAGACAAACTAAAACCATTTCCCAATATGAGAGAAACTTCTCGCTATAAAGATATTAAATGTGTCCGATGTCCATTTCTTTTGTGAGATGAAAACAATTTGGTCTCGCGTTACTTCGTTCAGAACATGTCATTTGTTAAGATATATCGTTAATGGTGCGGGCGGGGTGTGACATTTGAGTCTTGCGGTGTCTTTTATATATCTTTCTGCACTGTCTATAGAGTACACACCGTGTTCTTCACGTTATCCATAAACTTTGTCAAACGCTTCTATAGCTTTTACAAATAAAATCTAAGAAAGGAAGTAGTACTTAAAAAGGCTTTGTTGCAAAGATATTTGTAATTTCTTGAGTTATGCAGTAAGAAAGGGTCTTAACTTAGTTTTGACAAGTTTCAGCTCGCCAAATCTTACGAATGAAACTTCGATCAATAAATGAAAATACGTCGTGGCCAATTCGGATAAAGAGGCGTGCATATCGGGTGATTTACGTCAAGGTATTTAGTTTGTATGAAAAGTAACAAAACATAAAAAATAAGAATTCATTAATGTGTCCATAATGAAAAATGCTTATTTCCATGGTCTGAACATCTGGTCGAAGTTTATGTATATCGTCTCGACAAAAAAATGTGCTGTTTTTTTTTTTTTATTACTAAATGGGCCCGCTCTTGACCCCGATCACGCCTGATGGTAAGCGATAGATGAGGTCTATGATGGAACGAGCGTGCCCAGAAGATGCCTGTTCACTCTTGTTTAATACAAAAATTCAATACCTATTGACCAAAATGTATGAAACAGCTGATTTTTTTCGTGATTTCAGAGTTGGTCCCATAGTGAAAGTTGTTCAGTTCGATGGTCTAAAGCACCTCTTAAAGTTTGTCGGGTTAATTTTTTAACTCCTTACATAATATGTGTAGTTACTTAACGGCCTTATCATGTACAGACGCCAGCACATCAAGCTACTACAATCTGTCAAATTTCTTTAATAAATTTTCAACTTTATTGCTAAAGCATAAGGTTCAAAGTTGTTTGGGAAAATTTGACAGTTTCGGGTAGCTTGATGTGCTGGCTGCATATGATTATAATTTATGGGATTTTGAAGGCCCTCTCAATCTGCGGGGCATTTGCTTAATACACTATCAGGAGCAATGGCTTTCACTTTGACAGTTCAAAAACATTCATTGCGTTATTTACGTTGTTGACCACACACTTTTTTCGAACATATGAAACGATGGATTAACAATATCCTTCAAAATGATCCAGATTGAGATTTATAGTGTCTGTCGAGGACAGTTAGTCACAATGCGTTGCATTCCAAATCGCACGATTTTAGCATACCATACATTGTACAGACGCCAGCACATCAAGCTGCTACAATCTGTCAAATTTCTTCAATAGATTTTCATCATTTTCAGAATTAGAGGTTCAAGGTTGATTGGGAAAATTTGACAGTTTTGGGTAGCTTGATACCGTGGTACCCACTCAATATGCACAGTGTTTACTCGATCCCAACAAAAAAACTTTCAAGTTCACCTACCCTCAAACACCTTCTTTTATTATTCACACCAAGGTCACTCGCGAGGCATAAATCGAGGCCCGGGAGGACAATAAAAAGGTTTACTGCCTCTGTCCAATACCGAGGCAGCAGTGGAATTAGAGGCAAATTGATGTATTGTGTCTTCCAATGTATAGGTAAATAAATTGGATGGAAAGGTGCTAGTAATTTAGACGGGATGACTAGGAACTTTAGTGCTTTTTGTTGTAGTTTTAGTGTTGATATGAAATGTGTGTACTTGTGGTACGGGATCCTTCGTGTGCAAGTCCGACACGCACTTGGCCAGTTTTTTTATCATAGTGTACCTTTTAAACCAAGTTATAAGTAGCCATCGGAGGCAGTAATTAAACTCGTTCATTTATGTACTGAGCTGTAACACGTCTTGCATCATCTGACAAGAACTTTTAGTACATAATGTATAACGTTAAGAAAAGTCAGTACATTGTTTTTGGGGCGGGGACCAAGTACCATCTTGATGTCCCTCCCATACGGCTAAACGGTGTTCCTCTTGAGCGAGTGGAACAATTTAAATACCTACGTCACTTGGTCACCGCTGACCTTAGGGACAATGCTGACATTGAAAGGGAACGGAGGGCTCTTTCCGTGCGTGCGAATATGATAGCCCGCAGGTTTGCATGTTGTACAGCAGACGTAAAGGTGATGCTCTTTAGAGCATTCTGTTGCACCTTCTACATGTGTAGCTTGTGGGAGGGATATTCGCGGGCATCGTATGGAGCCCTTTTTTTTTTTTTTTTTTTGGGTGGGAAATCATCAAATGACCCCTCCCGCTCTGGGCGGAGCGGAAGGGAGTGTCAGACTCTTACTGACTAAAACCCACCCGTGTTCCTTCACTTGCCTGTGCCAGGGGCCACGGTATCTCTTTCGAACAACCCGCGACCCCGGCGGGCATCGGCCCTAGCGGACCCCGTCAGTTGGTGCTGACATCTCCTTGAGGCGCGCGTGGAACACAACGCGCCGTCGACCCGGGCCTGGTCCTTACCGGACGGCGAGCTGCCCATTGCTCGCCGCCCGCAAGCCCGCGCCTACGGTGGCCGGGAATCGGCTATCGACTCCCGACGCCCGGGGCGTCTCCTGCGGCGGCTGGGGGCGTAAGGGCGCAGGGATTGCCGCTCCCTCACGCGCTCCGCCTCCTCCTTCGCGAGCATCACTGCTTCGCAGAAGGAGGCGATAGCCTCCCATGCACTCTCGCTCCGTACCATGGCCCGGACTAGGGCCGGACGCGAGAGATCGCCGCCGCCGATCGCCGCCGTGAGGACACGGCGGTGCTCTGCCCAAGCTGGGCAGATCTCCACCGTATGCTCCACCGTGTCCTCCGGGCGATCCACACAATGGTGACACCCGGGCGTTTCCTCCCGCCTTATTCGGAACAGGAACCTCCCGAAGCAGCCGTGTCCGGTGAGGACCTGCGTTAGGCGGAAGGTGAGGACGCCGTGGCGTCTCTCTAGCCACTCCTCAAAGAGGGGACTTATCGCCGCAATTGTGGCGTGCCCAGCACTGGGTTGCGACAGTCGCACTCTCCATGTCGCCATGAGATCCCGCCGGAGGTCTGTCCGCTGCACCGCGATTTCTCGCGGCAGCGGAGTTACGCCCCGGCGTTTCATCTCCTCTCGCCACTCCCATATGTGGGCGAGGACTTTGGCCTCCAGATCCCATGGCGGCAATCCGGCAAGGAGGCTCGCTGCCTCCCCGGAGACCGTGCGGTATCCCCGGACTAACCGGATGGCCATGACCCTCTGGGACGCGTTCAACCGCCTGGCTGGTCGCCGCCTCAGTGAACGCGCCCACACCGGTGCCCCGTAAAGGGCCATGGACCGCACGACCCCCGCGTAGAGCCTCCGGCAGGAGGCGTTTGGACCCCCTAGATTGGGCAGGAGCCGCTTCAACGCAGCCCCGGCCCGCTCCAGTCTGGGAGCCAAACGTCGGAAGTGTTCCACGAAATTCCACCGGCTGTCGAGGACAAGTCCCAGGTACTTCATCGTCGACTCGACGCCGATGTGAACCCCTCCTACCGTTATTTGGGAACCCGACGGTGGCGCGTTCCGAGGGCCATGAAAACACATGGCCTCGGACTTGTGCAGGGCCACCTCGAGTCCCAGTTGCCGGATCCTTTCAACGACTGTCGCAACCCCGCGTGTCGCTAGTTCCGCCGCCGCCTGGTGCGACCTCCCCTGCGCCAGGACCAGCGTGTCGTCAGCGTAGCAAACTACACTGACGCCGCTAGGGAGGTCGGCGCGCAGCACCCAGTCGTACCCGATGTTCCACAGGGGCGGCCAAAGGACCGATCCCTGTGGGACACCGCACGACATCTCTCGCCGGTTCCACTCTCCCTGATGACCGGGGTAGATGACGGCCCTGTCCGTCAGATAGGCCTCAACCACGCGACAGAGGTAGGTCGGCATCCGGTGATACCGGAGTGCCTCCCTGATGCAACTCCAGGGCAGGGTGTTGAAGGCATTGGCAATGTCTAAAGACACCGCCAAGACGACCTCACCCCGGGCAACAGCATCCCCCGTCGTGAGGGCTCGTACGCGCATGACAGCGTCTACTGTAGAGCGCCCCCTGCGGAAACCGAACTGGCCCTCCGCCAGATCCGGTCCCACCCGCATCAGATGCCCGACGAGGCGGTCTGCAATGACTCTTTCAAAGAGCTTGCCCACCTCGTCGAGCAACACGATGGGCCGGTAAGCGGACGGAGAGTCCGCAGGGCGCCCCGGTTTCTTAATGAGGACCAGCTTCCCCGTCTTCCAACGTAGTGGAAACTGGCCCCCCTCCAAACATGCGCTTAGGAGCCCCCTCAGTCGAGGCCCGAGAGCCTCCATGGCCAGAACCCAGGCTTTCCCAGGTAAGCCGTCGGGTCCTGGGGCGGTATTTTTGGCATTCAGCCTACGTACCGCCACTCTCAACTCTACCTCGGTCACCTCCGGAGCATCGTCGTCGTCGTCGTCGGGTGTGTGGTCCTCATCGGGCACCGCAGGAGGCGGAGCCATGGGCGGGGGTGTATGTTCCCCTCGAGAAGGGAACAGAGCGCCCACCACGTCCCCCACGAGCTGGGGCCGGAGACTCTGCGTCAGCGGGGGAGCCCATGGGCGGAGTTTATCCCGCACCATTTTGTAGGGGCGTCCCCACGGGTCCCTGTTCAGAGTCTCCAGCGACTCCTCGCGGGCCAGTTCCCTGGCCCGCAGGATCTCCGCTCGGAGGGCGGTCTTTGCCGCTCTGTACCCCTCGTACAGCTCCGCCTGAATGGCTTCGGTATCTGGAGGGCGGATACGGAGCCTGCGGTGCCTGGCGTACCGGCGTCGTGCAGCAAACGCACGCCTCGCGCAGGGTTGTCAGCTCCGGCGACCACCAGTAGACCTGGCGCCAGGCGCGTCCTGGCCGGACCCGGGGCATTGCCACGTCACATATTTCGGACATGGCCTCCCGGAACCACTCCGCCTCGTCGTTGATGTCAGCAGGCCTGTCCGGTGATGACACCCAGGCCTGCACGATCGAGGCTTCCAGGAGGAGCTCCCGGTCCAGCTGCTTCAGCGCCCACCGCGGACCACTCGGGGCCTGTCGGACTGGCGCGCTCGAGGTCTGGGCGGAGACGTCAAACCGGATGTACCGGTGGTCGGAATAGGTCTCCACCCCCTCCATGACGCGCCAGTCGACGACGTGCGGCAACAGAGCGGGGCTGGCGAACGAAATATCCACCACTGATTCACCCCGCATCCGCACACACGTTGGGACAGAACCCCGGTTTAGGACGACCAGGCCTGTCTCCAGAGCCCAGTCCTCCACCATCCTGCCCCGTGTGTCCGTATACCGGGAACCCCAAGCCACATTCTTGGCATTGAAGTCCCCGAGGACGAGCACGGGGAGGGAACGGAACCCGACGACGATGACTCTCAACTCCGCAAGGGAGTTGTGGAACTCGGCGAGAGTTCGGCTCGGGGAGAAGTATACCCCTACCACAACAATCTCCCCGAACCGTGCTGCTACGCAACCCCGTCCCCTCTTGACAGCCTCGAGGGACGGGGTACCGGCGGCGGCCGACGAAATTAGGGTCACTGAGCCGCTCAGGTCCTCCACCCAGTAATCCCTGGGCGGGACAAAATACGGCTCAGCGACCACGGCGATGTTAATCGACCACTGCGCCATGCTCTGGAGCAACAGATCCTGAGCGGCGGCGCAGTGGTTGATGTTCGCCTGGAGGAGGCGTAATGGGGCCGTTATTGGCACTCCATCTCAGCCCCCTCCCTAGCCCCCTGTGAGGGCCCTGCCGTGGCAGTTCCAGCGGCGACGACGGTGGAGGCGGCTGCGGCGGTGACGGCGGTGGCGGAGGTCTTACCCTTGCCTTTGACTCTGGCGGGTGGAGCGCAGGCCTTGCTCCCAACCCGGTGATCGGCCGGCTTGCCAGCCGCCGCACATACGAAGCAGTGCGGCGTGGCCTTACACGAGCCGGCCTTGTGACCGGGCTGACCGCAGCGGAAGCAGTGACTGCTGCGGTCCACCTCCGAGGGGCATTTCACTCCCACGTGGTTGCCCACATGGCAGCGGAAGCACCTCAGAGGTCTGGGTTCCAGCAGTTTCACCTGCGCGGAAACCCAGCCCACCAGGAGCCTTCGGCCCTCCTCGGCTATCTTCCGGGCCGCCGACACGGGGCAGCTCACCGTAACGGCTCGCATCCCCGTGTAGTCAGGACGGATGGTGCCTGCTCTCACTTGCTCGGCAGAGCACCCCCCAGTCCTAACGATGGCGGCCACCACCTCTTCCGCCGTCGCGGTGTCGTCCAAACCCAAGATGCGCACGTCAGCGCATTTGGTGGGTCTGGACACTCGGGCCTCGTCCGCATTTAGGGACGCCCTAAGCCTTTCGGCCAGAGCGTCAGCGGTCGGGCCGCTGGCCGCACCGGGGACCTCCAGCATCCGGGCACCAGTCGCAGTGACCCTTACCCGGACGCCACCGGTGACCCCGAGCTCCTCGAGCTTCACCGCCGCCCTCGCTTTGGCGAGCACGTCGCCGTAGGTCATGCCCTTCTTCTCCGCTTCCGGCTGTAGTGTGATCACTACAGCTGCGGTTTTCGGGGCACGAAGCCTAGCCGCGACGTTTCGCTCCTTGCGCCGCTGCCGCCTCTCCTTTCTTTTGGCTGCCCTTGCTGCCTTACCCGCCTTCCTCTTCTCCCCGACTACTTGCCATTCGGCGCCGGTCGGAGGAGCTTTAGGAGACGGGGGCGGCTGTCTTGCCGCCTGGGTTGGGGCCCTCGCGGGTTCCGGTCCGGCGCCGCTTTTGGCCTTTTGGCCGCTTTGGCCCGACGGACTCGGTTTGTCCGTGGCAGCCGCGGCGGCGGCATACGAAGCCGCCTTCTTCCGCTGGCCCGAGGCTGGCTGGCTCGCTGCTAGAGGTGGGCGCAGGACAATGGCCTCGAGAGTTGAGAACCGACTCTGGAAGGCAGCCAGTTCCTGCCGCACCAGAGCCAGAACCCGGTCCTCTGCAGACACGGTCCCGCCCTGCCCCTGCTGCGCCCTTCCTTGCGGCACCTCCCGGGGACCGGCTCCTCGGAGCCTGCCCAGGTCCGCCCGGAGCTCTTCATTTTCTCTCCGGAGAAGCTCCATTTCGGCTGTCAGGCGGGCAACCTCCGCCCGCATCTCGGACATGCCGTCCGGCGGAGGCCCAGAGTAAGCGGCCTCTGCTGCCGCCATAATGGAGGCCGTGGCTGCGGATATCGCCTTGTCTTTAGAGGTTTGGAGCCTCTTCAAGGTAACACTCTTCATAGCCGCCGCCACGACCTCCGCAAATTTTGTCGCGTTCCCGGGGTTGGAGCCGCCAACGGCGTCCGACCCACCACCTGACGACTCTGAGAGGGCCGCACTGCGGCCGGTCTCTCCAGGGTGACGCCCCTCCTCGTCGCTCTCCCCACAGGCTCCTGGAGTGCCGGGCCGCTCAAAGCGAGCCCCTCCACCACGCTGCGCCGCACGACGCGCCGCACGACTTCGGCCCCTCCTCGACGTCGGCACTTTGGCAGCCGACAAGTACTCCTCACTTGCGGTTCGACCCATCGACCCCGCTTCGTCCGAGTCTTCCTCGCGCGGCCTCTTTCTCCAGAATTTGGAGCGCTCGCGCAAGTCCTGGTCGGACATGGTTCGGTCCTGTAAGGGACGGGAGCCTCCTCGGCTCTTGTTGCCATTGGCAAACGGAAGACATTCGTTGCCCCCCCCAGAATACGAGTGGGGGCTTGACGTTCCCGAAGGGAACGTGGCGGATTCTCCGACTGCTGAGCAGCCGGTACCGCCCTGGGGTAGTTTTTTTTCGTTTGTCTTGTCCATGATTTTCTGTTCCTTTTTTTTTAAAGGGTGAGGTCCCTTTTCGCGCTAACGACCGGATCCCCTCCGGCCATTCATCCCCTCGGCACGCTAGGGATTGGGGTAATTTTTTATAGAGGTGGTCTTCCTCGCGGCCCGGGCCTCAGTGGCTCGGACCCCCGGTCCTGTCAGTTCAGGATTACGGGGTGGCCGACGGCTGGGCAGAACCAACCGCCGCCCCGGCGTCCCCACGCTGCCGCCGGATGCCGGACAGACGCAGCGCGGGCGTGGGACACCCTCCACCACCCACACTCTCGTGGGTACAGCGGCGTTAACCGCCCCGTGACGGTCTACGCCCACTCACCTACCTCTGTAAGCAGAGGGGGAGTAGACGCATGACCGTCCGTCTATAGCCCGGTTCCCTTCACCGACCATCAAGGATGATCGGTGACTGGAACCATGACCTTCTCCGCCTGTCGAAGATTTGCCGCCCGCCCCAATTGTCCACCCAAACCTGGTGGGCAATTGGAGCCGACGTTGCCCAGGGTGCGCCACGTGGAGGCTCTTCAACGTGCACCCCATCGTATGGAGCCCTTGGTGTCCAATTTAATAATGCATTCAGAAAACGGATGGGGTTGCCATGGCGTTGCAGTGCGTCAGGGATGTTTGCGGCGGCGCGTGTAGACTGTTTTTACACAATAATGCGCAAACGCGCAGCATCGATGGTGGCTCGAGTCATGGCCAGCCCCAACAGGGTTCTGAAAATGGTTACTGACAGAGCGGACTGTCCGTATATAGTCACTGCTGTCAGTTACATGTGCCATCGTATCGTGTTGTCTACTAACACTTAGTTATAAGAACAATGTTACTAACCCTATAGGAGTCTTCGCTCGAATTAAAGTCGTGAATTTGAATTTGATAATCAATTTATCAATGAAAAACTGCTCGAGCAAAAAATAATTGTTCCCAGGTCTGCGTTGCCCTTAGAAGTCGTTGTATAGAAATTAATCAAAGTTATTCAAGGTTCGGAAAGACGTTAGAAACAGATGTTACTAAGTTCAAGACGGGTTAGGAAATTAAATTATTTTTAACTTCAAACTTTAACTTCTAAACAAATTGTTGTGCTCGTTTGGCTCTAGTTTCGGAAGTGGCTTCAAGTTTCGCTGCTCAGTCTATTTTTGAATACCTACTTTAGACGAACTTCGAAGTGACTACAAAATATTTTGCCACTACAAATTAGCATAATCAGACTATGTTCCCACTGCTGGGACACAGGTCTCCTGTCTATGAGAGGGAGTTGGCCATAATACTCCACGCGGACCTAGTGACTGCGGATTAGTTGATGTCATAAAATGTGTTCGAATGTTTGTACTAGGACATGCCGGTTTCCTCACGATGTTTCCCTTCACCGTTTTGAGAGCAGTGGTGATGAAATAAATACACAAACTGAAGTGCCTGTCTGGGTTCGAACTCACGACCTTATAACTCGTAAATCGGGGCCGATTCCACTGAGCCACCACTGCTCTTACTCCCACAAATTACACCTAACAAATATTCAGAAAATATTGAAAGTAATAACAAATATTAAGAAAATATTGAAAGTAGTAAGTTGTGTGTAGCCTTTTTATGGGTCAAACTTAACATAATTTCACGCCTTTATTCCTAGAAGGGTTAGGCACAGGTATACACATTTAGTCAGTCATGTTTAACATGACATAAAGCGCGGTCACTGTCGGACTACATAGAAAATAAAGAAAGAGAAGCGCGATGACACAACGCTGGTCATTTATTGCAAAATATGAAGCAATTATCTATTTACAAAAAATCTATTGTTTGGACTAAAAAATTAAAACACTAGTGCTTTAGTATGTTGCTTGTAGAATAATCTGACAAAAAATCAGTGTATATTAGTATGTTTTTTTTTGTAAAAATAAAATTTGTAAAGGTATCTTCATGATTTTTTTTCTATCGTATCAAATTAGCTATCTACCTAGCACATATCCTGAAGAATATCATATATTTTTCTGATTTTGTTTACTGTAGTCGATCATATACTTTTTTTGTTTCTAAAACTTGCGTTTTTTTTGCGTTTAGGTCCTATAATCCAATTAAGCTCCATGTAATAGGGGGCAAGCCTATTGCCGTCAACCGGGCAGAAATCCAGATTCCGGGCAGCTACTGAGAAAACTTTTCTTCAAAAAAAACTTTATGTAGTCGTCATAGTCTAAGTCGACGGAAAAGTAGCACGTTTCACGTTTCCAAAAGTCTATGTTACAATAGGCAGTCTTCCAATAAGGCGACCCTTTACCTTTCCAAGGCCTGATTATTCAGAATCAGACGACACTTATCTTAGCACGTGATATATCTCCTCTGAATTTAAAATTAGGCTTAAGGGGGAAGCGCTAAGGTAGCCCGCGAAATTCAAATTTACTTACGTTTTTTGCAATTTGCTGGTCAGTATTAAGTTGTACGTTTATTAAAATATAATTTGCGGTCGTAACAAATATGTATTTACAGAATTGTAATCATTACAATCAGTAATACAACTTGTTAAGTTAGTATAGGTAATACCCAAATGTCAAAAGATTTCATGAAATAGTCATTCTTGGAGATTACTTGGTCTTAGAGAGTTGTGTTGATGACTTTAATGATTATAATATTCTATAAATACATATTTGTTACGGCCACGAATCATATTTTAATCAATGTAAAACTTAATACTGACCAGCAAATTGCAAAAAACGTAAAAAAAAAAAAATTTCGCGGGCTACCCTGGCGCTTTCGCCATAAGTCAATACTTTCTGAGAGACTATAGGCGTGGCCTTAGTGTGAGTTTTTTCACTCACGTTCGATTGCGAGCGCATTAGAATTTTATATGGGAAAAGAACTTATGGCGCCACCTGGTGGTCACTAGGAGAAACCTAATTTCCCATACAAAATTCTAACGCGCTCGCAATCGAACGTGAGTGAAAAAACTCACACTAAGGCCACTGTTTCTCGAACTAAATTGATCGCAAAATTAATGTGACAAATTGCTGCCATTTGGCTGTTGATAAATAAATCATTCAACCAATCACAGCTCAGTTAACGCTCACTTGACAAATTTGTCACATTAATTATTATAATTGACCGTAGGGCAGGCCAATATTAGACTGAAATTGTCGACACATCGAGTGTCATGTGAAATGTCATACGATTTTGAACCATGTGTGGTGCTACTGTCACTGGCTTGCTCAGCGCTTAAACTAGCTACACCAGTTCTTTATGATTAAGCTGGGAAGTCAAATAATGACATAAGAACGTCAAATTTACAAGAAAATCGAATTGATTCTAGGCGCCCCTTCCTAAAGGTAATTTCGTATGGAGAAGAATGGGCAAGAAACAACATAGACCCTTTCAAAAGGTTTTACAATATTTTGTTTACACTAACTAAAATTAGGTACTTTAATGTGAAGACGATTTATCTAAAACTAAATTGCTTTACCTACCCAACAGCACCTTAATTGCGTAACACACTCAAACTCAAAGCATTTATTTCATTTAAACCATTGACAGGCACTTTTGAATTGCCCGTTCCAAAGCTGTACCTACGCTTTGGAACGGGCAATTCAAAAGTGCCTGTCAATTATAATCTGAATAATTTTGAAGGATATTGCTAATACATTGCTGCTTAAGTTGAACGCAACGTAAATAACGCAATGAATGTTGTTGAACTGTCAAAATAAAAGCCATTGATGCTATTAGTGTGTGCAATTACCTCGTAGATACAAATTAGAAAGAACTTAACGCAACAATGATCCCAACATACTCTCTACTATTTACGCTTAGAATTACCTCATTTAAAGTCGATACACACGATACCAAACTTCCAAAAAGGTCACCTCCAACAAAACTCAAAAAGCATCTCCATTCAACCACAAAAGCACATTTACCACGCTTCAACCAACAATATCAATATGAATCCAAGATTACAACCAGCGGCGAACTTTCCAGAAGTTTTACAAGATATCTATAGACTAGTGCAGATACAGTTCGCACTTCGCATCTATCTTGTTGTTTCATGAGCTCCTGGTACCGAGACCAAGTTTCTCTTAGTAATATAGGAATCTGAATGAGTTCAACCGGGAAGTAGGTTGGTTGGAAGTTCTTCACGGTATCTTCTTGAGTATGTTTTGATATTTTAATGGAATAAAGTTTTTGCATCTTTTTTGACACTTGGGTGTCGTTCTGATTTATGAACCAAATGGATGTGTAAGTTACCCATATAGCTTACAGCCGATCGATTATCCACTCGACGACTTGTGTGCTCCACCGGCCATCGGTCCTTCGACAATCATGGCCATCCTACAGCCAAGTGGCTGTAGTTTGCATATTCTGCGGTGTTATTCTGTAAAAATCTCACCGTGAAAACTTAGGTGAAGTGAGTTTGTTTTTGCTAGGAATTGACACAATTGACTGCTCACTTCACCTAAGTTTTCACGGTGAGATTTTTACAGAATAACACCGCAGAATATGCAAGCTACAGCCACTTGGCTGTAGGATGGCCATGTTTGTCGAAGGACCGATGGCCGGTGGAGCAGACAAGTCCTTGAGTGAGCGACACCGCGTATCGCCAAGCGTAGTGTGGGACCCCCCCCCCAGCAAGATGGACCGATTTTAAGAAGGTGGCTAGGACAGACTGCATGCGGAAGGCGGAGGACAGGTTGTTGTGGCGCAGCCCGGGAGAGGCCTATGTCCAACGGTGAACTGCGAAAGGCTGAGTTGAGTGAAGTCGAAAAACGGGACAGACTGGTTATCCATAATATATGAAATCACGACTAAATTGCCCGAAGTGTGTGGCAGAGATGTGTAGTTGATTCTCATACGCAGTATGTCAAAACGTCAAATCTATAGCCTTGTGACAGCTGCGCTCGCGCACAGATTTTATTAATAACCGGCGGCGGCGCGTGAGTTCCGGCCCGGAATGCTACCATTAATATATTTAATGTTATCTTTTTGTATTTTTATTTCTTATTTTGATTGTTGTTTTTGTTTATATCTAATCGCATGCTGCACTGGCTGAAGTCATCACGTCAACGCCGCCGGCTGTCGCTGAAAACCAGCGCTGGGGCTCTGTCTCGTATAGGGTCTTAGCATTATGCTGAGCGATGGCCGTTTTGCGTAGATGTGACGCATACTTTCTCCCAAATTGTTATTTAGTTTTATTTTTTTGTTTGCGTTTTATTTTTATGCGTCACGTTTGCTTCAAATAAACGTATTTTCTTTCTTTCTTTTCTTCTTTCATAATTTCGCCAACAATTATAAGTCTCATGTAATAAGGGGTGAGCTTATTGCCATTAACCGGTCAAAGATCCAAACTCCGGACTGTTACTGAGAAATTCCTAATGGCCATTTAATACCAAACGATTTTTTTTGTTAGTTTTCTACATAATAAATATCGCACAATATAGGTACTCAGCAAACTAGCAATTTATTAAAGTAAAAGCAAAAACTGTTTGAAATAAAATTGGATAGTTATTTTATTAATCTAACCGCGATTCGATACCAATCCATTTCGGTCCAATTCCCGACTCCAATGAATCAAATAATAGGGAATTCATATTCATTTGCTGCTAGCTACAATTAATTCCGTGTCATGACTTCTTTTTCCTGCCAATAATTATTTTGTTTTCTAACTAAAATAAGAACGGGTTTGTATCACATCACATCACAAAAATTTGCAAGTCCGTCTATTTACGATAGAGTAATGCCCGAACATACATAAAAAAAAAAAAAAAATAGAAACATCCGAATTGAGAACCTCCTCCTTTTTAGAAGTCGGTTAAACAGAGCACTCAACCATCTAGCCTCATGTCCGATATCCTAAACCACTATAAACATTAATATTCATTACTACAAGTCTTCGATAAAATGTATTATGGACTAATTGGTTCAATTAGTGTCGTTTGTCGCCAATCAAAGCGGCCGAAGTAATAAATTAACGCGTTTCGATGGATTTCAATTAAACTCGAATATTAATTAATAATTTCATTATTTTGGGGTGTTCAATTAATTTTAGGGATTAAAAATTTGATTTTATTTGGTTTTTTATGGTTTGTTTTTGTTATATGTTTGTATTTAATGGATCAGGTAGAATTTAGTAGTTGCATCTTTTCATACTAGTTTGTTCGTACAAATTTGTAACGTATGAAACTACAAATTTACGGTTTTAGGATTTTTTCCTTTACTTGTGCTTCATGACATTGCTTCTTGCCAAATTTCATGATTCTAGGTCAACGGGAAGTACCCTATAGGTTTTGATTCCCTTGCGAGTGTCAAAATATGCGGCATAAACGGAACATAAACGCCCGTAACTTTTGATTGCGTTGACTTAGAAGTTTGATTTTTTTTCACTGGTTTAAGGGATTGCAGCCCTGAGTATTTGATATTTATTTCAACTTGATAACTCCACGCGTTCTTGAGAAAAAGGGTCTTGTCAGACGGACAGACAGACGGACAACAAAGTGATCTTCTATGGAACCCTAAAAACGAAAGAACATAATAATGAAAACATAACATAACATTACGCCTGTAATTCCTGAAGGGTTTGGCAGAGGTGTACAGTCAACAGCAAAAGTAGATGATCAAAATCAGAAATTCAATACTAATTAATGGAGTTCGCGTCAGAACTGTATGGCAGAGCTGTTGTTGTTGTTGTTGTTGAGCTGTGTGCAGACTGTGTGGCTGTGTGGCAGAGTTCTGACGCGAACTCCGTTTATTAGTATTGAATTTCTGATTTTGATCATCTACTTTTGCTGTTGACTGTACAATCAAAAAAAGAGATAAGTATGCAGGACCGTCGGATATAGTTGAAGTTTAGTAAGAAACCAATGGATGTTGTCGACTGAAATTTAATTTGATAAATGAGCGGTTTGTTTTCTATTAATATAATTAAATTTTATTCCCGAACATCCATCGGTTTCTTACTAAACTTAAATTATATAAATGATAAATGATAAATGATAAATGATAAATGATTTTATTTCTGTAAGTAGGTTTGTACAAACACTTTTACACGTCAATCATATTTTTTTTTAAACTAGATGAGGTCGGCGTTTCCTAACTGACTATTCTGAGAAGAAAGGCCGAAACAAACTCAGAAGTCACAGTCTCTTTTAAAGTCCAGACAAAATCTTGGTCAGATCGTGTGAAGACCATGTAGATTGGTGTCTGAAATGGTCTTTTGAGGAAAGAACCACACAGATTGAGCGGACCTGTCCAATCAGTGCACGCATTTGTCAAAAATCGTGCAGCTCAACTCAGAACTTGAGGAGCTCAACGATTCGACGAACAATACCAAAGACAGGACATTTGGGTAGGCCGCATAAACTACTCAAACTGCCAGATCATGATTAAAACTAAGAAGGAAAAAAGAAATGACCCACATAGTCCTCACATTCACAATAATTAATTTAAAAAAAAATAATAAAAATTACTTACAAAGTAAATATTCATGTCATTGTCTAAATAAAATTCATCAATGTCAATGTGTATATAAAAAATCCGGACATAATCTTTGAGGACCATGTAGATTAGTGTCTGAAATGGTCTTTTGAGGAAAGAACCACACAGATTGAGCGGACCTGTCCAGTCAGTGCACGCATTTGTCAATAACCGTGCAGCTCAACTCAGAACTTAAGGAGCTCAACGATTCGACGAACAATACCAAAGACAGGACATTTGGGTAGGCCGCATAAACTACTCAAACTGCCAGATCATGATTAAAACGAAGAGAGAAAAAACAAAAAAATTACCCACATAGTCCTCACATTCACAATAATTAAAATCATATAATACTTTATACAGTAAATGTACATGTCATTATTTAAGTAAAGAGATACTTAAAAAAAAAAAAAAAAGAAAATTATTAAAGTGTAAAATAGCAAAAATAAAAACAACAATCTAAACCTATTGGAGCAGCTCAATCCCAAGCCTTTTTGTCCTCAATATAGTCTTTTACAGTATAATAGGCTTTCTGACATAGTTTTCGCTTTATAAAAGATTTGAATTTATTAAGGCTTAGTTCTTGAATGTGGCTAGGAAGTTTATTATAAAAACGTATACATTGGCATCTAAACGAGCCACCTATTTTTTTGAGCCTTGTTGTAGGAACAACAAATTTGTGTTTGTTCCTAGTATTTATGTTATGGATATCACTGTATTTTTTAAACAGATTAATATTTTTATGTGCATACAAAAGATTATCATAAATGTACTGAGAAGGCACAGTCATTATATTAATCTCTTTAAATTTGTCTCTGAGGGAGTGTCTGGGACTTAATTTATAAATGGAACGAATTGCCCTTTTTTGTAAAATAAAAATTGTCTGAATATCGGCGGCATTTCCCCACAACAGAATACCGTACGACATCACACTATGAAAATAACTAAAGTATACTAAACGGGCTGTCTCTAAATCAGTTAAATCACGAATTTTCCTAACGGCGTATGCTGCAGAGCTAAGCTTTTTTGACAATTTATCTATATGGGGGCCCCATTGAAGCTTGGCATCCAACGTTATGCCTAGGAATACTGTGGTATCTTCAGGTTTCAACTCTTCATCCTTAATGAGAACACTAGTTTCTACTTGTCTAACGTGGGGTATGGTAAACTTAATACATTTAGTTTTTTTTCCGTTAAGAAGTAGGTTATTGACATTAAACCAGTTAACTACTTTTGCAAGGGCGTTATTTACATTGTCAGTAACCAGCTGCTGACGTTTGAGTTTAAATAAAAGTGAAGTGTCATCTGCAAACAACACTATATCATGTTCATCCCTTATGAGGTAAGGCAAGTCATTTATATAAATAATAAATAAAAATGGGCCGAGAATTGAGCCCTGGGGGACCCCCATTCTTACTACAGATCCGGGTGACCTTTTTCCGTTAACATCAACTCTCTGAATCCTATCACTCAAGTAAGAAGTAAGAAGATCCAGAGAGGCGTTCCGGATTCCGTAGTGGTGCAGTTTCCTGATTAATGTTTCATGAAGAACACAATCGAATGCCTTGGACAAATCGCAAAAGATGCCCAAAGCATCGCATTTGTCCTCCCATGCATTATAAATATGTCCTAAAAGTTCAACTCCTGCATCGGTAGTCGAACGACCCCTTGTAAATCCGAACTGTTTGTTATGTAGTAATTTATTATTATTAAAAAATCTTTGCAATTGATTTAAAATAAGTTTTTCAAAAATTTTACTAAAGGTAGGTAGTACTGAAATAGGTCTATAATTAGTAGGGTCTGATGTACTACCCGATTTAAACAACGGTATTATTTTACTGTTTTTCATAAGATCAGGAAACTCACCACGGTCAATACAATTATTAAATATAACAGCTAAAGTAGGTGCTACAATGTCTATAATCGACTTAGCAACATCCACAGAATTACCCCATAGATCTGCGGTCTTTTTAACATTTAACGTGTGAAAAGTTTTAATTATATCTTTACAGGTTACATATTGGAAGTGAAATTCAGAATCGCAAACTGGAACGTTTTCTTTAAGTAAAGACTCTGCAGCAATGGGTGATGAGTTAAGAGATTTAGTAGTTGATACGGGAATCTCTGCAAAGAAATTTTCAAAGGCCGCGGCGACTTGACAATCTGATTTAATTATATTGTCATCAATAACAAGGCTGTAGTCACTACTTCGGGTGCATGACCTTCCCGTTTCGCTATTAATGACATTCCAAGTCGTTTTAATAATGTTACTACTATTTTTAATTTTTGAACTCAAATAACGTGACTTGGCAATACTACAAACTTTTTTAAATATTTTAGAATAATTCTTAACATATAAATTAAATTCAGCAGTGTTTATACAAATCCGTTCTTCATATAATTCATAAAGTCGTTTTCTACTTTTATGTATACCAATGGTGGCCCAGTCACTGAAGGAAGCAATACTATTAACCGATAATGTTTTTGGAATAAATGTGTTATCAAATTGTGTGCAATACATATTAAAAAAATCATTATATTGTTGATTAGGGTCATCATTAGTGAACAAAAGTGGTAATTTACCCATGAGTTTAGTTTTAAATGTTTCCAAGCGATTAGTTGTTTTTGGATTAACAGTGATATCTTTTTTAGTAACTTTTTTGTTTTTATTTGGAATAGTGATTAATTGTCCACAATGATCTGAGTCTATTAGGTTAATAATGTCTTTGTGGGTTGGTATAACATCTGTATAAATGTTATCTAGGCATGTGGCACTAGTAGGAGTTATTCTAGTGGGCTCCAAAAATTGGTTTGCAAGATTGTATGACTGAAACAAACTTATAATTTTAGTACTTAACCCAGAATTTTCTAACAAATTAACATTAAAATCACCACAAATGATGATGGACTTGTTTGTATTACAGATTTTGTGCAACACTTCATCCATAATTTTTTCAAAACAATCATACAATCCTGAAGGAGGTCTGTACACACTTAATATAATGAACTGCTCCAATTCTATACAGGCTATTTCAATTGTCCGTTCAACAGAGAGGCTCACAATATCCTTTCGGTCTTTAAACTTAAGCTGGTTATTTATTAAAATTAATGAGCCACCATGTATAGCATTTACTCTGCTGAATGAACTACCAACCTGGTGATTACTAAAATTGAACATGAACTGGTGACTTTTAAGCCAATGTTCTGTCATACAAAGAATATCTATATTGTAACAATTCAGGAATAATTCTACTTCTAAGTCTTTGTTTGAAAAACCTTGAATATTTTGATGCACCAGATTGATACTATTTAATTTTTTTACACTTTCATTTGACTTATTTACATTTTTGCAAGAGGTTGCCTCTATTGTCTTAAATTCTAATTTAAATGATTAATGTCAATAATTTCAACCAAATTATTACCAGAGTAATTTAAAAAGTCATTGCATTGCTCAATAGGAGCAATTTGTTTAGCCAAATGTTTGGCTGAAATAGAAAAAAAATATGATAGCGACACAGCTATCTGTCTTTTTTGATAGTTAGAAAGATAGTACATAACAATATTATATCTATCTTTTGTCAAATATAAATTATTACCAACATAATAGTTAGTATCAATTAACTGGAATAAGTTATCATTATATGTCAAATTGTGCAATGTCATGTTTATATCAAATCTTAAGTTATTTTCTTCCTGTGGCAAACTGTTACTGTAAGGTAATGTAAACAAAACAATTTTTCTTAAGCTAAGGTTGCACAATGTTCTATGATATTGGAGCAATTCTCCTTTATTTAAATTACCCCTATTTCCCATAAATATTAATAATAATAATATATAATAATAATATATAATAATAATAATATTCTTTATTGTTCTCTCATTATCACAAACACAGCCAAGGTAACACTTAATAGAGACTGGTGTCTGTTGCAGGTAAAACCTGTATTACAGATCACCAGGCTTACCCTCCGTTGGATACTCACTTATTGACCTATGACTGTATTAAATGAACATATACAGGTTGTACATAATAAAACATTATTACAAGTTAATACTAACAAGAATGGAAAAATTAAATCTAGAATGAAACAAGATAGCAAATTTTGATTTGGTATCCGATGATCCTGCATACTTATCTCTTTTGTTGACTGTACCTATCACAGTGCACCCACATTTCGCCATTTACGTTTAAGTCCCATGTAATAGGGAGTGAAACTATTGAAATCAACGCACAAATCCAGACTCCGGGCTGCTACCAGAAAACCCAATAACACTTTGTACATACCTCAGCAGTAGCGCTTGCGAACTCTAGACTAATGAGGCAGTCATTGCAATAATGAAATCATATTATTTAAAAACACATAATACAAAAAACACTTTATTTAAAATATGCGTACTATACTGAGCATGAACCGAATAAACTTTAATAAATACTACCTACACCAATACAACTCTATAAAACGCATTCTTAATTTGCATTAAAAATTAATCACGAAATACAAAATCGAATTGGAATTGAGCTGGTTAATTCTTGCATAGCACCGGCCGCTTGATTATCCACCAATCACAAAAGGCCATGCCGCCGACGTCATTACACGGCTGGTCGGTATTATGAAAATACGCAACGGAAATAATCCACGTCCTGTTTAATTCGTATGCCAATAATTTTATTTGCCGGTCCTTGATTGCATGATAATTAGTATAATATTGGTTAGCTCAGAGTAATTTTAAAACCGCCTTTATTACGGGAATTTCATATTTAAACCGAATAATTTTATGGAATTTGAGCTGTTTGTTTTGATTAATTCTTGTTTATGAAGTAAATAGTTTATTTTATGTAATGTTGGTGACATTCGTGGGTAATTGGAGATTGCATAAATTTATACTTACATCTAAATAGATTTTGAAGTGATGTTTTTATTATGTACAATCTGACCGGGCGAACATCTTATGTTATGTTGTATTGCTTTTTTTTTGCTTTTCTTTTTTTTATTGTTGCATAAAGTCCAACAAATCAAAGATCACAAAAATCGGACCAGCCGGTCTTGAGTTATAAATGGTGTAACTAACGCGACTTTGTTTTATTTTTAAATATCACTGTTAATCCAAAAACAACTAATCGCTTGGAAACATTTAAAACTAAACTCATGGGTAAATTACCACTTTTGTTCACTAATGATGACCCTAATCAACAATATAATGATTTTTTTAATATGTATTGCACACAATTTGATAACACATTTATTCCAAAAACATTATCGGTTAATAGTATTGCTTCCTTCAGTGACTGGGCCACCATTGGTATACATAAAAGTAGAAAACGAGTTTATGAATTATATGAAGAACGGATTTGTATAAACACTGCTGAATTTAATTTATATGTTAAGAATTATTCTAAAATATTTAAAAAAGTTTGTAGCATTGCCAAGTCACGTTATTTGAGTTCAAAAATTAAAAATAGTAGTAACATTATTAAAACGACTTGGAATGTCATTAATAGCGAAACGGGAAGGTCATGCACCCGAAGTAGTGACTACAGCCTTGTTATTGATGACAATATAATTAAATCAGATTGTCAAGTCGCCGCGGCCTTTGAAAATTTCTTTGCAGAGATTCCCGTATCAACTACTAAATCTCTTAACTCATCACCCATTGCTGCAGAGTCTTTACTTAAAGAAAACGTTCCAGTTTGCGATTCTGAATTTCACTTCCAATATGTAACCTGTAAAGATATAATTAAAACTTTTCACACGTTAAATGTTAAAAAGACCGCAGATCTATGGGGTAATTCTGTGGATGTTGCTAAGTCGATTATAGACATTGTAGCACCTACTTTAGCTGTTATATTTAATAATTGTATTGACCGTGGTGAGTTTCCTGATCTTATGAAAAACAGTAAAATAATACCGTTGTTTAAATCGGGTAGTACATCAGACCCTACTAATTATAGACCTATTTCAGTACTACCTACCTTTAGTAAAATTTTTGAAAAACTTATTTTAAATCAATTGCAAAGATTTTTTAATAATAATAAATTACTACATAACAAACAGTTCGGATTTACAAGGGGTCGTTCGACTACCGATGCAGGAGTTGAACTTTTAGGACATATTTATAATGCATGGGAGGACAAATGCGATGCTTTGGGCATCTTTTGCGATTTGTCCAAGGCATTCGATTGTGTTCTTCATGAAACATTAATCAGGAAACTGCACCACTACGGAATCCGGAACGCCTCTCTGGATCTTCTTACTTCTTACTTGAGTGATAGGATTCAGAGAGTTGATGTTAACGGAAAAAGGTCACCCGGATCTGTAGTAAGAATGGGGGTCCCCAGGGCTCAATTCTCGGCCCATTTTTATTTATTATTTATATAAATGACTTGCCTTACCTCATAAGGGATGAACATGATATAGTGTTGTTTGCAGATGACACTTCACTTTTATTTAAACTCAAACGTCAGCAGCTGGTTACTGACAATGTAAATAACGCCCTTGCAAAAGTAGTTAACTGGTTTAATGTCAATAACCTACTTCTTAACGGAAAAAAAACTAAATGTATTAAGTTTACCATACCCCACGTTAGACAAGTAGAAACTAGTGTTCTCATTAAGGATGAAGAGTTGAAACCTGAAGATACCACAGTATTCCTAGGCATAACGTTGGATGCCAAGCTTCAATGGGGCCCCCATATAGATAAATTGTCAAAAAAGCTTAGCTCTGCAGCATACGCCGTTAGGAAAATTCGTGATTTAACTGATTTAGAGACAGCCCGTTTAGTATACTTTAGTTATTTTCATAGTGTGATGTCGTACGGTATTCTGTTGTGGGGAAATGCCGCCGATATTCAGACAATTTTTATTTTACAAAAAAGGGCAATTCGTTCCATTTATAAATTAAGTCCCAGACACTCCCTCAGAGACAAATTTAAAGAGATTAATATAATGACTGTGCCTTCTCAGTACATTTATGATAATCTTTTGTATGCACATAAAAATATTAATCTGTTTAAAAAATACAGTGATATCCATAACATAAATACTAGGAACAAACACAAATTTGTTGTTCCTACAACAAGGCTCAAAAAAATAGGTGGCTCGTTTAGATGCCAATGTATACGTTTTTATAATAAACTTCCTAGCCACATTCAAGAACTAAGCCTTAATAAATTCAAATCTTTTATAAAGCGAAAACTATGTCAGAAAGCCTATTATACTGTAAAAGACTATATTGAGGACAAAAAGGCTTGGGATTGAGCTGCTCCAATAGGTTTAGATTGTTGTTTTTATTTTTGCTATTTTACACTTTAATAATTTTCTTTTTTTTTTAAGTATCTCTTTACTTAAATAATGACATGTACATTTACTGTATAAAGTATTATATGATTTTAATTATTGTGAATGTGAGGACTATGGCTTATTCCACTTTTCCCCGTTGGATGATCCCCATTGATGGGGATTAGTGAACTTTTTGTTCACTATTCCCCGTTGACCCAAAATTTTTATTTAATGGGGATAAGTGAACTAAAAAGTTCAATAATCCCCATTAGGTAGGTACTGTAGAACTTAGGGGGAAATAATACAAATAAGACGACTTTAGGACTTTCAATTAGATATTATAATATAAAAAAGGCAACGATACAACTTCGCGGTTAAGATATGAATCACTGCTTCTAGAATCAAACGCCATCATCATATTTGACATATGTTTAAACCAACGAATCGAATCATAATTCTAGCCAGTGCTTATTGCTAAAGGCTAGCACACACAGGCGCCACACGAGCTACGCCCCACTTTGAATTAAAGTATTGGCCTAGCTCGCATCAAAATACAAGACTTTAATTCTAACGATTCGAAAATTTAAGCGTTCCTACCTATTACTAATCCTATAAGGAAAAAACTACCTAACGCCCGAAGTTAACACTGTGAGGTCCAGCTTTTTCTAAAAGCAGGGCTCAAGTCAGGACAAACGAAACACTTAACTAACACTCCCTTAAGTGCCAGGTAAGTCTACATTTAAGAGTGCTAAAATGCATCAACACAAACTAACGTTGTCATGCCTGAACCTCGTCATAACAAAACGAGCGAAAAAGATGTGACTTGGCCTCCTTCGATAACAAATGATGTGAAAGTTCACATCGGCCTGGATGAGGCTTACCGTGTTAACTGAACTTAACTTCAGATCCTTTTACCCCATCGGACGGTATCAGCCAGAGGGAGCGAAAAGTTATGAGGCCAATGTTCAAAAATCTAATAAGTGGCTGAACTCCATTATATTCAAAAGATACTCCGCGTTTATAATAACTATACCATTTACAAAAAACTGTGGGTGCTCCAACCCAAGCTGAACCAGTTGTGTCAACTCAACACACTTTGCAAAGGCTATGCCCCGTTAGCAAAGTTGGTTTCAACTTAAGCTGATCACTCCCCCCTCTAGAGAGTGACAACAGTTTTTATACAACCCTCTTCCTCCTATAACGCGCATTACTATTTTCTGGAGTTCACTCACACTAAACATGGCCTATGTAATTTAGAAAACGGAGATTCGGTCCCTCAAGCGTCATGGAGCCGTGAGACCTTAAGCCTCACGCTCCCAGCTGCGTCCGAAGTATCTTCCCAGCATATGAAACACACATACAAACACATGTTAATAACTTTATCACAATATCACTAAAATAATGTTCTATTGATGTTTACAATAACTAAATGACACACCAAAAGTCAAAGTCTGTCACAGTCTACCTAACATCACAGCCTATCAAATGTTACAGTATAACGAATGTCGTAGACCAACAAATATCACAGACTACCAAATATCATAGCTTAACAAATATTACAGACTAACAAATGTTACAGTCTAACAAAATTTACTCTGTGACCTGACGCGTATCAAACATAAATGGAAAAACATAGTTTTATTTAAATTTTAACATGGAAAGTTTTTATCTTTATTCTTCCATTTCCATTTAAAATGTATATGTTTTAAAAATGAAAAATCCTTAGACAAATGATCATTATTTTTAACCGACTGCGTCAGAAGGAAAGTTATGTTTATATCAAATGTTTTTATGAATTTATATCTATTTATAAAACATTTTAAAATTGAACATTTTGTTCTAGCATTTCTAGTATATTGGAATCCTTTTCTCTTGCGTGCTTTTTTAATATTGGATGTTGCATAATGAGAATTATTTTTATTAAACTTAGGGATAACTACATGGTGAATGCTTGGGAATGTTTTAACATTATTAATGACCAGATTAATACAATTATCTTCTGCGCCCGCATCTGTAGAAGAACTAAAAGTGCTTTTAAAATGCACAGAAATGTCTTTCACCTCTACGTCTTCATCTCCACTTACATCCAACTGAAAAACATCTTCATCTAACCCTACTTCATCATCCACTTTACTATTCTCAACTGACAACATGATCATTTGAGCATCACCCTTTTCATTTGTAAAATGGTTATTTTCCTTTGTTTCGGAAATATTTATTGATAAATTATTTTCATTAAAATGATCATCATCGATGTTAATTATATCAGTTTGCACATCGTGATCAAATTGCTCTTCCTTCGGTTCTGAAACATAGCTAGATACATTAGTTATAACTGGAATGGACTGACCCGATTCCACGATTTCTTCCTCGTGTTCGCACTCGAACACTTCCACCACCTCCTCAGCCTCTGCGGGGCTGCATACTTGGCTGCTGCGCTCGTCTTCAACTTCTTCAACATCTACCTCTTCACTGCATTCTTGGCTGCTGCGTTCGACTTCATCTTCTTCAATATCTGCTTCTACACTACATAACACAGAAGCATCATCATCAACATTCAAAACATTATTTTGTCCGCATTCTTCTAACGGAACCTTTAACATCTCCTCTTTCCTCGCTTTATATAATGCTTCGTGACATCTACACGGAAATGGATAATCTTCACGAAAGACATTGCATATCTCATCAAATGACATACCCTCGCGGTATATCATCTTATAATAAACCAGAGCTGCTTCTTGGAGATAAGCCTGCATTATCAATGCCCAATCACTTTCACGCCATCCATAATATGTGGCAATCGCTTTGTATTGTTCAAAAAATTTTTCCAGGCACATATTAGATCCTGAGAAAAGCGCATACATCTTGCTTTCTTTACAAAAAATAATATTTTAACCACTTAGCTTTATTTTTCCGGCGACGATTCTGCGCCTGTTTTATACTCACTCCAACGCAAATTTAAACTAAGGGGAGTTTAATCTGCGATCGCATATAAAATAATCCTTGACTTTTCCGTCAAATAAACTCAGCTTGGCATGCACATAGAAAATTTACTTCATCTGAAATCAATCCATTAAACGATGAATTGCGTAGGTTCGTTCGGCGCCTCCACCAAATGTGGAACTTAGGGGGAAATAATACAAATAAGACGACTTTAGGACTTTCAATTAGATATTATAATATAAAAAAGGCAACGATACAACTTCGCGGTTAAGATATGAATCACTGCTTCTAGAATCAAACGCCATCATCATATTTGACATATGTTTAAACCAACGAATCGAATCATAATTCTAGCCAGTGCTTATTGCTAAAGGCTAGCACACACAGGCGCCACAGTACGTTAAAAAAATAAAATATATGAATCATGTTACATTTATTAATTAAAAATATAACTTTCTTATACCTAATAAAGTCACAGATTGTTACAATCATTAATTTAAAATTGTAGCATGAAAATATTTCTTTCTTATACCTTGTAAAATCAAAGATTACAATCACTTAAGTTTTTCTAATTAGGTACGTTAAATAAAAACAATATAAAAATAAAATATATGAGTCATGTACTTTTATTTTTATAAGGTAAGAACAAAATTTTAAATTACCTACATACCTACTTTACGATTTTATTAGAACGAAAAACAGATTGTTGCCCCAACGAAATTGTTCTAACGATGTTTGGGAATAAGACCTTATATCTATCTATCTAATAAGATACACAATACTGTAAAAGATGCTCATTTTCTAGAGGCGCGCGCGCAAGGCGGTGGCGGAGCGGGGTGCGAGTTAGCTCGTATGTGATTGGTCGACCCATCTTTTGTTTTTGTTTCGTAGTCGTTAAGGGTTAGTAGTGTGTAGTGTAGTTCAAGCGTGCAGTTCTTATCAGTTCGCAGTTATTAGTTTAATATAGGAATAAATAAAGGAAATGGCTGGTAGTTCAACTGACGTTTGTTTAGAGTACGTTAAAAAAGGTAAAGCTACCATACTTCTCCGGGCCGGACATCAATACAGTAAAAAATGCAAATATAAAAATGGTGGAGTTTTGTGGGAGTGTACCACAAGAAAACAAAGTAAATGTGCCGGATCCATCACTGTCATGGTAAGTTACTTATTATATTTTGTGATTAATAATGACAATAATAACTCAGGTTATGTGTGTTATCAATATCACGTTTATCAATATCAAAATTTAAAAATCAACGTTAAAGTTTAAACACTGTTTCTGTCATGGCGGCACGTGTGACGTCATTCTTTTGTCAAACAAGTCTATTACACCTAGTGTAAAAGAGTGTAGCTGAAGTGAATTGTATATATTTAATTATTATTACATATTTTAGTTAAGCATAAAGTGAAATATGTTTTGTTGAACTATTCTGATAGGATAACAACAATTTGTTATAAGTTTTAAAGGTTGTTAAATAGCCTATTTAATTTTGTATTCTATGTAAGTGCAATATTGTTTACTTAAAAAATAATGTAAAGTAATTAATTATTATTACTTAATTTTACAGGACAATCAAGTTGTAGCTGAGAAACGACACAATGTTTGTGAACCTGATTTTGCGCGGAATGAAGTTACCTTGAGGTTATTCAAACTAAAAACTACACTTGCGGATCCAGAAGCACCTGCTATTCCCACTGCTTACAACGCGGCTGTGAGCTCACTAAAAGATACCGGAATTGACCAAATAAAAGAATTCCCTGCCCTGAAGTCTATCAAAACAACATTATATAAACACAGAAATGCAGCATTTGAAGTAAGTAAAATTGAGTTCAAAAATGTTGAAGAAGTTAAAGTACCTCCAGCTCATCAGGAATTTATTTTAGCAGACTACAATGACAGTGGTATCCGTGTAATAGCTTTTTGCTCTGAATTTGCCCGACATCAAATGAAAAATTTGAAGATGTTCTTGGGTGATGGAACGTTTTGGATCTGTCCATCTCCCTTTTACCAACTCTACACCATTCACGGGGATTTGGGCAGTACAGAAAAACACATAAACATTGTGCCACTTGTTTATGCCCTCATGAGCCATAAAAATCAACAAACATATGAAATTTTATTTAGTATGCTAAAATCTGCATTACCTGATTGGAATCCAGAAATATTTAAATGTGACTATGAAGTGGCTCCGATGAACGCAATGCGAAATGTTTTTGTAAATATATCTATTAGCGGCTGTTATTTCCATTTCACCCAGGCAATATGGAAGAAAGGAAAACAACTCAAACTAACAAAAGATAAATTAACCAGAAGACAAGTTGCACTTAGCACTGCTTTGGCTTTGTTACCATCAGATAAAATCATTGCGGGTTGGTTTTATGTTGCCTCTCAAAGCCCTGATGATGATAATAGCAAGGAGTTTAGAAATTACATGCTCAGACAATGGCTACAAGATGATTTTATTAAAACGTGGTGTGTATTTGGACAGACTCATCGCACTACGAATTTAGTCGAAGCATGGAATAATAAAATAAAAAAGCGTGTGAAAATAAAGAAACCCAACATTATGAAGCTCCTCACAGCGTTGGCTGAAGATGCATCGTATTACGAAGTTCTTGCATTGGGGGTTTCTGAAAATAAAGGTATAGCGGAAAAAACAAAAAAAAGCATCAATCGCGATAATTATATACAGAAGGTCCAAATGGAACTCATTAATAATGAAATTACGATTGGGCACTGTTTAGAAAAACTTAAGTGAGTGTAATCTTTGATTTTACAAGGTATAAGAAAGAAATATTTTCATGCTACAATTTTAAATTAATGATTGTAACAATCTGTGACTTTATTAGGTATAAGAAAGTTATATTTTTTATTTTAAATTAATAATTGTACAATCTGTGATTTTACTAGGTATAAGAAAGTTATATTTTCATGCTACAATTTTAAATTAATGATTGTAACAATCTGTGACTTTATTAGGTATAAGAAAGTTATATTTTTTATTTTAAATTAATAATTGTACAATCTGTGATTTTACTAGGTATAAGAAAGTTATATTTTTTATTTTAAATTAATAATTGTACAATCTGTGATTTTACTAGGTATAAGAAAGTTATATTTTTTATTTTAAATTAATAATTGTACAATCTGTGATTTTATTAGGTATAAGAAAGTTATATTTTTTATTTTAAATTAATAATTGTACAATCTGTGATTTTACTAGGTATAAGAAAGTTATATTTTTTATTTTAAATTAATAATTGTACAATCTGTGATTTTATTAGGTATAAGAAAGTTATATTTTTTATTTTAAATTAATAATTGTACAATCTGTGATTTTACTAGGTATAAGAAAGTTATATTTTTTATTTTAAATTAATAATTGTACAATCTGTGATTTTACTAGGTATAAGAAAGTTATATTTTTAATTAATAAATGTAACATGATTCATATATTTTATTTTTTTAACGTACCTACCTAATGGGGATTATTGAACTTTTTAGTTCACTTATCCCCATTAAATAAAAATTTTGGGTCAACGGGGAATAGTGAACAAAAAGTTCACTAATCCCCATCAATGGGGATCATCCAACGGGGAAAAGTGGAATAAGCCAGGACTATGTGGGTAATTTTTTTTGTTTTTTCTCTCTTCGTTTTAATCATGATCTGGCAGTTTGAGTAGTTTATGCGGCCTACCCAAATGTCCTGTCTTTGGTATTGTTCGTCGAATCGTTGAGCTCCTTAAGTTCTGAGTTGAGCTGCACGGTTACTGACAAATGCGTGCACTGACTGGACAGGTCCGCTCAATCTGTGTGGTTCTTTCCTCAAAAGACCATTTCAGACACTAATCTACATGGTCCTCAAAGATTATGTCCGGATTTTTTATATACACATTGACATTGATGAATTTTATTTAGACAATGACATGAATATTTACTTTGTAAGTAATTTTTTTTTTTTTTTTTAATTAATTATTGTGAATGTGAGGACTATGTGGGTCATTTCTTTTTTCCTTCTTAGTTTTAATCATGATCTGGCAGTTTGAGTAGTTTATGCGGCCTACCCAAATGTCCTGTCTTTGGTATTGTTCGTCGAATCGTTGAGCTCCTCAAGTTCTGAGTTGAGCTGCACGATTTTTGACAAATGCGTGCACTGATTGGACAGGTCCGCTCAATCTGTGTGGTTCTTTCCTCAAAAGACCATTTCAGACACCAATCTACATGGTCTTCACACGATCTGACCAAGATTTTGTCTGGACTTTAAAAGAGACTGTGACTTCTGAGTTTGTTTCGGCCTTTCTTCTCAGAATAGTCAGTTAGGAAACGCCGACCTCATCTAGTTTAAAAAAAATATGATTGACGTGTAAAAGTGTTTGTACAAACCTACTTACAGAAATAAAATCATTTATCATTTATCATTCATTTATCATTTATCATTAAAGATTAGTTTATTATTTAGTCTATGGACCTTAGTTGCCTGAAAATAAAGTAATTATTATTATTATACTGGTGCCCTAATTGATACATAACGTGACCGCCAGGGTCCATAATTTTTTTTTTTTATTAAAATTAGTCACCCGAATTTAATTTTTTGTAGCCACCCCCAACTGTATTACAGGTGGTACATGTAGAATACATTACATAATTATTATATTGAAAGAGTAGGGAATATTAAAAAAAACAGTGGCACTCCGGGAGTGCCGACACAAGTGAAAACAAAACACAAACAGAATTCTTTGCCATTACTCACTGACATATCGGATATACATTAAAACCGAGTACATTTCGAGGACAGCCGAACACATCCGAAGCGGGTATTTTTTAAATCGTCTTATAAAAAAACATGCGTGGTGTCGCTTACGGTAACAGTGGCGCGAGTTCAATGGTTTTTTCCCATCTCAAAAAATACCCAACGCGCATAAAGAAGTTTTCACTCCAAAAAAATTGTTACAGTTGAAGTTAAGAGTTTTAATACTTATACATGTGGTGTCACGAAACTTATGACTCGTCCCCCCCCCTTTTTTTTTGTGTATGGGAAATCATCAAATGACTCCTCCCGCTCTGGGTGGAGCGGAAGGGAGTGTCAGACTCCTACTGACTAAAACCCACCCGTATTCCTTCCTTAACCCTTTATGTTCCCCCCCTTGACACACGATGTCACTATTTGTTGACCCCCCTTTTTTTGCGGCTGGGATATCATCAAATGATCCCTCCCGCTCTGGGTGCAGCGGAAGGGAGTGTGTTGTTGACCCCCTCGCTCCATATTGACGTCTAACGTAAATTATGACTGACCCCTATGAGGATCAAAATGTAATATATAGCGGTTGAAGACAAGTTAGGCTGTCGTTTCTTTTTTTCAGAAACAGCACCCTTATTGCGTAACACCCTATCAATATCAATCTGAATCATTTTGAAGGATATTGCTAATCCATTGCTTCATATGTTGGAAAAAAAATTCTGCTCAACAACGTAAATAACGCAATAAATGTTGTTGAACTGATAAAATGAAAGCCATTCAAACGGTAAGTGTTTTACGCAATTACCCCTTGGGTCTCTACGATTCGGTTTTATACCGATGATTAATAATATTTTTTATTACCGTGCTTTAATTGCTAGATACTTTCAGAAAAAAGTTTATTTCGATTACTTGAGCTTTTGTGTGTGATTATTATGCATACAACTTACAGCGCACTTTCAAACTCCGCTATCACTATCTTACTTTTCATTATTTCTACTACGTCATACAGAAGACAAAGTAACTATGAAATAAAATTTCGCGTCGACGTCAAAGAGGAGCTACGCAAACCAACTTTTATTTTAATATTTTGAGAAATACAAAGTAAAATAAAGTCTAAGACATTTACTTTTTAAGTAAGAGTAACATCTGCTCTTTAACTTTTTATTACACAGCCGTGTCTTAATTTCTCAAAATTAATTCAGCCTAAACGAGAAAATACATCATGTCACATTTTTATCGTCCTCCTTGAAATTCTAATCCATTTTAAAAATTACGCAAACGTTCCAATTTATTCCAGACAATTTAAATTTTACGCAAAATAATAAAACGACTCACGGTATATTTTCATTACGAATTTGTTATGCGTAGCGTAAAAATAATATAAGAAAACATTGTGTATTATTTTATGCTAACGACAGCTATAAAGGCATATTCGGCATCCATTTTAAGTTGAGCTCTGTGACTTAGAATTATTTTACTTCGAAGAGGTCAAGTTATTCAGTCGTTTAACATTCTCTAGGGGAACGCAGTACGATGCAGATTACAGGGAAATTTTGTCATATTTGAATATAATAAAGCGTAAGATCGACGGTTTGTAAATATTCATACAATCAGAGTGTCTTATGTTAATTTACTTGTGTCACGACAACATTTTCAATATGGCTGACATTTTGGCGCCAAAGTGGAGTATTATGCGGCTCGTTTGATATTAATTCCGATGTTTTGCTAAATTATTTTCTTTTGAATTCAAGCGTTTACGTTTTGCTAAATAGAATTCCAAGGAGGTTTTACGTTAACTTGGGTTTCTTATTTATTTAAACGTTTATGAGGAGAGCCGCCATCTTTGATTGGGGTCGTTTTGATTATAAATTAGGTTGTGTATTTTTTGTACATAATAATATCCATCTTGGCGTGGTTTAGGGGGATTAATTATTGTCGTTCAGTAAATCTGGGCTAAGGGAAATTGGTGCGAGAATGCGACTTACGAGTTATAGGTCGTGGGTTCGAACCCAGACAGGCACTTTACTTTGTGTAAATAATTTCCTCACCTCTCAAGATAGTGAAGGAAAACATCGTGAGAAATAATGTCCTAGAACCAAACATTCGAAGACATGTGACATCTACCAACCTGCACTGGGTCCGCGTAGTAGATTACCTACAGCGCACTGTCTCTCGAAGAGAGGGGGCCTGAGTCCGAACAACAACAACAACAACAACAACGAACAACATTACAACAAACAACAACAATACACAACACAATGTTGTGTATGACTGATTATTTAAGAAAAATTTGCTACGGAAAAATTAAGCTTTTGTTGTAAGATTTCATCATACAAGTTTAAAATAAGATTGTGTTTATTGCGAGTGTATTTTTTTTTCTTTTGTTTTTATTTCTTTTTATATGACTATGATTGTGTTTTGTTTAGTTTTTGATATTTCTATGAGAGTCCTAATAAATATTTTTTCTTTATTTTTTATTGGTATTTAGTTGCCCATGGATATTCGTGTGACAACCGATAGCCGCCCAATTAACATGCTCTCTCTGGAAAGGATCACACATTCACATCATGTCCGACCATTTAATAACGAAGAAATCGAAATACCTTCGTTATATCTATATTTTTTATTAGGGTTCCGAACCCAAAGGGTAAAAACGGGACCCTATTACTAAGACTTCGCTGTCTGTCCGTCCGTCCGTCTGTCTGTCACCAGGCTGTATCCCACGAACCGCGATAGGTAGACAGTTGAAATTTTCACAAATTATGTATTCCTGTTGCCGCTATAACAACAAAATACTAAAAACAAAATAAAATAAATATTTGAGGGGGGCTCCCATACAACAAACGTGTTTTTTTTTTTTTCGGTGTTTTTGTCTTGTGGTTCGGAACCCTTCGTGTGCGAGTCCGACTCCACTTGGCCGGTTTTTTTAAATTAAGGCTAAATAATAATAATTAGGTAGCATGATTGATTTCGCAATAACGACATTAATTGCCCTAGTTTTTTAACATAATACACAACATATTCATATGTTAACACAACATGTCCAGTACTGCAATGTTCAACCAATCAATCAAGCCACCACTTTGGCATACCCACGAAAAGCTAACGGGATTGAAACACGCAATCGTTATGGGTGTATTAATAAAAATACTTGTAAAGGTTTACTAGGAAATATGGCGTGGGCAATGGATCTTGACGCGCGAACAGAACGAATTTTCGAAATAAAAGGGACGTTTAAAACAGTTGGTTTTTGAATTTTGGGGGTATAAAGTGTCGCATTATAGTATGCTGGATTATTTATGAATATCTTGCGATGAACAGGGGATACAGATGTTTTTCTGAAGACATGCCATGAACATAACTGCGTGTCTCGGAAAGCACGTTAATCCGTTGGTTCCGACTGTCTGAAAGTCATTACAGGTATTCAGAAGCCCAAAAGTCTAAGACTGATTGTCAGACTTTTGGGCTTCTGAAAAGTAACGTTACGGGGGTAACACTATACCCCTATGGTAAGCCAAGGGGTATCGTGTTACCCCCGGAAGCTGGAAGCTGGCCCCAACATGGTTGGAAAAAGGCAAGGTGGATGGGTTGATTAATTTTGATGCCATGCGTATAACTCAGTGAAGCGCACCGTTCCCTCCTAACACACCGCCATGTGGTTTTAAAAGCCATAGAAATCGTTACACTTCTCATTGGTATCTAATTGCTCCGAGGGGGTTACCTCACCCATAAATTTCCTCACGTTAAAAAATCAAAAATGGTTTTATTTCTCCAACATAACTTAGGCTAGAAACAGATTAGTGATTGGAGCCTCCCTTTAAGCAAGTAATGCCTGTATAGGCCGACTCCAAAAAATACATGATATAAAAGCTCAACGATATTGACGATATAGTACTTCCGGTTTTCTGACCATAGGTATCTTATCAGACATTCTCGTTTCCAACTATGCTAACAAACTGATTTTAAGCCAAGCGAAGAAGCCAAAGATTATAGATAAACTAGAATTTATCAGTTTAAAGTCGCAAAAGAAATCGAATAATAAACTAGATTTCAGCCCGCGACTTGGTTCGCGTGAAATTTCTTGTTCCCCCGACCCTCGCATCGCGTCGCCTGCCCGCGCTATTGCTTCGTTTTCAACTAACGTTCTTTCTTACCTTTTTTCGTTTTACCGGGCTCCTATGGGTCCTAGCGTGATGTTAAATAGCCTATAGCCTTCCTTAAGAATTGGCCTATGAAATCTAAAAAGATTTTCTCAAATCCGACTGGGAATTACAGGGATTAGCGTGTTCAAACAAAAACAAAAAAACTCTTCAGCTTTATTATTAGCATAAACTAACTGCGCCCCGCGGTGTCACCCGTGTAAATGTCGATCCCGTGGGAATATCGGGATAAAAAGTACCCTCTACGTTAATCCAGGGTGTCAGCTACCTCCATACAAAATTTTATCAAAATTGATCAAGCCGTTTGAGCGTGAAGAAGTAACAAACATATAAACATACACACACATTCACAAACTTTCGCCTTTATAATATTAGCGTGATGTGATTACTACGTGGATCACATGCATTGTTGCACAAAATAACAGTATGAACATACAATAATATCAAAACAACCCGGTGGCGTTTGTAACATAACTAATTATATGAATTTGTCACAGCGAGTATTTATTCTCCCCGTGACAGCTGTTACAAAATAACACAGTGAAATAAGCGTTCCTGCTTCTAAAACAATGTGACATTTATAGTGTTTTTATCGTTTTACCGGCTCAATTAAATATATTAGGCTGTAAATATCGAATTTTTGGTAATAAATCGCTATAAAACATTGTACAAAATCGCGCTTGAAATTGGTTATGCGGTCACAGTATGTTTATAATGCAGCCTTTTCCGTATGTCCTTCGCGTATTTGCAACAAGGTCTATTCAAAAGTAATTTGGAAGTTTTTCCACTTCAGTTGTAATGTCACTTTAGGTTAAAAAAAATGAACTGTACTCTATAACGTTCATAATGACTAATCAAAGTATCTATGATATGGGATTGCCTAATTATTTTTTATCATCGCGAGGGCTGCTTTGGCCAAAGAAAATGCAGAGTCATCAACCACGACCATTCGTCAAGAGTGAACGACTAAGGATTAGGAATAATTTTTTTACGATAATCGTCTTTTGGTGCTTAAAATTCTTGAATTCCAGCCGCCAAAAGTCAGTTCAAGTTTATTAGTTCTGTAGATATAGTACAATATTTACAGGGTAGTACTATTATTTAAACAAAATATTTTTGTAAAATATCAATATTTTCTGCGCACTTACAGACCGTCAATAAAAACGTGTTCAGTTCAAACATTAACAAACTAAACTATAATTTTAAATAAGGGCACTGTATAGTGTATACAGGGTGACTTGTAAATTGACGTATTACTTTGAGGATGTGATAAAACCACCCATGACCCATTGATTGTGACCCATTTGCAACAATAAAGTACCCCATAAAGCATATAGGCGAAAATTCATGAGATTCGCGAAACAACAATCTTCATGTATTTTTGAAAATTTTCCAGAATTCGTCACTAAATGTCACTTTTCTGGAAACTGTCAAATTGTAACTGGCATCTACCCAAATGAACTTTGACATCAGCTAACTCAAAACTTTAATATGAGATTAAGCGTACAAATTACTTTAATGACCTAATTGAACAAAACTAATAACTTTGAACCAACGCTTCAAACTATTAATCTTTATCTTGACCGGTAACTCTGAGAAATGACCGGTTACGTGTCTCGTGACGTAACGAGCTCGCGTGACCATTCAGTCGTTGTTAAATTATTATTTATTAGTTTGTAAAAAAAAAGAATATGAAAGTATACACGCGTTCATACAAGAAATTACATAACAAAGCAAATATATGCAAAGAAAAAACTAGAAAGTTAAACGATAGAATGATACTCAGTCATGACTGGCTGGTTAATGAACCTCGTTTTAAAAATAGGTTTGAATTGAGAATAGTATGAAATCTGTCAACTTCAAAATATAGAATAGAATACTCTTTATTATGTACACCATTTAAATTACAGTCATAATTGCCAGCAAAATAAATAATAAAAATAATAATAAATATATATTTTAATTATAGCATCATTACCAGGCTCATACCTACTTATCATCATATCATAGTTCTACATCAAGGGTCTAAAACGAGGAAATACATAAAAAATATGCATGCAGCTCAACATTTTGACCACGGCTTGAGCCATTCTCATAAAATTGGTGTCGATTTGAATGAAGTAGAAATGGCGCCCAACATGGGACAAAAAAACTACCCGCAGATTTGATAGAGATGCTAAATCAGCCATAAATGTTAATTGTTAGAAAATACTACTTAATCATGAATGAATAAATACTACTTAATACTTAGTAGTCATGATGATGATGATGACTACTTAATCAATTTCAAGGTTTAATATAGTTCAAGAAATTTTCAATGGTTATTGTGGTCATACTATGTGAATAGAATTGGCGCCCACAGTGGGACCTCTCTCTGCCGCACAGATATCAAAAGAGCTATTAAATACGTTCTTAAATAATAATATATAATAATTAATGTGTGTGTGTGTGGACTTAGAAAAAAACAATAAGCAAATGTCAATGCTGCTGTAATATAGAACAGAATTGGCGCCCAACGTGGGACCAATAAAATTAAACAGATATTAAAAGTAGTTAATCAAATGATGTTCTTAAATCTTGTATAATATCATAACAAACGTACACACAGTGCCCATAATAACCTCAGTAAACCACAAACATCAATAAGTAACCGTCAAATGACAACAACGACATCGAATGACAACGATGAACGGCGTCAATTCGGTTCACATAATACTCTGCAGTCGTACTGTGTGGACTGAAGTGGCGCCCACCGTGGGACATATCACAGATTTAAACGAGCTGTTTCGTATTTGAATAACATACCAATTTATTATTCATGTATATATTTATGTTCCCATGCCTCAGTTAAACAACAACACATAAACATCGGATATTGCGGTCGAACTGGCTTAGTGAACGAAGTTGGCGCCCAACGCGGGGCCACCTCAATGAGATTGAATAGAGCTGATATTAATTGTATTATTATTGTGTATTTAATTATTGTAATTAGTTTTTAATCTTTTAAATAAATAAAATACCTAAATTACATCAAATTGAATTCGGCTTAAAAATACCAAATACTTATATGTAAATATTTTTGCATTGCAAGCTTTTGGCGTTTTTTGAACACGTGCACTTGATAAAACATATTTTGGTTTTTTTTTTTTTTTTTATGTAACCTATACTTAATGGAAATTTTTAAAACAAATCTGGTTTCAATAGCTTCAAAATTATTTTAGATATGGTTACACAAACTAACATCAGTTTTAAAAATCTTCTATTCCAATTTAAAAGCCACTCCATACAATTCTTAACATTGAATGACGTCCATGATTCGCAGTCGGTCTGATTAAAGGGTTGCGATTGACCCACATTCAGAAGAGGCGAGGGGAGGGATAAGTGAGGAGGGGAAGTGGGGTTGGTCAGTCATGATTGTGAATACAACTGCGCACCAATTGCCAAACGAGGGATTATTGTTTTTACTAGGTCTGTTTTAAAGAAATTATAGTTCACCAGCTTTTTGCCGTGGTTTCGTCCATATGGTTATTGGAAATTATCCCACGGGAACGTACTACAGGATAAAAAGTAGATAGATAGATAGATAAAACGTTTATCCAGAAGTAACCTTTTTTAAAATAAAATAATAATAACAATTTCTTTCTTTCTTTCTTTCTAACCTTTGTTCTATCGCGGGCTGCTGAGGGGTTTACCTCGATGCCTGGCATGTGCATGCATTTGTTTTACATGGAGGTGACATTCAGGTAGCGAGGTAAACCGCGACCGCAAGGTATTACAATGAGGCATCTTCGGCATGTAACCCTTAGGGAAGGAACAAGCATTCATCAATACTCTTTCTCAACGCATCAAACTGTAGACAGAGTAAACTATAGACTGCTGCATATCTTCTTTTTCATTAGCACAAGAAAAAGAGAAATATATGAACGTCACTAGCAAGGAAAAGAGACAGAGTAAGAATATTTCTGTCCCTTACTGCGTGTCGGCTAAGCACATTAATGTGCACAACAAGTTTGACGTTTATGAAGGAATAATAAAATAATACACCGCGATTATACGGAAAATAAGATCTTTTTCGTGCTTAATTCAATAATAGTATACAGGGTTATTTGTAAAACACCAGCAACCTCTTAAGAGGTCATTGTACTCATCATTATGAACAACTTTTACTATGGGACCAAACCTGAAATCGCGAAAAAAAATCAGCTGTTCCCTACATTTATGTTCGTATAACTCGTCAAAATGTAGGGAACAGCTGATTTTTTTTTCGCGATTTCAGGTTTGGTTCCATAGTAAAAGTTGTTCATAATGATGAGTACAATGACCTCTTAAGAGGTTGCTGGTGTTTTACAAATAACCCTGTATATTTGCGCAACTGTGAAAATGGTAAGGAACAGTGTAATAAGCAGTAAAAATGATAGTATGATGACGATTGCCGGATTTTTTTTGTCCCTTTCGGTGACACGTATACCATAAGTTTATACATTACTCTGTCTACGCATCAAACCGTACAATATATTATATCAACAGAAACATTCCAATAAACGTCACAACAATTTTTATAGCTGGCAACATTTCTTACAACACAGAAAAAACAACAGAATTAAGAGGCAACATAGTACAATTACCACTGATGCGTATCCAATAATCTCTTGGGCGATGAAGGGTCTCATCTATACATATTATAAAACAAAGTCGTATTTCGTGTCTGTCTGAGTGATCATGTTGTTCTTCTGAACTATGCAACTGATATTGATTTTTTTATTTATTCTTTAACTAGCTGCGCCCCGCAGTTTCACCCGCGTAAGTGTCGATCCCGTGGGAATATCGGGATAAAAAGTAGCCTCTATGTTAATCTAGGGTGTCAGCTATCTCCATACAAAATTTTAACAAAATTGGTCGAGCCGTTTGAGCGTGAAGAAGTAACAAACATATAAACACACACGCACACACACTCACAAACTTTCGCCTTTATAATATTAGTGTGATTAAAACGGTTTACAACCAATTAAAGACAGTTTACACATTTTCCACCATCACTAAGAGATTTTTTTTATAAGGTTAGGGTGTATAATTAAACTTATCCATACTAATATTATAATTTCAAAAGTAACTCTGTCTGTATGTTACCTTTTCACCTCTAAACCACTGAACGGATTTCGATAAAATTTGGCAGAGATATAGATTGCGTCCCGTGGAAGGGATCATAGTTTTATATTGACATACCTAGCGGGCGAAGCCGCGGGCGAAAGTTAGTATAAAATAAAGAAATCTCAATGTCTTGTCAAGTCGTAAGAACCGTGCGAAGCAGAGCGGGTCGCTAGTATACCAATAAACGTTTTTTATTTCAGCTTCAGTAGACACAACAATTCGTCGACGAGGCAGGAATTTGTTATAGCTCTACTGTTGATGATATTGTTTTGTGGACTAGGAGATGTTTTTGGCTTTTCTTGCTTTTAGGAATAAGAATTATTTATTTGCAAAAACCGTGAGGAAATCGGCGTGTCCTAGAACCAAAAATTCGAAAACATGTGACATCTACCAACCCGCACTGGGCCCGCGTGGTGGATTACGGTCCACTCCCTCTCACAGAGAGGAGGCCTGTGTCCCAGCAGTGGGAACATTATTGGCTAATTATTATAAGTAGGTATGTATTTTTTTAAAAAACTCGGTTTTACTAGCACCCTAATTCCGTGACACACTATCAATCTCAATCTAAATAATTTTGAAGGATATTGCCAATCCATTGCTTCATATGTTCCAAAAACAAATTCTGCTCAACAACGTAAATAACGCGATGAATATTTTTGAACTGTCAAAAATGAAAGCCATTGCTACTGATAGTGTGTTACGCAATTACCCCGCAGATGTAAAAAATGGTGGTTTAAGCTCAGTCCATATTTTTTGCCTTTTACATAATTTAAAAGCGTTTACGACGTACGGCATTTCATACAAACTTTCAAGCCCTTGTTTTTCGAAATGAAAGAAGTTTCATTAAAATCGGTTTTAATGAAACTTCATACACGTAAGCAGGATACAAAGGTCTAAAAAGTTTGTAAAGAAAATTTTCAAACAAATGCATCACCCATAAATATATGGGTGATTGATGTGTTTGCTTAGTTTTATATCGTAAATATCAAAAACAAGGTTGTATAGTAGAATATGTGTTTGATTCAGAATGTATTAGTTTATTTTCAAGCGATATCAATCGAGGACTAATTTACATTAGTTCCACTATCGGTCAAGAGATGGCACTGAGATAAAACTGCAATATTGTACACCGCAGTGCACAGTGTTCAAATTCTCTGACCAATATAGGCCTCGCCGATGAAAAATTAAAAACATGATGGTACGGAACACTCTGTGCGCGAGTCCGACTCGTTCTTGACCGTTTTTTTTTTTCTTGATTACGATGTTGGTCCCATGGAGAAAGTTGTTCAGGTCGATGGTCTGTACCACCTCAGTAAAGATGACCATGTACCGGTATCTACAACGCTACATGCGAACAACGCGTCATACTGACGTCACACAAAATCCTGCATCTCGCAAGCAGAGTTTACCGCGCAGCTAGCATTGATACAACGGCCCGACTTGAATCATCGGACAGTTGTCCACCAGACAACACCCGTCTGGTTGGAGGATCCTCCCTTTTCTATAGAGTTTGAATGAAAACACCCTGTTACTCATACCTCTATAAACACACTTTCCTGACACATGTTTTATCTCAAAAAGATAACTACTTTGAACAAGTTTACAGAACAAACAAACATAAATTAGGTACACATAGTAGAGATTTCTCAATAGAAAAACCTTAGATAATTATAGATAAATATTTTGAACCCTATTTTCATCTTACTAAGATTCCAAGTTCACTGAATGGAATTACTTAGTATTGATATTTCCTGATACTTAGTTATTTTAATTATTCTATAGTTTTAAACTTTAAAGAAATAACGATAAGGTCGGTATTACAATGTACAGTTTTGATTGCCTTAATCTTTCTAAATATTTCAAGATGGCTATCTGAGATAATAAAAATATATCATGGGTCCAGTAAATTGTGGGGAATTCTTCGATTTTTATTGACCGTTAGTTATAGTAACGTATGGGGTAGTTAAGTACATCCATTTAAATCGTATTTTTTACTAATTCAATATTCAGAAGACGTAATAGTCGTATTAATTTGATTTAAGCAAACGTTACGTCACTTTTGTTTGAAGATTGAACCAAAATAAAGTTTTTGTTAAAATAAATATTATCGGATTGTCAAAGAAAATAACGTTTTCAAGACACAATTATAGGTTGAAATGTTTCTTTTTTATGATTTTTTTATGATTGTGAAATACTTTTTCTTGGAACTACAAACTATTTTCGCTAACAATAAACTACCTAAAGGATTTATTCTTTTACACGTGTTTACTTCTCAAAAACATAATTTTATTTTCTATTTAGGAAAATATTTTAGGAATAATTTTAATCGAGTTCTTTTAATAACAAATAATGGAATGTTAAAATTTTCTGCGAAAAGCAAACTTGCTACTTGTTAGGTATATGAGCTTAGAAAGATTATCGACCTTTAGCCATTGGTCCCGGCTGTCATTCGTGGACCTTTGACAGTTGTTACGGGTCGTCAGAAGCCCGAACGTCTGACAACCAGTTTTGTCAAAGGGGCATGGTCACAGATCTCGTATTACCCCCAGAAACTGGGTTGTGGTCAGATAGGCTGTCGCTCCATGTAAAATACTGGTATTCAGTTGCATCCGGTTAGACTGGAAGGCGACCCCAACTGTCCTCAACATAATTGGGACAAGGCTCGGCAAATGATGACATAGATACATAAGGCAACTACACTGATGCAAGGATATGATGGTGCTTCAATGACAGGGATGCGTCGTTCGTAAACATTTGTGCAATTGTTTTGTGAAATGTAACTTGAAATTTAAGATGGCGGCGTTAGTTCCCATTGTGGCCACGCGTCGCAATAATCGTGCAGCGCTATAAGTATTTATTTGGGTATTATTTTTTTTAAGCTGCAATGCTAATCTTAAGGCAATGCAGCCTAACTAATAAGAAACTCCATGGATCCTCATTTACAATTATCATCATCATTTCAGGCGAAAGACGTCTACTGCTATACATAGGCCTCCCCCAAGCACCTCCACTTCAACCGGTTCTGTGCTTCTCGCATCCAACGGGTTCCTGCGGCCTTCACAAGGTCGTCGGTCCACCTTGTGGACATTACACTAATGGCAAACCAACTTATTTGCAAAAGCACGTCGTATTCCCCGACGGAGTAAGCAGCAATGTAAATTACTTTAACCTTTTTAGGGTTCCGTACCCAAAAGGTAAAAACAGAACCCTATCACTAAGACTTCGCTGTCTGTCCGTCCGTCTGTCTGTCACCAAGCTGTATCTCAAGAACCGCGATAGCTAGACAGTTGAAATGTTTACAAATTATGTATTTCTATTGCCGCTATAACAACAAATACTAAAAACTAAATAAAATAAATATTTAAGGGGGCTCCCATACAACAAACGGGTTTTTACGGCGTTTTTGCCTTGTGGTACGGAACCCTACGTGTACGAGTCCGACTCGCACTTGGCCAGTTTTAACTTTAATTACTATATTCTGTCTGTTAAGGGAAGTACCATGAAATACGTACTTTTCACTGGGCACCATACGAAATAATAAGCAGTCGTTTTAAAATGTTGAATTATAATCATTTTCCTGTAGACGAAACTGTTTGACGGCACGGTTGGCGCAGCGGTTAAGCGATTGACTGCTGCGCTGCGTGTCGCGGGTTCGATTCCCGCACGGAACAAATATTTGTATGACCGACAAGTAGTTGTTCCGGGTCTGGCTGTTTGTGTATGTGAGTTTAAATGTTTGTAAACGCACCCACAATACAGGAGAAATTACTAGTGAAAAAAAATAAAATAAAAAAAACCCCTCCATTTACAATATTATAACCACCAAAATAATCCAGTGAGCCGATCTAAAATCCATTAAGCCCAGGTGTTGTAATGTCACACTTCATTACTCTCTTTGTTATCTTCATATCAATTAGAAACCATTGAGTTTTTATTTAAAGAGCTTTGTTCAGGTGGGACAAATGCGGAAATATGGCAATGTTTTGGGTCAGGTACACCCTAATGACATGAATTTAAGGGGCTTAGAGGACCTAAACACAAAAAACGCAAGTTTTAGAAACAATAAAAGTATATGATCGACTACAGTAAACAAAAACACAAAAATATATGATATTCTTCAGGATATATGCTAGGTAGATGGTGTGTTGAAAACATAATACAACTAATTTGATACGATAGAAAAAAATCATGAAGATACCTCTAAAACGTGCTTTCCGAGACACGCTCACCGTCCGATCAAGACCAGGCCCGTGCCAGACGGCGCGTACGTGTTCCACGCGCGCCTCAAAGAGATGTCAGCATCAAGGCTTCGGCCCGTTAGGGCCGAAGCGTGCCGGGTCAGCGGGATTGTCGGAAAGGGTTACCGCTGGCCCGGAACATAAAGGGCGAAGGAAGGAACACGGGTGGGTTTTAGTCAGTAAGAGTCTGACACTCCCTTCCGCTCCACCCAGAGCGGGAGAGGTCATTTGATGATTTCTCATCCTCAATGTGAGTGTTGTGCTGTGTTGTGCTGATTACAAACTCAATCAATCTCCCTTATTTGTAAATAACACTTCAATTCTCAGAATCAATGGTCATCATAAAGTCGTTACTTCGTAATGTTATACGAGTGTGAGTTACTCAACTTTGTTTGTCGTAGGGTGAACATAACACATTATGACTGCTGTTATTTTCTGTTGAAGGTTGTGACGTTATTTCATATGTTAATATTTGATATTTACAAAGTTTTCCACGATTTCGCATCATTAGGATCGTCAAGCTAAAACTCAAAGCATAAGGTTTGAAGAACAGAAAGAAGGTGAAAGTCTAAACAAGTATAGGCCGACCGCATAAGGCTCAGTTCACACCGAGACGCGACGCGATGCGCAGTTTTCAAGATAGAAATACAATTACAGACCTTATCTACTACACTAAAAGGTCCACAATTCAGTGTCTACTACGTCGAGTTACGCTGCGCGGCGCAGCGCGGCGTAGCTCACTGAATCGAGTACCTTTTTGTGTAGTAGATAAGGTCTGTAATTGTATTTCTATCTATATATATGAAAACTGCGCGTCGCGTCGCGTCTCGGTGTGAACTGACCCTAACTGAGACGTTGCCTGAGGTATGCTGCGCGGTGCGGGAGGGGTGATAGTTCTCACAAGTTGACGAATCACTGAGGTCTCGCATCACATCACCGCGCTACTACCTCAGGCAACGTCTCAGTTAAGGTCGGCCTATAGAATAGATATAGGCCGAATATTTATGCGATAGTAAACCTTTATTTCGTTCACATAACAGTCAAATCCATTCGATATCCGTGGTCAAATCATTGCTGTCATTGCGGCTAATACGAGTGCAGCGTTACTAGTCGTTATGTCAATCATCATCATCATCTGCCTGGCCTTTTTCCAACTATGTCGGGGTTGGCTTCCAGTCTTTCCGAATGTGTAGCTGAATACCAGTATTTTACATAGAGTGACTGCCTATCTGACCGCAACAACCCAGATAATGGGTAACACGATACCCCTTGGTAAGATTGGTGTCTGAAAAATCTACAAATGACAACCAGGTCTAATAGCAAGGAACGGTAAGGTATTCTGGTATTTAAAGATCCAATCCACGGACCGACCGCGACAAGCTTAACTTAACCTGATCGATCGACGCGTGCGGCTGTAATAACTTAACCACTGGCCCTTCCCCGATGTGCCATATTAACGGCCGCATATTGTAGGTACAGTAACAGTACCTCCTCACACTTCCCCGTAGCGAATTAAATAAATTTAGGTTCCAAAAACTAAATCTTTTACAATTCCACGCACTACGCTCAAAATGACATTTAGCGACGAAAATTTGACTCGAAAACCGTGTCGACGATAATCTTGTAAATCTAGCATTAAGGCGCAATTCCACTGCTGCATAGGATTTGCACGGAGAAGCTATACACGTTCACTATGCTGCGCGACTCCATTTTTGTTTGCCAGCCAAGCATGTACTCGGTGCCGTAGGTCGCAGTAGACACCCGCAGCAGACTATCCTGCCTAATTTTTTTTATTATTTTACAAAGCAAAGCTAAATCAAAATATTTTATTTCACATAAACCTACGTGCACTTATGAAACGTCAGAAGCTAAAAATAATTGTTTTGTAAAATGTGCTCAAGTTTCAGATGGAAGCACAGCTTAGGCTTGTCAACAAGTACTTAGAAAACTAACAAAATATAAAAGAATCTATCAAATCTGCTAAGTACACATATACTTAGCTTAGCTTAGCCGAAGGTAGCAATGGAACCGCGCCTTTACTTCATAGCTTAGATTCGGTCACAGATCTCATAAAATATAAGTGAATCAGATAAGTCGACTTTGTGTTGACTTTCAAGTTATTTATGTCGAAAGTCACCGAGTCTGTTATTATGTTAGTTTTCAGGTTTCTGAAACCATAGTCTGTGATTTTCATAATTATGCGCGGGTATAATCATACTCAAGTCTGTTGTAATGACTTTGATATTATAATCATACTTTGCTACGCCTACGCACAGTGTTTGATTTCACTCAAAAAATTCCCTATGCTGTTTATCACATGGATGGGAGGGGCCCGTGGCTAAATAATAACAGCCGCACAGGTCGATCGATCAGGGTGACCATCTTTATATACTGTGACGCCTCCGTGCCTCGGAAAGCGCGTTCAGCCGTTGGTCCCGGCTGTCATTCGTGGATCTTTGACAGTCGTTAGCTCGTTACAGGTAGTCAGTAGCCCGAAAGTCTGACAATCAGTCTTACCTAGGGGTATCGTATTACCCACCCAAGTAGCACACAAGCTCTATGACAAGCCGTACACTGGCCGGTTAGAAGTTCTTAATAACGACATTGTCTCTAAACAAGTTGTACAGTAGATGTACAAGCGGATACAGCGCCGCTGTACCCCCGAAAGAGGACCAGATTTATACGGCCTGAGGTTCTACAGTGTCTCTACAATGTTCGTAAATGTGTGGTAGTACGGAGATACAAAGATGCTATGCGAGCGATAGTGTGCGCCTAAGTATCTAAAATAAGTTCTTGTAGCGCAACTATAGCGCTCGCATCTTATTTAGATGCGTCTGTGTCTCTGAATTAGAATTTACGGATCTGTATTACGTATACGGTAGCAATATTTTGGGGAAATGAACCATTTCAACAAAGACTAGTGCCAATGGAATTAAGTGATTGATGGAAAATTAACATTGTTTTATTTCTTTGTGTACGTGAAATATCAGTGCGAGTACCAGTTTGCTGTCAATATATATGTATATTATCGTCAAAATTTTCAAGCGCCCTTGATATGTTGGTTATTTTTACATAAATCAGACTTTGAAGGTTACTTATAGTTTAATTAGGGTCACAGGTAAAAAAATGTGACTTTAATTATGTCAAAAGTTAAGAGTGTATGCATAAATACGATCGTAATAACCTTAAAAAAATACTTTTACAAAAAACTGTAATGGCGTCTCGATCAAGCAGCTCTCAGAGTTGGTTACATCTGTTCTAGATGCTTTAGTCATACAGAGGCTCTATTGTTCGCTGTTGTAGACTTCTAGGTTTTACAGTCGTGGCATAGGGGTGCTATTCAACTGTTTTGGTCGCACATAAGCTTTTTGCGTACTATTGAGAACTCAAAGTTGTATAATTGTCTTTGAGATATCCTTTCATATAACGGTCGGACGAGTCGGACGAAGAAGAAGAATCATTGTATTAATTTTTAGTCATTATTTTATTACGGTTTCACCAAATGGCTAAACTACCAAAACGAAGATTATAAAAACTTATCTCTACGACAGGTCTTGTTGGCTACAAAAGGTCTTACGCGCCTACGAATGTTTGACGTGACTACGAAGGCGTACGCGTCTACGAAAGGTTTTACGCGCCTACGAAAGGTCTTACGCGCCTACGAAGGCCTACACGTCTACGACAGGTCTTGTTGGCTACAAAAGGTCTTACACGCCTACGAATGTTTGACGTGCCTATGAGCGTACGCGTCTACGACAGGTCTACGCGCCTACGACAGGTCTACGCGCCTACGAAGGCGTACGCGTCTACGAAGGCCTATACACGTCTACGACAGGTCTTGTTGGCTACAAAAGGTCTTACGCGCCTACGAAGGCGTACGCGTCTACGACAGGTCTACACGCCTACGAAAGGCCTACGACGGCTGGAGCAATCACTATTGGAAACACATTCCCATCGTTTTGCGAATGTGCTCGCATCGGTCTGAAGATCGAACTGTAGATCTCCACGTGCCTTTAAAAACCTCATAATGCCAGCTGCTTCTAGTTACACTTAGTACTCTATCAATATATTTCCCTAAGATACAGGCCTAGCCTAGTTTAGGGGACAGGGTTGAACTTATTGTACTATCTACGTAATGCTAAATTAAGATATTTAATATGTATACAGTGCAATGTACTTGAAATTTGTGGTAATAAACAATTTATTATTATTATTATTATTTGAATTTAGAGTACCTCAGGTAATAGTTTTGGAAACACAAACTCAATGTCTGTATTACAAACGGTCAATCAAAAATCTACTTAAACCGGATTTTACTGGTTTGTGTTTAAATGGCAATACATAAAAGTTATCTAAGATTGGGTATTCAAGTTAAGCACTCACCGTTCTTATGCGCATAGTATCCAGTTCCCGAAGAGGAGCCACTTCCTGTTGAGGATCCCTGCTGAGGACGTCCTTCCTCGTCTACCTCGAGAGGCAGCGGGGTCGCCTCCATCACAACACTCACTAACTCACTCACTCACTTGTCACTCATCACTTTGCACTCACAGCACTGTACCTGGAAAGAGAGAACAAAGTTGTTAGAACAAGTGAAACAAAAATTCTACTTAAATCATCATCTGCCTGCCTTTTCCCAACTATGTTGGGGTCGGCTTGAAGTCTAACCGGATGCAGCTAAATACCAGTATTTTACATAGTCACTGCCTATCTGACTCGAAAATCTTTGTCAGTCTGTTACGGGTAGTCAGAAGGACGACAGTCTGACAACCAGTCTTACCAAGGGTATCGTGTAACCCAATAACTGGGTTGTGCAGGTCAGAAAGGCAGTCCCTCAATGGCGCCCGGAAAAAATAAAAAAAAAACAATTTTTGACTAGCTTCCGCTCATAGCCTATGTGTCCTTCCTCAGGGTTCAATGTATCTCCATACCAAATTACATGAAAATCGGTCCAGCCGTTTCGGTATAAGTACCTACCGTTTATACTTTCATAATTATTCATTTTGTAAAAAGCTGTTATTTTGACCTTACAAACAGTCACTTCAATTTATTTTTGTTTTTGTATATATGTTTGTATGTATAGATAAAGGATGACGGGCAAAAATGTATGGGACGCGTACCCACCGACCAATAACGACCAGACGTATGTCGTTAGAAAGCTCTTTTTACCGACTTTACAAAAAGGAGGAGGTACTATGTTCGGGTGTTTGTATGTTTTTTTTTTTTTTTTTTTTTTTTTTTTTTTTTTTTTTTTTTTTACGTTTCGAGCCCTTTTCAATGATCCTAAACACGATATATCTGCTGTTAGTTGTCGAGGACTTAGGTACTCTGCAGACTATCCTGACTGCAGCATCAGGTCATGACTTGATGATCATGAGACCAAATGTGGCAAATGCCCTATCAAACATCAAAACAATTTACTAAAACAGTCCTTGCCTGTTCGAGTAACTTCTTACTGTTAAGGAGTTGTACCTTCCATCTTCAGCCCAGCTACCTGAGATGGTGACAACTATACACAAATACACAAGATACTTCATAAAATATGCGAAAAACAATAAGTGAGCCTATAAAATTTGAGGGTTGCCCTCGATTTCTCTAAGATCCCATCATCAGATCCTAACTTGGTGACAATGGGACCACCTCAGAACTATCTACTTTCGAACAAAAAAATAATTTTGGAAATCCGTCGACAATTGGCGGCGTACCTCCTCCTTTTTGTAAAGTCGGTAAAAAGAGCTTTCTAACGACATACGTCTGGTCGTTATTGGTCGGTGGGTACATTCCGCCCGTCATCCTTTGTATAACTCGTCAGCCTTATGGCATGCAAATTCGATGCAATTAATCACATCGCTACAGAGTCAAGATGACATGAATAAATCATAATTAACAATGTCGCAACGACTGATCTTAACAAACGATCGCTTTATGACTAAACTTAGGTTATATCCGTACAAATATTTCTAACCCTATCTATTGATTCTACTGATTATGTAACACTTTGTTCAATCCGGAAAACAATATAAGCTCATACTATTTCTTACTACACCACATTTAAGGGATTTCATTATGACACTGACTCTATACAGTAAGAAGAAATGTTTGTAAAACAGTAAAAGACAAATCAGTATCTTTTAATGATTGAACATACTATTTACTGAAAAAAAAAAAAAAAAAAAGGAAAACCTCCATTACTGTAATGTAAGTAAACAAAGGTTTGAACGATATCACCAAATGAATGAAACAGTTAATTTTGTGATATTTTAGCTACATAAAACGTTAAAGTTTACTGTCATGACGGTAACATTTTGCCTCAAGCTTTAACTATTTTCGGATCAGTAAAAAATACTGTTTTGAACGTTAGCCTCTTATGGAATTGTTTAAAGCAGTTCAGATCAATGTTTTTTCTTTTTTATTTACTGCTTATTTCTTTCAGTGTAAACATCCCTTTTTTACAAGAGTTTCAGGTATGTTTTTTAAAATAATATCAAAGGATTTATCAAAAGCTCGCAACAAAAACGTTTTTGGGAAAAATATTTTTTTATTAAATTATCAAATTAAGTGTAAGCCAGATGGGTCCAAACCTAAAGCTTCGCTTCCAGTGAAAGCTACCGTTTATCGATTTACTATCTTCATGGGATCTATATACTAATCATAAAGCTGAAGATTTTGTTTGTCTGAACGCGTTGATCTCTGAAACTGCTAGTCGGATTTGAAAAATTATCTTTGAAAGTAAAGCTATATAGGCTATTTAAAATTAAACTAGAACTCTTATGAGCCGAGAAAAAAAAAGTCAGAAAGAACGCTGAGCAAAAACGAAGTAATAGCACGGGCAGGCGATGCGATGCGACGGGGTGGGTCGGGGGAAGAATAAATTTCGCGCGGATGAAGTCACGGGCAGAAGCTAGTATCACACTAATATTATAAAGGCGAAAATTTGTGAGCGGGTGTGTATGTGTGTTTATATATTTGTTTGTTCTTCACGCTCAAACGGCTGGACCAATTTTGATAAAATTTTGTATTGAGGTAGCTGACACCCTGGATTAACATATAGGCTACTATCTATCCCGATATTCCCACGGGGTCGACATTTACGCGGGTGGAACCGCGGGGCGCAGCTAGTTAAATATAAAAAAAAACATAACAATAACAAAACCTAAGTCATCGTCTGCCTAGTTTTATGTTGAGGTCGGCTTCCAGTCTATCCGGATGCAGCTGAATACCAGTATTTTACATGGAGCGATTGCTATCTGACCTCTACAATCCAGTTACTGGGTAATACGATACCCCTTGGTAAGATTGGTTATCAGACTTTCTGACTACCCGTAACGACTGTTAAAGATCTACGAATGACAGCCGGGACCAACGGCTTAACGTGATTTCCGAGGCACGGACGGGTTAGTATGTAAAGACGGTCACCCATCCACGGACCAGCCGCGGCAAGCGTAGCTTAACCTAATCGATCAACCTGTGCGGCTGTTATTATTTAGCCACGGCCCCCTTACATTATAGGCTAATAATGTAACATAATTATTGCTACATAAACAATAGGTAACCACAATAAATCTATATATATAAAATGATAAACTGACTGATTGTTGATATATCAACGCACAGTCTAAACCGCTGCTCCTAGAGACATGAAATTTGGAGGGTGTGTTCTTTGTGAAGAGTAGGCATCCACTAAGAAAGGGTTTTTCGAAATTCCACCCCTAAGAGGGTGAAATTTCACGCGGACGAAGTCGCGGGCAGAAGCTAGTATGTCTATATAGAATGTCTTCCTGCAAAGGTGTAGATTCAGATGTCACTAGGTTATAAATTTGAGCCGTAATATCGATACATTGTGCCAAAAGATCGTTAAATATGACTGGCTATTGTTTTAGAACACCTCTAGTTTGTAGTTCAGTGTCAACGTTTTGTTCACGTACGCTTTTATTGACCAATCTGACACAGTGTTCCTTGATAAATAGAAGAAGGGTCATGTCAACAACACGAGGTGCAATAATAATAGAATGTTTTTTTGAGGTCGCACGTGCTCGGAGTTTCTTTAAAGTATAAAATCAGAAATTACGTTATCCCGAAAAGAACCGGAGTTACCTACACCCATAGCTTGTAGAGTAAACCAACTGAAGTGGCAGTGGGTTGGCAATGTTTGTCGAAGCACCGATAGCCGGTGGAGTAGACGTGGAGACCGCGTATTGGCAAGCGTAGTGCATTACAGGGTAATGTATTTTATACAAGTTCTTTAATGGCAAAAGACAAATTGTAATGTATCTCGTTGGTAATCCATACTAATATTATAAATTCGAAAGTAACTCTCTCTCTGTCTGTATTTTACCTTTTCACGCCTAAACCACTGGACGGATTTCGATAAAATTTGGCAGAGGGATAGATTGCATTTCGGGTAAGGACATAGGATAGTTTTTATTGACATACATCGCGGGCGAAGCTGCGGGCGGAAGGTAGTCCATAAATAAATAAATAGTGTGGGACGCGATAAATAAATAACAAGATGTTTTCCATAATAAATAAAAAGCCAGAAATCATTAGGAGGCCTTGAATGTGGGTTAGATTTCATGTTATTGAGGTCGTTGTAGCACATGAACGTACGCCAACAGTGCAACTGTTGGAGATCAAACGACTTCTCGCTAGCCAGTCCAAGAAAACAAAACCAAAATACTAAAACTACAATTATGACTCCTTTATCCGGTATTACATAATTAGGGTAACTGTTCCAGCAAACCCAACTAATATTCCTACTGCTAAGAGTACTCGTACTTACCTACAACAATAGTACAGCTATTTGAATGGGCGCGGCTTGAAATATATTTAACCGTATTAAATGTCCGGCGTCCCTCGTAAACTAAGCGCCTGACATCACACATACATGTCGTGCCAAGTGGCACTGACTGACATTTCCTTTATTGTATTATTTGTTTTCCTATTATATTTTGAAGTACTCTGCTCTAATTTGGCGGGGAAATCGAAATAAAAGTACAAACCAACCTTAGACACTATGTTAGAAAGTCTCATTTGCCTGTAATTTTAGTGACATCATAGATCTCCTTTTTTCCTTTTTCATTTTGCTCAAAAGACCATTTCAGACACCAATCTACATGGTCTTCACACGATCTGGACAAGATTTTGTCTGGACTTTAAAAGAGACTGTGACTACTGAGTCTGTGACTTCTGAGTTTGTTTCAGCCTTTCTTCTCAGAATAGTCAGATAGGAAACGCCGACCTCATCTAGTTTAAAAAAAATATGATTGACGTGTAAAAGTGTTTGTAAAACCTACTTACAGAAAATAAATCATTTATCATTTATCCAAGGCCAGAAAATGTCCTTAAGTAACTTTTTAGATCTTTATATCCTGCTTATGCTTATGAAGTTTCATTCAAATCGGTTCATTCATTTCGAAAAACAAGGGCTTGAAAGTTTGTATGAAATGCGGTACAGCGTAAACGCTCATAAGGCATGCATACATGATAGAGCGATGTAAAAGAACTGACAAAGTACTCAACGCACTTACAACATTATTTAAAAGTAAAATAATCATGGTAGTAGTATGAACCTACTTCTTTAGATATTCTCCATAATCATTGTTTCAAAGTACAATCTTAATTCAAGTCAAATTCATCAGTGCCATTTTTAGACTAACGACCAATGAGAAACATCACTTGCAACTATACCCGATGCTCATTTGTTGGCCTACACTAGCTCATATTGCACGCACCCGGCACCCATTTATAATAATAAAAGACAATCGCTTGTGTCGTGTCGTCGGCGGCGACTGAGAGCGCTGTCGTGTCATGTTGGGCATGAAATGCACGACACAGATATATGACGCGCCAAGTGGCCGGTGACTGACGTTTTCTTCATACAGCTCGAGTTTCTTTGGCTCTCAGGTGAATTAGAAAAATAATATTGTTTTCTTACATTATAATCTTTTTTAATTGCCTGTCTTAGGTGTCCTGCCGTAGCTAAAGTGTTGCTCATAAAAATTACCAACTAAAATTTGTTTTCTTATGGTTGAAAAAATTGTGAAAATGAAAAATGGCGATTAACACAACTTGTCATAACATCACGCCTGTAATCCTTGCAGGGTTAAGCAGATGTGCACCTATGGTACTACCCACATTTCATCAGTCCCATGTAATAGAGGGCGAGCCTGTTGCCATCAACTGGGCACAAATCCAGACTCCAAACTGCTACTGAGATATTCCAGATGGAAAACCCAATAACACATTCCCGATCCGGGAATCGAAACCAGGACTTCATGCTCAGCAATACCGCTTGCGACCACTAAACCAATGGGATTTATTTTATTGTATTATGAAAATAACAAATACATGTGCTATTTGTTAATACTCAGAATGTTTATAATAGGTTTTCAGTGTTCATAGGATGCTAGCGCTGCCAACAAAGATGACAAAAGTCATCGTTAATGTCTGTCACATTGCAAGGTTTTATCTCCGTAACAACGCTGTCTGTTGTTAGTTAGATCAATCACAGATTATGTGCTGTAGTCAATGACATCTTGCAAAATCACACTAATATTATAAAGGCGAAAGTTTGTGAGTGTGTGTGTGTGTTTATATGTTTGTTATTTCTTCACGCTCAAACGGCTGTACCAATTTTTTATAAAATTTGGTGTGGAGGTAGCTGACACACTGGATTAACATATCACATACCCGATATTCCCACGGGATCGAAACTTATGCGGGTGAAACCGCGGGGCGCAGCTAGTTATTAAATATAGCTATCTAGTGCTAGACTGTGGCTTACAAATAGGACATCTTTTAAAACGATGTTTCAAACTCAAACTAAATCTCAAAGTATCACGAACTTACTCGTCTCTCATTTGTTATTTTACCATTTTTTTCATTTTTATTTGATAGCCGAATTCATGAGGAAGGCTATAGGTAATTTTACATCATGTTAAACCTCTTTGGAGCCAAACAAAAAGAAAATAAGTCAGGAAGAACGCTAAACGAAAACATATAGTAACACCGCGGGCAGGCGATGCGTCTTGGAACAAGAAACTTCAAGCGGACGAAGTCGCGGGCAGAAGCTTGTCGGTTTATAAATGACGGAGTTCTGCGGGAACAAACAAAAAATATCTAAAAATTATTTTTTTGAAGTCCGTTAAAAAAGCAAACATTGTCAGTTATACATAATATACAAAGTACATTGATACCTTCACTCTCACCCATCATAATCAGCCTAAGTATAATGTTCCCACTGCTGGGACACAGGCCTCCTCTCTATGAGAGGGAGTGGGCCATAATCCACCACGTGGACCCGGGCCAGCGGTTTGTGGATGTCACATGTCTTCGAATTTTTGGATCTAAGACATGTCGGTTTCCTCACGATGTGTGTTTTCCTTCACCGTTGTGAGACTTCACTCTCGCCCACCATCACCGATATACACCCCGTGGTCTAGCAAAACAGTTCTTCATTCCGACTGGCCCTTCACTAATGAAACATACGAAATACCTAAAAGGAGATATCCGTAGCACCCCATCTACAGCTGAGAAATATACACTGATTCATGAAGGACCCTTTTTGATGGCATTTATTTACTTATAGCTCCGGGATATTTTATTATGGGTGTAGCCGCTAAAGTGGCGTGAAAGTGGCTGGCAAAATTTTGTATGTGCGTATGAATTGCCTCTAAGTAGAAAATCGTCGAGTGTATAAGAGTTTCTTCACACTTATACACTGATTTATAAATACCTCTTGCGCCAAATAACTGTAATATGTTTTCAAAATGAAAGTTAAATATTTTTTTATTATTTTTATTAGTAGCCATTAATGTCCAACTGCTTTGATTTTTTTATTATTTTTATTATTGCCCGTTAATGCCCCACTGCTGGACAAAGGCTTCGCTACGCTCTTGCCATCTCTAAAATTGGTCCAATTTTTATGTATATTTTTTCTAATATGAGTCAGTGATACTCGAATTAAAAATGTTTTTTTTTTATATTAATGGAGTGGTCATCTAATTAATTGGTCAAATAATTTATTTCCAAAAATTAATTAAAATTCACAATAAAAATACAATTGATTCTAGTTTCTTCTCCATAAAAAACTACCTTTTGGAAGGCCAAAAAGTAGTTTCGTATGGAGAAGAATGGCCAAAAAACTTTATAAAGATATACAGGGTTATTTGTAAAACACCAGCAACCTCTTAAGAGGTCATTGTACTTATCATTATGAACAACTTTTACTATGGGACCAAACCTGAAATCGCGAAAAAAAAAATCAGCTGTTCCCTACATTTTGACGAGTTATACGAACATAAATGTAGGGAACAGCTGATTTTTTTTTCGCGATTTCAGGTTTGGTCCCATAGTAAAAGTTGTTCATAATGATGAGTACAATGACCTCTTAAGAGGTTGCTGGTGTTTTACAAATAACCCTGTATATACAATACTCTTTAGTACACCATAAAATAATACAGATACTTCCTCCTATAAAATGTTTTATAATATTTTGTATACCTATATTAAATATATAACTATGTTTCAGTCTTAGAGCAAAACGAAAATAACCTCCTTTTTTTTGAAGTCGGTAAAAAAGAATGGATGAATGTGAAAGTTTGTGAAGATGTTTGTGTGTCTGTTACTCAATCACGCGTAAACCGTTGAACAGATTTGGATGAAAATTGGCACATAGATAGACCATTTCCTGGATTAACACATATCATACTTTTTATCCCGATATTCCCACGGGATCGTAACTTACGCGGGTGAAACCGCGGGGCGCTGCTAGTATCAAATATCTGCCGGGTCAAGCAACATAACAAATGAATGCGTTAAAAAGAGGCATTTTCACAAAGGTTGAATAATGAGGGGATTGCTTACAATGCAGGAAATTATTTGTCAAGAAATCTATAGTAAGGCTGACAAAATTTCGAAGTAGACCCATTTGATTAGGTACTTGACTATCAAATTATATAGCTTTAAAACATCGTTCATATTATTCATATTTTGTATTTACATACATTACATAATCAGCCTATAATGTTCCCACTGCTGGGACACAGGCCTCCTCTCGGTGAGAGGGAGTGGGCCGTAATCCACCACGCGGGCCCTGTGCGGGTTGGCAGATGTCACATGTCTCCGAATTTTTGGTTCTAGGACATGTCGGTTTCCTCACGATGTTTTCCTTCACCGTTTTGAGAGCAGTGGTGATGAAATAATTTATACAAAGTAAAGCGCCTGTCTGGGTTCGAACCTACGACCTACAACTCGTAAGTCGCGGCCGTTACCACTTGACCACCACTGCTCTCTATTTTGTATTTAATAAAATCAAAACCACACAACTTAGAACAAACTTTAGAGACCGCAAAATATTTATCAGATTATGAAACCGTCAAACACAAAACTCTTTGATAATAATATAAGAGGAATTAAAACTTCCAACCACCGCCACCGGTTGGTATTGAAACTTCTAAGAAAGTCTATTATAATTTGTATGTCAAGAACATCTTTCCTGATTTATTTTCAGAGAACCTGGGATGATTCGCATCTTATGAAACACCTGTGGCGTTTGTGAAGACTTGAGAGAAAAATATATAATTTTTTATCTAATTTTGAATAGGTCGCTTCACTACGGTCAGTCGGTACTTGACATTTTATATCATGTGGTATTCCACTAACTGACAGAAGACAGACCACCGAAAATCACACTAATATTATAAAGGCAAAATTTTGTGTGGGGGTGTGTGTGTGTGTGGGGGTGCGTGTGTGGGGGTGTGTTTATATGTTTATACTTCTTCACGCTCAACGGCTGAACCAATTTTGATAAAATTTTGTATGGATGTAGACCATAAGTTGAAGTAACAAGTCGTTTGTTGCTTTAATTTTATAGTATGCCACAGGCAAGAAATTTAGCACCCTATAATGTTCCCACTGCTGGGACACGGGCCTCCTCTCTGTGAGAGGGAGTGGGCCGTAATCCACCACGCGGGTACATTGTCACAATGTCTTAATATTTTTTTGGTTCTAGTACACGCAGTTTCCTCACGATGTTTTCTTTCACCGTTTTGAGAAAAGTGGTGACGAAATAATTTACACAAAGTGTGACTGGGTTCGAACTCGTGGTTCGAACCTAGGACCCACTATTCGTAAGTCGCGGCCGTTACCACTGGGCCACCACTGCTCTGGCAGGAACTTGCAAAGTGTAAGGCATCTTTAGAGAACGTAGCTAAGTTTGAGTTTTTCGGAATGCGAACCCAGACAGGGTTGCAATTTTAGGAAAAGTCACGAATTCACGAGCAACAACTAAGCAGAGCTGAATATAATCTCTCACAGACACACACAAATTCCCAACACACACATTCACGTCACAAACACATCACACATTCAAATCAAAAACATAAACAAATCACACACACACACATTCACATCACAAACACACCCCAACACACCCCAACACACACTATCCACGGATATCTATGCACACATCACATTCATTCATTAATTTATTTATTTTTTTGTTTTTTTCACATTGCAAATTACATTTTTATAATTTATGCGTCTCAGGAATCCTTGCTTACAGAAAACTTATACATTTTGCTAACATAAGTACCTCATTGTTTATTCAAGACTCTGTTTAAAGTAGACTATATTACCTCTAAATCCTCTGACGGGAACGCTATAAAGGCATCTCAGAACACAGTGCGATTATGTAGGTATGTTCTTGTTTATACTGCCTGCATAAACAATTTCTTGAAACAAGATATTCAAAGCAAATCTAGAACCTCCGTTGGTTATTGAAACTTGTGGAGCTTATTATTATAATGACCTAGCAGCGCACCGCGGTTTCCCCCCAATAAGTTTCCATCCCGTGGAAATATTGGGATAAATAGTCAATATACCTAAAATTAAAAAAATAAATCCTAATATGTTAAACCTGGTTAGAACCTACCTGTGTGCCAAATTTCATCTAAATCCGTTTAGTAGTTTTCCGTGAAAGAGTAACAAACATCCGTCCATCCATCCACCTTTCGCGTTTATAATATTACTAGCAGCGCCCCGCGGTTTCACCCGCATAAGTTTCCATCCCGTGGGAATATCGGGATAAAAACTATCCTATGTCTTATACCGGGACTCAAACTATCTCTATACCAAATTTCATCTAAATCGGTTCAGGGATTTAATCGTGAAGAGGTAACAGACAGGCAGACACATTTTCGCATTTACAATATTAATAGTACGGATAATATGAAGCAGGATAAAGCAATTTGAAATTTCTAAGAATCCTTTGTTGTTGTGTGCACGGTTGGCGCAGTGGTTAAGCGATTGACTGCTGCGCTGCGTGTCGCGGGTTCGATTCCCGCACGGAACAAATATTTGTATGACCTACAAGTAGTTGTTCCGGGTCTGGCTGTTTGTATATGTGAGTTTAAATGTTTGTAAACGCACCCACAATACAGGAGAAATTCCTAGTGTGGGGCAACGTTTTAAAAAAAAAAAAAAAAAAAAAAAAACTTTATAGGTTAGCTATTGGAAAAGAGAAAGATGCTTGAAAGATGCTTTTAAAAGAGTCTCTATTTACCTGTTATTGCGATACATATATCGTAAGATAATCTTGTATCTTGTAAAAGCTCGCCACAATTGGGGAATTCAATTTCCTTTGACTCCTAATTCAATAGTTGAGCATTTTAAAATTCATTGAAGAAAGCACTACCAAACACTAGCAACACCAAAAAAAAATTAGAATAAATCCTTATTGCTTAAAAAAACAATATTTAAAACCTCTTCGTAAAAAGCACGTCTTGACACTTTATAGAAAAAAAAAGTAAAACAAAAAACACACTTCACAATTTCGAATTCCGAATCCGACTATTCAAATTTGGCACGGCGGGAAACTCGGTTGCTTTCCGCCTGTGGCTTGCAATAAACTGATGTTGAGTTTGGTTCGAGTCGCCACTATTTTTACGAATGTTCGAATAGCTCAGGAGCCCGACTAACTATCTTTGTTTATTTTCATTTCATTTTACTTTTATTGCTCGTAAAAGTATTTAGATGATGTTGATGGAAAAGAAAAGCTGTAAATCCGTATTTAATAACGTATAGACGTAACATAAAAACCGTGTTTCTCGAAGGGATAAGAAATGTGCTAGAGTACACGTAAGCTTTAACGATGACTGTTTTACGTCTCACGTGAATAAATTGCGAATTTTATTGGGCACAGTTCTAGTTGGGAATTTAGATTTACTAAGGAATTTGATATAACCTCATTGAATTTTGTAAACAGGCAACACTTAGTATATATATTTTTTGGCACTGACGTAAAGGAAATGTCTAGGATTAAAAATAGTAACATATAACATCTGCACGCCTTTATACTCCGAAGGGTACGGCAGAGATGTACCTTATAGTACACCCACATTTAGCCAATTATAATATATAAGTCCCATGTAATATGGGACGAGCCTATTGCCGTCAACCGGGCACAAATCTGGACTCCGAAACCCAATAACACTTTGCCCGATCCGGGAATCGAACTCAGGACCTCATGCTCAGCAGCTTAGCGCTTGCGATCACTAGCAATGCTGTAACAAAATTAATAAAATTGCAAAAAAACTTTAACAGAGATTTAACTCAGTTTCTCATAATTTCGCAGATTTTCTAAGTATTAATAAACTACACTACAGTTTTTGAAGTCTTGTTAATTTAACAAGTTAGCACCAAGTACGTAACTTATGTACATCATAGAAGTTGTTGATGCATCTTGTCTGAAAACTGCTTTAGAAGTCAAGTTTCTTGAAAATTGTTTAAAATTTTCTACGTTTGATTTTAATATATTTTACTCTATCGTTAACTATATTTTTCTGTTGCCATCTTCAAATGCACAACTAGGATCTTTATTTTCTACACCGTTTGTTTATTGTTGGAAAATGCTTGCATACAAGGTGACTCAAAATGTCGTTAAGAAACGCAGTTGGATATTATGTTAATTAAAACCAACTTTTTTTACTGTTTTTGTTGTCCTTTTTTTAAAGCAAGATGTTGGCTATTATGACCGTTTTATACCGACCGATCGACTGACCGTTTCAAATGAGAGATAAATCTAGATTAATAGTAATAGATTTATCTCTCATTTCGGAAAATATTGCATTGCATTTTGTCTTTTAGCAGATCCTAATCAACAATAGCAACGAAGAACCATAATCTTTTATTTTATATACTGAGAGTTAGTTGCGCTTGCACTTCTTCCCAGCTTCAGCACTGGGAAGTGGTGGAGGGCAGGCGTTTTGGGAAATGTCATAAGTAATTTTGACGTTAAAAAGTTCTGATTCTTAGCCTAATTTAAATTTAAATGACCTCTGATTTGTTTTGATCCGACTTCACATAAAAGAGGTTTGATTTTAGACATATTATTTTTACTTTTCTTGTCTAAATTTCCATCTGTTAATACGTTTTCTGGAAGTGGAAGTCTAGTAATCGACTTCGATAAGTTAAATTGGTAGCTCACTGTCAAATTAGCTTTCAACACCATTCTCTTACTATCAGAATCCCAAGCTATGAATATATTAGATCCAGATTGGCAAATTTCGGCACATTTAACTGGCATCCTAGATTTCTCTGTGTGTTTACAACCAGTGACATCTGCCTTGGCTTTTATTGCGCCGGTTCTGCAATTGTCTGCATATCATAAAATTTAAGGAGTACTATTTCGGATGCTTTGTGTAACGCCAGATAAATTACACTGTGATCTAGGACGAAGCGTTTATATGCTAATATATGGAGGCTTTGTTGCAGATATTGCTGTCTTTCTTGTAGTCAAAGTGTTGGGAGGAGATTTACAGTTTAACACTTCCGAGTTGGCATAGTGTCCAAAATAAATATTTATTTATAGATATTTCGTCAGGAAATCATGTCGTTTGGAAGATTTAGTTCAACGAAGTTATTATCGTCATCATAAGCTGGTTCTTATACTTATTCCCTGAAGAAAATTACTTCGAATAAGGGTGTCCCACCAGCACCACCAAGAAAGTGTGATAGCTTCATATTATTATGCATTTTTTATGAATTTTACTGGCGATATAGCGTAGGTATGCGTAGGAGTTCTGAGCTCACCAAAATAATCTCACTTTAGGTTTCCTGACTTTTGTGTCAGAATTTGCATGGACGCACTAAATAAGCACATAGGCATAACTTATGTGCATATGGTCTATATATGCATATTTTGGGCGTACGTGATCGGTTGCCTTGTTCATGACTTATTCACGCGTTTATGTGACTTAGTGAACTTACTGCAGTATAAAACTTTACGAAAGCCGTTTCTTGTATTAAAATACATTAAAAAAAAAACTTTGGCTACCTCATTATCCAGGATAAAAAAGTATCCTATGTTCCTGTCCGGTCTACATGTGTGCCCAAATGATTGAAATCTGTTCAGTCGTTAAGGCGTGAAAAGGTAACAGACAAACAGAGTTACTTGCACTTATAAGTTAAGTTAATAAGTTAGTGAAAAAAATATGTACGTAAAAGGTGTTTCAAAATTAACCCAACAAACTTTAAGAGGTGCTGTAGACCATCGAACTGCACAACTTTCACTATGGGACCAACTCTGAAATCACGAAAAAAAATCTGCTGTTTAATACAAAAGTTCAATACCTACTTGACCAATATGTATGAAACAGCTGTTTTTTTTTTCGACTTCAGTGTTGATCCCATAGTGAAAGTTATTCAGTTCGATGGTCTAAAGCACCTCTTAAATGCTTTTGGGTTCATTTTGAAACACCTTGTAGTTAGTTAAAATTGTATTTAAAACCCTAGCAATTATTCGTTAATCTGTGAACAACGTTCTGGGTTGCAATATTGTCTATATGTTTTGTGTATTTCTTGTTTCTATGTTTTATATTGTAGCTGGTTGTTGTTCCTCTTGAATAAAAATGACATAATATTAGTATGTGTAAGCATAAGTACACCACCAGGAAAAGAAACAAATTACTTTTATTATTGATTATGGATCAAATCTAGAACCTCAGCGTAAGCCGGCGCGTGCCGTTAGACCAATGAGGCGGGAAATTAGCTTTGAATCTAGGACAAAACATTTCTATGCTAATATAAGAAGCTTAGCCCTCGTACCCACGGGCGACTTTTTACCGCGCACTGGATTTTCAACTCACTGGTTAGCGCCGAGAGTTGAAAATCAAACGGCGTATTATTTTGACGCGCTGGGATGCACTCTGTTGGATTAGCAATGTTCGGCTCAACACCGAGGGTTGAATATCCAGTGCACGGTCGGTTATCGTCGCGTCAAAAAATCGCGCGTGCGACCCAAGAGTCGATGGAGAAATAGATTAGGTACGAACGCTGTGCACTGAGCTGGGGAGTCCTTTGTACGTGGACACAATAAATTATATTCAGGCTTTCGCGATTCTTGTATTAAATGTCACGAGTGTTTTCTTGCGTGAGTTATGTGTCGTAATGTAGATTAGAGAGAATCTGTATAGGTAAGCATAAGAAGCCTATAATATTCTCACTGCTGGGACATAGGCCTCTTCTCGTTTCGAGAGCAGTGGTCATGACATAATTTACACAAAGTGAAGCGCCTGTCTGGGTTCGAAGCTACGATCACAACTCGTAAGTCGGGGCCTTACTTACTTACTTTAAACTTCATAATTTATTGTTTTATCATTTTAGAAATTTGAAGATGACTTTTTTTAAATGTCGTAGCTCTCTGACTAGTTTTAAGTGAAGGCATAAATTAAATTTCATGAATTTTATTCTAACACCGACGTAAAACATTTTTATTAAAAACTGAATCAAGCAGAAATGCACGACTAAATAAAACTTGAAAAAAAAGCTTCTTTATAAGCAGCTAGCTGCGCCCCGCAGCTTCACCTCCATAAGTCTCGATCTCGTGGGAATACCGGGATAAAAAGTATCCTATGTCCTAATCCAGGTCATGTCGTCAAACTCAAACTCAAATCATTTATTTCAATTAAACCTTGTACAGGCACTTTTGAATTGTCAAAATTAAATAGTCTGTCAGTTAGTCAGAAAGTTGAAGCTAGTTGCCCATTCCAAAGCGTAGATCTCTATGGAGAAGAACGGGCAAGAAACTCCATGGACACTCTTTTAAATCAAGATATTACAAAATCCTGGGTACTTTATTCTTGTTGCTTCTATATGTGAGAACAATGTAAAAAAGACAGAAATGAAGAAAGAATTCAAGACATAAGATTAAAAATAAGCCTTGGCAGTTAAGAGATGACCAGTCTCAACCGACGGCGCCCGTTCACGAACATGACGCGTGGATTAGCACCATCCAGCTCAACCATTTTGTAGGGAACCGAATGATCCAACACACGCGCCACCATCGGTGAGACATTTAAGTGAGCATGACACGTTCTCAACTGCCATGCTCTTTCAAGTCAACATCAAAAAATCATAATACAAGGAAACATGGTTCTTACATTTACAAAGTTTAAAAAAAAAAATGCTTCTAAATTATACAAAACTACAGTTTGCAATTTATTTAAGAGATAAATAGAATTTTATTACCTACCAAACAGGAAGAGATATTTAATATTGAAGTATTCAACAATTAAAACTTGAGTGAATACGTCTACCCATGTGCCAAATTTAATTCAAATCCGTTCTGCCGTTTTAGCGTGAAAACGTAACAAACAAACATACGAAAAACAAATAATTTCTCTTTATTATATTACTAGCAGCGCCCTGCAGTTTCACCCGCGTAAATGTCGATCCCGTGGGTATATCGGGATAAAAAGTAGCCTATATGTTAATCCAGGGTGTCAGCTACTTCCATACAAATTGTATTAAAATTGGTCCAGCCGTTTGAACGTGGAGAAGTAACAAACATAAACACACACACACCCCCCCACACTCACAAACTTTCGCCTTTTTAATATTAGTGTGATGTGATAGTTAATAGAATAAAACTAAAAGCAGTGAATCTCAGCATATTTAAAAACTTTATTAAATCTAACACATTTTTAACATCCCAGCTCCCGAGCTTAAGATCTTGGCATGTTTCCCGCGACAGATTTTGACGGCTAGAAAAAAGAAGTGCTATTTTTCTTATTGCTTTTATTAACAATCATATATTATCTTTTGGTCCCCATTTAGACTGAGACGTACATGTTATTATTGTCCTGCTTTTTGTTCAAAATAATTTATTGCCACACTGAAAAAATATTTCTTTCATTGATAGATAGGTAGTTTTTTTTTTGTGGGCAATATTGTTTTTATAATTTGATCTGTCATTTGTTTTGTAATTTATTAGCGATTCTGATGATGCAATAAATGGTGTAATTTTTTTTAATTGTTTATTTTAATTTGGGGCGCGTTTTGGCCGCGATTGTACGGTTTTGTTTAAATACTTATTATTTTGACGTGGTTGAGTGAAAGGAATTCGACTACCAAATGTATTTTTTTTTTAAATTCCGACTGGTAGTGTAGTGATTTGCGCGGTCAAACAAACAAATAAACTCTTCAGCTTTATTGTTAGTATACCTATAAATAAAAGTAGACCGGTAGGTAAGAATTAAAATAGATTTCACTATCTTTGTTTCAAATCACCCAAACAAATTGAGTCTATAAGTCCGTAGGAATAATAAAACCGGCTAACTGTGTGCCGGACCTCACACAATGAAGGGTTCCGTAGTTGGGATGAGTTTATCCCAAACCAAACTTAACATTGTACCTAGTTTAAAAACAATGTTTTCATAATATACATCGCTATACGTGACGGTAAATTCTCAAACTGCAAATGTAAAATTGTAATAACATTTTGTAACGTAAAAAATGTATGTGATTGAACTACAACTTAACAATTTTCGGACTTTTTCCTATTTTTATGCTGAGACCTTGCTTCTTGCCGAATTTCATGATTCTTGGTCTACGGGAAGTACCCTATAGGCTTTGATTTATTTGTATCAAAATATGTCGCATAAAAGGCCGTTTTTTTTTTTTATTGTCTTGACTTAGAAACTTGATTTTTTTTAAGCTTTAGTGGACCGACCAACGTATTTGATATTTATTTCGGCTTGATACCTCCACGCGATCCTGAGAAAAACCGCCTTGACAGTCTGACAGACAGGCGGACGGGCGGACAACGAAGTGATCTTATAAGGGTTCCATTTTTTTCCTTTTGAGTTACAGAACCCTGAAAATAACATTAGGTATCTATGTACAAAGCTTTAAAAATATTTATTTTTAATTTAATAAAATTAACAATAAAATGTACTGTAAACACACGCGCGCATTCGAAAGCGAAAATAAAGTGACAACTTGTCAAAGTACACTCGACTACACAAGTGGTTCGCAATTTAAATTTGCACGCAAATTAATGACATGCACGCCGTCAATTTGACGGCTCGCAACCAACCATTACCGAATTCACGGCGCCGCAGGGACTTGGAGGGGATCGCAATTCGGATAATTAACGCAAATTTTGCCAAATTAAGTGCAAAGGGTATGTCTGTATTTCTGTGAGGATTTAGGAATTCGCTTTTGGATGTTGTATAATTGGGATAAGTTAGTTTAGATTGCTGTATTAGCGACGACAAATCCCTGCTATAGGCGTAAAATTGAGTTTAACACTTTTAATAGAACACAAAAAAAACAATAAACAAAACCAAACACATACACACACATTTATACTGCATTAAACAAAAAAAAAAAAACAATTTTTTCAAAGAAAACGTCGATTACGCAAAGAAAAAAAATCAGTTATTTAAGGAACAACATGGCAAAAGAAAATGTTTTCCGTAATAACTTGGGGCTGCCTATAAGGCCTAAAAACGACCTAAAAAGTTTGGTGCTCATTACGAGTAGGTACATGAATAATGTGGACGGTGTGCATTTACTCAAAAGAAGTACGTAGCCAAAAAGAAAGCGGTAGCATGTGGCATTCAGCACCTCTTAAAACGCCTTGGGGAAAACGCCGTCTATTTATGTAGGTAGGTACTTACACTTTAAAGTTCCACCTCTACCCACGTTACACAGTAGGTACTCGAAAATTCCAAATATGTAGTTCAAAGGATTCTTTTAAAATGTTCAACTTGTATTTTTATTATTTTGACACGTTCAATATAAACTCCTGTACTTGACATTTTAAAAATTCGTAAAGAAAACATTTATTTTATCTAGCACTTTGCTCTGTGAGTGTACTCTTTGAATTGAATTTGGAAATAATAAATATTTATATTATAGAAACTCGCTCTATCATGGCTACTGTAGAATGGTATAATTTTTTTTTTTTTAATTACAGAAGGTCAATTCCCGTAATTAAAAACATTCAATATCTAGTCGCAATCTCATCTCAGCGAAAATTAATGTCAAACACTTGTCAAAAAACTAATCTCCGGTTACCATATGAAAGGGCCTGGGGGCGGCGAAATTGGGGCTGTGTCGTCGTCCGAACAGTCAGGCTCAAGTGCGGCCGATCCCACGACCTCTGTCGTGGGATCGGCCGCACTTGGTGATGGGCCGCAAGGCATGGCGAATGTATAAGTATCTCCCGGGCCCCTGGCTCATGTTACTAGATGAAACGGTGGAGACTCCGATATAACCCTCCGTTCTTCTCAGACGGGGAGGGTATCCAAGAGGTTGGAAAAAAAAGGTATTTAAACTAGGTATTTTTGACTGATTGAGACTGCATTCGCAATTTATTTAACAAAAATGTAAATAAATATGTGTTTTTGGAAAAATAACTTTAAATCCTACCAAATAAAGTTCAGTCAAATAAAGTAAAGTTCAATCATTTACAGAATTTATTCCGGAAAATTTTTGTGTTTAAATCCTTTTTATATGAAACTTACAAAAAATAAAGAAATCTCTCCATTCAAGTCGTAAAAACCGCGCATAACATGGGTACCTAGGTCTTTAGAAAATCATAATACAAATATTAGTGCAAAACCGCGGAATCTCTGTATCCTTTGTGAGAATAACCTTTCAGCTGAGAGACCTGACATGCACGATTGACATGCCTGCCTGCAGCCAGTCATGCGTGAAGGGGCTTATACCTAGCCTTACTGTGTATGTATGACGTGTTGTTTCTGTTAAGGGGACTAAAGGACCTAAACGCAAAAAAACGCAAGTTTTATAATGCCTAAAATTACCTATATGATTGACTACAGTAAATAAAATAAAAAAAAATTGTGATATTCTTCAGGATATATGTTAGTTAAATAGTGGCGCCGATTCTGTTGTGTCACAAACTAAACTAAATTTAAGTTCAGGCATATTTTTCTTTCTATTTCATTAAGAAAAGGACAGAAGATAAATATTAGTTTAGTCCTGTCAAATTAGTCAGCGCCTGACGTAAATTGACGTATGTTTAATAGGCATTTTTTTAATCTCGTCTAAATTGTCTATGGAGTATCTTAATTTGACAGGACTAAACTAATATTTATCTTCTGTCCTTTTCATAATGAAATAGAAAGAAAAAGATGCATGAACTTAAATTTAGTTTAGTTTGTGAACAACAGAATCGGCGCCAGTGTGTTGAAAACATAATACAACTAATTTGATGCGATAGAAAAAAATCATGAAGATTCCTATAAAATCTTTCTTTTTTTACTATAAAAACCATACTAATATACATACAATCATTCTGATTTTTTGTCAGATTGTTCTACAAGCAACATACTAAAGCAACAGTGTTTTAATTTTTTATTATTAGTCCAAACAATAGATTTTTTGTAAATAGATTTGCTTCATATTTTGCAATAAATTACCAGGGTTGTGTCATCGCGCTTCTCTTTCTTTTCTATGCAGTCAATTTTTAATGATAAGACAAATTAGTCAATAACAAATTATAGCAGTTCAAACATTTGGATCACTCGATTTTTAAATCATAATGTCGCAGCTGAAGTGGGAAAATGTCAAATAACTGTTGGAGACCACTGTATATTGGGGTCGGCTTCCACTCTAACCGAATGCTGCCAGTACTTTATATGGAGAGATTGTCTCTCTAATGTCAACAACTCAGTTACTGGATAATACGATAACCCTTGGTAAGATTGGTTCTCGGGCTTTCGGGATTCTGACTACCCGTAACAACTGTCAAAGATCTACAAATGACAATCGGCATGTGATGGATCCAGGGACCGACCTCGACAAGCGGTGATCTTTGAACGACTGCCTATCTAGGCAGTCGTTCCATGTAAATAGTGGTATTCAGCTGCATCCAGTTAGACTAGAAGCCTAAAAATGCTAGGCAGATTGGTTGAGTATTCGTTCGCACAATAAACTCAAACGCCTCTATAACATCACAAACAAAATGCCAAAATAAACGTCAAACAAAATGCCAAAATAAACGTCAAACAAAATACCCATGTTTATATTCAGCCAGTTCTGTTTGACCGACGAAGTGTACATCAAGATGCAATGTAAACACTCCATCGTAGTCGAGCGACCACAAACACGTGATCAGTTTGAATTGTGTGTTGATTTAATAATAGCTCTATTCACATAATATAAACAATAGTTCCAGCCAGTTACTCTCCCATTGCAGAGTAAACTACTCTCTTTGTATATGGAACGTTTATTGCTTAAGGTATCTGGGGGCCTAAAAAGGCCACTTTGGCAGAATCATAAAAGGATAACATTTATGAATCATAATGGACAGATAACTGTTAAGTTAATCGTATCAAATCCTATTGGTGAAGGATTTTTCAGTTATTTTTTTTTTGTCTGTGCTAAAATACCAATCAATCCAATCTAAATCCAATCCCAATCTCTTTGATTATACCTACGTAGTGCAGCGAAAAAAAGAAAAATACGGACTGTCTTTGCCATATTATGGTTCTGTCAAAGTGGCCGTTTTAGGTCCCAAGACCTTGTTCATTGCGTTCACGTGCGGATTTAAAAACCACAAATAAATAAACAGGATAAAATTGAATAGGTGCGACAAATTAAAATATCTAATTTAGCGTAGGTACCTACTCTAAAGTAAATTTAGAAGGGATGCACATACGTGCGCGTTGGCGATTGACTTCCAACGTCGTCGCGCCCTCTTTTTAGGGTTCCGTACCCAAAGGGTAAAAACGGAACCCTATTACTAAGACTTCGCTGTCCGTCCGTCCGTCCGTCTGTCTGTCACCAGGCTGTATCTCAAGAACCGCGGTAGCTAGACAGTTGAAATTTTCACAAATTATGTATTTCTGTTGCCGCTATAACAACAAATACTAAAAACAAAATAAAATAAATATTTAAGGGGGGCTCCCATACAACAAACGCGATTTTTTGCCCTTTTTTGCTCGATATCAATAATGGCAACAGGTAGGCACTTGAAATATTCACAAAATACTCAGTTGTATTTTTACTTTAATAATAAAATCAAAATAAAATAAATATTTAAGGGGGGCTCCCATACAACAAACGTGTTTTTTTCGGCGTTTTTGCCTTGTGGTACGGAACTCTTCATGTGCGAGTCCGACTCGCACTTGGCCAGTTTTTTTTAACTGACTTCAAAAAAAGAGGAAGTTCTCAATAAAATTTCGATTTTTTTTTTTCTTAGGAACGCGTCCAACGGTCAAAATTAAGTAAATACTGCTAGTTGCCAACTTACTTCATGGTTTGAATTCAGCGATGAATGGATTGCATATGGAGCGCTAAAATTGATACCGTAATTTTCATTTAGTTATGATAATTACCCTTTGTATAGTTTCTATAATTATGTCTGTAATTATGTCTGTAATTTATATGGTGTACATAATAAAGAGTATTCTATTCTATTCTATAATTTTGAAAAAAAAATACTGAAACAACGACTATTCGTGTCTACTTGAAGGCAATAACTTAGTTTGCACTACCTATAAAGACGATAATTACACGATTGTTTTCAAGAATTTAGATTTGTGAAATTTATTTTTCCATAAACTCGTATTTGTTTACATTTTTGGGAAATAAATCGCGAATGGAGATAAGATACAGACAGTTTTATTGCTTCCTCTACCGACGTATATATTAATTTAATCCACAGTTTCTCCCAGATCATGAGAGTAATAGAATTAATGAGATCATTTCATCTGCCTGTTAATATTTAATATATTCCGGTGGCGACAGGCTTATGCGGGCTTTACACAGGCGACTATAGGCGCACGATTAGGAGCGATGCCAATGCGTTGCGTCGCGCAGTGATTTCGACGTAGTGAGTGCCACGCGAGCGCTGCGATGACGTCACCGCTCAGGCATTGCAGCGCCGACGCAACGCATTGGCAACGCCCGTGTGGCATCGCCCTTAATGGCAATTCGGCTAGGCCGCAAGTGACTAAAATCATAAATTCTAAAGTAGAGTAGAGAGGGGATCGTGGATAAGTAATAACAGCCGCACGGGTCGCTCGATCAGGTTAAGCTAAGCTTGCCGCGGTCGGTCCGTGGATGGGTGACTGTCTTTACATACCGAGACCCTTCCGCGGTTCGGAAAGCAAGTCAAGCCTGTGGTTTGGTCCCGACTGTCATTCTTGGATCTTTGACAGTCGTTAGTCGTCAGAAGGCCGAAAGTCTCACAACCATGCAGTCTTACCAAGCAGTATATCGTGTTACCCAGTAACTGCATTATGGAGGTCAGATAGACAGCCGCTCCATGTAAAATACTGGCATTCACAGTAATTGCATCCGGTTAGACTGGAAGCCGACCCCAACATAGGTGGGAAAAGGCTAGGCAGAATGCAGTAGGTTTCGACTTAAGGTAAGCGACCACACGGCGAGAATCGACCAATAGTCAGCGCGGAACTAGTTGGCCGCGCCTTGGGTGGAGACGGGGGTGAGGGCGGCGGGGTTGCCTATTGTTCGCATCGCACGTACTAAGTATGACAAAGCGCCGCCGCCCCTCCGTCCCACCGCTCACATACGTAAGGCGCGGCCAACTATAGTCCGACTTTTAATTAGCTGCAGTAAAATGACACTTCTTATTAACTCATTTCGAACTGAGTTTAGAGATATGCATGTCAAATAAGTTTCGTTTGTAACACTATTCTGTACTAGAAAAAGAAGATTTGGTTGATGGCCGCGATAAAACAAAAAGACGCCAATTTCAACCATTTAAGTAACACATAAGCTGTCATTTTACTGGAGCTAATTAAAAGTCCGACTATAGTTCCGCGCGGTCTATAGTGTAAATCCCCCATTACGATTGGATTAAATTAGACGATCTGACATACTCTATAGTCTATACACATTGACTTACATATTACAAGCGTATATACATAGATTGGAACTGTCTTCGTTATCTGAGTTCTACTATAGCAGTACGGATACGAGCCGCCAAATATTTAGATAATAATTATGATATACTAGCTGTTGCTCGTCGTGACTTCGTCTGTGCATGTTTTGTATTTCATCATTTTTGAATACAAAAAATATATCCTGGATAAAAATAGCCTTTAAATGTTCACCGGGGTGGTTTTAGTAAGGTAAAAAAAAATCTCTCACTCCCCAACCTCTCCTCCGGGGTCGGGTGCCTTTTGAAAGTTTCCCCCCGAAACAAAAAAAAAAAAAAAGGGCCCAGTATACACAATGATCGGTTACAAACAGCCAGGACAGATTTAGTTAAATAATAATCTTTGTAGAAGGAAAGAATTTGATCCAGTTAAGGTACACAATACAGGTTCTCTAAGAGACAATGTTTGTACAAAATAAATCTATACGAAAAGATGAGAAAATGAAGAAAACAATCTCGTAAAAACAGTACCTAGGTAAACAGAACAAGTGTATAGTTTTCAGATTTCTACCTGCTAACGAAGAAAATTGTTTCATGTTTTCCCTACACGTGCCGTCCGCGTTCGTCTCTAAGGACATAGGAATTACTTATAGATACGACCTACAACTTGAATTTTATAAAGCTTGTAATGTTTTTTTGTGAGTATAGGTACTTAAGTAATTTAAAAAGGTTTTTTAGGAACTAATATTGGTACTCTATAACAGATCAGCTGCTCCCGGCGGTCATACCCGCATAGGTCTCGATCCCGTGAGAATAACAGGATAAAAATCCTATGTCCTAATCCATCAGTCTCGTCAAAATCGGTCCAGCCGTTAATCAGCCGGAACAAACAGACAGACAAAAATCATTCATTATGATCATCATCTGCCTAGCCTTTTCCCAACTATGTTGGGATCGGCTTCCAGTCTAACCGGATGCAGCTGAATACCAATATTTTACATGGAGCGACTGCCTATCTGACCTCCACAACCCAGTTACTGGGTAATACGATACCCCTTGCTAAGACTGTTTGTCAGACTTTCGGGCTTCTGGCTACAGACAAAAATCACTATGAGTTGCTTTTAAGTACCGTATTACATTCATAATTATGCATTTAGTAAAAAGGTGTTATTTTGACATTACAAACAGACACTTCAATTTTATTTATTTGTATATATGTATATTGTCTTGTAGATTGTATGTAGCATGTATATGTATATTTCCAGAAGCTATATTTTAAAACAGTCGATTCTATTAAACAAACCACAAACTTTTTATTATAAAATCAATACATTGCTACTAGAGGAAACAGGAAAAGTAAACAACATGCATCGTTCTCAGCAATCACAAGTTGCAAGACTTGTATTAATTCAAGTCACTCAAGAACAGAGCACAATTTGTTAGACAAACACACAGTTACGCTAGCAGTAAGTACATTAGCTTTCAGACTAACCTGTGTACTCAGTGTACTCGAGTATACAAACCGTGTACTGTGTCTAATGTTCGTGTACTTCGCCATTACAGTGGAGCAGTTCTCTAGTTGTTACATTAGTAGCCAAGAACCTTCTAAACACAAAAGGGGATATAATCCGCCTACAGAGATGGCAAATCCTGAACTTGGACCAGAGACAATGAACATTTAAAATTAATTTAGTGCTGTACCACATAATGTGAATAAGGGATACGGGATTTAAAAAAAGTAGATTGAGACAGGAAACATACCTAATTTTACCACTGTGAAAAAGTAGGTTTCTTTCGTTATTATTGTTGGTGATAATAGAATTTTGTCAGACTTATAGAGGTATGAGGAACAGGGTGTAAAGTTGACTCATACTCCATAGAAAAGGGAGGATCCTCCGACCAGACGGGTGTTGTGTCTAGCGGGCAACTGCCCGATGATTCATGTCGGGTCGTTGTATATAATAATATATGCTAGTTGCGCGGTAAACTCTGCTTGCGAGATGCAGGATTTTGCGTCTCGTCAATATGACGCGTAATTCGCATGTGGCGTTGTAGATACCGCTACAGACTTCTGTAATCACGAATCTATTTGCGAAATGTGTCTTTGTGACACTACCTACTTACCAATTCTTTTGTGATCGAAAATGATTAAATTTCTTTAAACCGGCTCAGGTTTAAAGAAATTAATCAGCCCATAATGTTCCCACTGCTGGGACACAGGACTCCTCTCCGTAAGAGGGATTGGGCCGTAATCCACCACGGTGTGCCACGTTATTTTTATTAGCAGAGAGAACGACGCTGCTGGCCAGTTTCTTGATGTAATGTGTTACTATATTTAAATGACTTTGTGTCATCCCCATGATTATTTATGAATAAGAGACTCCTCGATAAAAAGATGTGGTCTAGTATTTGTCAAAAATCCCATGAAACCGTATAATTATTTACATGATGCAACTAGAATGTTACATTTTGTTTTAACACAATTTTGTATTATTATTTACGCTACATTTCTCTAGACAATATTTTTTACAGTAACATTTCAAACCATTATTTGAAATTCTCAGTTTTCAAATAAATAGACACTGGTAATGATGCGAACGGTTGGCTATTAAACATTTATAAAAACTTACACCTTTTTCTTTGCGTGTGGCGAAATTCAGAATTAAAATGGAATATACTAGATTTGACAGAACTTTGACATCTTACCTTTGCAAGTGGCGCCGCCATGACATACATAAGTAGGTTTGTCCGCCCATTGTGTCACCCTTTGTACAGTTTCTATAATTATGTCTGTAATTTATATGGTGTACATAATAAAGAGTATTCTATTCTATTCTATTCTATTTTGTCAGTCTATACTGTTTTTACTAGTGACGTAATGTCACCGTCACCGTCGATTTAACGTTTTGTTCATTCACGAGCGGATGGCGTGGGTGACAAACTAGAGCCAATAAGAAAAAAAAAACGTCTCAAAGACCATCTATCCGGTACCGATTTAGAATTTATGCAAGACTTATCCCAGATTTATTATTCTAAATTGTTTGATTTATTTTTACTTGGTTTATTTTTGTGATTGGGTGGCATTCAAGTGGGTGGCTACCCGTGGTAAGTGGTCGTGGTGGCGGTAAATCTTGTCTTAGATCATCACAATAAATTTCTATTCGGCTGCCAAAATATTATCTAACCTTTCAGCTTAAACGGTTGTGGCGTGTAATTAAGGGGAATTGCACCAATGAAACGTAACGCGATCAACACATCTAAATAGTGTTAAAGAGCTGTCAGTGTCAATATTCCACAACAATAATGATACTGACAGAAGTGTCAGTTCCCACCTCTGTCGTGAACGCGTGTCGATCGTGTGAATGAGCATTTAGATGTGATCGCGTTCAGTCTCATTGGTGAATTGCGCCTTAAGTGCTCATACACATAAGCGAAACGCGTCGTGTCGACACCTGTCGACGCGTAGGTGGCTGTCGTCACAAACAGATCTGGGACACTTGCGCGAAAAAAATTTCCGCGAAAGACACTTGCGCGAAAAGACCATTCCGCGACTCTTGCGCGAATGAATTTTACGCAAATGGCCATTTCAGGGCTCTGAACCGGTTTAAAAAGAGCGGTTAATTTCGATTAACTACCGGTAAATATATCGTTCCTTCATTAACCGGTTAAACAAGTGAACTGTTCTTAGGAAACCCAAATGATAAAGGTTACCGGTTACTTAAGCACAAACGGTTTTGACACCCAAATTAACCGGTTAATTCCGTAATTCCGTAATAAAATTTTGTAACTAAATGATATCGCAACGTTCAGACCGTGCTCGCGAAGGTGGCGGGGGCCGGGGGTTGGTTCAAACTTGGTTTTAACCGGTTAATTTCCACTAACAAAACCAAAATTTTTGAAAAACCGGTTTCCCGCATAAACCGGTAAAAACCGGTAAAGTGCAAACCTTAACCTAAATTGATTTCGGTTTGGGGTCAATGACCGTAACCGGTTAAGAATTTCAACCGGTTTCCGAGCCCTAGGCCATTTGCGCAAAAGACACTTGCGCGAAGAACCCTGGCGCGACCCTTGCGTTTCTAAGTATCAAATATCATTACAAAAATATTCATTTTAGTTGTCAGTTTTATTGCTTCTAATTTTATTTTTATTTAAAAGGTACACCAACGACCTATTCACTAGAAATATTGACATAATAATAAATAACATAAATGCATTGCGTTATGGTGAATTAGTCACTTACAGGCGTACACAGCACTTACATAAAAAATAGCTTCTTAAATGTATGTAATAACAAGATTTTTTACTCGTACTGAGTTCTAATAATTATAACTGTGTTTAAACCAACTCCGCTACTATGTAAATACACACATTTCCTCGTAATTGATATTCCGAGCGACCCTTTGTGGGAGTAATAAATAAATACCGTCACGGGAATATTATTATAGATGTGGGCGGTGACCCACGTCAGTTCAAACGGGCAAATGATTTTAAATACAAATATAACTTAACTAGCTGACCCGGCAAACGTTGTTTTGCCATTATAATCTATTTCTAGCTGCCCGGCGCGCGGCGCTACTTCGTTCGCGTAGTGTCCTACCCCTTACCCTACCCTACCTCTACCCGACTCCTACCCTACTCCTACCCTACTCCTACCCTACTCCTACCCTACTCCTACACTACTCCTACCCTACTCCTACACTACTCCTACCCTACTCCTACCCTACTCCTACCCTACTCCTAACCTAACCTAACCTACTCCTGCACAACCCCTACCCTACTCATTTAAAAAAAAAAAAAAAAACAAAGATTCGTGGCCGATTGATAGCAATAGGCTCGCGTCCTGCGATTTAAACATACCTGCGGGGTAGTTGCGTAACACACTATCAGTAGCAATCGCTTTCATTTTGACAGTTCAACAACATTCATTGCGTTATTTACGTTGTTGAGCAAACACATTTTTCGGACATATGAAGTAATGGATTAGCAATATCCTTCAAAATGATTCACATTGTGATTGATGTGTGTGTGTGTGTGTGTGTGTTACCCAATTAGGGTGCAATCCTTACTGACGGCGCCCGTACACAAACATGACCAATTAACAATAACATTTTGTTCGACCTGGGAATCTGATTGGGACCTCATTTCTCATCAGTATAGCCGAAGATAGACATACATGGCGAAACACCGTCAGGGAAAAGATGTTTTCAAGGGAGGATCACGACCCTCAGTGAGGATTACGACTTGAGGAGGAGGAGGTAGCCGAAGAGCCCCAGGCAGGAAATAACTGCCTGTAATTCCAACGGCCACAACAATTAATATAAAAATACTTTATTCAGTTCCATTCATTCCTGTTTCCTGTAATTTCCCGGATCCACATGATTGCGTTTTTATTCCGGGATTATGCGGAGTTGGGTCATTATTTAGGGCGGGATAAAAAAAAAATAAAAAAAAATTTGGTTATTTTTATTAAATTTGCTTTATTATGGACGAGAACACGCATAATAATTACAGATAAAATAGAATTAAAGATGGATACAGCTTATTTATTAAAAAATCTCAGTAAAACGTTTTTTGTAGGTAACGAAAGTGATCGTAAAGACCACGAAAAATAACACTTATATGAATCATAATCAGTCTTTTAATTTAAACCTCTGTTGAACCTTAACCAAAGGTACGTATAAAACTAAGAACAATAATTACTTAGAGAACAATGAACTTAAATAATAATTAGTTAAGAAAAAAAAAAAAAACACTTTGACCACGAAAGTGATGTCACCTACGTTACCTCACTAAATTAATCTTAATTTGAGCCAGTGCTATCTGAATCAAAGAAAAAAATACGGTTTTTACGGGGATACGGTGCTCCAGCATACCACAGTATCAGTTGAAGAAGGTCTAAGTTTACCAAGACAGTGCTCACGCGATGTGGATATTTAGCCTGAATTCGGTGTTTCAGAAGGTATAGCGAGCCTGCAGCACTTGTGGTATCTGAATCCAACGCAGAAGCCATTTCAGATGGAGATGGCGAGCTTGCTGCACTGGTGTTATGTAAATTGAACGCTGCTTCTGTCTTCTTCTAAGGCAAATGGAATATTTTTCTTTTTCGCTATTAACTTCTGCACTGTAATTTTTTTATGCTCTCGTCTTTTTGCCTTCGTTTCTTCATCATTAGTTTTGTTGCGAGTTCTGGCCGTAGCTGTAAGAAATATTTTTTTATTTTTTGATAAATCGTATTTCGTTATTAAAATTCATGGAATGTTAAACTGTTGACCATATGAGGTAGCTTGAGGTATTGGCGACTGTACCACCCCTATTCAATAAAATGATCTAATTGTGAACAAAAGAAGTCAAAGGATGCTGGCTTCAGCAGTGTTATTAAGTCGGCATTAACCCTTTTTTAATCTTGACCACGAAAATGAGGACCACGAAAGTGATAATTAAGCACTTTACCGGTTCTAGTATGAAACAGTATTGAGGTTAGAAAAAATACAATAGCTTATTTGCAACATATCCATAATTCGAACAGAAGAAGTATGTAATTCTATTTTTTAATTACCAACTTACCAAAATACAGCTGTCACGAAAGTGATGCACGATCTTTGACACAATATTTTTAACACACAGAATATGTTTTTAAACAAAAACCGTTAATATTTTCAATCTAAATTTTTTTGCGATGTTAAAACAGCCAATTATAGTGTTGCTACTAATAAGTATATTTTGAGTTGACCATTATTTAGTTAAAAATTGTATAAAATATGAGTGACCACGAAGGTGGTGATGGTTTTCGGAACAAAATAAATCGTAAAAAAAATTAAGGATATAAGTCTGTTTATTTTTTGTCATTCATTTAAGCTACAGTAATATACATTATTCATTACAAAAACCTAATGAAAAGGTCCGTTTTCACTTAAATTATATTTTTAATAAACGCAAGAAGTCCAGTGTATATCACCTGAACAGACCACGTAACGTGATTTTTATTTAAAAAAAATTAAATTTCACAAAGTTTTTAATTAAAATAAATATTTAAACAAACATACAGAAATAAATAAAGTAAATTTCAGTTATAATTTGAATCAATAACACTCATTTCTATTCTGCTTTGTAAATTATTACGCCTGAACAGAATTTCACCACCTCAAATAATGACCCAGTTACTGTAATTGCAGGGCGGTAATTATTTTAATAACTTTCCGTGTGAAAAGATTACTGTTTTTACTGCATTAATTGTTTGTCAGAAATACGGGTAACGTTGAATTTATATCTTGGTTCTTGGTGGTTGTTATTTTTTGTTTATTTTCACGTAGGTATATACAGTGTACCGCTCATTAATTTAACACACGTAATACTGTTGCGCGTTTTCGTTTCAAAATCGCAAAGTTCATCAGCGCCAATTGATTTATTTATTTATTTATTCTTTAATTCCCCATCCATTTTATTTTGTCTTCTATTACTGTCTCTCACTGACAGGCAAAACCAGAAAGAGAAGGAAGTAATTTATTGCTGTCAGACTAATTTTACATTTTAAAACTCCAGCGTATTTGAAGCGTTACAATTATGTTATTCGTCGCCTTCTCAGTTTAGTTTGTAAATAGTTTAACCTGATTTTGACACCTCTAACCTTTATTTATAGCACCTATTTGAAGTCAGTCAAAGTAAACAACACTTTCAGTTCACAGCAGCGGGACTGCGGGAGGCGATTCCCCTATTTTTAAAAACATTCGCGTTTTAATCCCAGTCTTAATCTGTCAAAACTACCCCTAATTTCCCTACATTGTTTGACAAGTTTTTGACATTGATTGCCGCTGAGATGAGATTGCGACTAGATTTAGAACGATTTTAGGGTTCCGTAGTCCACAAGGAACCCTTATAGTTTCGCCATGTCCGTCTGTCCATCCGTCCGCAGCTTAGCTCAGAGACTCTTAGTACTAGAAAGCTATAATTTGGCATGGATTCACGCCGACAAAGTGGTAAAAAAAAAAGAAATACATTTTTTTAGGGTTCTCTTAAAGTGGAAATGATTTTTTTTCTCGTCAACCCCATGGTGTGGGGTATCGTTGGATAGGTCTTTCAATATTATTGCGGGTTTGTGAAAACAATTTTTCATTACAGGGATTCGTTTACAAAATATCCCCCCCCAGCCGGGGACCCCCTGCCAGCCAAATGGTTGCTTTTGGATATTAAGTGAAACAATTCAAGGCAGAAGTATATAATTATAACGAAATTAAAAGAAAAACTATCACAGCTAAGTAGGCTTTACAAGTTTACGAGTAATAGTCGACCAACTTAAATTTGCACTTCCAATGTATGGGAGAACATGATTTTCAACTACAATGTTATGTTTGTTTTGGAATAAATTCATTCCAACTCCGTGCGTGGTCCGCATAATTGGCCTTCGGTTTTCGAATAGACATAAACAATCTCGCCTTCTTCTCATGGAGGTAAGCAGAAACTACAGAACGGCACCTGCTACTACTCCTTTTTTTTGTGGATGGGAAATCATCAAATGACCCCTCCCGCTCTGGGCGGAGCAGAAGGTAGTGTCAGACTCTTACTAACTAAAACCCACCCGTGTTCCTTCCTTAGCCTTTTATGTTCCGGGGTAGCGGTAACCCTTTCGGACAATCCCGCTGACCCGGCAGGCTTTGGCCCTAAGGGGCCCCTCAATTTATGCTGACATTACAACACGTACGCGCCGTCCGGCATGGGCCTGGTCCTGATCGGACGGTGAGCTACACCTGCTACTATTCTTACGTAATCCTTATGCCTCGTTAACGTTCATACATCAGGTCTAACGCGCACTAATCACAGTATCACGGCAAAAATTTCAGAATAACTCCATTAGAATGCCAACCTCTTCCCAGCTATGTAGACGCACCCATTCCGACCAGATGCGATCTCTCCGTCTTATATCAACATATTTCCCGCCAATTACGAACAGCAGTCTTCGGAAGAATCAAGACGGAACGGAGACGGAAGTATTAAACAATTATACTAACATAACAAGTTGTATTACTGATTCTAATGATTATAATTCTGTAAATACATATTTGTTACGGTCGCGAATCATATTTTAATCAACGTACAACTTAATACTGACCAGCAAATTGCAAAAAACGTATGAAAAATTGAATTTCACGGGCTACCTTAGCGCTTACCCCCTTTTTTTTCAGGATGTTAAATCATCAAATGACCCCCCTTCCGCTCTGGGTGGAGCGGAAGGGAGTGTCAGACTCTTACTGACTAAAACCCACCCGTGTTCCTTCCTTAGCTCTTTATGTTCCGGGCCAGCGGTAACCCTTTCGGACAATCCCGCTGACCCGGCAGGCTTCGGAGGTCAACCTACGTAAACCTTCCCCCTTAACGTTCATACATCCGAGGTTTTAAAATTACGAGAATAGCCATTCTCGTAATTTTAAAAACGTTCACAGTCTGATCTCAGTCTCAATCTGTCAAAAAGACCTCTAATTTCCCTACATTTTGACAAGTTTTTGACATTTATTTGTCGCCGAGATGAGACTGCGACTAGATTTAGAACGTTTTAAATTACGAGAATTGGCTTTCTGGTCAAACACGCACTAATTATAGAATCACAGCAAAAATTCCAGAATAACCCCATTAGAATGCCAACCTTTCCCCAGCTATTTTAACGCACCCATTCCGACCAGATGTGTCTACTCTCTCTTAGAACAACATATTTCTCGCCAATTACAAATACCGCTGTCTCCATATTAACATCAGTGTTCATAATATCTGAGTATTCTGTGTATTATTAAGTGTTCAATTATTTATTTTCAATCCTAGAATCAAACAGTTTGGCGGGACGCCAGCGATAATATTGTGCTCATAAGATAGGAGTACCTACACTGTTTAATTTTAAAAGAGTTCTGGAATTTAATAGTTCAAAGAATATAGTGTTTTTTTTTTTTGTCTATGGATTTTGATTAAAAAAATATATGCCAGCGAGCATCTGAATAAAAAACGTCGAGCATTGATATCGTAGACAGAGTAATCTATAGACGCATGGTATCCGTGTCACCGAAAGGGTCAAAAAAATCCGGCAATCTTCATCATACTGTAATTTTTACAGCTTATTACACTGCACCTTACCATTTTCACAGTTGCGCAAATGTACTATTATTGAATTATGCACAAAAAAGATCTTATTTTCCGTTTAATCGCGGTGTATTATTTTATTATTCCTTCATAAACGTCAAAGTTGTTGTGCACATTAATGTGCTTAGCCGACACGCAGTAAGGGACAGAAATATTCTTACTCTGTCTCTTTTCCTTGCTAGTGTCGTTAATATATTTCTCTTTTTCTTGTGTGAATGAAAAAGAAGATATGCAGCAGTCTATAGTTTACTCTGTCTACGATTGATATCGATGCATGATTGAGGCATGATTGAGGCATGTCATAAAATCAAAAACTCGAAAATATGTGACATCTACCAACCCGCACTGGGCCCCTCGTGTTGGATTACGGCCCACTCCCTTTCACAGAGAGGAGGCCTGTGTCCCAGTAGTGGGAATGTTATAGACTGATTATGCTAATAAGCTATTGATATCTAGGCTGATCTGAGTGAAACTATGCCTACCGCGTGTCTATGAATGTCTGAAGGACCTTCTTTGCATATAGAGATCCCTCCCGTCTTTGAAAAATCAACAATCCCGCTACCTTGTAACAGTGATAGGGTGAAGAAATAGTATAAGGGCGAGATCTTTAAACGTTATTTAGCGAGTACTTTGGTTAAGCCTTATTCCTGTAGCACCATTCTAACGTCAAGTGCAAGTTAGAGACGGGAACATGACCAAGTCAAAAGACGTCCTAAATAACGATCATAGATCTCGGCCTCCTGAAAGTCATTCTAATCTTAGGATTTCGAAATTGCCATTATATAGTTCTCTAGACCGTATTTTGGCGATGGCGGCCAATCTCAACGGAGACTGAGCCTTCGGCGCCGGAGATATTATAGTGCACAAGTGTGCGCGCAGACACAGGTGCACTCCTTCTTCCCTCACTCTCATAGTCCGATGGAAAGGTAATGTAGCGGTATCTACAACGCTACATGCGAGCAACGCGTCATACTGACGTCACACTAAATTCTGCATCTCGCAAGCAGAGTTTGCCGCGCAACTAGCATAGATACAACGGCCCGACATGAATCATCAGGCAGTTCCCCACCAGACAACACCCGTCTGGTCGGAGGATCCTCCCTTTTCTATAGAGTGTGAGTGAACTTTACACACCCTGTTCCTCATACCTCTATACTGGTGACCCCGACGTGATGTAGCGGTATCTACAACGCCACATTGGCAAGTCTGCCAAAGTGATCTTTATTCTCGTCACAATTAGGTTGCTGTTAAGTGGCTGGAGTCAGAGGTAAATCAACTGTAAATGGACTGTAGTATTTGAGGTAAGTATCAGTATCACCATAAAAATCTTAATACGCTCTCAGGAATCACATAAAACTTTTATTATCTGTCTAAATGTACGAGTCGGACTCGAACCCACTGTCTGTTGCGTAAACTGTTGTTGGCACTGTGCCAGCAGGGCCGGCGGCACTGGGAGCGAGTCAATAGGTCAGCATATATGTAGGTATGAGCATTATGTGTGAATATGGACGTACGTAAATATTATGTGAGAAAAGAGTTTTATTTTTTAAGAATTTAGTTTACCTTTATTCGCGTGTTCATAGGGCTGCATAGCCCTATAGCCGTCATCAAAATCCAAACATTCGGTCTCAAAATAATTCACGTAAACCACAACATATGACAGAGAGAATAAAAGTGTGTGGAAAAGGGAGAGAAGAACAAAACAGGCTAGACAGATAGATTATACGTTTGGCAGACAGATCGCAATAACAAGAGGTCTTGTGCTCCGGACCACAGAACAGAAGTGAAAAACGACTGGAGCCGAGTATACGCAATTCAGCGCGGGGTATACGCGATTTAGCGCGGAGTATACGCAATTCAGCGCGGGGTATACGCGATTTAGCGCGGGGTATACGCGATTTAGCGCGGGGTATACGCGATTTAGCGCGGGGCATACGCGATTTAGCGCGGGGTATACGCGATTCAGCGTCACCGACCCGAGCGTGACGGTTCAATTACGTTCACTGTTCAGACACAGCGCAAAGTGCACCTGATGTGGTTTTAAAACCAAAATGACAGGTTCAACACACCTTAACCGCGGTAAATGGCACTAAACCCTGTTTTATCAAAATGTCGCAACATATAAATTGACAGCACATCCGCCTGTCAGCGCGGAATGATTGTCGTGACATGTGCTAATGAATAACAACTAAATTGAAAAAATGTGCGCTGAGGCTTGTAGCACACTGAATTCGCAACGCGATTTCTGTTTTTTTTTGTAATGGCGACAATAATTTAACACACTTATGTTAGGTATACGGTTTCGCATTTACGTTTTATGAACATATTTTGCATAAAACATGGTAAGTATATAAAGTTATAAATACATTACATAGCATATATATGTTTTGCTTATATCATAGCATGCAAATAATATAAGTTACATTAAAAAATGTTTCCCGTCAGCAAATTCTTTTATACTTTAAAATTTATTAGTATTCAACCATTTTTGTAGTTTTTTTTCTAAACCATCTAAGATCTAAATTTGGTAATTGGAATGTTATTACATATCCGAACAAACATGACTAATCAGCTTTGACTAAGTATATTTAGCCAGTCTTGGCAAATCATTTGTTAAGAGCCTGTAATGATCTCCCCGGTTTCGAGGCCAAAACAATATTATAGAACCAATCTGGGAATTTGTAAAGATACTGTGTTGGTAAACAAACATTAAAAACTACTGCTCTTAAAGTTCTCACAGACCATCAGCTACGTCTCGGAAAGTATCTCATAAACGAAGGTTTTGTGATGTGGTAAGGAATTTGTAAAGATATTTACTAAATAACAGACCACAGAGCATTAAAGATAACAAAAAATATAACGAACAAACTGTGGTCCCTCAGTCCATACAACAAAGATAAATATTTTAGGCATACCTACGCATACCAAACTGCACCATAATTGCTTAACACTATCAATCGGAATCTGAAGCAATTGCTAATCCATTGCTTCATAAGTTCGAAAAAGTTGTCTGCTCAATACGTAAATAACGCAATGAATGTTGTTGAACTGTCAAAATGAAACCGATTGTGATTGATAATTTCTTACGCAAAGCTGGTCCGTGAATCCTCACCTCCACTGACATACTAAAACCACTTCATCCCCACTTTAAAATCGACATCCTTGTAGCGCGAATAATTTTGACACGGTCGCTATCTATTTTGACTACAAAAAAAATTATCGCTCGCGAATCGCATGCGCTCAAACTACACAACAAACCTTAACACATACATTTAAAGTCTATTTCAGACGACCGTGTTTCCGTCCCACAAAAAATAAAATACAAAATAAAGCGAGTATCGACGAGGTCGAAAGTAAGCGATCTAACGATAGATGGTATGAGATCTAAGATGACGGTTGTGCCCGCGTGAGGGACATCTAAGATTATGTTATGACAGGAGGTGATAGTGGAGGTTGATAATGACATCATAGTTCATCTTTGTAAAAAATAATCTTCTCTGTATATATAAAAGGCAACCGTTACTGACTGATCTATCAACGCACAGCTCAAACCACTGAACGGATTGCGCTGAATTTTGGCACACATATAGCTATTATGATGTAGGCGTGCGCTAAGAAAGGATTTTCCAAAACTCACCCTCTAAGTGTGTGAAACGGGGGGATTTCGTTTGTATGAAAAATCTTATTCCTTGAGTTAATAAACTTGAAATTTGGCAAGAATATTTATCTAAGTAAATTATGAAGTTTGGCATTTTCAGTTTTTCTAACCTACCCCCTAAAGGGGGATTGGGGGGAACAAAATTTGTATGGAAGAATTTTAACGTGCGGTCCGATTAACTCGAAACTCAGTATTTGCACTTAATCTGTATATATAAAATACAACCGTTACTGACTGATCTATCAACGCACAGCTCAAACCACTGAACGGATTGCGCTGAAATTTGGTACACATAATTATAGGTTCTTCAAATTATCAATTCCAAGAGGGAGTATTTTATTACGTGGCTTGATTGGAAAATTGGTATGAATAATTTTCAAGTCAAGCTATAGAAACATCCCAGACGACTTTTCAAAACTGTGGGGATAAAAAGAGGGGATACAGTGTATATGAAAAATATTATTCATTTGGTTAATAAACTCTCTGTCACTTTTAGTTTAAATAAAAACCCTCACAGGATTTAGGGGGTGAAAAAGTTTATAGGTTAGAAAAATATGTAACCCGCTGTCGGATTAACAGACGACGACGACGACGATGACCGCCCGATGGACGCTGGTGATGGCGCCAAACAAGTAGCCGAATTCTGGGTAGGGTCCATTTAGATTGCTATCAACACGTTAAGAAGAAGAAGGGGTGGATTTTACTGCTTGCTTCCATTAACTCAAAAATAAGTATCGGTCTTTGAGTCAAGTTATGAACACATCCCAAACGATTTATCAAAAATCCACCCCTGTGGGGGTGAAAAGCGGGGATACAGATTATTTGAAAAATCTGATTCCTTTGATCTACCAACTTAAAAATTGGCCCGAATACTTATTTATCTAATTATATGATAACGATCATAAACATACATTTTCGATTTTTTTTTGAGGAAAGTACGAATTTCACGCGGACGAAGTCGCGGGCAGAAGCTAGTATGTAATAATATGTAACTGTGGGCCCAAATACCGCAGAAATGGTGCCCTGACACAGTGAGGCGAGGTCGTGGCAGACCACGTAGGAGATGGCGGGACGAGCTGGATAGGTTCCACAAAGACTGGAAGGAGGACGCGCGGGCTCGCGAGAGATGGAAGGAGTGGAGGGGCCTTTGCCCAGGAGTGGGACAGCGCAGGCTAACTAAAAAAAAAAAAAAAAAAGTAAATATGTTTAAAGAACTAGCTTCATCTTTCTAACTGACCAAACTCTTGACAATTCAAAAGTGCCTGTAATTGGTTTAATTGAAATAAATGCTTTGAGTTTGTGTTTGAGAAATTTATTTCATCATGATCATCTGCCTAGCCTTTTCCCAACTATGTTGGGGTCGGCTTCCAATCTAACCGGATGCAGCTGAATACCAGTATTTTACATGGAGCGACTGCCTATCTGACCTCCACAACCCAGCTACTGGGTAATACGATACTCCTTGGTTGTCAGACTTTCGGGCTTCTGACTACCCGTAACGACTGTCAAAGATCCACGAATGACAGCCGGGACCAACAGCTTAACGTACTTTCCGAGGCACGGAGGGGTCTCGGTACGTAAAGATGGTCACCCATCCACTGACCAACCGCGGCAAGCGTAGCTTAACCTGCTCGATCGACCTGTGCGGCTGTTATTGGCGGCAGAAACTAGTAACAGAACAATCTCTCTCTTCGGCAGTTTTTCTTAAGTCGCCACTTCCGCAGTTTCCTTTGATCTTTATTAGACATTTTTCTTTTAAAACGAACTCTGGAACAAACACGAACATTACTCAAGAATGACACCTCTCGACACTTAATTAGCAAATGTCGTTACGTTAACTAATTTAAACTATCTTGCTAGAAGTAGTTGGTTGTGTTTGTTACGAAACTTTTGGGAATGCATTATTGGGCGACAGCTTTTGACTCGGATTTTCTGTAAAACTTAGGTAACATCACCCTGTATTTTCTGTAAAACTTAGGTAACATCACCCTGTATTTTCTGTAAAACTTAGGTAACATCATCCTGTATTTTCTGTAAAACTTAGGTAACATCATCCTGTATTTCCCAATTAATTAGGTAGAGCTGTAAAACTGTCTTAAGATCTCCCAAACTGGTTTACAAAATAAAAAGTAGTTTGAAAAAATTAAACCGACATCTAAAAGGAATTACCTAACTCAAAATTATAAAATAATATTTTTATATTTTTAGGTATACTTACACAAAATTCACAAAAAAAACGAAATGAAAAAAGTACGAAACAAATAAGGGGCCTACAATTTTTTTGAGGTCGGTACCACTCATGAAACGTACCAACTGCTGGCAAAAAAAGTTAAATACAAATTGGGTGTAGAATGCATGTAATTTTGCACAAGAGATGCTCGTAAATTATATAAGGTGTTAAAAAATTAACCTTACAAACTTTATGAGGTGCTTTAGACCATCGAACTGAACAACTTTCACTATGGAACCAACTCTGAAATCACGAAAAAAAAATCCGCTTTTTCATACATTTTGATCAAGTAGATAGGTACTTACTGAACTTTTGTATTAAACAGCTGATTTTTTGTTCGTAATTTCAGAGTTTGGTCGCATAGTGAAAGTTGTTCAGTTAACTATAAAATAGCTATAATTATAGCTATTTTATAGTTTGTGTGACCTAAACCCAAACAAAATAATACAAACACTGTGTAAAAATGGACTACCAAAGTCACAGACAAGCGTAAGTGCGCATTTAGGCCAAGGTGCTATAAACATTTTGTAACCTTTCTAAAACAACTCCTAACTTCTTGTAACTTCACCAAGAAGGGCGAATAGATAGCGCCTGAACAGGACATATACTGATAAAAATATTCAGCAACCCTTCCGCCTCAGAAAATTGTCAATTTAATACAATTCCGAATTCATTTCGACAGATTTTGAGTGTTTCATGAAAGAAAGGGGCGTTATTAGTTTGTTTATATTTTGCATATTTTTGTTGATCTCATATAATCTAATAGGTCATGTCCCTATGCGATAGTTTCAGGGTCTAACGGACAAATCGATGGCTACCTCCTTTTATTTTATCGTCCTTGATGACCGGCCTTTTTCCTAAAGACAGGCGCGGGATGGAAACTAAACTAAAATAAAATTGTATTTGAATCTGGAATACCTATTACCTATGGTTCGATGATCCACAAAAATCTTAGAATGGAACCAGAGGAATAGACTGCTTTTTAGGGTTCCGTAGATCAAAAGGAAAAACGGAACCCTTAGAAGATCACTTCCCCTCCCCTTATAATATCACTTCCTCAAGACCCTTTTTCTCAGGAACGCGTGGAGTTATCAAGTTGAAATTATTATAATATTATCAATTACTCAAGGCTTGCAATCCCATGCAGCAGTAAAAAAATCAAACTTCTAAGTCAACGCAATTAAAAGATACGGGTATTTATGTTCCAAAATCAAAACCTATAGAGTACTTATTGTTGACCTAGAATCATGAAATTTGGCAAGAAGCAATGTCATGTAGCAAGTAAAGGAAAAAATCCGAAAACCGTATAACTGTACTTAGTTACATTACAAAAAAAAAAAATTTTATAACTATTTATATACTTACCTACAAACGGAGCCAAGTTGCGCGAGTCTAACTCGCACTTGACCAGTTTTTTTTTAGTTACTCGACACTGTCCTACAGCTGAGCAAAGACCTTTCCCAAATTCTTCCAGGCATCCTTATCTAGAGCCACCTCGACCCAACCCTTGGGGTAAGCGTAACGTGACCATTCGTCCCACTTTGGGCGGGACAGTTCCGCTTTCAGGCCGTCTGTCCCATTGTCCCCAACCAGAGCAAAAATGTCCCGCTTTTACAAAGGGACCAAACAATATTAAATTCAATTTATTCATGAACAATTTACATTGTATCTGAATATCAACAAATATAAGACAGCATAAAACATAAAATATAAGTAGTCGATACAATTATGTGATAAGCTCTAGACCCAACATTTTAAAACTAATTTGCTTCACCGACAAATACAAATACCTAAACGCGTCTTCAACCGCAATTACATTACAAACAATAATTATTTTTCATGTCTACTATTTACTATAATATAACATAAGTAGGTACTTATAATATATATATTATACAGTATGGACACCACATATTTGAAATCCGTTCAGTGGTTTAGGCGTGAGAAGGTAACATACAGTCAGACAGACAGACAGAGTTACTTTCGAATTTATAATATTAGTATGTATGGCTTTAGGCAGCTGAAAGGAATATCCTGTTACACCTATATATAGTGAACCTTTCGCCTTACCTATAACACTGAAAAAAAAAAAAAATTGTTAGAACAAATCACGTGCTTAGAAAATATTCAGGAGCCCACGGGAAATAAGTATAATCACAGATAACAGCGCCTGGCGACTTTCTATTACCAGAGATAAAATCAATAGGTACAAACTTAGCACCTTAATGCTCTTACACGACCCAAACGAAATTATACTCTAAGACACCTGGAAAAGCGTTTAATTTTCTGTAATACAGAACGTCATTAACACAAGACTAGCAGGATTGTACCGATTTGAAGCGAAATGAATTCTTAATACCATCTTAAAGTCAATACGAAATGTTGGAAAAAGTTAATGGTTTCTGAAGGTATAATAGTTTTTACAAGAGCATTTTGTAGTTGGATCCAAAGCGCTAATGTTTCATTCCCTGGCTATTTGGCAAGACATAATGGATTGTCGATCGCTTTTATTGTATTTTTTTTCATGGAATTTTTGCAACAGATTCAACGAGAATGACAAACTAGAGCTGTACCTGTGGGGTAATTGCGTAACACACTAATAGCAGCATTGGCTTTCATTTTGACAGTTCAACAACATTCATTGCGTTATTTACGTTTTTGAGCCGACGACGTATTTTTCGTACACATATTTATGAAGCAATGGATTTGCAATAACCTTCAATATGATTCAGATTTGTTACGTTATTTAGGGTGCACGCGCGCCTCAAAGAGATGTCAGCATCAGAGAAGGGGCCCCTTAGGGCCGAAGCCTGCCGGGTCAGCGGGATTGTCCGAAAGGGTTACCGCTGCCCCGGAACATAAGGGGCTAAGGAAGGAACACGGCTGGGTTTTAGTCAGTAAGAGTCTGAGAATCCCTTCCGCTCCACCGAGAGGGGAAGGGATCATTTGATGATTTCCCATCAGCAAAAAAAAATAAAATAAAAAAGGGTGCTGGTCACATCCAAGCAATAGGCTATTTGACTGGTTTCTGATAAACATCTCAGATTATTTAATGGTGTCTAACGAGCCCACAAAAACCTATTACTTCAAATTGCATTATGTATTTCTTTTAAAAAATAGTAAATAAAAATGTACTGTTTAAATAAGCCGCCAAAGTAAATAAAAATGTACTGTTTAAATAAGCCGCCAAAACGCTATCTTTAACAATATGGCGTCGTGACGTCAAGATTCACGTAAACAAACGTTGAAACGTCGAGATACTAGACAAAAGTCATCTGTTCTGTCAACGATAGACAGAAATTTACTAAATCATGACGTCATCTTAAGTTCAGCCAATCCAGACCGTTTTCGATTACGTGGCGCCAGATTTAAAAAGATGAAGTTTTTTCGGGTTTTTTTTTATAAATAATACATTGTTTTGTAGTAAAATTAATGCAAATCGATTTTAAAAGCGATAATCTATACGAGTGTCAATAATTATGACCTTATTTTTTACATTGTCAAATAACCTATTCTCAGTATTGATGAAATTGCATAAGATAATGATAATTACCTATAAATAATTTATTCTTTCGTCAGAATTTACTGTTGCTTATTTATAGTCTAGTTTTAGGTATTTATTTATGTTTTTTTTTAGGGTTCCGTAACCAAAGAGTGCCAACGGAACCCTATTACTAAGCCTCCACTGTTCGTCCGTCGGTTCGTCTGTCTGCCAGCGGGTTGTATCTCGTAAACCGCACTAGGTAGACAATTGAAATTTTGAGTGTGTGTTTCTATTCATCTCCATGTAAAATACTGGTATTCAGCAGCATCGGGTTAGACTGGAAGCCGACCTAACATAGTTGGGAAAGGCTAGGCAGATGATGGTCCGAAACCGTTCCATCAAAATAATTATAAAATTAATAATAAAAGAACAATTATCCCAAGTCTACATATTTTTGTAACTAAATTAAATCCGGAGGGATCCCAATTTTTGCTATGCCGGGGTAACCCTTACCCCTTATGTCCACTGAAGGGTTTCAAACCTTGATCCGCCCTCGTTATGCAAAGTATTTTAGGTCCCCAAATGGCATTTTGATGAATAGTTTTTTTATTTCAATATAATGTGTTTGGGCCCCCTTGGATTTCATTTTAAATGACGTGCCTTTACGGATTTTGTTAAGGCTTTATTAAAGGTCTTGTAAGTTTCCTTTGTTTTGTGTAAAATAATTCATTTTGTTCTCTTTAATGAGAGCATTACATTTCTCTCTCATTCAATGATTTATTTTCGCGTTAAAACATGTTTTGTTTAATATATTATAGACCAGCTGCGCCCCGCTGTTTTTCCCGCATAAGTCCGATCCCGTGGGAATAGATATCGTAAGTACCTATCCTATATCCTAATCCAGGTCATGGTTGACCCATGTAACAAATCCGTTCAGGAGTTTTAGCGTGAAAGCTTAGCAAACAAACATACAAACAATCTAATCTTTTCTCTTTATAATATTAGTTCAGATAAAATTAGTACGATTAATTAACATTCTTTATGAGAAGAAGATATTCAAATAAATGAGAAATCCTTTCCACAGACTCGGAAATACAGCTAAATAAAAAAAAATTGTGTAAAAAACTGTAACCCGACTACGGAAAATTACCCTCGCCTTAAGTTCCATTTAATATTTTAATCTACACATGTCCCAACAAACTTTCCCCAGATATAGGCTCGTTGGTATCCCGAACGGAGGTAGAACCGGACATCCGGATGATAGCACACCGTACGTGTGTTCAAATGTACTCCATATTACTAACGTATACAGGAATTAGGTCGGAATATCTGTGTCAAGGAGCTTCTAGAATGTTTTGATGCCTATTTGTGTGGTAGGTAAGAATTATGTTGTTTACGCTTGAAGGGTTTTCCCAACCCACATTTGTAGTAACATGCAGGAAATGGGTCAAATCTCTGGTTGGATGTCTAGCTGTTTTTTTCTTCGCATATTATTGTAGAGGTGTCTACAATGCCAGATGCGAACATCACGGACGTCACGTAAAATCCTGCATCTCGCAAGCAGAGTTTACCGGGCAACTAGTACAGATACAACGGCCCGATATGAATCATCGGGCAGTTACCCGCCAGACACGACACCCGTCTGGTCGGAGGATCCTCCCTTTTCTATAGAGTATGAGTGAACTTTACACCCTGTTCCTCATACCTCTATATTATAATGACTGGCTGAGGCTAGTTTGTGTATTGTATCACACTGTGCAGGAAACCATTATGAGAACATATGGACTTTATCGTAATTCATCATATATCCCACACATTGCAGTATAACTGATTTACATCCGTCACTTCTCACTTCTGGGGGTCGATTCTACTAACTTGCAACGTTACACGTTAAGTTTTAACAACAGTTCGATAGTTACCTATAAAGTCATTCTACTATTTCATAGGCAAAGAGGAAACTAAACCTACGCTGAATCCAGGTCCAGTTGAAATCCAACGTCAGGCACCAGTTGTCTGGCATTTTTGCTGAACTAGACCTATTTGGCGCAGCCGCGAGGCACACTTTCCTGCTAATTTCTCACAACGCACTTTACACTTTTTATTTGTTTTCTGTATTTTTTTACTTGTCATATACTAAGTATGTTTTGGTGTTGTGTGCCTTTTAGTCTGTGGTAAATAAATGTATCTTCTTTCTTTCGTTTTATACTTTTTTAATTGGGACATTAATAATTCATCATTCTTCAGAGAACACTTCTTATCTCATGATACATATTTATCAGTCTAGCCAAGTCTAGGTCATTACTTCTTTCCTTTCAAGGCGCGATTTAAAGTTGCAATCCTTTAAATTATTTAATAAATCTAGGCTGCGGGGCAATTGCGTAAGTAACACATTATCAATCGGAATCGGTTTCATTTTGACAGTTCAACAACATTCATTGCGTTATTTACGTGTTGAGCAGACAAATTTTTCGAACTTATGAAACAATGGATTCGCAATTTGCTTCAAAATGATGCAGATTTCGATTGACACTTAGTGTGTTACGCAATTAGGGTGCGAGTTGCCCCAATTTCTGAATGCCTGACCTAACCTTCTTACACCTAATTTCACACAAAATCGCTACGAAAAACTTAGAAAATTTAAATTTCGTTGTTTTTATAAAACCGTTAATTAGTATTTCTTCTAACGGAAAGAAATTTAAAAAAGTACAAGGTCTGTAGTCAACAAAGAGTTCAAAGGAGTACTTTTTCACACCCAATTGAGCCCGCCCGCCGCATAGAAAGTTATATTGTAACATTTTATTTGTTATATTATACTCAAGGAAAAAGTTATTCCCCTCCATTTTGGGTAGCGTTTGATGTAGTTTTGTGTGTTTTTTGTTCGCGTTGGAGCGATATTAACGGTGTTATTGGTTTGAAGAAAATAAACAAGTGCGAGTCGGACTCGCACATGAAGGGTTCCGTACCACAAGGCAAAAACACCGAAAAAACCACGTTTATATTTATTTTATTCTGTTTTTAGTATTTGTTGTTATAGCGGCAACAGAAATACATAATTTGTGAAAATTTCAACTGTCTAGCTATTTCGGTTCTTGAGATAAAGCCTGGTGACAGACAGGCGAACGGACAGACGAACGGACAGACGGACGGACAGAGAGCAAAGTCATCGTGACATATATAAATGGGTAAAGGCAGATGTCTCTTAGCTAAAACCCACAATGATAGATTGAAAGCATTGGTTCAGTGTTATCCTACTCCGAAAAAAGCAGGATTTTATGCTCTCTGCTGATTTTATTTAAAAATCTAAAGTCATTTATTCAAATTAGGCTAAGAATCAGCACTTTTCGAACGTCAAAATTACAAAAGACAGTCCCCCAAAACGCCCGCCCTTCACCACTTCCTAGTGCTTTCGCGGAAGAAGAACTGGCGCAACAAAGTGGCCATTTTATCCTTCTGCTGGTCAAGGACCCTGCCATTTCTTTCGTCAAAATTCATAAAGCAACACAAGTCTTTGTTAAGTAATAAATTAGTTTCATACCTTAGTACACCGAAAAAAAAAATTTAAAAAATATATTTTATTACCTATCTAAATATATTTTTTTTATTTTATTTAACATAACATAACATAATCAGCCTATAATGTTCCCACTGCTGGGACACAGCCACAGTGAGAGAGAGTGGGCCGTAATCCACCACGCGGGCCCAGTGCGGCTTGGTAGATGTCACATGTCTTCGATTTTTTTTTATGTATATTTTATTATTTATATTTATTTAACGAAAAAATATATTTGAAAGTTAAAAAAACATACATCTTTATTTCGTCAATTCCCTAACCCATTTGTTTCTGCCTGAAATACTTTAAAACTGTAAAATAAAGCAACAATTCTTGCTATTTACCGCAGCTGCCATTACTCAGAAGTCTGCCAACGTTTTGTCAAAGTCAATTAGAATTGTTAGAACTATTAAGCACGAAATGCTTTTGTTATATATTTAAATCTTGCTTGTGTAAATTATAATGCATTTGGTTTAAAAAATAGGCGACCCTGTTTCTGGTCGTAGGTAGATATCTAATCCTTTGTTTTCTGCCGTCCATCTTCAGGCACCCATTGTGTGGAGATTTTTGCCCAGCGGTCATCCTGCATGGGGCTGATGTGACCCGCCCAACGACGATTATATTCTCTTTGGACCCGCCCAATCTCATTTGAGCCTGGCAGCCTTCTTTCCTACATCCAGAATGCCTGTTTTGGAACGCAGCGTGGTGTTCCAAATTCTGTCCTGTCTTTTAACACCCAGAATGCTGCGTTCCATCGCTCTTTGGTATGCTCCAAGGCGGAGCTTTTGCGACTCGGTAAGCCACCAGGTCTGGGCACCGTAGGTTAGGACGGGCAGGAAACACAATCACATATCGTATACATACCTACCTATCATAAATTAAAATTTATTACATAATATAAATTATAATTTATACCTATTATAAATTATAATTAGTTTCATCTCATTTCCAGTATTTTTAAGAACAGTCGTATATGAATCTCAGTCTCAATCAGTCAAAAATACCTCTAAATTAACTACATTTATGACATTGGTTGTCGCTGAGATAAAATTTTGAACGTTTTTAATTCCCGGAAACTGACCATCTGAGAGCTTTTTGATCTGTAAAGCTATTTTCTAAAGATTTCCTTTAAACAAATGAGTTTCGAATTGTGACACTTGAGTAAGATTCGAACAATAATTCAAAGTGAACTTTATAGAACAGAATTTAAATGATTGCTTTTTGTTTATTATTAAAACAAACACAACACAGTCTCAATCTTTCAAAACTCTTTTAATTTCTCTACATTTTTGACAAGTTTTTGACATTTATTCTCGCTGAGATGAGGTTGAGACTAGATTTTGAACGTTTTAAATTACGGGATATGTTCTTCAGATTTCACTGATTAGAGACGAAAAAAAAATCAGCTGTTCCCTACATTTTGACGAGTTATACGAACATAAATGTAGGGAACAGCTGATTTTTTTCGCGATTTCAGGTTTGGTCCCATAGTAAAAGTTGTTCATAATGATGAGTACAATGACCTCTTAAGAGGTTGTTAATGTTTTACCAATAACCCTGTATACATCGGTAGGTACTGTTGCAAGTTAAAACAAGAATCCTTCAAAGACAAATAACCATAGCGATCCCGTACGCAAAATACGCGCATTGATGTGGAGTTGTGGACACCAGCCCGTATTACCTAAACGCAAAAAAACGCAAGTTTTAGAAGCAATAAAAGTATACGATCGACTACAGTAAACAAAATGAGAAAAATATATGATATTCTTCAGGATATATGCTAGGTAGATAGTGTGTTGAAAATATAATACAACTAACTTGATACGATACAAAAAGATCATGAAGATACCTCCAAAAACTTTCTTTTCACAATAAAAACCATACTAATATACATACAGTCATTCTGATTTTTTGTCAAGTTATTCTACAAGCAACATACCAAAGCTGTTTTAATTTTTTAGTCCACACAATAGATTTTTTATAAATTGATAATTGCTTCATATTTTGCAATAAATTACCAGCGTTGTGTCATCGCGTTTCTCTTTCTTTTCTATGCAGTCCGACAGTGACCGCGCTTTAGGTCATGTAGGCCCCTTAACCATAGCGATCGGTAATCCATTTACCATTGATTGCCACAAAGTTTTTACTAGAAGTAAAGTTAATTTTCTTTCTCAGAATTGGAAAGTTATAGTCAGCCCGGGGCGGTGCGACTTGTGCAGGATTAAAAAGCATTAGCAAGAAAAGAAATTCACTGCTAATTAGTTGGTGTAAGTCCGATCCGAGATGAAGTCGATTTTCATTTATTAAGAACGTGGCTAACATAAGTGCTATAAGAAGGACTAAAACCTATTTCATCTTTTAAGAGAAATAGATACCCGCTTCAGATTCGGACGGTTCTTTATAACAACAGAATGGTGGAACTATTCCAAGTAATATTGTTACGTGTGTAAATAAACTGTGGCTATTTCTGAAGTTCATTCTGGTCGCCCTTTTTGGTAACCCTCCAAATCTTTGGTGCATCCGCGTTTATCGAGACTTGGGGGCCTAAAAAGGTCACTTTTTCAGAATCATAAAAGGATAACATTATGAATTATAATGGACAGTTGACTGTTAAGTTAATCGTATCAAATCCCATTGGTGAAGGATTTTTCAGTTATTTTTGTCCGTGCTAAAATACCAATCAATCCAATCCAAATCCAATCCATTCTCTTTGATTATACCTACGTAGTGCAGCGAAAAAAATAAAAACACGGACTGTCTTTATCATAATATGATTCATAATGTTATCCTTTTATGATTCTGCCAAAGTAGCCTTTTTAGGCCCCCTGCATGTTGTCTTAGAGGTAAGTTAACCGACGCGGTAGGAGGTCAAATCGAAGCATTGTATCTTCATATGGCCTCACGACTGCTTAGGGACCCATTACATGTACCTGTAACAATAAAAAAATGAATTAAGTGGGCTACATAACAGTACCTAAACGCAAAAAAACGCAAGTTTTATAATGGCCAAAAGTAATTATGATCGACTCCGTGAGAAAAATATAATATATGATATTCTTCAGGATATTTATATGCTAGTTAGATAGTATGTCGAAAATATAATACAACTAATTTGATACGATAGAAAAAAATCATGCAAACACCTCTAAAGACTTTCTTTTTACAATAAAAACCATACTAATAGGCAGGGCTCTGTTTTTTTTTGACGTTCAAAAGTGCCTTTAATGTGCCTATTTGAAATAAATGATTTGACTTTGACTTTGAACCGGTTAAAAAGAGCGGTTAATTTCGATTAAGTACCGGTAAATATATCGTTCCTTCATTAACCGGTTAAACAAGTGAACTGTTCTTATGAAACCCAAATGATAAAAGTTACCGGTTACTTAAGCACAAACGGTTTTGACACCCAAATTAACCGGTTAATTCCGTAATAAAATTTTGTAACTAAATGATATCGCAACGTCCAGACCGTGCTCGCGAGAATGGCGGGGGCCGGGGGGGTTAAAACTTGTTTTTTTCCACTATCAAAACCAAAATTCATGAAAAACCGGTTTCCCGCATAAACCGGTAGGTAAAAACCGGTAAAGTGCAAACCTTAACCTAAATCGATTTCGGTTTGGGGTCAATGACAGTAACCGGTTAAGAATTTCAACCGGTTCCCGAGCCCTGCTAATAGGTATACATACAATCATTCTGATTTTTTGTTAGATTATTCTACAAGCAACATACTAAGGCACTAGTGTTTTAATTTTTTAGTCCAAACCACTTTTTTTAGTAAATAGATAATTGCTTCATATTTTGCAATAAATTACCAGCGTTGTGTCATCGCGCTTCTCTTTCTTTTCTATGCAGTCCGACAGTGACCACGCTTTAGGTCATGTAGTCCCCTTAATAAAACACTTATTGATTGAGACACACTGACAGACAACGCATAGCCTAAACCCCTGGGTCTAGAATTTTGAATTTTTGCACAAGCGTTCCTTCTGAACATAACGAAAGTGAGCACTAAGGAAGGATTTATGAAAATGTATCCCCTTCATAGTGGAAGTTGGTAGTTACTTAGAATTCTGTTTAGAAGTAAAAGTTAGTAGCATCATTACACCACCTGACAGGTTTCATATCTCATAGACAAGGTGATTATTTCACCTCAGAAGTCGTTGATTAAATCACCACTGAGCACTGAATCCTTGTCCACATAAAAGTCCCTGAACCGTCTCCGGACTCAAGTGGGAAGATGTAAGTGCAACCTGATAAAGTGGGGCTACCTGGACCGAACGGCAGAAGGGTGTGATTGCGGAGCTATGTCACAAACCATGCTCCATCTCCTGTCCTGCCCTCTGTGTCCCAAAACATGCAGTCAAAGTGACCTCTGCGCTGCCACTGACAACAACGTGGAAGCGGCAATGTTTTGAGCCAACAAGATCTAAAATACAGTCGTGCCAGCGACACGAAGGAGAACTGCCTCCTTTCTCAAAAAAATCATTACATAATACTGGCATATAACAATTTAAGGTTATATGTTGAAAAAAATGTGGTTTTTCTATTTCGTGTAAGTAACTTGTTAAGTACACACATCAAAAGTGTCTAGGGATCAAGCATTTTTATGCGGATTTCTTGAGATTGAGATGTGGCTTTGTAATAAATTTATGATTTTATAAATTTATATGGATCCTTTTTGGTGCATTTCATAATTTGAATCAGGAACTGTGAATCAAATTCGAGTAAAAGATGAAAATCAGCTGTCAATATTTTCCCTATAAAAACATACAACGCATTGAAGACATTATTAGTGCTACTGTTTCCCTACTACTGATTAAAACCAACGTTATTATGGAGCGGCGACGTCATTTAAGCAGGGAAGAAATGCTCAGAGCCGTGGGAATGATAGAAGCTGGTTCCCGGCAACGTACTGTGGCTTTAGCTCTGAATACAAGTCAGAGTGTTATCAGTCGACTTTGGACACGTTACCGAAGCACTGGTACCGTGGCTGAGCGCCATGGAGGACGGTATCGCTGCACCACACGGAGACAAGACCGATACATTCAAATCTTAACTCGAAGAGCTCCAACAATAACCGCCATGATGTTAGCCGTGAGGCTTCATCACTCTTCAGGGAACTTAATTAGCGACCAAACAGTCAGAAACCGCTTGCATGAAGTGAACCTTCATTCCCGAAGACCGCTACGGGTACCACCTATAGCAATGCACAATCGTAGGATTCGATATCAATGGGCTCTTGAACACAGAAATTGGGCAGAAGAACAATGACGTTTCGTGTGCTTTTCTGATGAGTCTCGTTTTGGTATGAGACCGGATACAAGACGTATACGACACTGGAGAACCCCTGGACGCCAACAGCGATTAAAATCCTGCCAGGAAGTCCATCCTTATAGTGGTGGAACCATCATGGTATGGGCGGGTATTTGGATCGGCGGAAGAACTGAGTTGATTTGGATCAGAGGCAACCTCAACGCTCAAATTTATGCTGAGACGATTGTATCAGACGTCATCGTTCCTCTACAAGTGCAAATCGGTCCCTTATTTCAGTTAATGCATGATAATGCACGACCGCACACCGCAAGAGTTGTAAGACAGACTCTCGCCGCAGCTAACATCAATGTCCTGCCCTGGCCTGCTCAGTCGCCAGACTTGAACCCGATTGAGCATGCATGGGATATGCTACAGAGAAGAGCTCTGCCGAATATGGAGGGTATCCAGTCGCAAGAAGACCTTTTTTTGTTGTTGCAACGAACATGGGCGGCCATTCCACCGCGTGATTTGGATGAACTCATTTTGAGTATGCCAAACCGATGTTCTTGTGTTGTTAGTGTTCGCGGTAGAAACACGGATTATTAATTGTTTAAGTTACCCAATAAAATTTTAAAGAAAACTGTTATTTCAGTCTTTTTTTCGAACTTTTGTGTTAGTGGTTCAAATGTCAAAAATCCCTTTATTAGGAAAATGGCAAATTTCTTTATTAATGCAAAGGTGACTTGGTTTATCGTTACTGTGACAAACGAAAACACTTTATTTGATGAATCCTTAAAGAAAATTTTAATTAATATCAATCAGGAGAAAAGTTATTGCAAAAATATATGTTGATCCCTAGACACTTTTGATGTGTGTATGTAGAATAGAAATTTAACATTTTGGTATATGTTTTTTGACTCTTTGGTCTAGTATCATGTAAAAAGAATACACGATTCAATGATTTTTTCTCGATACAAAAAAAAAATGCAAAGTTATATATATATTTTGTTTTTACTTTTTTCGACATCACGGCGCGCGGCGTAACGCGAGTTATTAAATGGAATTTACTTTAAAACATATAAAATTATTATAATAATATCAAAGTTTACTCAAAGTAGTTTTAAATTTAATTCATTTATTTTGTTAAAAAAGGAGTAAATTCGTTTTGGCACATACGTTGTTTTATTCCGAGCGCACGCACATTAGAGCCATCTCTCTTCGTTTGCATTTCAAAAGTAATTGCATCACTTTCGCTCGCTTAGTAGATCAGTGGGTACGATTTATTTTCGAGGTAGCGCCATAATGCACCTTCACGGTTTTGCATGCCGCGCATCCATGACTTTCATTTGTCATTTATTACAGCATCACTCTTGCATTTTCTTGTATAACGTCAGGACAAAGCCACGCTCTGCGTTACACCTAATTTATATATCATTAGTTACACCAATGAGATGCAAACGTTACTTTAATTCAAATAAATCTTGATTTACTTCGAGTAATAAAATTAATGTATCTCTTGTTTGGGAAAATAAATTAGTAGGAATTCGTATGTGAAGCTTTATTGTAGATGCTAGGGTTGACAAAAATTGTTTTGGATACTTACCTATCTACTTTAAAAAGTTAAGGCATAACAGAACTTACCTGCAATGGGTAACGAATTGAAAAACTAAGCAAAGTAATATGTGTCTGTGCAAAAAAGTAAATGTATTATTCCTGTGGTAAATGAATCCGACTACATTTAAAAAACCGGCCGAGTGCGAGTTGGACTCGCACACGAAGGGTTCCGTACCACAAGGCAAAAACGTCGAAAAAAACGCGTTTTTGCCTTGAATATTTATTTTATTCTGTTTTTAGTATTTGTTGTATAGCAACAGAAATATATAATCTGTGAAAATTTCAACTGTCTAGCTATCACGGTTCATAAGATACAGCCTGGTGACAGACAGACGAGCAGTGGAGTCTTAGAAACAGGGTCCCGTTTTTACCCTTTGGGTACGGAACCCTAAAAAGACCTGAAATCTGGAATTTTTCAATACCAGTCTGGAGTCTGGATTTGTGCTCGGTTGATCGCAATAGGGTCACTTCCTGTTACACGGGACTCAAAAGCATAACTGGCGAAATGCGAGTGGAATACAGGCATGAGGCTAAGTAAAAGTGCACAGCACTACCCCATTTCAAGTTAAACAAATATCAACTTTATTTCAATGAAGATTAAGTTGATTTCAGATTGACTAAAAATATTTGAAGTTGTAGAGTAAACTGAACTTTATTGTGTAGGAATTAAAGTTATTTTTCCATTAATTAATATTTGTTTACAGTTTTGGCAAATAAATCGCGAATGCACGGTGGATAGATACTACAATAATAATTATAATTACTGCAGAGAAAATCATCATCTGCCTAACCTTTTCCCGACTATGTTGGGGTCGGCTTCCAGTCTAACCGGATGCAGCTGAATACCAGTATTTTACCCCTTGGTAAGACTGGTGGTCAGACTTTCGGGCTTCTGACTACCCGTAACGACTGTCAAAGATCAACGAATGACAGCCGGGACCAGCGACATACCATGCTTTCCAAGGCACGGAGGGGTCTCAGTATATAAAATGGTCACCCATCCACAGACCAACCGCGGCAAGCGTAGCTTAACCTGATCGTTCGACCTGTGCGGCAGTTATTATTTAGCCACGGGCCCCTCCTTACATAATACCTCCTCCTCCTTAATGACTGCAGAGAGAATGTAAGACTTTAATAATTATGACAAGTAATAGGTAGGTCTTGTAATAATGTAATTTTATAGAAAAAACCCTGTAAATAAATAAAGATTAAAAAAAAAAAAAATAATGTAATTCTAACTTCTGACAACCCTAACCAACGAAAGTTTTACTGTGATTAGTTTAAATGTTAGTGTGAAGTAAATGATTATCGTTGTATTTATGTATGTACGTTATATACGAGTCTATTTCTGTCTGTATGCACGAGTATATTGCACTATTTGAGATATTTGTAGAACAATCGTAAGTATATCACTGTGGACTCCGTAATTTGTCGTGACAAAGAATTATTGTTTTTTTTTGTCTGCTTTGCAAGGTTATTCCGAGTTGCACAACTGTAGTAGTCGTGCATGCCAGAAAACATTATTTGATAGTATTTTATCATAGAGGCAACGTGGTGTTGTACTAGCGATAACGATGATGGTATAGTAAAAAAAACCGTTTGTTGTATGTGAGCCCCCCTTAAATATTTATTTTATTTTAATTTTATTATTAAAGTAAAAATACAACTGAGTATTTTGTGAATATTTCAAGTGCCTACCTGTTGCCATTATTGATATCGAGCAAAAAAGGGCAAAAAAATCGCGTTTGTTGTATGGAGCCCCCCTTAAATATTTGTTTTATTTTGTTTTTAGTATTTGTTGTTATAGCGACAACAGAAATACATAATTTGTGAAAAAAAAACAGACAGCGAAGTCTTAGTAATGTGGTCCCGTTGTAAAAACGGGAAGAAGTCATCATCTGCTTAGCCTTTTCCCAACTATGTTGGTGTCGGCTTCCAGTCTAACCGGATGCAGCTGAATACCAGTATTTTACATGGAGCGACTGCCTATCTGACCTCCACAACCCAGTTACTGGGTAATACGATACCCCTTGGTAAGACTGGTTGTCAGACTTTCGGGTTTCTGACTACCCGTAACGACTGTCAAAGATCCACAAATGACAGCCGGGACCAACGGCTTAACGTGCTTTCCGAGGCACGGAGGGGTCTCGGTATGTAAAGATGGTCACCCATCCACATACCAACCGCGGCAAGCATAGCTTAACCTGATCGATCGACCTGTGCGGCTGTTATTATTTAGCCACGGGCCCCAGCGTGAAGAAGTAACAAACATATAAACACACCCCCACACAAACACACACTCAAAAACTTACTTAGTGTGATTCGAAACTAGGTATTTCATCGTATCCTCACGAATACCCTCCATTTTGGAAATACTCAATACTCAATTCTTTATTGCATTCCATATGTATTACATAGATAGTATTACAAAGTAAATGATCAATATGGACCCTGTCGGGCACAGCAACATTAGGAGAGAGGAAGAGGGCTAAGTAGCAATTCAATATTACGAGTATTATTAATTGCTTAGTAATGTAAATATAATTTTCAAACAATGTAATTGTATACAGTGTTTTTGTGAAATAAATACTTTATTATTATTATTTATTATTAGATTATATGTGCTTAATTGGGTGTATAATTATGTAGGTTTTTACATTATTGGGTTTGTGTAAAAGTAGTATTATCTAATATTTTCATTATTATTACTAGGTAGGTATGTTATTATTTATGTATTCATATTTTCATATCTATTTTTGATATTCCATATTGTATTATATTATATTATATTTATTTCATAGTGTTTGGTGTATATGAGAGAAAATTAGAAAATTATTTTATTTCGCTATAGATTTGTCATCTAAAAACTCCTTTACTGAGTAGTATGTCTTGGATTCCAGAAATTGTTTCAATTTATTGATAAATACGTTTGTTTTTTTTACTTCTCTAATGACATTTGGCAACTTATTATAAATTTTTATGGATTTGAAAAATTGAAATAGACGCCTATCAACTAAAACCACATTGCAACCTCATCACAAAAGAGGGAAATTGCACCTGTAACACTCCACTGCTAAGCCAAAATCCTAAAACCGTCCCGAGAGCTACAAAGCTGTTTACAATAACCCTGAGTACCTAGCCTCTCTCCATTAAACGAATGTCAAACGTATACCACAACACTCTCCATATTGAAAATTAATTTTCAATAGCGTACTACGCTCATATCGCGGCCATTTTGTATTTCGGGGACCAATCACACTGATGGAGGAAGATATCGTTATTTACGTTATTTACTGCTGTGCCGTCAACAAGTTAGCGTTTTCATTTCCCCTTTTTGGAGATTTTTTTGTGTGAATTCATGGTTGGATGAAAGTTCGATTTCATGTTTTGATAATATTTTTGAATGACTCCTGTGAGAATCGATGTTGATATCCATTTGTTTTTGGAAAGTGCGGTAATCGTCACATGCGACTTTTTATTGTATATTTCTATTAGAAAGAGTCCGAGAATTTTCATGGTTTTCGAGGGTGCTGAAGCCAACAGTGAGATCAAAATTAATCCAAGATGGCGGCTGTGATTTTTTAAGTGAAACCTTTCTTTCTTTTTTTGAGATGGGAAAAAACCATTGAACTCGCGACACTGTTACCGTAACCGACACCGCGCTTGTTTTGTATATGACGAATAAAAAAATACACACGTAATTACGTGTATATTTTTTTAATCGTCTTGAACAATTGTTCAAGTTTTCATTTCTGTCGGCACTCTCCGAGTGCCACTGTTTATTTTTTTTTTAATATTATAGTCCTTTTCAAATTTTGCAGCCGCCAACTTGGGTTTTCATTTTGAATTTCGTTCCTGCCGGGGGTCCCCCGACTTCCCCTTTTTGTTTCTTTTTTTTTTTGTGTATGAGCAACTTAAAGTCAATACATTTTTAATTAAAAAGTATGGAACAATTGTCTTCCATGTATTTTGTGTTGGACGTTGATAGCTGAACCACAGCATTTTACGTCAAATAATAACGAGTACGTAATCGTTATTATTTGACGATATGTTACGTTAACCAATCGTTTGAATCAACCGGCCCTAAGGATGAATTTCACCAAACTTTTGTACCTACCAAACCTACAACTTTTATACTAAAACTTTAAATACCGTCAAACCTGAAAATAAATTTTGAATTTTTGGTAGTTTTTCTATAGATACTAGAATAAAATTGTCAGACGTCAATTTTACGAAAAAACTTTGTTAGAATCAGCCCTAAGTATTTTACACTACAAGACTTATAATAATTATGGGACCAAACCTGAAATCGCGAAAAAAAAATCAGCTGTTCCCTACATTTTGACGAGTTATACGAACATAAATGTTCGGAACAGCTAATTTTTTTTTCGCGATTTCATGTTTTTGTGATTTATTTTAGTTGATTACCAGGATCACCCTTACAGTATATAATAAAAAACTTTCTGGGGAAATCCGGACTCCTATCACGCAAGCCTTTCCAAGAAGAGATAGTTTTATCATGACACCCCCTCAAACAAAGGTTCACATAATTGTACTGAAACAAACGAATTCCTACTCCGAAAATACTCAAATAACAACATTTAAATTTTCTATAGGACTCATCAACAGTCCAATTCCAAAGTAATTATTACGTTTCATCAGGCCATAGACTTTCATAATGAAACGTCCGATACGCCAAATACGCCAAATGGGGTAATACGCGAAATGGGGTAAAACGGAACGTCGCGTCGTACCGAACCGTATTGCCGGTTCCGGGATCCGTAGTTATTGTATCGACGGAATAATGATATCGTCAATTTTGACTGTGGTATTATATTTTAGGAATTGCTTCTTTTTAGTTTAGCTTTTTTTATAATATTGTAGGTTATATTTTAGTGTCGGTACATTTTGTTCAAGATAAGGTAATTCATTTATGGGTGCTTTTATAGCTATTATATTAACATGGAAATAGAAAATTAGATGACGTACTTCAAAAAGAAAAACTGAACCCTTTTATGACCCCTTCGATGTCCGTCTGTCTGTCCATCAGTTATGACCCTTTTTCTCAAGAACGCGTGGAGCGATCAAATTGACATTAATATCAAATACCCAAAGTTGCAATCCCTTGAAGCAGTGGAAAAATCAAACTTCTTAGTCAACGCAATCAAAAGATACACGCGTTTATGTTCCGAAATCAAAACCTATAGGGTTCTTGACGTTTACCTAGATTCATGAAATTTGGCAAGAAGCAATGTCATGTAGCACAGGCTGCACAGGTAAAGGAAAAATCCGAAAACCGTAAATGGGTGAATTGCCCAAGCAAAAAAATACACGGCAAACCTGAGAACGGTAGTGCAATGTGCTGATTATTAATTTTATATATTTTTTCTCAACAACGTAAGTATTTCTCTACCTTGGCAAAAAAAATCATTGGTATCTACCCTCTAATATACCCAAAAAAAAAATTACAAAGTGTTATTTTATCATCACGGTGACCTGTCCTGAACCCAATTCCGCTCATAACATACCTTCTCCTGCAAATACATTCGTAATATGGATTTAAATTGATTTTGTTATCATTAAATTATAATATATTCGATCAAATAAAACAATTTTTGTTTGTTTATCTTCTTTCTCATGGATTTGACAGGCAGTCAACTTTTGTCTGGAAAAAAGTTATCATTTCAGAGGACAGTAAGTTTTAGTAGAATAGCCACATCAACATTGCGTTGTTACGCCCCTTTCACCTTTTCTCACTCCGGATCAGTCCGGCTTAAGCTCTCGGCGCGAACGCACCGGTCCCAACGTCTTGCGGTTTCCCGCCAAAAAAGTAAGTTTATCATTTCAGTAATATGGGGACAAAAATAGTTTCATTTCGGTGGCTGTTATAACTCGTGCTAGATTTGTTTAATTTGTTTCAAAATTGTGTATTAAATTCGCAGTAAGTACTGTTTTGTTTGAGTAGTGTTCATATTTTTTAAATAATTTTTTTTCGGAGTTAAATGTAGAACTAACCTCTATTTTATCATCTCAGTGTTATCATTTCAGTGGATTCGGTGGACTGTTATACCAATTACAGTCCACCGGAATTAAAAGTATCTCCGAAATGATAAAAACATAAAGTTTTAGAGATCCTGGTGTCAAATACAAAGTCATAGTTTTGTAATGTACCTACTTTTACCTAGAGTGTCGATTAGATTATTTAGGTGTATTTGTTGTGTAATATTTGTGCTTAAGATATATAATATATACATATATCTATGTAGTTAGTACATGTTTACTATACTTTAGATACACATTTGTTCGGCTCAACGAAAATGTGATGAGTGTGTGGGTCACCACAGTGTAGATTATTATACCTACTAATTGTCAACAAAATAATTATTTCGAGGGTTTACCTTCAATATAAGTCACTTACCTTTATTTTTATATCATTTATTACGAGTAAATAACAATAATAAATAATATTTGATATAATTACAAAATTTCTTAATTTTACAAGATATAACAAATAAGTTAAAGAGCATTTAAACGTTATATGAAAAAAAAAGAGATATACCTATGTGATGAGAAATTGCCTGTGAGAGTGTTTGTCTGAGTCAATGCAAGAGAGCTAGTGTGTGAGCGCGTGGTGTATCTGAAGGTATAGTATTTTATAGGATCATAGTATAGTGTGTATGAATGTATGTCTGTGGATATGAGAAAGAAGAAAATTGAAAAGCGTGTATTTTGATTTTAGGATGCCGCGGCCTAAGCAACAGACTAGAGAAGAAAGGTTGGAAAAAAGGAGGTTGTATGAAAGAAGAAGAAAAGAGAGAATTAAGAGCAATGAAGTCTCACGCGAAGAGTTTTTGAGAAAAGACAGAGAAAGGTATGCCAGAAAAAAAGCAGCGGGATTAATTGTTTCAAGGCATCTAATGACCCCTAAAAAATTAAGAATCCTAAGAAGAAAAAACAAAATAAGTGCTGCTGCTTATTACCAAAGAAAAAAAAATAGAGCAGCTCCAGCTCCTATAGCGGCTCGTGCTAACCCTCTGGATGAGACAATTGGGGATCAAAGTGATGGTCCTGGACTAAGCACTTCCTGTCACAGTTCCTTCTTGCCTACTTTACGGCGCAGCTTACGATTGAACAGCAATAGTATTAGTATTAGTAAATTAGTATTAGTACATAAACAAGCAAAAATATTTATTTAAGGTTACCAGCATTTACGATAAAGTTTTCCAACATTTTCACACAACAACAACCACAAAAATTACCAAAGGTTATAAAAGTAAAGAAACTATTCATTCATATCATAATAAACATTACATTACATTAATATCATTCTTTGAGGTTATTGTAACCTCAAAGAATGATATATGTAATAATACTAACTGTAATATCTGTATATTAATGATGATATTAAAAAAACTGTGTACTGTCCTGTCTCAGTGTTTATCTAAAATTTGTGGAAATCAAACCTAACAAAGTACGGAACCCTGGCTGGGGGCACGGTTGTTCTTAGCTGTATCATTTCGGTGGATTTATCATTTCGGTGGTAATTTTTATCATTTCGGTGGACACTTTTAATTTCAGTGGACTCTTAAAACTTTATCCTTAAATATTTATGTAAGTTTTGATAATATTTGATGTCCACTCACGCACAATGTTATAAAATAGACTAAAGTATTATTTGTCACTAAAAATATATAGATTGCATTGAAATAAAAAAATCCCACCGAAATGATACATAAAAATCTCTTGTTGAAATTCACCCAAATTTATAGTTATATTAAAAAAAAATCCGTGACAATCTATTTACATACCTATAAATGTATACAGAAGCGTCGGTGCGCGAGTACGACTCGTTTTTAATATCTATTCCATTACCTACGATAAATGAAATGAAATAATACTTTATTTCAGACTAAGGTCCATAGTTTGTTAGTATTTTGATGTAAGTAACAATAGTGCTAAGGTAACTAGGTACTATATTGTTCATCATCATTTCAGCCGAAAGACGTCCACTGCTGGACATGGGCCTCCCCCAAGCACCTCCACTTCGACCGGTTCTGTGCTTCACGCATCCAACGGGTTCCTGCGGCCTTCACAAGGTCGTCGGTCCACCTTGTGGGAGGCCATCCAATGGTACGTCTTCCAGTACAATTGTTACATCCATACATAATCAGCCTATAACATTCCCACTGCTGGAACACAGGCCTCCTCTCAGTGAGAGGGAGTGGGCTGTAATTCCCGCGGGCCCAGTGCGGGTTCTAGGACATGCCGGTTTCCTCACGATGTTTTCCTTCACCTTTGTGAGTGCAGTGGTGATGGAAATAATGTACACAAAGTAAAGCGCCTGTCTGGGTTCGAACCTACGACCTACAACTCGTAAGTCGCGGCTGTTATCACTGGGCCACCACTGCTCTACTGTACTGAAAATACTAAAACAAAAACACAATTCCTCAATCACCTAATAACTCCTACCATACATTGAATGACAATAGAATAATTTCCAATCTAAAGCGTTTTCCAATGGTCGTACGAGTATCAGACGTGGGTATAGTCGTACCGTACAACAGCTTTACCTACGGAGTAGGTTCGTACCCGCTCGGCAATGGCTTCGGGCATTAGAGTGAAATGATAAATATCGTGATACGAGCTCAATCCGGGGTGTTACTACTGTTCTGTGAGAATAAAATAGAATACTCTTTATTTTGTGTACGATAAATATTACAGTTCTAAAAGTAGACATTTTACAAAGGGTGACACAATGGGCAGTCCTATCGACGGTCTTACAGGTTTTTTTTGTAATGTTACTACAAATGTACAGTTTTCTGATTTTTTTCTTTACTTGTGCTACATGACATTGCTTCTTGCCAAATTTCATGATTCTAGGTCAATGGGAAGTACCCTGTAGGTTTTGATTTCGGAACATACAGGTACGTCCGTATCTTTTGATCACGTTGATTTAAAAGTTTGATTTTTTCGCTAATAATTTAAACTTGATAACTCCACGCGTTCCTGAGAATTTTTTTTTTACAAAAAAAACTACCGCCTTCTAAAAAAAAACACTACAATTACAATTAAAAAAAATACTATTTGTGGCAGAACACTAATTGAAACCAAATTCCCAATAAATAGTCACTTTACTACACCATTATTTTGTAAATCAAAAAGCACTCTACACCACGTGCCTCTCCACCAATATCTAATTGTTCTCGCGGTCATAAACCGCAACTGCCAGTATTGTTTCGGGTTATAATCACTATGTCAGCCGAAATGTGGCTATTGAATTGTAGATAATTGATGTGGAAACGTACATTACACAGCGAAACCCTTTCGTGTCTCGGAAAGCACGTTAAACCGTTGGGCCTGGCTGTCATTCGTGGACCTTCGATAGTCGTTACGGGTAGTCAGAAGCCCGAAAGTCTGTCAACCAGTCTTACCAAGGAGTGTCGTTGTTAGGCACCAAATTAAAGCCAGGAAAGGTGCAATGCCCGTTGGATGCGAGAAGCACAGAACCGGTCGAAGTGGAGGTGCTTGGGGGAGGCCTATGTCCAGCAGTGGACGCAGTGCAGTGTTTTTTTGTAATGTAACTACAAAAAGGTCAACGGGAAGTACCCTATAGGTTTTTATTTCTGAACATAATACGCCCGTATCTTTTGATTGCGTTGACTTAGAAGTTTGATTTTTTCACTGCTTCAAGGGATTGCAGCATTGAGTATTTGATATTAATTTCAACTTGATAACTCCACGCCTTTCTGAGAAAAAGGGTCTAGACTGACGGACAGTCAGACGGGCAACGAATCTTATAAGGGTTCCGTTTTCCTTTTGAGGTACGGAATCGTAAATATCAAGATTACGATGAAAAGCTACAAATAATATACACTCCCGATCTCGTTTCAATCACTTAAACATAATCCCGAACAAAGAACCTTTCTTGTTCTAAACAAATGTGTCGAGGGTAGGGAAAAAAAAGGGGGGAAACGGGGAAATTCCCCGATCCCTGACGTGTCTGTATTATACGCTTCTGTCTAATCTGACAGAGAAAAACTCTTTTGTCGTAGGCTGTCGTTGAGCTCCTACTAATTGTAAATCTCTATTTATTGTTTTGTTATGTTTGGGATAGCGGGATGAGCTAGACTCCTTCTTACTCCTTCTTAAGGGACATGACGTAAAGCGCGGTCACTCGCTTCATAGTAGTCGGACTGCATAGAAAATAAAGAGAAGCACGATGACACAACGCTCGTAATTTATTGCAAAATATGAAGCAATTATCTATTTACAAAAAATCTATTGTTTGGACTAAAAAATTAAAACACTAGTGCTTTAGTATGTTGCTTGAAGAATAATCTGACGAAAAATCAGAATGATTGTATGTATATTAGTAATTGGTTTTTATTGTAAAAAGAAAGTTTTTAGAGGTATTTTCAAGATTTTTTTCTATCGTATCAAATTAGTTGTATTACGTTTTCAACACACTATCTACCTAGCATATATCCTGAAGAATATCATATATATTTCTGATTTTGTTTACTGTAGTCGTACATTTATTGCTTATAAAACTTAAGTTTTTTGCGTTCAGGTCCTGTAATTCCCACAATCGCAGTAGACCCGGAAAAGAGGAAATTCGCTATTGTTTGTCTTAATTGATGGTATATGTTATAAAGACACATAAGTATGGATTCTTTTGTTTGTGCCTTAACCTCGTTACTGCCTTATAATGGGTTCTGGTAATCTCGGAAACTTCTCAGAAAATTCCCATCAAATAAACGTTATGCCAAGATATCGCAGCCTCTGCTGAGATAGGTGACTTTCTGGGCTTGCTTAAAACGGGACCCTATTACTAAGACTTCGCTGTCTGTCCGTCTGTCCGTCCGTCTGTCTGTCACCAGACTGTATCTCAAGAACCGCGATAGCTAGACAGTTGAAATTTTCACAAATTATGTATTTCTGTTGCCGCTATAACAACAAATACTAAAAACAAAATAAAATAAATATTTAAGGGGGGCTCAGATACAACAAACGCGATTTTTTTTAACTTTTTTGCTCGATATCAATAATGGCAATAGGTAGGCACTTAAAATATTCACTAAATACTCAGTTGTATTTTTACTTTAATAATAAAATTAAAATAAAAAAAATATTTAAGGGAATTAATAATTAATAATATCCTTAAATTTTTTTTTTTGGCGTTTTTGCTTGTGGTACGGAACCCTTCGTGTCCGACTCGCACTTGGCCAGTTTGTATTTCCTGTGCATGTCCTAAATTAAATATTTTTCAATCTTTCTTTTCTTACAAATAGAAAAATCCACTCCACGTATAAACCCCATACCTACTCCTAAAAATAAATACAGGGTGAGTCTAAATCGAGAACCACCAGTATGAGCTACTTCCCCTAACGCAACATTGTAATCAGAGATCGCGAACAGGGAATTGAATCAACACGTACCATATCAATACGTTTGCACGCCCCATGGGTTGGTCGCATTTTCACCTCTCACCACGAGATTGATGAGGGAAGTTTTCTTGTTTATGTAAAGTTTCATAGAAAGTAGTACCATGTTAATTTGGTGTATTATGAAGAGGCATGATGTAACTGTTCGCATAAGATGAAACGATGGATGAATTGTGTGATTGGTTTATTATTAATTAAAATGATAACACCAATTACATTAATTAACATAAAGATTGGAACAGGTATGGTATACAAAAATATTTCAAATCTATATCTATAAAAGAAAGTCGTGTTAGTTATACTATTTATAACTCAAGAACGGCTGAACCGATTTGGCTGAAAATTGGTGGGGATGTAGCTATGGCAGGATGGGCTTTCTGCGAGATGCCACAACGTGACGCGGAATACCAAAGCGTCCTTAGGGCTGCTGAAGCACGCCCTGCCGTGCCGTACCGTGCCGTGACGTCAGTCAGCGCCGGCCCTAATTAAACAAGCGAATAGGCTACTGGCCAGTAATCATAAAAAGTGTAGCAACATAAAATAATTCGTAATTTGAAAACAAGCGAATAGGCTACTGGCCAGTAGGTAATCATAAAAATGTAGCAACATATAATAATTCGTAATTTGAAAACCACTCACCGACATAGGGCTCTTTTTCTTTCCTTCAATTCTCCTACCCTTCGTTTTAATTTCATTGATGCGATGATATTATTGTGATCCGTGATCCCGGGAATCCCCCCCTGCTGTTCTTTAAGTACAGGTTGCTCGAAGATGCTTTTTTAGAAATTGTAAATTTTTTTTTTTTTTTTGCACGCTGTATAGGTACTTCGGAGGGCAAGTTGTAAATAGCTGTTGTCTCGGGTATCAGAGGTGATAATAGATTGCCTCTATTGACCACTGTTCGAAACTTTCAAACAGGCTTACGAACCGGGAACGCGCGACGTAACCGTCACGTAGATTCGAACGACTTTTGAATCGAAAATATAACTGACTGACTGACCTGTTGGTCTAGTGGTCAGTGACTATGACTGCTATGCCGGAGGTCGTGGGTTCGATTCCCACCCAGGACAAATGTTTGTGTGATGAGCATGATCATTTGTTCTGTGTCTGGGTGTAATTTATCTATATATGTATGTATTTAGAAATATATAAGTATGTTTATCAGTTGTCTAGTACTCATAACACAAGCTCTGCTTAGCTTGAGACTAGACGGCGTTGTGTAATAGTTGTGGAATATTATATTATTATTATTATTATTATTAACTATCCTATAGCATTTAAAAACTTCTTGAAACTAAGGAAATAAAATATGATGTGCAAAAAAACTATTTTAAAATGTTCGAACTATAGAACAGTCAAGTGGTCAACAGAGACAATCTATAATCAAGACACATTTTCAAGCTTTCCATCCCCAAATTCAAAGTTTCCGACACCTAATACGTGCAAATACATTCAAATTCCTTCCCTAAAAGCTCCTTCGGGTACATTTACTTTTAGTAAATAAAAAAGTTGTCCCAAACTCGACCTTAAATGACAGATAGGTTGAATGGAGAGAATTTGAGAACGCCTGACGTCACCAGTTCGGCTTGATCGATGGTAGCATCAGTAAATAATGTCAGTAATGCTTGTTGGTACCTATCTGTTACATTACCTTTGGGTGGCACTTCGATGTTTTTCGGAGGTTACTTTCGTAGAACAGTGGTGATGAAATAATGTACACAAAGTAAAGTGCCCATCTAGGTTCGAACCTACGACCTATAACGCATAAGTCAGGGCCGTTACCACTGGGTCACCACTGCTCTGTTCTTACATAACTTAATATCAAAAAATATTAAAAACCTATAAGAAAGGAACACGGGAGAACGCTGTCTGAATAGGTATATAAATAAGGCTGGAAACCTGTTACAGTAATGTAATCAATTGGCTTTGAGAATATCAATATTAGCTATGAACTCAATATCCGAGGGTCGAATTTATGAGTACTACGGATGAATGGCAGACGCATTTTTTTTTTGTAAAAAGTGTGAAGGGTTCCGTAGTCAGTTTTTGAAATAGCTGTCCGAATAAGAAAAGAGGAAATGTTGAGAACAATAATTTGTTGAATTGAGTTTTTCTGTAACGCGGCTTGCAGTAGGAGTAATGTGGTGGAAATCGTCATGTAACGAAAACGAAAAAGCAACTTTCCCTCTGTCTGTCTCTTTCTATTATTTATAAAAGAGGCAGAGAGAGACATAGTTGTCATGGTTTTAGAGTGTGCTAAATCCATTAGTGAGGTCAAAATGAAAATCTAAAATGGCGACTGCGAAAACTACATTTTCGTCACGGGTGTCGTTTTCATGGTTTTTGAGTTTTCTCAAAAACCATGCATACAAACAGATTTTGTGTTACTCAAATGGAAATTCATTCATTCATTCAGCCGAAAGACGTCCGCTGTTGGACACCGCTACTTCGACCGGTTCTGTGCTTCCCGAATCCAGCGAATTCCTGCGGCCTTCATTAGGCCATCTTTCCACCTTGTGGTCCCAGACCTTCCAATGCTACGGGAATTTAAATAACATACTCTCATCGCAGACATAAAAACTTTAAGATCACTATAAAAAAAATGAACAAGTTACACATTATCTGTGGTTTTCCAACTTCAGGAGGAAGTATTCTTTTTTTACTACGGTACCCTAATACAAGGAAAGCCCGTTCCGAACATAATTTAATTTGATTACAAAATGAAGCGTGAAGTTATCGGAACATTTAAAATGCTGACGGTAGACGGAAAATAATCAATATTAATTCGAGTGTTAATAAGTTAATTAAACAGTTAAAAAGCAATAACATTTAGAAAACATTAATGCCTTGCTGGGCGATTGTGAGCAGTGGTTTTCGAACCAAGCCAGGCACTTTACTTTGTGTATTTAATTACATCACCACTGCTCTCAAAACGGTGAAGGAAAACATCGTCGGGAAACCGGTATTTCCTAGAACTAAATAATTATCTCATTTATTATATACTAAAACCTTCCTGAAAGTATGTAGATCACATTAATGAATAATTATCAAAATTAGTTAATTCGTTTTTGAGAAAATCGCGGACTTACAAACATACATACATACGGGTCGAATACAGAACCTCCTTTTTTTAAGTCAGTTAATTAAGTCGGTTAAAAATGCATGGACATGTGACATCCACCAACCCGCACGGGCCCGCATGGTCAATTATGGCCCACTCGCCACTGTGTCCAAACAGTGGGAACATTATAGGCTGATTATGATGAATCCATTTCTGGTGCAGTCGGGTAACAGAATGTTAATGTGCGTTACAGGCATTTCTTTTCTTTTTTCTTTTCAAAACCTTGTAATTAAACACTCCTAAATGTGTATTACTCACAGTCTCTGATCTCTCATTTGGCAATCGCGTCAAACACGACACAATAAACATTCGGTGACAATAGACCATAGACACACTACAGAGCTAACAGAGGTGACGATCAAAACGTTGCTGTCTTCACTTTGTATTCGTCGTCGAGTCGCACACTCATTACTCCTTTCTCGTTCAGTTTGGTGCATGTTCGTAACTGTAGCGTTCAGAGCGGTTGATTTGCACGAATTTACTCGCCCGGAACGGGCAAATCGACACTCTCAAACAATATTACTTTTTCTGTAAGCGACTCGCACGAAGTTCATTTATTTGATGGCGAATCGACAACTCCAGAAACACGTATCAGGCAGTTGGCACATTACGAATTTTATCCAATAAAGTTAAGAAAAAACTGGCCAAGTGCGAGTCGGACTCGCACACGAAGGATTCCGTACCACAAGGCAAAAACGCCGAAAAAAAGAAAGAAAGAAAAACGATTTATTCTGCACAAATAAAACGCACATTGCATAAAAAAAAAAGACAAATATACACACACAACGTAGTCAAAAGCCTCGTACTCAAGCTTAAAAAATGTTGACAATTTTGTCTATTGCTTGATGTCCGGGCCAGGGACCAAAGACAACACACATTATTTTATTAATTGACATTGACAATTTGAGATTGATATTTGACAATACAAATCACAAATCAATCCGTGATGCGCCTGCCTCACTGGCTTAATTATGACAACAAAACTAAGTGAAAACAACAACAATAAAAAAAAAAACAGCTGGTAGCGAGAAGCACAGAACCGGTCGAAGTGGCTATGCTTGGGGGAGGCCTATGTCCAGCAGTGGACACTTTTCAACTGAAATGACGATGGTGATGACTGAGAAACAAAACTCTTCAGTATGTTAAGACTTCTTATGACTTAAACCAGAATCCATTGTAACAATGCAAATACAGGAGTACCGAAACGATCCCACTCTTAAAGGCTCGTACACCTGTGTGTACGAGACTTTTTAGGGTGGAAGCACGACGCGACAGTGCGACGCGATTTTGCGATATACAGGGTGTGTCGTAAATAGTGGTCTCGAGTAAAGGAGTCGATACACTGTATTCTTATGTATCACATACCGAAATAATAACCATTTTCAGTTAGGGGTCTACGAAAAAACAAATTAATTTCTTTAAGGACCTGTGACTTTAAAATATAAAAAAAGGGTTGGATATCATAGTACACATAAGTATTCAAGAGTTATAAAAAAAAAACAGAATTAAAAAATATTGATATTTGTGGAAATTAAAGCCAAATTCGTGAAGCAAGGTACAGAAATTTTAAAAACAACTTTTTTTTTTCGGAGACCCTTAAAGAAAATGGTTAAAATTTCGGTATGTGATACATAAGAATACAGTGTATCGACTCCTTTACTCTGGACCACTATTTACGACACACCCTGTATATCTGTAGAACAATTTCTATGGAAACGCGCGCGATACTTCACACAGGAGCGACCTGTCGCCGCGACACAGTGTAACATTTTGTATGGCGTCGCGGCCGCGACATCGCCGCCGGGACGCCATACAAAATGAACATTTAGTATGGTGTCGCGGCGATATCCCAGCCGCGGCCGCGACGCGACACGAGAGAATAAAAGGCAGAGCAATCCAAACTGAACTCAGTAGTACACGATCTTCGTCAGAGGACGAAGGCAGGTCTGTGCGTGTTTGCTGAGCGTGGGGTCCCAGGTTCTATACGTTTCGTTCGCGGCCGCGGCCGCGGGTCGACGATACGACGCGATGCGACGCTGCGAACGCGATCAACTCAACGGCATACTCTACTTGCGGCCTATGTGGCAGTCTGCGGCGAGACGCGACGTCACGCGTACTTGTTTTGAGGGCGACCAGACGCGACACCACGAACTACGAAATGGTTGATTCAAAAGCGTTGATCGCCGCAGTGCGTGAGCAAAGATTGTTGTGGGACAAAACACATTCAACAATATAGGAATCTTTTTTATACTTTAAATATGAACTTTCAAGCAAAATTGTACTGTAGGTACTTCTCCATGATTCGAGAAGTAATGACCAAAATCACGTAGGACATCTGTCGCTTGTAGCATCGCGTCGCATTACGTGGCGTCTTGTTGCGTCGCGTCGCGTCGTATTCGTCGCTCACGCAGGACACCGCGAAAGCTGTTGCGGCGCGATAATATCGAAGAATCGCCACGCGACAGCGCCTGTGTGCACGAGCCATAAACGAACGCACGAAAATTAATATCTTTCAAGTTTTTGTTCAAATATCAAAGTTAATAATGTTTAACTTTCAACAAAGTTGGGAGCTTGGCAAATATGCGTAGGTACTTGCCCGTTTACATTATTTATACTCGAAGTTCAGCTGCTTATGAAACGTTGAGTTTATTAAGTGCAACAGGATTAGAAGTATTTATTAATGTAAGGAAGTTTTGGAGTTTTTGAAAAGGTGTATTATAGTATCTTACTGAAAGGTTTACAAAAGTTGGGAATCCTTCGCTATAGAACCGGATGAATTCTTATCCCACATTTCTAATATGCCTTAATTTTTATCGTAAAAAAAACAATCACAGTGGGGTATTGCGTAACATACTAGTAGTAGTGGCTTTCATTCTGACAATTCAACAGCATTCATTGCGTTATTTACGTTGTTGAGCAGACAAATTTTCCGAACAATTGAAGCAATGGATTAGCAATTCATCATCATCTGCCTAGCCTAACCGGATGCAGCTGAATACCAGTATTTTACATGGAGCGACTGCCTATCTGACCTCCACAACCCAGTTACTGGGTAATACGATACCCCTTGGTAAGACTGGATGTCAGACTTTCGGGCTTCTGACTACCCGTAACGACTGACCGACTGTGATTATGGAGAAGGTTAAAATGTTAAAAGGTTAGGCGAAACTTTCAAAATAAAGTTATTTTTCACTTTTTATTAGTGTCTTTTTTGGAAGTCGGTTGTTTTTTTTTTTGTAAAAACGATTTTAATAATTTCAACAGCAGCACTGCCGTTGAAATCAGTGACAAGAAGTCATTATAACATCATCCATTTAAACAAACTGGCAAAAATACGTATTATTTAGCTAACTCAAAAACTACCCAAGCAAAGTTAATAAAATTATACGGGACTGTAGCGGTATCTACAACGCCACATGAGAACAATGCGTCATACTGACGTCACGCAATCCTGCATCTCGCAAGCAGAGTTTACCGCGCAATTAGCATAGATACAACGGCCCGACATGAATCATTGGGTAGTTGCCCGCCAGTCACACACAGTCGGAGGATCCTCCCTTTTCTATGGAGGTTGAGTGAACTTTACACCCTGTTCCTCATACCTCTATAAGACCACCCCTGAGGACCATAACCTATCCATAAAAAAAAAAAATTTGAAATAGATTTACAATTGCCGGAGATATCGCGTAACAAACACACAAAAAAAACAACAGTCGAATTGAGAACCTCCTCCTTTTTGAAGTCGGTCGGAAGTCGTCACACCACAAAAAATCATCATACAAAGGGCGTCCTCAAAATATTCAATTCACACTTGCAAATTTCTTACAATACCGTACCCGGTAATAACAATAAAATACGCCCGCTTCGGTCCAGTTATAAATCAGCTGTGCGGACCGTAGCCGGTACCTCCCGGGTAACACGGTTTAGGTCATTTGTATTCCGGTACCGAATCCAAGGCGTTTTGCATCGAACGTGTTAATTCGGTACGAATACCGAATTTGCGAAGGAGTCGGGAGAGTTGAATCGGGATCGATTTGCTTTGGAAATTGTTTATTCTGGATTTGATTTTGCTAAAGATGGTGGTTTTGGCAAATTGCTCCTTTGACTGTTCATTTAGAAACCCATATTCTAAAGTGGAGATTGGATCATGTCGGTAGGTATATATAACCTGCACTAATTACGTAACACACTATGAATAACAAACTGAATCATTTTGAAGTATATTGGTAATATGGATTAGCAATAGCCTTTAAAATGCAAGACTGGTTGTCAGACATTCGGGCTATTGACGACCCGTAACGACTGTTAAAGATCCACGAATGGCACTCAAGACCACTTGCTTTCCGAGCACGAAGGGGTCTTGTTATGTGAAGATGGTCACCCATCCACGGACCAACCGCGGTAAGCGTAGCTTAACCTGATCGATCGACCCGTGCGGCTGTTATTACTTAGCCACAAGCCCCTAGAATCATATTAAGTTGTTTCCACATACCTACACCAAAAGTTGTTTTTATTCACAAAGACACAAAAATTACAATTTACAAGCAACTTTATTTTTACATCAAACACAAAGTACCGGTACCTAATTGAAGAAAAGGACAAACATGAAAAAGCCAATTAAAAGGATACTATTTCCTCTTTCGAACATCATCATTTGGACCGAAAATTCAACAAAATGGCGACTGTGAACAGAAATTAAGTGGTTCATTATATTTTATCGCTTCATTTGGCACGATACGATATGAATCGATCTTTCGTTAATGCTCGGCCATAATTGGGGAAACGACATATTATTTATTTATTTTTACAAATATTTAAATTGGTACGATCGATTATTATATTAATATTTAGGGCTAATTAGATTGGAGCTGGAATTTTACATAAGTACTCACTTATTTGGGTTCAGTTCTTCTTATTTTTACGTTAAAAATGTATAAACCGGTGGCCCAGCATGTATTTTATTGTCATTAGGTATAAAATACATACCTAATTATTATATCATTTTAGAGCAGTGGTGGCGCGATGGTAACAGCCCTAACCTACGCGTCGTAGGTCGAGATGGAAATCCCATCGGACCCACGGCTTGTATGACTATAAAGTTCGTGAAGAATGCTATCAATTATAATTACTCATAACATTCTAATTAGCTACACTAACTAAAATATTTGCGTGACCATAAAATAAAACCCAAACCTTCACGGTCATTGCTTTATCAGCAATATAATAAAACGACAACCGTATAGCCAAATGGTACAACTAACACACTTAATAATAATACAACCAGAACACAAAATAAAAAAAAAGATAAGCCAAAAATCACACCCTTTTCAAAACATAAGTGTTGTTCCTATCATCAAAAATATCCGACACATCGGCCACATTATCCGCACTGTCGGATACGGCTACAAACCACCATTGTACCCAAGCGTTAGCCACACACTATTGTAGCCAAAACGACATAATGATACCGAAATTGCCTTTTAAATGTTCCGGCACAATACCTTTTTTTTCGCTTGAGCGACACTAGGGTGTTGTGGGAAACACTCTAAAAGATATCTTGCTGGTTTTTGAGTGATATAGGGTTAGAAAAGTGAGGAGCTGACAAAATGTGTTTATATTTTGAGGGAGTCTTTGAATAGAGGTAGATAAAAAGCTGTGAGGATCAGTGAGTTCATTTTTATGAAGAGTTTTAGTCATGGATATTTTAAGGGTTCGCCCGACTAGTTTCGGACTTTACTGGCTTTTCGTAGCGCCTGTCGAGAGGCAAGTGAAGCATAATGAATAAGAATTGCTTTTTTCTTTTTTGTCAAAAGGAGGCTGAACTGGTTGACTACGCAAGATATCATCCAAAAACTACATTTTGAATGTCATATTATGACCTTTAACCCTTCTCACTTCATAATATCAAACCAGAAAGCTAATTAATTAATGGTTCAATTACATTTGAGAGTACACAAAACTAGTTTACAAATTACAAACGTAATCCTGGATATCTGACAAATTTCAGTGCGGGCCGTATCCGCGGTGCGGATAATATTCCCCCTCTAGTCTGTTCCTGTTTCGACATTTATCTGTTTTGTAAATAGGGATAATAGTTGAATATTCGAAAATGGAAACGAGAAAGTGATTTAAGATTTAAATAACATCACGCCTGTAATCATCAAACGGTTACCCAGAGGTACAGTCCAGAGCATAAGTATGGATACTACGCACAAGCAGGATACAAAGGTCTAAAAAATTAGTAGAGAACATTTTCGAAATTTCTTATTAAAAAAATATAACTGGAAATCTCTGTTTCTACGGAACATTTAAAATCGGTTTAATTTAGCTGTAACACTTTTTTTCGAAAATGTTCTTTACTAACTTTTTAGACCTTTGTATCCTGCTTAAGCGTATGAAGTTTCATGAAAATCGGTTCATTCATTTCGAAAAATAAGGGCTTGAAAGTTTGTATGAAATGCTGTACTGCGTAAACGTTCTTACGCACGAAAAGATTTAATTTATCATAATGTGTAGATAGACACTTAGGACAAGAAGCTTTTCCACTTCCAACGGAAACAATAAATCAAAACATTGTAAATAAACACTCCTAAATGTCTATTACTCACAGTCTCTGATCTCTCATTTGGCTTTATGGCTCAATCACACTAACATTATGAAGGCGAAAGTTTGTGAGGGGGTGTGTTTATATGTTTGTTACTTCTTCACGCTCAAACTGCTGGACCAATGTTGATAAAATTTGATATGGAGGTAGCTGACAACCTGGATTAACATATAGACTACTTTTATCCGGACATTCCCACGGGATCTACACATAAGCGGGTGAAACCGCGGGGTGCAGCTAGTTTGATACATATAAAGTTTGAAACGACTTTAGTTTTGTAAATTCTTAGATCTGAAAAATAACCCTTGGCATATTAAATCCTGACAAATCCTGACTAATTCCTGTCTTCTGTATCTTTAAATCCTGATTAATTGCTGGTGGTACATCAACGATAACTAATGTAAAGGTTTCCTGAGGAGACCCACGCTTTAATAAATAGGTACTGAAATTAAATGCGTGGTCGGTTGTCAAGATTGCTTCCCTCTAATGATTTTATTTCCTCAAACTCTTTGTCTAACAACTTTTTTACAAAAACAAAAAAACAACCGACTCCCAAAAAATACACCACAAAGTGAAAAATAACTTTAACTTTTTTCGTTGTTTGCCACCGACTTCCGCGAGTGATTTTTGACTTTTAAAAAAAGAATTTTCGAAATCGATTTACATTTGACGGAGATAATAGCGTAACAAAAAAAAAAACAACATACAGTCGAATTGAGAACCTCCTCTTCTCCTATTTTTTAGGATCAAAAACATAAGAAAAAGCGGATCAAACCGTAATGTGAAATTAAAAAAGAGAGTTATTCCGTTCTGATCCCTTTGAACCACCCTCTGGTTCAAAGGGATCAGAACGGAATAACTCTCTTTTTTTTTGGTGACAACCGCAACAAAATACGTTGCGCGGTTGCACGAAACACGACTTTAATTTATAAATAAATACACTCCTCAATAACGAATTTCGGCAATGGCAACCAATCTGTTGAGACTAGCCATCGGCGCAGGAGATATTATAGTGCAGGCGTGTGTGCGCAGACACAGGTGCACTCTCTCTTCCCTCTTTAAGAGAACTCTTTTTTTTTTTTTAATAAACGTTGCCCGTCACTAGGAATTTCTCCTGTATTGTGGGTGCGTTTACAAACATTTAAACTCACATACACAAACAGCCAGACCCGGAACAATTACTTGTAGGTCATACAAATATTTTGTTCCGTGCGGGAATCGAACCCGCGACACGCAGCGCAGCAGTCAATCGCTTAACCACTGCGCCAACCGTGCCGACAAACGACAAACTCTCTCTTCCCTCACTGCCGGAGTGTGTCGGATTGCCGTCCCATCGGACTATGAAGTCCGATGGGACGGCAATCCGACAAGGCAGGAGAGAGATCAGGCGCAGGACCAATGGCGACACGTGCGCACCGAGGCACGGGGGGTATCACCCCGCTAACTTCCAAACTCCGGGCTGTTACTAAGAAATTCACAATGGAAAAACCCAATAACACATTGCCCGACCTGGGAATCGAACCCAGGACCCTACGCTAAGCAGGCGCGCTTGTGACCACGAGACCAACGGAGCAGCCAAACTTTAACTTATAATTATGTATAGATCAGTGGTGAAGGTTCTATACAACTCGATTCCTACCGACTTCCCTTTGAAAAATGGCACAGTCAGTATTCTATAGACAAATAATATCCCACCAAAAACATTTTCATGTAAAATGTTGCCAAGACGAGACCACATATGGCTCGCACTGCCAAAAAGTTATCAGATCTCATGTAGAGCCAAGCTTCTAACTCTACACGCCCTAACTTCACAAACTCTACACCTTAGTCAAAATATGAGGCTTGGCCGTTTCGTTACTACAAGAACTATTGTATAACAGAAAAGTAATGAACAGTGAATAAATTTTTCACCTTACGCCCATGTGATGGTAGCGAAACGGCCAAGACGGCGCACGGCGTATAAAATCTAAAGTAAAAGAGCTATGCAATTGAAACTTTATAGGTTTAATAAGTCAACCACTGACATCATATCCCGAAAATTTTGTTTATCTGGTATAATCCAAACCCAAGTTAAGAAGGTTCAAAAATACGACGAAGTGCTTCGAGAAAAGGTAGGTAGTGCCCTTGCGCTTCGCTTGGCTCGTCTTGGCGGGGCACTCCCGTGCCCCCAGATAATCTTCTTAGAGATATCTACTCCGGCTTACCTCTTACAAACATAGACAAGGCAAAGGCTAGGCAGATGAGGATCTATACCAGTAGGTATAGATCCTCATCTGCCTAGCCTTTTCCCAAATATGTTAGGGTCAGCTTCCAATATGTTAGGGTCGGCTTCCAAACTAACCGGATGCAGCTGAACACCAGTAATTTGCGTGGAGCGACTTACTGGTGTTCAGCTGCATTTTCTGTCGACCCATAACGACTGTCAAAGATCCACGAATGACAACCGGGACCAACAGCTTAACGAGCTTTCCGAGGCACGGAGGGGTCACGGTATGTAAAGATGGTCACCCATCCACAGATCAACCGATGCAAGCGTAGCTTAACCTGATCGATTGACCCGTGCGGCGGTTATTTCTTAGCTACGAACTCCTCCCTAATATGTATAGGTAAAAAAAAAATCTAATAAAAAAATAAATAATAATATATAAAAAATAATCTGAGCTCCCGGGAAACAGGGAGAAGACTGTATCGGATGTCAAAAAAAAAAACTCTAGTCAAAAACTTCTAAGAAAGCTTATAAAAATATCTGACGTTGACTTTAAGAACCAATCAATCAAGTTAACTTAAAATTAATTAAGATAAACAATTTCCTTCGCAAAAAAGAATCATGAAACAAATTGCGTAGTTTGCCCCAAAAATAACAACTTGGGAAGTTGATATTTTCGGAGAAAACCTCCGTCGACCCTCCAAATAACGAACCAATTTACTTCGTTAACCTCAAAAAAACCGTTAACTTTCGATTAACGATAAACGTTCTGAATTTTATTCCCACATTTTCGACGTAAAATATTATTTTTAGGGTTCCGTACTAAAAGGGTGCCGGGACAACGGGGCATTATTAACTATTAAGGCTCTGCTGTCTGTTCGGCCGTCCGTCTGTCACAGGGTTGTATCTTTTGAACCGTAATAATAGGTAGACACTTGACATTTTCATAGAGCGTGTACTACGTACAGACGCCAGCACATCAAGCTTCTACAATCTGTCAAATTTCTTTAATAGATTTTCAACTTTATCGCTAAAGCATAAGGTTCAAAGTTGATTAGGAAAATTTGACAGTTTCGGGTTGCTTGTTGATATAAATATAACAATAAATAATCGAAATAAAATAAAGCAAAAAATTAAAGGAGCCCTAGATCTTTAACTAAAGAAAGAAAAAAAAGAAAAACTGTTTATTCTGCACAAACAAAACGCACATTGCATAAAAAAAAGACAAATATACACACACAACTCGTAAGTCACTGCCGTTGCCACTGGGCCACCACTGCTCCGTTAAAGAAATATGTAGTACTAGCTGCGCCCCGCGGTTTCACCCGCATAAGTGTCGATCGCGTGGGAATATCGGGATAAAAAGTAACCTATATGTTAATCCAGGGTGTCAGCTGCCTCCATACAAACTTTTAACGAAATTGGTCCAGCCGTTTGAGCGTGAAGAAGTAACAAACATATAAACACACACACACACACACACTAACAAACTTTCGCCGTTATAATATTAGTGTGATTAAAATTATTGTACGGTGATACGGAACCCTTCGTGTGCGGGTCCGACTCACAGTTAACCGTTTTTATATTCCCGCAATTTGTTCAGCCTCTTGTTCTAGTAACACCGAAAGGTGTGGAAAACTGTTACGACTCAATTTGCTTCGTAATCTCGCGAAAAAAGAAATTTTCAGTATAAACTACCGTTAGAGTTGCGACGAGGTTGCCAAAACTCGGTTTTAAAATGTTGTATGTCCCACAGGAGCTCGATTTTGCAATGCGCTCGGAATTGCAAAGTTGGTTTATGAATATTGAAATAAATAAATGTGCTAAAATGAACTGAAACTTTGGAAAAGTTTTCGGGGAAAACGTTTTGTTTTATCGTTCAAAATAGATGATATCTACTACCTAAAACTGGGATTAAAATATCTAAAATTTCTAAGCAGACAAGCAATTTTTAGCTTTATCTATGTGCGAAAAAAAAACGACATTCTCCTGCCCTTATCCCAATTTATTTGTGGTCGGCGCAACATGTCTTTTTCTTCCATACTTCTCTATTAGTTGTCATCTCGGTAGTCACCCCCTTTCTAACCATATCATCATTCACACAGTCCATCCATCGTTTCTTTGGTCTTCCCCTACTCTTATAGCCATTGACATTCATACTTAAAACTTTCCTCACGACATTTTCCTCATTCCTCATTAAAAAAATTAAATTAAATTTTGTCCTTTGATTATTTCCCCTCCTTTTTATATAATTGTACATATTATTATTATTATTTTAAAATGGTTCGCTTTTATTAAAATTATGTAAACATTTTAAATAAATGTTCCTCATTATCAGAAATTAAATTTACCACCTTTTCGACTTCAAACTTGTCTATTTTTGGTGACCAACCTGGCTACGTATTACAAAAAATCTTTTATTTTATCTCCTGATTAACTTTCAGCCCTACGTCATCATAAATTATAATAAAACGATAAGAACCATTTCTTACCATTTCTCACAAAACTCACTAAATTTTAACTACACATGGTGGAGCCGACCTCAAAACCCTTGAACCGTAACGAATGTTTAACTAAGATGGCGGACGATTACGCCAAACTACAGTTAGAGAATTATTTGGGACCTCATTAAGATGAAAAATTGCTGTTTGTAAGGAAATGAGATTGTATGATCTATGTTCTGGAATAATGTGCTAGTTGAGAAGTTATATATAATTGTTATGACTTATAGCCATAATTATAAGGTATTTGAGAGATAAAAACTTTTTGTTCAAATAAATTTATTTTCTTTTTTACTTAATAAAGAAAGAAAGGAAATAATTAAAAATAAAAACTTCATAATTATAGTATTATTGTAATTAATTACAGTCGAAATGTAACCCTTTTGTGCCTTCTGCTTTCAAATAAACGAGAGGTCGAGAGATGGTGCAATCGACCTTTAAACTTCCGTACAAAAGAGTATTTCGTCAAAATCAAAGTTTTTATTTGTTAATCATAGGTGCAAACATTGACGGCATGGTTGGCGCATTGACTGCTGCGCTGCGTGTCGCGGGTTCGATTCCCGCACGGAACAAATATTTGTATGACCTACAAGTAGTTGTTCCGTGTCTGACTGTTTGTGTATGTGAGTTTAAATGTTTGTAAACGCACCCACAATACAGGAGAAATTCCTAGTGTGGGGCAATGTTTAAAAAAAAAAAAAAAAACATAGGAGTTTGCCGTTAACGTCGAACATAATATATCAAATACGACGATAGGCATACGAAATTACAATTTAGTAACAGATTTTTTGTTAAAATTAACCGATTGAATGCCATAATTACAGAAACAATTAAAAAGACATTGTGTGTCGCTCGCGTGGGTCCACATTCGGGCAGATATGAAGGGTGAAATGGCAAGCTTTTCATAATATCTGTTACCTTTACCTTTATTTTCGTGCTGGTTGGCGAGCAAATATCCAAATAGTCGTTCGTACCTGTAAAAAAGAAAATAACTGTTATTATTTAAAGACTTGATATTTCTCTTTCAATATGTAAACTATTTTAATAACAGTCCATTTCAAGGCAGATTTTATACCGTTGTTTTTTTTTTTTTTTGAAAATAAAATACTGCAAAATATATAAAACATACCTAGAATTGAATTTATAACATTGCACGTTCAGCCCATAATGTTCTGACTGCTGGGACACAGGCTTACTAGAGAGTACTAGAGAGTAAGCCTGTGTGAGAGAAGTGTGTGTGTAAGTAGGTACTACAGAGTAAGAGTGGGTAGTATTTCAAGTCTGAGCGGCGGTAGCCTGGGTGGGTGGTTCGTGGATGGGTGACCGTCTTTACATACAAAGATCTTTCCGTGCCTCGAAAAGCACGTTAAGCCGTTGGTTTTGGCTCTCGTTCGTAGATCATTGACGGTCGTTACGTGTAGCCAGAAGCCCAAAAGTTTGATAACCAGGTTTAGTCTTATCGTGTTATCAGTAACAGGGTTGTGGACGTCAGATCGGCAGTAACTCCATGTAAAATACTAGTATTCAGCTGCATCAGGTTAGACTGGGAGCCGACCACACCATAGTTGGGAAAAAGCTCGACAGATTGATTTGATAACAGTTTAATCAATATTCATTCTTCATATTGTAGTATCATCCTAGAATACGTGCCTTATGTAAACGAGTGACAGCTCTATAAATCTCTCATCTCTGTCTCACATTACCTGCTAGTGAAAGACACCAACACTTTAACTTACACAAAAATTGTTGCCTGCATACCATGTTGCAACAATGCCTAATCTTCTAAGCTTTAGCTCCAGTCTCTCTATTAACGTTTCAGGCAATTTCAGGCCGAGACTTAATTAGACTGTTTGTCTGTTTGTGCGTTATTAACTACATAACTGCGGGCCGCAGTGGCGCGTACTTTAGAACAATGGTGTTGGGAGAAAGCGCTTTATTTTATTGTTTTGTTTTGGTTTGAGCAGCTGTGGTTTTAATTGTTTAATTTAGGTATAAAATATCTTTATTTATTCTTGTTAAATAATGGGTAGTTTACTCTAACAGAGCAGTAGTGGCGCAGTGGTAACGGTCCCGACTAACGAGCTGTAGATCGTGGGTTCGAACCCAGGTAGGTGTTTTACTTTGTGTAAATAATTTCATCACCACTGCTCTCAAAACGGTGAAGGAAAACATCGTGAGGAAACCGGCATGTCCTAGAATAAAAAATTCGAAGACATGTGACATCGCCAACCCGCACTGGGCCCGCGTGGTGGATTACGGCCCAGTCCCTCTCACAGAGAGGAGGCCTGTGTCCTAGCAGTGAGAACATTTTTTTTTTATTGCTGAATGGGCCCGCTCTTGACCTCGATCATGCCAGATGGAAAGCGATGGACGAGGTCTATGATGGAACGAGCGTGCCCAGAAGATGCCTAATGCACTGGAACTCCCGCGCATCGATGAAACACAGCAGGCTGCTTGGCGCCGGACTCCGGTGGGAGGGTATTCGCAAACCAGGCGGGCGTTAGCCCTACCACCGCAACGGAAGAATTGGCCAGTCAAATAAGGTGTTGGCTGTGACTGTCCAGGATGCGCCGAGCGCTCGGTTCAGTTGAGTAACTAGAGGAACAAACTGCGCTACACAAGGCGGCTTCTTCATGCATGCCACAATTTGATTGCATGATTCATTAGAATAATATTCTATATTGTGTACACCATAAATACATTCATTGATCTGTCGTTAAAATAATAACCAGTCAGTAAAGTAGTAGGCCTGTCTGCCCAGCGTTCATCTTCATGAACATCTCCGTGAAATTCACAGTCGGACCTGCTACTTTACTTTTTTTTTTCACTCTACTTGTGTGGCGATAACTTCGTAGCGCCACACAAGTAGACTATATGAATAAAACTCGTTTGTGAATACAGAAACTGGACATCACTCCACTCCCCTTTCACGGCATTTTCATCAAGCCATCCGCAGCAAAATATTTACAACACAGTACCATTCCGTACACCTCGTACCCCAAAAAGGGGACCACTATAATAAAACTACACGGAAGCCAACGAAAGGTCAGATTTACTACATAGAGCGGTCGTACCCGTGTGATTTAATATGTATGTAGTAGAGTTGTGTCGCGATAGAAATACGGGTTATGAATAACTGAAGTTGACAACTGTGGCTAGTTCTACATGTTTATTATGCTGGGTTTTATATGCACTGTGTGTATAGTTTTGGAAACAGTGGCATTATCACATCACACTAATATTATAAAGGCGAAAGTTTGTGGGGGTGTGTGTGTGAGGGTGTGTGTGTGTTTATATGTTTGTTACTTCTTCACGCTCAAACGGCTGGACCAATTTTGATGAAATTTTGTATGGAGGTAGCTGGCACCCTGGATTAACATATAGGCTTTTTATTCCGATATTCCCACGGGATCGACACTTACGCGGGTGAAACCACGGGGCGCAGCTAGTTTAATCATAAAAGGACGGAGAGCGAGCTTGATACAACTTACTGAATGAAGTTAATTTATAATTTGCTAGCTACGCTCTGCGGTTTCACCCGCATACCTATGTCTCTATCCCGATAGATTTTTTTTTCTATTTTTGTGTGTAAATCTTAATGCGGTTCACAGAATACATCTACTTACCAAGTTTCAACATTATAGTTCTTATAGTTTCGGAAAAAAGTGGCTATGGACGGACAGACAGATATGACGAATCCATAAGGGTTCCGTTTTTACCATACGTACGTACGGAACCCTAAAAAGGAGTTGGTACAGTCCGACGGTCCTGAGAATGTGCTCTTGACAGCTGTCAGTGCGACAATTCTAGTAACTAATATAGATGAAATTCGCATAACACTTATTCGTTTGTATAAAAGTGACAGGTGTCAAGACGAACGCATTATTTCGACGGCCGACTGTAGTGATGTTGCTTAACAATTTATTTCACTGACTTTACAATAGAGTCTTCTATCTACCTAAATCTCAAAAGGATAAAATACCCTAACATATATGTCAAATCTTTTACAAGCATGGATACATCACCACAATTTTCGTTCAGCAAAATTCAAAACGCAGACCAAAACACCTCATTCTGGAACATTCCAGCTTATCTATAGGCTATGGAAGGTTCTGGAACCTTCCGAGATACATCGAGCTATCTAAATAATGGCCTCAGAGGTACCCGAGTGCGGGAGGGAGCCATTTTTACTCAGAAAGCGGAAATTATTCGTCATAACGAAGGAGTCTGATGCCTTGAATTTTGTGCAAAATGTATTTTATCTGGTTAGGCTAAAATCTAGATGTTTTTGGCGGTTTTTGAGATTTTTTACGTGTTTTTAAGTTGAATACTGGAAAGCTTTTTCACTCAAACTACAGGATTTTAATTATTTTAAGTGTTTTCTTCAATATTAAAATTACCATATTATTCTTATCGTCTGGGCAGCATTCGAGAAGCTGCGCAATACCTTCTCGTCCCACATACCGCAGTGTCTCAAGACTAAAGTCTTTGACCAGTGCGTGTTGCCAGTGATGACTCATAGCACTGAAACGTAGTCGCTCAAAATGGGCCTTGTTACAAGGCTAAAAGTCACTAAAAGGGCAATGGAGAGGGCTATGCTTGGAGTTTCCCGATGTGATCAAATCAGAAATGAAGAGATCCGTAGCATGTGACTGAAATCACAGGCAAAAGCTTCTTTTATAAATAAAAACATTGGCAACTGCGTCTTCTTGTCATCAAATAATAACACACTGTGATCTTGAGTACTACTCCACAGTCGTCACAAGACACTCCTTTAAAATTCAGTTGTTCTACATTTTGTACGAAGCATCCATTACACCGGATGGCATTTTAAACCACCCAACAATATTTTTAGAGTCATCTGATACGGCTCTTAAGCCCGCTACACGAGGATAGTGTTCGCAGAGTACTTTTTATACAGGAAGTTTTTTTTATCACCATCCAAATTATAACAGGATGTTCTACATAATGAACATGAACAACTTTCACTATGGGACCAACTCTGAAATCACGAAAAAAAAATTAGCTGTTTACTACAAAAGTTCAATACTCAATACTCAATCATTTATTGCATTCCACAATGTATATGCTTAGGTGGTAGGTAACATTTGTTGTAACAATCGTGGACCCTGTCGGGCACAGCAAAACAAAACATTTTTAGGAAGAGGACTTATTTGAACATGCAAACTAACTTAATCTAAGTACAATTAATAATCAAACTATTATTAAACTATGAATTAAAGGTAACATTTTATTAATTATTAACTAAATAAAAAAAAAACTATTAATTTATATTATTATGTCAGTTTATATTAATTTATTTTATTATGTCAATTTATATTAATTTACATCATTATGTCAATTTATATTACTATGTCAATTCTATGGATTTGTCAATTAAATATTCATTTATGCTATAATAACATTTATTTAGTAATATGTTTTTTAATTTATTTGTAAAAATAGCAATCTTTGTCTCATTTCTAAGTACCTCGGGTAGTTTATTATATATTTTTATCGACATAACTAGTGGACTAGATGAGTGCATTTTCAATCGGGATTGCGGTCGGTTTAATCGTGTTTTGTGTCGGAGTGTGTATCTTGTTTGTATGTCTTCTCGTTTAGTGTAAAAGTCTTGGTGTGTGTGTGCGAATTTACAGATTTCCAGTATGTATATAGAAGGAAGAGTAAGAATGTTTAGTTTTTTAAAATGGGGTTTGCAGCTTTCCGTTTGTTTTAAATTAACTAAGATACGAAGTAACTTTTTTTGAGTTGTGAACAGCGCCGGTGCCTAAAATACCTACTTGACCAAAATGTATGAAACAGCAGATTTTTTTTTCGTGATTTCAGTGTTGGTCCCATAGTGAAAGTTGTGCATATTCATGGGTAGAACACCCTGTAAAAATGGATGGTGATAAAAAAATCTTTCTGTATAAAGTAAGTATCTGACTAAGTATCCTAGCTTGGCAAGCTAGAGCTGTTTACCCATAATCAGCCTATAATGTTCCCACAGCTGGGATACAGGCCTCCTCTCGGTGAGAGGGAGTGGACCGTTATCCACCACGCGAGCCCAGTGCGGGTTTTTTTTTTATTCTTTATTAATAAGGGGTTTTTATCCACATGGATACGTCAACCCCATTGTACCTTATACTTTATTTACACACAACTATACATCTATAATTATACTATATTTTCTTACACTACTATACCACCACCACTATACATACATACTATGAAAATAGAAAAGAGAATCACTGCCTAGACTTCTGTATTAAGCCACAAATTATGCGTTTAGTCCTTTCTGATTTAGGGTATGCCAAAATATTTTGGATGAGTCCAACATCCCACATATTTAATTTAAACTCCCTAGCCAAAGATTCCCTTTCATCAAAAATTCAGTTGGCATTCTCTGTTTCATTTCGGACACTGGCGGCCAGAAAAAGAAACCTACAGGTAAGTTTAAAGTTACCTTGAAGAACGTGACGTCTCTCTTTCTTTATTTTTCTAAAAGTACAACGGTCTTGGAATAAAGGAGGCTTCGTATTCGCTCTGTAAGTATTCTCGACTTTAATCCACTTGGTCTCTTAGAAAGGATTGATGTTCAAGCGAGAAGGAATTGAAACTTTAATTGAACAAAAAGTATAGAACCAGATCTTGTGACTATAGGAAATTCAAGAAGTTTATTTTATTTATTTATTTAAGCCTTTTATTTCCCAAAACTTTTAAAATTAATCACAATATTATCATAAAATATTTATATCTCATTCCTAATTATAATCACACTAATATTATAAAGGCGAAAGTTTGTGAGTGGGGGTGTCTGTGTATGTGTATAGGGGTGTGTTTATATGTTTGTTACTTCTTCACCCTCAAACGGCTAGTCCAATTTTGATAAAATTTTGTAAGGAGGTAGCTGACACCCTGGATTAACATATAGGCTACTTTTTATCCCGATATTCCCACGGGATCGACACTTACGCGGGGAAACTCGGTCTCGGAGTTTAATTCCTAACATACTCCTCGCCATTGCTCGTTGGAATGATTGAAGTTTGTTTGTAACTGCCTTTTTTTTTTTTTTGCGGATGGGAAATCATCAAATGACCCCTCCCGCTCTGGGTGGAGCGGAAGGGAGTGTCAGACTCTTACTGACTAAAACCCACCCGTGTTCCTTCCTTAGCCCTTTATGTTCCGGGCCAGCGGTAACCCTTTCGGACAATCCCGCTGATTTGTAACTGCCTTCGTTAGTGTCCAACTTTGACAACCGTAGAGTAGAATAGGTAATATAATGGTGTTCATAACATTAGCAATAAGAAGTATTGTTTCCTATTTATCTTCGACGTAACTGATATACGTGAAGAAAAATATGGTGAGGAATCCTAAATTTATAGCTAGCTTCTGCCCGCGACTTCGTCCGCGTGAAATTTCTTGTTCCCCCGACCCACCCTGTGGCATCACATGGCCTGCCTGTGCTGGTTTTTAACCCCCGAAAAAAAAGGAGGGGTGTTATAAGTTTTTGTTTAGCGTACTTTCTTACTATTTTTGTTCTTGCTCAGCTCCTAAAGGTCCTAACGTGATACTTCCTCGAAAATTTAACTATCAAATACAAAAGGACTTTTTGAAACCCAACTGACTTTTTGAAATTCTAGAGATTATATAGATAGGTTTGAAATCGTCAACCCGCGTGTTGGCGTGGCTAGCGCCACTGTAACCGTAAGCGACACCGCGCGTGTTTTGTTTTCACTTCTGTCGGCACTCCCGGAGTGCCACTGTTTTTTTTTTTTATTCCTCAGATAAAATTATCTGGCGTTGGAAAAATTAGCCCTTATTTGAATACGAATATTTCTTTTGACATCGTAATTGCAATTACTCTTCCCACTTTCAGCTGTACGAAATTAAATACAACATTTTGAATTTCAGTTCATATTTCACCACTTTGGAATGAATGAGGAAAAAGTCGTGAATAGAGTTTTTATTGTGAAACTGGATGGCTATCAGAATAGGCGAAGACTAAAAAACGATAGATGGACTGTGTGAAAATAGATATGGTTAGAAAGGGAGTGACCACCGAGATGACGACTAATAGAAAAACTGGCCAAGTGCGAGTCGGACTCGCACACGAAGGGTTCCGTACCACAAGTCAAAAACGCCGAAAAAAACACGTTTGTTGTATGGGTGGTTGTATGGTTTTTAGTATTTGTTGCTATAGCAGCAACAGAAATACCTACATAATTTTTGAAAATTTCAACTGTCTAGCAATCGCGGTTCTTGAGATACAGCCTGGTGACAGACAGACGGACGGACGGACGGACAGACGGACAGACAGCGAAGTCTTAGTAATAGGGTCCCGTTTTTACCATTTGGAAAATGGAAGAAAAAGACATGTTGCGCTGACCCCGCGTAATTTGGAATAAGGGCGGAGAATGGTGATGATTTTACCACTCTGTTTTAAAAGCAAGTGATTTATTTTCTCGGACCAAGATTATATTGGAAACAATTAAACGAAGTTAATTTAAAAAAGTTCTACAAAGTCGTTCGTTCAATTTTACTGCGACATTAATGGTTGGCTCCGAAGGCAGTTCAGAGTTACTCTTAAAAGTCGGAACGGTTCGTATCGAAGCTTAACCTCGGTTAAAGACTTATACGTTCTAGTTCGAGTGTGTGTTGCCAGTTTTATGTGTTGTTTAGTGCTAAACACATAATTTGATATCACGTACGCTAGTGATGTTGCTTGTAAGTGAAAATGTGTCAGGCAATGAAATGAAATTATAGTACTTACTAGCTGCGCCCCGCGGTTTACCCGCATAAGTGTCAATCCCGTGGGAATATCGGGATAAAAAGTAGCCTATATATTAATCCAGAATGTCAGCTACCACCATACAAAATTTTATCAAAATTGGTCCAGCCGTTTGAGCGTGAAGATGTAACAAACAAATAAACATACACACACACACTCACCAACTTTCGCCGTTATAATATTAGTGTGATAGGAGTTTATACGTTTTGAAAAAAATCCGTTTAGTCTTTTCCCAACTATGTTGGGGTCGGCCTCCAGTCTAGCTCGATGCAGATGAATACTATTATTTTACATGGAGCGACTACCTATCTTAACTCCACAACCCAGTTACTGGGTAAGATGATACGCCTTAGTAAGACTGTTTGTCAGACATTTGGGCTTCTGACTACCCGTAACGACTGTCAAAGATCTACTAATGAAAGCTGGGACTAACGGCTAAACAAGCTTTCCAAGACACAGAGGGATCTCGACATGTAATTCATGGTCACCCATCCACAAACCAACAGCGGCAAACCTAGCTTCACCTTCGACCGACCCGTTTTATGGACTAGGCAATGAAACAAAATGATTGTATAGGTAACGCTGTACCTACCTATCCAGACGAAATTATAATTTATATAATACATAAGAAAATTAAGAAATTAATGAATTACTGTCACTGGTGTATAACTGTTGTAATTAATAATACATAATCAGCCTATAATGTTCCCTCTGCTGGGATTTAATAATAATAAATAAATAAATAGGATTATACGCAATTTTTATAGCAGATTAAGGAATTCTTGTAATGAGAAAATAAAATAACTCTTCCATTATGTAAATAATACGTGTAATTCTCTTATAAAAGGTTTTCGAGGTCAGACAAGACATCTTTACTCTCGCTTTTATCCTAAATAAACAATTGAAACAACTGTTCAATCCATCAGTTTTGAAATGTAATCTGTTTTCAAATTATGCGACAAGACATACATAATTATTTTATTTTGCCTTTTACAAAAGCTTGCATATTTTATTTATTTATTCTTCAGGAAGCTTAAAGTTTAAATCTAGGTAGGTAAATAATGTACAATTTACGCTTACATATGTCATTTACTAGCTTCCACAAACAAAAAAAAAATTGTGTGATAAGGTGTCATATTAATTAAAAAAATATAATAATGATACATACACCACACACACACACACACACAATCACATACCATACACTCACACACACCCTCACACGTCACATGCACATCACTTTTGTTAGACGGGCATCTTTAGGGTACCTACTAGCTTAAATACTGACCATAAATCGATACCAGGGCCTATTACTGCTATTCCTATTGACAAATGCGTTTGAGGATGTCTTGAAGACGCTGGACTGAACAGGACCCATGAACGTGAACGGCACTACATCTTACACCTTCACTTTGCCGATGACATTGTCATAATGGCAGAGACGCTTGAACAGTAAGCCCAGATGTTGGACAGCCTACATGGTGTCTCTCGGTTGGCCTCAGCATGAATTTGGACAAGACAAAAGTCATGTACAATTCACACGTCTTGCCGAGTACAATCCACATCGAAGGTTCCCTTATCGAAGTTGTAAGGGAGTGTAGCGGTATCTACAACGCCACATGCGAACAACGCGTCATACTGACGTCACGCAAAATCCTGCATCTCGCATGCAGAGTTTACCGCGCAACTAGCACAGATACAACGGGCCGACATGAATCTTCGGGCAGTTGCCCGCAAGACACAATACCCGTCTGGTCGGAGGATCCTCCCTTTTCTATAGAGTATGAGTGAACTTTACACCCTATTCCTCATATCTATAGGAGTATGTCTACCTAGGGCCTGTCATCCAGCTCGATAGGATACAATTGGGTTTTTGAAAAAATGTTTAACTTAACAGTTAAGCTAGAAAATGATTAAAAATTTTAACTGACAGTTAAAGGAACCAACAATAAGAATATCTATTATATTTTTAAGAGACATCAAAATCTCAAATGACTCTTTAAGCTCAAAAATATGTACATTTCAAGTCGAAATTTGAACTGAATTGTCCAAATTGTCAATTTAGCAAAAGCGATTACATAGTAATTCAATATTTAATATTTGTCAGTAAAAGATATGAATCAGAAGGAAAGATAATGAAGATTTTATATTCATTGTGAAACTGTTATGACTGAATTATGGGGAAGATAAACGAAAAGGATTTTATCGGGAGAAAAGGGCTAGACATGACACCGAAATCAAAATAACCCATTTTTTTGGGTTCCGTACCCAAAGGGTAAAAACTCCCTATTACTAAGGCTCCACTGTCCGTCTGTCCGAGACCTAAACCTTTGGGCATTTCAGGCGAGATGTTAAGTATATGTCCTTTAAAAAGGACAATTCAATTGCAGACCATAAAAAAACCCGACCGAAATAAAAGTTATTTTTCACTTTGTAGTGTTTTTTTTGGATGTCGGTTTTTTTTTTTTGTTAAAAAGTTTTTATTTCTCGCTTTTTACTGTGTCCGTTTATAATGTATCTAAGTTACAATAGCCTAATGCCAATTTGCTCATCGCCTTTTACAAAATATTGCTTTTCCCGATGCAGCGACGTTAATTGTTGAGGAGTTCTCCTGGTATTCCACCATCAGCTCCATTTCACCATTCGCATTGTGACGAGCATAACTTGCTTAGCAACCATATTAAAGTAAGTAATCGAATCGCAAACCGGGAAATACTTATTATTGAGTAGTTCCGGTGGCCATTTGTGGTCTTCATCATCAGTTCCACTTCACCAAATGATGCTTTCAGAGAGCAAATGCACGAGTTACTATAAAAAATATCCAAATCGCCTATAATACTTGAAGAGTTCCTTCGATTTCTCCAGGATCCCATCATCAGATCCTGACCTGATGACAATGGGACCACCTGGAAAGTATACCCTTTCAAACAAAAAAAAAATTTTTGAAATCGGTCTAGCCGTCTCCGAGTAATCGGGGAACAAACGAATTGAGAACCTCCTCCTTTTTGAAGTCGGTTAAAAAGACTGAAGCTGTGGCGAGACAGTGCTTCCTTACCCAAACCGTTCGTCCCACCCGCTGAAGACCTCCCCACCTGGACATGAGTTACCTTGGGTAACAGAAACAGAAAGTCACACTCTTTAAAGAGAGTCCGGAACCAGGTTGGCCGAAGCAAGGGAAACCTGTTCAGGTGCAGATTCATAGACGATTCCGTCTTGGAGTGTAAATGTGGTGCTGTTCCACAAACGATGGGACACTTTATGTTCTATGTTAAGGGTTTGGTTTCCGCATTTAGTCCTTCAGTGGACCATTGTGCGTGGATGGGACACTTAATATCTTGTCCTGCGTGTCTTATCATATGCACGTTACAGGAAGTGGTGAACGCTGGTGATAGCGCCAAACATTTAGCCGAATTCTGAGCCGAGTTCATTTAGATTGCTATCGACACGCTAAGAAGAAGAATTGCAGACTATCATGAGCCCATTTGGAATAGAAAAAGGTAATTTTTCATCTTTTCCTGTGGGGTAGTGACAAGAATTTATGAATGTAAGAAATAAATAATAATGTGTAAAGTAACATGAAGATGAACATTAAATGGCGACTCCATTTTAATATAAGTATGTAGTGTTAAATATTGTCCGGTAGCACGGAACCCTAATTGCGTAACACACTATCAATCACAACCTAAATCATTTTGAAGGATATTGCTAAACCATTGCATTATATGTTCGAAAAATGTAAAAAAAAAAAAACAAAACAAAAAACCAAAAAAGAAACAAAAAAAAACAAAGAAAAAAAAACAAAGAAAAAAAACAAAAAAAAACAAAGAAAAAAACCAAAGAAAAATAAACCAAAGAATGTTGTTCAACTGTCAAAATGAAAGCCATTCCTATTGTCAGAACGGAATAACTCTTGTTAGCGTGTTACGCAAGTATTCTGCTGGCCGCTTGTTTCTTGTACAACATTAGGCGCAATTGAACTAAGTGCCCATTACCAACCTATTTTCCTCACATTATCTTCAACAGAGTCTTCTCCCCTGACGGACTAGTCACACCGACTTGATAGATTGACTTGTGTTGTTGATTCATGCCGTGGTCCAGACGTTACTCAACTGACGCTGTGTGACTGATGATCTTACATACCGTTTGAGACGCCGCCGGCGCCGCCCGGGTGTTATCTCAATAGTTACTTTACAGTAGTTACTTTATCTCTGTCCTTCCTACTGCACTATGACAACTGACTTGGGAATTAGTTTCATGGACTTGGAAGGTGTAGTTCATTATAGGTAACATACTCAAGGTAACAAGGTAAAGTACACTGATTACTGTAGGTTAACGAAATACCAAGGTAGGTAAGGTTAGGTTAGGTAGGTTTATTAATTACTAGCTTCTGCCCCCGATTTCGTTAACCTACAGTAATCAGTGTGGAACCTAAGATAGAAACACGCTTGTACGATACGACTACATACAGAAAGCAAAGCTCATAGAAATCTCTATTCCTAGACAGCAGGTTTCGCCGAAAACTTTGTTGATAGAAAACATTGTTCGTAGATATCTCGGTCCATAAGAAGCACTGTAGACAGAGATCTCTGTTCATAGATAGCACTTCTTGCCGTAAACTTTGTTCATAAAAATTAAATAGTGTTAATAAAAACATTTTGGGCATGGCACCCAAAGTATACAATAACTTGCCAAAAAGTATTACAGGCCTACACAAAATGAACCAATTCAAATTATGTTTGCACGAATTCTTACTTGCAAAATGTTGGTACTAGTAATGACTATTTAAATGAAAGATGAGTCGGTTTTATATGAATTGGCACCACTAATAATTATAATGATTATTGAAATTTTGATCTGACTTGTGTATAATAATTTGACATTTTTTTAATTTAACATTTCTATTTTTTTATGTAGGTACTTAACTCAATTTAAAATTTATTCTGTATATTTAATGTTGCTATTAGTACCTAATATATTAATTTGCACACCTCAGTAGGTTATAATACAATGTACCTTTTATTCCTGTAACAACAATATGCTGTGGATAACGGTGTGAGTTTCACATTTATATAATATCTTTGTTTATATTATTTGCGCAGATATAATGTGTTACTGTTTGTTTGTCCCAAATAAATAAATAAACACCTTTTTAACATGTTGCTAATGAATTCTTTGATTTGATTTGAAAAAAAAAAACACATACTGAGAAATTCCTGATAGAAAACCCCAATAACACTTTTCTAATAAAAATACAACAAAAACAAATAAAATGTTAGTGGCCATTTTTTTTCGTCATCCCCTATACACTTCCAAGCGGAGTTATAACAATGTTACCACGGTAAAAATACTTAGAAAGTTTTCGACAGTTGTGGGAGCGTGAAAAATAAGTAGTACGCGGTTAGAGTGGCAACATCCCCTGTTCGTTGACTTATGAAATAAATTATTTGTCGTCAGGAATAAGTTTTGTAGTTTTATTTTATTGTGGGTTACTTTTTTGGCAAATTTAAGTTGTCAAAGTATGAGCAACTTAATGGACGTCGACCTTGACGAATGAAGGAATCGGTAGGATGCGGCGAATAAGGCCGCGTGCACACGAGCGTGATTCGAGCGCGATTCGTGCGCGATTTTTTTCGCGCGCGCGCCTCTCGTACGCATCACTCCCTTTTTTTTTGTGGATATCATCAAATTACCCCTCCCGCTCTGGGTGGAGCGGAAGGGAGTGTCAGACTCTTACTGACTAAAACCCAATCTTGTTCCTTCCTTAGCCCTTTATGTACCGGGCCCTCAAAAGAGAAGCATTTAGTTCCAATGTTTTTAGAGGGAGCAATGCATAGGCGACGTAAAAACGCAGGGTGACGCGTAAGCAGGATACAAAGGTCTAAAAATTTACTAGAGAACATTTTCGAAAAATAGTGTTACAACCAAATTAGACCGATTTTAAATTTTCCATAGAATTTTCCACAGAGATTTCCAGTTATCTTTTTTTAAATAAGACATTTCGAAAATGTTCTCTACTAACTTTTTAGACCTTTGTATCCCTGCTTATGTGTATGAAGTTTCATTAAAATCGCTTCATTCATTTCGAAAATAAGGGCTTGAAAGTTTGTATGAAATGCCGTGGCGTACGCGCTCTTAAACTCCTGCCAAACTACTCTTCAAAACTTCAAACGTATAAAGTTGCCACACTATAAAAATACCAGAGACCCACATAATTTTCTCTGCGGAGGTCGTAAACTCGGTATCAATGGCGGTAACGCAATACCGACACTATTTCAGTATTGACATCACTACATCAAGTATGTATTTATTATCTCGCCTTTTTGTTGACTGAGCCTAAAGAAAGGGTTACTTGGGATTACTTGTCATTGTGATCTTGTTCTTGAAACTGTAACTATATTATAGTCTTCATTTGTTTTCGTTACTTTTATATTTAGTATGTATGTATGTATCTATTATTTAGGAAACGTATCTGTGTATCTATTTTAGTATACGGGGTTATTGGTAAAACATTAACAACCTCTTAAGATGTCATTGTACTCATCATTATGAACAACTTTTACTATGGGACCAAACCTGAAATCGCGAAATGAAATCAGCTGTTCCCTACATTTATGTTCGTATAACTCGTCAAAATGTAGGGAACAGCTGGTTTTTTTTTCGCGATTTCCTGTTTGGTCCCATAGTAAAAGTTGTTTATATGGATGAATACAATGACCTCTTAAGAGGTCGTAAATGTTTTACCAATAACCCTGTATAATTGTAAACTAATTATTGCACGAACAACACCCTATTTTATGTCCAGGGAAATCACTGTCCATTCCAAGGTTGCCAGTGATCGCAGAAAGCGAGAAAGGCCGCCCATTGTATATTTTTAGTGTTCGATCAATATTTTTTTTTGTTATGTATTTTTATTACAATAAAGTGGGTATAATATCATCATCTGCCTAGCCTTTTCCCAACAATGTTGGGGTCGACTTCCAGTCTAACTGGATGCAGCTGAATACCAGTATTTTACATGGAGCAACTGCCTACCTGACCTCCACAACCCAGTTACTGGGTAATACGACACCCCTTGGTTAAGACTAGTGGTCAGATTTTCGGGCTTCTGACGACCCGCAACATGTCAAAGATCCATCAATGACAGCCGGGACCGTACTTTCCGAGGCACGGAGGGGTCTTGGTATGTGAAGATGGTCACCCATCCACGGACCAACCGCGGCAAGCGTAGCTGAACCTGATCGATCGACCCGGCAAGCTGTTGTTACTTAGCCAAGAGCCTCTCTATAACTGTATTTACTTGTTAACCTATTTATTTACTGTATGTATTATTTGTACACAAAGGGTATAAGTACCTACTTAAGTATGTCTGGTATACTCAGCAGGCAGCCTCGCTACAATTTTAGCTGACTGGATAACCACTATCACAACATGGCCAATCGTTTTTTAGCTTACTCGACACGAGTAAAGCCTGTATTGTCTGAGGGTATTATACAAATCATCTGCCTAACCTTTTCCCAACTATGTTGGGGTCAGCTTCCAGTCTTACCATATGCCGCTGAATACCGGTATTGGACATGGAGCGTCTGCCTATCTGACCTCCACAACCAAGTTACTGGGTAATGCGATACTCCTTGGTAAGACTGATTGTCAGACTTTCGGGTTTTTGACTACCCGTAACGACTGTCAAAGATCTATGAATGACAGCCGGGACCAACGGTCATCAGGTCAAGCTACGCTTGCGGCGGTTGGTCCGTGGATGGGTGATCATTTTAAGGTACCAAGTGCTTCCGTGCCTCGGAAAGCACGTTAAGCCGTCGCGACCGGCTGTCATTCGTGGATCCTTGAAAGTAGTTACGTGTCGTCAGAAGCCCGAAAGTCTGACAACCAGTCTTACCAAGGGGTATCGTATTAACCAATAACTGGGTTGTTTAGATCAGAATGGCAGTCGCTCCATGTAAAATACTGGTATTCAGCAGCATCCGGTTAGACTGGAAGCTGACCCTAATATATTTGGAAAAAGGCTAGGCAAATGAGACAGATGATAATACCCGGTTTTTAAATCGCAGCAGGAAGTAAGACAATTATTGGTCCTTAAAGCTTCTTTCAACAACGACTATTAATAAAAAATAAAACGAAAAAATAAGCTGATATTAATAATACCTGTAGGTACCTACATCACAAAGCAAAGAAAATAATACTTAACTTTGAACCACTTAAGAAATCTCATTACAGAGAGAAAATAAATAAATGAAAAACATAAAGAAATAATCTTTATTTTTGCCAACAACGCAATATCTTGTTAATTCCGAAAGATCTCATTACGTTGGATAATTTGTTTTCTTACGATTCGCAATGATGCAGACAAGATCTAATTAGCAAAATCATATTTTGTGGCTTAAGAAAATGTTGGTTACTCCGAGTGGTTAAGGCACCTTCTCACCACTACCACGAAGCGACTAGCTATCAAACGATTTTATCGCTCAGTGACGTACAAAAGATTCTAGGTCCCGTGCAAGTAAAAGAGTTCACACCGCCAGCGAGTAACTCGTTTGTCGCAGCGACAAGAGACAAAGACAACAAAGAGAGTTCTCGCTCAGCGACACTCGGTTGGCGGGCAGGACCCTCGCTGAGGAACTTACGCTTGGTTTATAAATACGCGGGCACGTATCAAAATCCCTAATTTTAAAAGACCGAATATTACAATACCGATGGACGAAATCCCGAAATTGCCACCGTTTCCGAGAAAAACGATTTTTTTGTAAACCTAACCTCAAAACTTAAAAGTTGCCTAAAAAGCGTAGTCGGAGCTTAGGTTCATCATAGGGATCAACTTTCTCAAGAAAGAGCGAGCGAAGGGCACCCCGAGGCTCGGTTTTGTTAGGTTACTTTAAACCCTTTACATAGAAATAGGGGCCCCGCGATGCGTAGCTCCGTCGACATAGGATGCAAGAGCGAAAATACCGTCGTCGTCCGGCGGGGGGCTCCGCCGTCTATGTCGACGGAGCCCCGTGTAAATTTCTGTGTAAAGGGTTTAAAGTAACCTAACCAAACCTAACCTCGGGGTGCCCTTCGCTCGCTCTTGCATCCTACGTCGCCTATTGCGTTTAAGATTTCATCCATCGGGATTTCGTCCTTTCGGGCATGTGAACATCGGTATTTTGTCTTTTCGGTGTTTTGGACGTCGGTATTTCAATCATCGGTATTATGAACTTTCGGGATTTTGATACGTACCCAGATACGCATGCCAGGTAGTAAGTGTGAATACACACGAGCAACGTCTGCAGTTGCTTCTGCCATTGACGCGTGTCGCTCCTGTGTATGAGCACTAATCGCTTGTCGCCGTCGCACACTCGCTGCTCAATGCTTGCTAAGCCCAGGTACGCACGGGCGTGTTTTTCTTGCGGCGATTTTTTGCAGCACTGGGTTTCTACATAGGTACTGCTTAGCGCCCGGAGTTGAAAATCCAACAGGTCCAGTTGAAAACCAGCGTTAGGCACTAGTTGTCTGGCATTTTTGCTGAACTGGGCCTTTTTGGCGCAGGCGTGAGGCACACTTTCCTGCTAATTTCTTACATCGGACTTTGCACTTTTTATTTTTATCCTTATTTTTGTTTTCATTTGATGTACGACTATTATCTGACTATCTGGTGTATTGTGTGTCTTATAGACTGTGCTAAATAAATGTATTTTCTTTCTTCTTCTTTCTTTTTTTAATGGCCAATTTTTCCCCTCAGTGGTAGGTCTACCGCCCGCCTGGTTTGCGACTCTCTCCCACCGGAGTCCGGCGTCAAGCAGCCTGCTGTTTCGTCGATGCGTGGGAGTTCCAGTGCCTTAGGCATCTTCTGGGCACGCTCGTTCCATCATAGACCTCATCCATCACTTTCCATCGGGCGTGATCGAGGTCAAGAGCGGGCCCATTCAGCAATAAAAAAATTATGCTGTTCCATACATTTTGAATGCGTATATGTGGACTTTTCTATGAAACAACAGATTGTTTTTTATAACGAGGAAAGTTTCTACACCCCCCTACCAAACTATTAAGTTTGCGCGTCGATATTCCTGCCACCCTGTGTAAGCGGATAGATAATTAATTTTATAAAAAAAACTTTAATTGTTTACAGGTGGATATACTTAGATAATTCAAATTGCACGCCGCTGACCTCGACCCTTGGCCACATAAATATTATTTTATCTGGCCACCCTCCGAAGATCATCCCTCCATCTAGCCTGAGGGCGTCAGAACATCCTGCACTAAGATTTTTCAACCACGTCTTTAATACCATCGAATAAGAGAGGCCCTCTTATTTTTCGGTTGAAATGAAAGGCGAAAACCAAAAAGAAACGAAATTAAACCAATTTAAATAATGCAATTAATTAAATTGAAACCTCCTTCACAACGAAGTCAGCGAAAATAAATAAAATGAGAGTAGGGTCTACACAATTGTTTCGATTCGACCCTCCCATTGGCCAAAGTAACACGTCCGAACGAAATAGTCGCATATACTCGACACGATTGTTATTGGACTCGATTTCTTTTACTCGATGTCAGGTCTATATCGCGAAGATTTGGATTCGATTAAACATCTTGTGTACCTAACAAAAAGTTATAGGCCGAGCCTGGATGTAGCGGTATCTAGAACGCCACATGAGAACAACGCATCATACTGACGTCACGAAAAATCCTGCATCTCGCAAGCAGAGTTTACCGCGCAACTAGCATAGATACAACGGCCCGACATGAATCAAAGGGCAGTTGCCCGCCAGACACACTACCCGTCTGGTCGGAGGATCCTCCCTTTGGTATGGAGGATGAATGAACTTTAAACCCTGGTCCTCATACGTTTACATGACCATCCATAACATATCGTGACCCCTCCGTGTCCCGGAAAGCAGACAAGTCGGGACCAACGGAGATTTGTCATTTGTAGATCTTTGACAGTCATTACGTCTAGTCAGAAGCCTTAAAGTCTGGGAACCAGCTTTATTAAGGGGGTCATATTAAACAGTAACTGGGTTGTGAAGGTCAGATAGGCAATCACTCCTTGTAAAATACTGGTATTCAGCTGCATCCAGTTAGACTGAAAGCCGACCCCAATATAGTTGGGAAAAAGCAGGCAGATGATGAGCTAGCGGAATGCCTACACCCTTAGAGATAGAGGCGTGATGTTGGGTTACATACCAATTTAAAACAAGGCCAAGCATTGTTACAACTCCACCTTTACCTACTGTTGCTGCAAACTACATATTTTGCTAACGAACTCCTAACAAGCGAAAAGTACCAAAAACCAAAACAAACTTCATCTACCAGTCAAGCCTTAATTACATAGCGACATAAAACAGATTAAAACATTTAAAAAGGCTTGAATTGTTTCCGAATTTACAGAAGGTTTTACGTTGTAACACGTATCTAATTATTTTGATAATTATGAGGCGATCTCTAACTTTACATATTTATTGAAATTATTATGAAAACTTTGGCAGTAAAATTAATACAATACTAATTTTCGTTAATCGTCGTTACGAGTAGTCAGAAGCCCGAAAGTCTGACAAGCAGTCTTACCAAGGGGTATCGTATTACCCAGTAACTGGGTTGTGGAGGTCAGATTGGCAGTCGCTTCATGTAAAACACTGGTATTCAGCTGCATCCGGTTAGACTGGAAGCCGACCCCAACATAGTTGGGAAAAGGCTAGGCAGATGATGATGATGACTAATTCTCGTTAATGATTATTTCATCAGGAAAACAACATGTCCTAAAAACAAAAATTCGAAGACATGTGAGATCCACCAACCCGCACTGGGCCCGCCTGGTAGATTACGGCCCACTCTCTCTCACAGAGAGGAGGCCAGTGTCCCAGCAGTAGGAACATTAAAGACTGATTATGCTAAACAGCGTTAGCAATCCACTGCTGGATAAAGGCTTTTCCAATAGCACGCCATTTAACTTGATACGCCGCTACAAAACTGCGATATCAACTCCAAAAACCATCAAACTACTTGCTATAACACATTTATACAATACCGAATAAAACATTTAAATAAACAAGTGCGAGTATGACTCGCACACGAAGGATTCCGTACCACAGGCCAAAACGCCGAAAAAAACACGGTTGTTGTATGGGAGACCCCTTAAATATTTATTATAATCTGTTTTTAGTATTTGTTATTATAGCGGCAACAGAATTACATCATCTGTGAAAATTTCAACTGTCTAGCTATCACGGTTCGTGAGATACAGCCTGGTGACAGACAGACAGACGGACAGTGGAGTCTTAGTAATAGGGTCCCGTTTTTACTCTTTGGTTACGGAACCCTAAAAACAAACTTACGAATAAACCCTCATTTATAAAACCTATATGGTTGATTAATAAATGATAAATGATTTTATTTTTGCAAGTAGGTTTGTGCTAACACTTTTACACGTCAATCATATTTTAAAAACTAGATCAGATCGGCGTTTCATATCTGACTACTCTGAGAAGAAAGGCCGAAACAAACTCGGAGGTCACAGTCTCTTTTAAATTCCAGACATAATCTTACTTAGTTCACTCACTTTTCTTGATGACAGACAGTAATTAAGTGATCAAAAAGATATTAAACGAGCAGGAAAATACGTGCACGTTGTCCTCGTAATCTCTTAATCGTGATCCTAAAAGGGTTGAAGCGGCCATAATTATTTTAACCCCCATGAGTCCATGACACACACGTTATGGGTTGAATCCTATAGTCCTGCACACAGAATTAATACATTTGCTTTGTCCACACGTTAATACTAAGCCAAATTTAATGGATTTTTAATCCAGAAAAACCCAAAACACCATCTACTTAATCACACTAATATTATAAAGGCGAAAGTTTGTGAGTGTCTGTGTGTAAGCGTGTGTGTTTATGTTTGTTACTTCTTCACGCTCAAACGGCTGGACCAATTTTGATAAAATCTTGTATGGAGGTAGCTGACACCCTGGATTAACATATAGGCTACTTTTTATCCCGATATTCCCAGGGATCGACATTAACGCGGGTGAAACCGCGTGGCGCAGCTTGTAAAATTCATATGACAGGTAACGCACGACCTAAACCACTGGGTTTAGAAGCATGACATTTTGCAGGAGAGTTTTTTTTATAACGAAAGTGATTACGAAATAAGGATTTTTGAAAATTCATTCCCTAAAGGAGTTGAATAGAGGATGAAATTTTGTACGGAATTTCACCATTTTTGCCGATGGGAAATCCCATCATCGGGCACACAGCTGGTAATCTATCTTTGTATGCTATACCTATATATATCTAATCACGAAAAAAAAAAAACAGCGGTTCCCTACGTTTATGTTCGTAAAACTCGTCAAAATGTAGGGAACAGCAGATTTTTTTTTCACGATTTCAGGTTTGGTCCCATAGCAAAAGTTGTTCATAATGATGAGTACAATGACCTCTTAAAGAGGTTGTTAATGTTTTACCAGGTCAAAATCTTGTGGATCAAACGAAATAGCGAGATTATCTTTATCTCTCTAATTTGTTTTTGGTAAAGCTTCTTCTAATTTTTGGGAAAAAAATTAATTGCTCTTGAAATTTGGTACCCAGAGCCGCAATAGAACGTTTGTAGTGATACATTATCTAGTAATAATGCAACACCGTTCGTATAATTGATTTATATTACTTTTTTTTTATTAGTCAAATTATTGTAAAAGAACGAAAATATTCATAACTTTTAGGGCACTTGAATTATGATCATGCTGTAGAAAGATTTTTTGTTGGAAATGACCTCCTTTATCTCCCTATTTCGTTTGAACCTCGACTTTTTGACCACCCTGTATATACTAATAATAAACCTGAAGAGTTTGTTCGTTTATTTTAACGCGCTAATCTCTGGAACTACCAGTCGGATTTGAAAAGTTATTTTTACATTTGATAGCCCAACTCTAGGGGAAGGATTTATCTAGACTATTTTTGCTCGCCTCCCAGGGGTCGTAGCGTGTTATTAATAGCCTTATAGGCTATTAACCCCTAAAAAGTCAGAAATAACTCTAAGCGAAAATGTAGTAATATCCCTGGGCTGGCCATGTGCTTAATTGTAATTAATTATTTGACTTTGACTTTGAGACAGTTTCCCAGTTTCCAGTTTGACAGTTTCACTTAGAGACAGTAAAAGTTATCATAGTCGTAGGTACTTCCCCGGAAGAGCGACTTCACAAAGATCTCTTCTACAATTTCTCAGAATAAAGAAACATTAAAAATATACCAATTTCTTGCTCAAACAACAAAGCGGGGTCAAAGTAGTATAATTATAAAAATATTACAAAACATTTTTACGATCTTATGTCGGTAAGTACAGCAGTAAACTCGGACGGTCGCGTAAAAATGTCAATCAACACAGCAAACTTCAGCGAACGACTTTTGTTACTAAAAAAGTACTTATTATAGTATTTTTATGTCTCGAAGCGACGTGCGCTTTATTTGTGGTAGCCAAGTGTAAAACACGCTGTGAAAGTGTGCGTGAAGACGAGTGTCGTCAGCACATAATACACACACACAAACACTTGTGACTTCGCCATTATCTCGGACGGTACAGCCCGATTCAACCTTTATGGCGGCTCTAAAGTAAAGAAGAAAAAGAAAGAAGAAAGAAAATACGTTTATTTGCGGTAAACATGACGCAATAAAGAACATAAACAATAAAAAAAAAGAGTTGGGGAAACGCGTCACATCCACGCAAAACATGCTGCGCGACCCTATACAAGACAGAGCCCCAGCGCTGGTTTTCAGCGTACGTAAGTACGCTACTGAAAAGCCGAAACAGTTTTTTAAAGTGTGTCGTCCCACTCGCTGGCGAACCATCACAAGAGAAACTGAAGCTGTGGCGAGACAGTGCTTCCTTACCCAAACCGTTCGTTCCACCCGCCCACCACCTGGACATGAGTTACCTTGGGTAAACTGGAAGTCTTTAAACAGACTCCGGACCCAGGTTGGCCGAAGCAAGGAAAACCTGTTCAGGTGGACATTCATACTCCGCCTTAGAGTGTAAATGACATGGTGCTGTTCCACAAACGATGGGACACTTAATATCGTGTCCTGCGTGTCCTGTCAGCTGCACGTTACAGGAACTGATGGACGCTGGTGAAGGTGCCAAACAAGTAGCCGAATTCTGGGCCGAGTCCATTTAGATTGCTATCGACACGCTAAGAAGAAGAAGTACGCTATTATGAATTTGTTACTGCGCAACGACTCAAGTTCCGAGCCACCATAGAATCGGTCTGTACCGAGCGTACGTTCACAGCATGATTGAACACTTGGTAACCAGAAGTATAGTAAGCGTTCGCTACGTAAGATAAAAATACTGAGCGAGATTTTTATACTTTGTGGAAAAATGTTAGATGGTATCACCACAACATCATCATCATCTGCCTGCCCTTTTCCCAACTATGTTGGGGTCGGCTTCCAGTCTAACTGGATGCAGCTAACTCTAAAACTACTCAAGAAAAGTTAATAAAATTGATAATATGAGACCACCCACCCCTATCCATTTAGAAAGAAAAATATATTTTTTTTAATTTATCCACAATTGCATAAAATACATGCAAAAAATAATCTGTGGAATTGAGAACCTCCTCCTATTTGAAGTCGGTTAAAAATGGTCAGCAGAAACTCCACCCATAGTCACTCTTAAACCGGGAACCCTCACCCTCACTCCATTGATGTAAATAGACATAATAATAAAAAAATATACTTAATAAAATAATATACTTAAGCGGAAATACTTCCGCAAACTCCTAAGGACCTACTTAAAACCCAACTCACACCGCAACAGAAAATAGCTCACCCACTTATTCAGCGTCACGTGTTACGGAACGGTGTGACAAACTCCTGGTCGGCACTCGAAACAACCAGCCAAAGTGGGGCAGTTAGCCAAGTTAAATTGGCCAAGTGGTAGCAACTTTTTAACTAGTGTTTACCCACTTTGTCTGAAATATTGCTTTTGTCGAGTTGTTTTCGGCTGTGGGGCACATACGTAAACAGGTTGGTTTTCAGGACGAATGGTAGCTAGGTAGAGTACACATACTTAGGGGAAATATTTTGCCGATTCTCTACAGACTTATTAGACTCCTAATGAGACTTTTTTAAGTAAGGTAATGAACCTCTTAAAACTTTTTGCGCTGACAATGATGCGCAGTTTTTGAAATAATTGAGCCACTTTTTAAATTTCTGGGCTGAATTTGGCTGTTTAGTATTTTTAGGACCACAGAATAGTAATTGTTTGAGGTTCACCAAATGAGGTGCAACAATTATATTGGAGTTTTCAATCATATTTTTAGGAGTGCAAAATTCCTAGTATGGGGCAACGTTTTTTTTTTTTTTTTTAAAAAAAAAAACGTTGCCCCATACTAGGAATTTCTCCTGTATTATAAGAGGTTCGGATAAATACATGCATAATCAGCCCACAAAAATAAATAATATCTATGTTCCCACTGCTGGGACACAGGCCTCCTCTCTGTGAGAGGGGAGTAGACCATAATCTGGGCGGGCCGGCCGTGGGTTTAGTGGATGTCACATGTCTTCGAATTTTTGGTTCTAGGACATGCCAGTTTCCTCACGATATTTTCCTACACCGTTTTGAAAGCAGTGGTGATTAAATTAAACACACAAAGTAAAGTGCCTGCCTGATATCGAACTCACGATCTGACGAATCAAATTATGGCGAAACCAGTCCGTGTTTTTCTTTTTTTCGCTGCACTACGTAGGTATAATCAAAGAGATAGGGATTGGATTTGGATTGGATTGATTGGTATTTTACTGGTGACTGACAGACAGACAGACGGACAGTGGAGTCTTCGTAATAGGGTCCCGTTTTTACCCTTTGGGTACGGAACCTTAAAAACGTAAACCATACATAGTAATAACATAAGTGTCACATCGCCTTTGTCAAAGCCGTGACCGTGGTTGGAACATTGGACTAACACCCGATTTCCGGAGTCTATTCAATCTCATGTCAAGTGATTGGATTGGATGATGCTATTTCGGTCAACCAATCACAGAAGCTCTTTCCGATGAAAGAACATGTTCTGACAGTTGTCAGTACATACAGTCCTTTAGTCCTTTCTTTGTAAACACACGTTTTTCTTGCGTGAGTTAAGAGCATTTACGCCGTACGGCATTTCATACAAACTTTCAAGCCCTTGTTTTTCGAAATTAAGGAACCGATTTTAATGAAACTTCATACGTATAAGCAGGATACAAAGTTCTAAAAAGTAACTTAAGAACATTTTCGAAAAATAGTGTTACAGTTGGCTGTAACACTATTTTAAAATCGGTCTAATTTGGATTAGACCGATTTTAAATCCATAGAAACAGAGATTCCTAATTATCTTTTTTTTAAGTAAGACATTTCGAAAATGTTCTTAGGTAACTTTTTAGACCTTTGTATCCTGCTGCGTATAAAGTTTTTATCAAAATCGGTTCATTCATTTCGAAAAACAAGGGCTTGAAAGTTTGTATAAAATGCCGTACAGGCACGGTCGTCAGTGTTGTATGGATCACTATGGAAGCTTGTTGGCGGACAAGCTTTTTCTACGGCTCGGTCTACACGACGTACAGTAACGAAACCGTGCCGTGTGCAAAGGGCCTAAACCTGCCAAAAACCTTACAGCTACGAAAATCATCATCATCTGCCTAGTCTTTTCCCAACTATGTTGGGGTCGGCTTCCAGTCTAACCGGATGCAGCTGAATACCAGTATTTTACATGGAGCGACTGCCTATCTGACCTCCACAACCCAGTTACTGGGTAATACGATACCCCTTGGTAAGACTGGTTGTCAGACTTTCGGGCTTCTGACTACCCGTAACGACTGTTAAAGATCCACGAATGACAGCCGGGACCAACGGCACGGATGGTTCACGGTATGTAAAGATGGTCACCCATCCACAGACCAACCGCGGCAAGCGTAGGTAGGTAGGTCTTCCTAGCTTACAGCTACGACAATAAAGATCATTAATTATTCGCAAAATCAGAGGTATAGGTACACATGGTAACCACAAGTACCTACAGCGTGTTGCCTCGGATAATAATACTATACGAACTTGAACTATACTAATCCCTAATCGTGCCCAACTGACAGGTGTCAGGAACAGTCTCTCGGTGGTCGGAATAAACATGAGATTTGACGGCAGCTGAACAGCAACTTTATCGTGACGAAAATAAAGATCACAATGATTTTGACAGACTTGTCAGTGGCAGCAACCCAACAACAACTTTAATAGACTAAGAATAAAGATCACTGTGATTTGGACAATTATGCGAAATCAGAGGTAAAAAAACACTTATAATACCACTCTGTTTTTGTCAGGGGTTAATATCTGTGAAAGGACACGGTAAGATAACATTAACGTGACGGTTTCATTTTGACAGTTCAACAGCATTCATTGCGTTATTTACGTGTTGAGCAGACAAATTTTTCGAACTTATGAAGCAATAGATTAGCAATTTGCTTCAAAATCATTAAGATTCCGATTGATAGTGTGGTTTGCAGAAGTCGGATAGGTATAGACAATTGAAATCTCTCGATTCTCAACTTGAGCAACTTGGGCTCATCTAACTGGGAAGTCTCAGTCGTAGCCCAGAGTCTGGATTTTTGTCCTGTTAATGGCAACGGCATAGTTTCGCCCCTACTAGGCGAGACCGAAAAATTTATGTTTCAAATGGCTGTTATTTCAATTTATTTTAATGCTATTTAAGTTGATTTCAGAGTGACTAGCACTATTGAAAAAGTTATCAAAATGTTTGAAATTGTAGCTTAAACTGAACTTGATTGTGTAGGAATTAAAGTTGGCCCAGTGCGGATTGGTAGATGTCACATGTCATCGAATTTTAGTTCTAGGACATGCCGGTTTCCTCACGATCTTTTCCTTCAGCGTTTTGAGAGCAGTGGTGATGAAATAATTTACAAAAAAATAAAGTGGGTTTGAAGCCACGACCTACAATTTGTAAGTCGGGAAAGTTACCACTCTACCACCACTACTTTCCAATGAGATAATATGTAGTATTTATTATGAAGTAAGTCTTAAAAACTGCATCATCATTGCACGATTTTTTCCCATTTCTGTTTGGATTTGTACTTCAAATAAGTAAACATACTAGTTATTTATTTGAAGGACAAAATCCAACAATTTTTTTTTTATATTTTTATAAACGTTGCCCCACACTAGGAATTTCTCCTGTATTGTGGGTACTATTACAAACATTTAAACTCACATACACAAACAGCCATACCCGGAACAACTACTTGTAGATCATACAAATATTTGTTCCGTGCAGGAATCGAACCCGCGACACGCAGCGCAACAGTCAATCGCTTAACCATTGCGCCAACCGTGCCGTCATTCATAATAGCCTCGAACAATTTCCAGAAATGCCTTCACTACCTAGACTACAAACTCATTAATTATTGACCAACTATCATTAAATAATCGATGACTACCTTTGAAAACAAGTAGCTATTATTATATAAAAGACTAGCGCTTTTGTCAACGGCTTCGCTCGCGTGTTTGTCGGAAATTATCCGACGGATACGTAATTATAGTATTTTTGACGTGCATACGTCTTTAAAATTGCTTCTATAGTGGGAAGCAAGTCAAAAAAACCAATGATAACAAAATCGGGGGATACAGTTTGGTGTTGAAGCTTCATATCTATCATCTCAATCCTAAATTCAATTACACCATTGGATCGCTAAAGGATCAAAGAATTCATTACGGCAAGTGAGGACTGTGACGCATTGCGCGTGGTGAAGGGGGAAGCGCCGCCATTTTGAGGTAATTTTGCTGCGTATCGTATAACTTTTTACTCCGAAAAGCTACGACGTTCTTTTAAGTTTCAATCGTCAGCTCTCGTCGAAATCTATCAATTGTATACAAAACATTAGTGTAAAATAATGACAGTGAATATAATGTGTTAAAATAAAAAGAAAAATAATATCAAAAATATATGATACGCGTCAAAAAGCCAAATCAAAATACAGATATCATATACCTATGGTTGGAATTCTCAAGAGCAATCGAATGGTACCAATAAAACATCATATGACCGAGTCAAGCAGTACCGGGAGCGTAAAAGAATGAATGCGGCTGAGCGGATCAACCCCGTTACGTAAACGTATTCACACACCCCATTTTTATCTCTTGAAGCGCCCCATACTTTACTTGTCGTAACTAAGTGTAGAAACACACTGTGAATGCGTGCGTGAAGACGGATAACTTCAGCACATAACACACACTTCCGACTTCACAATTATTGTCTTATAGAGGCATGAGGAATAGGGAGAAAAGTTCACTGATCCTCCTTTGAAAAGGGAGGATCTTCCGACCAGACGGGTGTCGTGTCTGGTGGGCAACCGCCCAATGATTCATGTCAGGCTGTTGTGTCCAGTCACGCGGTAAACTCAGCTTGCGCGATGCAGGGTTTTGCGTGACGTCAGTATGATGCGTAGTTCACATGTGGTGGTGGTGTAGGTGCCGCTAAAGTCTCGAACGGTACCGAGAGCTGTTCAACAAGAAAGAATAGAAAAGAAACAAGAAAGAAAATACGTTTACTTACTGTAAACATGACGCAAAGAAAGAACACAAAAAATAACGAGTCGGGGGGAAAATACACAAGACCAGTAATCAGCCTATAACGTTCCCACTGCTGGGACACAGGCCTCCTCTCAGTGAGAGGGAGTGGGCTGTAATCCACCACGCGGGCCCAGTGCGGGTTGGTAGATGTCACATGTCTTCGAATTTTTGGTTCTAGGACATGCCGGTTTCCTCACAATGTTTTCCTTCACCGTTTTGAGAGCAGTGGTGATGGAATAATTTACACAAAGCAAAGCGCCTGTCTGGGTTCGAACCTACGACCTAGAACTCGTAAGTCGCGGCTGTTACCACTGGGCCACCACTGCTCGCAGTAATCAATATCAAATTCTCAATACGGAAACCGGGTATAACCCTTGATACCGTAACAAACACAAACACGCATATATAATACGAGTATTAGTAGGTAATATTAGTCAGCCAGCCTGGCAATATTTCCCTTCCATCGATTGCTATACGATTTCCTAGGAATCACTATATTGCAGCTTTGATGTTAGTTCAAAGAAAAATAATTGTGTGTACGATGTATGATGGTCGTTTTACCTGAAGGGAGGTGGGTAGGGGAGTAGGTGTGTGCAAAGTTAAGGCGTTCGTTTACATACACATCAAGCTACTACAATTTGTCATTTTTTTTTAATAGATTTTCAACTTTATCACTAAGGCGTAAGGTTCAAAGTTTATTGGGAAATTTTGTCAGTTTCGGGTAACTTGATGTGCTGGCGTCTGTACTACATTTCTTCCATACCTACTCATTTTGCTTCATTTTAATGTCAACAACAAAACCAAACCTTACACAAAACATAAAAAATCAGAAAAAAAATCCACAATTTTCTATTAAAAACCAGCATAATAAACGTTAAACTCAGTGTTCCAGTTAATAAAGCCGTAGCTGTACTGTTTAGCTGGTATCACAGAACAGTACAGAAGGTCGACTCCATGCAACAAGACGAAAACAGGCGCGCGCACATAATAATCACACATGCATACAGTTTTCGATATAGTAATGGCCGCGACTTACGGGTTGTAATGTAAATCGTAGGTTCGAACGCAGATAGGCGCTTAACTTTATGAATTTTTCATCGCCACTGCTCTCAAAACGGTGAAGGAAAATATCGTGAGGAAATCGGCTTGTCCTAGAATCTAAAATTCGAAGACATGTGATATCTACCAACCCGCACTTGGCCCAGGTGGTGATATATAAATAAAACGTTTATTCAGTGCAATAAAATCACAATACAGGTGAAAAAAAAATAACATGGATTACAGCAGCCCACTGCGTCTCGAAGAGAGGAAGCCTGTGTCCCAGCAGTGGGAACATTAGACGCTGATAAAATGGAAACTAAAATTGATTTTGGCTGCCTCATAAGTCTAGTGGTCGCAAGCGTTATCTGTCTGCGTATCATCTGCCTAGCCTTTTCCCAACTATGTTGGGGTCAGCTTCCAGTCTAACCGGAAGCAGCTGAGTACCAGTATTTTACATGGAGCGACTGCCTATCTGAACTCCACAACCCAGTCACTGGGTTTTACGAAACCCCCTGGTAAGACTGGTTGTCAGACTTTCGGGCTTCTGACGTCCCCTAACGACTGTCAAAGATCCACGAAAGACAGCCGGGGATCAACGGCTTAACGTGTTTTCCGAGGTACGAAGGAGTCTTGTTATGTAAAGATGGTCACCCAGCCACGGACCAACCGTGGCAAGCGTAGCTTAACCTGATCAATTGACCCGTGCGGCTGTTATTACTTAGCCACAAGCCCCTTCTCCATCTCATCTATGTGTAAGCTATAGTATACAAGCTAATAACAGGACTTTTACAAAAAAATCTCGCTCGTCACAACAGTCTGTTTCAACCAACCAGCCAACCTACCTACCAACCATCCAACCTACCAACCATCCAACCTACCAACCATCCAACCTACCAACCATCCAACCTACCAACCATCCAACCTACCAACCATCCAACCTACCAACCATCCAACCTACCAACCATCCAACCTACCAACCATCCAACCTACCAACCATCCAACCTACCAACCATCCAACCTACCAACCATCCAACCTACCAACCATCCAACCTACCAACCATCCAATCTACCAACCAACCAACCGAACCGACAAGCAAACCTTCTGTACCTATTTTGTTGGCGTACTGTTTAGCTGGTACGAGTATTCCCTGAATAATATAACAGAATTGTGCTCCGGTCATTATAATTGAGAGCGTAATTTTCTGACTAAAACATTATTATGCTGCTGTTCTAGTTTGATAAGCTAATGAGACTGGAATGCTGTAGTTTTATTCTATAATAACTAGCTTCCGCCTGCGATGTCGATAAAAACTATCCTATGTCCTTCCCCGGGATGTAATCTATCTCTCTGCCAAATTTTATCGAAATCCGTTTAGTGTTTTAGGCGTGAAAAGGTAACATACAGACAGACAGACAGACAGAGTTACTTTCGAATTTATAATATTAGTATGGATATGGATTATGTTGTGTTGGTCAAGGCATTCATACTAAAAACTTCCTTCACGAAATGTTCCTCATTCCTCAGCATCACATAAACACAACAATGTATTTCCACACAACTTCTCAATCACCATGCTTTATTTTTCATCCCATTCACCTTCTAAATATACGACAAACAAATCTAAATAATCTGCTTTGAACTGCGAATCGTAATTAACAGTAATAAATTAGAAACGTCACATAATGTCAGGCTGAATCACGAGATGTAACAATATTTATGGCTAGACCGCTGCTGTCACATCTTTCATCGTAGGATTTATGGTGATGTTACCAAGAGTTTATCTTTAGGTCAGAACTTCTGCACCCTAATTCTGCACATAATTGCGTAACAAATTTTCAGTCTCAATCTGAATCATATTTGAGGATATTGCTAATCCATTGCTTCATATGTTCGAAAAATTAAGTCCGGTCAAAACAACGTAAATGACGCAATGAATGTTGTTGAACTGTCAAAATGTAAGCCATTGCTACTGACGCAATTACCCTACTAGTGATCTATGATTTTCGTTGCGATCTGGCGTAACGCCAGAGATAACAACAATAGTTTGATTTAAATAAAAGAGCGTCCATGGAGTTTCTTGCCCGTTCTTCTTCATAGAAACTACGCTGCAGAATGGGCAACTGGCTTCAACTAGGTTTTTTGTAAATTGACTGAAATATGACGATGATTGTTGAAGATGTCGGAAAAAAATATGCCGACTGGAAGCTTTACTGGCGTGTGACGCGTAAACCAATAGAGTTAAACGAAAATAATGTATTACAGAATAATTCCTCTTAAAAAGATCTACTAAACGTAGTTATATTTTTCTATATGATAACTTCCAACCTCCACGCGGTCGAAGCCGCGGGCAAAAGCTTGCAATGGTTAAGAGGAAATGCGGTCGGAGACACTTTTGAAAAAGCCTAAGTAAAAAGTCGTAATTCGAGGTTTGTCTCTCGCTTATTTCCTCCTCCAATATTAAACCAATTTAAAAGATATTTTATAAACTGAAGAAGAAGGATATATACTGTATCCCTATGTTTTTCTTTTTTCATTAATAGTTGCCAAACTTGTACACTAGGCCTCTGTTGACAGCGGTTTAAATCGGCGTTTTTGAGGGTTATAGTGCTTATAAAAATAATGTATCATTAAAAAGGAAAACATATGGACATACAAGTAGTTAATATTTATGATTCCGTAAAAAATCATTGTTTTATGGTCATTAACCAGAAAGAAAACCGGCGAGAGCGTTGCTATGGAGAAACGACCACCCGCATTTCCTCTTCCTCTTAGAACTATAAGTTAAAAAACATGAATCCTCCAGAATCACATTTAAAATGCATAAAATTCTAGATAATTTTGAAAGTCTGCAAAGCAACCACTTTGTAGCAGCTGAATTAAATCGCAAAAGATAAAATGACTACGGATTAGCTCATCCTGCTTATTTCGCATTCCGGAAAACTATTTCAATTTCCGTAAGCTGCGGTGGAGCTCAGTTAATTGTTTTCTCGGTATAATAAACCTTTTGTATTTCTTGATAAAGAAAATACAGTAATGTATTTCTTACATAGTGGCAATGCTGCCAGCCTTTTGGGCACTTTGGCAACAAATTTTTTTTATTCTTTCCCCTCCCTCTTTTAAAGACGCTAAATATAATATTATTAATTCTAAAACCATACAGAAAATGAACTTATCAGTAAGGTAAAAAATAGAGATTTTCTCCGTAGAATCTGAATTCAAAGCATTTTTCCCCGTAGGTAGATATTTTCGGAAAAGTAAGGGTTAACGATAATCCGCTTTCGACGGCACATCATGATCCGCGCATAAATCATAGACTAACAAGTAAAGCTTTTAAAAAAAGTGGGTGCAGAGCAATCGTACAATAAATTATATCATGCATGCGGAACCGTGAACCCTTTCGCGGCATTCGCAACACAAAAATGAAAAATCAAAATGGCGCCGCGTATCTTTTGTTAAACGACTCCTTTTTGCAAATGCAATCTGTGTTCCTTTTGAATGTGCGTTCTTATTTCGTTTAATTTTCGAATTTGACGTTTCTTTTTTTTTTTTTACTGGCTTGCTTCATTGTTTTTTTAGGTTTAAGACGTAACGGCTTTATGCCACTTCCAGTGGGCACTTCTGCTAAACTAGGTATCCCTTTTATTTCATCATTAGTTTTAAAGGTATGTTTAAAGTAATCCGCAATTTACCTATTTCATTTGATTTGTAACTTACTAGCGAAGCAATTCCTCCTGTAAGTTTATTAAATCATAATATACACATTATCATTAAATATCATATTATCTCAGTAAACAAATGAAAGAAGTTTTTTTTTCTACAAGAGCTTCTGCTAAGCAAATGTGCCTTTAATTGGCTGTTCTGTAGGACTTTATTCATTTGCATGTCATTTCTATTTTATATTCTCTTTCAATACTCAATAAAAAGACTTCTCTTTTCGACCCATTCGTCCCAACCCTACAACTCCAAACGGTCGTATGACCTTCGACTTATCACGTGGACATCGCCCCAACAATTAGGGATGCTCCTCACACGTCCGAGATACGCACCTTTTATCACTTCCTTTTGAGTTGTAATTAGTTTTAGACCTTTGTTACAGCAGCTGGGTTAACAGAGTTTAGTATTAGAGTCACGCTTGTAGCTTGAAATTTGGTTTAGAAGCTTATCTAAGAGGTATTATAGGATTGAAGTTTGAGCTTTTGCTGATGTTTTGTCACAGTATCAGAGTCATCTACTGTACCTTTGCATGATGCAATCTGGGCTTTCTTTATAAGAGTTAAACTAGTCGCGAGCTCGAACTCACTGGTGGCCAAAAAGCACGCTGTCTCACCTGGCTTCGTGTCCGACAGAGCTAGTATCAGTGATGAGCAGTTAGACGCTAGTCTACATGCACAACGTCTAGTTCTCACACACAGAAACACCGTTGCGAACTGATAGGCGCGTAAAAAAATTCGAAAAGTGCTAATCGAGTTTTATGAAAAAACCATTGCATAAATCAATTATAAATAAAGTTTATTGAACTCTTCGATAACTGAACTTTGTCGGTACGGTCTTTGTTTGAGTATGAGTTTGACGATGGAATATTTGAACCTACTACTATCAAGCCAATACCTACCAGAAATCCTACCTTCACAAAGCTGTAAGTTCTAAACTCTCGCAGCAACAGTTTCCCCGCTAATCAGTAATACAACCCACGTCCGCGGAACGCATTCAATTCGTCAACGCACGCCTCCAGGACGCATTCAACTAGTTTACATTCTACCCCTCGCGCCAATCCTATGTTCATTATCTGTGTATTTACAATTTCCAGAACGTATTACCTACTAGCTTTTGCTCGCGGTTTTGCCCGTGCGGAGGTCGGTAATTTTCGGTAACCAGCAGGGTAAATGCGTAACACACTATCAGTAGCAATTGGTTTCATTTTGACAGTTCAACAACATTCATTGCGTTGTTTACGTTGTTGAGCAGCCATACTTTTCGTATATAAGGAGCAATGGATTAGCATTAAGCTTCAAAATGATTCAAATTAAGATCTCAATCTAATTAATTTTGAAGGATATTTGTAATCCATTGCTTCATTATTATGTTCGAAAAATGTGTCTGCTCAACAACGTAAACAACGCAATGAACGTTGTTGAACTGTCAAAATGAAACCCATTGCTACTGATAGTGTGTTACGCAATTGCCCCACTGCTGCACTGGCACTTGTGATAAAATAAAAACCGGTCAAGAGCGAGTCGGACTCGCGCACCGAGGATTCCGTACAAATTTGTAGGTATGTAAATAGTTTATCACGGGTTTTTTTTTATGTAACTTCAAATTTACGGTTTTCGGATTTTTTCCTTTACTACATGATCTTGCTTCTTGCCAAATTTCATGATTCTAGGTCAACGGAACGTACCCTATACATTTTGATTGCCTTGAGAGTGTCGAAATATACGTTTTTTGTTGCATAAACGGCCGTATCTTTTTTTTTAATAGAAGTTTGATTTTTTCACAGCTTCAAGGGACTGCAGACCAAAGTATATGGTTTTAATTACAACTCGATATCTCCACGCGTTTTTGAGATAAAGGTTCTTGACAGACAGACGGACGGACAACAAAGTGATCGTATAAGGGTTCCGTTTTTTCCTTTTGAGGTACGGAACCCTAAAAATGGTCTACAGATCTAAAGTCTACAAAGCCTATCAACTCTGTCAACAGTGTTAGTCTCTAGCAACAGGTAGAATCACAGCTCACTTCCCCTAAGTTTTTACGGTGAGATTTTTACAAAAAACACCGAACCACCAATTGTTAAAAACTATATAATTGACTAGCAGAGCCCCGTGGTTTTACCAGCATAAGTGTCGATTACGTGGGAATATCGGGATAAAAAGTATCCTATGTGTTATTCTGATATATAAGCTATATTACTGCATACTGCATACTGCTTAAGGCATAGACAAGTAATGAGGTTACGTCTGGCGCAGATTAAAGAATAAAAATATTTTATTTTATTATTTGCTAATATTTTATCTAATTATTTATTTCTGTTTCTGTAACTGCCCGTGACATCACTGCGGGCCCTATCAGAATACCAGCGCTGTGACATTTTCTTTGTTTTAAATGTCGCAGCATCATGCTGAGATAGGAGCTTTTTGGCCTCGTATAGGAGTTTCTGTTTAATTTTCCTTTTGTTACTTTTTTTTTATTATCTTGGATTTTTATTTTACTGTGTTTAGTTTAGTTTGTGATCTTCCTGTACGAGTCGCAATAAATACTTTTTCTTTCTTTCTTTACTGTAAAATTTCACCAAAATCCGTTCAGTAGTTTTTGCGTGAAAGAGCAACAAACATCCATCCATCCATCCCCACAAACATTCGCGTTTATAATATTAGTAGGATTAGTAGGACTAGTAAAATACTAAATCCTACTAGTTAGTAAACACTATTTTATCATAGAAGAAATCACTCCTTTTTGCTTCGTGACTTTCCTAAAGTCCGAACAATTTACATTTTATCATCCGGAGTGCTAATAACATATCCTGCAATCTTATATTTATCGGCCGAGCGATCATGGCACTACCCTGATTGGTCGTAAAAACGGCTTCGGTAATATACCATTTACATCATCACACCTACTTCCAGTTTGAATGTGTATCAGGTACACCCACATTTCGCTAACTGCATAACTTTATGAAGTCACTTTTATCAAGGGGACGTGCCTATCACCTTTCACCAGACATGAATCTAGACTCCAGCTTAATACCTAATTGCGTAACACACTGCCAATTTCAAACTAAGGAGGGGCCCGTGGCTAAATAATAACAGCTGCACAGGTCGATCGATCAGGTTAAGCTACGCTTGCCGTGGTTGGTTCGTGGATGGGGACCCCTTCGTGCCTCGGAAATCCCGGCTGTCATTTGTGGATTTTTGACAGTCGTTACGGGTAGTCAGAAGCCCGAAAGTCTGACAACCAGTCTTACCAAGGGGTGTCGTAATACCCAGTAACTGGGTTGTGGAGGTCAGATAGGCAGTCGCTCCATGTAAAATACTGGTATTCAGCTGCATCCGGTTAGACTGGAAGCCGACCCCAACATAGTTGGGAAAAGGCTAGGCAGATGCTGATGACTGACAATTATTTCAAACTTATAAATCTAATACATTGGCTTCTTATGTTCGAGAATTTGTTTAATCAACAAAGTAAATAACGCAATAAATGTTGTTGAAAATATTTTTTCAATGGCTAAGGTATTCCTCAGTGGTAGTCCCGATTAACTTTGCTTGCTTGTTTTTTGAGATAGCATCAATAATACGATTTTTTTTCACTTATTCTATAATGATGATCTTTTAATAACTTCCTGTCATTGATATTTACATAGCAAGTAGTGTTATATGGGTTTGTGTGGGGTAGGTACAACTAAAAAGTGAAAAAAAAACTTCCTGTCACTGATAAGTTTTTAGCTGAATACATTTTAAGTGACATTTCAAAAAAATATTGCACAGATGTTTACCAACAACGCCCCCCCCTGTTAACGTCATTCGGGCACGAAAAGATCCATGTAGCAGTGTTCACAAATGTTTGACATTCAAAACTGCAAATCCAATGTTACACCATTTTATATTGTTTCTTTTATTGCATGAATAGATAACTATTTACACTAGTACTTTTAATTGCCAACTTAACTAACTATTTACACTCGTACTAAATTTAATTACTAACTATACAAATAAATACAAAACAAAAGTACGCTTAGGCATCGAAGTACTCGTCCGCATCGCTGTCATCCGGAAACGTGCCCAGAAGACTGGCAGCATTGCCACGTTGAATAGCAATGATAAATTCTTTGGCCAAAGAACAACCCAGCCCTCTGGTCACGTGAAGTGTCGACCAGTCGGCGAGAAATTTCCAGACGCGCGCTCGGGCCCCATGTTACCCATGTTTTTATTTATTTTATTATTTATGTACTCACAATAAAATATCTATATACCCCTATGGGTACGACTTATAATTCGATTTTTGTAAGTACTCGTATTGTAAACAAAAAGACAATCGTGTCACAACTCGCACCGGCAACCCTCCGGCTGCGCGCGTGACTGTAAAATGATCAGTGCCCATTTTGTCCCAGCAATCAGGGACGCAACTCACGCGCTCGGTACGAGCACCGCTTTGTCTTACAGTTCCTTGTCCCGTGGTACGAGTGGCAGGAGAGGGGTTGATTTGATTTTTTTACAAATTAACTTTATTGCTTCGTAACTTTTCTCGTTTGCCCTTCAAGAATTTTACTGAATCTTTCTTTCGTTTTTTTTCACGCACTCTCATAAAGATCGGAGACGCTACACTTAGTCGTGGACAAGTATGTTTACCTAGGACAAACTGTCCAGTTAGGTAGGTCTAACTTCGAGAAAGAGGTCAATCGTCGAATCCGACTCGGCTGGGCAGCGTTTGGGAAGCTACGCAATATCTTCTCGTTCCACATACCGCAGTGTCTCAAGGCGAAAGTCTTTGACCAGTGCGTATTGCCAGTGATGACGTATGGCACTGAAACGTAGTCGCTCACAATGGGCCTCATAAGAAGGCTAAAAGTCACCCAAAGGGCAATGGAGAGGGCTATACTTGGAGTTTCCCTGCGTGATCGAATCAGAAATGAGGAGATCCGCAGGAGAACCAAGGTAATCGACATATCCCCAAGAATTGCCAGACTTAAGTGGCAGTGGGCAGGGCACATTGCTCGCAGAACAGACGGCCGATGAAACCGAAAGCTTCTGGAGTGGCGACCGCGTACCGGAAGACGTAGCGTTGGAAGGCCTGCCACAAAGTGGTCCGACGACCTTGTGAAGGCCGCAGGAACCCGTTGGATGCGAGAAGCACAGAACCGTTTGGAGTGGAGATGCTTGGGGGAGGCCTATGTCCAGCAGTGGACGTCTTTCGGCTGAAATGATGATGATGATGATGACGAATCTTCCTGAATGTAGAGTGTAGAGACTTTTATTTTGGATTATTTATGGATTTACTTTTTTGAGTCATAGATTGATTCGTAGGTCGCTTTTACCGTCACCATTGTCCCGATAGTATTTAGCATAGAATAGAAAAAATCTTTAGGCTTTCTGTTGTATTATTTTCTGACGTTATCCGTTTTCACTTACATTGGGCGACAAGTAAATGTACTGTTGTTATAAGCAGCAGTGCAATAATTTAATACTAAGGCATATTTTGATTTAAAAGAGTGTCCGTGGAGCTTCTTGCCCGGTCTTCTCCATAGGTTACGCTACGCTTTGGAATGGGCAACTTGCTTCATCTTTCTGAATGACCGACCCCTTGACAATTCGAAAGCGCCTGTACATGGTTAATTTCAAATAAATGCGGTGAGTTTGAGTTTTTTTACATTATGGTGTTGTTTCTCGTCACTAAAAACGGGCATATCTATATATATATATAATTCAAAGTCCTGACTACCTGGTATATCAACGCACAGCCTAAACCGCTGGCCCTAGAGACATGAAATTTAGAGGGTGTGTTCTTTGTGAAGAGTAGGTAATCACAAAGAAAGGGTTTTTCGAAATTCCTCCCCTAAGAGGGTGAATGGGGGGAGGGCGAAAGAAAATATAATATATAAATATAATAATGTTTGTTTTAAATAAAGCATTAGCTCAACTACGTAATAAGTATTAGCTAATTATGCAACGTTCATTTGATACAAAATTCTGTTTCAAACTTATTTCACGATACGAAAACTTCACCTACATACAATAAATCGCTTCCTCCTGTAAACTAACCCACAGTCCACTTTTCACACAATATCGTCGCGTGAAACTTGCTGCAAGTTTCGAGTGTCCCACTTTGTAAAACGTTATATTTGAAGTTTCCAACTAAGAACTTTTCCACTACAGTTTTGTCTTTTTTTCTGCGTTTATTAATAGGAGACTGGCACATTTAATTTTAAAGCGGATACGTCAATGCAAATAGTCATATTTTCACTAAACAAAACTATAAATTCGAGAGCTATACAGGGTTATTGGTAAAACATTAACAACCTCTTAAGACGTAATTGTACTCATCATTATGAACAACTTTTACTATGGGAACATCGCGAAAAAAAATCTGCTGTTCCCTACATTTTGACGGGTTAAGTATACAAACATAAATGTAGGGAACATTTGATTTTTTTTAGCGATTTTTTTTTTGTTAATACTTGTTAAATTCAATTAAAAGTTAGTATTTTATAATGTTTAATTATGCTTAACACTTGCTATAAAAATATGATTTTTAGCATTATCAATCTCAAATAGCCGCAGGGGGGTCAATTTTAGACTTTCGCTGTAATAGTAAAAAATGCTCAAGATGTTATTTTCCCCTAAGAAAATTGTACTTTTTTTTCTGGCCGACTTAATTTTTGGGTATGAAATTTTCGATACAACAAAGTATACAAAAATAAAAACATACAACTTGAAAAAAATATAAATCTAATAAAATTATACTTTTTGCCATACAACGTGGTAATGCCGCCAGTCTCTTGGGTACATTACCAGTCGACAGTGATGCGGATGAATTTTTCGACGCTAAATAGTTTTTTTTTATAAATTTGGTTAAGTTAGGATTTAATTTTGTTATTTTCATTAATTAATTAGGTATAAAACAAAAATTTGGTAAGATTTCGTTATTATTTGCTGAGGTACTTATTTTTTTATGTTGCAACAATAAAATATTTTCAGAACTTGAATGATGTCATTTGAAAAGTCCGGGCAAAAAATCTTGAAAAATCTCCGGACACTACTTTTTAATCTTTCTTTTTTTTTATGGCTACCACATTAACCATCATCATCATCTGCCTAGCCTATTCCCAACTATGTTGGGGTCGGCTTCCAGTCTAACCGGATGCAGCTGAATACCAGTATTTTACATGGCGCGACTGCCTATCTGACCTCCACAACCCAATTACTGGGTAATACGATACCCTTGATAAGACTGATTGTCAGACTTTCGGGCTTCTGACTACCCGTAACGAGTGCTCACACACATGCACATGCTGCTGGCTACACATTAACCCTTTTATTTATTTTCTAAAAGAAATCTACTACTACTCTAAAATTGATTAATTAGCATTCTTTCAAACTTTTCAACACATGGGGTGTTGAAAAGTTTGAAAGAATGCTAATTAATCAATTTATTAGTATCAATGGAATTAATTCCAGCCGTACAAACACTGAGACTCCATTGAATACTAAATTAACTTAAACTCGGTCGCCATTATGATAAGCTTGGCTACTGACAGCTAATTATTTTGTTACGCTCCGGAAAGCCCAATTATTGTAAAGTTATGTGAGTAGCCACGAGTCCGTGTTTGGTTACAGGGGCTTATTGAACCACGAGCCACGAGCCATTTTCCTGTCACGAGATAAATTAAACCCATGATAGGATTTGACGTTTCATGAGGTTCCGTTTAATCAGACACGGTCTTCTGCTACTGGAGAGCAGCGGTGGCGCAGTGGTAATGGCTGAGAATTACGAGTGGCAGATCGTAGGTTCTAACTCATACAGGCGCTTTACTTTGTCTAAATTTCATCACCACTGCTCTCAAAATTGTGAAGGAAAACATCGTGAGGAAATTGGCCTGTCTAGACATGTGACATCCACCAACCCGCAGGTATCCCGCGTGGTGGATTTCGGCCCACTCCCTCTCACAGAGAGGAGGCCTGTGTTTCCACTTTTCCAGCTGTGGGATCATTATAGGCTGATTATGATTATGATGAACCAGTGGAGCAAACGAGTCCTGCGTAGCTATTGACAACTAATTGATACGATTCCGTGTCTTATCGAACATCAATCAATGTTTGTTTATGAGATAATTAAAAAAATACAAACGTAATTGTTCAAGTTTTCACTTTTGTCGGCACTTCCGGAGTGCCCTTGTTTTTTTTTTGAAATTTTTAATTAATAATTAATTTTGTTTAACATTGTATATTGGGCAAATTTTCATAAAATAATTCCTGAATCAATCAGCATCGCTATACAACGTGGCAATGCTGCCAGCTCTTTGGGCACTTTTCCTGTTGACAGCGACACGTACGAATTTTTTTATGCCCTATGATTCTTTGCCCTTTTTTATATACATAATAAAATACTGAATAATAATAATTTGAACATCATTATGACTCGAAACTACTTCGCTAAAGTTAAAATTGAATTTCGCGGGCAACATTGACAATAATCAACAAAATTTGACAAGTTTTCAACTTCAAATTCGCAATTCAGAGACCGTTATCTTTATTTAAAAGACCACTAGCGACCCGCCCCTGCTTCGCACAGTTTTTACGACTTAACAAAACGTCCAGTTTCTTCATTATATGTATGTGTAACAGAAAATCATCTGCCTAGCCTTTTCCCAACTATGTTGGGGTCGGCTTCCAGTCTAACCAGATGCAGCTGAGTAAAGACCGTGTGTAAAAGAAAATAATGAAGATAATTAATTTTCTCATACATTCGTTTTTAGTGGCTAAATAATAACAGCCGCACAGGTCAATCGATCAGGTTAAGCTACGCTTGCCGCGGTTGGTCTGTGGATGGGTGACCGTCTTTACATACCGTGACCCCTCCATGCCTCGGAAAGCACGTTAAGCCATTGGTCCCAACTGTCATTCGCGGCTCCATGTAAAATACTGGTATCTGGTTAGACTGGAAGCCGACCACAACATAAGTAGTTGGGAAAAGGCTAGGCAGATGAGATGATTCGTTATTTTTGATTTTGAAGCGGTACGAAATTCGCCGGTTCAGCTAGTATCTATATAGAAGCTTAGGTACATGTACAGTCACGAGCATAAGTATTTATACACTTGGCTTTATTCAAAAACGATTTTCTCCTTTAGTTTTGAATGAAATTTTATGTTATACAATATTTTCCCACAAGGTGGTCCGACGACCTTGTGAAGGCCGCAGGAACCCGTTGGATGCGAGAAGCACAGAACCGGTGGAAGTGGAGGTGCTTGGGGGAGGCCTATGTCCAGCAGCGGACGTCTTTCGGCTGAAATGATGATGATGATGATGATGATATTTTCGAACCCATAGGTTTGTGTAAAGTGCAACGTTGCATTTGTTATTTCACGAAAAAATCGCAATTGAAAGTTGCCAAGTGTTGACATATTAGTGCTCGTGACTGCACGATATCTGACAAGAATTCAAGCAATCTTTTTTCCACACAGACGATTGAAACAATGCCCCGAAGACATATCTTTGTTGCGAGGGTTTGTTTCGGCTTATCTTGAACATAAGCCGAGGATGATGGATGTAAGTTCAAACAAAGCAATCAGTAACAGCGGAGTACAGTCACGGGCAAAAGTAGTATACACATGGCTTTATTCAAAGTCGATTTTCTCCTTTATTTTCGAATGAAATTTTATATTAGTAGGAACATAGTATTTTCGAACCCATGGGTATATGTAAAGTGTCGTATTTCAACGTTGCATTAGTTATTTCGAGAAAAAATCGCAATTTAAAGTTTCCAAGTGTTGACATATTGGTGCTCGTGACTGTACATACCTACCTTTTTCTGATAATTTACTTCTCCGGTGGTTGTGAAATAGGCCGAATATTAACAGAGGGGTAATTCTAGTAATTTTAAGAGCGTTTACAGTCTGATTTCAGTCTTAATCTGTCAAAAATACCTCCAAAATTCCTACATTCTTGACAAGTTTTTGACATTGATTGTCGCTGGGATGAGATTTCGACTAGATTTTTATTTACGGGAATTGGATTATGAACCTTCAGGTGTATACGGCCTTATTACGAAACAAGATCTATGCCAGGTTAAAACCATCGAGTCCTTATTGAATGTTGAACTTTATTACGACTATGTTAAAGTCGTAAACACAACAACTGATTTTGATCTGAGTTGTCAAGTTTGTATTTCATTTTAGAACTGTACCTCTTTCAGAATAAGGTTCGAAATACAAAAACTGGTCAAAGGCAAAGTATTTACTTACTTGAAATAGGCACATATAAGGCACTTTTGAACGTCAAAAAGGCTGAAGGGTTTAAGCCTGGATGAAACACAAAATAATAATTATTATAGCAAGCATGATATTACGTCCATTCAAATGAAATTAAATCAAATACATCCATATTTATCCCTAAAACCAAAGTAAAATCATCCACATTCCAATTAAATTCAACCCAGAAATATCGATCGCGGTCAATTCGACCACGACCACAAATTAAACCACAATCTATCTAAATAAAATTCAAAGTCCTGACTGACTGACATATCAACGCACAGCCTAAACCGCTGGTCCTAGACACATGAAATTTGGAGGGTGTATTCTTTGTGAAGAGTAGAAAAGGTTTTTCGAAATTCCACCCCGAAGAGGGTGAATGGGGGGACGGTGAAACTTCACGCGGATGTAGTCGCGGACAGAAGCTAGTCACACTTCACACTAATATTATAAAGGCGAAAGTTTGTGATTGTGTGGGGGTGTGTGTGTGTGTGTTTATATGTTTGTTACTTTTTCACGCTCAAACGGCTGGACCAATTTTGATAAAATTTTGTATGGAGGTAGCTATCACCCTGGATTAACATATAGGCTACTTTATATCCCGATATTCCCGTGGGATCGATTTACGCGGGTGAAACCGCGGGGCGCAGCTAGTATTTATATAAATTTGACAGCAAAATTTCCATTCAACAGATTCATACGGCTATGATACCTCGGCGCGGCGTATCAATATGTATTTACTTCTTCATTAACCAAAATAAAGCCCTTTTCCACTCTGTGTCGTTTAATGTAGTAAAAACGTAACGTAAAGGGAAAACGCAAACACAAAAAGAAGAAGTTGGGGAAAACATGCGTCTCATCTACGTAAAACGGCCATGACTCAGCATAATTCTGTGACCCTATGCAAGACAGATTCATAGCGCTGATTTTTACCAGCAGCCGTCGTTGACGAGATGACGTCAACCGGTGCAACATAAATTAAAGTTCAACCCAAAAACACCTGCCGGGTCAGCGGGATTGTCCGAAAGGGTTACCGCTGGCCCGGAACATAAAGGGCTAAGGAAGGAACACGGGTGGGTTTTAGTCAGTAAGAGTCTGACACTCCCTTCCGCTCCACCCAGAGCGGGAAGGGTCATTTGATGATTTCCCATCCGCAAAAAAAAAAACCCTAAAACACTAACAACAGTCGATTCGACCACAGCCACAAATTATACTGCAATATTTCTATAATTACGACAGCAAAATAGGCCATTCAACAAATTCATAGGGCTATGATACGCCATGATACTCCAAAAGGGAAATAATCCACAATGATATGTTTATCAAATGTTATGAGATGGCAATCATTTACAGATTCTGGCTCCACGCCAGCAAACGTTACATCGTGGATAATGTATATTAAAGAAGATATAAGCCGTAATGTTTTGTTTTTTATTACGCTTGAATATTCAAAATTGTTAGTAGCGAATGATATTTGTATAATTTTCGTGGAGAGTCGAGCGAACAATTGTAAAAACTGTGGTGTTTTGTTTTCCTGTTCTGCGGTGCTATTCTGTAAAAATTTCACCGTGAAAACTTAGGTGAAGTGAGCGTGGAGTGAGCTGTCAATATTGTCAATTCCTAGCAAAAACAAACTCACTTCACTTAAGTTTTCACGGTGAGATTTTTACAGAATCGACCGGCTGTTTTCTGATGTTAAAACGGCTTGGTTTTTTTAGAATTTATAAATTGTTTGTTCCTAAAGCAAAACTAATGTAGTTAACCCGTAATGCCCCACTGCTGGCCAAAGGCTTCCCATTCTCTTTTCCTGACAAGTCTGTTCTCTGCTATTGTGTACCAGTCCTTTCGGTAGGAGTCAAGTCCGTCCCTCCATCTACGTCTTGGTCTGCCGCAATGTCTCCTAGCATTGAATGGGATCCAATCAGTGGTTCCTTTAGCTCATCTGGCATGCGGAAGACATTTCCGGCCCAATCCTATTTAAGATTAAAAGTCTACCAAAGAGATTGTCAATTTAAAAACTTTTTTTTTGTTTTTTTTTCATAACACAATTTCTCGAAACATAAAATCAATAACCCGTACCACCACGAAAATCCAATCCCACTTCCGAACCCACCAACTACTTAAAAACCCACTTAGCATTTATACCAACACCATGACACCCAAATATTTTGCCGTCTCACCAACCGCACAAAAACGGGTCGCTCGGTCCGGCAATGTTGCCAACATTGTAAATGATTGATCGCGTCTTGCCGGAAGCATCAACGACTGGCAAGGTATTCAAATTACCGCGGGGCCACTTATAGAAATATATCAAATGATTCTTCCGGGACTTTAAATAATTGTTGTGGGGGCTAATTATGAGCTCGGATCTCCGATCAAGAATATATTAGATTCAGAATTAGTAGCCGCCTAGCCGATGGAGCAGGCGAGTCCTACCCGTCGCTTTGGATAGTGTAGTATCCAGGGACGTACGAAGTGACTTTTTTTTTTATACTATGGTATCCTTGGACGGTTGAATGGATAGCTATTCACAACGATACGATTCCGTGTCGTATCAAACAACAATAAAATGTTATCGAAGAATGCCTCATGCTGTTCACAAATCCGAGACCCGAAAGTTTTGTCAGTTTAAAAAGAATAGTCGACCGCTATTCTACTGACCGCGTATCGTATATTATCGACGTCATTGAAAAGGTGGGAAAGGCCTATGTCCAGCAGTGGACTGCGCTGAGACTGATTTGAAGGATTTTTAGCATAACGTAAATGTGGTCTTATGTTGTGCGATCAAAAATAGAATAAGCACCTACAACCCACATATTTTTTTCAACCCAATTACCTATAGATTAAAGCCTTAAGATTAAAACCTTAAGATTAAAGCCTTAAGATTAAAACCTTAAGATTAAAGCCTTAAGATTAAAACCTTAAGATTAAAATAAGCCCTGATTAAGATGGGTCTTAAGATTTATTTTAGAATAAATTTGAATTAAAATAAAATTGAATTAAATATGGCTCCTTTTCAAACTTAAATTTATGTAAATGTAATAGTGTGTGGTTAATGATATTTAAAATACCTTTTAATTTATAGTAGGTAGGTATCAATGGCGGTCAGTCGAGAAATAAGTTTTTGTTCGTGATAATAAACGTTCTAGAGTCTAAATCGAAGGTTCGGATGGATAGAATTGATAGTCAGAAAAAGAAAAGTTGTACCTATTTAAAAAAATTTTTTTTTTTAGTTTTAACTGCTAAATAGAAAGGCTTGTGGGATAGTAACCGCCTCGCAATAATTATCATAGTTTAGACAAAGTTTACAAACCTTTTATTTTTTTGCTGCTGCAAAAAGCATAGATACCAGTCTCTCTGTAACTCCGATAGCTCTGTCTATATCTTACCTGAAAAGAAACAAATAAACAAACATTAAAATCTGAAACATTTCGTAGGGACATGGCAAACAATGGTAGATATCAATAACGAAGGCGCGATGTAACAATTGTCTTGTCAAGCTACCGGAAGCGGATTCTGATTTCCGCACTGACAATTTATATGTAAGTCCTACTGATATTGATCCGGTTTGGACTATTTGTGTTCGTTTGTCTGTAAAAGCATTTTCGAAACAGGAGTTTTGTCAACGTTATGAAAACAAAACAACAATACAGGGTCAAATACAATTAACTCACACGTTACGGGTCGATGTCTAAACACGATAAAACAAAAAAAAATATTATTTTGATGATTTTTAAAGTGAAAACTTCTTTATGCGCGCGTGCGCGCATTGGGCATTTTTTGAGATGGGGAAAACCATTGAAGTCGCGCCACTGTTACTGTAAGCGACACCGCGCGTGTTTTGTTTATAAGACGATAAAAAAAATACCCGCTTCGAATGTGTTCGGCTGTCCTCGGGAGGAATCGGTTTTAATGTATATCCGATATGTCAGTGAGTGATGGCAAAGTATTCTGTTTGTGTTTTGTTTTCACTTCTGTCGGCACTCCCGGAGTGCCACTGTTTTTTTTTTTTTTTGTGAAAGTTATTGACCGCGGTTAGTGTAGTCGCTTGAAATATCAGTATATAAAATCCGTTTTTATGTGTAAACTTCACAAACGTAATGGATATTGATATCTAAACACAATAAAATAAAAGAAAACGATTGTCTCAACTAATACTTCAAGTAACTACACAATCAGCGGTCGATGATCCCTAAAAAATAACGTTAAATCATTATTATCTTTATAGGTCTACAGGAATCTCATAACAAAAAAAAACATTAGGATTTTATATAGAAAGAAAGAAGAAAGAAAATATATTTATTTAGCACAGACTAAAAGACACACAATAAACCAGATAGTCAGGTAACTATGAAATTAGCAGGAATGCCAAAAAGGCCCAGTTCAGCAAAAAAAAAATCATACATTGGCAATGTCAATCCCTAAGAAAATCACAATTTCTTAGGGAATTGACACTGCCAATGTATGAAAATCACAATGTTTTTTTTTTTGCCTTGAGATTCTGGTAGACCACTTCATCGTGTTTAGATATCGATACAATCACGTCTGCGGGGTTTCGCTAGCTAATGTAATTTGACTCTGTAATACAAAAAAAAAAAAATTTTATTCCTGTATGTTCCCAAAGGTGTTTTCATCATCATCTGCCTAGCCTTTCCCAAATATGTTGGAAACAACAACTAAAAACAACAACAACAACTATGTTGGTTTGGGTTGTTTGTTGCTTCCAGTCAAACCGGATGCAGCTGAATACCAGTATTTTACATGAAGCGACTGCCTATTTGACTTCCACAACCCAGTTACTGGGTAATACGATACCCCTTGATGAGACTGGTTGTCCGATTTTCGGGCTTCTAACTACCCGTAACGACTGTTAAAAATCTACAAATGACAGCCGGGACCAACAGTTTAACGTGCTTTCTGGGGCACAGGTCACCCATCCACGCACCGACCTCGGCAAGCGTAGCTTAACCTTTGACCGATCCATGCGGCTGTTATTATTCAGCCACCACCACCAATCCTGTTCACAAAGGTTTAATAATCACACCAAAAATTCTACCCAATAATCTTCTACTAGGCGAAATTAATACCAGCTTTTAACAACCCCAAAACCACCCAAATATATATTTTATTCTGAATACCCACCCGAATTTTATTACTAAAACCACGTTTGATAATATCGGCACGTCACCAAAAAACTTTCGTAGTTTCATATTCTAACTACTGGTCCGAATTCAACACTAAAACGCGGTATCGGCTTGGTCCAATTAGCCCGGTTCGGTCTACTGGCGTAATTTCGGTATAGAGCGGTGCGGCAGGGTTAGGTGCATTCGTGGTTCGAAGTGAATAGGACGATTCTTTTTTGTTTTTCTTCATTTCTTAGGGTTCCGTACCCAAAGGGTAAAAACGGAACCCTGTAACAAGACTTCGCTGTCCGTCCGTCCGTCTGTCTGTCACCAGGCTGTATCTCAAGAACCGCGACAGCTAGACAGTTGAAATTTTCACAGATGATGTATTTCTGTTGCCGCTATAATAACAAATAAGTAAAAACAGAATAAAATAAATATTTAATATTTAAGGCTCTCATACAACAAACGTGTTTTTTTCGGCGTTTTTGCCTTGTGGTACGGAACCCTTCGTCTGCGAGTCCGACTCGCACTTGGCCAGTTTTTTTTAATTTATCAGTTGGGTGGAGGTTATGAAGAAATGCGGATGATCTTTTCTCCATAGAAACGGTCTCGCCTATTTTCTTTCTGGTTAATGACCATAAAGCAATGTTTTTTTTACAGAGTAATAATTAATATTAACTACTTGTATGTCACTATGTTTTTCTATTTGACGATACATTATTTTTATAAGCACGTAGAACCCTCAAAAAATGCTCAAAATTACCGATTTAATTCGTTTTTTTTGTTACTTTTTCGGAGTTTCTACAAAATTAAGTAGATTTTGGTTTGAACACATATATGGCAACCCTATTTGTCTATGCTTGAAAACGAAACGCCTTTTCAGGGATTCTACTAGGACAAACTGCTGCTCATGAATCAATAAAGAAACCAGAACACATTGAAAAATGCATACATGTACCAATATTTACGTAAGCATGGGAGGGGGGGTAAGAGCTTTGCTTTTTTGCGATAAGACCGCCCATTGTGTCACCCTATGTACAGTTTCTATTTTTATGTCTGTAATTTATTTGGTGTACATAATAAAGAGTATTTCTATTCTATTCTATTCTATTCTTACTTTTGCTGACGAGGGGGAGGGGGGGTTAATAATTGCAAGGAAATTTGCTTACGTAATACTTGAACGGCCCCTTTTTCATGATTACGTAATCACTCAATTTTTATTTTTTAATGTAAGAAATGTAGTACTTTACACAGTCACTCAATCAGAAGTAGTTGACTTAGATAGTAATAGCTATTGATACCAACCTAAAGGTCACAGGACCCGGTGAACTAATGTGGTGAAATCAAAGCCTACGCAAACATTCTCGTCCAGTGAACTCAGTAAAGGTTATAGAACACGTATCAAATCGGAAAGGGATCGGCACCGTATCGCCTTTCGCCTCGCCGTCAAACAGGCGTCAACCTAACGTAAGCACGTAACCAAAGTGGATCAGAAGCTCCGATACGTCGATTCGGCTACGGCTAGGCGACGCAACGCCGCGCTTATGGCTCGCCGACCGCTGGTTGATGGTGCAGCAGGCAGGCCGGAGGGCTGAGAGGGGCAAGGGTGGACGAATAGCGTAAGCTCGGGTACGGAGAGACGTAAGCGCGGGGACGACGAGCTTTAAGCGCGGGGACGACGAGCCGTAAGCGCGGGGACGACGAGCCGTAACGCACCGCACCGCGGTTCGTGAGCTTGTCCCGAGGCGAGGCGATTACGTTACGATTCCGATTAGTGTGCGTTGCAGTAGGGAGTTTCATACAAAGAATACTGAACGGCTCGAGTTGATACGGTGCCGATCCTTTTCCGGTTTGATACGTGTGCTATGACATTAATATGCCATTTATCCTATATCCTACTTCCTACTAATATTATAAATGTGAAAGTTTGTGAAGATATTTGGATGATTGTTACTCAATCACGCGTAAACCGTTGAACAGATTTGGATGAAAATTGGCACATAATATATAGGTTATTTCCTGGATTAACATATAGGATACATTTTATCCCGATATTCCCACGGGATTGAAACTTACTAGGGTGATCCGCAGGGCGGTGCTAGTTAGTCATGATAGTCGCACACGTTTCAGAAAGAAGAGTATGTTTTATTAGTTGAATGTGAACAAACCTACCGTCCATCTTCACAGTGACTAGTGTCCAGTACCTACGTACGTAGGGTGGAACTACTTCCACCCTGTGCGACCCATCGCACAAATATTTTTTATTTAGTAACTAAAACGTTCATATTACTTACGATTGTGAAGACACATCGTTTTAAACACAAGGCTTATAATTTATTTGTTTAATTTTGTTCTCATAGTAAAAAAGTTTATACTCAACCACGCTCAACACGTTATTCACACTTCAAAAGTACATTTCAGTAGCTTTCATCATCATCTCCTTGCCTTTTCGCAACTATGTTGGGGTCGGCTTCCAGTCTAACCGGATGCAGCCGAATACCAGTATTTTACATAGAACGACTGTCTACCTGACCTCCACAACCCAGGTTACCCCTTGGTTAGATTGGTTGTCAGACTTTCGGGCTACTGACGACCCGTAACGACTGTCAAAGATCTACGGATGACAGCTGAGACCAACGGCTTATCGTGGTTTCCAAAGCATGAAGGGGTCTCGATATGTAATGGATGGTCACCCATCCACAAAACGGCCGCGGCAAGCGGAGCTTAACCTTGGATTGATCCGTGTGGCTGTTATTATTTAGCCACGGGCCGCACCATCAACTTACTGCATACAATATAATTAGCTTATAATGTTCCCACTGCTGGGACACAGGCCTCCTCTCGGTGAAAGGGAGTGGGCCATAATCCACAACGCAGGCCCAGTGCGGGTTGGTTATTGCATGCCACTGCAATCATCAAATGACCCCTCCCGCTCTGGGTGGAGCGAAAGGGAGTGTCAGACTCTTACTGACTAAAACCCACCCGTGTTCCTTCCTTAGCCCTTTATGTTCCGGGTCAGCGGTAACCCTTTCGGACAATCCCGCTAACCCACAATCCCGCTGACACTGGATAACAGGCTTTACCTACAAAAACACTTTGACCTAGACTAGAGTCAAGAGCAAACCCATTTCAAATTAAAAAAAAAAACTTACAACTTCTTTGGACAAAAATAACCCCAAATGCACCACAATTTCCTGCAAACCTAAACAGTTGACAACCTTCTATTTATAATTACACCGTCCAGCACAATGAGCGGTCGCCGCTTAAGGTACTAAAACACACAGAGAGAAAAATTTGCATCTTTTTTCATATTTCTATATTAAAAGCTGAGAGCGGCGAACATTCTGGCGTTAATTAAGAAGTTTATACCTGGATGTTGGTTTATGGTGATCCAGGGATGAAAAATGCTGAGAACTTTTGATCTCTTGAGGATAGCACGATGGATTACGTACAGACGCCAGCACATCAAGTTACTACAATCTGTCAAATTTCTTCAATAGATTTTCAACTTTATCGCTAAAGCATAAGGTTCAAAGTTGCGTGGGAAAATTTGACAGTTTCTGGTAGCTTGATGTGCTGGCGTCTGTACAAGCGTGGCTTTTATCACGGTACGTGTAAAAAGTAGGGATTATTTTTTGTGAAAGGTTTTTTGTATAAACTTTTGGATGGACGGTGACGTTTAAAAATACAGACACAGTTGTCGGTTAATTGGTGTGGACGAGATTCATATTTTTTGAAAAAAAAAATGTCATTGAGCAAGTAATAACAATATAACCACCGATTGTGTCACCCTATGAAAAATGTCTACATTTATATCTGTCATTTATATGGTGTTACAGTCAACAAAAGAGATAAGTATGCAGCCCGTCGGATATAGTTGAAGTTTAGTAAGAAACCGATGGATTTTGACGACTAAAATTTAATTTGATAAATGTTAAATGAGCTCAGTGTTTTCTATTCAAAAAATTAAATTTTATTCGAGAACATCCATCGGTTTCTTATTAAACTTCAACTATATCTGACGATCCTGCATACTTATCTCTTTTGTTGACTGCACATAATAAAGAGTATTTTATATACAATACCTAAAAACTAGAAAACATTCCAAAATGCGCTCTGAGGGGCAATTCTCCTAATTTTAAGAACGTTCACAGTCTGATCTCAGTCTCAATCTGTCAAAAATACCTTTAATTTTTAACATTTTAACATTTTGACAAATTTTTGACATTTTTTTGTCGCTGAGATGAGACTGCGACTAGATTTTAAACGTTTTAAATTACGAGAATTGGCCTTCTGATTTTCTACACATTGTTCGAGTGACTGACCAAAACTTAAATCCTGCTACGCGCTACGAGCTACGCCGTAGCAGCGTGCTACGATCGCGTAGGCTTCACGCTGTTGGATCATTTTACAAGACTTTTCCGTGAGATAAATTCAAAGCCAACCATACTGTCTCTCCTCCACTATCGTCCTAGGTTAGTTTGGATATCTTACTTACACACTATCAGTTGTATCAGAATAACAACATCTCTGTAGAATTAGATTACTTTTTCTTTTTTTTTTTTGATTACTTTTTTTGATTATTTTAATATATTTAGTTTAGTTTGTGATCATCCAGTACGAGTCGCAATAAATACTTTTTCTTTCTTTTCTTTAGATTAATACCCACTAAGTACATAAATACAATCACACCTTCTTCCTATGGGGGCAGTCAGAAACTACAGAACGTCACCTGCTACGATCCTTACATACTCCTGTTGCTTTGTTTACGTTCATACATCTAGTCATACACGCACGCCGGTTGCAAGTACTACGCACCTGACCTTTCTGAAGAACATCACCGATGACGTCACCATTTTATATCCAGGAAAATCACTGTCCATTCCATGGTTGCCTGGAAGAGACCGCAGAAAGCGAAAAGGCCGCCCATTGTATATTTAATAGTGTTTGATGTATTTTTCTCATGTTATGTTTTTTTGTGGTGTACAATAGAGTATACAGGGTTATTGGTGAAACATTAACCACCTTTTAAGAGGTCATTGTTTTCATCATTTTGAACAACTTTTATTATGGGGACCCAAGCTGAAATCGCGAAAAAAGTATCAGCTGTTCCCTACATTTATGGTAGCATAACTCGTCAAAATGTACTAAACAGCAGATTTTTTTTTGCGATTTCAAGTTTGTTCCCATTGTAAAAGTTGTTCATAATGATGACTACAATGACCTTTAAAAGATTTTGCACATTTATCGTTACACGTTGTATTCGAGAGACATGCGACCTCCGCCAACCCACACTGGGCCCGCTTGGTGGACTATAGATCACTCTTCTCACAGAGAGGAGGACTGTATCCCAGCAGTGGGAACATTATGGACTGATTATGCTTATGCCATATTGCAGACCAAAATTAATTTCAACCTCAGACAGATCACAATATAAATAGACTTTTCAACCCCTATTTTTATATTTCTGACCCCAAAACCTTACGCCTCAACGCCGCAGACACTTCAACCGCCCTCACTCATCGCTGAAACCCCATGTCAAAAATGTCTTTATCAAAATATCCTCTAAATAAGCCTACCTTACCTCGAGACACACCTTTCAAAAGGGATTAGCCCTCCTCTATCATTTCAATACTGTCCTATATAAACCTCGGACCTTATATAATCCGGGCGTAAAAATTTAATTGTTAGGTAGAGGGGCTACTTAATTTAGTGACTTAACTTGGCAGACTAAGTCATGTTTGGGAGTTGAGGTTTAATTAATCATCATTTAGCCGAAAGCCGTCTACTGCTGGACATAGGCCTCCCCCAAGCACTTCCACTTCGACAGGTTCTGTGCTTCTCGCATCCAACGGGTTCCTGCGGCCTTCACAAGGTCATCGGTCCACCTTGTGGGAGGCCTTCCAACGCTACGTCTTCCGGTACGTGGTCGCCACTCCAGAACCTTTCGGCCCCATCGGCCATCTGTTCTGCGAGCAATGTGCCCTGCCCACTGCCACTTAAGTTTGGCAATTCTTCGGGCTATGTCGGTTACCTTGGTTCTCCTGGGGATCTCCTCATTCCTGATTCGATCACGCAGGGAAACTCCAAGCATAGCCCTCTCCATTGCCCTTTGAGGTTTTTGAGGCATATTTTCCGTTTTCTCTTCAGCACGCGTAGCATAGCGACGTTTTGTCGACGGAAGAATAGACAAAATAACATATTGCCATGCATAGACGCGTAGAATGCGTACAAATATTTCTACAATCTGACATTTTGTCTATTCTTCCGTCGACAAAACCCGTTTCTATGGCGGTCATGCTACGCGTGCAGGTCTAGTGGTTGTAAGCTCAAAGGGTCGTAGGTTCTTCCTGTGGATTCTATATTATGTCCGATCAACTGTTGAAAAATCAAAATTAGAAGAACAATAGAAATCCAATTGTGTCTCTTTAGCCACAGTTGATCATCATCATAATCAGCCTATAATGTCCCCACTGCTGGGACACAGGCGTCCTCTCTGTGAGAGGGAATGGGCCGTAATCCACCACGCGGGCCCAGTGCGGGTTGATACAGTTGAGCTACTACTCATTCATTCAGCCAAGATACTACTGGATATAGGCCTCCCGCAAGCACCACCACTTTGACCGGGTCTTGGTCTCGTATCCAGCGGATTCCTGTGGCCTTCAAAAGGTCATCGGTTCACCTTATCGCCTTCCAAAGCTACGTCAGGTCCGGTACGCGGTCCGGTACGCGGTCGTGGTCACGGTATATAATATTATACTAATAATAATGCTGAAGAATTTGTTTGTTTGTATGGCCATGCTAATCTCTGGAACTACGAACTAGTCGGATTTGAAAAATTCTAGTCCAATTCTTGAGGAAGGCTACGACCCTAACAGCCCAGCAAAAAGAAAAAAGTCAGAAAGAACGCTAAGCTTTTGCTGGTTTCCTCGCGATGTTTTCCTTCACCGTTTTGAGAGCAGTGGTGATTAAATAATTTACACAAAGTAAAGCGCCTGTCTGGGTTCGAACCAACGATCTGCAAGTCGTAAGTCGCGGCTATTACCACTGAGCCACCACTGCTCTCAATAATTTCCTCTTTTTTTCAGAACGTGGGTTTCTGCAAAAGAAAAAAGCCAACTGAACGGTAAAATTAAAAATCAATAAACATTCTTCACCTCATTATTCCGTACTGCAACTTCGAAAACTCTATCACTCATAAATTACTGTTAATTTCAATCATAATTAATTTACTATCGTTTAATAATTCACGGTAATTTGCAAATAATTTTACCGCCCTCACTTATTTTGCGAAATTAATTTAATGCTAATTAATGCAGGTATTTAATTGAAATGAAATGGCGTAATAATGGCTGGATAGAATTTTATAACAGATTAGTAGGTTTTTAAACGGGTGACCTTTTTTTTTTTTTTATTGTTCTCGGGGGGAAACCTTCAAAAGGCCCCCGACCTCCGGGGAGGGAGATCGGGGAGTGTGGGATTTTTACCTCACCAAAACCACCCCGGTGATCACCATCAGCACATAGGGGTGGTCCCGGTTCCTCTTAAAATACTAATTCCGGAACCCCCCCGTGCAACGCCTGTAAGGCACATCCCTGGGGAGACTGCAAAGGGGCCTCCCCAGTGTTTAGTTTTCATATACAACGTTCTTTTTTTATTTTTTAGTGCTGAATGGGCCCCCTCTTGACCTCGATCACGCCTGATGGAAAGCGATGGATGAGGTCTATGATGGAACGAGTGTGCCCAGAAGATGCCTGTTCCCTTTTGCATTGAAGACAGACGGGTTAAATGAAGGGAATACAGACGCTGGCAGAGCGTTCCACACATTGCCTGTGCGCATAATAAGGGCCTCCCCACATTTATCGACGCGGAATCGGCTAACACCGGTCAAAAAAGCCTAACTAAAACTATTCGCATCGGCTCGGCTCGGACGACGCGTCGCGACGCCGGCCGACGGTGAAACGAGCGATAGTGGCGATAAGTCGAGTAGTGTGGTGATACGCACTCGGTTTAAGCCGATTCCGCGCCGATAAATGTAGGGAGACCCTTAATGTGGAGGAGAAGCGCTGAGTACGATTGGTCGGGATATCAACCAAACCATTTTTTTCCGTCAAAGAACCGTAAACTCAGTTTAAGAACTTCGTTCCAAAAATAGAGGAATCACAAAAAAATTGAAAAAAAAAAAACATAATTATAATGTTTCAAAATAAGGACGACTGCACCGTTGACGCGTGTCAGCAACTGCCGTCAGCAGCTGTCGCAGACACGCGTCGATGGTTGCAGTTCCCTCTGTAGTCGACGTGTGTCACTTGTGAGTCGTGTGTGTGTATGCACAGTAAATTCAACTTACATGAGTCATCGTTGTGAAACGATAAAAATAGCACGGTGTATAATAATATAGTAAGTCGTAAAACCTAAAGTTTACAGCCTGAATAAATAATGTAGATTTAAAATTTAATAAATTTTTGAGTGTTTTGTGGTTTTTGTTAAATCAGCTACAATACCTAAAGACTAATGCTTGGGCATTATAGGTCTTTAGGTATTGTAGGTGATGCCGCATGTAGTGAGGAAAATAGGACAGTTTGGATAAAGCGATACAAGCGAATACATAGAAAGCGATCTTCAATTGCGACTTAGAGCGATCAGTATTGCAATTGTGTTTTATAATTAGTGTGTTTGAGTTGATATTATCTAGTGTTGTTGATTAAAGTCAAATTTTTTTGGTTATTAAATCGGCAGTTTTTATTGTCACGAATCCCAAGCTCGTAACACTATTTACAGAAAAATTTATTTCATTCCATTTCATATGTTTCTTTCACGCCAAAAAAAACACGGGTAGTAGCTACAGGTATTTTTGTAATTAAGACTTTCGGTACAAGGATAAGATTATCAACCACCGCGACTGTCTGACTGACTGTTTTAGTCAACAAAAATACTTTATTCAGTTCAGAAAAAACACGGTAGCTACAATAAAAAAAAACTAATAGCAGCTTACATACAACAAACAGCCCTAGGTGTTTTACAAATTCCCTGGACCTCACACTAGGATTCCGTGTCGTGGAGTCCAATCTCTTACCAAGTAAGGCAAACATTTTCATTTATACCTATATAAGTTTTCACTTGAATTTAAAAACATTCGAGAGTCGAATACTTAAATGTTCATTTTGAGAGAGTCGTCACTTAAATTTTCATTTAATTACTTCGCATACCATTGTATACAATCAAGTATTTTCTATCTGAACAGACAGCTGTGCTGCTGGGGAGTTTGTTGCGCCACTTCTTCTCCCCAGCGAAAGCACTAGGAAGTGGTGAAGGGTGGGCGTTTTGGGGGACTGTCTTTTGTAATTTTGACGTTCCAAAAGTGCTGATTCTCAGCCTAGTTTGAATAAATTACTTTTTATTGATTTTTTTTTTTTCATTCGGGTTAATTAATTGTCAATCAAATTGACACCCTACGTCAAACTGCCGTTATATTTCATACACCTATCTAACAATGACAGTCGTGACTTAAATATATGGACATTCAGGGGTTTATTTATACCTAAACCTAAACGTTAAAAAAGGAATGGTTAAACCATAGATATCCGCGAGTTAAACAGTCGCTAATCATTACTTACCTTTAAGCAACATTTATAAATAAAGGGTTAAGTCTGTAGTTAAGCTTTACAATTAATTTCCCTGGCTTTACGCTGCAGCCCTTGCTGACTGGCGTATATTTTAACCACAGCTTCAGCTATAGTAAGGTTTCCTCGTGTACTTCAAACGACCGTATGATTAGCTCGCAATACGTACCATGTGGGGGTGAAAATAATGCTTTGCTTCGCTCCCGTTTACTTTCTCAGCACTCTGCAACTGTATGGTCTCTTCTAAAAGTATCTGATGAAAATATATTATACCGCCCCGCGGTTTCACCCGCATAAGTCTCGATCCCGTAGGAATATCGGGATAAAAGTACCTTATGTCGTAATCCAGGCCTCCAGGCCATGATCTACCCTTTTTTTTTTATTATGTGAAATCCTCAAATGACCCCCCTCCCGCTCTAGATGGAACAGAAGGGATTGTCAGACTCTTCCTGACTAAGACCCACCCGCGTTCCTTCCTTAGCCCTTTATGTTCCGGGGCAGCGGTAACCCTTTCGGACAATCCCGCTGACTCGGCAGGCTTCGGCCCTAACGGGCCCCTTCAATTTGATGCTGACATCTCTTTGAGGCGCGCGTGGAACAAGTACGCGCCGCCCGGTACGGGCCTGCTCCTGATCGGACGGTGAGCTACCCATTACTCTCCTTCCGCAGGACCGCGCCTACGGTCACCGGGAGTCGTCGCGTGACTCCCGACGCGCCCAGAGCGTCTCCCGCGGCAGCTGGGACGTGAGGCTCTGTCCCTGAGCCATCCCGCCACCTCCTTCGCTAACATGACTGCTTCGCAGAAGGAGGTGACTGCCTCCCACTCCCTCTCGCTCCGGACCATGGCTTGCACCAGGGCCGGACGCGAGAGGTCGCCGCCGCTGCCGATCGTCAAACGTCGTACCAAACCTCTGAAACGCATGGTCTACCCTTGTGCCTTTCATCCAAATCCATCGGTTTTAGCGTGAATGCGTAACAAATAAACATACAAAAAATCAAATCTTCAATTGTTGACAGATTGCGACTGAGATCAGACTGTGAACGTTCTTAAAATTACGAGAATTGGCTTTCAGAGTGTGACCTTTTTAAATATTACGGGATTTTATTTATTTATTAACACTTTATGCACAAGTAAAAGAAATACTGTACAAAGGCGGACTTAATGCCTGAGGCATTTTCTACCAGTCAACCTTGCAGAGACAAAACATGGCAGGTGCAACAAAAGGGATAAATAGCTAGGAAAAGACTATAAAATACAAGATTTTTAGGGATTTTCCTCTCAATCAAAAATCACATCAGTCAGAGATTCGCCGCTCGACGCTCGCCGTGAACGGACGTGCCGCTCTCCGCCGCTGCATCGTGTTTCGCTGCTCTCGCCGCCCGGTTTCGTTACGCTTGCCGTAACGAGTTCCGTAGTCTTCGACTACGACCCGTTTTCTATCAATAGCTGCCTTTTTCAAGGCACTGTTGATAGAGTATTTCTTAACAGTTTATCGTCAAATAAACGTTCGTCGATTGTTGTGGCCCCTTCTGGGTAAAACCACAGTTTCGTGGTCCTTGGTGGAAACCTCACGGTGTCAACGAAGCCAAGTGGGTGGTGCCCCAATCCACCAGCCTCGCCCCTTCAGGGTGAGGCAGTCAATTGGAATCGGGAGCTAGAATCTTGGCCTTGGGGGGTCTCCTAGTCAAGCCTAGCTTTGTAACTAATCCTTCTCTCAACAGCTTTGCATCTAGTACGGTTGGGTGTGTCAACCCCTTCGTACTAGAACCAGTCTGGGTGTCTCTACACCCATTTCACTTGACTGGTTAGGACCCCGTCCGCGCAATAAGATTAGCGACGGGTTACAAGCTTAGGGCTCACCTTAGGTACTCACCTCCCTGTCTTCACCCGGCAGGGAGGGTAGGATCCACTCACCCCCGGGCATTCCCACCCGGGGTTAGGTTTTTGTTAGGATCTCTAGGGTTTCACGCCCCCTAATGCGAATTCTTCTTTTCCCGGCCCCTTCCCTCCGATAGAGCCACCATGGCGGATGCCGTAATATTGGCATTCGTCAAGGAGGTCTTATTTAAAGATCCGTCGTTCGTTGCCAAATACGGCGAACCTTCCGTCCCCAATGTCAATGTCGCAGATTTTTGCGACTTTTTCGATTCCCCGTCGCCGCCGCCTACGGCCGACAAAGGCTCAGCCCCCTCCGTCGCGGCTAATCCCATGCCGGCGCCATTGTCCGTCCCAACAATGGATTCCGCCAAACCCACTAAGCCCTCTGTCACTTCTCCGACTAAGGTCGCCGCAGCCCCCCTTTCGGTACCTATTGTGCCAGCCCCTATTGTCTCTCAGACAATAGACGCCTCCCAACCCGAGGACATGGATACGTCCGTTCCTCAGCCAGACTCGGATGATGCACTATCCGCCTCTTCCTCCTCCGAAGACGACTATGAAGTCGTCGGAAAGGGAGGCAAGAGAAAGAAGGGCTCATCCTCTCACTCCAGCATAGCCAAAAAGCCAGTAGCGGCTCCCCTGTCCCCCCGCCCCCCACCCCGCCCCCCGCCGCCTCCCCCGCCGCGTCTCAGGCCGCCCCCACCTCTCAGACCGCCCCCACCTCTCAAGCCGCCCCCTCTTCTAGCCCTAGTGCTATCCCTCCCGCTGCTAAGAAGCAACGTCCCCCGCCCCCCGTTTACATTCAGGAGAAGTCCAAATGGACTGAAATCTCCAAAATGTGTGTTGATCGTAAGATCAACTACACCAACGCCCGATCTACCCAACAGGGTATCAAGGTAACGGTTCCCTCGTCCTCGGACTACAGGGAATTCACCCGACTCCTCCAAGCAAGGAACTACTCGTTCCACACCTACTCCCTTCCGGAGGAAGCTCCCACCCGCGTCATCATCAGGCGCATCCCTAAAGAGATCTCCACCGAGGAGATCAAAGAAGACCTTGCTTCACAAGGCATTCCCGTTTCAGCCGTCCATCGCTTACACAGAGCGAAAAAAGGCTTGGTATACGACATGGTCCTTGTCGTATGCGACCCCACTGACGGTCACCATCCCATTTTTAAGGTTAGGTCAGTCTGTTCCCTCTCGGGAATCTCCATCGAAAAACCCCGAAAGTCCAACCTCATTGGACAATGCCATAGGTGCCAATTATACGGCCATTCCCAGTCCCACTGTTACGCGACGCCTAGATGCGTCAAGTGTCTAGGCGATCACGGAACAGCTGAATGTTCCCGCCCCAAGGACCGCACTCTGTGCACAGAGCCACCGAGCTGCGTTCTTTGCGGCCAATCCGGGCACCCGGCTAACTACCGGGGCTGCCCTAAAGCCCCGAAAGCCCCCTCCTCTAAACTGGCGAAGCGCGCAAGCGATCGTCAGCATAGAGAAAGTCCTTCTTCTGTGAAGATTCCTTCTTCACAAATGCCCGATAGGCTCAGTCCCCAGCGACCCTCTCCTTGGGCAAATCTCTTCCACCAGAAAGCTCCCGCAGCTTCGGTGCCCGCCCAACCCCCGACCCTCCCAGCTCTGATGGCAATCCCCGTCCCACCGCCAGCAGTAGCCCCTTCAGTCCCCTCGGCCCCAGTTGCCGCTCCGGTAGTCTACCCCACTACCGCTGCCTCGTGCCCCAGTAGGTCCACTCAATCCCCCGTCTCCGGCCCTCAGCCCAGCAGCATGGAGGTTATAATCGGTGCTTATGCATCGTTTATCGCCCCAGCTAACGCGATGGCAGCGGAAATTCAAGCCTGCAATGGCAATCCTCGGCGTATTGCCGAGATTTTCAATGCGTATCCCGAGATTACGCAAGTCCTGCAAACCCTCAAATTCTAGCTGCTCCAATGGATCTACAAAGAATAGGTGTTACCAAACCCCGATCCCTTAAAATAGGTTTCTTCAATGCCAACGGCATTTCTGGCCAGCGTGATGAGATCGCCACTTTCCTCCGCGACCATCAACTAGACGTCCTTTTAGTCCAGGAAACCTTCCTGAAGCCCCATCACCGTAACCCGAACATTGCCAACTTTAAAATAGTTCGCAATGACAGGTCTCGGTGTCACAAGGGTGGTACCCTTATCTACTTCAAAAAGTCCCTTCACTGCTCCCCTATAGACCCTCCTCCTCTTCTATCTCACCTGGAGGTCTCTATCTGTCGGCTTGGCATGACCGGCCATCAATCCTTATTAATCATCTCGGCTTATATCCCGCCCACGGCTGGTGCAGAGGATCCCATCTCTCTCACCAACGACTTCACTGCCCTCTTCGGTATGAGTGACTCCGTCATCATGGCGAAGGATCTCAATGCCAAACATCCCGCCTGGAACAGTAGCACGACTTCTACCAGAGGTAGAATCCTGTTCAACCTAGGCGCCACCCTTAACTTCGATGTCATCGCTCCGATGCATCCCACTCACTATCCCGGTGATCCCACCCATCTTCCTGACGTGCTCGACGTAGCGCTACTCAAGAATGTAAACCTCCGTTTGCAATCTATCGAGACGCACCAAGAGCTCAATTCCGACCACCGTCCCGTCACTATTCACCTAGCCCCCTATTCGGGCCCCCGTGATCCCAACCAGCCCCCTCCGACCAAGATAGTAACCGACTGGAGGAAAGTAAGCGAAAGACTAAAATCCACCACGTCACCACACTTAGACTCTATTCCCGAGCAGATTGTCTCAGTCGCGGACACAACGGGAGCGATCGCCTCGTTTACAGATCACGTTCAATCCGTATTGACGGATTGCTCACGGGAAGTTCCTGTGATGGAAGACCATCGCTGGAAATTACCCGCTGACGTACGTGATCTGATAACCGAGAAGAACGCGTCCATTCGTGCCTACGACTCTTTTCCCTGTGACGCGAACAAAGCCCATATGCGCCATTTACAGCGTGCTGTAAAGAAACGCATAGCGGAGCTGCGTTCCGAGGGATGGGCCAAATTGCTCGGCGAACTAGAGCCCAATCACTTAGCCTTCTGGCAGCTTCAGAGGAAGCTTCGCTCCCCCGAAGAGGCCACTGTACCTCCTCTCATACGCCCCGACAAGTCCGTAGCTTTCGACAACCCCGACAAAGCCGAATGCCTCGCCGCCAGCCTAGAGTCCCAGTGCTCCCCCAGCTCTCAACTAGTAGATCAAGCGCACATCGATAAGGTGAACGCTGAGGTCGAACGTAGAGCCTCCCTACCACCAGTCGAAGACCCTGATGATCCTCTGCCTCCCGTCACTCCTGACGAAGTGCAAGACATCATTAAAGGGCTCGAAACTCGCAAAGCCCCCGGTTCGGACGGTATCACCAATAGGGTGTACAAACTCCTCCCCGCTCCACTCATTTTACTCATGACCGCCATCTTCAATGGCGCTCTGAGCAATAACATCTTCCCCCAAGCGTGGAAAGAAGCCACGGTCATCGGTATCCCAAAGCCAGGCAAGCCCAAGTCTGAGCCCTCCAGTTACCGTCCCATCAGTCTGCTCAATGTTTTTGGCAAAATCTACGAGAGGCTTATTTATAAGCGTCTCAAGGACTACGCCGAAGCAAAGAGCCTTATCCCTAACGAGCAGTTTGGTTTTCGAACTAAACACTCATGCATCCATCAGGTCCACCGCATCGTTGAGCACATTAGCGCTGCCTTTCAGCGCGGTGCGTCAACGGGCGCTCTGTTCTTTGACATAGCGAAAGCATTCGACAAAGTCTGGCACAATGGCTTATTATATAAGCTCTACCTTCTCGGTGTGCCAGACCGTCTCGTACTCATCCTTCGAGACTTTCTGTCGGATCGCACTTTCCGCTACCGCATCGAGGGTGCTCTCTCCCCCCCCCACCCGATCCGTGCCGGAGTCCCCCAGGGCTCCGTAGTATCCCCCCTCATTTTCACCCTGTTCACCAGTGACATCCCCAAAAGTAATTCGGCACAGTTGGCGCTCTTCGCCGACGACACTGCCGTTTACTGCTCAGGTCCCAATCAGGGCTCTATCGCTCGCAAGCTCCAAGCCTCCGCAAACGCCTTAGGCGATTGGTTCCGGAAATGGAGAATCGAGGTCAATCCCGACAAGAGTCAGGCGGTACTTTTCTCAAAACCGCGTAAACTCCCCCCCCCCCTCCCCAGCCCGATCTCTATGTATGGCAAGCCGATCCCTTGGGGTAAGCAAGCCAAGTACCTAGGTGTCATTCTCGATCACCGTCTCAACTTCAAAGAGCACATAAAGACGGTGCGTTCGCGCGCCGCTTTCGCTCTCGGTAGGCTCCACTCCCTATTGACCGCCCGCAGCAAATTGTCACTCAGGTGCAAATTGCGCCTCTATACCGCGGTCATCCGTCCCATCATGACTTACGCTTGCGTAATCTTCGCGCACGCCAACCCTCGCTTCCTGCATAAAATGCAGACCCTCCAAAACCGTTTCCTTAGAAAGGTCACGGGTGCCCCCTTCTATGTCCGAAACGTGAATCTCCACGTCGATCTCAAACTCCCCACCGTCCAGCAGTTCATGAAGCGCCTCTCCAAGCGCTACTTCGATTCTGCTATAAAGCATCCCAATCCCCTGATTGCGGCGGCCTCCCGTTACACTCCCTCCCGTATAAGTAGGATTCGCCGACCAAGGCATACCCTCACCACCCCCGACGACGCCACTACTCTCCTCCAGGAGAGTAATAAATCTACCAGTACTCTCAAGAAGTACAAGTCCCGACATCCGTCGTTCCGTCCTCGCCGTCGAGGCCCGTCGCGACACCCCGTACCATGTCCACCCCGACCCTTGCTCGAGCCAGCCCGCGCCGCTGAGCCTGTAGCTTTAAATTCGTCCCCACTAAATAATTCCGATCCAGCCTGTCCCTTGCTGTCCTCTCCCAGCGACGCCCTAAGCCGAGGTCCGAACCCCCCGGGGGGGTGCCCTTAGCGTGTAGTCGCTTAGTTTTTAAGTTTTTATGCCCTGGCTGGAGGCCCAATTTATTGTGGCATCCACAGGAAAGTCCGGTTGAGCAGTCGACAACCCCTATGGTTGAACTGCGAGATGCCATTTTTCAAAAAAAAAAAAAAAGGATTTTCCTCTCAGATATTTCACAATTTTCTCAGGCAAAACTTTGCCCGTAAGTTTGTTCCATATTTACGGCTGCAAATATATTCGGACAAACCAAATCATTACTTATTAATAAGTGACCAAGTTCCCAATATTTATAGTTGCTAGTCGGGTCGGGTACTCGAAATTCACATCGTTTACGGCGCCCTCTATTATAAACTTGCAAAATTATGTTGAACGTTTGGCGTTGTTCGTGGCTGTATTTATTCCGACATTTGCATAGTTTATTGATTGCACTGGGTGCAGGTGACGCCGCGGTTTTGTAGCGTTTTTATGATTGGCGTTAATAGGAAAGTTTATTAGATTATCAAGGTTTTATAGGCTATTTGAAAATTCTCAGCTGTACTGTGTCGTCTTGTATTAACTATTTTACTATGTTAAACGGGATAAAATGAATTGGTAATTACGCTGTAGTTTATTTGAATTGTATTTTTCTCTACTTGTAGGTATTATGTGGGGAAAATTACGATTTTGTAAAAAATTATTTGGGATTTATATTGTAGGAAAAATGTTGCCTAATATTTCTCAAACTCAAAACTCAAACTCTTCTATAATATGTGACAACAATGAAAAAAACCCTAAAGAAGGAACAATTGAAAATCATCAACATCATCTGCCCAGCCTTTTCCCAACTAAGTTGGTGTCGGCTTCCAGTCTAACCGGATGCAGCTAAATACCAGTGTTTTACATGGAGCGACTGCCTATCTGACCTCCACAACCTAGTTAGTTAGGGTAACAATTAATAGAAACAATTCAAAATATGAGATTAAAAATAAGCCTTGGCAGATATGAGATGACCAGTCTCAACCGACGGCGCCCGTTCACGAACATGACGCGTGGATCAGCACCATCCAGCTCAATTTTGTAGGATTTAAAGTGTAATTTAACTTTAATAAGTACAACTTTATATTCCACTAGCTGCGCCCCGCGGTTTCACCCGCATAAGTTTCGATCCAGTGTGTCAGCTACCTCCATACCATATTTTATCAAAATTGGTCCCGCCGTTTGAGCGTGAAGAAGTAACAAACATATAAACACACACTCGCACACACACTCACAAACTTTCGCCTTTATAATATTAGTGTGACAAGAAATCAAAGGGGACCAGGTAAAGTGATATTTTATCAGCGGTATCGATGATGGAAAAGTCAAAAATGTATGGGACTGACACAAGCTATTCGGTATCTTTGTCAGTCTCATACATTTTTGACGTTCGAAAAATTTGTCAGCTCAACTACGTAAATAACGCAATGAATTTGTTGAACTGTCAAAACTAAAGCCATTGCTCTGTTAGTGCGTTACACAATTACCACGCTGTTAAACTGTTGTCCTAAAAAAAAAACATTTCCATTATAAGTCAAGGCATAGTATTTCTATTGAAAGCTTTCAGTAAGTAAGTATAACTTTGTACTATCCGACCATTGACACTGAAACAGCTGTTAAAACTATCAAAAATACAATACCAAATTTGATTAAACGCTTTCAAAGGTTAGCATTAAATATTAACAGGTCAGAACCGGTAAGGTTAAAACAATCGTACGAACAATCCGAGGGTCAGACGCTCCCAATACGTTGTCTGAATTAAATATTACCTTAGAATGTGATGTTTTATTGATGTCGATCGATATGTGAATAGAGGCCTATTTTATTTATTAGTCAGTCCTTTTGAAGGAATTTGTAGGTCACACATTTATTTATATAGACAGTTTTTGTAAGTCGTTGAATTGGCCCTTTTTAGGGTTCCGTACCCAAAGGGTAAAAACGGAACCCTATTAATAAGACTACGCTGTCTGTCCGTCCGTCCGTCCGTCTGTCAGCATCGAGGAGGGGCCCCATAGGGCCGAAGCCTGATTGTCCGAAAAGGTTACCGCTGGCCCGGAACATAAAGGGCTAAGGAAGGAACACGGGTGGGTTTTAGTCAGTAAGAGTCTGACACTCCCTTCCGCTCCACCCAGAGCGGGAGGGGTCATTTGATGATTTCCCATCCGAAAAAAAAAAACAAAAAGAAAAAGCCGCCTGTCAGTGCATGCCCGGATTTCGTACCCAAAGGCACCAGGAGCCTAACACTAAGGCTCCGCTGTCAATCCGTTCGTCCGTCCGTCTGTCCCAGGGACATAATCTTTTGTAACATAATAGGTAGACACATAAAAAATTTCACAGAGTGTGTGCCACTATAGATGCTATAACAAAATGTACAAAAATTCGAAGACATTTGACATCTTCCAATCCACACTGCGCCCGCGTGGTGGACTACGGAACATTCCCTCTCACAGAGAGGAGGCCTGTGTCCCAGCAGTGGGAACGTTATAGGCTGATTACGCTTGTGGCTCAATGACTACCTACTACACTAAAAGTCGCCGGGTTCAATCACCGAACAGAACAAATATTAAAATAGCCTACTCTACAGATATTTATTACAGGAATGACTTGACTAAAAGTCTGACGAGCCCATTCACCCCAGAAAGAATGAATGAATAAAATATTCATTCATAAAGACCGAGTAACAAAGTACCTAGATTAATTTAGCCATTTCAGCAGTACTTAATAAAGCCCTTACTAATATTATTCAAGGTACAATATTATATAATATTTGGATTTGAATTAATTAATATTTGTGAATTGGACTAATATTAATTGTAGTTAGCTGCTGAATAGAACTTGATTATGAATATTAATTATTATTGTGTTTCGAGGTACAGACGCCAGCACATCAAGCTACTACAATCTGTCAAAATTCTTTAATAGATTTTCAACTTTATCGCCAAAGCATATAAAGCTCAAAGTTAATTGGGTAAATTTGACACTTTCGGGTAGCTTGATGTGCTGGCGTCTGTACATTAGAAACGGGGTGACTGGATTTAGCGATATTAAATACATTTTGTCAATTGTAACACTTTGCCCGACCTGGGAGTCGAACCCAGGACAGCTCAGCAGCTGTGCTTCCAACCAAGAGACCAACGGGGCAGTTAAAAAAAAGTAAAAAATAGTAGATTGTTTGTCAAGGGAGCAAACAACTATTTTGAAGGTAAGAGTGTTTCTTTGAATCTAGAGTGGAGCGAAGGATTCTAGAGTAGAATCCTGAGCGCATTGAGGGATTCAAAGTACGTCACTCGAGATTAAAATAGTGTTGCTCCCGAGGTGGACACTCACATACTTTTTATCACCCTCTATGAAAATATAAGTAAGTGCAACTTATGAATAGTACGTTTATTTATTTACATACAATTACTTGAGGAAACATATATTTTTTTTTTAACTAAGTAAAATCCTAATTTGAGTAAAAAATTACGAACGAAGGCAGAATGCTTTTCGCGCGTTTTTTTTATTCTACAAACTTTTTTTTTAATTTGGATAGCACGCGTTTTTTCTTTATAATTCAGCCTGTTACTTGTTCATACAAAATTCGTGATTGATCTCTTTGGTGATTGGAACTTTTGCCAACAATATCCACATTCCAAATACAAATCACTTTTAGTCCCTAGGGATTAAAAAGCTATTTTAGTCCCTGTTTACGAAGAATACACTAGCTCTTTTTGAATAGATGTGATAAAAAGGTTTTTATACACCCAATAACTAATTTTTTTTATGCGTTATGTTCGCCGCAAATAATCGTATTTTCATTATTTTTCTCTTTTTATCAATATCCAAACAAAATGTATCTCTATTTTATTTTTACTTTTTAGTTGTACCTCTACCTACCTATTAATATTTCACTACTTGCTATGTGAATATATTATCAGTTACAGGAAGCTATTAAAACATCATCAATATAGGTAAACTAAGTATTCGTATTATTGAAGCTAACTCAAAAACTACCCAAGCGAAGTAAAAAAAATTATATGGGACCACCCCTGAGGCATACCTACTTAATCCATTAAAAAATGGGAGAATTTTGCAAATCCGTCATAATATGACGGAGTTATGCCCGACCATACATAAAAAAAAGATTTAAGAAAGTTTTGAAGTCGGTTAAAAACTGATTTGCAATTATATTTAGCATTTGTCTTAATTAATTAAACCTTTGTGTGTGTGTAATTGTGTTGGGTAGTGACCCAAAACAATTATTTCCACTTCGCATTAGAGACACTGCACTTTTAAAAAAACAGTTGACTGCACAATTTGTTCCTAACGTAAGAAGCTTACGAGTTTTTTTTTTACTAATTCTCTTCAGTGAACTTTTGAGCCAGTACAAGGACGGTAGGTTTGAAAATATTCTGCTATAAAAATCTAGGTTTTCCTGAAAGGTCATACTAGTATTAATTAATTCTCTAACTTTCTTTGCTTTCACTACTGAATGTAGACATCCCAACACCTACAATGACCATCGATTCTACATTTAACCGACTTCTAAAAAAGGAGGAGGTTCTCAATTCAGATGTTTCTATTTTTTTTTAATGCATGTTCGGGCATAACTCCATCATAATATAGACGGATTTTTTTTTTGTTCCAAAGAGGTTTATTCCGAAATTGTCCCATTTAAATTACATAAAGATCTGATGATGAGTTTCGGAGACAGACAATGGAACTCTTCAATAAATGCCAGCAAATCAACCGCGATTGCTGCTATAGCATATGTATGCATTGTTTACGCAATCACACATCATAAAATCACGCATGTACCCTTTAAAGGGGTAGGCAGATGTGTTCAATAGCTTCCTGTCACTGATATTCACATAGCAAGTAGTGTTATATGACTATTTTTGGGGTAGGTAGATACAACTAAAAAGTGAAAAAAAAAACTTTTTTACAGAGTCGGTTGTTTTTTTTTTGGAAAAAAGTTTTTTATATTATTAGTTTATCTTGCAATCGCCCATTCTCTTATATTTAATAATATTATGATAATATTTACATAATTTAAGCTAACATTTAAAATAATAATATGTACACATTTATATGAAAAAATAAGCAAAAGAATCGTAAAGCATCAAAAAATTCATCCGCATCGCTGTCAACAGGAACAGTGTCCAAAAGTAAAGTTAAAGTTTGCATTCTCGTACTAAAAAAACGTTCAAATTCAAGTCGCAATCTCATCTCAGCGACAATCAATGTCAAAAACTTGTCAAAAATTAATTATATTTTTGTCAGATCAAGACTGAGATTAGAATGAGAAAGTTCTTAAAATACGGGAATTGTTCTATTGTAAACCTTCAGCTGATTATTCTTGATACATTCTTCCAGCGAAGAATCTGCTTCTCAAAATTGTTTACCTACGCTGCCGTACGTTACTTAAAACACGGTTAAGCCTCAAACTGCCATTTTTTAGTTTTGAATCACACATTACGTTTTGAAAAATTCTCTATCTTTTGTGCTGGGTCCCATTACTGTACGACTCTTACTTTCCGAGTTAGAAAGATTTTTATATCTTTATTCGTTTGGAAGAGACATCATTTCGCAGGTTTTTGTCCGATATCTCTGAAACTACTTTATGGGTTTAACCGTATTTTAAACAATGTACGGCAGTACGCTTAATTCAGCAAAGTCCCGTAGGTGATGGCGTTTGACTCTTTCATTGACTTGAATGTGCCCTGGCGGCTGAGAGCATGTCATGCTCACTCAAATTTCTCGCTGATGATGGTGGCGCGTGTGTTAGATCATTTAGCTTGTTTTTTATGGTTTAAACACCGTGGCGGACGAAAAGTTACTTTTTCTTTGCTAAAAACAACACAGAAGTAAAAAATAACCTAGAATATAAGTATAAATAAGCTATGGACTCAGTTTCCAGCACCGAGATTAAAAGTAATACAAAATATGACCCCACCATGGCATCAAACCCTCCCTCAACAATCATGGCTAAGCTACGGCCGTATTTATTCCCGTCAGACGTTTCCTGGCACCACTATATTAAAAGTAAACACGTCAAGAATTTAGTTTTGCCTGCAATCACACAAAGTAGATAGGAACAGAAGGTCGACGCCGTACAACGAGCGAAAACACATTATATCCGTCACCTCACAAATCAGGTCCAGTTGAAAACCAGGGTCAGGCACTGTTGTCTGGCATTTTTTCTGAATTGGGCCTTTTTTGGCGCAGCCGTGAGACACACATTCCTACTAATTTCTTACATCGGACTTTGCACTTTTTATTTTTACGACGAATTGAGTGCTACGATTTGAAAATCACCTTAAATATTTTTTTTTTTATTTGATAATATTGATCTTTATTTCTATAACCTCAATTTATACATGTTATTTAATTAAACAATAATTGTTGGATAAACTAGAAACCTTCTAAATACAGTTGAATGTCTTACTAATAAATGATTGCGTAAGAATTTAACCTGAACAAGTTGTGTTTACACTTTTAACAGACAATTTTGCAACAAGGTATACGTACGGCGATTTTAAACAAATGCAAGTCGGAAGTGCGCTTGCATTCGCTGTACGTGATGCAAGTCTATAAGTGCGTGCGTTTGCGCTCCTTGTAGATACGGAGCTGACCTTCTGACCTACCTACCAATCTATTTTGTGGCAATTTCGCTCATATTGCCTTCGGGATTAGACTCGTCAAGTTTTCTCTTTTGTGAAGCTGCAACCGGGTCAAGGATTTTTGATTTAATTCTCTTGACAATCAAGAAGTCTAATTGAGATTTTTTGCAAGGTTTTTCACACAAAAGAATAATAAAATATACTGTGAAATTCGTTTTTTAAATATGAAAAAATAATAATGCTTTTAGCAAGGAATAATGGAATGGCGGTCCCTAGCCAATGAAAAAACTCTAATTAAGATGTTATGAACGGATAAAAGAATAATAAAACAAGCAGTGGAATTAGATTTTTACAAAAAATATACGTACGTACATACCTAAATATGTTTGCAATTAAAAATAATGAAATGCTTAACTCTGACTGTGGGTGAATTTTGAAACAATTTTTTAATTTTTTGTCAGGGTAATTAATTGTTAGGAATATTGAGACTTTACGTCAATTTGCCGTTTTATAACCATTTCATACAACTTTCAAAGAATGACAGTTTTATGAAATGGCTAGCTATATGAAATGGTACCTAAATGGCTATAACTGTCAAAGAATGACAATATATGTTGGTAGGTAATTTGTCAGAGAGAGGAACGTTGTTGCTTCTTCTATGACAAACACGTGAATTGGCTAATTACAGGTTCACGAAGCTTATAGTTTTACCTCGCCACGAGAAAAACGCGCACACCCAACAGTCGCGACAATATACCGTTGTTTTGACAGACTAGCAGTCGAGCAGTTATGTTCTTTTGAAAAGATAACAACGCTCAAGTAGCGTTCTCATTCGTCCACCTCATAAAAGTCATATTTTTATTCATAAACCACTTTTTAACCGACTTCTTAAGTAGGTTCCTATTTTAAACTTCTATAGTAAGGCTTGAGAGTTTGTTTGTTTCTTTAAACGCGCTAATCTGTAGATATACCAGTCAGATACATATTTTTGCATTTGATAGCCCAATTCTTGAGGAAGGTTATTGGCTATTGACATCACGCTACGAACCTTAGGAGCCGAGCAAAAAGAAAAGTCAGAAAGAACGCTAAGCAATAACAAAGTAACAGCGCGGGCAGGCGATGCGATGCGACGGGGTGAGGCGGGGGAACAAGAAATTTCACGCGAAGTCGCGTGCAGAAGCTAGTCACACTAATATTATAAAGGCGAAAGTTTGTGAGTGTGGTGTGTGTGTGTTTATATGTTTGTTACTTGGTCACGCTCAAACGGCTGGACCAATTTTGATAAAATGTTGTATGGAGGTAGCTGACACCCTGGGTTAACATATAGGCTACTTTTTATCCCGATATTCCCACGGGATCGACACTTACGCGGGTGAAACCGCGGTGCGCACCTAGTAACTCTATAAATAAGAATAAGTATGAAAAACGCAGTCAATTTCCCTTACTCAACGTTAACAGCATTTGTGGTGAAATTAAATAATTAATAGTAATTATTCATGCACATTTTATTGCTTTCTGTAATTACTTAATTATTCTGCTATGAGCTAATTGGGTTTAAACATAACATAAAGGTTTTATTTGCGGCTTTTGGTCGTTATTCATTGATTTATGTCTGTGTAACACAATTGCATATTTTTATGACGTTTGATAGCCTTTTTGGCTAAATTTAGCCTAGTGGCTAATTGCCTTGCCGCCATCAGTTTGTGGATGGGTACATAACGAGACTTATCCGTGTCTCGGAAAGCACGTTAAGCCGTTGGTTGTTATTCGTAGATCTTTAAAAGTCGTTACATAGTCAGAAGCCCAAAAGTCTGAACCATCAGTTATGTAAGCTTTACAAAGATGACTATAGCCGCTCCATTTAGCCGCACGGCGAAAATCAACTGTCTAAATGGTATTTTGGCGAGGCCACAAGTGACTAAGATGTCAAGTTCCAAAGTAGAGTAGGTTTCGGTCGTATGCGGCAGGTAATTAAAATCGACCGTTAAAATGCTCGATTGGTAAGCGACCAGCCGGACGGCAAAAATCGACCGGGTGTAAATCCCTCATTATCAGCCACATTCCCCAAAAAATTTCAGACCTCAGGTAAACAACAATTTCAGGCAGCATTTATATTAATAATTCTGTCTAAATCATGCAATTTTGCACTTTTTCCTGACACGGATACCTACCTACTTTGGAAGCGAGGTGAAAATGATAAGCGGGCTTAACGTGGAAACCGCAATGATGAGTAATAGCTATTTTCATGTTTTGAATATCGATCGGGTTTTATGGGGTGCTGCAACGAAAACTGGAGAAAAAATTCTGAAGGAAATTCGTATTTTTTCGGATGAATGTTGTCACACGTACGCGTAGTATGACCGCCGTAGAAACGGGTTTTGTTGACGGGAGAATAGACAAAATGACAAGTTTCTTTCGAAATAGAATAGATTAGAATAGTTCTTTATTTGCACAGAAAGTAGGTACCTACAAGTTACCTGCCTGGCCTGCGCCGCGTAGTCGCGGCGTCTGCGCTGCGCATACGTTTATCGAACGCCTACGCTGGACAAACGCTAGTGTGAAGGCGCTCTAAGACCTCTACTGATACCTACTACCCAAAAACACCTATAGTCTGTTCCAAAAGCATCTGATGAAAATGTAAACAAACCCTGTTCAGGTTAAATTCTAACGCAATACCACACTAGCTTTCCGCCCGCGGCTTCGCCCGCGAGGTATTGTCGATAAAAACTATCCTATGTCCTTCCCCGGGATACAATCTATCTCTCTGCCAAATTTTATCGAAATCCGTTCACTGGTTTAGGCGTGAATACGTAACATGCAGACAGACAGACACACAGAGTTACTTTCCGAATTTATAATATTAGAATGGATTCATCAGTATTTCAACTTTTTATCTACCACTTTTTCAACAATTATTGTTTGAATAACACTATTAAGTTGTTAATGAAAAATTTACTTCAATTGGGGTTATAAAATTCTCTCTTGTGGCTAAGTAATGTTGCGCGCCACAATTAATGCCTGGTACATGGTGACATTAGTTACCACTAGCGCCATCTAGTATCGAGTAGCAGAACTAGTCGAGTCACGATCGTTCTAGAAAATTCGATACTGGAACTTTGTAGAACTTTCTCGAACAATCGACACCTATTCGGTCGGGGCCGGTATGTACTCGAACATTCTAGATGTTTCTACAATGGAAGGTTCTAGAACTATCTGCGGCACTATATAAGGCCGGTGTGGGCCGCGAGCCGACACAGTTTGAATAAAGCGACAAGAGCGAAAACATCTAAGCGATCTTCAAGTGCGAATTAAGAGTGATCAGTAGTGTGATTGTGTTCTTTTAATTAGTGTTTTGAGTTGTAATTAGTGTTGTCAAATAAATTGTTATTTTTGGTTATTAAATCGGCAGTTTTTATTGTCACGAACCCGAAGCTCGTAACAATTGGTGTCAGAAGTGGGATTATGCCGGTTTTACCCAAAGACGACACGGAGGGTATCCGTACCCGGAGTCAACGACAGCAAGAGACGGACCAGAGGCGATTTGGTGGAACTACGCCGCAGAGATCGGAGGGTCAGCTACCGACCATGCAGGCCGGCCCGTCCGCAGCAGCTCCAGCATCAGCAGCACCAGACTTTGCTGCTCTGATGATAATGCTGCAGGAGCAGTCCCGTCGGTTGGAAGAACAGCTCCAGCGCGATAAGGAGGAACAGGCCCGCCGTCAGGAGGAACAGGCCCGCCGTCAGGAGGAACAGGCCCATCGATTGGAAGAACAGCTCAAACGGGATAAGGAGGAGCAGGTGCGCCGCCAGGAAGAGCAAATGTTCCTCATAAAGGACCTTCACGCAACCTTCGGGAAAGACATGAAGGAGGTGAAGGAGAAGGTTGCCCGGCATGACAACCGCCTGTCAGAAGCTGAAACTCAGATCAGCAAGTTTAATGACGTCATTGCTGATGTGAAGCAGGAGTTGGGTAACCTTAAACTTGGGGATGGAATCGCAGCTCCCGTAGCTACAACACCTTCGCCACGTGGATTTAAAGTGCCACCGTTCGACGGAACTTCTTCCTGGTCGGCCTACAAAATCCAGTTTGAGGCTGTCATGAAGGCGAACGGGTGGAATAAAAGTCAGGCCATGACTGCCCTCACCCTAGGCCTGCGCGACCAGGCCTTAACCGTTCTGGAAGCTCTCGGTAAGGAAGTGACTTACGAGCAGCTCCTTGAGGCATTGGAGGCTCGGTATGGCGACGCTCACCTGGAACACGTGTTTCGTGCGCAGCTCAAGGATCGCGTGCAACGCAGTAATGAAAACCTGCAGCAGTGGGCCCTTGAAGTGGAGAAGCTGGTTCGTAAAGCTTACCAGTCAGTACCTGCACTTATAGATGGAAACCTGGTGCAGGCATTCATCGATGGCATCCGCGACCTTGAAGTGAGAGCTGCTGTGAGGCTCGGGCACCACGGGACGCTTAAGAACGCCTTGGCCCATGCACTGGAGGTGGAAGCTGTGCGGCAGGATCATCGTTCCCATCGCGTCAGGGAGGTTGCAGCGGCTACAGTTCGCGACCGCAATAAAGGATACAGCCCAAGGTGCTACGGCTGTGGGGAAAAGGGCCACCTTCGATCCAGTTGCCCTAAGCGAACTGCAGAAAGAGACGACGGCCGATCTCCAGAGGGCAGTGCGGCTAACAGTACCGCCCAGCATCAGCAGCAGGGAAACGAGTAATAGCCAGGACTGCGGGGCGGGTGCTGGCTGATGTTCAAAGAGCCCCAAGGGTTTCGATCACACAAACCCATGACGGGAACAGCCTAATCATCAAGGGCGAGGTCAACGGAACGCCGTGTAAGCTGACCATAGACACTGGAGCCTCTCGCACGGTTGTCAGTTCCCAACTAATAAGACGGTCCCTTGGGGATTCCGCACACAACCGAGAACGCATTAATTTGGTAACAGCCACCGGTCAGCGCATACCCGTCCATGGAGAGAAGAAGATGGAGTTGAAGCTAGGCAACAGAATCTACCTGCATAATGTCATCGTGGCCGATATAATGGACGATTGCATCCTGGGCCTTGACTTTATGAGGAAGAATTGTTGCGAGATTGACGTCAAGCAAGGCGTTTTGAAATGTGGACAAGAGGAACTTTTCGTGGAAGGGGCGTTACCAGGGAATGTGTATAGCCTTAAGAAGATTGTTCTTCCGCCGAGATCGGAAACGATTGTGCCGGTTAGTCTTCCTCGGAATCCTAAGCAAACACATCGTTGTGTACTCGTGGAAAGGGTAGACAATGACCTTCCATGGAAAGTGGCACGAACTTTGGTCAGAGCCACCGACATCTCAGGGGTACGTGTGCTAAACCTTTGTGATCAGGAACAGATAATAGAAAAAGGCACACTAGTCGGTACTTGCGAGGAAGTGGATTGGTTGCGTCGATGCCAATATCTATCGACTGGGACCCTCAGCAAGGATGCACAAACGAAAGTGACCACACTTTTAGACGACTGCCGCAGCGCTCTGTCCCAAAATGAAATGGTCAAGGCAAAGAAGATGTTACTCAAGTACGCCGATGTTTTCTCGTCAAACGATGCTGACATCGGGAAGACTGGCTTAGTTCAACACAAAATAAACACAGGAGAAGAACTGCCTATCCGTCAGCGGCCAAGGAGATTGCCGGTAGCACGTGAAAAGGAAGTGGAAACCATGGTTGAGGGAATGGTGAAGTTTTATTGAACCTTCATCTAGTCCATGGTGTTCACCTGTAGTGCTGGTAAGAAAGAAGGACGGCAGCATGCGGTTTTGTGTTGACTATCGTCGTCTGAACGACGTTACAAAGAAGGACAGCTATCCTTTGCCAAGAATTGACGACACGCTGGACATGCTTACTGGAGTAAAGTGGTTTAGCACGCTGGACCTGAAAAGTGGCTACTGGCAAGTCGAAATTGACCCTAAGGACAAGGAGAAAACTGCATTCTCGACAGGAAAGGGTCTGTGGCAATTTAAAGTCATGCCGTTTGGATTATGCAATGCTCCGGCAACTTTTGAAAGGTTGATGGAACTTGTACTTACTGGACTAATTGGCGATGCCTGTTTGGTCTACTTGGATGACATCATCATCGTAGGCCGCACGTTTGAAGAACATCTTCAAAACCTGGAACGCGTGCTCATGAAGATCCAGAGTGCCAACCTCAAGTTAAGTCCGAAGAAGTGTTCACTATTCAAACGACAGGTTAGCTTTTTGGGATATGTAGTGTCTGAAGAAGGTATCCGCACAGATCCAGAGAAAATCGCCGCTGTCAAGGATTGGCCAGTTCCAAAAGACAAGACGCAGGTCAGAGCATTTTTGGGTTTGTGCTCCTATTATCGGCGATTTGTCAAGAACTTTGCAGACATAGCCAAACCCCTGCATAAGCTAACCGAAGAGAAGCGACAATTCTGCTGGGATGAAAGTTGCAACATCGCATTCCGGGAGCTAAAGGACCGTCTGTGCAAAACACCTATTTTGGGGTACCCTGATGCGGGCAAGGAATTTATAATTGACACAGACGCAAGTGACATAGGACTTGGCGGTGTGTTGTCTCAACGGAATGGTGATCAAGAGGTTGTGATAGCGTACTTCAGCAAGTCGTTGTCAAAGCCGGAAAAGAACTACTGTGTCACGAGACGGGAATTGCTTGCTGTGGTAAAGTCATTGCAGCATTTTAGCAAATATCTTCTGGGGCGAAAATTCCACGTACGAACTGACCATGCTGCACTGAAATGGCTATTGCAGTTCAAAAATTCAGAAGGACAAGTTGCGAGATGGATTGAGCTACTGCAGGAATACGACTTTGTGGTCGAACATCGCAGCGGGAAATCACATGGCAACGCAGATGCATTGTCAAGAAGACCTTGTCCTGAAGACTGCAAGCATTGTACTAGGCAAGAAAGTAAAGAAGTCGTACCTGTGAGGATGCTCAAGACAGACCTCAGCAACGAGTGGAAGGAAAGCCTACAACGTGCACAGCAGGAAGATTCGGACATCAAGCCGATTCTGGAGTGGACGAAAGCCGGAGCTCCTAAGCCCAAGTGGAGCGACGTCTCAGCGATGAGTCCGATCACAAAAAGCTATTGGGCCCAATGGGACAGCTTGGTAATGCAGGATGGAGTCCTGTGCCGTGAATGGGAAAATGCTCGGGGAGACAGCTGTCATTTACAAATGGTTGTCCCAAAAGCTCAAGTACCGGATGTTCTACAGCTGTACCATAATGGTTGTTCAGGAGGTCATCTGGGAGTAAAACGGACTCTTCTGAAGATACGAGAACGGTTTTACTGGGTCCACTGTCGGGACGATGTCGAGGACTGGTGTCGCAAATGTACAAGTTGTGCAGCTGTAAAGGGACCTCAGACTCGCAGTAGAGGTGCATTGAAATTGTACAATGTTGGTGCACCATGGGAGAGGATAGCCCTTGACGTTGCGGGGCCGTTTCCGGAAAGTGAAAGTGGCAACAAGTATTTTATGGTTGTGATGGATTACTTCACCAAGTGGCCGGAAGTCTTCGCCATTCCAAATCAAGAAGCTTCGACAGTTGCAGATAAATTAGTTCATGAAGTCTTCTGTCGTTTCGGAGTACCTTTAGAGATTCACAGTGATCAAGGAAGGAATTTTGAGTCACAAATATTCCAGGACACTTGTCGAGTTATGGGTACTCATAAAACCAGAACAACTTCATACCACCCACAGTCGGATGGAATGGTGGAACAATTTAATCAGACATTGGAGAGGTACCTAGCCAAAGTTGTGGAAAATCGGCAACGAGATTGGGACAAGCACATACAACCGTTTTTGTTGGCATATCGAAGCGCTGTTCACGAAAGTACATCAGTGACACCAGCTTTTGCAAACTTTGGAAGAGAATTACGGCTGCCTGCAGACCTGATCACCGGAATACCACCTGATGCCCCACGCAGTATAACCGATTATGCGAATGACTTGCGGAACAAAATGAATGACATTTATGAGCACGTCAGACAATCGGGCCAGCAAATGTCTGAAAAGATGAAAACCCGTTATGACCGCAAAATGAACAATAAAGGGTTCGACGAAGGTTCACTAGTGTGGTTGCACAATCCAGTCCGCAGCAAAGGGAAATCTCCTAAGCTTCAAGCTAAATGGGACGGACCGTACCGGATTGTGACAAAGATCAATGACGTAACCTACCGGATACAGAAAGGTGCAAGAGGTACTCCTAAGATCGTCCATGTGGACCGACTGGCGCGTTATTATGGGGCTGATAATGCTCGGGACGAGCATGTCTTAGGAGGGGGCAGTGTTGCGCGCCACAATTAATGCCTGGTACATGGTGACATTAGTTACCACTAGCGCCATCTAGTATCGAGTAGCAGAACTAGTCGAGTCACGATCGTTCTAGAAAATTCGATACTAGAACTTTGTAGAACTTTCTCGAACAATCGACACCTATTCGGTCGGGGCCGGTATGTACTCGAACATTCTAGATGTTTCTACAATGGAAGGTTCTAGAACTATCTGCGGCACTATATAAGGCCGGTGTGGGCCGCGAGCCGACACAGTTTGAATAAAGCGACAAGAGCGAAAACATCTAAGCGATCTTCAAGTGCGAATTAAGAGTGATCAGTAGTGTGATTGTGTTCTTTTAATTAGTGTTTTGAGTTGTAATTAGTGTTGTCAAATAAATTGTTATTTTTGGTTATTAAATCGGCAGTTTTTATTGTCACGAACCCGAGGCTCGTAACAGTAATAACAGCCGCACGGTTCGATCGATCAGGTTTAGCTACGCTTGCCGCAGTTGGTCCGTGGATGGGTGACCATCTTTACATACCGAGACCCCTCCGTGTCTCGGAAAACACGTTAAGCCGTTGGTTCCGGAGGTCATTCGTGGATTTTTGACATTTGTTACGGGTCGTCAGAAGCCCGAAAGTCTGACAACCAGTTTTACCAAGGGGTATCGTTTTACCCAGTAACTGGGTTGTGGAGGTCAGATAGGCAGTCGCTCCATGTAAAATACTGGTATTCAGCTGCATCCGGTTAGACTAGAAGTCGACCCCAACATTGGGAAAAGGCTAGGCAGATGATGACTTTTCAAACAGATCATACAACTATGCTTTCTTCTCACACCTTTATGCAAAACAGCTCTGCCAACATACAAACCCAAACCTCCAGTACAGCCAACACAATAAACGTATATAAATAATTCCAGCATGATTTGGCTCGACATTATCCTTCTTTTTATATCCTCAATCAGGGAGGGCGATGCATCAAACCCTCCCTTTGGACCGGGTTTATTTTTGTAGGTCGCTGGGTGATCGAGTAGCAAGGAAAGTACCTAATGCTTTTGCAAGGAAACCCCTGGTGGTGTTGTTACCGGACATTTCTTGGTTTAGGGAAAGTAAAATAGGCCTATGAGCGTTTACGCCGTACGGCATTTCATACAAACTTTCAAGCCCTTGTTTTTCGAAATGAATGAACCGATTTTAATAAAACTTCGTACGCATAAGCAGGATACAAAGTTACTTAAGAACATTTTCGAAAAGTAGTGCTACAGCCAAATTAGACCGATTTTAAATCTTAAGAAGCAGAAATTTCCAGTTATCTTTTTTTAAATAAGACATTTCGAAATTGTTCTTTAGAATTTTAAGACCTTTGTATCCTGCTTAAGCGTACGAAGTTTCATTAAAATCGGTTTATAAATTTCGAAAAACAAGGGCTTGAAAATTCGTATGAAATGCCGTACGGCGTAAACGCTCTAATGGTAGATTTATGAAGTTTGAGAGAGAAAAAAAAATTGTGTGTTGTGAACACTATACCGCCTATAATCACCCTATAATTTTCCCACGGCTGGGACAAAGGCTTCCTCTCAGTGGGAGGGAATGGACCGTAATTTACAATGCGGGCCCAGTGCGGGTGAAGACATGTCATCATCATCATCATCATCATGATGATGATGAAATGTCTTCGAATTTTTTATTCTAGGACATGCCGGTTTCCTCACGATGTTTTTCTTCAACGTTTTGAGAGCAGTGATGATGAAATAATTTTATATAAAGTAAAGCGCCTGTATGGGTTCGAAGCTACGACCTACAACTCGTAAGTCGCGGCTGTTACCACTGGGGCACCACTGCTCCACTACAACTACCGCCTTCCCACTATCACGACCTGGAAAGAATACTTCAAATGACAAGTCACCCTACATAGTTCCTTTTACCAAAACGGATAGTTTTATGAGGACAGTTAAGAGTAAACTAGTCGCGAGCTCGAACTCACTGGTGGTCGTGGCCAAAAATCACGCTGTCTCACCTAGCTTTGTGTCCGACAGAGTAGTATCAGTGATGAGCAGTTAGACGCTAGTCTACACGCACAACGTTTAGTTTTCACGCACAGAAACACCGTTCCGAACTGATAGGCACTTTAAAAAAATTTAAAAGTGCTTTTTTAAATCGAGTTTTATGAAAAAACCACTGCATAAATCAATTATAAATAAAGTTTATTGAACCCTTCGATAACTGAAGTTTGTCGATACGGACTTGGTTTTGAAGATTTTACAGTTCTTTTATTACTTATTTACACCTAAAGTTACGTTAAAAATAGCAAGAAAAACAAATCTTTGTTGACTCATAACGTTTTAATGGCTTTTTATTTTACTATTCTGTTTCCGTACAGAATAAAGTTAATAATAAGTCAAAACGATATCATGTTTATCTTTTGATGCACAATGTCAAACAGTGGAGGAACAGATACTCTCCCGAAATTTGTATAGAAAAAATATCGACTAGTGAAACCTTAAGTACTTTACATAAAAATATGCCCATATGCAAAGGGACATATTAAGCTCCCTTTAACCATGCCGAAAATACGGTTTTCAACGACCACCCATGAATACGGTATCTGGCACATAGGATAGAGACTGGACCCCTTCATTACTTATTCACACTGACCTTTAAAATCCACACGTGGCTATCCCTTCTTTTATGTACCTTTAGAATGGTAGGAACTGCAAAGGTTGTCTGCAAAAAGGAACCTTACACCATCCTGGCTGGTAGAAAAATTACTAAGGTTCACTGACCTTATGACACTGACCTCTGATGACTGATGACAAAATGTCCTCATTTTGTCATCAGTCATCACATTTGATTTTCGCCATTTTGGCGCTGACAGCAACGTGAGCGTCCGTGGAACTAATATTTTAGATAGCGATTTTTACAAGATGCGCATACTCTTATTATAAAAATGTCCTAAACATCTCGTAGTAAACACAAAATACACAAAGTCTTATTCCACGATTTAGATCTAAATCGTCAGAGTCCGAGACATACCTAAATAAAATGACGGCCATTTGCGACAATGTGTCAAATTTAGTTCCTGAGACACTCGAGATAGTTGTTTTTTGTGACGATTTAAAGCGCCCCCGCTTTGAATCGGCACAAAAAAACAACCATCATTTCGTATAGTATGTACATTTAGACCAGCGTACTTGTATAATATAGGTCAGTGTACTGGTTACATTCAAGCGAATTCAGACTAGTCGGACTTTTAATTAGCTGCAGTAAAATGACAGCTTATGTGTAACTTAAATGACTCAAATTGGCGTCTTTTTGTTTTTTCGCGGCCATCAACCAAATCTTGTTTTTCTAGTACAGAATAGTGTAACAAACGAAATTTATTTGAGACGCATATCTCTAAACTCAGTCCGAAATGAGTTATTAAGAAGTATCATTTTACTGCAGCTAATTCAAAGTCAGACTATAGTTCCAAAATTGAATATGCGTCGGCTTTCAAAAAACAAAAGTCCTCTTGAAATAAATAGCGAAAATTCAATATTGCTTCTTATTTTCATAAGTTGATGGGGTACCATATTATAGATTCCGGTATCCTACCTATAGAGTTATATAATTTGTTTTTTGGAGATCATACAAAGACTTAATAATACATAATTTATTTGAGTAGGAGTTCAAAGGGTTTATTTCGTCTTGAAATGAGCTTGTAAAACGCAAAAGTTTTTGTAGCAGTAATCTACGATTGGCGACACTGAGATGTACCGTAATACCGACCCGTATAAATCTTCTGGTTGTCTAATGTTTATACAGTCCGTACCGATACAAGTTTTTTTTACCTTAATAATAATATGACCAGGGTAACATTTTAAAAATCACATTTTTAGTTGTTTGTGTTTTGTTTTTTTTTCATTGTTTCATTTGTTTTTTTATATTATTTTGTTTTGTTTTTTGGTTATCGTGTTTGTTTGTGAACTGGCGAAATGTGGTGTGTAGAGGTGTACCTCTGCATGATGGTATGATGTCATGATTGTCAATATGACATGGTGATGATTTTAGTAAGAAATAAATAAGAAACATTGGCCGTCTGTTCTAAAAGCAAGCAGTTAAACCTCTTGACCATCACGACTTTATCTCAATACAGTACATAATACTCACAACATTTAATCTCATCAACCCAAACTCTAATGCCCTCTATCACAAAAAGGCATCAACTAAACACTGTCTTCAATCTAAATTACACCCTAATCTGTTGGCCGTAAAGCATCATTTTAATTTCCGTTGCGAGGAGATTTATCACCGGACTTTCATCTCGAGACGTCGGGTCGGGTCTTAAATGTTAAGTTTTATGTAGTAGTAGTATTTATTTTAGTTCAAGGGTGGTTTTATATGAAGGGTCGGGAATTGTGTTGTAAGCTCCCTTGGCTGTAAAGTGATTCACTGTGTTGTCATGATTTTGACCTGGAATCTTTGTGTTATCGTAGTTCGTTTATGATATTTAGAACTTTGTAATGGGATTAGTATTTCAGCCTTCGGCTGGGTACATTTTTCAGGCTATCCGAAAGCCAATTCTCATAAATAAAAACTTTCAAAATGTAGCCGCAATCTCATCTTAGGGACAATCAATGCCAAAAACTTGTCAAAAATGTATGGAAATTAGAGGTATTTTTGACGGATTGAGACTGACATTTAAAAAAAACTGAAACGTTTAAAAAACGTTCAAATACGGGAACTTTAGAAATTATATTTAATTTCATTACTTACTAGCTGCCCAGGCGAACTTCGTACCGCGTTCGAAATCAGTCAATCCGTTCATGAGATATCGCGTTCCATATAAAATGTATGAGATTTTTTGCCATGTTTTAATAGTTATTCTGATATTCGGGACGGTGATAAATCCAACAAATCAAAGATCATAAAAATCGGTCCAGCCGTTCTTGAGTTATAAATGGTGTAACTAACCCGACTTTGTTTTTTTTATATATCGTCGACGTAGGTTCAATTGAGGTAAGGGACAAAATACGATTTTTCAGGAGAGGCCGACAAAGTTTTTTTTTCGGACTGAATCGCCTATAACTTTTTTTGTTATTAACCTTTTTCGGATCTGATTTCACACATAATCTTGTATTTTAGTGCACTATCTACCTGTGTAACATTTATTTAAATAAGTTAGCTATTTAAGAAAATAGACGTCCCTTACACCAACGTATTTTGTTAGTAATGTCCCTTACTGACCAAGTATCTTGTAGTCCTGTCCCTTACATTAAATTGATCTCTACGTTGGATCCAATCTATAATGAAAAAATAGTGTAAAGGTCTTGTTGAAAAGATGTATGAAAAATAATTCGTAAATTACACCATTTCAAGTTGCTATATTGCATATTTTTTCAGATACATTGTTATTATGGGGCTGATTCGAAATTTGAATCCAAAAATCAGTAGGGTAAGGGACATTTTTTTTAAGCTAGAATTTTTCATATACACCATTCGAAAGAGCGCAAAATTCTGAAAAACTGTATACTCAACTCATTTTGGGTATTTTGTCCCTTACCTCAATTGAACCTACGGTCGACGATATATAGATGTACACAGTAAAATACATAGAGATACGCAACAGATACGACATCCATTTTTTTTGTACAAAAGTAGTTTAGTCCTTCCTGTGACCTGTGAAAGAGAGAGAAGAGAAGGAGAAATGTATACTTAATTTGATAAGAAACTAGAGCTTCTTACAAAATTCCCATTAAAAACCATTCATCCATCCATTTATTTTATTTATTTTTCGATTAAATTTTCATTTGTAGTTTTAACTATTTTTTTTTGGGTACATGTTTAAAATCGATTTAGTAATCGATTCTGAACAAACTACTTTCTGAATGCGCATTGTATATATTTTTATTAAGTTTAACTAGTTATCCAAATTGCATAACATTTTACTGTCAAGGATTTCGGCAAAGTAACTACTGATACCATAACTTATGACGTAATACGTTAATAAACACACCATCCACACACAAATATTCTTAATTTATTTACATTTCCCCCAAATAATCTGTCTGCCTTCAAAGCAAGAGTGAACAGGCATCTTCTGGGCACGCTCGTTCCATCATAGACCTCATCTATCGCTTACCATCAGGCGTCATCGGAGTCAAGAGCGGGCCCATTTAGTAATTAAAAAAAAAAAATAATAATTGCCAGTTTTCACGCCAAACCACTTTCAAAACTTCATACAATGACAACCATATTTTCAAGCTTGCTCACGTTAAATGGCTCATCGTGTAATAGAGCCATCTCCTATTCCGGCGAGTCACTCCATCCGCCCGGAATTGAGCGTCTCTTTAAAACGGAGCCAAACTTCGGCGAAGTTTTAACCGTTCGTAACGAGCTAACTACGAAACTGGTTGCAGATTTTATATATTGTTGATCACTGTGGAAAATTTTTCGTTAGTATTTGTAGATGGAAATGGAAACAGTTAATTGCGGTTTCGGTAAAAAAGATACTCTAATTTGTAACTATGATTACACGTAGGTATAGATAGAAATATTAATATTCCTTGTGATAGAAAACTCGATCCTAGAACTCCATGTACAGTGTCGACCAAAAGTCCTTAAGCAGAATCGCAAAGTTATAGTTTGAAGTTTAGTTAGTGACTTACGACCTTCTTTTAATGAGTAATTTGACACACACACCCGCATATTACTCGAATAATCACGCTATTGAATATAGTTCCGTGTCATGTTCGTCTTGTTCACATAGTTCGTAAAACTTTATGATTATACCCACAGAAATCTTAATAAATAAATTATAAGGTGGACAGATGCACCATTCACCGCGAAAGAATGTTGTGGTTCTTTGTTGGTTGATAATAATTTGATATTGTGGGTTAGTGAAGTGTGTTTAATCTATTAGAGGTGTTGTTCATTTTGAAACGCAAGCAAATTTAAATATTGAGATGAAAGCGGATATTATCGCGCTGCGTAAAAGTGGACTTAATATTATACCACAAATATTTGATGAAACCGGACTGACTGTGAGTATTATGATTTAATTCTTTTATCGAACATTTATTTAATTAATGTATAACTGCTGATCCTTGTAGTTATTTTATTAAACGTTTTAAATATAAAACGTTTAATAAAATATAGCATAATAATATAGCATATATAATATAGCATTAAGTATAAATTATAATCTTATCATTTTGTAACATTTGAACTATTTTCAGAATATTTTTTTTTCAAAATGGTAGTTAATAATATTTTATTATTTTGCTAGTAGCCTTATAATATTCCTTTTTTGTTTTAGAGAAATTACCTACCTACTGTGAGTAGGAAGGTCAAAAGGTCGGAGGGTCCTTGCCAGTCGAACGCGATCGACAGTGGAAGGCCCCAGCTGGTCAGTGAATAAGAAACAAGTGGTTTTAACCAACCAGTTACCAGATGAAGTTGCATTGCAAGGAAATATGCAGAAATATGTTTAAATATTATAGGATCCATACGCCAGCGTTTACTTGATAGCATGGATAATAATGGGGGTTATACAACGTATTAAGTTATAAATTACAAATTGATTTTAGTAATATTAAAATAATATTGTGTCTTAACCGTATTAAGGATTATTTTGAGGTTTATAGTTTCAATCTTCTTTTCATAATGAAAATGAATACTTAAGCTATAACCGCAATTATAGAACAATATTATTTTATTAAAGATACTTACAATATTTTAAGTCTAATGGTCGTAGTTCACATGCTTTACTTCAATAAATTGTTTTTTATGAGAAAATAAACTGTTTTAAAAGTTTATTTATAAAATTATAACGAATAAAATTTTGGAAATCACTTAAAAATCTTCTTTTTTTTTTAATCCCGTATTTCAATAACAATATAATAATACAAATAAAATAAATATTACATTATTATTCTCGTGTATTAATTAAGAAAAGATAATAAAAAAGATAAGAATATTGTTGAAAAGATAAATTAAAGTTTCATCTCGAGATTCGAACCTAGGCCAACTTGTTTAACAATCCAATACGCAACGCTATCCGCTAGCGGTACTTCTTATGAAGATGTGAATTTTAGCAATCGTATGAACCCACCAAGGTCATACGTAATTACGCCGCGCGTGTGAAAAAGCGACGGTATCATTATTTTTGTTTCGTTCGACGTTAGCCAGTGTACACACACAGATGTAGGTACGGGCCTGCGGCGCGGGCGTGGGGATGGTGTGCGCCATCGTTCACAGAAATTTCAACTTTATTGTGCTTATGCAAATTTGTTGCAGACCGTACAGACGCCAGGACATCAAGCTACTACACTCTGTCAAATTTCTTTAATAGATTTTCAACTTTATCGGTAAAGAATAAGGTTCAAAGGTGATTAGGAAAATTTTAGTTTCGGGTAGCTTCATGGGCGTCTGTACACAACTCAAGTGTAAGAGTCAATAAAATTGCAAGCAGCAAATGCAAATGCGATGCAACGCATCGTCTAAACTCTGATTAGACATAAGAATGTTTCAACGACTGGTATGACCCCTCCCGCTCTGGGTGGAGCGGAAAGCCACCCGTGTTCCTTCCTTAGCCCTTTATGTTCCGGGCCAGCGGTAACCCTTTCGGACAATCCCGCTGACCCGGCAGGCTTCGGCCCTATGGGGCCCCTCCTCGATGCTGACATCTCTTTGAGGCGCGCGTGGAACACGTACGGGCCGTCCGGCACGGGCCTGGTCCTGATCGGACGGTGAGCTACCCATTACTCTCCGCCCGCAGGCCCGCGCCTACGGTGGCCGGGAGTCGTCGCGCGGCTCCCGACGCCCGGAGCGTCTCCCGCGGCGGCTGGGACGGGAGGCTCTCTCCCTGAGCCGTCCCGCTACCTCCTTCGCTAGCATGACTGCTTCGCAGAAGGAGGTGACTGCCTCCCACTCCCTCTCGCCCCGGACCATGGCTTGCACCAGGGCCGGGCGCGAGAGGTCGCCGCCGCTGCCGATCGCCTCTACGAGGACACGGCGGTGCTCCGCCCAAGCGGGGCAGACCTCCACCGTGTGCTCCACCGTGTCCTCTGGGCGATCCTACCGTTTATGGGGCTTACATGACCTAAAGCGCGGTCACTGTCGGACTGCATAGAAAAGAAAGAGAGGCGCGATGACATGCACAACGCTGGTAATTTATTGCTAGATATGAAGCAATTATTTAATTACAAAAAACCTATTGTTTGGACTAACAAATTAAAACACTAGTGTTTTAATATGTTGCTAGTAGAATAATCTGACAAAATATCAGAATAATTGTATGTATATTATTATGGTTGTTATTGTAAAAAGAAAGTTTTCAGAGGTATCTTCATGATTTTTTTCTATCGTATCAAGTTAGTTGTATTATGTTTTCAACACACTATCTACCTAGCATATATCCTTAAGAATATCATATATTTTTCTGATTTTGTTTACTATAGTCGATCACATACTTTTATTGTTTCTAAAACTTGCGTTTTTTGCGTTTAGGTCCTGTAATCCCTTTAATTCAGACTAGTGAGCTATTACAATGTTTCACATTGATCGGTTAAAAGTGACTTTCAATTATAATCGAGCAAAAATAAAAAGTCAAAAAGAAAAGTGTCTTAGCATTATGCTGAGCGATGGCCGTTTTGCGTAGATGTGACGCATACTTTCTGCCAAATTGTTATTGTTTTTTTTTTTTATTTATGCGTCATGTTTCCCGCAAATACACGTATTTTCTTTCTTTCTTTCTTTCAAAAAGTTTTAAGCTAACAAAATTATTGAAATCCAAACCAAACCGTCCTTCGCATAGCGTCGTATAAAAGACCTATTGTAAGTCGGTAGCGGTACCAAACCCCAATTGTTGAACACCAAGGTCAAACGTTCTTCACAACCTTCCAATCAAGAACCAATTCAGCAGGGTAATTGCGTATCACATTATCAGTAGCAATGGGTTTCATTTTGACAGTTCAACAACATTCATTGCGTTATTTACGTTGTTGAGCAGACACATTTTTCGAACGTAAAGAGCAATGGATTAGCAATAAGCTTCAAAATGATTCAAATCGAGAGTAATAGTGTGTTACACAATAGGCTATTTGACTGGTTTCTGATAAACCTCTCAGATTATTTAACGGTGTCTAACGAGCCCACAAAAACCTATTACTTCAAATTGCATAATGTATTTCTTTTAAAAAATTGTAAATAAAAATGTACTGTTTAAATAAGCCGCCAAAACGCTATCTTTAACAATATGGCGTCGTGACGTCACGATCCACGTAAACAAACGTTGAAACGGTCGAGATACTAGACAAAAGTCATCTGTTCTGTCAACGATAGACAGAAATTTACTAAATCATGACGTCATCTTAAGTTCAGCCAATCCAGACCGTTTTCGATTACGTGGCGCCAGATTTAAAAAGATGAAGTTTTTTCGGGATTTTTTTTATAAATAATACATTGTTTTGTAGTAAAATCGATTTTAAAAGCGATAATCTATACGAGTGTCAATAATTATGACCTTATTTTTTACATTGTCAAATAGCCTATTAGGGTGCTGACGTCAATCAATAGAAGCTTCTACATAATTGTACCCTTTTGGGTAAAATCGACCTGCTTATTATCATTTGGCACTATTGTATGGAAACTATACCCACGCTGTAAAGAAATAAAATAGGCACTTGACAAATGAATGTCTCTAGTTTATGATAATATGGGTCCATAATAAATAATAATTAAAAAGAAGAACCATCATAAAGTTTCAATCCCGTGGTAATATCGGGATAAAAGTAGCCTATATGTTAATCCAGCGTGTCAGCTACCTCCATACAAAATTTTATCAAAATTGGTCAAGCCGTTTGAGCGTGAAGAAGTTACAAACATATAAACTCACAAACTTTCGCCTTTATATTAATAAAAATAATAATGTGATTATAAATAAAATTCATAGTCCTGACTGACTGATATATCAACGCACAGCCTAAACCGCTGGTCCTAGAGACATGAAATTTGGAGGGTGTATTCTTTGTGAAGAGTAGGTATCCACCAGTATCCAATAAGAAAGGGTTTTTAGAAATTCCACCCCTAAAGGGCAAACAAGCAACAAATATTATGTCATGTTATAAATTAAATTAAATTTTCCTGGCTGAAACTAATTTAACCCTTTACGATAAAACCGCGAGAAAATTTCCAAAAGAATTTCTCCCAAAAAGTTTTCGTTCAACAATTTGATCGCCCAACATTCTTCCATTGTTTATTAATCGCAACATCGCTCTCTTTATTAAAACAATGAGGTGTTATGGCCGTAATTACTCAAACTGGAGTACTTGGGGGTGACGTTAATGGCCTTAGGAAGGGTGAAAAGGATCAGGTTTCTACAGTTTCACAAGTCAGACGTCTTCGTGGCCGTTGCAGAGAGTTTCTTTAAAATATATAAGGCCAGCAACCCGTTCCTGGTTTACATGGCTTTTATGGCTTAACAAAACATCAAGATTTATTTATTATAGCATATTAATGTTCCCACCGCAGGAACCCGTTGGATGCGAGAAGCACAGAACCGAACGAAGTGGAAGTGCTTGGGGGAGGCCTGTGTCCAGCAGTGGACGTCTTTTGGCTGAAATGATGATGATGATGATGTTCCCACTGCTGGGACACAGGTTTGGTGAGAGGGAGTGGGCCGTATCCACCACGCGGGCCCAGTGCGGGTTGGTAAGTGTCACATGTCTTCGAATTTTTGGTTCTAGGACATGCCGGTTTCCTCACGATGTTTTCCTTCACCGTTTTGAGAGCAGTGGTGATGAAATAATTAACACAAAGTAAAGCGCTTGTCTGGGTTCGAACCTAAGGCCTATACATGTAAAAAAGCCATTTTCTTTTGTTTGGTTTGTCACCAATCTAACATTAGGTACCTACTCATCATCAGCAAGCACGGAGTTAGTTTCGCAAAAATCGAGTTCAATTTCTAGTTACCCAGATCTGGTTAAAATTTTCAGACCCTTCGTATAAACGTAAAAAGATGTATGAATGTACACGAAGCAAAAGGGGTATGTAAGGATCATAGCAGGTAGTTTCTGCCTACCCCCATGGGGAGAAGGGGTAAGTTCATGTAATTACTAGCTCCGCCCCGCGGTTTCACCCGCATAAGTTTCGATCCCGTGGGAATATCGGGATAAAAAGTAGCTTATAATGTTAATCCAGGGTGTCAGCTACCTTCATACAAAATTTTATCAAAATTGGTCCAGCCGTTTGAGCGTGAAGAAGTAACAAACATATAAACACACACTCACTCACAAACTTTCGCTTTTTAGGGTTCCGTACCCAAAGGGTAAAAACGGAACCCTATTACTAAGACTTCGCTGTCCGTCCGTCCGTCTGTCTGTCACCAGGCTGTATCTCAAGAACTGTGGTAGCTAGACAGTTGAAATTTTCACAAATTATGTATTTCTGTTGCCGCTATAAAAACAAATACTAAAAACAAAATAACATAAATATTTAAGGGGGGCTCCCATACAACAAACGTGTTTTTTTCGGCGTTTTTGCCTTGTGGTAAGGAACCCTTCGTGTGAGTCCGACTCGCACTTGGCCAGTTTTATTATATTAGTGTGATTTGTATGTGTCTTTGTATAAAAATGAAGATTTAATTTTTCTTCATAAAATCGAGCTCAATCCATTCCTCAGTAGTTACATTTTCCTCAACTTCATATTATTTTAGGTTTGGTCCAGAACTCAGAAATGCTATCAAATATTAGATACAAATGCTACCTCCAAAATGAAATATCTCCTAAATATCAACACTACCTAGATAATTCGCCATCTATTTGATATACACCGTGATACACATTATTAACTTTAGGCACATTCCATTTCACGCTCAGTGGGGTTGACAAATATGTGCCGTTTGGGAACCCGGTAATGTATGCATGACTGTTTGTTCATGCGATAAATGCATCGTGTTTGTTTTGTTTTAGCTTTGTATAGTTATGTCCAGTTTAAATTTGGATACCTACATACGTACTAATGTATGCGGGAATTAAACAAAAGAAAAAACAAGGGCAAAAGACAACTAAACGTAAGCCACGTCTCCTACGTAATTTTTCGAAACATTACACAAAAAACCATAGGGCCAGTGCACACGTGCGTCGACGGCGCGCTTTTATCCTACAGAGCAGTGCCTGCTAGTATCTGACTCGCGTGCGTATCGCGTCTGTATCGCTACAAACGCGCGTCAACGGCGCGTCTAAAAAACGTGGTGTGCACAGGCCCTAATGCTTACAGTACAAGTGTGCAACATTATCAGTAGTATTTTAGTTTATTCGATACACAGTAATCACTTATTAGTGGATAATTAGTGAGTATCGTCAAAACCAAAACACGTGCGGAATTAACTAGCGATAACCACCAAGGCCCGGCGCCCACTATCGGCATCGGCACGGCTGAGGATTTTTATGCGACAAATAGAAATATAACTTAATAGTATGACAATAAAATTTAAATTTCAATGACAGGGTATGCCGGATACCCTATCTTTATTTTTGCACCTACGATGATTATTATCATTGAAATTTCAATTTTATCGTCATACAATTAAGTTACATTTTTATTCATAAACATGCTGTCTCCTGCGTATTAAAATATTTTTATATTAGTGTCAACAAGACACTCAAAACCTGTTTCAGTTGGAATTAAGCTTTCAAAATGCTAAATGCTAGCCGTGAGCGGTGCGAGTGCCGGTTGAAAATGAAACAAACCCTTCCCCTCTTCACCCGCGCGGGTAATGTTTTCCATACAGCTCGGGAAACAAAAATATCGTGTTTTCATACACAGATGTATATGTTTCGAAAAAACACGCGCAGGAAACGGCTTTTAACAAACAGCTTTCAGCCTTTTGGGCAATTTTCCCGTTTACAGCAAAGTGGAGGATTTCTTGATGCCCTATGATTTTTTCCTCTCCTTTTTAGGGCTCCGTACCCAAAGGGTGCCCTATTACTAAGCCTCCGTTGTCCGTCCGTCTAACTGTCAGTAGGCTGTATCTCATGAACCGTAATTTTTTATTTGTACACGTATGTAACTTTGAGTTGATTGAATTTGGGATTATTTGTTGTTGATTGAATGGCTACGTAACATAGTAGAAGTTCTTTTGTATAGCGTTAAAAAAACATTCAGTCAAATTGAGAACCTCCTCCTTTGTGAAGTCGGTTAAACACTACAATTTATTTTACAAACTTTACAAAAGTACCTAATCAACCTAAAAACCAATCATACAAAACAGTTAAACATCGCTTCGAAATACCAAAAAAATACTAATAATACCAAAACTGCGTCATTTGTGTGCTATAAAGGCTACTGACGACAAAGCCATCATTCTAGCCAGTCATGATCACCCAATTACCGAATAGTTTGCCCTGACACACGGTACCCATGGATCAGAGGGCCATTATAACTTGCCTACACCGCCCAAAAGGGGTGGCTAGACGGCAGGCAGCAGGCGCCTGGTTTGTATGAAAACATAATGATAAATGAATGATTGGTGAAGTAGGGTAGGTGTTATTGCAGTTTATTTTAACGATATTGGTTGTTAATTGAATATTCATTTCCATAATGATAATGATAAGTGATTTTATTTTTACCGACTTTAAAAAAAAGGAGGTTATAAATTCGATACGTATGTTTGTAATATTATTGGATTTGCATTATATTCACATATGACAAACTATTAGGGCTTCCAAACCAATATATCAAATTTTATAGACGTATGTATGTATGTATGACTGTTAGTCCATGCATTTCTCCGCAACTATTAATCGGATCGTGACCATTTTTCACTGCCAAATTTCAGCGAAATCCGTTCAGTGGTTTAGGCGTGAAAAGGTAACATACAGACAGACAGACAGAGTAACTTTCGAATTTATAATATTAGTTTGGAATAAAACGAAATTCAAACACGGACAAGACCGTAGAAAAGCTAAGTAAGCTAATAATACAAACCCGATCAAAGAAAAAGTCATTGTTAATGTTGTTACCAATACAAAGAAATACAATTTAAAGGAATTTCCATTAAATATATTTAGAATAGGGGCAGGGGAGCGTTTCATGTCTTTTTAAAACCCTTGTTTGATTATTTTTGTTGTTTATCAGTCAATATTTTGATGCTTTTTTGTAACAAAATTGAAAAATTTGTAGGAACTTGAAGTATAATATCGTTTCATTTTAATTTAATGATGCAGCGTGCTGGCTTGGAGGTTTACAAGTCGGTTTTTAATGACACGTTTGGTGGGTTCAGAACATAGCATCTTATTAGCTTGGTGACTTTTCCGATGTCACTAGATACATTCATATTTCTGTCAATCAACTCAGACTATCGCAGTCCGATGCTGGACATAGGCCTCTCCCTGGCCACAACACCGTGTTCTCCGCCTTCCGCATCCAGTCTGTCCCATCAGCCACCTTTTTAAGGTCGTTGATCCATCTAGCTGGGGGGGCGTCCTACACTACGCTTGCCGATACGTGTTCCTCACTTCAGAACTCGTCTGCTCCACCGGCTATCGGTCCTTGGACAAACATGGCCAGCCCACTGCCACTTTAGCTTGCTTACTCTGCAAGCTATATCGGTAACTCCGGTTCATTTCCAGATGATTTCATTTCTGATTTTATCCTTTAAAGAAACTTCCAGAATATCCCAAGAGCCTAGATAGAGTAAGAATTTATCAGCGATAACGATTACAAAAAATAGGACTGAGCTAGAGTGGGAGTGAGTAGAGGGTGCTGGAGTGCTTGCACATTTCGTCACGCTCCCACGTGATGGACCGCGTGAATCCATGCGGACCCCGTCACCGCATACGGCCACCATTCCTTTAGAGAGAGGCGAATCGCAAACAGACAGTGATCAAATTCGGTGCTTCTCCGAAAAAAAATCCCTACAACAGAACATAATTTAGCCAAAATTAGTACTATAGCTGACATATTTCTCGCGAAGTTAAACATTATTAAAATACCTATCACCTCGCAACTTTATACATTCTCTGTAACGGTACTAGAAAGTTACACAGAGACTCCGTAGACACTAGAAAGTGCCAACAAACTTACGTTAGCGAAATAATGTAGTGAACTTTTAATGAACTTTCGAAATCTACACGGAGGATAAAAGAAAAATATTGAGTTCAAGTTACTCGAGAAAGGCCGTTGCACGATATTTTTTCCATTTGTTTTTATAACGAGAAAAAATGGGGACGTTTTTTCTAAAACTGCAACTCAGGAAGCAGGTATTAGGTTTTTTTTCTCGTAAACACTAGCTGTTTTCTGCGATGTAACTCTAGCAGAATTTCTTTAGAATAGAATAGAATTTTGCCACGGTAATAATATCATACTTTATACTGCGATTTTGCTTTATTAAAGTGACCAAGACTCAAACTCAAACAAGATTATTAGTAAAACTACGACTATGTTAGTAAGCACAGACACTAAACAAAAACATAAGAAATAACGGTTGGTCACCGTTGCGACATCCCACGAGAGACGGCACAACAGTGACCCACGTAAACACAGTCAAGGCGACTCGCAACCATGTTTAAGACACTGTTGGAGCCGCCCCACACCCTGCGCATCAGGGAAGCGCATCTTTCACGCATTGTTGCTTTAGGTAACATACATGCAACATAACTTCACGCCAGTAACCCCCAAAGGGTTAGGTAGATGTGTACATAATGCACCCACGTTTCACCAGTAATGAAGTCCCATGTACTAGGGGTCGAGATTATTGCCATCATAAACCGAGCATACACCCAGACTCAGGGCTGCTACTGAGAAATTCCTGACTATCCAATCTTTGCCCGACCTGGGATTCGAACCCAGGACCTAATGCTCAGCAGTAGCCTTTGCGATCACAAAACCAACGAGGCTGTTTCCTGCAGTTTCATTCGGATTCTCAAATTTCTTTAGGTGGCAGAATAGAAAGTATCATTATGAGTTAATCCAGGATGTAGTCTATCTGTTTGCCAAATGTCATCCACATCCGTTTAACCGCTCTTAGGTGATTGAGTATCAAACATCTTTTCGCTCTTTTAAAATATTAAAACAGAAATAATAATAGACTACTTGAAATATGAGGAACATGCACTTTGCCAGCGACTTCGTCTGCCGTCTATTTCATAGTCAACGATTTTATAACGGCCCTACAAGTTGTAGGTCGTAGGTTCGAACCCAGGCAGGCGCTTTACTTTGTGTAAACAATTTCATCATCACTGCTCTCAAAACGGTCAAGCAAACATCATGAGGGGTTCCCTCATGTCCTAGAACCAAAAAATCAAAGACATATGTGACATCTGCCAACCCGCACTGGGCCCGCGTGGTGGATTATGGATAGCCTACTCCCTCTCACAGAGAAGGGGCCTGTGTCCCAGCAGTGGGAACATTCTAAGCTGATTATGTTAAGTTTAAAAGTACTAGTTCAGTGTAACAATAGCCTGAATTTCAAAACAGTTTGGGTAATAGGTAGCAGTCACCTTTTTACAATTGAGCCATAAAATGCAAAAAAATATGGCTCGAACTTTACTTAACCATAGGGTACGGCCAAGCCACCAAAACCCAGCATTACTTACACCGCTAAAACGAAGTGAAATCGATACATAGAAGTCGAAGCGAAGAATATACCTACGTTATTTTTTTTTGGAGAGTAAAGATTGCCAATTGTGTCTTAGGCTGCAAAAAATTGGAGTTGCAAATAGTTGTGGGATGCATGAAGAAGCCTCCTCGTGTAGCGCAGTTTGTTGCGCTAGTTACTCAACTGAACCGAGCGCTCGGCGCATCCTGGACAGTCACACCCAACACCTTATTTGACTGGCCAATTCTTCCCTTTCGGTGGTAGTGCTAACGCCCGCCTGGTTTGCCCCCTTAGGGCCGAAGCCTGCCGGGTCAGCGGGATTGTCCGAAAGGGTTACCGCTGGCCCGGAACCTATAGGGCTAAGGAAGGAACACGGGTGGGTTTTAGTCAGTAAGAGTCTGACACTCCCTTCCGCTCCAACCAGAGCGGGAGGGGTCATTTGATGATTTCCCATCCGCAAAAAAAAAGTGTCTTGTCAGAAAAATAAAGTTAGTTGCCCATTCTAAAGCGTAGTAGCTTCCCATGGAGAAGAACGGGCGAAAAACTCCAGGGGCACTATTTTAAATCAAGATATTGTTACAAAATATTGGTCAGGTACATCATTCATGTTAAAAATTATGCAAGTGAGAACGATTAGACTGGAAGCCGACCCCAACATACTTAGGAAAAAGCTAGACTTTTGACCACGTAGGTAAAGCACTTTTCTATGAAACTGCTGATTATTTTTTCGAAAACCGACTAAAAACTTTCTACCCTAGGGTGTTTAGAACCATTTGCTGCATTCATGGTCCCATTTTGCACATCGATATCCGTGCCACCCAGTTTACCTAATTTTCGTTCAATCCAATTTTCCGTTCTACCTCCTTGCATTATAGTAGATATTATTATAGCCAATAAATTATCAGGACTGCACGATTAGGCCCAAAAGTTATTAAATACGGGATTATGTTTGACAAGTTTGCCTGTTACCAATAATTTAGCGAACAAAACAAATGAAATACGATATTATTAAGGGTATTGGTTGTTTGTTCTTCCAACTGAACAGACAGCTGTGCTGCTGGGGAGTTTGTTGCGCCACTTCTTCTCCCCAGCGAAGGCACTAGGAAGTGGTGAAGGGAGGGCGTTTTGGGAGACTGTCTTATGTAATTTTGACGTTCAAAAAGTACTGTTTCTCAGCCTAGTTTGAATAAATGATTTTTGTTTGCAGTGAACAAAACAAATGAAATACGAAATATTACACTCACCGGCACGGTAACTTGGCCACATGTTTACAACACAGTATTTTTTTTTTGACACTGAAATAAGGGTAGATGTACTCAGTAGGTAAGTGTTTATGCTACTTGAAATTGGTTGTTTATGAGAGGTAAATCATTATTCTATTGCAGAGAACAGGCTTTTTCAAAGGAAATTAGTAGACTTGTGGCTAAATAATAACAGCCACATGGTCGATCGCAGGTTAAGCTACGGTTGCCGAGGTTAGAAAGAAAGAAAGAAAAAAAGTTTATTTGGACACAGTTCGTGAAACACAAAATACAAAATTCACACACAACAGGTTGGTTCGTGGATGGGTGACCGAGTATTACGAGACAGTCGTTACGGGTAGTCAGAAGCCCAAAAGGCTGACAACCAGTCTTACCAAGGGGTATCGTATTATCTATTAACTGGGTTGTGGAGGTAAGATAGGCATTAACGCAGGCAGGAGCATTTGAGTGGATCTGTCCAGTCAGTGCAAGCATGTGTCAGTAATAATAATAATGAGAACCTAGTTATATACTGTGATTGTTAGCTGGGGGCCTAAAAAGGTCACTTTGGCAGAATCATAAAAGGATAACATTATGAATCTTAAAACTTGCATTTAGCTCTTGTAAGCCCCAATCCCATTGGTGAAGGATTTTACAGTTATTTTTTTTGTTTGTGCTAAAATACCAATCAATCCAATCCCAATCTCTTTGATTACCTATACACGGACTATCTTCGCCATATTAGGATTCATAATGTTATCCTTTTATAATTCTGCCAAAGTGGCCTTTTTAGGCCCACTGTTATAGCTGCCTTGTGAACAAAATAAATAGATAATCGTGTAAGTATTGAGGAGCTACACCAAACGAGAATGTCAAAGTTAAAGCTTGTAACCTTTAACTTTGACATGACTTACCTATAACACAACTAGCGAAAAATGAGGGTGAAGTTAACAATTCTGTATACCCATGAAGGATATAAAATATCCTATTACTAACTTCAAAGCGTGCAGAGATGCGGGAACAAAACTGCTAGCCATACCGCGTAGACAGAGTAATCTGTAGACTCACGGTATCCGTGTCACCGAAAGGGACAAAAACATTCATCATACTACTCGTATCATTTTTACATCTTATTACACTGCACCTTACCGTTTTCACAGTTGCGCAAATGTACTATTATTGAATCATGTACTAAAAACTTTTTAACAAAAAAGAAAAACCGACTTCCAAAAAAAACACTACAAAGTGAAAAATAACTTTAATTTCGGAAGTCGGTGTCTTTGGATCTGTATTTTAGTTTTTTGCCACCGACTTCCGAAATTAAAGTTATTTTTCACTTTGTAGTGTTTTTTTTGGAAGTCGGTTTTTCTTTTTTGTTAAAAAGTTTTTATTTCCCGCTTTTTAGTGGGTCTGTTTATAATTTATCTAAGTTACAATAGCCTAATGTCAACTTGCTCATCGCCTTTACCAAAATATTGCTTTTCCCGATGCAGGGAAATTCATTGTTGAGAGTTCTCCTGGTATTTCACCATCAGCTCCATTTCACCATTCGCATTGTGATGAGCATAACTTGCTTAGCAACCATAATAAAGTAATCGAATCGCAACCCATGAAATACTTATTATTGAGTAGTTCCGGTGGCCATCTGTGGTCTTCATCATCAGTTCCACTTCACCAAATAGTGCTTTTCGAGAGCAAATGCAAGAGTTACTATAAAAAATACCCAAATCGCTATAGGTGTGCCTATAATATTTGAAGAGTTCCTTCGATTTCTCCAGGATCCCATCATCAGATCCTGATTTGATGACAATGGGACCACCTGGAAAGTATACCCTTTCAAACAAAAAAATATTTTTTGAAATCGGTCCAGCCATCTTCGAGTAATCGGGGAACATACATAAAAAAAAAAATAAAAAAAAAAAAAAAAAAAAAAGGTTCCGACGAATTGAGAACCTCCTCCTTTTTGAAGTCGGTTAAAAAGATCTTATTTTCCGTTTAATCGCGGTGTAGTTTTTATTATTTCATTCATAAACGTCAAACTTGTTGTGCACATTGATGTGCTTAGCCGACACGCAGTAAGGGACAGAAATATTCTTACTCTGTCTCTTTTCTTTGCTAGTGACATTAATATATTTCTCTTTTTCTTGTGCGAATGAAAAAGAAGATATGCAGCAGCTTAGACAAAGAAAAGTATAGACGGCGTGTAGCGCCATTTCATTTCCACAAGAAAGGGATAAAGTATTGAGTTATTATAAGTAACAGAAAAGGATAAAGCTATACTATTTCCGTCTCTCAGTGCGTGCCCGTTTTTTCAAGGCAGCTACATAAGTAGCCAATGTTATTTAAGTTAGTGTTTTGTCTCATGTGTGGCCACGCTACCCGATTCTCTATAGCTTTCTTACTCTAAGTGCAGCAGTCTATAGTTTACTCAGTCTACGTCATACTGGCAGAGACAATTTATTACTGCTACCTTCTAAATTGAATGAGATATTCATTAACTTACAAATTGTAATATCAAATTCTTTCCGAGTAGACTCTCATAGTTGAACTATTTAAATTATTCTGACGTCTGGCTGTTTTCACAGAAATTGGATGCCTTATATTAAATCCCTATTACACTACACGATATTTACGGCCCGATATTTAGGTAATGTTTTTTTTAATGGCGACTCTTCCTCCCTTTCTCGTATAACACCATCCCGATTTAGGTACTTAAAGGGTACCTGAATAGTCGCGTAGTGTACATAATAAGGCTTTTACTTACAACACAACTAGCGAAAAATGAGGATGAAATAGATATCTCCGCCTACTCGTGAAGGATATAAAATATCCTATTACCAACTTCAAAGCGTGTAAATATGCGCGAACAAGATTGTTAGCAATACCGTCACGGTCTTAGAATAGAATATTCTTTATTATGTACAGACGCCAGCACATCAAGCTACCCAAAACTGTCAAATTTTCTCAATCAACTTTGAACCTTATGCTTTAGCGATAAAGTTGAAAATCTATTAAAGAAATTTGACAGATTGTAGTAGGTTGATATGCTGTACACCATGATCAGTGATTGCTGATCACACCACATGGCCAGAGATCGCTGAAGACAGGGAGGTTTGGAAGGAAAAAGGGGAGGCGTTTGCCCAGCAGTGGGACAAATAAAGGCTAACGCCAAAAAAAATGCACAACATAAATATTACACACTAGCAGCGCCCCACGGTTTCACCCGCCTAAGTGTCGATCCCGTTCGAAAGACACGTGGCGTCATCTATTATCATAATAACGTTATTGTTGTTTTCCTCGGGAACAGCACTTTTTTTCAGGATGAAAAGTACCGTAATGTCCGTTTCTGTACACCTGACAACGTATATGCAAAATTTCAGGATGATCGGTTCAGTGGTTTATTAGGCGTGAAAAGGTAACAAGCAAACTTACTTTCGCAAATGTAATAGTTAGGAGATTAGTACGGATTAGTATGGATTGTAATATTAAATTCTGAGTAGACTCTCATACTTGAACTATTTAAATTATTCCGAGATCTGGCTATTTTCACAGAAATCGGATGCCAGCTTGTTACATTAATTTTAATTTGAAACCTTCTATTTAAATTACAAATTTACCTACTATTATTTAAGACTGTCTTCACTTTATTAGTTAATAGAATTAATTCATTCTGCTAACAATTTATTCTGCTTAGAAAGTAACTCTGTATGTTATTATAGCAATAAAAAGCGGCCTCGTTGGTCTCGTGGTTACAAGCGCGACTGCCTGCTGAGCGAGGGGTCCTGGGTTCGATTCCCCAGTAGGCGTAGCATGACGCTTTCTATTTCTACGAAGAATAGACAAAGTGACATTTCGTTTCTCCATTTTTGACATCGCACCGTAGAAATCCTTCTACAATCTGTCATTTTGTCTTTCGTTTCTAACGATCTTTGTCTAGATCCTTTTTTATGTAGACTATTTCAGAAGAAAGTTTTCTATCCCAAATGTCAAAATCACTCTGACAACTGACAGTTGTCTAAGGTAGTGAAAAGATTTTGTAATCACTAAAGAAAGTAGAAAACTAAAAAAAATTGTAGTAGTATTTAAAAATAAATAAAACTTTCTACTCGACGGCCACAACGTATATAAAAATTATCTATCTATCGGTTATCTACAAAATCCCACGAAAAAAAGAACAAAATTCCCAAAATTCCACTGTCAAAAATCCAGGAATGACAGCCGGGACCAATGCCTTAACGTGCCTTCTGAGGCACGGAGGGGTCTCGGTATGTAAAGACGGCCACCCATCCACGGACCAACCGCGGCAAGCTTAGCTTAACCTGATCGATCAACCTGTGCGGCTGTTATTATTTAGCCACGACCCCACCTTAAAATGTGACTTAATATCAGTAAAAATTAAGAATCAAAAAGAAAAAAAAATCTTAGGACAAAACAAAGAATTCTGGGTCGAATTAAGTAAAAGAGTGAATTTCGTAAAAGACTCTTTCTACTTTGCTGCCGTCGTACTGTCTACACTGAACGTCATCTTTGTCTACTCTTCCGTCGACAAACCGGTGCTCATGCTACGCGTGACAAAGTTTAATTAAGTTTTCCATTAGGAATTTCTTAGTAACAGTCCGGAGTTTGGAAGTAGGCGGTTTAATACCGCCATGCCTCGAAAATCACGTAAAGCCGTTGGTCCTGCGCCTGATCTCTCCCCGGTCGTGTCGGATTGCCGTCCCATCGGACTATGAGAGTAAAGGAACAGAGAGTGCACCTATGTTTACGCAAACACTTGTGCACTATAATATCTCCTGCGTTCCTGGCTCATCTCCGTTGTAATTGGCCACCGTGACCGAAATCGGTCGGGAGGCTAAAAGCGGCTAATTACGAGTCACACTCCCACACAAAAGGTTCGATACCATATTTAACCTTACATATTTCTCTAACACGTTACTTATATAGGGACAAGTGGCGAAGGTTCCATACAACTCGATTCCTACCGGCTTCCCTTTGAAAAATGGCGCAGTCAGTATTCTATAGACCAGGGGTGGCCAACCGGTCGATCGCGACTATTAGTCCGTAGTACGTAGAACAGACTGCGCCACGTACCTAATCACTAACAGCTGCACGCATCATCTTGTATCATTTTTCAATCGCCGTACCGTCACGTTATTTATCCTCTCTTCTATGCAGTATAGCTCTCTTTTGGTTTCGGTGCGCGATAACAATAAGCGAGAAACGTGTGGGACGCAGGAGTGGGGCGCGGGCGGTTGTCAATGCGTCAGTCAGTTGACAACAGACTAGCGGAGTTACGAGTGGTTACAAGTGGTTACGAGTTACTTTATATTTTCCCTCATAATAAAATAAAAAATACTACAATGCTGTTTCAATTTAAGATTTCAAGGAGTAGGTATGTAATTGGTAGATCGCACAGGGTGTCGTCAGTGAACAGTAGATCTTGGGTCTAACCAAGTTGGCCACGCCTGCTATAGACAAATATATAATCATATTAAAGATATCTACTCCGGCTTACCTCTTACAAAAATTTACCCTTCGCTAATGATATGACCCCTTTAATTTTTCACTTCATCTTACAGTAGTGGCCCAGTGGTCACGGACACGACTTACGAGTTGTATGTAGGTCGTAGGTTCGAACCCAGACAGGCGCTTTACTTTGTGTAAGTTATTTCATCACCACTGCTCTCAAAACGGTGAAGGAAAACATCGTGAGGAAACCGGCATGTCCTAGGACCAAAAATTCGAAGACCTGTGACATCCACCAACCCGCACTGGGCCCGCGTGGTGGATTACGGCCCACTCCCTCTCATTGAGAGGAGGCCAGTGTCCCAGTAGTGGGAACATTAAAGGCTGATGATGATGATGATGATGATGATCTTATTTTTATTACTTGTTATTATAGCAGCTTTAGTAGTTCACACTCTGTGAAAATTTCAAGTTTCTAACTATTACGGTTCAAAAGATACAGCCCTGTGACAACAGACAGATGGACAGCGGAGTCGTATTCGTAGTAATAGGGTCCCGTTTTTACCCTTTGGGTATGGAACCCTAAAAAACAGCTAATTTCGAGTCACACACACACAAAAGGTTCGGTACCGTCGTACAATATTCAACCTTACATATTTCTCTAACACGTTTCTTGTATAGGGACCCCTTTAATTTTTAACTTCATCTTATTTTTTTTTATTATATGTTACTAGCTGCGCCCCGCGGTTTGACCCGCGTAAATATTGAACCCGTGGGAATATCGAGATAAACGTAGCCTATATGTTAATCCAGGGTGTCAGCTACCTCCATGCAAAATTTTATCAAAATTGGTCTAGCCGTTTGAGCGTGAAGAAGTAACAAACATATAAACACACATACACACACACACACCCCCACACACACACACACACAGACACGTCAAACTTATAACACGCCGTCGTTTTTGCGTCGATGGTTAAAAACAGAGAACAACTGGTAGAAAATACAATAATGGCGCCGATTCTGTTGTTCACAAACTAAACTAAATTTAAGTTCATGCATCTTTTTCTTTCTATTTCATTATGAAAAGGACAGAAGATAAATATTAGTTTAGTCCTGTCAAATTAAGATACTCCATAGACAATTTAGACGAGATTTAAAAAATGGCCATTAAAAATATGTCAATTTACGTCAGGCGCTGACTAATTTGACAGGACTAAACTAATATTTATCTTCTGTCCTTTTCAAAGAAAAAGATGCCTGAACTTAAATTTAGTTTAGTTTGTGACACAACAGAATCGGCGCCATTATCTTCTTAAATAAATTGCAAACTACAGTTTAGTTTAAGATCATAAACTTACCTACATTTTCGAAATTTTTAGAGGAAAGTACCTACGAAATACACGCGTTCGAAGCCGCGGGCAAAGTGCTAGTAAAAAAATATAAGTTGGCTGTACACGATTAGAGCCACTATGAAAAAAGTACCGAACCAATATGGTTCATTTTTACCGACTTCACAAAAAGGAGGAGGTACTATGTTCGGGTGTTTGTATGTTTTTTTTTTTTTGTATGTTTGTTCATCGAATACTCCGCCAATTGCCTACGGATTTTCAAAATTATTTTTTTGTTCGAAAGTAGATGGTTCTGAGGTGGTCCCATTGTCACCAAGTTAGGATCTGATGATGGGATCTTAGAGAAATCGAGGGCAACCCTCAAATTTTATAGGCTCACTTATTGTTTTTCGCATATTTTATGAAGTATCTTGTGTATTTGTGTATGGTTGTCACCATCTCAGGTAGCTGGGCTGATGATGGAAGGTACAACTCCTTAACAGTAAGAAGTTACTCGAACAGGCAAGGACTGTTTTAGTAAATTGTTTTGATGTTTGATAGGGCATTTGCCACATTTGGTCTCATGATCATCAAGTCATGACCTGATGCTGCAGTCAGGATAGTCTGCAGAGTACCTAACTCCTCGACAACTAACAGCAGATATATCGTGTTTAGGCTCATTGAAAAGGGCTCGATGTGTGGATAAACGTAGTGTTACTGAGGAACACCGAAGACCTGATGCTGAAGCCAGGAGCATCAGAAAAAGTACAAACCTTGAAATTACAGAGCACCGTAGTCGTGTTTGGGCTCATTTTAAACAGGACTAATTTTATGTTCAATGCAATGTTGACATAAGTCTGGCTTGATGCTGCAGCCAGGATTATCAGCATCTAATCTAAAAACTAATAAAAGGAGAACTCCTCAACTATTAACGTCCCTGCATCGAGAAAAGGAATATTATATAAAAAGGCGATGGGCAAGTTGACATTAGGCTATTGTAACTTAGATAAATTATAAATAGACCCACTAAAAAGCGAGAAATAAAAACTTTTTAACAAAAAAAAAACCGACTTCCAAAAAAAACACTACAAACTGAAAAATAACTTTAATTTCGGAAGTCGTTGGCAAAAACTAAAATACTGATCCCTAAGACACCGACTTCCGAAATTAAAGTTATTTTTCAGTTTGTAGTGTTTTTTTTTTATAGTAACTTGTGCATTTGCTTTCGGAAAGCACCATTTGGTGAAGTGGAACTGATGATGAAGACCACAGATGGCCACCGGAACTACTCAATAATAAGCATTTCACGGGTTACGATTCGATTAGGTACTTTAATGTGGTTGCTAAGCAATTTATGCTCGTCACAATGCTTATGGTGAAGTGGAGCTGAGGGTGACTTCTCAGCTCCAGTTCTCCTGGTTCTTACTAGGAGAACTCTTCAACAATTAACGTCCCTGCATCGGGAAAAGCAATATTTTGTAAAAGCTATTGTAAATTAGATAAATGACAAACTGACCCACTAAAAAGTAATCTTAAATAAAAACTTTTTTACAAAAAAAAACAACCGACTTCCAAAAAACACTACAAAGTGAAAAATAACTTTAATTTCGGAAGTCGGTGGCAAAAAACTAAAATACAGATCCAAAGACACCGACTTCCGAAATTAAAGTTATTTTTCACTTTGTAAGTAGTGTTTTTTGGAAGTCGGTTGTTTTTTTTTTGTAAAAAAGTTTTTTTGAACAGTCGAGTCCCGTTGTGCTGTGGTTCGCTTTTGCTTTTTATGTAATATTTGTTATTGCTGTTGGTTCTGTTCTGCTTTTAATATACCTTGTTTCAAAGGGAAAAATCAAGTGGTTCTTCTTTGTATACTACTACCCGCGCGCGCCAAGTCGTGAGTTCGATCCCTGTGAAGCTCCGCTATAAAAAAATATTAAAAAATAGTTATACCATTGTTTTTGACAAATTCTAAGTACTAGAGTGTAAGAATAAGTATAAGCTATAAGTGAGCATGTTACCAGGACAAAAAGGTGAAGACATATATCTTTAAAAACAGTGACAATAAAAACGAAACATAACTAAAGTAAATATCTACAATAATAAAAAATTAAATTAAAAATTTTAAAAACCCCCGACAAAAATAGAATTAAGGAATCCCTAGAAAAAGCATGAAATAAAAAAATCTTATGGAAGTCGGGGGACCGTTCTGCATGTGGAACAGCTTCTATTCTGAGGTCCCCCGACTTCCATAAGATTTTTTTATTTCATGCTTTTTCTAGGGATTCCTTAATTTTATTTTTGTCGGGGGTTTTTTAAATTTTTAATTTAATTTTTTATTTCATGCTTTTTGTAGGGACTCCTTAATTTTTGTATTTCATTTCTTTTATTTTCTTCCGTTTGGTAATTTGGTGTTTAATCAGGTTTTTTATCCGTCAAAAAATATTGATTAAGTAATTTATAGTTGAAGAATAATTTTTAAGACTAAACAGACAGACACACAATTTTTTTTTGTTTGATTATATTTTTCAAGTTTTTAGTTTTCATTTCGTTAGGTAGTTAATATTCCTCATTCCCTTTCAATAAGTATAGTGTACATTATTCTACTTGTCAAGCCCTTGCATTTGATACCTATATTGAAGGAGTTGAGAAAAAAAAGTGTAATTCGCCATTTTGTGGTGGGGCCATCTTGGATTTGAAATTTTTAATAGTGTATAGTATTCTACTAGTCAAGCCCTTTCATTTGATATCCATATTGAGGGAGTTGAGAAAAAAAAATGTAATTCGCCACTTTGTTGTGGCGGCCATCTTGGATTTGAAATTTGTTATAGTGTATAGTATTCTACTATTGAAGCCCTTTCATTTGATACCCATATTGAGGGAATTGTGAAAAAATATGTTATCCGCCATTTTGTAGCGGCGGCCATCTTGGACCGATTTTCATCAAACATAGCTAAGAACACTCCCGACTAATACACCTTTCAAACAAAAAAAACTAAATCAAAATCGGTTCATCCGTTCGGGAGCTACGATGCCACAGACAGACACACACACACACACACACTCACAAACTTTCGCCTTTATAATATTAGTGTGATAATTGTAGCGGCCATAGTAGTTCATACTCTGTGAAAATTTCAAGTGTCTACCTTCTACCTATTACGGATCAAAAGATGCAGCCCTGTGATAGACGGATGGACAGCGGAGTCTTAGTAATAGGGTTCCGTTGGCACCCTTTGTGTACGGCACCCTAAAAAGTAAGACAGAAAGATACAGACCATAAAACACAATTTCCTCTCTTACAGGGATACCCCTTAAAAAGTTCCCGAAATCTTAGAAGTTCATTATTGATACTTTTTTACTCATTAAAGTCCAATTAGATGTGAAGAAAATGCGAAATATCAAATTTACTTTAACTTAAGAGCAACTTTTAATAACCCTTTATTACTTTAACAAAATTACTTCCTATTTTTAACCGACTTCCAAAAAGGAGGAGGTTATAATATGTTCGACTTTATATGTTTTTTTTTTATGTATGTTCACCGATTACTACTCGAAGACGTATCTTTGGTTCCGCATTTTCGTTTATTGACACCGACTTCCGAAATTAAAGTTATTTTTCAATTTGTAGTGTTTTTTTTTTTGGAATTCGGTTTTTTTTTTTTACAGTACTATGTTCTGCCCGCGACTTCGTGCGAGTGAAATTTCATGTTCCTCCGACCCACCCCATCGCATCGCATCACCTGCTCGCGGTATCACTTCGTTTTCACTGAGTGTCCTTTCTAGTTTTTCTTTTCGCGGCTCCTAAGGCTCATAGCCTGATGTTAAATAAGCCTATAGCCTTCCGCAAGAGTTGGGCTATCGAATGCCAAAATATTTTTTTGAATACGACCGGTAGTTCCAGAGATTGGCACGTTCAAACAAACAAACAAACAAACTCTTCAGCTTTCTTATTAGTATAGACATAGATAGATGTACGAACGTTAACGACGTTTAATATTATACAACGTGTTAATATAAAAAGTTGTTATAATACAAAAAGTCTTAGAATATGTGATCCAAAAATGTATCTAAATTTCATTGATAAATATGAGTAATTCATTTTCATTCATTCGATATCCGTGGTTAAAATAAACGTAAACGGACGAAGTACCTACTATAGACCCTTATCATGTGCGGCTATGAGTATGTGTAGATTTGTAATGTGACCACATTTTTCTCCCACAATCAGTTTATAGAGGTATGAGGAACAGGGTGTAAAGTTCACTCATACTCCATAGAAAAGGGAGGATCCTCCAACCAGACGGGTGTTGTGTCTGGCGGGCCACTACCCGATGATTCATGTCGAGCCATTGTATCTATGCTAGTTGCGCGGTAAACTCTGCTTGCGCGATGCAGGATTTGCGTGACGTCAGTATGACGCGTTGTTCACATGTGGCGTTGTAGATACCGCTACAAGTTTGAACTAATTTAAGAAATAAACAATATTTTACATAATAGTAAAAGTTCAGTTAAAGTATTATGGTTATAACATAACATTGGGGTGTTTGGTGGTGTGCGTTAATGCCGGGATATGTTGTACATGATTCTGAGCCGCCCTGTATTGAAAAGGAGATGTTCCAAAAATGTATGGAGCCTGGGCTAGCACTATGTACACTAAATGTAAATATCGCTAAGTATACAATATAGAAACCGTTTCTTAATGTTAATTTTCTCTAATTTGACTTCGTTTTAATGTACATTAAAATTAACTCTGTCAAGGAGAGCAACACAAAATAAATATGGTGGATCAGCAATGTGTGAAATGTCACTATGACAATGACATTCAATTGATGTGTCGTAATATCTGTGAAAGAAAACAAAACACAAATTCCGAAAATACATGGGTTTTGACTAACATTCAAAATTGAAAACATACCAAAATAAAAACAATCACTAAAAACTCCGAAACACATCCCATTCAATACGCGGGAACACAACAATTCAAAGACAAAGTCAAACTGTCAAAGAAAGACGTCACTCACGAAACCTAAAACTGTCAAAGTCGTCAAACGTCATGTCAAACACAACTGTCATGGCATTGATAACCATCGAACAGTTTCTACACTTGGGGATCTAGAATCATCATCATCATCTTCCTGCCCTTATCCCATGTTTACTTGGGGTCGGCGCAACACGTTTTCTTCTTCCATTCGCCCCTGTCAACCGTCACGCTATCATTCACTCCCTTCTCTTTCATATCATTCCTCACACAATCCATCCATCTTTTCTTCGGCCTTCCTCTCCCTCTCCATCCATCAACATGTATATCCATCACTCTTTTAGTCACATGCGTTTCGTCCCTTCTCATCACATGCCCATACCAAGACAAACGATTTCCTTTCAACTTTTCTGTCACTGGCGCCACTTTCAAACTTCCTCTTATATACTCATTTCTTACTTTATCCATTCTCGTCACTCCACACATCCATCTCAACATTCTCATTTCCGCTGCATGCAATCTTTTTTCATCCGTCTTCTTCACGGCCCAGCATTCAGACCCATACAGTACGACAGGCCTTATCACGGACTTATAAATTTTCCCCTTTAACTTGAGGGGCATCCGTGGGTCGCAAGTTGTTCCTGTGACCTGTCGCCATTTCATCCATCCTGAGTTGATCCGGTGCGTTACGTCTCGGTCTACTTCGCCATCTCCTTGGACAAGCGACCCGAGGTACCGAAAGTCGGAGCAGATCGGTAAGGGCGTTCCGGCGAGAGATATGGGCACAGGACTGGAGAGACCGCCAAAGTCGCAAAACAGGTACTCGGTTTTGGTCCGACTTACTCTCAGGCCAACGGTCTCGAGTCTTTCCCACCACACCTCCAATCTGCTCTGGACCTCTAGGCCGTTCTCAGCAACCAGCACAATGTCATCGGCGAACAGCATACACCAGGGAGCCTCTTCTTGGATATCCGATGTAAGAGAATCCATTATCAGCACGAAGAGGTACGGGCTGAGTGCTGAACCCTGGTGCAAGCCGACAGCCACATCGAAGCTGCCAGTAGTGCCCACTGTAGACCGGACTTGGGTACTGCATCGACTGTACATCGCTCTAATCAACTGCACATACTTCCCTGGCACACCTTTCTCCTTCAGCGCCCACCACAAAACTTCACGAGGCACTCTGTCGTATGCCTTTTCGAGGTCAACAAATACCATGTGCAAGTTTTTATGCGCACTTCTGTATTTCTCGCACAGCTGGCGGATGGCAAAGATGGCATCTGTTGTTCCTCGACCAGGCATAAAACCGAATTGGGTTTGCGAAATTTCAGTCTCTTCTCGCAGTCGCCTTTCAATAACTTTCTCCCAAGCCTTCATACTATGTGACATTAGCTTTATTCCTCTATAGTTGTTGCACTCCAGCACATCACCTTTGTTTTTAAAGATGGGCACCAGCGAACTGTTACACCATTCGTCAGGTATGGCTTCTTCCAGCAACAACTTATTGAAGAATAAAGCTAACCACGTCCATCCATCTACCCGTAATAACTTCCATACTTCAACTGGTATTCCATCCGGACCTATTGCTTTACCATTCTTCATCCCATTTACTGCTATTCTCACTTCATCCATACTAATCATTCTCACTAACCCCTCATTTACTGGTTTATTCTCAAGCACACCACTCCAGTCATTCTCCTCATTCATCAGTCTCTCGAAATAGCTCTTCCACCTATCCTTAATTTTCTCAGCATCCGAAAGAACTATTCCAGTTTCATCCTTTATACACTTTATCTGACAAATATCCCTCGTCTTTCTCTCTCTAGCTCTAGCAAGCCGGTAGAGATGTTTTTGACCTGCTGGATTATCCAGTGTGTCATAAAGCTTGTCCTGGGCTTTTGCTCTTGCTATGGCCACAGCTTTCTTGGCTTTTTTCTTTAGAGCATCATACTCACTCTTTTTTTCTGCTTTCAAACTAACTTGGGGATCTAGAATCATGTGCTGAATTCATAGTCATAGTTTGTGCGTCGATGTCCCTACCACGCATACCAGGGGTGGCCAACTTGGTTAGACCCAAGATCTACTGTTCACTGACGACACCCTGTGCGATCTACCAATTACATACTTCTTGAAATCTTATATGAAACAGCATAGTTCAGTACACAATTAAGTAGTATTTTTTATTTTATTTATTGGGAGCAGTGGTGGCCAAGTGGTAACGGCCGCGACTTACGAGTTGTAGGTCGCAGGTTCGAACCCAGACAGGCGCTTTACTTTGTGTAAATTATTTCATCACCACTGCTCTCAAAACGGTGAAGGAAAACATCGTGAGGAAACCGGCATGTCCTAGAATCAAAAAAAAATTCGAAGACATGTGACATCTGCCAATCCGCACTGGGCCCGCGTGGTGGATTACGGCCTACTACCTCTCACCGTGAGGAGGCCTGTGTCCCAGCAGTGGGAACATTATAGGCTGCATATGTATATGTTTTATTTTATTAAGATGGAAAATATAAAACTGAAAATTATTCTTAGTAACTACTTATTTATATTAATGTGAGCATTGCGTTTGAGCATCATCAGGTTTGTAGTTGGAAATATTTTTTGCCTTGCCACGATCGACTGGACTAATAGTCGCGATCGACCGGTTGGCCAACCTCTGCAAAAATAGCAAAACAACCCTGCAAAAACAGCTAAAAAAACTATTGTTTTTCCTAAAAGATGAACCTTTCTTACGCCTAAAATAGTTATCTTTTCCCTTTCGCAGACTTTACGATTGTCAGAATGATAAGTTATTCAATAGTTTCTCATCCACGAAACTGAGCGAAAAAAAAAACTGGCCAAGTGCGAGTTGGACTCGCACACGAAGGGTTCTGTACCGCAAGGCAAAAACCCTGAAAAAAACACGTTTGTTGTATGGGAGCCCCCCTTAAATATTTATTTTATTCTGTTTTTAGTATTTGTTGTTATAGCGGCAACAGAAATACATAATTTGAAAATTTCTACTGTCTAGCTATCGCGGTTCTTGAGATACAGCCTGGTGACAGACAGACGGACGGACGGAGAGACAGCGAAGTCTTAGTAATAGGGTCCCGTTTTTACCCTTTAGGTACGGAACTCTAAAAAAGAATGTCCGATATAAAGCAAATCCCAAAGATCGGTAGTTTTACTGCGACACAAAACGGAGTTAGGGTGCTAAGTTATTTTGATGTAGGATCAATCCCTTTTTATCACATCTGTTCGGATGAAATGGAAAATTTGCTAAATATATTGCCTGAAAATGTCGAATAAAGTTGGGGATATTCAATCAGTCTGCCAACCTTTTCCCAAATATATATAAAAACTAGCTTCCGCCCGCGACTTCGTCCGCGTGAAATTTCACCCTCTTAGTGGTGGAATTTCGAAAAACCCTTTCTTAGTGGATACCTACTCTTCACAAAGAACACACCCTCCAAATTTCACGTCTATAGGACCAGCGGTTTAGGCTGTGCGTTGATATATCAGTCAGTCAGTCAGGACTTTGAATTTTATAGATATGTATAGATAAAATATAGTATATATATGAAAAATGAAAAAAGGTTTATTGGAATCAACAAGTTTTTGAATTGAAGGTTTTGAATATATAAGTATACTTATAATGCAAAAAAGTAGTGTTATTTCTGTCAATCCATACTAATATTATAAATTCGAAAGTAAATCTGTCTGTCTGTATGTTACCTTTTCACGCCTAAACCACTGAACGGATTTCGATAACATTTGGAAGAGAGATAGATTGCATCCCGGGGAAGGACATAGGATAGTTTTTATCCCGATATTCCCACGGCATCGATACTTATGCGGGTGAAAACGGGGCGCTGCTAGTTAGAATATAACCATAATTTAAAGTAGGTAAATTATTTACTATTTGTTTAAGGAATTTTAGATAATCTTATGTATAAGCACTTGAGTGAGATACCTGAGATACAGGTTTATTCCTAGTTCAGGTAGAATCCAATTATTTTTACCTACATCTAGTATAAGACCTTATTTTGTAAATATTTATGTAAAACAATTATTTCAATAAACAATTTCAATTTCAAAGTATGTTGAGGTCGGCTGCTTGTCTAACCGGATGCAGCTGTATACCAGTATTTTATAAAGAGCGTCTGCCTATCTGACCTCCACAACCCAGTTACTTGGTAACACGATAACTCTTGGTAAGACTGGTTGTCAGACAGAAAGAAAAGAGAGAGAGTTGGGGATATTTTGAAAGTTAAAAGCAAAAAAAAAAAATCGTGAAGTTTTAATTTTATAGAATTTGTATTTACGTAGTCCATATCCATGTCAAAGAATATTTCTTTAATACAACAAATGGAACTCTGAACAATCGCATAAAATGTATATGTATATATTTTTCTTTTTTTAATAAAATTATAATTAATATAAACAATAAAGCAATATTAATATCGCTACAATTTACAGACAAATTGTTTATCACAATCACAGTAGGTTGTTATCATCAGGCATGGATGAAGAGGAAAATTCCATTTATTCATAGAAAGTCTTCCTATTATTTTCCTTTCAATTTCACAGTTTTCAATTTCCAAAAACCTTCATTTAAAAATAATATGCAAAGCAGGAAATAGAAAGCATTCAATCAACAGAAAGGATATTTCCTATTTACGTCCTCACACCCTCAAGGAAAATCCGTTTAATTAACCATTTCAATACAAAATACATCGTTTCATTAAAACGAAAGTGAAAAGGACCCTTTGGAAACGAGACGCTAAGACGGAGGAAAGTCCCTGAATAGAAAATCTTACCTTGTTTTTAGATGATCTTAGTAAAGCGAAGCGTAGTACAATTTATTTCTTCTTCAACTGAAACTGACACTTTCAAAGCACAAAAGTTTTAAGAATTTTTCGTTATCTTTTTATCTCCGCACGACAACTATACGAACATTAACAAAATACGCGAACACGAGAACTGCCCGCCCCAATGATTTTGACACGTCCGATCGAGCTGAGCGTCAGACGAAAACTGGCTGCGAGAAAATGATGGAACACCTCTGTTCCTTTTACCCATTTCCAGAACGACATATGCCACGAAACAGCATTTTCACATTTTCAACTTTGTCTGAAACAAAATTAGGTAGATTTTTCATTGATTTGCTAACGCAGTTGGGATACAAAGTCGCACAAATGTTAGCAGGTAACCAATGGTGCTCTCCGGAAAATTCGATTAATTTCTTATGGAAATAATGAATGATGTTTTTAAATTATTTATTAAGGAAAAGCTGTGGAAAAGACGGCTTGGGCCACTTAAGGACTTTTAGACACACAGTTTACGCTAAAATTTATATTAAAATGGATTTATGAAGAGCTACACGACATACAGCCTTAAAAGTTTGAATGGTTTTTTTTTAAGTTTATCTGGATATGCTGATTGTTCTATCGAATCATGTTACCAATATTTTTACCGATTTCAAAAAAGAAGGAGGAGCAGGCTGCTGCAGTCGGTACTTTTCATAAGTGCTGGCCACCTGGCACCGACCTCAAAAGAAATTCTAGGCCCGTAATTTGTTTCGTACTTAATTTATTTCGTTTTTGGGTTGGTTAATTTCGTGTTTAAAGGATGTAAAAAGACACATCACATAGCCGTCAACTACGCATTCTGCACATCAAACTAAGTAAAATTCCAAAAAAAATATTGCTTGGAAACTACTTTTATTTTTGGTGGGAAAATTGCTGTTTGCGGTAGTGCGCAACGTAACGCACGCAAAATATTGTTTTTGGGTGCATGCAACGGTACAGGGGTCGTGGCGGTATTTAAAGTTGTGTTATAAAATTTAAAACTTGTTTTCGTTAAAAAACGTCAGTAAAAGTTAGAATTTTGAACTTCAATATCTCTGTAACCGGAAGGTTCCCAGGATGGTCCAGTACGAAAAAATTATTACAATGACGGGGAGTACAAGTGACTCTCGGCTTCGTTATGTGTCTTTTTACACCCGTTTGTATATAAAAATATTGTTTCATAATTTTGAGTTACTTTCTTTTTGAAATCGTTCATTTTTTATTACCCTTTGATTTAAAAGAGTGTCCATGCAGTTTCTTGCCCGATTTTTTCCATGCGATCCTACTACGCTTTAGAATGGGCAACTAGCTTCATCTTTCTGACTGACCGACTCCTTGACAATTCAGAAGTGAAATAAATGCTAAGAGTTTGAGTTTGGTCTACTGTAGGATGGGAAAGGGTAAATCTTAGGGCTCGCCACACTAGCTCGATGCGTGTTGACATCGTCCTGGCGGATCTATGTCATATTTATGACATCCAGGTCAAGAAGTGGTCTATTCTTGTAACAAAAAAAAAACAAGAGGTACCTTATTATTATCACAGGTCTTCCGTCCTATTGTAACGAAAATGCCTTTGTTCTTCCACTTTTCTCTTCTTAGAGACGATTATTAAAAAGTATCAGCTCTCTGAGAGAGACGTTCATGTAAATTACTCAACTAATTGTTTCTCAGAAAGCGTCTATTTATCAAACTGCCTAGCCTTTTCCCAACTATGTTGGGACCAGTATTTTACATCGAGCGACTGCCAATCTGTCCTCCACAACCCAGCTATTGGGTAAGACTGGTTGTCAGACTTTCGGGCTTCTGACTACAATTAACGTCTGTCAAAGATCGACTAATGGCAGCTGGGGCCAACGGCTTAACATGCTTTCCGAGGCACTGTATGTAATGGATGGTCACCCATCCACGCACCGACCTCGGCTTAACTTTTAATAGAATAGAATACTCTTTATTATCTACGCCACATAAATTACAGATAAAAAATCGGTAAAGTAGGTAGGTTTTAGGCAGGTTAAAATTTTACAAAGATACACAATGGGCGGTTTTATCGCTGAGAGCGATCTATTAAAGATAACCTTTGGAGGGATTGAAAAGGGGAAGGAGAGACAGTATTTTATTCTGCGTTCGCGATTTATTTGCCAAAAATGTAAACAAATATGAATTAATGGAAAAATAACTTTAATTCCTACACAACAAAGTTCAGTTTACGCTACAACTTCAAACATTTTTATAACTTTTTCCATAGTGCTAGTCACTCTGAAATCAACTTAATTTTCATTGAAATATAGTTGATACGAGTATTTGTTCAACTTAAATAGGGTGGGGGTGCGCAACACTGCGCACTTTTACTATAGGTGTTCTGTGTATCATTTACATAATAGAATAAATAAAAACATAGGGCATTTATTATCTTAAAATGAAAATAATTATAATATGAAACCATGAGTAAAGAAAATATAATGATGTTGTCTAAGGAGAGAGGAAATGTTTTTTTTTTTCTATTCTATCGACCCGTGCGGCTACGAGCCCTTTCTAGTCATAGACATCATCTGCCTAGCCTTTCTAGTCATAGACATCATCTGCCTAGCCTTTTCCCAACTATGTTGGGGTCGGCTTCCAATCTGATGCAACTGAATACCAGTATTTTACATGGAGCGACTGCCTATCTGACCTCCACAAATCCGTTACTGGGTAATACGATACCCCTTGGTAAGACTGGTTGTCAGACTTTCGGGCTTCTGACGACCCGTTATGGCTGTCAAAGATCCACGAATGACAGCCGGGACCAACGGCTTAACGTGCTTTCCGAGGCACGGAGGGGTCACGGTATGTATTGTATGTATATAGGGTGACTGGTAATTAGTGACCGATACTTAAACACGTGATTTTACTCATCATTATGAACAACTTTTACTATGGGACCAAACCTGAAATCGCGAAAAAAAAATCTGCTGTTCCCTACATTTTGACGGGTTAAGCTAACATAAATGTAGGGAACAGCTGATTTTTTTTTCGCGATTTCAGGTATGGTCCCATAGTAAAAGTTGTTCATAATGATGAGTAAAATCACGTGTTTAAGTATCGGTCACTAATTACCAGTCACCCTATATATATATATGTCGGTATCCATTGCTTCTTGCCAAATTTCATGATTCTAGGTGTCAAAATATGCGGCATAAACGGAACATAAACGCTCCTATCTTTTGATTGCGTTGATTTAGGAGTCTGATTTTTTCACTGTTTCAAGGGATTGCAGCCTTGAGTATTTGATATTAATTTCAGCTTGATAACTCCACGCGTTCCTGAGAAAAAGGGTCTTGACAGACGGATAACGATGTGATCTTATAAGTGTTCCGATTTTCCTTTTGAGGTACGGAACCCTAAAAATGAAATATCTGCGATGCTATTCTGTAAAAATGGGAGTGAGCTGTCAATAGTGTCAATTCCTAGCAAAAACAAACACTTCACCTAAGTTTTCACGGTGAGATTTTTACAGAATCGACCGGCTGTAAGTACCACTCAAAGCGTCGCCATAACTTGATGCACCACGTAATTATAAAAGTTGTGAGTCTAACAGAATTACAAGAAACTCTGCCGAGATGTGGAACTTCAATTGAACGCATTTAACTTTGCTCGCACACACCTTTGATAACATAACACAGAATAAGGATATGTAGAAGCGATACACTCTATTCAAATACCTATAGTCTGTTCGAAAAGTATTAGATGAAAATGTAAACAAATAGATCAAAAAACGAAATGATACCAATCCACCATCCACCATCACCACCATCCTTTTCTCGAAGCAGTTCAAGCCTTGTTTATTCTGTAAACACGACAGCTGAATCACATATACGTCATAGAATCCATACTAATATTATAAATGTGAAAGGGTGTCTGTCTGTCTTTGAGTTTAAGATAATTTTGGAACATACTATTGCAAGTAAACCCACAATGTATCGTTATTTCTCCTGAAAAAGTGAGCTTCCCACTGCTGGGCATACCTCCTCTCTTCGAGAAGGAGTGGGCTGTAATCTACCACGCAAGCCCATTGCGGGTTGTTAGAATCACATGAATGTCTCAGGCATTTTAAGTCTGTCTTTGAGTCGTCAGTATTTAGATTCACTGACATGTTACTATTATAATTTGACAAATACTTGACACTTAAATTTAATAACTATGATTTATGTACAAACGCCAGTAGGTACATCAGGCTACCCGAACTATCAAATTTTCCTAATCAACTTTGAACCTTATGCTTTAGCGATAAAGTTGAAAATCTATTAAAGAAATTTGACAGATTACAAATCCTTCACCAATGGGATTTGATGCGATTAACTTAACAGTTAACTGTCCATTATGATTAATAATGTTATCCTTTTATGATTCTGCCAAAGTGGCCTTTTTAGGCCCCCAGTAATGTTATGTACTACAATTCTAGCAAATAAATTTCATTTTATTTTAATTAGTTTCAATTAATAAATAAAGCATTGCCTACAATTTTTCAGCGTTACATGAATTCAACACTCCGAATTGCATCATCCTTTGTGGCGCATATTACACGCTCGATCATCGAGCAATTTGACAACCCTACACCGAATTGCGAAATACATTCGTAATGGCAATCCCTTTCATTTCGATAATCAATTCAACAGTATCTATTGCATTATGCTTACTGTTGTGGCGACAAACTTTACAAACATTTGTTGGTACGGGGCAATAGTTTAATGGTTTCAAACGTTGTCATTACTATTTAGTTTCATGTAATTACATTGCATAAATTTCGGTCCCGAGGGAAAGTTGGGAGGAAAAGTATTTTATGTGTTAATCCTAGTTGTAAGCTATCTGTGGACTGTGTGCCAAATTTCATCCAAATCCGTTCTGTAGTTTTTGCGTGAAGAAGAACCAAACGTACAAACACACGAGACTCACAAACTTTTGCCTTTTTATAATACTAGCTGCACTCCGCGGTTTCACCCTCATAAACTTCGATGCCGTGGGAATATCGGGATAAAAAGTATTATATGTGTTAATCCTAGTTGTAAAGTTGGTGCTAATACATGCGTCATGTTCGTGAACGGGCGCCGTCAGTAGGGACTGGTCATCTCTTTGCTGCCATGGCCTATTTTAATTTAATTTAATATTTGAATTGTTTTTTTTATTACGGACGCTTTTAACGTTCTGCATCGTTCTCACATGCATAATTTTTAACATGAATGATGTAAACAAGACTTAGTAACCATATTATTTTGATTTAAAAGAGTGTCCATGGAGTTTCTTGCCCGTTCTTCTCCATAGGTACCTACGCTTTGGAATGGGCAACTAGCTTCACCTTTCTGACTGACCGACCCCTTGACAATTCAAAAGTGCCTGTAATTGGTTTAATTGAAATATATGCTTTGAGTTTGAGTTTGAAACTATCCGTGTGCCACATTTTATTCAAATCCGTTCTGTAGTTTTTGCGTGAAGAAGTAACAAACATACACACACACTCAGATACTTTCGCCTTTATAATATTAAGTTTGGTTATTAGGATCCTGTTTTTGGCTTCAGCCAGCGCGATTGGTATTAAATATTTGGCGCACGCACAAAGTACTGTAAAGCTACGGTTTTCTAGAAGAGCGGTGGCCGCTAGATAGCGTCCGCAATTTACGGGCAAATGACGTCACTGACACGTTATTTATGGAAGTAAGTTAGTGTGTTTTCCTAAGGAATGTTTTTGACACCGTAAAGTCAAACCCCACTGCCCAAAGATTTAAATCGTTAAATTTGCCTTCACCGTAGGACGACGTAAACGCGACTATTTTTAACGGGGTAGGGCGAATCTTTCGATTTAAATCTTTGCCGCTGTGATAATTTTCTTGACAGCCGTCACTGCGGCCGTTAAATTCGGCCTGTTATGACAGATCGAGTTAAAGAAAACGTTAAAAGTTCTCACGGTACGGTACTCATACCGTAAAGTCAGGGAGATTAATTGTTAATCAAATTGACTACCAGCTTAAATTGTCCGTACCTATATTCAAATCATAACGGTCATTCTTTGACAGTTGTATGAGATGGCACGAAAAATTAACGTCGGGTAATAATAATAGCCTCCCCGACCGTTTTCAGTCACGGTGGCCAATCTCAATGGAGATTAGCCAGGTACGCAGGAGATATTTTAGTGCACAAGTGCGTGCGCAAACACAGGTGCACTCTCTGTTCCTTTTAACGTCGGGTATGTTACCGTTACTCCACTTCGCTGCACACTTTTAAACTTCAGGCGCCTCCCGGAAGCGAGCTGGATGCTCACAGAGTATCACAAACTTCAGACTGGCATTTGTTTTTTAATTTAGTCTACGTTTAGCTAACAAGGAAATTCCCTAACTGAAGAAGAAGAAACACTCTGAAGAAAGAGTGAGAATCACTCTCTCTCACGCTTCTGTGAAGAAGCGACACTCATGTACTTGAGTGTCGCTTCTTCACAGATTTTGTTATTCTAATGAACATGTTGAGGTATCTCGGTCGGCAGCCTAGTGCGCTAGACAAGTTCGATGCCTATCTCTTTTGCTTTGATCAAAGGGATATGTTTTGTTTTCAAGTATCGTACGGGTCTCCCTAGTTTCATAAAAAAGTTATTGACAAATTATCACTTCCCAAATAATTTTCCGCATAATTTCATTTGCCAAATCATTACTTAGCAAATAAACTTCTCACAAAAATTTGTAACGCAAACCTAATGTTTGGCAAGTGAATGTTTAAACAATAACTTGCTTACCAACTAGTACTTTTACCAATTTTAATGTTGCCAAATATTTCTGTTGATAACATATTTTACGCAAAATAAAATAAGCCAAATATTTAGTTAGTACCGTCGTGATCCCTATTTCTGTCTGCCTATGGTTTCAATTGGCCCTGTTTAGGTAATATGATATGAGGTGAAGGTATTTTTATTCTCATTCGCTCGTTCTTGCATCCAATGTCGACGGAGAGGGCTCCTATTTCTATGAAAAGGGTTTAAAGTAACCTAACAAAACCGAACCTCGGGGTGCCCTTCGCTAGCTCTTGCATCCTACGTCGCCTATCGACCGACCGCAACCATGCAATGTAATTAAAAAAGTAATTATGTAAGTAAAACCATGTAATTCCCAAAAAAATATGTTTTTGTCTATTTTTTTTTTCATGACAAATCATTTGACTAAATGTTTATTGTCTAAAGATTGCTTGCTGTAATAAATCATTTGATGAAAGACCAAATGCCGTATTAACATTATCCTTGGTAATATTCTGCCGAGTGAAAAATTTACCAAATGAAAATGTGCGTACTAAAATCATTCCAAATATTTCATTGGTATAAAAAAAGGTTGCTAAAATTTGTTTGGATAATGAAATTATGCCAAAATCTTTTAGGCAAAACGTATGGAAGTTGGAACTTATTAACGTTACATGTTCTTTGTACCTGGGTGGTTTGAACTTTTTAGGGAGGGTTGTTGGGTACGAAGGAAACTCCGATGAAGGCAGGATTGGTGGCAAGATAATAATGTACAGGCGTTTTACAGTTATATATATGGATATAAAAAAAAGAGGTTGTTAATGTTTTAACAATAACCCTGTGTACAAGTCTATGGCTTTTCAAATGGTCGTGAATTCAAATTCGGAACAATGAAGACATAAAAATGATGGCCAGTATGTCGGCATCAAAATGCATGAAAACAACTCTTTATTATGTACACTTTCTTAGGGTTCCCTACCTCAAAAGGAAAAAACGGAACCCCTATAGGATCACTTTGTTGTCCGTCCGTCCGTCCGTCTGTCTGTCAAGACCCTTTATCTCGGGAACGCGTAGAGGTATCGAGTTAGATAAATAGGATAGTTTTTATCCCGATATTCCCACGGGGTCGACACTTATGCGGATGAAACCGCGGGGCGCTGCTAGTTCATTGATAATTTCCGCGCTTAGAGCGCTTAAGTTGATTTTTTATATTATTTGTCCATTTATTTGTTTTTCTTTTTTTTTTTTTTAGTTTGAAAGTTTACTTCAAATAAGTGATAATATTGAATGACAGGTGAGATGGGAAGAGACCAGACGGAATGACAATAATGCCTTGGAAGGTTGGTAGGCCTTTGCTGTGGGATGCAACGTGTGTCGACACCCTTGTGCCATCCCATCTTCCAAGCACGGTAAGCTGTGCTGGGGCGGCTGCTGCAGGTGCGGAAAACCTCAAACGGCGCAAATACTCCAATCTCTTTGGAACGTATATGTTTGAGCCGTTTGGGGTTGAAACTCTAGAGCCATAGGGCCCGAGTGCCCACTTAGTATTTTGAGACATCGCCAAGCGGTTGGTCAACTCTTCACGTGACCAGAGGGCTGGCCTATTTTTTGGCCAAAGAATCAGCATTGCCATACAACGTGGCAATGCTTCCAGTCTTTTGGGCACGTTTTCTGTTGACAGCGATGCGGATAAATTTTTTGATGCCCTTTGATTATTTCCTCTCCTTTTTATATACTTGTACATAATAATTATTATTATTTTAATACTTTTAGCTTTTATGACAGGTTAATTTCGGTTTATGAAAAAAAAAAAGAGAAATCTGTGCCATAGACTTCTATTTCGTTCATCTTTTATACATCATCATCATCATTCAAGCCGAAAAACGTCCACTGCTGGACATAGGCCTCCCCCAAGCACCTCCACTTCGACCGGTGCTTTTATGCCCTGTGGCCATAATAAGAAGTATTAATGCCATCACGATTTCAATCTGAAAAAGGGATGGTGCTATCGGACATTGTATAGCTCCGTCTCTCTCTCGCACTGGAATCATGATGGCTTTACAACGTCCTAATACGCCACCTGTTTTTGTCCAGACGGTAAAAAAGTCGGCCGGTATGTAGGTGGTATTATATTACCTAGTCAAAACCTCATAATCACCTTCGAACTTTGCTACAATAGGCTATTTGACTGGTTTCTGATAAACATCTCAGATTATTTAATGGTGTCTAACGAGCCCACCAAAACCTATTACTTCAAATTGCATAATGTATTTCTTTTAGAAAATAGTAAATAAAAATGTACTGTTTAAATAAGCCGCCAAAACGCTATCTTTAACAATATGGCGTCGTGACGTCACAATACACGTAAACAAACGTTGAAACGGTCGAGATACTAGACAAAAGTCATCTGTTCTGTCAACGATAGACAGAAATTGACTATATCATGACGTCGTCATAAGTTCAGCCAATCCAGACCGTTTTCGATTACGTGGCGCCAGATTTAAAAAGATGAAGTTTTTTCGGGATTTTTTTAATAAATAATACATTGTTTTGTAGTAAAATTAATGGAAATCGATTTTAAAAGCGATAATCTATACGAGTGTCAATAATTATGACCTTATTTTTTACATTGTCAAATAGCCTATTGTACTCAGGAACATACACATAAGCTACTCAAACATAATATTATTCATTATTCAAACACGCATTCCCTCCATTACGTTCAGATCAAGATACAGGTATGTTATTACACACAATGCATTGAGTCTCGCTGTCCTATTGACTAATTGATTAGTTCCATTGCATACAGCTCACAGCTCACTACATCCTTATTACCAACGAGATATCGGATCTCAAACGTGTTAACAGAGTTATCCATTTAGATAATTATTATACATACCATACCATAACCATATAATGTTCCCACTGCTGGGACACAGGCCTCCTCTCGGTGAGAGGGAGTGGGCCGTAATCCACCACGCAGACCCAGTGCGGATTGGCAGATGTCACATGTCTTCGATTTTTTGGTTCTAGGACATGCCGGTTTCCTCACGATGTTTTCCTTCACCGTTTTGAGAGCAGTGGTGATGAAATAATTTACACAAAGTAAAGCGCCTGTCTGGGTTCGAACCTACGACCTACAACTCGTAAGTCGCGGCCGTTACCACTTGGCCACCACTGCTCTCATGCATGCATTATTATACATGTCATATAATTATTATATGTATAAGTACCTACTGTTAGGTTAGATACTATTGTATCTGTTAGCGTCTTGGTGTTGTACTGTGATGTTGTTGGATGAGTACAATGACTTCTTACGAGGTTGATAAAGTTTTACCAATAACCCTGTAAAATCAGGTCAGCCTATAAAACTGTTGTAAGAAAATAAAACTCGAAAAAACTGCCAAATTGGCGATTGTACAATCGATTACTGAGTAATGAAGCTTGCTGCCACAGTGTACAAATATCAGTAAAACCAAGTATTCAATTCATAAGTAGGTACGGGAAATTCATGTCATATCTCTAAAAATTACGATACTTTTCTTAAACATGGATCAAGAATTTATAGATGACTAGCTCTTGTCCGCGACTTCGCCCGCGTGGAGATCGGAAATGATTCACACTAAAATGTACTGCCAGGATACATAAAAAGTATTCCATGTCCTAACCCAAGTCAAGGTTATAGAGGTATGAGGAACAGGGTGTAAAGTTCACTCATACTCTATAGAAAAGGATCCTCCGACCAGAGGGGTGTTGTGTCTGGCGGACAACTGCCCTATGATTCATGTCGGGCCGTTGTATATATGTTGAGTTGCGCGGTAAACTCTGCTTGCGAGATGCAGGATTTTGCGTGACGTTAGTATGACGCGTAGTTCGCATGTGGCATTGTATTACCGCTACAAGGTCTACCGATGTGCCAAATTTCATCCAAATCCGTTCAGCGATTAAGAAGTGAAAACATAACGGACAGACAGACAGAATTACTTTCGCAATTATAATATTAAGATTTGAGAGACCATCCCCTATTACTTCCCGAAGTATGGAGATTGTGAAATAGTTGCCTTGTTCAGCATTAACTTGTCCTCTTGTCTCCTCTCGTATTCGGCACTTAACCGCGATATTAGGAAAGCTCATAATAGCTTGGCAAAATATTAGCATGTACAGATGCCAGCACATCAAGCTACTACTATCTGTCAAATTTCTTTAATAGATATTCAACTTTATCGCTAAAGCATAAGGTTCAAGGTTGATTGGGAAAATTTGACAGTTTTGGGTAGCTGGATGTGCTGGCGTCTGTAAGTACATGTATCGGCTCCCAAGCCCTCGACTCATGGTAGTAAATGGTTTTAGTCGGAAGATGTCCGAAATAACCCTCCGTTCTCCCAAGATGGAGAGTATCCAAGAATATTTCCTCACGGAAAAAAAAGGGCTGCACCAGAGATTTTAAGGCGCTGCTGCCCAAACGTAGGAAGCCGTACTACGCTCAGTTTTTGTCGCACAGTTAGGCGTATTGTTACATAATACAAGTCAGAAAAAATATTACTATATTGTCAAATGTTCAAAGAAAATACTTATTCACAAATATTTCATAAAAATAAAATAATATCATGATAAAACAATGGTAAAGCAGAGCTCAAAAAAAGTAATTTAAAAAAATTAAACCGACTTCAAAAAGAATTGAACTCAAAATTATGAAATAACTTTAATTTCGGAAGTCGGTGTCTTGGGATCTGTATTTTAGTTTTTGGCCACCGACTTCCGAAATTAATGTTATTTCATAATTTTGAGTTCAATTCTTTTTGAAGTCGGTTTAATTTTTTTAAATTACTTTTTATTTTGTAATTTTTAGTTTTTGCACTAGAATTTGACCAAGGTTTTGAGATTTTTTCCCTTTGACACTACACCCGTAGCTCGTATAAATACGCCAGGCCGTCACACTTACACGTATTAGTCCATATCTTGAAAATTACTGAACCGATTTTGATGAAACTTGCACTGTTCCCTAAGTTGAAGTAAATGTAAGCTAATACAAAAAAAATGGTCACGATCCGATTAATAGTTGCTGAGAAATGCGTGGACAAACATACATACATACATACATACATACATACATACATACATACGTCTATGAAATTTTGTATATTTGTTTGGAAGCCTTAGTAGATTGTCATATGTGAATATAATGCAATTCCAATAATATTACATACATACGTATCGAATTGATAACCTCCTTTTTTTTTGAAGTCGGTAAAAATATTGTTCGTCGCATAATTCTCAAAATTTTGAGCGCAAACTATCATTTATGTAATGTAATGATAATAAAAGGAATTCAATAAACTAAAGATATACCTACAAATTAACTTAATGTGCATTTATTTTTTTATTGAAATAAAACTGCAAAATTATTTTTATTTTGGTGGTCATTCGATTCAAGTAACATCAAACATGTTTCCGGTTGCCGCGATGTGCTACTGTCGTTTACCTAAAAAAAATCTTCTGACCGCGCCTTAAGAGCATAGACGGGCTGCATTTTTTCCATACAAACGTATTCCCCTATTCTCTTCCTGGATAATGCCTCTAGAGTAATCATTTTTATTTATAAAAATCTAGGTCAATTGAAGGCATGCCCCTGATATTTTATTTTCTCAAAAAAATTATTACAGAAATAAATATGATTTTCCGAAAACCTAAAAAAATGCCCCGTTTTTACCTACATAATCAGACGACTACCAAAGAGAATTGAAAAGTTTTTAAGATAAAAACAAATGATAGGGGCGTAGATCTATTCTTCCTTTAAATTTTGATACCAAAAATATTTTAATCGGCTTAGGTTTCGAGGAGAAAACAGGGGAATACGAAACGTCGATCGGTCATGGTTATTTCTAGGTAAAATCGTTCTGAGCTGCAGTTGTCCCTATCGCACTCTACGGGGGGAGACGAGAGAGAGAGAGACAGCAAAAGTTTCTTCAAATACCTATTTCTCAATTCTCGCACAGCCCGTCTACGCTCTTAACTCATTCCGCTATTGGGCTACCTAGCCTGAATTGTCAGACTGATATTCCTACTCTGTGCCAATCGACCAGCGTGCAAACATTGACTTACCATCAGCTTTCGTTACCGCTCCGAACAATGCTGACGCCTGCTTTAAAAGTCAACGCTTGTGCCGCTCTTTAGTTTGCAGTCTGAAAATAACTGATAAACAACAAATTGGGGGAAACAAATCGGTAGTTTGTGTTGCTTAAACATGGATAGTGTATAAGTGTACTTAACTTTTTTTGAGGTTGGGAAATCATCAAATGACCCCACAAGCATGCAAGCGAGCATGCAACATGCAGCAGGCATGGTTTCTGTCACGGCTCCGGCGCTGCGGGTCTCCGGCGGTCCCACGCGGGAGCGGGGAGTGTCAGACTCTTACTGACTAAAACCCACCCGTTTTCCTTACTTAGCCCTTTATGTTCCGGCCCTTTCGGACAATCCCACTAACCCGGCAGGCTTCGGCCCTAACGGGCCCCTTCCATTGATGCTGACATCTCTTTAAGGCGCGCGTGAAACACGTACCCGCCGTCCGGCACGGGCCTGGTCCTGATCGGACGGTGAGCTACCCATTACTCTCCGCCCGCAGGCCCGCGCCTACGGTGGTCGGGAGTCGTCCCGTGGCTCCCAACGCCCGGAGCGTCTCCCGCGGCGGCTGGGACGGGAGGCTCTTTCCTCTCTTTCTTTCTTCCCTCAGCCATCCCGCCACCTCCTTCGCTAGTGTGTACTTTACTGTAAGTAGTGAATCTATGTTTAAGTTACCGGCCCAACCAGTTAAAGTAACCTAACCAAACTAACCTCGAGGTGCCCTTCGCTCGCTCTTGCATCCTACGTTGCCTATCGACTGATCGCACCCATGCAACCCGTGCAACCCGTGTAAGGAGAACTGGTTTGGCCTAGGCGAAAATAGTTCATCCTAAAATCGGGTTTGGCCGGTAACATAAAATTCAAAGTCCTGACTGACTGATATATCAACGCACAGCCTAAACTGCTGGTCCTAGCGACATGGAATTTAGAGGTTGTGTTCTTTGTGAAGAGTAGAAAGGGAAATCCACAAAGAAAGGGTTTTTCGAAATTCCACCCCTAAGAGGGTGAATGGGGGGAGGGTGAAATTACACGCGGACGATGTCGCGGGCAGAAGCTAGTACCTTTAAGCTATAAATGATGCAGATATTGGTAACGACCTAATAACAGGCAAAACAAAAGAGCGATGGATTAAGAACTATTATAAGAAGGGCTGATTTTTATAGACAGACTAGCTGCGCCCCGCGGTTTAACCCGCCACCCGCATAAGTTTCGATCCCGTGGGAATATCGGGATAAAAACTATCCTATGTCCTTCCCCGGGATACAATCTAGGTATCTCTCTGCCAAATTTTATCGAAATCCGTTCAGTGGTTTTGGCGTGAAAAGGTAACATACAGACAGACAGAGTTACTTTCGAATTTATAATATTAAGTATGGATGACAGTCGGCTGGGACTGAATGGTTTAAAGAAAAGACAGATTAACTGTATGGACGCTGCTGTATGGTCACTGGTACAAAGCTTTTATTTAGCCACAAGCACCTCAATTAGCAAGGAGCCCCTTTATCATGGAAACATGTTCCTAAATCCGTTGGATCAAACTTTCTTCAAGCACTTTCATCGAAACAAATCACACTAATATTATAAAGGGGAAAGTTTGTGAGTGTGTGGGGGTGTGTTTATATGTTTGTTACTTCTTCACGCTCAAACGGCTTTATCAATTTTGATAAAATTTTGTATGGAGGTAGCTGACACCCTGGATTAACATATAGGTTACTTTTTATCCCGATATTCCCACGGGATCGACATTTACGCGAGTAAACCGCGGGGCGCAGCTAAGTCTAAAATAAGAATCGTTCTACAAAACTCCATAAAACAAATTCTATTAGGAAATGTAAACAGCAGTCGCGGGACAAACTATCTCAATATATTAAATGGTCGAAACTTTCATAAGTAGGACTCGTGAGTCGAATGTGGACGCGTATTTGTTGAATACTGTTTAAATTGTGCTCTGGAAATGGTTAGGATTAACGTAGATTTTCACTGAGTTAAAATCACTACACCCCTAACTTTTAGAACGAGGTCCGAAAACGCATTTTAATTTTTTTTTGTTTTTTCGTCTTTTTATTACGGGCGCTCATAGGCGTAGATAGGCGGGGGGCTGTTGGGCCTTGCCCACCCTAGAATGGTCTGGTGCCCACCCTAGAATGTTTGGGGACCTATTCGAAATTCTAAAGGTGGAGGTTCGCGTCGCGACAAAGACAAGCGACCGAGACAAGAGACTGAGACGGGAGACCGCGACCGTTACTTGACTTTAAGCAGTGTAGGGGCAGAGTCTCCTGTCTCGCGTCCACGTTAGAATATTATCTTTTAATCATAATACATACCTACACTGAATTTTTACTAGGTATTGTGTATAAAACATTGTTTTTTTATTAAATTCGTTATACTGATTGTGGGAGAAAATTGTGGTCATATTACAAAACTATGACAGAATCGCACATGTTAGAGGGTCTAACGTAGTAAGTAATTCGTCCTTTTTGGTTTGTTTAAAATGTACAGTGGAAGTTTGAGTGTAATTTACATAGTTTTAATTAATTTTGGCATAAAACATCAAAAATGGCAGAGTTCGATTCTACTGAATTGAACTCTCGTAATTTTTAATTTAGATTTTTAACGATTTTGAAAAAAAACTACCTTCATAATAATATGCATTAATTCTGTTACACATTGTTTAGCTGCGGTGCTATTCTGTAAAAATCTCACCGTGAAAACTTAGGTGAAATGAGCGTGGAGTGAGCTGTCAATAGTGTCAATTCCTAGAAAAAACAAACTCACTTCACCTAAGTTTTCACGGTGAGATTTTTACAGAATCGACCGGCTGTTTACTTACAATCTTACAGGGCATAATCATATTAACAACACGAGAAGATAAGAAACATTCAACATTACGCGTCGAAAATTGTAGGTAGTCAAACGCAGGTGTAGTCAAATATGAATGATATACGACGACACAGTGTTTGTAAAACGAGGAACCGCAACGGGCTTAGGACAGGAGTGTGGAACGTATTTTATTAAAATGTTATCTTAAAAAAATAATCGCCTTCATTAAAGTTAACAAAATGATGAATTTTTTTTTTTTAGGAAAAACAACATTTTAGTTAGGTATATGAATTTTATGTATTTGTGATTTGTATATTGGTAATAAGGAAAATGTCTTGAGGAAAGTTTTGAGTATGTTTTGGCTATAAGAGTAGGGGAAGACCAAAGAAACGATGGATGGAATGTGTGAATGATGATATGGTTAGAAAGGGGGTGACTACCGAGATGACGACTAATAGAGAAGTATGGAAGAAAAAGACATGTTGCGCCGACCGCATATAAATTTGTATAAGGGTAGGAGAATGATGACATTGGGACTTGATGCCTTAGTGAATAAATATCAAACTTAACTTACTATATTCTCTCTCTTCTTCGTCGTTCCTTCAATACTGGGGATCGCGGCCACATGCAATAGAATAGAATAGAATTTTTCTTTATTAAAGTGACCAAGACTCAAACAAGATTATTAGTAAAACTTACGGCTATGTTAGCACAGACACTAAACAAAAACACAATAAATAACGGTTGGTCACCGTTGCGACATCCCATGAGAGACGGCACAACAGTGACCCACGTAAACACAGTCCAGGCGACTCGCAAGTTGGAGCCGCCCCACACCCTGCGCACCACGGAAGCAACGCAACGCAACGGGATGCCACGCGTCTGCAAGTTATGCGGACTTTTGCAGTGTGGACTGCTCGGTAAATACAGTCCCATAAAGCCTTCTTGAAAGAAAGTTTTCTTACACCTAACATTATGGTTATTGAGATTACTTTTGGACAGCGCTGTAGTAATAAGCTACAATTCGTGTAAGGTAGGTACTTGAAATATTCACAAAACACTCATTTTTATTTTTACTTTAATAATAAATAATAAAATAAATATTTAATGGGGGCTCAGAACGAGAGTGCCCAGAAGATGCCTGTTCACTCTTTGCATAAACTTCTATCACATAGAAAAATCTGAAATTTTCCTATACGTTATCAGCAACACAGTGTTTTTTTTTTAAAGGTTACCTGCACCCTAATTGCTGAACACACTATCAATCATAATCTGAATCATTTTGAAGGATATTGCTAATCTATTGCTTCATATGTTCGAAAAATTTGTCTGCTCAACAATGTAAATAACGCATTGAATGTTGTTGAACTTTAAAAACGAAAGCTATTGCTACTGTTAGTGTGTTACGGAATTACCCCGCAGATCTATCTACCAGACCATAACTTTCAAAGCAGTGAACAAGAATAAAAGATAGCAAACAAGATTTCAACAAAACTAAAAAGTTTTAATCATTCCGAAACCGCGTATCACACGTTCGTATAATACGCCGACCCACCTGTCCCAACTCCTGGACTATGCGTAGTAAACTTAGTCGTGGTAAATTAATTAGGGCGTGATTGATGTATACTTGGAGATAACAAGCATTGCTTTAATGAGTTTTACGTTCCAAGGAATTAAGTGTGAGACATTTCAAAATAGAAAGCAAGATTTTATTAGGTACTAACCAGCACCCTAATTGCGTAACACAATATCAATCTCAATCTGAATCATTTTGAAACAAATTGCTAATCCATTGCTTCATAAGTTCGAAAAAATTGTCTGCTCAACAACGTAAATAACGCAATGAATATTGTTGAACTGTCAAAATGAAACCCTGCGGGGTAATTGCGTAACACACTAACAGTAGCAATTACTGTTAGTGTGTTACGCAATTACCCCGCAGGCCCTCAGTTATCACTATTATTATAATATATATTATAAACTAGCTTCTGCATGCGGCATCGCCCACATGGTTATTGGAAAGTATCCCGCGGGAACGTGCAACCGGGACAAAAAGAATCGTATGTTACTCCTTATAACATCAACTATCTGCCAATGAAAGTCCCGTCAAAATCGGTCCAGCTCTATCGGAGATTAGCCGGAACAAACAGACGGACAGACAAAAAAAAATGTTTTTTAATTATAAGTGTATAATATGCATTTAGTAAAAAGCTGTTATTTTGACATTTTATTCCGTATGATTCATGTAAGTATATAATACATTATTACCTAAATAATATTAAACTTGTAATTTATTTTTCATTTCTCATGCTCGGAAAGTAGTGTTTGTTTGATCCGAATAGCGGGTGGAAGACGCTGCTTCCCACCTTAGGGCGGGAACGACTCATAGTAATTGCTTCCCTCTCTAGGGCGGGAATGAATTTTAAAAATAGAACTAAATTTGCTTAGGTAGTCAGCTACGTTTTTTTTTTTTAATAATTAAGAAAATTGCAGCGTTCTTCTGAGTTTATAAACAGCCAGTGCTAATTTAAAAAAAAAACTTAGTAAGTGGGACGGCCCGCCGCGGCGGTGAACAGAATCTACTTATGTGGCTGTGACGCGGTGTGTTCCATATTTCAAATTTAAAAGAGACTATTAAATAGGTAGTATTAATGTTCATGTCATCAATAAATATTTTAGAAAAACTACTATTTTTTACTTTCCTTAAATTCGAAATGAAAAGTAGAGTGTATAGCGCGAGTGAAAGACATCAATTCCCACTCGGACTATAGCCGCCCTCGCTGCGCTCGGGCGTCTAAATACCTCGTATGGGAATTGATTCCTTTCGACCCTTGCATAACAATCTACTATATTATTAATCATATATATATATATACTATATCATGACGTCGTCATAAGTTCAGCCAATCCAGACCGTTTTCGATTACGTGGCGCCAGATTTAAAAAGATGAAGTTTTTTCGGGATTTTTTTAATAAATAATACATTGTTTTGTAGTAAAATTAATGGAAATCGATTTTAAAAGCGATAATCTATACGAGTGTCAATAATTATGACCTTATTTTTTACATTGTCAAATAGCCTATTGTACTCAGGAACATACACATAAGCTACTCAAACATAATATTATTCATTATTCAAACACGCATTCCCTCCATTACGTTCAGATCAAGATACAGGTATGTTATTACACACAATGCATTGAGTCTCGCTGTCCTATTGACTAATTGATTAGTTCCATTGCATACAGCTCACAGCTCACTACATCCTTATTACCAACGAGATATCGGATCTCAAACGTGTTAACAGAGTTATCCATTTAGATAATTATTATACATACCATACCATAACCATATAATGTTCCCACTGCTGGGACACAGGCCTCCTCTCGGTGAGAGGGAGTGGGCCGTAATCCACCACGCAGACCCAGTGCGGATTGGCAGATGTCACATGTCTTCGATTTTTTGGTTCTAGGACATGCCGGTTTCCTCACGATGTTTTCCTTCACCGTTTTGAGAGCAGTGGTGATGAAATAATTTACACAAAGTAAAGCGCCTGTCTGGGTTCGAACCTACGACCTACAACTCGTAAGTCGCGGCCGTTACCACTTGGCCACCACTGCTCTCATGCATGCATTATTATACATGTCATATAATTATTATATGTATAAGTACCTACTGTTAGGTTAGATACTATTGTATCTGTTAGCGTCTTGGTGTTGTACTGTGATGTTGTTGGATGAGTACAATGACTTCTTACGAGGTTGATAAAGTTTTACCAATAACCCTGTAAAATCAGGTCAGCCTATAAAACTGTTGTAAGAAAATAAAACTCGAAAAAACTGCCAAATTGGCGATTGTACAATCGATTACTGAGTAATGAAGCTTGCTGCCACAGTGTACAAATATCAGTAAAACCAAGTATTCAATTCATAAGTAGGTACGGGAAATTCATGTCATATCTCTAAAAATTACGATACTTTTCTTAAACATGGATCAAGAATTTATAGATGACTAGCTCTTGTCCGCGACTTCGCCCGCGTGGAGATCGGAAATGATTCACACTAAAATGTACTGCCAGGATACATAAAAAGTATTCCATGTCCTAACCCAAGTCAAGGTTATAGAGGTATGAGGAACAGGGTGTAAAGTTCACTCATACTCTATAGAAAAGGATCCTCCGACCAGAGGGGTGTTGTGTCTGGCGGACAACTGCCCTATGATTCATGTCGGGCCGTTGTATATATGTTGAGTTGCGCGGTAAACTCTGCTTGCGAGATGCAGGATTTTGCGTGACGTTAGTATGACGCGTAGTTCGCATGTGGCATTGTATTACCGCTACAAGGTCTACCGATGTGCCAAATTTCATCCAAATCCGTTCAGCGATTAAGAAGTGAAAACATAACGGACAGACAGACAGAATTACTTTCGCAATTATAATATTAAGATTTGAGAGACCATCCCCTATTACTTCCCGAAGTATGGAGATTGTGAAATAGTTGCCTTGTTCAGCATTAACTTGTCCTCTTGTCTCCTCTCGTATTCGGCACTTAACCGCGATATTAGGAAAGCTCATAATAGCTTGGCAAAATATTAGCATGTACAGATGCCAGCACATCAAGCTACTACTATCTGTCAAATTTCTTTAATAGATATTCAACTTTATCGCTAAAGCATAAGGTTCAAGGTTGATTGGGAAAATTTGACAGTTTTGGGTAGCTGGATGTGCTGGCGTCTGTAAGTACATGTATCGGCTCCCAAGCCCTCGACTCATGGTAGTAAATGGTTTTAGTCGGAAGATGTCCGAAATAACCCTCCGTTCTCCCAAGATGGAGAGTATCCAAGAATATTTCCTCACGGAAAAAAAAGGGCTGCACCAGAGATTTTAAGGCGCTGCTGCCCAAACGTAGGAAGCCGTACTACGCTCAGTTTTTGTCGCACAGTTAGGCGTATTGTTACATAATACAAGTCAGAAAAAATATTACTATATTGTCAAATGTTCAAAGAAAATACTTATTCACAAATATTTCATAAAAATAAAATAATATCATGATAAAACAATGGTAAAGCAGAGCTCAAAAAAAGTAATTTAAAAAAATTAAACCGACTTCAAAAAGAATTGAACTCAAAATTATGAAATAACTTTAATTTCGGAAGTCGGTGTCTTGGGATCTGTATTTTAGTTTTTGGCCACCGACTTCCGAAATTAATGTTATTTCATAATTTTGAGTTCAATTCTTTTTGAAGTCGGTTTAATTTTTTTAAATTACTTTTTATTTTGTAATTTTTAGTTTTTGCACTAGAATTTGACCAAGGTTTTGAGATTTTTTCCCTTTGACACTACACCCGTAGCTCGTATAAATACGCCAGGCCGTCACACTTACACGTATTAGTCCATATCTTGAAAATTACTGAACCGATTTTGATGAAACTTGCACTGTTCCCTAAGTTGAAGTAAATGTAAGCTAATACAAAAAAAATGGTCACGATCCGATTAATAGTTGCTGAGAAATGCGTGGACAAACATACATACATACATACATACATACATACATACATACATACGTCTATGAAATTTTGTATATTTGTTTGGAAGCCTTAGTAGATTGTCATATGTGAATATAATGCAATTCCAATAATATTACATACATACGTATCGAATTGATAACCTCCTTTTTTTTTGAAGTCGGTAAAAATATTGTTCGTCGCATAATTCTCAAAATTTTGAGCGCAAACTATCATTTATGTAATGTAATGATAATAAAAGGAATTCAATAAACTAAAGATATACCTACAAATTAACTTAATGTGCATTTATTTTTTTATTGAAATAAAACTGCAAAATTATTTTTATTTTGGTGGTCATTCGATTCAAGTAACATCAAACATGTTTCCGGTTGCCGCGATGTGCTACTGTCGTTTACCTAAAAAAAATCTTCTGACCGCGCCTTAAGAGCATAGACGGGCTGCATTTTTTCCATACAAACGTATTCCCCTATTCTCTTCCTGGATAATGCCTCTAGAGTAATCATTTTTATTTATAAAAATCTAGGTCAATTGAAGGCATGCCCCTGATATTTTATTTTCTCAAAAAAATTATTACAGAAATAAATATGATTTTCCGAAAACCTAAAAAAATGCCCCGTTTTTACCTACATAATCAGACGACTACCAAAGAGAATTGAAAAGTTTTTAAGATAAAAACAAATGATAGGGGCGTAGATCTATTCTTCCTTTAAATTTTGATACCAAAAATATTTTAATCGGCTTAGGTTTCGAGGAGAAAACAGGGGAATACGAAACGTCGATCGGTCATGGTTATTTCTAGGTAAAATCGTTCTGAGCTGCAGTTGTCCCTATCGCACTCTACGGGGGGAGACGAGAGAGAGAGAGACAGCAAAAGTTTCTTCAAATACCTATTTCTCAATTCTCGCACAGCCCGTCTACGCTCTTAACTCATTCCGCTATTGGGCTACCTAGCCTGAATTGTCAGACTGATATTCCTACTCTGTGCCAATCGACCAGCGTGCAAACATTGACTTACCATCAGCTTTCGTTACCGCTCCGAACAATGCTGACGCCTGCTTTAAAAGTCAACGCTTGTGCCGCTCTTTAGTTTGCAGTCTGAAAATAACTGATAAACAACAAATTGGGGGAAACAAATCGGTAGTTTGTGTTGCTTAAACATGGATAGTGTATAAGTGTACTTAACTTTTTTTGAGGTTGGGAAATCATCAAATGACCCCACAAGCATGCAAGCGAGCATGCAACATGCAGCAGGCATGGTTTCTGTCACGGCTCCGGCGCTGCGGGTCTCCGGCGGTCCCACGCGGGAGCGGGGAGTGTCAGACTCTTACTGACTAAAACCCACCCGTTTTCCTTACTTAGCCCTTTATGTTCCGGCCCTTTCGGACAATCCCACTAACCCGGCAGGCTTCGGCCCTAACGGGCCCCTTCCATTGATGCTGACATCTCTTTAAGGCGCGCGTGAAACACGTACCCGCCGTCCGGCACGGGCCTGGTCCTGATCGGACGGTGAGCTACCCATTACTCTCCGCCCGCAGGCCCGCGCCTACGGTGGTCGGGAGTCGTCCCGTGGCTCCCAACGCCCGGAGCGTCTCCCGCGGCGGCTGGGACGGGAGGCTCTTTCCTCTCTTTCTTTCTTCCCTCAGCCATCCCGCCACCTCCTTCGCTAGTGTGTACTTTACTGTAAGTAGTGAATCTATGTTTAAGTTACCGGCCCAACCAGTTAAAGTAACCTAACCAAACTAACCTCGAGGTGCCCTTCGCTCGCTCTTGCATCCTACGTTGCCTATCGACTGATCGCACCCATGCAACCCGTGCAACCCGTGTAAGGAGAACTGGTTTGGCCTAGGCGAAAATAGTTCATCCTAAAATCGGGTTTGGCCGGTAACATAAAATTCAAAGTCCTGACTGACTGATATATCAACGCACAGCCTAAACTGCTGGTCCTAGCGACATGGAATTTAGAGGTTGTGTTCTTTGTGAAGAGTAGAAAGGGAAATCCACAAAGAAAGGGTTTTTCGAAATTCCACCCCTAAGAGGGTGAATGGGGGGAGGGTGAAATTACACGCGGACGATGTCGCGGGCAGAAGCTAGTACCTTTAAGCTATAAATGATGCAGATATTGGTAACGACCTAATAACAGGCAAAACAAAAGAGCGATGGATTAAGAACTATTATAAGAAGGGCTGATTTTTATAGACAGACTAGCTGCGCCCCGCGGTTTAACCCGCCACCCGCATAAGTTTCGATCCCGTGGGAATATCGGGATAAAAACTATCCTATGTCCTTCCCCGGGATACAATCTAGGTATCTCTCTGCCAAATTTTATCGAAATCCGTTCAGTGGTTTTGGCGTGAAAAGGTAACATACAGACAGACAGAGTTACTTTCGAATTTATAATATTAAGTATGGATGACAGTCGGCTGGGACTGAATGGTTTAAAGAAAAGACAGATTAACTGTATGGACGCTGCTGTATGGTCACTGGTACAAAGCTTTTATTTAGCCACAAGCACCTCAATTAGCAAGGAGCCCCTTTATCATGGAAACATGTTCCTAAATCCGTTGGATCAAACTTTCTTCAAGCACTTTCATCGAAACAAATCACACTAATATTATAAAGGGGAAAGTTTGTGAGTGTGTGGGGGTGTGTTTATATGTTTGTTACTTCTTCACGCTCAAACGGCTTTATCAATTTTGATAAAATTTTGTATGGAGGTAGCTGACACCCTGGATTAACATATAGGTTACTTTTTATCCCGATATTCCCACGGGATCGACATTTACGCGAGTAAACCGCGGGGCGCAGCTAAGTCTAAAATAAGAATCGTTCTACAAAACTCCATAAAACAAATTCTATTAGGAAATGTAAACAGCAGTCGCGGGACAAACTATCTCAATATATTAAATGGTCGAAACTTTCATAAGTAGGACTCGTGAGTCGAATGTGGACGCGTATTTGTTGAATACTGTTTAAATTGTGCTCTGGAAATGGTTAGGATTAACGTAGATTTTCACTGAGTTAAAATCACTACACCCCTAACTTTTAGAACGAGGTCCGAAAACGCATTTTAATTTTTTTTTGTTTTTTCGTCTTTTTATTACGGGCGCTCATAGGCGTAGATAGGCGGGGGGCTGTTGGGCCTTGCCCACCCTAGAATGGTCTGGTGCCCACCCTAGAATGTTTGGGGACCTATTCGAAATTCTAAAGGTGGAGGTTCGCGTCGCGACAAAGACAAGCGACCGAGACAAGAGACTGAGACGGGAGACCGCGACCGTTACTTGACTTTAAGCAGTGTAGGGGCAGAGTCTCCTGTCTCGCGTCCACGTTAGAATATTATCTTTTAATCATAATACATACCTACACTGAATTTTTACTAGGTATTGTGTATAAAACATTGTTTTTTTATTAAATTCGTTATACTGATTGTGGGAGAAAATTGTGGTCATATTACAAAACTATGACAGAATCGCACATGTTAGAGGGTCTAACGTAGTAAGTAATTCGTCCTTTTTGGTTTGTTTAAAATGTACAGTGGAAGTTTGAGTGTAATTTACATAGTTTTAATTAATTTTGGCATAAAACATCAAAAATGGCAGAGTTCGATTCTACTGAATTGAACTCTCGTAATTTTTAATTTAGATTTTTAACGATTTTGAAAAAAAACTACCTTCATAATAATATGCATTAATTCTGTTACACATTGTTTAGCTGCGGTGCTATTCTGTAAAAATCTCACCGTGAAAACTTAGGTGAAATGAGCGTGGAGTGAGCTGTCAATAGTGTCAATTCCTAGAAAAAACAAACTCACTTCACCTAAGTTTTCACGGTGAGATTTTTACAGAATCGACCGGCTGTTTACTTACAATCTTACAGGGCATAATCATATTAACAACACGAGAAGATAAGAAACATTCAACATTACGCGTCGAAAATTGTAGGTAGTCAAACGCAGGTGTAGTCAAATATGAATGATATACGACGACACAGTGTTTGTAAAACGAGGAACCGCAACGGGCTTAGGACAGGAGTGTGGAACGTATATATAACATTTAACGTAACGTAAAATGTTATCTTAAAAAAATAATCGCCTTCATTAAAGTTAACAAAATGATGAATTTTTTTTTTTTTTTTTAGGAAAAACATAACATTTTAGTTAGGTATATGAATTTTATGTATTTGTGATTTGTATATTGGTAATAAGGAAAATGTCTTGAGGAAAGTTTTGAGTATGTTTTGGCTATAAGAGTAGGGGAAGACCAAAGAAACGATGGATGGAATGTGTGAATGATGTTATGGTTAGAAAGGGAGTGACTACCGAGATGACGACTAATAGAGAAGTATGGAAGAAAAAGACATGTTGCGCCGACCGCATATAAATTTGTATAAGGGTAGGAGAATGATGACATTGGGACTTGATGCCTTAGTGAATAAATATCAAACTTAACTTACTATATTCTCTCTCTTCTTCGTCGTTCCTTCAATACTGGGGATCGCGGCCACATGCAATAGAATAGAATAGAATTTTTCTTTATTAAAGTGACCAAGACTCAAACAAGATTATTAGTAAAACTTACGGCTATGTTAGCACAGACACTAAACAAAAACACAATAAATAACGGTTGGTCACCGTTGCGACATCCCATGAGAGACGGCACAACAGTGACCCACGTAAACACAGTCCAGGCGACTCGCAAGTTGGAGCCGCCCCACACCCTGCGCACCACGGAAGCAACGCAACGCAACGGGATGCCACGCGTCTGCAAGTTATGCGGACTTTTGCAGTGTGGACCGCTCGGTAAATACAGTCCCATAAAGCCTTCTTGAAAGAAAGTTTTCTTACACCTAACATTATGGTTATTGAGATTACTTTTGGACAGCGCTGTAGTAATAAGCTACAATTCGTGTAAGGTAGGTACTTGAAATATTCACAAAACACTCATTTTTATTTTTACTTTAATAATAAATAATAAAATAAATATTTAATGGGGGCTCAGAACGAGAGTGCCCAGAAGATGCCTGTTCACTCTTTACATAAACTTCTATCACATAAAAAAATCTGAAATTTTCCTATACGATAACAGCAACACAGTGTTTTTTTTAAAAGGTTACCTGCGCCCTAATTGCTGAACACACTATCAATCATAATCTGAATCATTTTGAAGGATATTGCTAATCCATTGCTTCCTACGTTCGAAAAATGTGTCTGCTCAACAATTTAAATAACGCATTGAATGTTGTTGAACTTTTAAAACGAAAGCTATTGCTACTGTTAGTGTGTTACGGAATTACCCCGCAGATCTATCTACCAGACCATAACTTTCAAAGCAGTGAACAAGAATAAAAGATAGCAAACAAGATTTCAACAAAACTAAAAAGTTTAAATCATTCCGAAACCGCGTATCACACGTTCGAATAATACGCCGACCCACCTGTCCCAACTCCTGGACTATGCGTAGTAAACTTAGTCGTGGTAAATTAATTAGGGCGTGATTGATGTATACTTGGAGATAACAAGCATTGCTTTAATGAGTTTTACGTTCCAAGGAATTAAGTGTGGAGACATTTCAAAATAGAAAGCAAGATTTTATTAGGTACAGTCAACAGCAAAAGTAGATGATCAAAATCAGAAATTCAATAGGAGTCAAAACTGATCACGAATATATGGCAGCTGTACTAGTAGTAAATGTTTGGTATAATTTACAATCACGTACTTTTGAATCACTTTCGACTCCACACAGTTCTGACCCGAACTCCCTTCATTAGTATTGAATTTCTGATTTTGATTATCTACTTTTGCTGTTGACTGTACTAACCAGCACCCTAATTGCGTAACACACTATCAATCTCAATCTGAATAATTTTGAAACAAATTGCTAATCCATTGCTTCATAAGTTTGAAAAAATTGTCTGCTCAACAACGTAAATAACGCAATGAATATTGTTGAACTGTCAAAATGAAACTCATTTATTTTAATGGCAATTAAGTTGATTTCAGGGTGATTAGTACTATCGAAAAAGTTATTAAAATGTTTGAAGTTGTAGCGTAAACTGAACTTTGTTGTGTAGGAATTAAAGTTATTTTTCCGTAAACTCATATTTGTTTACATTTTTGGCTAATAAATCGCGAATGCAGATTAGGTATTTTTTGTTCAAGATCTAATAGCCAAGATCTAGAGCCTTAATAAATTCAAATCATTCATTAAACATTGAGGACAAAAAGGCTTGGGATTGAGCTGCTTCCAATTTCTGCATTTTGAATGTTTTTTTCTTTATATACACATTGACATTAATGATTTTTTTTATAAACAATGACATTTGCTTACTTTGTAAAGTATTATATTATTTTATTTATTGTGAATGTGAAGACGATGTGGGTCATTTTATTTTATTTTTTTATTATTCTCTGTGTTCTGTTAGTTTTTTTTCATGGTCTGGCAGTTTGAGTAATTTATGTGGCCTACCCAAATGTCCTTTCTTTGATATTGTTCGTCGAATCGTTGAGCTCCTTAAGTCTTGAGTTGAGCTGCACGATTTCTGACAAATGCGTGCACTGACTGGACAGGTCCTCTCAATCTCTGTGGTTCTTTCCTCAAAAGACCATCTCAGACATCGATCTACATGGTCTTCATATAACCTGACCAAAATTATGTCTGGATTTTAAAAGAGACTGTGACCTCTGAGTTTGTTTCGGCCTTCCTTCTCAGAGTAGTCAGATAGGAAACGCCGACCTTAACTAGTTTTAATAAAAAAATATGATTGACGTGTAAAAGTGTTTGTGAAAACCTACTTACATTTATCATTGACTTCTAGAGTGTTTTAATTTACTGCTTCTTGTGGTATACTTGTATTTTTTTAATGATATTTGAGACCGTGTATTAATGTATAATTATTCTCATAATACGCAATTTCATATGCCAGAATGCCATACCTTATGAAAACTTATTCATAAGTGATTTAATATACCGTGATGGATGTACTACGCCGACCGGCGAACCAAAACCGTCTTAATTAGCCTTATTAATTTTCTGTATTTATTACATCATAATTAGGCTGTTAATAAATAAACAACACGCAAATCTACACAAAACATTATTAAGGCTCAAAACTACTATGAACCCGAAACGGCGTATTATTCTCACAATACGCCGTTTGTATTCCCAACTCCCGGCACGGCGTATGGGAAACTTGGTCGTCAGTGAATTAATATGCCGTGATTGATGTAATACGCTGGGCGGGGAGGGAAACAAACACTGCCATAATTAATTTAAAGTAGTTTACTTTTGAGCGAGGCCCCAATATGGCATACACTCAATTTACACTGTGGTAGACTGAGTTCTACACTGGTTTTGACGACAGCCTGTAAGATATTGGTATGTGTCGTAGAATAATTTCCTTTAAAATGTAGATTAATTACCTACTTCTGTTTTTTAAGGTCCTGTACCCAAAGAGTGCCAACTATTACTAAACCTCCGCTGTCCGTCCGTCTGTCAGCATCATAAAAATAAAATAAAGTTAATAATTAAACGGACAAAGAAGAAACGTGTTTGTTTTCGGCGTTTTTTGCCTTGTGGTACGGAACCCTTCATATGCGAGTCCGACTTGCACTTGACTGCTTTTTTATAATCGACGAAAAAACGGAGGAGGTTCTCAAGTCGCTGGAGCTGGTAACTCTTATCTGATCTGTCGCTGGGTGTAGTAGGTGTACGAAAGATTTGCTTCTGTGAATGCATGCTTACAAATATCTTAGATCCTAAAGACTTTAAAATTACAATACAACGTACTTTTAGCAAAATGGGAATTGATAATACTTACATCTTCGCATCAGGACGCAGAGGCAATAAAAGTTTGGAAAGGTTTGGAATAAAAAGTAATTTGAAAAAATTAAACCGACTTCAAAAAGAAATGAACTCAAAATTATGAAATAACTTTAATTTCGGAAGTCGGTGTCTTGGGATCTGTATTTTAGTTTTTTGCCACCGACTTCCGAAATTAAAGTTATTTCATAATTTTGAGTTCATTTCTTTTTGAAGTCGGTTTAATTTTTTCAAATTACTTTTTATTTCGTAATTTTTAGTTTTTGCACTAGAATTTGACCAAGGTTTCGAGATGTTTTCCCTTTGACACTACACCCGTAGCTCGTATCAATACGCCAGGCCGTCACATTTACACGTATTAGTCCATATCTTGAAAATTACTGAACCGATTTTGATGAAACTTGCACTGTTCCCTAAGTTGAAGTAAATGTAAGCTAATACAAAAAAAATGGTCACGATCCGATTAATAGTTGCTGAGAAATGCGTGGACAAACATACATACATACATACATACATACATACATACATACATACATACATACATACGTCTATGAAATTTTGTATATTTGATTGGAAGCCTTAGTAGATTGTCATATGTGGATATAATGCAATTCCAATAATATTACATACATACGTATCGAATTGATAACCTCCTTTTTTTTGAAGTCGGTAAAAAGTGATTGTGGTTGGAAACACCGGAGGCAAACGATCGCGCGGTCGTTCACCAACACGATGGACCGATCAGGTGAAGGAATCATCGTCCTCTAAATTCTACACGGTGGTAAGGGATGCGCTGGACAGAAACCGGTGGAGGAGGGTCATCCGCTCCAGATGCAACTCCGAAGTTGACCACGATCCTCACACATGAGTGACCGACTATAGAGGTATGAGGAACAGGGTGTAAAGTTCACTCATACTCCATAGAAAAGGGAGGATCCTCCGACCAGACGGGTGTTGTGTCCGGCGGGCAACTGCCCGATGATTCATGTCGGGCCGTTGTATGTATGCTAGTTGCGCGGTAAACTCTGCTTGCGCGATGCAGGATTTGCGTGACGTCAGTATGACGCGTTGTTCGCATGTTGCGTTGTATATTGTACAAGACGTCTTTAACAATAATTTATGTAGGTACACTCTTTCGTGATAGGTACTCTTTCAAACATAATAAACCATTTGAACGAGTACCTACCTAACAATGGAGTTTCTTGCCCATTCTTCTCGATACGAAAGCTGCCTTTTCGAAATAGCAACTCAAATCAACTTGTTGACATTTCACATACATACATACACGGATAAGGAATAATTTGATTGTCAAAAACCTTTAGTCCATAACATTTGTATCCACCGTTTTAGATACACGCGAATGCTCGCGGTGAATGAGCATCTTAAAAAAGCCTAAGCAACATTCGTTAGGAACATTCAAGATTTACCTATTTGTATTCCAAATCTAAAATCTAATAAAAACAAATGACACGTCATTGACGTCATGCATGAAATGAAGAGGATAAAAATAAAATTCTTGTTAGGGTTCCGTACCAAAATGGTAAAAACGGAACCCTTATGGTGAGACTAAGTCTGTCTGTCTGTCCGTATGTCACAGCCACTTTTTTCTGAAACTATAAGAACTATACTGTTGAAACTTGGTAAGTAGATGTATTCTGTGAACCGCCACAAAAATAGAAAAAAAAACAATACATTTTGGGGGTTCCCCAACTGAAACTCAAGTTTTTTTATCAAACCCATACGTGTGGGGTATCTATGGATAGGTCTTCAAAAATGATATTGAGGTTTCTAATATATTTTTTTTATTAAACTGAATAGTTTGCGCGAGAGACACTTCCAAAGTGGTAAAATAGGTGTGTGTGTGTCCTGTAACTTCTTAAATAAGAGAATAATAAAACTAAAAAAATATATTGTACGTTACCATGTAAACTTCCACCGAAAATTGGTTTGAACGAGATCCAGTAATTAGCTCGCCGGTGAAAATTTAAAAACATCATGGTACGGAACCCTCGGTGCGCGAGTCCTACTCGCTCTTGCCCGTTTTTTTTTCTATTAAACGAAATCAAAGACGTGTCATCGATATAAACCGTATCACGTTGTCAGTCTCGTTTATCTCGTTCTGGAACTATCACTGTGAACATTGTTTTGAGCGAAGGGCACCCCGAGGTTCGGTTTGGTTCGGTAAAACAGCGAGCGTTTGTAAACGGACGACGCGTTTGTAAAACGCGGAATCATACAAATTGCCTACGACAGATACACTGTTATGGAACAAAGATTGTAATCTTAATAAAACGTATACCTATACAACTAACGAGCTAACTGTACCAGGTTCTTTTGGCGCTCCAATGACGTTGACAGGGCACGCGGTTGGTAAAGATGTGTAAAGTGTCACTTGGAATTTATTAAAAAAAATAAAAAACCCGACTGCGGTAAACACTTAAGTTAAAAAAAAAAACTGAAAGGCTAAAAACAAGCCCATTTTAAATTAAATAAAAGTTGGAAACAGGCGGAAGGGACCCATTTGAATTTGAAAATATAATCAAAATGGTATGAGTCCCGCTCAATCCGTTTAGGCAACAGAGCGTGCCAAAGAAATATACATACATACACTAGAAAAACATAACCCTCCTTCTGGCGCAGTCGGGTAAAAACAAGATGGCGACGGCTACAGAGTTATAGTAAAACCATCATCATCTGCCTGCCTTTTCCCAACTATGTTGGGGTCGGCTTCTAGTCTAACCGGATGCAGACGAATACCAGTATTTTACATGGAGCGACTGACTATTTGACCTCCACAACCCAGTTACTGAATAATACGACACTCCTTAGTAAGACTGATTGTTAGACTTTTCGGGCTTCTGACGACCCGCATGGATACCGACGGTCAAAGATCCAAGAATGACAATCGGGACCAACCGCTTAACGTGCTTTCCGAGGCACGGAGGAATCTTGACATGCAAAGATGGTCACCCATCCACTGGCCAACCGCGACAAGCGTAGCTTAACCTGATCGATCACTGACATTTAACTATTTCTTTTTTTTTTCTTTTTGGTTATGATATTTAACTAAATGATTTCTATTTCTAATCTTAAATTCTCATTGAAAATTTTATCATGATTATAAAACTAAAAAAACAAAAAAAAATACCTTTTTTATCCATCATTTTAATTTAATGATGATGTTGTGAGTTTGTGAGTTATGTTGTTAATTTTTTAATGTGTTAGGTAGGTACTTGTATTATGGATGTTATTTTTTTTTCTTTTTTTTTAGCCTATGGAACGATTTCAAACACAACGTAAATTTGTTTGTGAATAAATTTAATTGAATTGATCGACCCGTGCGGCTGTTATTACTTAGCCACGAGCCCCTCTTAGTAAAACAATCCCTCCATTTTGTTATGTATTTCCTAAAGAAAATATCAGGTTTTATTCCCGTGTCTACCCGCTTATTTGACGCCTTTTGTGTGGAAATCCCCTCTTTGTATGCTCAATGTACCTATGTTGCTGAGAATTATGACATTGTGTTGGCGCCGTTTGTCACAAACATGGTTACTGCTTTATTAGGTACTGTGCTAGGTTTGAGTTTGTTTTTAGGGTTCCGTACCCAAAGGGTAAAAACGGAACCCTATTACTAAGACTTCGCTGTCCGTCCGTCCGTCCGTCTGTCTGTCACCAGGCTGTACCTCAAGAACCGCGGTAGCTAGACAGTTGAAATTTTCACAGATGATGTATTTCTGTTGCCGCTATAACAACAAATACTAAAAACAAAATAAAATATATATTTAAGGGGGGCTCCCATACAGCAAACGTGTTTTTTTCGGCGTTTTTGTCTTGTGTTACGGAACCCTTCGTGTGCTAGTCCGACTCGCACTTGGCCAGTTTCTTTTTTTAGTTGGACTTGTGAAAAAGCTCTTTGGGATTTGCCATACTTACTACTTGCAGGCATTTAGTTGTTAAGCAAATTGACTACCAATTTAGGTAAATTGTCCATATGTTCAAATTGTTATTCTTTGATAGTTGTATAGTTGGGAAAAGGCTAGGCAGATGATGATGATAGGGTCGGCTTCCGGTCTAACCGGATACAGCCGAGTACCAGTATTTTACATGGAGCGATCTGACCTCCACTACCCAGTCACTGGGTAATACGATACCCCTTGGTAAGGCTGGTTGTCAGACTTTCGGGCTTCTGACTACCCGTAACGACTGTCAAAGATCCACGAATGACAGCCGGGACCAACGGTTTAACGTGCTTTCCGAGGCACGGAGGGGTCACGGTATGTATAGATGGTCACCCATCCACAGACCAACCGCGGCAAGCGTAGCTTAACCTGATCGATCGACCTGTGCGGCTGTTATTATTTAGCCACGGCCAAAAATTTAATTGGGTAAAATTAGAAATGATTACACTTCGCAGTGATATTATCATTAAAAGAACAGACAATAAAAGCGACGAAGTTTTTAAGCTCATGGACCCTGTTCAATACAAAACGTACGTAAGGGTCAGTTCACACCGAGACGCGACGCGACGCGCAGTTTTCAAGATAGAAATACAATTACAGACCTTATCTACTACACAAAAAGGTACACGATTCAGTGAGCTACGCCACGCGGCGGCGGCGCCCGCGCTGCGTAGCTCGACGTAGTAAGTAGACACTGAATTGTGTACCTTTTAGTGTAGTAGATAAGGTCTGTAATTGTATTTCTATCTTGAAAACTGCGCGTCGCGTCGCGTCTCGGTGTGAACTGACCCTAACGAACACGGCAAAAAATTTATGATTTTGGGTTGCACAGAAGATTACCAACCAGAATTTAAGAAGCTTTCTCAAAATGTGAACAGCCATAAATAAAAAAAGTGGTGTAATTGTATAATGTACCTAGTTTCCTTGATATCACTTATGTTTTTTATTAACTCAACGGTGCACGATGCCCGCCTGGCGTATCGTTATTTTCAAAATAGCCCTTGGAGCAATACCAGGGGCCCAAGTCTGCTATTTTTATAAATTCGTCATTCCAACACGATCCCATTGTCATTTTGCTAAAAGTTCGTAATCTGGTAAATTCATAATGGTCGATTTAACACAAGCATGCATTCTTTTTACAAAAATTAAAACATTCTGCCATTAATATGCAACCAGTCGGTTATCTTTTAAAGTGAAGGCACGTGAACATATCCGTCAAAAGTTGGCCGTAACATCTCAGCGCTGATTTGCTGGATTCGTTTTCTCCTCTACCGATAATTTGTTTCTCCTCAAAGATTTTGTTTATATGTATGTATGTATGTATCTATCTATATATTAGTATTTATTCTTGTATTTTATAGTCATTTCCTAGCTATTTATCCCTTTTGTTGCACCTGCCATGTTTTGTCTCTGCATCACCCTAAGGTTGACTGGTAGAAAATGCCTCAGGCATTAAGTCCGCCTTTGTACAGTATTTCTTTTACTTGTGCATAAAGTGTTAATAAATAAATAATATTTTGGGGAGATTACCAGTCCCTCTGTCCACCTAATACCGCTACGCAGATTGAAGACCCCGGTAGTTCTCCCCAACCAAAACAAAACAACAGCAATTAGCTTTAATGAAAACTTTTAATTAGGTCAGCTATCATTTTGTGCATGTGTCGAGAGCGTTAAAATTAATTATTACGTCGACACCGTTACAATAATATGTATGCTAGAACATTGTTGCAGGGATCAAGTTGTAAACTTACAATGTAACAACCAGAGGTCTGGGTGGTTCTTTGGCCAAAGATTTAGAAAATATTAGCATTGCCATTAGCAAAGTAGTAAAGAGTAGTAAAGATTAGCATTGCCATTCAACGTGGCAATGCGGCCAGACCAGTCTTCTGCGCACATTTCCGGATGACAGCGATGCAAACGAGTACTTCGACGAATTAAAAAAAACAGTTTTGTATTGATTTTTATTTTTATAAAAGGATATAATTATGTTAACACCTAATTACTGTCGTCAGACGATTTCGAGTATTTTACATCTGCATTCTGCAGCATTGACAGCTTCAGCGTGAACTTACTTTAAAATGGCGCCCCAAATGTTTACGTTCCATGAGTCAGACGCGTTCCAGTACCATAAAACATTAGACGACAGCGCTTTAAATCGCTAAAATATAACCCGACCAAGTGAAATTGCTCGTTAGTTTTTTATTGTTTGATTTGTCGCTACGTAACTTAGTAGAAGTTCTTTATTTACAAAATGTATAGCTTCTCGTGACGGGGATTTTAGTTATCAATACATACAATTATTTAAGTAATAACATAATATTAGTTTGTTGTCTATTCCACTATCTGCAGCAGTGCAGACAGAGCAGTAGCGGCCCAGTGGTAATGGCCCACTAACGACTTACGAGTTGTCGGTCGTGGTTTCGAACCCAGGCGGGCGCTTAACTTCGTGTAAATAATTTTATCCCACCCGCTGAAGACCTCCCACCTGAACATAGTTACCTCGGGTAACCTGGAACTCTTTAAACAGACTCCGGACCCAGGTTGGCCGAAGCAAGGAAAACCTGTTCAGGTGGAGATTCATAGACGACTCCGCCTTGGATTGTAAATGTGGTGCTGTTCCACAAACGATGGGACATGAGACACACAATCTTGATTTTTGTTTGACAGAAACATAACATTCATTAAATACCACACACATAAAACACACACACACACCCCCACACAAAACACACACACACACATTTCACAGCAAATTAGGCTTTCAGAGACCAGCCTTCGCTCATACCTTGCCCCCCAGAGCAAAGGGGAGTAAACAATCTCAAAATTGTGTGGAGCTGTTAATAATAGATATGTTAATCTAACTTCAGATGTTACCATGACACTATGTTCATCTAGTGGCCCAAGAGGGATGACTGCCATAGTAATACTGATTAGTTAGGGTTAGAATGAGAGCTGGAACTGGCGATTAAAATTAATATTCATCTATTTAAATAAAATGGTAAATTATATATAAAATTCAAAGTCCTGACTGACTGACTGATATATCAACGCACAGCCTAAACCGCTGGTCCTAAAGACATGAAATTTGGAGGGTGTGTTCTTTGTGAAGAGTAGGTATCCACTAAGAAAGGTTTTTTCTAAATTCCACCCCTAGAGAGTGAATGGGGGGAGGGTGAAAGATTGTCAAAGATCCACGAATGACAGCCGGGACCACCGGCTTAACGTGCTTTCCGAAGCACGAAGGGGTCTCGGTATGTAAAGATGGTCACCCATCCACGGACCAACCGCGGCGCAATTACTTAACCACAAGCCCCTCTCCTGAGGCATACCCTATCCATTAAAAAAAGAATTTTTGAAATCGGTCTATAATTGCCGTAGATAACGCGTAACAAACACAGACGAATTAAAAACGTCCTCCTTTTTGAAGTCGGTTAATAAGTGTAGGTACTTACCTACAACTGCCCACCTCTTTAGGGCTCCTTTTTGAAGTCGGTTAATAAGTGTACTTACCTACATCTGCGCACCCCTTTAAGGGAAGCAGGCGTGGTGGTATATTATGTTGTCGACAATCCATGTGTATCGTGTATTATGTGTGTCAACAATTTATCGACATCGGAAATTACTACCGAAAAGCGTAGGTAAGTTACAGTCTATTTCGCCATCAAATCATGTCGCCTGTAAATATGTATAGCAATTTTACAGCCACGAATATACAAAATATTTTATAGATATTTGCATCAAACGGTAGTAAATGCAGTTGAGGATACTGCCCGCGGCTCCAAGTTAACGTGCGTCGAATCTTGTGGGAGATGGCATTTTATAGTAGTTTATAGTAGTTTATGGTAGGTAAATATTATAGTATTTCGGCGAAATTTCGCGACAGATTGTGTAAGAAATAATTAGTATGCTTGAGACTTTTGCAGTCTAAGATAAAATGGTACAAAGTCGCGGGAAACTCCTAGATGAGGGACCCACGGAACCGGGAAATGAAATGAAGATAAGATAGTCATTTATTCATATATCCGTGCATTTATTTGTTCAAAACCCGAATGAGAAAGTTTATAGTGGATAAGACCGAGATTTAAACAGAAGAAGAACTAGCAGGGGATTGAGGAGGGGGGGGAGAGGTTCAGGGGCAGGGGGGAACAAATTTTTCGGCGAAACGTGCTGTCTAGGTATACAGATTTCTATGAGCTTTGCTTTCTGTATGTAGTCGTATCGTACAAGCGTGTTTCTATCTTAGGTTCCACACTAACAAAAGATAACACGTTCAAACATCCACATACTCACTCTACAAACGTAGAAGTACTGAAGTATAAAAATTACATGTTATTGGGCAAAGCACCTGCCATCCAATCTCTTCACCACCCTTGGTTGACTGGTAGAGAATGCCTAAGGCATTAAGTCCGCCTTTGTACCTTTTTTGTGCGAAAAGTTTAAATAAATAAATAAACCCAAATGATTTATGTACTGGAGGGCATTGACAAAAAGTCACGTTACCAGTAAGTCGCGTTTGATCCCTTGCATTTGCATTACGTTTGTTGAAACATACGGGCTCGAATACCTTAGAACACAATATAAATGTATAAATTACTAGCGGACCCTGCAGACGTTGCCTGCCTCAATTACAGCGCCACCTACTGGTTCCGATTGTGAATCTAAACACATAATTTTTTTATCAAAATCAGTCCGGCCGTGTAGGAGTTCAGTGACATACACACGTACAGAAAAAAATATATGTAAAGTTATATAATATGTTTAAATTATAATTTATGAAAAGTGTAAGTCTAAGTAACAAGAATCGACACTAAATCGTGAAAGTATGGCCATGGCTTCGATTGGTACTGTAGTGTTTGTGATCTATAATCTGACATCTGTCAGTCTGTCATGACGTTGTCTCGGTCACACGACACGGTAGTGGGGTGGACAGTCGCGTGAGCATAGACTACTATTAAATATGCGTGAGAGCCATGGGCGAGAACGGACGTCTGTCTACTTACATGCTGGTGTGGTAACGAGCCAATTGACGTACCTTTAGTGACGCGAAGCACTACAGGTACTAAATACCCACCTATTCCTATTTCTGCAATGAGGGTTTTCTGAAATGACGTTCGCTAGGTGGCAGCACTGACACGTCAGGTCCAGGCATCTGTCAAAGATCCTATATTTTCTTTAGTCATGACTGAATGATGAACGAATGAATGAATCGAATGATGAACGTCATTAAATATTTTATATTGATTAGACCTCTTGTCAAAGTGGTGCCAACTGGTGTCGTAAATTTTCACGAAAACCCTCATTCAATCAATTAATTTGCCTACTGTTGGAATCGGCTTCCCGTCTAACAGGATGCAGCTGAATACCAGTATTCTACATGGAGCGACTGCCTATGTGTTCCGCACAATCCAGTTATTGGGTAACACGATGCCCCTTGGTCATCATCATTCAAAAACTCTCTTTACTCAAGTTGATATCTCGACGACCCAAAAGAAACAGCATAAAGACAGGAGAGAGAGATTCGAGAACTCACTTTAAATGCACCAGAAATTGAACTACTTTATTCAATAGCCTGATCTAGCATGTTTAGCTCGACACAACCACCACCCGTACAACCCCACGCATCTGCGTAGTATCTCCGTGAGTTTATGTGCGTGCTATAAGCCACAGACTCAACCTCGCACGTAACGAGGCGTAAATCCAGACGAGACACACGCGGTGGGACGAATCTCTAGCCGTGTTCACTTGTATTAGGTCGTTAATTATAGTTCTTTGTTTACTTGTTGCGTTCTGAAATAGTCTTTGTAATGTCATGTTGGAAATCTACTATAAACGAATATGGAGTGACAGCAATAAAAGCTTTTACGATTCATTATTCGGCAGACTGTGTGTCCTCTTTAGGTTTATTAGGCCTTCGCCCTCTGTACGTCTGCGTGTCTGTCGCAGGGCTGTATCTTTTAATAGCAACAGGCATCCACTAAATATATTGGCTGGGCTGTAGTTTTTAATATATTTGTTTACAAATTCCCAGATTTGTTCCACAATTGTTTTAAATCTACTACTAATTCCTATTTTATTTGCGAAATATTAGTATTGTCCCTCAGTTCACAGCAAACGGCAAATAATAAAAGAATATAAATTTTAAATGTTTTAATGGTACGGAATCCATCTGTCCAGATTAGCCGATTTTTTAAAAATCTTTATCCATTACAAAAAACTCTGTGTGGTGTCGGACTTAAAGAATAGCACCACCCCATACTTCCCATGGGTGTCGTAAAAGGCGACTAAGGGTCGTACCGGAGAATGGGCAGCAGCGTTCTCTATGCATTCCACCACCATACCATACTGCGATCGCCAACCCGCCTGCCAAGCGTGGCGATTATGGCAAACCCCCCCCCCTTTTGGGGGAGGCCTATGTCCAGCAGTGGACGTCTTTCGGCTGAAATGATGATTACAAAAAACCATGGTGACTGACACTAGGGAGGTAAATCGTTAGGAACTCTAGCAAGATGCAGTGACACTATGGAACCTGAATTTTATTTTTACCAGCCCGCGCGGTCCCACTCCTTTTATCATTCGCAAGCCCGCGCGTCCTCCTTCCAGTTTGGACGGAACCTATCCAGTTTGTCCCGCCATCTCAGACGTGACCTGTCGCGACAATGATAATTACTTTAGGTAATTACTGTACCAATCGAATTAACTGTGACAGATATAAGTATATTAAATGTATGAGATGGCTATGTCATATAGCTATATATAGTTTTAAGCAAAGCTAAAGCATCAACAGGCTGTCATCAGCCTTGTCACCCGACTATATGGTTTGGACCATGAGTGTAAGCCCGGCCCGTCAGATGTACCTTTACGTATGACGTTTCCCTTTCAGCATTGGTCCATTATGTAAGTACATAGTACGTGATACAGGGTGTTCTCGGTAAACGGTGGTAAGCAGTTAGTTCTCTAGATGACGGACGCACTCATGCGGGAGAATACTTGTTAATTCATGACTACAGAGTAGGTTGTAACAGAGGCTGCAGTGTTGCGAATTAGTTTTATGTTAGTAATATTTTTAGACTGTGTTGTTTTGAGCAGTTGCGAATTAAGTCATCATCTGCCTAGCCTTTTCCCAACTATGTTGGGGTCGGCTTCCAGTCTAACCGGATGCAGCTGAATACTTGTATGTTACATGGAGCGACTGCCTATCTGACCTCCACAACCCAGTTACTGGATAATACGATACCCCTTGGTAAGACATAAGAGCTTCCGACTACCCGTAACGACTATAAAAGATTCACGAACGACAGCCGGGAACAACGAGGGTATCGGTATGTAAAGATGGTCACCCATCCACAGACCAATCGCGGCAAGCGTAGCTTAACCCGATCTATCGACATGTGCGGATGTTATTACTTCGAACACATTTTACACACAAACACGAAAAAAATTATCTGTTTGTAGTTACATTAAAAAAAAAATCCCGTGGCAAAATATTTACATACCTACAAAGTATGCAACCCACGGTGCAAGAGTCCGACTTGCACTTGGCCGGTTTTTTTAAGAATTAAACTCGTGAAACTCGAAATAAATATCACAGAGTAAGTAGATTTTGTTTGAATTTGAACGAATGTTTGCCTTTATAAGAACTTAAGCTACTTTTCATATTTTATTTAAAAAAATTAAAGACATGTGACATCTACCAATCCGCACTGACCCTGCGTGGTTACGGCCCTCACCGAGAGGAGGCCTCTTGTCCCAGCAGTGGGAACATCATAGGCTAATTATGTATGTATATTTCATAGGTAATCTCGAGGAACGGATTATTTATCAATCAATAACTATATGCTACTTAAGTTTGGCAATTCCGACATAGCGAAGAATTGCCAAACTTGGCAGTGGGCAGGGCACATTGCTCGCAGAACAGATGGCCGATGGGGCCGAAAGGTTATGGAGTGGCAACCGCGTACCGGAAGACGTAGCGTTGGAAGGTCCCCCACAAGGTGGACCGACGACCTTGTGAAGGCCGCAGGAACCCGTTGGATGCGAGAAGCGCAGAACCGGTCGAAGAGGAGGTGCTTGGGGGAGGCCTATGTCCAGCAATGGACGTCTTTAGGCTGAAATGATGATTATGATGATGAACTATATGCTTATGCATGTGATTATAAAACATATTTTTACTAGCAATAAGCACATGCATCAATCCCAGATCCCACAACCCATTCAACAAGAGATATTCTTTACAGGACCGCTATCAACATATTGTGTTACCCAATTTTAAACCAACCCCGCATTCTCTGCCCGCCCCTACTCTGTGCGCCTTACTAATGAGTACAGTTAATGAACAAACATCAAGACGGTTGACACAAACAGACTCGCTAATAAATGTGCTTGTATTATTAATTCAGGCGACTGTACTGAAAGGCAATTCGTTCGAACTTTGAAGAATAAGTCGTTTTTAATGAACGGCTGTGTTCGAAGAACGTGAGTCGTTCGGAGATATTGATAGTGTAATATTTAAGCGTTTTGTTTGACAGAAATGGCAGGGTTTTGTAGATGCTTCATTAAAGGGTACTACTAAACTCTTACTAGTATTTATGGTATATCTACACTCTTGTGGAGTCAATTTTTTTTTTTTATTTCATTCCACTGTTGACAGCTCACTTCAAGCTCGCTTCACCTAAGTTTTCAAGGTGAGACTTTTGCAGAATCAGCTGATCGGTGACAGACACCATTGTAGCAGGTAAATAAGGATATGAACAGCTTCAGGATCTTTTTTTTTTATTATATTCATTTATTTTATTAATTTTAAGAAAACTTACAGCTGCCACATTTAAGTTTGCCGTAACATTTTGTAGAAGATGGCCGATTACAAGTTTCTACTTACACAAACCTACGCATAACATTCTATTTATACTCGATATTGATAATAAAAAAATTAAAAAATATTTACAGTGTACACAGGCCGGAGATTTTCTTAAACTATCATATTAGCAGCTTCTTAACAGATGTACAGGGTAAACAAAAACTTACATTAAAATTCCCAAAAAGGCCATATTTCCTACAAAAAAACATACAAAAACAAAATCAAAGATTACCATAATCTCATCATTTCTAAGCCGGAAATATTCTCGATGTTGCTCCAAGGCCCCTTGGCTTGTAAATCTTGGGCACTTAACTCAAAAACTAATATAAGTTGTTGGCCCTTAGGGGTTATTGGCAAAAAATGAAACTTTCCTCTAACTATATTCCGTTGACGCAAAAATTGATGTAGGGTGCCTTGTGTTTCTGTTTTTCGTGTACTTTCCCTTTTAACATATCACGACTGTTTTCCTGAAAGGATGAGGCAGAGGTCTTATACGATTTCGAGTTTTCGTTTCATAAACATATTTTAATTTCATTAAACGTTATTATTCATTTTCAATTCTCCAAAATAGCATCTTGTAGCAACCTGTACTAAAAGAACACAGGGGTCATTTGTCGGGGTCACAGATCATAACATCGCATCAATTAATTAAAACAAATAACGTGCAAAGAGTAGGCGAATTGAAAGGAAGAGAGAGAGAGCCCTATGTCGGTGAGAGACGCAGGCGGTAATTTTCAAATTACGAATTGTTGTATGTTGTTATAATTTTTATGATTAGGTATTGTAGTGGCATGTTGTATAGTTTTTTTCGGATTAGTAGTAGGTCCTCGTATGCTCATTAGAGAGTGCAGTGAGAAACTATTTTATTCATGACACACTGATCACACTCGAGTACCTAGTTCATCTACCTAGTTTTTTCCCCAACTATGTTGAGCTCGGCTTTCGTCCAAAGCTTTCGGATGCAGCTAAATTCTCGTATTTTACATGGAGCGCCTGCCTCCACAACCCAATTACTGTGTAACACGATACCTCTTGGTAAGACTGGTTGTTAGACTTTCGGGCTTCTGACGACCCGTAACGACTGTCAAAGATCCACGAATGACAGCCGGGACCAACGTCTACCGAGGCACGGCTGAGGCTGAAAGATTATATTACCCAATTGGAGTGCTCGACGACATGCACAGCAATAAGGCTTACGATCACTGGAACAACGAGGAAGTCGTCGTTTCCCTTTTAGGGGTGTATCTAAAGAGGTCAAGGTTCTATGGTGTGTTACTAGCAAGGTCTTTGGAAATGGTGATGTAATTGGTAGACGCTTTTATAGGATTAGGTGCGTTATTGATACTTCGACCTAACGCCTATGGAAAATGTGTTGGGAGTTTGGGACCGTATGTTTTCGATGGTAAAAATGAGTAAACAACATTTTTACGAAACATTTTGTTAGGTTCAGATGTTTACTCGCTATAGGTAATATGGTAATGCACAAATATCAAATGTATATCGATGGTTTCCATTAGAATTAACACCATAAGATCACGCCTGTATTACCTCAAAGGGTTAGATAGAGGTGAATCTAAAGTAGGCACTCACATTTCGCCAGTTAACAATAGAGGGCGACTCTATTGCCAGCAACCTGGTAAAGATCCAGACTCAATTCTGCTAGTGAGAAATTCCTGATGGGAAAATCCAATCTCACTTTTCGCAACCAAGGAATCGAACCCAGGACCTCATTGCGACCACTAGACCAACAAAAAGGTGATCATCGTTTCCCGTTCAGGAGAGTATTATTTAAAGAGATCAATGTTACTCCATCATGATACTAGCAAGGTCCTTGGAAATGGTGATGTAATTGGTAGACTCTTGAGAAGATTAGGTGCATTATTAATACTTCGACCTAACACCTATGGAAAATGTGATGGAAGCGTACGTTTTCGATGGCGACCGTGAGTAAACAACATTTTTACGAAACATTTTGTTGCGCTCAAGCTTGTACTCGCTGTATAGCCGAATTTCGATGGCTTCATAATTATATAATCTCCTCGTTCCCACGGGTAGACAGAAATTACCGAACGCCACCTGCTACGATCCTTACTCACTGTGTTTACGTTCATACCTACATCTGTATGCCGATGTATTCTGTAAAAAAAAGTAATTTAATAAAAAAAAAATCGACTTCGAAAAGAAATTAACTCAAAATTATGAAGTAACTTTAATTTCAGAAGTCGGTGTCTTGGGGTCTGTATTTTATTTTTAGTTTTTTGCCACCGACTTCCGAAATTAAAGTTATTTCATCAATTTGAGTTAATTTCTTTTTCAAGTCGATTTCATTTTTTTCAAGTATTTCGTAATTTTAAGTTTAAGTAAAAACTGGAATATTTGTTTATAATAAGTACTTAATAGTTTTGTTGTAAATATTGCACTAGAATTTGACCAAGGTTTTGAGATGTTTCACCTTTGACACTACACCAGTAGCTTGTATCAATAAGCCAGGCCGTCACACTTACACGTATTAGTCCATATCTTGAAAATTACTGAATCGATTTTGATGAAACTTACACTGTTCCCTATGGGATCAACGGCTTAAAGTGCTTGCCGAGACACGGAGGGGTCTTGGTATGTGAAGATGGTCACCCAACCACGGGCCAACCGCGCCTAGCGTAGCTTAACCTGATCGATCGACCTGAGCGGCTGTTATTACTTAGCCACAAGCCCTCTAACTTAAAATTAACAAAACAATTATATTGTGAGGTGAAAGATTACGTTGAACCATTTCAGACAGTGTCCAGAAATCAACTTGGTCACCCTACAACGAATACCCCGCATATAGGAGAAATTGAAAAGTTGTTATAATGTGTTTTGGATAAATTGATAAACCGCTCGGGATCGACGATAACTTCGTAAGGACTCGCGCCCATCAACAGTTTCACTCAAACTTGTTTTATTACATCATCTGTTAAAGAACTTAATCATAGTATCCAGGGTCAAATTGAATTAGCTAGAGAAACTCCGCAGGCTTGATGGGTCTAAAAACACGATAAAATAAGGAAAACTGGCCAAGTGCGAGTCGGACTCGCACACGAAGGGTTCCAAGGCACAAACGCCGAAAAAAACACGTTTATTGTATGAGAGCCCCCCTTAAATATTTATTCAGTTTTTAGTATTTGTTGTTATAGCGGCAACAGAAATACATCATCTGTGAAAATTTCAACTGTCTAGCTATCGCGGTTCTTGAGATACAGCGTGGTGACAGACAGACCAACGGACGGACAGACAGCGAAGTCTTAGTAATAGGGTCCCGTTTTTACCCTTTGGGTACGGAACCCTCAAAACTACCAACTATGCACTATTTCACTCAGGGATCAGTCACACCGGCACGGACAGATTGCGGACGAGTCGCGAACACCGGACACTGACAGACTGTACGTATCCGTCTGGAGATGTCTGTGTCCGGAGCCACGTCCGCAACAATCCCCAACCCGGCCCGACCAAACCCTTAGCGTGACTCACAGATTATTTAATAATCCATACTATAATATATATCCATACTAATATTATAAACTCGAAAGTAACTCTGTCTGTCTGTATGTTACCTTTTCACGCCTAAACCAATGAACGGATTTCGACAAAATTTGGCAGAGATATAGATTGCATCCCGGGGAGGGACATAGGATAGTTTTTATCGACATACCTCGAGGGCCAAGTCGCGGGCGGAAGCTAGTAATATTAGCGAAAGTGTATCTGTCTTTCTATTACCTCTTCACGCTTAAACCGCTGAACCGATTTAGATGAAATTTGGTATAAAGATAGTTTGAATCCCGGGAAAGGATACAGGTTAGTTTTTAACCCGATATTCCCACGGGGTCTAATGTTAAAGTCTAAATTATGGAGTTTATTTCTCGATAACGAGGAATTTTTCACACCTGTGTATAGCATTATAGTATCACTAGCTGCGCCCCGCGGTTTCACCCGCGTAAGCTTCAATCCCGTGGGAATATCGGGATAAAAACTATCCTATGACCATTCCCGGGACTCAAACTATCTCTATACCAAATTTCATCTAAATCGGTTCAGCGGCTTAACCGTGAAGAGGTAACAGACAGACACACTTTCGCGTTTATAATATTATTATATTATGGAAGTATGGATAGGTATAGAAAAATCAATTCAAAACCCGAAATCTCCGTCAAATAGATTCACAAAACTATTCCTATTTATTTTTCCCAGACTTTACTTTCACCCGTAAACACAGTACCCTCCCAGACTGCGCGCAGTCGGCTAACGCTCTTGAGCAAGACGAAACTTTTCCAATTTCCCTCGCAGCCACCTCGTGAAGTACCATTATCCTAAGCTAACAGTACCTGCTGCGTATGAGAGCAGTTTCAGCATCAGGATTGAACATAAAAAAGATTTATGGTATGGAAATATTTTGTGTTGGTATTATTGTCATGGCAACAAAATATTCAGTTAAAAGTCTGCTGGTAAAAATGGACCTGAGGGAGCCCTCCCATAGGTCCATTTTTACCAGCAGACTTTTGCCCACGATCAACTTAGTTGCCCAGTAAGTTTTCACCGAGATTTGAACGATGCGCACACGGGAGCGACAGCAACATTGCTTTTTTGTTAGATTTTTGGTTGAGCGACAACTGGCTAGCCGGAAATTTTTTTGTTACCGTGCGCGCACTTGCATTGAAAACAAAAGACGGGCGACAGTTGCATCCAAACCCGCGTTCTCCCAGCTGTCGCGTCGCTACATGCGCGCACTTTCATACAAACCTTGACTGCAGGAACCTTGACAGGAATCAGCTAGATGCGAGAACAAACATAAAAAAATCAACCGAATTGATAACCTTTTTTGAAGTCGGTTAAAAAAGATCATGAACACAACACGATGCAGAACACAATGTTGTTAATATTAATAAACTAGCTGCGCCGCGCGGTTTCACCCGCACAAGTTTCGATCCCGTAGGAATATCGGGATAACAAGTAGCCTAATATGTTAAATCCAGGGTCGGGAGATGCCGCACGCGGTGGCGTCTTTTAATCGATTTGGTTTTCCCATCACTAAATAGTGACGTGACGTCATAGTAGGTAGTCAAAAAACGGCATGCTTGGTTTTCATACAGATCGTGATACTTGCGTTATCTAGGTATATCTATAACTATGAGCCTACCACTATATATCAGGCCTATGAAATCCTGAAATAAAAACCGTATACCTTCACCTCACTCTCATAAAGGATATTTTATTATTTCCTATATAACACCCGTGACGTCGCTTCCCGTATGAGTGACGTGCTGATAAATTATATGATGATAACACTCCATCAACGGCTTTTATTGGGAATTGTGGCTGCATATGGGCTCGTCTCGTGTTTGGCTTCCAATTATTTTTTGGCTCATATTTTTAAGAGGATTACGTTCAAAAGCGAAACCGGAATTTTAAAATGGATTCTTTGTAAAGGTACAAAGAACTCATTTTGAAATTCTGGTTTCGCTTTTTAATTTTGGATTTTTATTTCTGGTGCTAAAGATAAATCTGTGATTCAAGGAAATCACTTACAAACAAGATTTATCTTTTAAATTTCGAACGACAAAGTTCTAAATACAAAAACTGATTTTGAATTCGAGTTCAAATTGTCAATTTTGTATTAAGAATTTTATTTCAGTCGAAGTAAGGTCATAGCACACGTGTCAAGTCGGAAAGGGATCGTTACCGTATCAACTCGAGCAATTCAGTATTCTTTGTATGAAAATCCCTACTGCAACGCACACTAATCGGAATCGTAACGTAATCGCCTCACCTCGGGACAAGCTCACGAACCGCGGTGAAGTGCGTTCGTCGTACCCGCGCTTACGTCTCTCCGTACCCGAGCTCCCGCGGCCTGCCTGCAGCACCATCAACCAGCGGTCGGCGAGCCGTAAGCGCGGAGTCGTCTAGCCGTAGCCGAGTCGACGTATCGGAGCAGCTGATCCGCTTTGGTTACATGCTTACATAGGTTGACGCCTGTTTGACAGCGAGGCGAAAGGCGATACGGTTCCTAGTTGATATGTGTGTTATGACCTGTAAGGTTCAAAATACAAGTTTAAGCTTGGATCAAACATTGAACTCGTTTTGTAATGAGAGGCGGCTTAAGGCGATTATCGCTAATCCTGTGAGCTTCATGAGCAGTGAATGTATTAAATACATGAATAGCAACAATAACGTAAATATAATAAGCTGTTACAAATATGAATTGCAATATCCCCATATTACCCGCAATGCTTTGACCTTTTGACTGATAATCCAATACATCATCTGCCTAACCTTTTCCCAACTATGTTGGGGTCGGCCTCTAGTCTAACCGGATGCAGCTGAATACCAGTATCTTACATGGAGCGACTGTCTATCTGACCTGCACAACCCAGTTACTGGGTAATACCCCTTGGTAAGACTGGTTGTCAAACTGTCGGACTTCCTGGCTTAACGTTCTTTCCGAGTCACGGAGGAGGCTAGGTATGTAAAGATGGTAAAGATGGTCACCCATCCACGGACCAACCGCGGCAAATCGACCCGTGCGGCTGTTATTACTTAGCCACAAGTCCCTCTGACAATCCAATACGTTGCACAATAATGCAATGTTTGATAATCCTCTGTCCATCTTATGTAGTTCATCACAATACACTCGTAGAGAAACATTCTTTTTTTAGCCAGAAAAAATCATTCAGTACAAAACACAAACCTTGTATATTCTATTTTCAGGAACCCACGTAAAAGTTTAAAGCTCGCTAACAATGTGGTTTATCCCTTTCCTGCACTCCTGCCGAGCTGCCTACCCAAAAAGGGATAATAATACGTCATATAAACACATTGTTGCCTGTAATAAAGTAGGACTCATAAACTTAACGATGAACTTAAGCTACGGCGTGGTAACCTACGGTGCTACGAGGTCTACGACGCTACGAGATCTACGACGCTACGAGATCTACGAAGCTACGCTGCTACGAGGTCTACGACGTAGCGTTAAAGATTTAATGATTTCGAATGCTTTAATTTGTTCTTTTGTGGCTTTAATTAAAGTGGCAGAGGGCATAATTTATTTGTATAATAGAAATTAGTAGTTTATTTAATATTGAAATCTTTAGAATAATTATCATGAATATTTTGTTAGACATAAATCATTAAATGTTCTGGACGAGAATGTCGCGATGAAAGTTTAGAGTATGAGTTTCGGTGGCTATAAGAATAGAATAAAAGAATAGAATAGAATACTCTTTATTATGTACACCATATAAATTACAGACATAATTATAGAAACTGTATAAAGGGTGACACAATGGGCGGTCTTATCGCTAAAAGCGATCTTTTAAAGACAACCTTTGGATGGATTAAAAAGGGGAAGGACAGACAAATACTGTAGGTAGTCTGTGGTGTACCAATTACATAATACAATAAATACATACTTAAAGTATATTATACTAATCTAAATAAATATATAAGTGCTTTTTTTAACCATAATTTTAAAAGTGGACAAAGATTGAGTACGCCTTACCGACACGGGCAAGTCATTCCATAATCATACTGCTTGAACAGTAAAAGATTTGTCATAGAAACTGGTGGAATGCATCGGCATCACAGCATCGGCGTATAAGATAGGGGAAAACCTAAGAAAAGATGGATGGGATGCATGAAGATGCCTCCTCGTGTAGCGCAGTTTGTTCCGCCAGTTACTCAACTGAACCGAACGCTCGGCGCATCCTGGACAGTCACACCCAACACCTTATTTGACTGGCCAATTCTTCCCTTGCGGTGGTAGGGCTAACTCCCGCCTGGTTTGCTACCACCCTTCCATCGGAGTCTGTTGTGTTTCGTCGATGCGTGGGAGTTTCAGTTCCTTAAGCATCTTCTGGGCACGCTCGTTCCACCATAGACCTCATCCATCGCTTTCCATCAAGCGTGATCGAGGTCAAGAGCAGGCCCATACAGCAATAAAAAAAAACAAAAAAAAAGTGCCTTTAATATGTAAAACTTTTTAATAAAAAAAGTTGGATAAAAAAAACTTCTAGAAACAATATCTTCATCTCTGCTAAAAAGTAAACTAAAAAAACTGGATACGATCATAAAAGGCAACAGTTTTATAACCTCTCTGTGATGCAACGTTGGTATTATCATTGAAGCGGTATAATTTCCCCGGGGACATCAGGCAAGCACAAGTTAAGATGGTCTTGAAAACTGCACCTTAATTATAAAATGGAGTGACGCTCTATGAATATGTCACTTGTAGGTATGAAAAAACTTTTTTACAAAAAAAAAACAACCGACTTCCAAAAAAAACTATAAAGTGAAAAATAACTTTAATTTCGGAAGTCGGTGGCAAAAACTAAAATACTAATCCAACGACACCGACTTCCGAAATTAAAGTTATTTTTCACTTTATAGTTTTTTTTGGAAGTCGGTTGTTTTTTTTTTGTAAAAAAGTTTTTATTTTTCACTTTTTAGTGGGTCAGTTTGTAATTTATCTAAGTTACAAGAGCCTAATGTCAACTGCTCAACACCTTTTACAAAATATTGCTTTTCCCGATGCAGGGACGTTAATTGTTGAGGAGTTCTTCTGGTAAGAACCAGGAGAACTTCTCAACAACCACTTACCATACGCATTGTGACGAGGATAAATCGTTTAGCAACCATAGTAAAGTAATCGAATCGCAACCCGTGAAATATTTGTCATTGAGTAGTTCCGATGGCCATCTGTGGTCTTCATCATCAGCTCCACTTTACCAAATGATGATTTCCGAGAACAAATGCTCAAGTTACTTTAAAAAATACCCAAATCGCTATAGCTTTGCCTATAAAATTTGAGGGTTTCCCTCGATTTCCATGGGATCCTCTCATCAGATTCCAACTTGATGATAATGGGACCACCTCGAGAGTATACCCTTTCGAACAAAAAAAGAATTTTGAAAATCGGTCCACAATTGGCGGAGTAATCGCGTAACAAACACACAAAAAAAAAAAACATACCGTCGAATAGAGAACCTCCTCCTTTTTTGAAGTCGGTTAAAAACCAAAATACGCCTAAAAGAAATTTTGATCATTAGACGCAGGCTTTTAATCTGTTGAGATAATATGACTGCATGTCAGAATTATATATAAAGTAATCGCCATTTGACCTTAACAACTCATATCGGTACTCTAAGGTTAGACCAGCAGGATAGTTGCGTAACACATGAGGCTAACGCCCGCCTGGTTTGCTATTCCCACCGGAGTCCGGCATCAAGCCGCCTGCTGTGTTTCGTCGATGCGTGGGAGTTCCAGTTCCTTAAGCATCTTCTGGGCACGCTTGTTCCATCATAGACCTTATCCATTGCTTTCCATCAGGCGTGATCGAGGTCACAATGACTTTAATTTTGACAGTTCAACAACATTCATTGCCTTGTTTACGTTGTTGAGCAGACAAATTTTTCGAACATGATTGTGAAGCAGTGGATTAGCAATATCATTCAAAAATGATTCAGGTTGAGATTATAGTGTGTTACGCAATTAAGGTCACTTTCGGGCCTCTGTCTACCTAGCACGAATGTCCGCTTTCTGAAGTCCTCAGAAAACTCTTTTACAGTTATTAATTCGCCACAATATTACCTATAGTTCCCTATATGCCTGAGTTGCAATGATTTACGAAGATATTAAACCAGAAGCACTGTCAAATAGGAATATCAACTTCAAATCTTACTTAAAGGCTTCTATGGAAGCGACACCACAATTTTGCCAATATCACGTAAGTACTATGGATATACCATCAAACGCTGAAATACCTTGAATGGGAATACATAGACGGCGCAGCGTGGTGCCGTTTAGTTCTGTTACAAATTTACGGGAATCACCGAAAAGGTCGGATAAGAGTGACACTGGCTGGTGACATTCACACTTTTGGTAATAATAAATAAATCATATCTTATGGACCAAACACCTCGACACAATATCATAAACCTGCCAAACCACAGACTACAATATAATGCAGTGCCAAACTGTGTGGCAGTTTGTTGGCAGAATTTGCGCTCGTCTTAATTAATTTAGGACCTATCAACAATCTGAAGGCAAATACCCGTAATTAAAAACATTCAAAATCATGGACGTAATGTAAAGAAGTTACTTCTATATATTACGTCCATGTTCAAAATCTAGTCGCAACCTCATCTCAGCGACAATCAATGTCAAAAACTTGTCAAAAATGAAAGGATTTTAGATTGATTTTAGAGGTATTTTTGATAGATTATGACTCAGGTCAGACTGTGAACGTTCTTAAAATTACGAGGATTACCCCTCAGATAAAACCCTTGCCGACTCGTAGTCACACCAGATTATACCTTATTATGAAAAAGTCGGCAGAAATATAACTAAAAGTAGAAAAATCTAAATAGTCGGCAAAGAACGAGAGTCAACAAACGCCGATCAGCAGATCGACTTTAGTAGAATTTGTAGGTACTGCACTATCAATTATCGTATAAAAAAAATCCTTAAACGAGAAAAAAAATTGTTTGTCATACTGGTGTGATGATCTGGTGCTTGATACTGACTTCAAAATCAACATAATTGTAGGTACTTAAATATGTCGCTGAATGGACGTTCTGATTTTATACATCAAATTCCACAAATGGAATCATTTTATTATATACGTATGTATACCACGACTCTCACTAACAAAACAATAAATCAAATGCTCAATAATTTAACCTTTACGTAATTTTCGCGAGTCAAAGTTAGATAATTTATATGACAGTAAGATTATCTTATTGATAGTCAGCAGCATTTATATATTTTGTTACTGGTTCGCCTTGTGACCTTGGTGAATTAGTAAACAAACTCAGATAGTCTTTGTGACCTTTGTAGTATTTGGTTTATATTTAGATAGAACTAATACGATCTGTAATTATTTATTGAGATGTGATAAAGATAGTTGTGATAAAGATATTTGCACGTTACAAAATACACAATTATTGGTCAGGTCAGGCCTCCTATTTTCACAAACGACAAAAAACATTGCTCTAGCCTGGTTTGAAGCAAAGCAAACGCAATGACCATAATAAATTAGCCTATAATGTTCTCACTGCTAAGACACAGACCTCCTCTCGGTGAGAGGGAGTGGACTGTAATCCACCACGCGGGCCCAATGCGGGTTGGTAGATGTCACATGTCTTCGAATTTTTGATTATAGGAGATGCCGGTTTCCTCACGATGTTTTCCTTCACCTTTTTGAGAGCAGTATTGATGAAATAATGTACACAAAGAAAAGCGCCTGTCAGGGTTCGAACCTAAGATCTACAACTCGTAAGTCGCGGTCGTTACCACTGGGCCACCACTGCTCTTCGAAATGCAATGATCTAACATTGTAACCTAAACGGTTCTTAAATATTAACTGTCTGTGTGTTTGTCTGTCTGTCTGTCTGTGTGTCGTAGTTGGTTCTTGTGTGCGCTAATGATCATAGACAGGAAATTATCCAGTAGCACTAGAAAACGTGAAGGAAAGGTTATTGACAATCACAAAACAGTTAATAAATCCAATCACTCTAACCTCATCAACAATAGTAAAAAACAAAACCTAATCAGCATTAAACATTACCTACTCAGCTAATTAAAAACGTCCTATTCGATTCCTTCGTTGCCAGTAAACAGTTTAACAGTTTTTTTTTTATTAACAGTTCCAAGATGAAACTACTGACCAACAGTCGTTAAGAACTAACTATTTATGAGCTCATTTTATTGGCTCTTCATGGTGAAGACTTCTTTCTGTGTGTTCTAAGCTTTAGCACCATGTCGGCGAAGTTGGTGGCAATGTTGGGATCAATATGGGAGGTATCTATTTGAAGAAAAATACATCAAACCCTAAAACGACCGTAGTTGAAGGTGGAATTTGCCACTATATCAATATGCTATAACTTCACGGATATATTCCGCAAGGCGTAGCCAAAAGTGTATAGGTACTCTGACATTTTGTCAGTTCAGTTTATAAGGGGTCGGCAACCCGGGTCAGCGGGATTGTCCCGGGTCAGCGGGATTGTTCCGGGTCAGCGGGATTGTCCGAAAGGGTTACCGCTAGCCCGGAACATAAAGGGCTAAGGAAGGAACATGGGTGGGTTTTAGTCAGTAAGAGTCTGACACTCCCTTCCGCTCCACCCAGAGCGGGAGGGGTCATTTGATGATTTCCCATCCGGAAAAAAAAAAAAAAAGGGGTCGGCAACGGGAGCCGGACAATTGAGAACCTAATAACCTGAGTACCGAACCTAGGACCGGGTCCTTTTATCCTATTTATCGCACACTGGCGTGGTCACGACTGCTAAACAAGCTAGTCGTGACCACGCCAGTGTGCGATCGATAGGATAAAAGGAATTTTCTGACATAATATTTTTAATACCTTCGAATGGCAAAGTTTACTCTTCCCACACAAACCAACACCAATACTGGGGCCAACATAAATCTCCAACATTGGTGTCAAACTCTATAAAATTAAGTGTCTGTCAATACACTTAAAACAGTCCGTTTTATGTGTTTGTTAGAATTCTAACGTTCTCGGGGGAATACATTCATATACAGAATGAGGGTACACATTTATAGAGAAATGGGGGACTTCATTTTTAGAGAGAACGCGGGTAGTTGCATAAGAAAATGCAATTTTTCCACAGACGCTTCATGAGTCAATTCACTCGACTCCAATAAAATAGCCGTATGTCACACCGAAACGTAGCATTGCAAGTGTTAGCCTTTATCATCATTAGAATGGTCTTGCGCATATATGAGAACCTTATTTCGTGCATATTGCACCTCATTTTACACGTGCAGCCTGTGGGTAAATTACACTCAAAAATCGTACCGAGCCCTTCGCATTCAAAATCTTCCTTCGCGTTCCGCGTATTGATGGAGCTGTTCCGCTTCTGTAGCGCATCAGGGATGTTTGCTGAAGCTCGTGTCGGTTGCTTTTACGCTATGATGTGAAAAAGATGCGCCTCCTTTGTGCGCCGGGTGCGGGCCAGCCCCAACATTATACTGCGGTGTATCGCGAGGAGACTGGACTGCTTTTCCATGAATCGCAGCTGCAAGCTTTCCACATTAGTGTTGAGCTTTTAGCAGGGTTCCTCTTGGCTATATGGCTATGTTAGGTTAAGTTTACTAAGACAGTTGTTAAGAAATATTGTTACTAACATATTTGACTCCATTACGACGCCAGCAATTGTAATATTGAAACTATATTTCTCGCTGGTTGCTGAAAAGTTTACTAAACACAGACCAACCTCGGCAAGTGTGGCTAGCATAGTACTTTTAAGGGTCCACTACTAAACTCGAAAAAGATCAGAGTATCCTGATAGCACTTTTAAACAACATTAGTTTTTACATAACGTAAACAACATAACGCCTGTAATATAATCTCCAAAGGGTTAGGCATAGGTGTACAGTCAACAGCAAAAGTAGATGATCAAAATCAGAAATTCAATACTAATGAACGGAGTTCGCGTCAGAACTGTGCCATCGAAGTACTACTACTTAGAATACTTACTACGTAGAATACTTTGAATCACTTCGACGCCACACAGTTCTGACGCGAACTCCGTTCATTAGTATTGAATTTCTGATTTTCATCATCTACTTTTGCTGTTGACTGTACCTAGGTCGGTGTCTGTATTAGATTTTGTCAAACTCAAACCATTTATTTCAATTAAACCATTTGCAGGCACTTTTGAATTGTCAAGAAGTCGGTCAGTCAGAAAATATGAAGCTAGTTGCCCATTCCAAAGCGTAGGTACCTATGGAGAAGAACGGGCAAGCAACTCCATGGACTCTTTTAAATTATATTTTTACAAAAATATTAGTTACACCATTAATGTTGAATTTACAATTTTATGTGAGAACGATATAAAAAACACGTACGCGTTAAAAGCGTCCAGAGTACAGCAAATAGCAAAAAAACAACAATCCAAAAATAAAATAATTTAAAATAAAAATAAGCCGAGGCAGCTAAGTGATAACCAGCCCCAACTGACGGCGCCCGTTCACGAACATGATCAGAACCATTTCATCATTTTTTACACTAAACCCGAAAAGGGATTATTGTACTCATCATTATGAACAATTTTTACTACAGAACCAACACGTCACGAATAAAACTCTGCTGTCCTATGCCAACATGACAGTGAACAGCTGTATTTTTTTTCGTATTTATAAAACTTTATTCTGTACTAAAAAGCTTACACTACGTTGTGACAGACTCCAACACAATATTAGAGATATCCGAGTCACTTGTGAGTTGCATGTGTTTTTATTGAATAAAATATTGCTGGTATCAACTGACAGAGGGGCTGAGGGAGGGGGGCGGGGATGAAACTGTTGAAGTGTTCATTTCTAAGTGAGTTCAGTTACAATATAAAAAGCTTTAGCCCGCGGCTCCACCTGCGTGAATGTCGAAAATATCCGACGGGAACATATAATCGGGATTAAAAGTATCCTAAGTGTTAATCCTGAAAAAATAATAAAAAAATCAAAATATTTTATTTCACATAAACCTACATGGGCACTTATGAAACGTCAGAAGCTAGGTGCACGGTTCCAATTGGTCGTTTCCTATGGCGAAGAGCCGGCAAGAAACTCCACGGTTACTCTTTTTAAAAATAATTGGCTTTTACAACGTTTCAAATTTTTACCAAATTACAGTAGGTATGGGAGGACAGTGTAGGCCTCTCCTCAACAAGTACCAGGTATTTGATAAAATAAAAAAAATTACCTGTAGACCATTTTTAATTAAAATCATTTTTTTTTTTTAGTTTAGATCTGTAGATCTAAAGAAAACAAAACACAAACTTTGCCATTACTCATTGACATCTCGGATATACATTAAAACAGAGTCCATCCAGAGGACAGCCGAACACATCCGAAGCGGGTATTTTTTTAATCGTCATATAAACAAAACACGCGCAGTGTCACTTACGGTAACAGTAGCGCGAGTTCATGGTTTTTTCCCCATCTCAAAAATGCCCTACGCGCCTGAAGAAGTTTTTACTTCAAAAATATACAAAATTGTAATTATTATCGAGTACTAGTGAAGTAGTGTGTTGTGGTGCGGAGTGTTGATGGCAGCACAGAGGTCATAGTACAGATAATTATATTATATACCGCGGTTTCACCCGCGTAAATGCCGATCCCGTGGGAATATCGGGATAAAAACCTATATGTTAATCCAGGGCGTCATTCAGTTACCTCCATACAAAGTTTTATCAAAATTGGTCCAGCCGTTTGAGCGTGAAGAAGTAATAAACATATAAACACACCCCCACTCACACACACACCCCCTCACACACTCACAAACTTTTGCCTTTATAATATTAGTGTGAAGCTGTTGGTGTACCTTTATAAATAAATGAAACAATCACTAGAATCCAAACAACACCTTTATTACTTACTAACTACGAATGTGTTAGAACCCGACATCAGTAATCATATAAATTATGTAGCAATTAGTACGATTGCCCGTGGTTATGTACTTCTAGTTTCATTGCGGTCACTCCACATGGGCCCGCAACAGTCCGCAACTCGTTACGAACAGAGATTGTATATCGTTAGATTGGACCTACAAGGTCTAAAGACGATCACATTTGTGCGTACAATCTTTTAAGGATTTGGAACTACTGGCGCTTGAATGACGTTGACACCGGCACTGTTGGTAAAGATTTGTGCAATTTTTTTGTGAAATGTATTGAAAAAAACAAGATGGCGTCGGTAGTTCCTTTTTTGGCCACGCGCCCAAAGATCCTTGTACAGTTCTTTCAGTTGTTTCACCTGTGATTTTTGACAGACTTGACAGTTGCAGCAATCCAACAGCAACCTTATTACATGGAGTATAAAGACCACTGTGGTTTTGACAGTGATGCAAGGTAAAATGACTGAATGGATAGGTACAGCTACAAGTTGTCATCTGTCACACAATGACGTAGTGCATTCTTCGACTGCAATGTCAGCATAGTTGTTACGAAACGGGTAATTCGGAATTTGTATTATCGCACAAGTTAAGCTCTATTTATACCATGCTAGTGGCTTCCCTTGGCATTCAATAAAATTAAAGCATGAAGCAACAAATGTTTCGCATCGTTTAACACTGAATATAGCAGTGTTCATAATCTCAGATAATTTACATTCCATCGCCACAGTTATCTACTTTAGTGAAATGTATTCAAAGTTGATTTTTGAGTGATCATTTGTAACAAAAAGATCCTAATAAGTTGGTTGCAATGGAATTTGAACTTTGTTAAGTATGATATTCAGTTTGTTGTTCCATAACTTGAAAATTATCTCAAATTCCTGGCCCTAAGTTTAGACTATACAACTTTATTGTTGCTTCAAGTTAAGGTATGCCACAGTCTATTAAAGTGCACCATGAAAATCTAACTTTAGTGTTGACACTTTTTCGTGTGACGTAAGTGCGATGAGAGCAAATCTAACGATATATATCGCTGATTACAAAATCAATAATACTATGTCCAAATCTTCGACGGAACTGAAAAAAAAAATTGCAATTGTCAGTTCTGTTTAAAAATATGACAATTTTTTTTCTACGAAAGTGTAAGCAGGGGGTCTACTCCGAAGCGGTTAACCACCGTATCGGCCGAATGTTCGGTCATTTTCTACTACCTTTCATTTCCTATATTGACTATAGGTCCCGACCAAACTGTGCCAATCCCAACCTTTTTAGAACCCTTACCCTTTTTTTACCTTTTTTTTTTTTATTCGTAGTAGGACAACAATATTCGAATAAGAAAATGACCGAACATTCGGCCGACACGACAATCAACCACTTCGGAGTAGATCCCCAGGTGTTCTTGTTTAATTTCGACTACAATTTGCAAGTTATGTTATAAGTACTTTTCACAACTATGTTGGGGTCGGCTTCCAGTCCAACCGGATACAGCTGAATACCAGTCTTTTACATGGAGTGATTGCCTATCTGACCTCCACAATCCAGTTAGGTACTGGATAACACGATACCCTTTAGGAAGACTGGTTGTCAGACTTTCGGGTTGTTGACTACCCGTAACGACTGTCAAAGCTATACGAATGACAGCCGCAACGAGTAAACGTATGGTCAGTTCCAAAAGTTTCTCTTGAAAATGAAAACCACTGGATCGGAAAACGCCCCTGTGGGTGCCAATTGGTAGTGTCACTTACAAATTGACATTGCTCTGATTTGATTGTTTTAATTCGGGATAAATAATTAAATTTAACCCGAAATTCTAATCTTATATCACTACAAAGATCACATCACCATATCATTTGACGATTGAGGTTAATTTTGTAACCTCAACTGTAGTCGATGATCTTTCAATCACAGTTTAAAAAACTTTCTTAATAATCTGTATTTAACCTTTTGACCGGCACACGTCAAAAAATCAAAAACGTACCCTCGGCGTTAAAGTCTGTCCTGTAGGCGAACCGTGGCGTGCTGGGCACATTTTGGTTTGTCAAAAGGTTAAAAATTGATGCCGAATAATGAATACTAATTATTTAGACAGTGATTTTTTTTTTTCCGGATGAAAAATCATCAAATGACCCCTCCCGCTCTGGGTGGAGCGGAAGGGAGTGTCAGACTCTTACTGACTAAAACCCACCCATGTTCCTTCTTTACGTAAGATTTAAATTCCTTACGTAAGATTTAACTTGAACAGGGTTTGTTTACACTTTTATCAGACAGTTTTGGAACAGACTATAGGTAGGTATACACTTACCTAATAAGACCGTTTCCTCGACAACCGCCGATGCCATGACTCTTTTTTGCTATTCCTGCTTTTGGACTCAGCCGTCGAGCTTTGTTGACCTTGAAGACACTGTAGAAAGAAAGAAAATTTGTTTACTGGCATAGAACTAAAAATACATTAAAACTATGAAATAGATGAAAATAAATCCTTGTGCAGAAAAGGCCTCAACTAAGCATGATGTCAGATGGTAACACTTGGTACTATATAATATACCACTTGAAAATGATTTTGGCCAATTGTATTAACGATATTGTCACATACTCGTATAAGAAAGTAATCATGTCCATGAACACTCATGAAGAGCGAAAATATGGCAGGAAAAATACTAAATAGCGTATAAATTACATTAAAATTGGAAAGACATAAGTGTCCCAAGGCGTCGCGGCAGACCCCGTATAAAGGTCGGTCGAAATCGGAAAGGGATCGGCACCGTATCGCATTTCGCCTCGCCGTCTAACAGGCGTCAACGTAACGTAAGCACGTAACCAAAGCGGATCAGAAGCTCCGATACGTCGACTTGGCTACGGCTAGGCGACGCCGACGCCGCGTTTACGAAATGCGACCGCTGGTTGATGGTGCAGCAGGCAGGCCGAAGGGGTGAAAGGGGCAAAGGTGGACGAAGAGACGTAAGCTCGGGTACAGGGAGGCGTAAGTGCGGGGACGAGGAACCGTAAACGCACCACACCGGTTCGTGAGCTTGTCCCGAGGCGAGGCAATTACGTTAAGATTCCGATTAGTGTGCGTTCAGTAGGGAGTTTCATACAAAGAATACTGAACAGCCCGAGTTTAAAGGGTGACGATCCCTTTCCGGTTTGATACGTGTGCTTTGACCTTAAGATAGAGGGACGAGCTGGACAAAACAAACAACTACAGCATAGTTATTCACAACCATCCAACAGGCTATCGTATCGAAAATTACATATTTCGATAACTTGATTCGCCTAGCCCCCGACAGCAAACAGCTATCGGAAGAATAGCGGTCGTCTATTTGATTTAAACTGACACAATTTTCGGGTTTTTAATTTGTGAACCGCGTTTAGAGCACTCCTAAGATAACATTGATTGAAGTTCAATACGATACAGAACCATATCGAGTGGTTGTGAATAGCCATGCTGGTCCACTTTAGCCCTGGATCGAAAGAGCTGGAAATCATGGGGAGAGGCCTATTCCCAGCAATGGGATGATGCAGGGTAACAGTAACTGTAAGTGTCCCAATGGACGGCTTTAACGCTAAAAGTTATCCTATAAAGACAATCTTTAGTGACACCGGACCAAATTTTATATAACATCGTCGTCTAAATTCCCGGCTGTCATTCGTGGATCTTTGACAGTCGTTACGGGTAGTCAGAAGCACGAAAGTCTGACAACCAGTCTTACCAAGGGATATCGTATTACCCAGTACCAGTTACTGGGTAATACGATATGTGGAGGTCAGATTGGCAGTCGCTTCATGTAAAATACTGGTATTCAGCTGCATTCGGTTAGACTGGAAGCCGACCCCAACATAGTTGGGAAAAGGCTAGGCAGATGATGATCGTCGTCTATATTTCCCTTACTAAATAAAGTACAGCTTAGTTTCGTGTATCTTTACAATAAGCAGACAGCTGATTCCCGACTAATGCTACCCTAGAATCTTATAGCATGGGGTTCAAATCCCGCTTAATCGATTTATTCTTTTTAATTTTTTCTTAGTCTTTTTTTGCCCAAAATATGTATCGGTATTTGGTCCTTCCATACACAAGACAAAATAGCTCAGTATTTAAGAGCCGTTGTTCCTTGACTGAATAACATCAGGTTCAAATCCCGCATCATAGCTTATATACTTTTTGTTCATTCTAGCTATTTTAGAGCCACGCGCAATATGTATCGCAATTTTGATTGTAGCATTTAATATACTCCTTAGCTCAGTGGTTAAGAGCCGTAGGCGGCTTAGTTTTCCCGACGCGGAAGCTGGGTTCAAATCCCACAAGAAATATAATTGCCTATACATTTTTTTTCTTTATTTTTCTTTTAGATTTCTTGAATGTGTATCGTAATTTGGTCCTAGCAACCACTAGACTCGTTAGCTCAGTAGTGAAGAGCGCCGGTTGGCTCCCGCTCACCGTATTCTGTGTTCATTTCTTGGGAGCGGGAGTACTACGGAGGACGGAGGTGCAAATCCTTCACGAGTCAATTCTTTTTTAATACTAAATTATGTACCTTTTTTGTGGTTTTTCTACATTGAATTATTATAATGTTTATAAGGGAGGAAGCTAAGTGTTTAAATAGTTTATATTTTGGGCAGAGGAAATTCAAATCTGACTTTTAAAATTGTAGTTTTACCAAACACATCACTAACTTAGGGTAAATGAAAACGTCGATAAGAATCATGAATTTATATTGTCCTAAATCGGCATTATGTTTTGATAATATCACTTGAATTTCAACGCACAGTTAGAATTGGATAATTAATGTTTAATTTAGACATCGCAGTCTATTATTTCAATTATTGATATATTTGGGTTCAATTAACTGACAAGATTGAACGTGTTAAGCTGTTGTAAAACTTATGTTTCAGCAGTGGCGTAGCTAAGTGACCAGGGGGCCCTGGTGCGAAAAAAAAGTTGAGGATCTAACTAAACTGTGGCCTTAGTGTGAAGTTTTTAACTCACGTTCGGAAATTAGGAGGCCTGCGTCCCAGCAGTGGGAACATTATAACCTGATTATGTTATGTTATTGTATAAAATCAAAATCCCAAATACCAACAAGAAATAATTATTATCTTCACCTCTGCATTGAAATCTTACAAAAATCTATTGTTATCCGTTATAATAAAAGGTATATTTACGTGTGGATACTACTAGAGGGGCCCCCGGTCGGCACGTATCACTTAGTTAGTCTCCAGACGACAATATTAGCGGCGAGAACGTAGTCACACCTCTAAACTACATGAGGATGAGTGTAAATAGTGATACAGGTAGATTTAAAAATATTTTAGAGGTTTCTGTAATTTAGAGTCATCTTTGTTTACGCGAGGGGGTGAAATGAAAGTTTAGTGTGAGCTTTCAGACTTTTTGAGGTTTAAAAATGTGACGTGCAGTTTCGTTTGGTACGAGTATTATTGTCGTGGGTTCGATACCCAAGCAGGTGCTTTACTTTGAGTCATTTATTTACGGTGAAAACCTGTCCTAGAACCAAAAATTCGAAGATATTGTGACATCCTGTAGGACTGTTACCCCAGCACAGTGCCCGCCTGGTAAATTATGGCCCACTCGTACTCGTGACTCGTATAGGAAGATCACAAACTAAACTCAGTCAAAAATAAAAAAATAAAAATTATTATTTTTTATACCTTTTGATCGCCACACGTCAAAAAATCAAAAACGTGCCCTCGGCGTCAACTTCTGTCATGCAGTCGAACCGTGGCGCATTTTGGTTTGTCATCTATACATGACTGTGGCGGTCAAAAGGTTAAAATGAAACGGAAAGCCCTATAGGAAGTCAAAAGGCTCCTATCTCAGCATGATGCAAATTCATGATGATTGATGATAATTCATGTCATGGTGGAACGATGAGTCCATTAACAAGGTTTGTATCAAACCTGACTTCGATTGTGTGCAGAACAAGGGGTCACACACACATCTCACATAACACAACCGCAACCGCACAACAACGACAACACGTGGTCAGGCGCTAATTTGTATGAAAATAGATAGTTTATATTAATACGGCCGTCAAAATAAACCATGTGGGCAAAACCGACCACATCACAGCCACGTCGCAACCACAACGCAACCACCAGCGACACCACGCACTAGCGGCCGGCCACATCGCAAACACAACGTTGCTTCGACCAATTAATTTGATTTTGTAGTTAACGCAACTACAAGAAGCTGCAGCGTCATTACCTATTGACACGGTACCACCACTGCTTGCCCACATTTTGACGCTGCGATGGGTTGTAGTTATGGTACGTGTTAATGAGCCCCTACTAAATGTAACTAAAAAGCTAACGATTTCATCTTGTGAAACAAAACAAAAGCTTGAGACACTATAAAAGGCTTGCTAACAGAAATGGAGAAAATCTGTCAACATTTCCAACCCAACCTTTCAATTGGAGTATGTTCAAAAATTCCGTCGGATGAATACTACAGCTTTGTCTATAATTCTGCCTCGTGGGATCTTGTGCAGCCAGCTTGTATGCCTCGAGGCAGACCGACTGTGGCTCACAATTCGATCTAGTTCCAGCAGAAACATCGCTTTGTTTTTAATATAATTTAAAAGGACATTTCTTCAAACTGTTTGAGGAATATTTTATTTGATTTAACTTTGCAACTTTGCGTCATTACTCTTACCCCCCAATAATTTGTATGAAGCATACATACCTCCTCACTAATAAACGTATTATATCAGACGAATAGTTACACACCGATTTCTCTTTTTCAGTCGTCAGTAATTTGACTTCCGAAACAAGAAGACAAAGCGTTGTGTAACTATACAGACGCTATACAAACGTTTATTAGTTCAACAAAAAACTTCATCGTCCCTATCACAATGAAAGCATAATGTTTTAATTGAATTAGTGGACACTAAAGATTGCCTAGCCCGGATACGGTGAAATGAGTATTTTAACTACTTTAAAAAGCCTTTTATCACAACACTCACGCTAACATTTTTCTTGACAATAATGGCGACGCCGCCCCCCCTGCCGGGCTTAGCGCCCGCCGGCCGGGGCACCCGCCCCACCAGGTACCTGTCCAGGTTCCGAGGCTTACATGGCTCGCTCTCCTCGTCTTCCTCAGATGCTGTAAAAATGAAAGAGAGAAGGATAAGGTTTGTTGTATTGCGCAAAATTGGAGTAAGCAACTCTCTATCTAAAACTATATTGGAGGATCAGCACAGCACAGACGCCTCGCGCGCCGCTGCTAGAAGCGGTGTTGTTAACACTTTCCATACAAACGAAGCGTGTCAGTGTGCGTCACCGTTTACAAGTTGCTCTACGACACAAATTATAGAAACTAATGGCGTTTAAGGTGAATGCGCAGTTGTAGCCGCTAAATTCAATTTTACGTCTTACTAAGTTAGATTTGTACCATACATAAGAACAGAAAAAACTGTGAACTCTTAGGGAAAAGTTGTTATTGAACAAATCTAACTTAAAGAGATTCTGTAAATACATATCGATTATAGTCGCGAATCATATTTTGATCAAGATACAACCTGACACTGACCTGCAAATTGCAAACACGTAAGAAGATTTGAATTTTGCGGTCTACCACTGCGCTGACTGCGCATTCACCTTATGGCGAAAGCGCCAGGGTAGCCCGCGAATATTTTTTTTTTTAAGTTTTTTGAAATTTGCTGGTCAGTGTCATTAAGTTGTACGTTGATTAAAATATGATTCGCGGCCGTAACAAATATGTATTTACAGAATTATAATCATTAAAGTCATCAACACAACTCTCCAAGACCAAGTAATCCCCAAGAATTACTATTTCACGAAATCTTGACATTTGGGGATTAAACTAACATAAGAAGTTGTATTACTGATTGTAATGATTATATTTCTGTAAATACATATTTGTTACGACCGCAACATTTGGGGATTATACTAACTTAACAAGTTGTATTACTGATTGTAATGATTGTATTTCTGTAAATACATAATGATTTGTTACAACCGCGAATCATATTTTAATCAATGTAAGTACAACTTATATGATTCGCGGCCGCAACAAATATGTATTTACAGAATTATAATCACTAAAGTCATCAACACAACTCTCTAAGACCAAGTAATCCCCAAGAATTACTATTTCACTAAATCTTGACATTTGGGGATTATACTAACTTAACAAGTTGTATTACTGATTGTAATGATTATATTTCTGTAAATGCATATTTGACACGACCGTGAATCATATTTTAATCAACGTACAACTTAATACTGACCAGCAAATTACAAAAAACGTAAGAAAATTTGAATTTCGCGGGCTACCTTAGCGTTTCCTCCTTAAGCCCAGGAACGCACGGGCGCGTTTACCCGAGGCGATTTCTTTTCCGCGCACTGGATTTTTGATGCACTGCTAAGCGCCGAGGGTTGATTGACTTGATGCCATCATCATCATCAGACGATTGAAAAGAGATCTTCTCTGGGCTACAGGGTGTGCCAAAGAATTAGACATACGTAAGTATAATGATACATACACTCAAAAAACATTACCCTGCTTCTGGTGCGGTCGGGTAAAAGACACTCACTTTCTCTGTTACTGTCGTTGTTAGGTTTCTTCAGTATGCCAGGCAGTTTGTATCTGACTCTCTGGTTACTTCGACTCCTGCTACTCCGGCTTCTGTAGTCGGAGTCTTCAGGCTCCGATTTACTGTGAATCTTACATTTCTTCTTCTTCACATTCCCGTTTGTATATTTGAGGATGCTGGAAGCAAAACTTTGGTATACAGTGGAGAGCATCATCATTGTCATCGTTTCAGCTGAAGTACGCCCACTGCTGGACATAGGCCTCCCTCTAGCGTTGCCAAATCAAGCGGTACGGCGAATTCTATTCATATTCTCGATTTTTACGATTTTAACATAGGTACTTTTAAGACCTCTGTAACTAATAGAGACTTAAAATTATGACGACTAATAGAGAAGAAGTATTGCAAAAAAATACTGCCAGGACCACAGATATAGATAAACCTAGATAACGCAAGTATCACGATCTGTATGAAAACCAAGCGTGCCATTTTTTGACTACCTACTATGACGTCACAAGCACTATTTCTTATTATTATGAATTTATATATCTCGGGACCATGGGGTCCCGGTCCTTTGGAAGGCGTACGAGGGGCCGAAGCCAACTTGCAAGAGGCCCCTTCACACAATGTTCAGGTCACTGCGGCGGCCAGCCGCCCACTACCTGAACGCGCCCCAGAAGGTGGTAGCCGTAAGGCTCATCCGGGGGTACCCTGCACGATCTCGGGCGAGGCGGCAAGCCTCCTTGCCGGACTCCATCGAATTTATGGCAATGATAATGATAATAGGTATGACATGATGACTACTAAGAGAGAAGTACAGACGCCAGCACATCAAGCTACTACAATCTGTCAAATTTCTTTAATAGATTTTCAACTTTATCGCTAAATTATAAGGTTCAAAGTTGATTGGAAAAATTTGACAGTTTCGGGTAGCTTGATGTGCTAGCATCTGTACAACCAGCAAGAGTTAACTTAAGACTTCGCTCGGATGTCGTAAGCGCGCGGTACTGAGGCCTCGATGGCAAGAGCGGTAACAATACGGGGGCCGCTCTGCAGGGTAATTGCGTAACACACTATCAGTAGCAATGCGTTTGATTTTGACAGGTCAACAACATTCATTGCGTTATTTCCATTGTTGAGCAGACACATTTTTCGAACATATGGAGCAATGGATTAGAAATATGCTTCAAAATGATTCAAATTGAGAGTAATAGTGTGTTAATTAGGGTGCGGGCCTCAAATTCTCAAGTGAACTCTTGCAGGTTGCATGAAAGAAAAACAATATGCGCCGACCTTAACAAAATGGAATGTAGCCAAGAGAATGAATGATATACATAAAGACAAAATATGATATACGTTCAAGAAAGAATAATATAATACTCACGAAAACTTCTTTTTTTTCTTATTGTCAATAGAACTGCAAGAATTAGTGTCCTCAGTTTCCGAATCGGTGTACACGTATGACGGCTTTCCCATTTTAGTAAAACGAATCAATTTAAATAATTACTGTTGACATAGGTGGAGAATTCTGTGTTGTTGTGTTGGTTTATCAATGGGATGGATTCTTATTTTATAGTTTTATAATTTTTTTGTATTTTTCCCATCATTTTTCATGAAGTCTGACACGTTGAAGTGACGGTGTTTTTTTCTTAATTTTGTTTAAAGGTTTCATATTTTTGATAACAAAATAAATTACAAAGAGGTCAAGTGGTTTAAAAAAAAGAATTGTTAAAAATGAGCATGGAATGGGGATAAAAACTGCTACCTGCTCACTTCAGATGTCGCTGCGCTCCAACGTACCAAGAATTTGACAGCTAGCTGTCACTTTACACACATCAACCTCCATGCACATCAACTACCGTAATCCTAAATTATTTACGAATTTATGGTTTATAATATTTTTATTTTCCATAAAAAGTTTATAATATACAGATTGAAACCTTTCGAAATTTAAAAATGTAAATAAAAAACAAAATACGGCGGCAAAATTGTTAGTTATTCGTTATGTTATGGAAAATTTAAATAGTTTTATTAATATTGATTAATGAAAAGGGATTAGATCGTGCCGTGTGAGCTTTAAGAGTCATGTCACGTCGTCATTTGAGTCGAGATGAAATGTTACGAGCCGTGGGCATGTTAGAAAGTGGTGCTACTCAACGCGTCGTTGCTGAGGCCCTACACACCAGCCAAAACGTGATATCAAGGTTGTGGTCACGTTATCTCATCACTGGGGGTGTGGCTGAACGGCACACGGGTAGATATCTTGTTACTTCGCAGAGACAGGATCGATTTCTCCAAATGACCGCCAGAAGACAACCCAATATCACAGCGATGCAACTAGTACAAAGGCTCTAGGAGGACTACCAGCTGCTGGTAAATGACCAAACCATGTGAAGGAGGTTGCATTAAGTTGGTCTTCATGCTCGAAGACCGCTACATGTTCCAGCATTGCGAGGTGGCAATCGCGGTCGGCGGCTTTCTTGGGCTCGGTTGCATTTACCATGGAGTAACGAACAATGGTCTTTGGTGCTGTTCACCGATGAGTCCCGGTTTGGGTTTCATCCGGATTCACGAAGAACACTCGTTCGGAGAACTCCAGGGAGGGCTAGCCGTCTACGGCACCCTCAGGAGGTCCACTCATACCAAGGCGGAACAATCATGGTGTGGGCAGGAATTCGTCTTGGCGGACGAACCGAGCTCGTTTGGATCTAAGGCAGAATGACTGCACAAAAATACAACGAGCAGGTAGTAGAGCCTGTTATTGTCCCACACAGAATCCATGGGCTAGGAACTTCTACTCATGCACGATAATGCTCCTTCCCATACGCCGCGGCTGGTGTCGGCTGCTCTCCGAGACCACGATATTCAAGTTTTGGATTGGCCTGCACAGTTGCCAGACTTAAATCCTATCGAGCATGCCTGGGACATGTTATAATGAAAAGCTTTGAGAGATTTCCCGCCATATTTGACGACGGAACAACACCTTTACGAACACTTGCAACGAACATGGGACCTCATACCGCAGCAAGACATTGGCAATTTAATTTTAAGTATGAACAATCGATTTAGACGTGTAATTAATGTAAGAGGTGGCAACACTGATTAATAATAATTAGATTTTTTTTTTTTTTTATTAATAGTTTTATAAGAAGAAATGAAGTTTTTTTATCATACTAGTAGTAGTAGTCTACGGCGAAAATTAACATTTTTAATTAAAACCAAAAAATTACGAAATGTTTTCTATTTTTTATTAAAGACCCTAAAATAACCTATCATTCTTCCATTTACTATATCTGAAAATTCTTCATAGATTTTTAGATATTGGATGAAATATAAAATATCCCTAGATTCTGTTGTGTGTACATACTTTTTTGTACAAAAGCTACTTCTTTTACGCCTTATAGCACATGTACCAATATCAGAAGAATTAAGAATTCACGTTCACAGTCTGATCTGTGTCAATCTGTCAAAAATACCTCTAAAATCCAATGATTTCAAAAGTAAGGATACGACCGTCTGAACATTTTACATAGAAGTTCTTCGTTCGAAGTTTGAAGTTCGCGCGCACCACTGTCAACTGAGTCGCGTTGGCCCTAAAACCGTCATTTTAGGGCCAGCGCGTTGGTGCCATTTAGTCGCGCCGTTAGCCCGGTCCTTACGCTAGTAATATATATGTCAATGCTAAAATCCCTACATTTTTTTTTCTTCATTTTGGCTCTTACTTAGCGCAGGAGTCAGGGCTTCACTTTGTACATTTTTTTTATGCCAACAAATTATTTATATTATTTTTAAAATGTTTTTGACACGCCTCGGAACCCTCGGGTCCCGGACCTTTGGAAGGGGTACGAGGGGCCAAAGTCAACTCGCAGAGGCCTATACAACAATTAATGATGAGGATTATTGTTTTTGACAAGTTTTTGAAATTGATTGTCGCTGAAATGAGATTGCGACTAGATTCTGAACTTTTTTAATTACAGGAATTGTCCTTCTGGTACCGTTTCGTATCAAGGCTAAAAAATGTCATAAGATTTTTTTTATTGTTTCAAATTCTAAGAATAACCGGTCATTCCCGAATTTTTTTGTATATTATTATTGTTGGTATTTCTTTTTTTTTTATTAAATTATTTTAAGTATCAACAAATTAGCACGACTATGGCTAAGAACAATGGGTAACTATTTAAGGGCTCCGTACCCAAAAAAAAATTACTGTAGCATTATGAACTGTCTATATTTGTATGCCCTCAGGGAGTAGTTTAATTAACACCAGAGGCGTCTCTAGCCCATGCAGCGCCCGTGTGCAAACATTACCCAAGCGCCCCCTAGTTTCGGGAGTTTCGGAGAAGTTTCGGGAGGTTCCTGCACATCATCAGGCGGGAGGGAACGCCCGGGTGTCACCATTGCCAGGATCGCCCAGAGGACACGGTGGAGGTCTGCCCCGCTTGGGCGGAGCACCGCTGTGTCCTCATAGAGGCGATCGGCAGCGGCGGCGACCTCTCGCGTCCGGCCCTGGTGCAAGCCATGGTCCGGGGCGAGAGGGAGTGGGAGGCAGTCACCTCCTTCTGCGAAGCAGTCATGCTAGCGAAGGAGGTGGCGGGACGGCTCAGGGAGAGAGCCTCCCGTCCCAGCCGCCGCGGGAGACGCTCTGGGCGTCGGGAGCCGCGTGACGACTCCCGGCCGCGGGCCTGCGGGCGGAGAGTAATGGGTAGCTCACCGTCCGATCAGGACCAGGCCCGTGCCGGACGGCGCGTACGTGTTCCACGCGCGCCTCAAAGAGATGTCAGCATCGAGGAGGGGCCCATAGGGCCGAAGCCTGAAGGGTCAGCGGGATTGTCCGAAAGGGTCACCGCTGGCCCGGAACATAAAGGGCTAAGGAAGGAACACGGGTGGGTTTTAGTCAGTAAAAGTCTGACACTCCCTTCCGCTCCACCCAGAGCGGGAGGGGTGATTTGATGAATTACCAACCGAAAAAAAAAGAAAAAAAAAGCGCCCCCTAGTAAGCGCGCGGTCCAAATGGAATGGGTACAAAGTACAAGTAACAGCACATCAAGTTACCACAAACTGTCAAATTTGCCCAACGGATAATAAACTATATTGTTTGGAGATGAAGAAGAAGTCATTGATTTTGGATACCATGGTGTGCTGTTGACTGTATTTAGAATTATACAGGGTGTTCTGGTGTTTACCCTAAGAAGCCAAAACGCACCCATGTTAACACTCACGTTTTGAGAAATGCCTCTGAAATCGCGCTTGACGTTCATCCATGGCAATTTGAACTTTATTTTCTATCCCAAACAGTTGAATTCATGTGCATCTGAATTGAGGGCCCATTTTTTGAACCCGTGCGAAACGAAATAAGACTTATAGGGAAATTAAATTAGTTAAAAATACCTAGTAAAAACTTAAAAATTTTCTCCTAGAAAAAGTTGAAACACAATTTTCTCTTAAAGTATGACATTTAGAAGAACGGACGATATGTTACAATTTAATTAAGAAATAGTTAAAAAATTTATTCTAATTTGCGTTAATCTATGAGGTTGAACCTAGTAAAGCCGAAAATTTTGATCAAATTCGACTTTCATTTACTTCATAACAATTAACTTTTGTGCCATTATTTCTTTTTAACTAATTCACATAGGTATCTAAGTAAAATATGTTAAAGTTGTATTTATGTAATTATTCAGATAAATTCATGTTTTGCATCTATTCCTCAGTACAGACAATAATGAAGTGAGGGCCCTAGCTAGATATAGGTACCGCCATAAATCTGTAAGGTAATATTCTACAGATTTTTTAATTTCTTAAAATATTTAAGAAATTCTTAACTAAATTCTTAAATTATTAACCCAGAGATAGTACTTACTGAGATTTAGGCTATGCCACTTTATTCACGCGTCTAGATTGAGAGCCCATTTAAGAAATTTATGGCCCTTTGCTTTAAGTTTTTAACTAATTTTCCCTATAAGTCTTATTTCGTTTCGCTAGGGTTCAAAAAATAGGCCCTCAATCCAGATGCACATGTTGAATTTGCATTATTCGCAATAATGATTGTCGGCGTGTTTTCAATTGAATCATTGAAACAGGTGCCGCCGACCGATGCGACACTATAACTACTACACCAATTAAAATCTTTAATAATGTGTATGTAAAAAGGTTTATTTCATGTTAAAAAAAAGTTGAAATTGTAAAAGCCGCTCGCGCGCTCGTGGCGCGGCTTGCTTTGCTGTAAATTGACAAATATAAGAAGAGCTCCAGATGCTATACAAAATGTATGCTAAGCGGAGCTCTTTTTACGTTGGTCATTGAAAGTCCCGCGGCCGGCCAACGCGCGTGCCGAGTGGGGCTCCGTAGCAAGCGGCGCTCGGCGCCCCTAGGACCGCTGCGCCCGTGTGCACCGCACACCCTGCACAATAGGTAAAGACGGCCCTGATTAACACTAAGAAATCATGTCTGAATTCACTTGGAGAAAAAAGTTAAGTGAGGAGATAAGATTGATTTAATAAAGGGAAATATTTTACTTATTCTCTAAAAGCTTATTCACTTGCTGATGGTGAACCCTTTTTTCAATTAATGAACCTCCAAACACTATTTGCGCTTCCAGATAGTGTTTGGAGGTTCATTAATATAATTCTGTAAATACATATTTGTTACGGCCGCGAATCATATTTTAATCAACGTACAACTTAATACTGACCAGCAAATGGCAAAAAACGTAAAAAAAAATTGAATTTCACGGGCTGCCCTGGATTTTTGCTAGGAATTGACACTATTGACAGCTCACTCCAGGCTCACTTCACCTAAGTTTTCACGGTAAGATTTTTACAGAATAGCATCGCTGCGCTGTTCACTCTTGCTTTGAAGGCATAGGGTTAAATGTGAAAGGGAACACAGACGCTGGCAGAGAGTTCCACACTTTTGCTGTGCGCATAATGAATGTGGAGGAGAAGTCCTGAGTACGACTGGTGAGGATACCAACCAAGTGTGGATGGTACATGATGTACGTCTGTGGTAGTCCGGTAGTAAGAGTCTTTCAACCCGAATATATTTTTGATCGGCGAAGCATCTTTTCTTCTTCCATAAAATATCTCTCATTCCACCAAACTTTTATTCCTAGAATAAGTCTTATCCTGAGAGTAAATTTTGAATTTTTGACGGTTTTTCCATAGGTACTAACTAGGTAACTGTCAGACGTCAATTTTATTCCACGAATAAAAGATATCTGACTGGTAAAATCAGCCCCTATTTAGTTAGTCGCTTAACTGATATTGGATATAATGGCTGCGTCAGCAAATGGTATCCGCGTTGCTGAATTTTGGGCCAAACAATTTTAAAACGATATTTATTTTTTCGTGCTATTTTTGCCATTGACACGCTAAGAAGAAAAACTTATATTTTAAATAAAATACTACTGACCTAAAACGTATTTATATATTAAATTATATTACTATTATTATTTTATTACTATTTTATTATTTATTTATATATATTTTTTTTTTTTCGTATTTCACATTATAAAGCAAACGATTTCATAAAAATGTAAATATAGGGAGCTGGAATAATTACAAAGATTTCCTACTAAAACAGAAAAGTGACAAATCATCAATCAGTCACCATCACAGGGAAAGCTTCAAACCGCCAAACCAACCATTATCATTATGGCGAGGCCATTCCCAAACGAATTAATAATTCAATTCCATAATAACGGTCTCTCCCGCCAAAATGAATCGCCGCCAATTAAAACGGCGTATCCAGTTTGAATATAGAACAGAACCTTTTTCAAAATTAGAACTTGGACAAAACTTTTGAATTTTAAATTTGGAATCTTGGTTAACGAAATTCAGTTACGCGTTTCATAATTGATATTTGGAGTTATTGTTTCAAATGAAATTGAGTGTGAAGGAAGGTTTCTATTGAAATTTTAATTTGTAATCAAGAGAAATTATTTGGATATTGTTTTAAAGTTTAAATTGTTATCATTCTTGTATACAATGGAGGTAATATTGACTTTGATTGAGCTCGCTTCACTCCTTCTAATCCCTTTGTTTTCAATCTTTACTGTCCCGCACCCGTGTATCTTTGACAGTCGTAGTCGCTATGGGTAGTCAGAAGCCCGAAAGTCTGACAACCAGTTTTACCAAGGGGTATCGTATTACCCAGTAACTGGGTTGTGGAGGTCAGATAGGCAGTCGCTCCATGTAAAATACTGGTATTCAGCTGCATCCGGTTTCGGCAGCAGGCGAGACTACTTCAAGAGTAAAATGATATTCTAACATGTCGGCAAAGTGCACGTAACTTCACTGCCAAGATAAGCTGTATAGAGGTATGAGGAACAGGGTGTAAAGTTCACTCAACCTCCATAGAAAAGGGAGGATCCTCCGACCAGACGGGTGTTATGTCTGGCGGGCAACCGCTCGATGATTCATGTCGGGCCATTATATCTATGCTAGTTGCGCGGTAAACTCTGCTTGCGCGATGCAGGATTTGCGTGACGTCCGTCAGTAGTACGCGTTGTTCGCATGTGGCGTTGTAGACACCGCTACAGCTGCATTAGCCAATAGGAGAAAACCCTCGTGGGTCACGGAGATGAGCCGGGCTGTGCTTCCCGCATCCAGCAGATTCCTGCGACCTTCACCAGGTCCACCTTCTGAGAGACCGTCCAAAGCTACGTCTTCTGGTACGCGCATGGCCGATGGGGCCGACAGGTTCTGGAGTGGCATATACAGGGTGGTCAAAAAGTTGTGGATCAAACGAAATAGGAAGTTATAGGGAGAGAAATAATTTTTGGTAACGCTTCAAAATTTTTGGAAAAAAATTTATTGCTCTTGAAATTTGGTACCCAGAGCCGCAATAGAACTTTTGTAGTGCTGAACAGTATCTAGTAATAACACAACACCGTTTGTTCTATTGTTAAAAATCACTTTTTTTTTATTAGTCTTTGTAAAAGAACTCGGTAGGTATACAAAAATATTCATAACTTTTACGGCAATTGAATTATAACCGTGCTGTAGAAAGATTTTTGTTGGAAATGAGAAGAAGAAAATAATCATAAAATAGAGAAGAGGAAAAGAAGGACGACAGCCGAATGGATTCGATCTGATACGACGACAGGCGAACGGAGCCGTACGCGCATCGCAGCATACTTTCGGCTACGACCGCGTGTCGCGGAAGACGCCCGCGGTCAAGCTGCTGTGCGCGGCCTGGTAATATAGACTTTAAATACTGTGTACACGATTTAATATCGTTTAAAGATTGTAAAATCCGTTCCGATCCGATGCGGTGCGAGCCGTTTGGTGGAAATCATCCTTTAGATCCAAGTGGAACCGAAGCGGTGCACCAGTTAATTATTTAGATACTAATTTCAATGCAATGACATGGCCGATCCCCTAGGAATCAATTTGGATGAGCTACAATAGGCACCGAGTTCCGTTTACCCGGATATTGTAGATGCCTAGGTACGGGCTTACCTATCGAATTAGTTAAGCTAAGGCATCTGTCCCACCGCCAGCGAGGAAGCGACTTATCAGCGATCAACGATTTTCCTGCTCAAGTAACGTACTACAGATTCTAGATCCCATGTAACTTAAACAAATAGGTACATACGCCAGCACACCAAGCTACTACAATCTGTCAAATTTCTTTAATAGATTTTCAACTTTATCGCTAAAGCATAAGGTTCAAAGTTGATTGGGAAAATTTGACAGTTTCGGGTAACTTGATGTCTTTCGGGATTCTTGTCGGCGCCAAGCGAGCATTGCTGAGCGAGTAGGTACCTACTCCCTTTGATAGCTCTTGTTGGGACATACGAGTAGGTACTCGCCGGTGATGTCATCATTCAGCTATCATCTATAGTGATGAGCAGTTTAGGGTTTGAAAGGGTATGCTCTCGAGGTGGTCTCATTGTCACCAAGTCAGAATCTAAAAAGTGAAAAATAAAAACTTTTTTCCAAAAAAAAATACACTACAAAGTGAAAAATAACTTTAATTTCGGAAGTCGGTGTCAATAAACGAAAATGCGGAACCAACGACACCGACATCCAAAATTAAAGTTATTTTCTCCTTGGAATTTTTTTTTTGGAAGTCGGTTGTTTTTTTTTGTAAAAAAGTTTTTGTATGCCAGTTTATGACGTCAATATTTTAGTATGCCTGCTTCGTTAGTCTAGCAGTGGTCGCAAGCACTACTGCTGATCATATAAAACCCTGGATTTTTACCATTTATGATGAGTATGGTACCCAAGTAGCACAAGGAAGGTGTTCAATCCGACTTACGGTATTATAGTCGACCTCGTGTAGCTTTATATCTTAGCCACTCACGTGACCCGCTCCCCGCGTGACGTAGCATGGAATGTCAGAATAATTTGAGCTTATTTTGTTATGACAATTCACAGCTAGCAAATTATAGCATCGCATAACCACATAGGAGAAATCCGCCAACAATACTTGGATACACACAGTTGCAGTCGATTACCGATTCGGAACGCAAGCAGTCGCCGAGTCGCTGGAACGTGCACCCGACTGATTGACCGATGAGCTGACTGAAGACTGCATTTTATAGTAGGTATTCTGAGGGTAGTTCAGATGTTGCAGGAGGTATGGGCTGTTGGCTCAGTTAGCTGCATTCATCGTAGGGGCAGCTATGTAAGTAAGTTAAATTGATTTGCATAGTTTTTAGGTGATGGATAGGAGAACGTATCATAATTATAATAGATATTTGCGCACCTGTTGAGGTAGGATATGGTTTAAAGAAAATACTTTATAGCACTGTGTGACCCTTAAGAGCCTATACTACCTCAGCTAAAATTCACTCTTTATCTCGCTCGCACGATACTGCTCGCGGACTGTGTGAAAGCGAGACAGAGTGCGGTGCTGGGCGGAAGGCAGCGCCAATAGTTTAGGTATTTGCTTTTTACTGTGAAAATAAAGGTAATTCAAAAAAACTAGCTAACATAAGACCTGCTTTATAGTTAGTTCAGTTAGTGTGCAAAGTTTCATGATCTAATTTGAAGTATTTTTTGAATACCAGCGGTTTATTGTTCGGTTTGGAGGTAACTTTGGAATTTTTTTCTATAGAGAATATTTTATGGAATCGTGTTTCCGTCTAACATAGTACCTTACATTAATCCTCAACTTTAGCATATATATTTATTTCAAAATTAATGCTGCGGTATTTTCGACGTAACGGAGGATCATGCTAAGCCATTTGAGGTAGTATAGGCTCTCAACCCGCACTTAAGGTCGGGTTGTTTCAAGACCACTGGACGCACGCGTATACCTAAGTCAAAAATTGTGCTAACTATCGCTTCACAACCCAGTTACTGGGTAATACGATACCCCTTAGTATGACTGGTTGTCAAACTTGCGGGCTACTGACGACCCGTAACGGCTGTCAAAGATCCACGAAGGACAGCTGAGACCAACGGCTTAACGTGCTTTCCGAGGCACGGAGGGGTCTTGGTATGTAAAAATGGTCACCTACACACGGACCAACCGCGACAAGCGTAGCTTAACCTGATCGATCGACCCCTGCGTCTGTAATTACTTATGCACAAGCCTCTCATGTATTAAGCAAATAAATTATTTATCTGCTCGATCCATCTAAACAAGTAAAGGGATTGAGAAAATAGATTCAGTACCTATCATAAAACCACTTTTAAATTCACGGCTGCACTGCAGGGTGTCCTTAATAATGAATTAAGAGTACCTATCTGCGAAGAACTGTCTGCGCAGTTGCTTATGACTTTGGTCTGAGTGAAGGACCCAGTGCATTAGATCCCAGACTTACTAATTACCTACCTAAGTGTTACGGTCGTGACAGGACGTGATCTACGAACGAAATATTGAGTTGTAATTAGAAGAGAAAGTTGTTTGTTGTCGTTGTCATTGTTTAGTTGAGTTGTTGTTGTCGAGTTGTATTAAGTACCTACAAGCATCAGAATACATCACGTATGAAAACTGCCTGTCTAATTAGATAAAAAACTGGCCAAGTGCAAGTCGGACTCGCACACGAAGGGTTCCGTTATTCCGTACCATAAGGCAAAAACGCCGAAAAAAACACTTTTTTTGTATGTCAGCCCCCTTAAATATTTATTTTATTCTGTTTTTAGTGTTTGTTGTTATAGCGGCAACAGAAATACATCATCTGTGAAAATTTCAACTGTCTAGCTATCACGGTTCATGAGATACAGCCTGTTGACAGACGGACAGTGGAGCCTTAGTAATAGAGTCCCGTTTTTACCCATTGGGTACGGAACCCTAAAAACTAGCTACGATTCCGTACCTCTTCTCAGATTTTGTAAGCCAACATATTATTTCGTATTCGCAAAATTCTCTATTTCATGTCGATTCTGTAAAAATCTCACCGTGAAAACTTGCGTGGAGTGAGCTGTCAGTGTCATCCCACTGATGCTAGGGATTGATCAAGCATACATTTACAATCATAATCGAGATTTTAATAATGTTTTTTTATAATAATCTTATTAAAAAAAAATTAAATAATTTCAAAGCTAGTATTTTAGTTGTCAAAATTACTATTTTAGGGGGGTTTTAAATAAAATAGCAAAACAGAAACTTAGTCAGAAACTCAACGTTGTTTTTTTTCCCTAAACTAGTCCTATTATAGACTAAAGCGCGAGCGCGTCACGCAAGACCAGTAAATAAAATAAAACATTCACGTTTAAGACAGCTAGACTGGTGAAAATACGCATCGACATTGTTTGTTATTATGAGCGATTGTAGATCGAGTCTAGTAAAGACTGCAACGATGTTCAGCGTCAAATCTATTCAATTAGAAGAGATAACCGAGTGTGTCAAGTAATCGAGTGCTAACAGTGTGCCTGGCTGACGGACCATAGAATTTAATCCCACGTAGTTTGTGTGGCGTGATCACATAATTCGGAATAAGCCAGAACTCGCTCAGCCTCAGCGCATGCGCGTTACTGACGTGAATCGGGTGAAGTGATCACTTCACTCGATTCGCGTCAGTAACGCGCATGCGCGAGGTGAGTTCTGGTAAATTCCGAATTATGCCATTCGTATGTGAGCGCTGTGGGCGATGATGGCATAATTCGGAATAAACCAGAATTCACTCAGCGCATGCGCGTTAGACGTAAATTATAGTATGTTAGCGCTGTGGGCGATGATGGCATAATTCGGAATAAACCAGAATTCACTCAGCGCATGCGCGTTAGACGTAAATTATAGTATGTTAGCGCTGTGGGCGATGATGGCATAATTCGGAATAAACCAGAATTCACTCAGCGCATGCGCGTTAGACGTAAATTATATAAGTTAGCGCTGTATGCGATGATGGCATAATTCGGAATAAGCCAGAATTCACTCAGCGCAACTGCGCAAGCGTGTTACGCACTGTCATTAGTATCAAATCCACATAGTGAAGTTTGTTTTGCTGTCAGTCATTGACGACCATGTACTAACGGACGCCAGCAGGTCAACCTACCCGAAACTGTCAGATTTTCCCAATCAACCTTGAACCTTATGTTTTAGCAATAAAGTCGAAAATCTATTAAAGAAATCTGACAGATTGTAGTAACTTGATGTGCTGGCGTCTGTACATACAATGTACTTATTATGCCTATTCGGATTAGAGTTCAGTGACAATAATTAGTTCCTAATTATTTTAATGCTTTTAGAGATTTTAATGTCTAAATCCAACTGTGTTTGTACATTGAAAAACTCAATTTAGTCAGCCTACATTTAAGATAATCTAAAAGAAATTGTGCTAAGCATTTATTCAGTGATTGCTGTACCTACTGTTCGTCTAACTACACGGACTCTACAGTACATAATATGTAAAGGCACATACTTAGGTTTTTTTTTAAATATTCCACCATCTCTAGGTGAACCGCAGTGCACAGGTACAAGATACAAACCTTATAACATACATATTTAGGCATATCATTAATCTAGTTATGGTTGCTGTTAGGACACACAAATTGCATTAAAATTATTCATGTATGTGCATGTTGTGGGCTGTCTAACTTTAATTTTCCTGTATCCTGTTTTACACACTGTGTCTATGTTTCTCAGCCAACTCTCCTGACGCAGGTCTGCTGGAAGAAATGACTAAATAAATGGTGAAAGCATTTCCTCTATATTTATGTAGTTTACTTTATTATGTGTTATGTGTGTACATAAATAAATAAATATAATTGATTAATTTGTATTACATAAAAAAAATTGCAAATACATTTTTTCGACTGAGCCTGCTGCTTCCCGAGGTTCAACTTCTTAATGCCGGGAATGGATCGACATTGGATGTGTGTCGGCTACATCCGCACTGCAACTTGCTGGAAATAATGGTAAGCATTTGATTTATTTAATTACTACACATCTGCAGCTAATGTAGTATAAGTATAGCGGTATAATTTATTTAGAGCAGGGTCTGTCTGATGTAGGTCTAGAGTACAATGAGTTGCAACATTTCTTAATTCCATGCTCTGTGAGGCGTCCATGTCCCAATTTATTTGTTCCCTACTGTGTTTGTCAAAAACAGTGTGTGAAATAATGAATACTTAAGTACCTCAGATAACCACGTATGACAGAAAGCCAGGAGTGATGTGGTCAGATCAAGTAGAGGCAGTGTCCTTTTATTTTATTGTCTTCAGTACCTTTAATGTCTTAGCAACTGCAGGGTTGGCTGGGCTCGTCCGCTGATAGGTAGAACATTCAGATTAATAAAATTCACTTGCTTATTGTCCCACAGGTGCGCAAAGGTCTCTCCCCCTACTTTTCCAGTTTTCCTTACGTTGTGCCTTCTCCGGTCAATTGGTCAGGAACGTGTTGGTGACATAGGGTGCCTGAAGACGGGCGTCGTCACAAAAGACGTACTTATGGGCCAGGATCATCACACAGCAGTAACCTGTGTGACGATCCTGGCCCATACGTCTGTTACATTATTATTATCGTCACCAAGTTAACTACGTACTATTTTGGCATACCTGACAGAACACCAAACGTCCTTGCAAAGCTAACCACCAGAGTGATCATGATATCCTGTGTTCGTAATATAAATTATGTCGTAATACTATCACATCCACGATTGCATACTAATTAATCATTGTCACTGACAAACTAATTCAAAGTAGGTAGGTACTAAGTTAAAACTTTCATTTGTTTATTTACAATCATTTTGAAACTTTATGCAATAGTTTATTTTGTATCGGAAAGTCCCATAGACTCATAGATAGACAGTGACAGTAGTAGAAATTAGTGATGTGAACCGGTTTCATAAAAACCTAAAAAAAACCGGTTTTAGTAAAAACCGATAATCACCGGTTCTCATTGAAAAACCGATTACAATCACAAAACATGTATCCGAGTCTTTGATATGTATCCGAACATGAGTCTTTTCCGTTTAAAATATTGTCTATGGTACGGGAATCCCCCCATATCCCATTTTAATGTGCGACTAACTTCACTATACTAAAATATTCCAGTAATGCTATTCAGTGAAAATCTCACCGTGAAAATACTTAGGTAAAGTGAGCTACTGAGCTGTCAATAGTGTCAATCCTTAGTATCGGGTGGAATGACAGCTCACTAAGCTCACTTCACAGTTATGACGGTGATCTTTTTACAGAATAGCACCGAAGTTTTGCTTGTGAATTATTTGGAGTTGACATGTTTGTTTGCGAAAATGCCTAAAGTAAAAGGTAAAATCAAGTACAGACGCCAGCAGGTCAACCTACCCGAAACTGTCAGATTTTCCCAATCAACCTTGAACCTTATGCTTTAGCAATAAAGTCGAAAACCTATTAAAGAAATCTGACAGATTGTAGTAACTTGATGTGCTGGCGTCTGTACAAGAAATTATTTTGAGAATATTGATAATCTTATTGCACAGCGTAAGATATGCGCTAAAGTGATCAAAGTTGGAGGAGGAACCTCGAATTTATATTGGCACATATTAAGAGAAACCATCCCCAGGCTACAGTGGAGGTGGATCGAGGTGAAGTGGGTGATCAGCCAGGTGACACACAGGCACAGGGAACGTCTACTGGCATAACACAAGAAAAACCAACGGAGACTCCACGCGCACGCCCCATATTTCATACTACTCTGAAAATGACCGCAGCAAGTAACAAAAAGAAAATTGATAAATATTTGACTGTGATGATCGGACGGACGTACGGACGACTGACCACGGACTTTTTAGGAAAAACCTAAAAAAAACCTTAAAAAACCGGTTTTAATAATTAACTAATCGGTATAAACCGGTGTTGAAAATTGTAATCGGTTCACATCACTAGTAGAAATAGTAGAATAGCACATTTTCACAACAGATGATAAAGTTCATCTTTGTCTATCAATGAATAGAAAATTAATTTTGTCAATGAGAAACTAATACAATTCTAAGTACCGTACTAAATTCAAACTAAGAACCAACAGTGTTGCTAACAAGAATTTTTAATCTATATATATAAAAGAAAGTCTGTTAGTTACACCACTTATAACTCGAGAACGGCTGAACCGATTTGGCTGAAAATTGGTGGGGAGGTTTTTTTTTTGTATTTTTTTTTTATAGTAGGAGTAGGGTAGGAGTAGGGTAGGAGTAGGGTAGAAGTAGGGTAGGAGTAGTGTAGGAGTAGTGTAGGAGTAGGGTAGGAGTAGTGTAGGAGTAGGGTAGGAGTAGTGTAGGAGTAGGGTAGGAGTAGGGTAGGGTAGGGGTAGGGTAGAAGTAGGGTAGGAGTAGTGTAGGAGTAGTGTAGGAGTAGGGTAGGAGTAGTGTAGGAGTAGGGTAGGAGTAGTGTAGGAGTAGGGTAGGAGTAGGGTAGAAGTAGGGTAGGAGTAGTGTAGGAGTAGGGTAGGAGTAGTGTGGGAGTAGGGTAGGAGTTGGGTAGGAGTAGTGTAGGAGCAAAACAACGTTTGCCGGGTCAGCTAGTTAATAATAATAATAATGATATTCCACAACTATCACACAACGCCGTCTAGTCTCAAGCTAAGCAGAGCTTGTGTTATGAGTACTAGACAACTGATAAACATACTTATATATTTCTAAATACATACATATATAGATAAATTACACCCAGACACAGAACAAATGATCATGCTCATCACACGTTGACATTACGACGTACTCTCAAGTCCTTGTTTTTAGAAACGAATGAACCGATTTTAATGAAACTTCATACGCATTAAGCAGGATACAAAGGTTTAAAAAGATAGTGAAGAACATTTTCGAAATGTCTTTAAAAAAAGATAACTGAAAATCTCTGTTTCTATGGAAAATTTAATATCGGTCTAATTTGGCTGTAACACTTTTTACCCGACTGCGCGACGCAAAGGAATGGTAATGTGTTTATCAGCAGTATGTATGTATGTTTGTATGTTCCTTTGAAGCACTATACAGACCAAACGCCTGGGCCGATTTTTATGATTCACACGTCAATCGATTCCTCTTAGTCCGGCGAGTGTCACTAAAGACATGACGTTAGTGAAAATTCAATATGGCGACTACTATGTATGTATGTATGTATATCTCTTTGGCACGATCTGTAGCCTAAACGGCTTGATCGATTTCAGCTTAAGAGGTGCCGTTAGATTCGTCTTAATTGTGCGAGTGACACTGGGTATACCAAAATTGAAAAAAAAAAATGGCCGATTTTTGGCGCAATGTTGTCTTCAAAAATTTTTTATTTCTCAAAACCTATCGAGTGGGGTATCAAAATAAAGGGCTTTAAAAGATGTTTACAAAAATATAAACAACTTATATGGTTAAAAGTAATTCGAAGTGACAAATCGTAAAAAACACGTACCAAGAACTAAATTGTCAGCGAAATCTTTCACATTTGTAAACTAAAAACTGGAAATAAAAAAATTATTAAAAAAAATAGAAAACCCGACTGCGGTAAAAAACTTAAGTTAAAAGAACTGAAAAGCTAAAAACAAGCCCATTTTAAATTAAATAAAAGTTGGAAGCAGGCGGGACCTATACCATTTTTACTTATTATATTTTCAAATTCAAATGGGTCCCGCCTGCTTCCAACTTTTATTTAATTTAAAATGTGCTTGTTTTTAGCTTTTCAGAACTTTTTTTTTTCGAAAATGTTCTAATCTAACTTTTTAGACCTTTGTATCCTGCATAGGTGTACGAAGTTTTATTAAAATCGGTACAATCATTCCGAAAAACAAGGGCTTGAAAGTTTGTATGAAATGCTGTCGTGTCCGTCGTAAAGGGAAGTGCTTAGGTAGCCTGCGAAGTTACCGATTAAAAAAAAACAAGGATGAAAAAAAATCGGCATCTGGCAATCCTGGATAAAAAAAAAAAAAAAAAAATATGAATGTTACTGAGTTACTGACTCTGCCGACTTACTGTCAAATTTTGGCGGTTTTGTTGGGTTTTCTAACTTTTCTACTTTCAGTTTCCGATATAGCTCTAATGCTAAATGCTCTCTCTGTGACTATTTAATTAATACTGTTTTGTTTCTGATTGAGTAAAGTTTGTATTGCTTAATTTTCGTCCTTAGCTTGTCAGTGATTTTAAAGCGTATTTATTATATTGAATTGGTATTCCAAGACGTGTTATGCTGGTTGACTTGTACTGAACATTGCGGTCCTCCCTACCTAACCGAAAGGATGAAAATGCATGTTTCCTGTTAATGAGATCGGACGCAGAAAGTGGCTCCAGTAACAGTGATTAAGCGCTCAAGATCTTCACAAATTATGTGTGTGCCAAATACATAATTACATCAATGAGAAGTACTGGCTCAAAAGTGGTCTTTTCCATAATAATTGTTTTAGGCCGAGGAAATAGGAATGGTGACGGAAGCTGAAGAAGGTTCGTATGTTAGATAACTCCCTGCTAATCTTGTAAAATGATATTTCATTCCAATCCATTAAGTTTTTTTTGGCAGTGTTACTTGTTATTTGAGCTTGTAGCAGGCTGTCTAACTTTACTCAAATGAGTTAATGGCAAATTTAATTAGTCAGACTGCAACCTTCAAAACCATTGTCAATCATTATTGATTACCACTCCATCACCCCATAGGTAAAACAAGGCTTTCAACATACTAGTTTAGAGAATTTTTTTTTTTTCAGATACACCACACAATTCACAAATTCTAATACACAGAATAATATTATTGGGGTCCTTTCTACTATTCTCGGAATCAGCCCGGTAAGACTAATATTTTAATTAACAATATAAATATTCATGTGAACAATTCCTTCTGATTCATCATCATCTGCCTGCCAAATATCATCTGTGGTGGAAATGATGTGCGTCTAGCGTCTACTGCATCGATTTCGAATTTCGATCACTACTTTCCGATACAAAATAAACTACTTATTGCTTAAAGTTTCAAAATAATTGTAAATAAACAAATGAAAGTTTTAACTTAGTACCTACCTACTTTGAATTAGTTTGTCAGTGACAATGATTAATTAGTATGCAATCGTGGATGTGATAGTATTACGACATAATTTATATTACGAACACAGGATATCATGATCACTCTGGTGGTTAGCTTTGCAAGGACGTTTGGTGTTCTGTCAGGTATGCCAAAATAGTACGTAGTTAACTTGGTGACGATAATAATAATGTAACAGACGTATGGGCCAGGATCGTCACACAGGTTACTGCTGTGTGATGATCCTGGCCCATAAGTACGTCTTTTGTGACGACGCCCGTCTTCAGGCACCCTATGTCACCAACACGTTCCTGACCAATTGACCGGAGAAGGCACAACGTAAGGAAAACTGGAAAAGTAGGGGGAGAGACCTTTGCGCACCTGTGGGACAATAAGCAAGTGAATTTTATTAATCTGAATGTTCTACCTATCAGCGGACGAGCCCAGCCAACCCTGCAGTTGCTAAGACATTAAAGGTACTGAAGACAATAAAATAAAAGGACACTGCCTCTACTTGATCTGACCACATCACTCCTGGCTTTCTGTCATACGTGGTTATCTGAGGTACTTAAGTATTCATTATTTCACACACTGTTTTTGACAAACACAGTAGGGAACAAATAAATTGGGACATGGACGCCTCACAGAGCATGGAATTAAGAAATGTTGCAACTCATTGTACTCTAGACCTACATCAGACAGACCCTGCTCTAAATAAATTATACCGCTATACTTATACTACATTAGCTGCAGATGTGTAGTAATTAAATAAATCAAATGCTTACCATTATTTCCAGCAAGTTGCAGTGCGGATGTAGCCGACACACATCCAATGTCGATCCATTCCCGGCATTAAGAAGTTGAACCTCGGGAAGCAGCAGGCTCAGTCGAAAAAATGTATTTGCAATTTTTTTATGTAATACAAATTAATCAATTATATTTATTTATTTATGTACACACATAACACATAATAAAGTAAACTACATAAATATAGAGGAAATGCTTTCACCATTTATTTAGTCATTTCTTCCAGCAGACCTGCGTCAGGAGAGTTGGCTGAGAAACATAGACACAGTGTGTAAAACAGGATACAGGAAAATTAAAGTTAGACAGCCCACAACATGCACATACATGAATAATTTTAATGCAATTTGTGTGTCCTAACAGCAACCATAACTAGATTAATGATATGCCTAAATATGTATGTTATAAGGTTTGTATCTTGTACCTGTGCACTGCGGTTCACCTAGAGATGGTGGAATATTTAAAAAAAAACCTAAGTATGTGCCTTTACATATTATGTACTGTAGAGTCCGTGTAGTTAGACGAACAGTAGGTACAGCAATCACTGAATAAATGCTTAGCACAATTTCTTTTAGATTATCTTAAATGTAGGCTGACTAAATTGAGTTTTTCAATGTACAAACACAGTTGGATTTAGACATTAAAATCTCTAAAAGCATTAAAATAATTAGGAACTAATTATTGTCACTGAACTCTAATCCGAATAGGCATAATAAGTACATTGTATGTACAGACGCCAGCACATCAAGTTACTACAATCTGTCAGATTTCTTTAATAGATTTTCGACTTTATTGCTAAAACATAAGGTTCAAGGTTGATTGGGAAAATCTGACAGTTTCGGGTAGGTTGACCTGCTGGCGTCCGTTAGTACATGGTCGTCAATGACTGACAGCAAAACAAACTTCACTATGTGGATTTGATACTAATGACAGTGCGTAACACGCTTGCGCAGTTGCGCTGAGTGAATTCTGGCTTATTCCGAATTATGCCATCATCGCATACAGCGCTAACTTATATAATTTACGTCTAACGCGCATGCGCTGAGTGAATTCTGGTTTATTCCGAATTATGCCATCATCGCCCACAGCGCTAACATACTATAATTTACGTCTAACGCGCATGCGCTGAGTGAATTCTGGTTTATTCCGAATTATGCCATCATCGCCCACAGCGCTAACATACTATAATTTACGTCTAACGCGCATGCGCTGAGTGAATTCTGGTTTATTCCGAATTATGCCATCATCGCCCACAGCGCTCACATACGAATGGCATAATTCGGAATTTACCAGAACTCACCTCGCGCATGCGCGTTACTGACGCGAATCGAGTGAAGTGATCACTTCACCCGATTCACGTCAGTAACGCGCATGCGCTGAGGCTGAGCGAGTTCTGGCTTATTCCGAATTATGTGATCACGCCACACAAACTACGTGGGATTAAATTCTATGGTCCGTCAGCCAGGCACACTGTTAGCACTCGATTACTTGACACACTCGGTTATCTCTTCTAATTGAATAGATTTGACGCTGAACATCGTTGCAGTCTTTACTAGACTCGATCTACAATCGCTCATAATAACAAACAATGTCGATGCGTATTTTCACCAGTCTAGCTGTCTTAAACGTGAATGTTTTATTTTATTTACTGGTCTTGCGTGACGCGCTCGCGCTTTAGTCTATAATAGGACTAGTTTAGGGAAAAAAAACAACGTTGAGTTTCTGACTAAGTTTCTGTTTTGCTATTTTATTTAAAAGCCCCCTAAAATAGTAATTTTGACAACTAAAATACTAGCTTTGAAATTATTTAATTTTTTTAATAGGATTAAGTAGTATAAAAAAATATTATTAAAAATCTCGATTATGATTGTAAATGTATGCGTGGTCAATCCCTAGTATCAGGTGGGATGACACTGACGGCTCACTCCACGCTCACTTCACCTAAGTTTTCACGGTGAGATGGTTACAGAATCGCACTGCTGTAGATAATATGTTCACAATATTGTAAGCAGTCTTCACTTGTCATAACGGGACGGTATTCATATGACGTTTCAGCTTATTGAAATATCTCAGGACACAGGGATATGTAACTACCTTGATTTTAGATGATATTATTATAGTTTTGAAGGATTTGTTTGCGTATATCTGCCGTCAAGTACCGTTGCTGTATTCCAGTTCGATGAGATAATATTATTAGGTACTTTTTAGGGTTCCGTACCCAAAAAAACCCAAATAAAATAAAAAATAAATATTACTAAGACTTCACTGTCCGTCTGTCAACAGGCTGTATCTCATGAACCGTGATAGCTAGACAGTTGAAATTTTCACAGATGATGTACAGTCACGAGCACCAATATGTCAACACTTGGCAACTTTAAATTGCGATATTTTCACGAAATAACGAGTGTAACGTTGAAATACGACACTTTACATATACCTATGGGTTCGAAAATACTATGTTCATACTATTATAAAATTTCATTAAAAAATAAACAAGAAAATCGACTTTGAATAAAGCCAAGTGTATACATACTTTTGCTCGTGACTGTACCTATTTCTATTGCCGCTATAACAACAAATACTAAAAACAGAATTAATGCGGGGCCACGGGGGCCCAGTGCGAGTTTGTAGATGACGCATGTCTTCGAATTTTTGGTTCTAGGACATGAATTTTCCTCACGATATTTTCCTTCACCGTTTTGAGAGCAGTGGTGATGAAATTATTTATACAAAGTAAAACGCCTGGGTGGGTTCGAACCTACGACCTACAAGAAGCCAGGGCCGTTACCACTAAGCCACCACTGCTTAATGCATAACGGATATCTATTTATTTATTTATTTATCCATTTATTTCAGGCATCAAGGTCCATATAAGTAAAACATATACAATACAATATACCTATGTTGTGCATAAACTATATGCAAGACATATAATCTCTTACAACGCCCTCTGGCGGAGAAATCGAGGGTAGTATTAACAAATGATTGATACGTAGCCCGTGACGTCACTACACTCGCATGCAACTCGCCTATTTATAATTTAGGATGAGTACCGTTGGCAAATACGGTCGGGAAGTTGTGTCTTCTAAATATTATTGTATAACTATAACTGATTCTTTAACCGACTTAACTCTTTTGGTGGCTGAACATTCGCTCGTGATTCGCTAATACGTGATTCGTTGTCATCATCATCTGCCTAGATTTTCCCAACTATAATGTTGAGCTTTCAGTCTATCCGGATGCAGCTAGGTATCAGTATTTTACATGGGGCGACTGCCTATCTGACCTCCATAACATAGTTATGCTACGGCTACATTGTCGCGATAACGCAACTCGCCTCATGTCACCATTTGGTTCCTAAAAAATCTTACTGCGCAGCCTTCTGCGCGAAGTTCAGGCCCGCCAAGTTACGTCGGTCGTATTGTAGTTCGCGTTATCGCGAAAATGTAGGTAGCCGTATCACAACTGGATAACATAGACTATTAATAAAAATAATTTAATCCATTAATATTTATTTTAAATAAAAAACTAACTCAACCTTTTTCTGCTACCGATACCGAATGAAAGTTAGAGGCATCGTTGACCCGGTACTAATGCAGATGTACGTTTCATCCCGGGGTATCACAGCTCTACCTACGCTTCATCCCGGGGTAATCGCGGGACTGCCTGCGTTCTATCCCGGAATAATGGGGATATTGCGCTGCACTCACTCAATCCACGCTGCGAGGCGTATTACGAAACTAGGATCCCCTCTTATTTGTGTACGTATATGCTTAGATGTATATGAATATAGACTCTGTAGATAGTAACATTCTAGGCAGGTAATACAGATTTTGCTCATTATTTTGATGGATACAGAAAATACAAAGTGTCCGTTTCGACTGTTCGGACAGTGTCGTAGAAGAAAAACGACTACGTCAACATTACGAAAGAATTTGTACGTAGATCCAATATTCAGAAAGTTGTAAATGTTTAACCAGGAGCTTAGTCCCATTATTTTTGCTAAACACTGATACGATTTCGAATATGAACTAACCGACATCATCATCACCAGCCTACACCAGACCACAGCTGGCCAAACCCCGCCGCCGCTCCAGTTGCACGCCATTTAACTCGATTCTCGACAACTTCCATCCAGCAGCTGTCAGCTGCACCGCATCATTTGAATGTATACTATCCCAAAACTTCGAGCTATCTAACTTCTAGATCAACGTAAAATCAGGTGAAAACAGGGTTAACAAGAATATAGCAAAATATCCGGATAGGCACTACCAATTCATCAGAATTATTTAGAAAATTAAACAGTTTTTTAAAGGAATTCCTGTCCAGACAAATTGCAATATATAGGACTAAACTACCTACTGCCCTAAGCATGTATAGGAATTTCTCCCTAGCTCGTAACATTCAAATATTCATTCATTAATTATTATGTGATTATTATTCTCCTTGAACCTTCGTGAACTAATCAAATAATTAAAAGTATTTTACTTGTTTTCCCATGGTTTTTGTTTGACAAAGAGAACGTAAAAAAAAAAAAAAAAAAGACCTTGACGTTTCGTTTTACGACAAATGTTACGTTACGATTCAGATTAGTATGCGTTGCAGTAGGGAGTTCCATACAAAGAATACTGAACGGCTCGAGTTGATACATACGGTGCCGATACCTGTCCGGTTTGATACGTGTGCTATGACCTTAAATCTACTTTAGATATTTGCAAACGCTGAAATAAACAGTATTATAATTATTTATTCATTTTGTTGATGCTATACAGTTTATATCACATCACACTAATATTATAAAGGCGAAAGTTTGTGAGTGTGTGTGGGGGTGTGTTTATATGTTTGTTACTTCTTCACGCTCAAACGGCTGGATCAATTTTGATAAAATTTGGTATGGACGTAGCCGACACCCTGGATTAACATAAAGGCTACTTTTTATAGAGATTCACCCACGGGATCGACACTTACACGGGTGAAACCGCGGGGCGCAGCTAGTTGTTACATAGTTGACTTTACAAAATAAAACGAAACATAAACTGAAGGTACCTATTATCACTATATCCAAAAGTAATTTAAATTGAACATTAATAGCTACCCCAGTGATTTGTGTTCGGCACAAGACGCACAGCGGGTCCCGGCGTCCCGAGCACTGGCCTGTTCAAATAAATCTAATAAGTCCTGGACGGCTTATTTATGTGTTCCGGGATGTTGATCGCGTTACAAGTGTTAAGTCTTGGTATTGCCAGTTTATGGTTAGGTGGAGGTAGGATTTTGGACTGCAGTTATCTAGAAAAGATCCAACAGATACAGGTTACATGGTGCATGATTTCGTCTTCAAGAAACAAGAACAAGTCTTCATCATCATCTGCCTAGCCTTTTCCCAACTATGTTGGGGTCGGCTTTCAGTCTAACCGGTTGCAGCTGAATAACAGTATTTTACATGGAGCGACTGCCTATCTGACCTCCATAACTCAGTGACTGGGTAAATCAAGAAAAGAAAAGTATATGCAGGAATTATACACCTAATCTGAATTCGCGATTCATTTGCCAAAAATGTAAACAAAATTATGAGTGGGAAGAATAAGTTTAAATCCTACACAATAAGTTCAGCCAGTCGATTCTGTAAAAATCTCACCGTGAAATCTCATCCCATTATTCCCATTTCATCATTTCATATAATTTCCAGTTTTCTCGCAATTCTATACTGTTTTTTGCGTAAAAAAAATTACGCGATACTTGCCAGGACCCCCCTCCCTCTCCCCCATGTGAGATTGGGTGAGAATCGCCCCCCCCCCCCCTAAACACCTCATTAATGAATGCCCCATAACATTCTATAAATTAATCCACCCTATATTATTGCACCCTTTTGTTGAAGGTTTTTAACCTCTTGTTGTCTAAAGGTGTAGGTACTACAAAACCATACCATTATAAGAAGAAGAAGAGAAGAAAATAAGAAGAAGATAAAGAGAAGATGAGAAGGTATGAAGTTCTTTTACGGAGCTTGCGGTAGGAGCAAATTGGGCGAAATCTTCACCTCTCATCTTACGAAAAAGCGTTATGATGCGACATTTTATTACTTATATCAAAATAAAAACCCAAAATGGTGTCACATTTTTCGTCATGGGTGTTGTTTTCATTTTTTTAATAAAAATTCTAGAAATAAACGAATTTATTTATTTAAAATTCCCAATATTTTTCCACCTGGCAACACCAAAACTTCTACTAAATGTTTACATGTTTCTTTATTAGGCCGTACATTTCGGAACCCTACTTTTTAGAGTCTCTTTTAAGTGTATTAGTGAAATCCCTATAAATCCTGTCAGTGGCAGGCATCTTAAGAGTTTATATTGGTACTTACCCAACTAACCACGGATATGTGGATATAGACGATAGTTCTGTGGGCAGAATATATAATGACACCTTTGTATCAACAGACACTTTAAATTATGTTACCAACTAGCCGCCAAAGTTATTGTCACTCGTGTGACGTGTCGACATTCGTGGTATTATTGAATGTCAAAAAAACATCGCGGACAACACCTTGTCTGGTAAAATTTTTGATGAAAGAGAACAGGGGGCCTAAAAAGGCCTCTTTTGCAGAATCATAAAAGGATAACATAATGGACAGTCAACCGTTAATGACGGACAGTCAACAGTTAATGACGGACAGTCAACAGTTAATCGTATCAAATTCCATTTGTGAAGGAAGCATTTTTCAGTTTTTTTTTTTTGTCTGTGCTAAAATAACAATCAATCCGATCCAAAACCAATCCCAATCTCTTTGATTATACCACGTAGTGCAGCGAAAAAAAGAAAAACACGGACTGTCTTCGCCATATTATGATTCATAATGTTATCCTTTTATGATTCTCCAAAGTGGCCTTTTTAGGTCACCAGAAGACCAATTCCCGTTATTAAAAACGTTCAAAATCTAGTCACAATCTCATTGCAACGACAATCAATGTCAAAAACTTTTCGAAATTAGAGGTATTTTTGACATATTGAGAGTAGACTGAGATGAGACTGTGAACGTTCTTCAAATTACGAAAATTGCCCTTCTGGACGACTATAGGCAAAATTGACAGACCGAACTTTGTCTATAATTTGTTAAGTAAAATTAAAGTTCCAAGAGAATGTGAACCATATAAATAAGCAAATACTGTACATATTCGTGTAAGTGATTCAAACACAAACTCAAATTCAGGCGCTGATTAATTTGACAGGACTAAACTAAAATGTATCTTCTGTCCTTTTCTTAATGAAACAGAAAGAAAAAGATGCACTGAACTTAAATTTAGTTTAGTTTGTGAACAAGGGAATCGGCACCAGTATCTAAGGTGCGAATCTAACTTCTTTCCATAATATTCTATGCCTGAAACCTTTTAAAGTGCCAATTTTTCCACATATTTCCTTTCTCGAATACTGGTGTCAATCCCAGTAGGTGTAATAACTGTATTTCGTAAGCAACAAACAAAAAACCTTTGAGAATTATTTATCAAAGGAGCGAAGCAACGCATGTTTTCTGCATCAAACGAAATCTGTATAGTTGATATTTTCTTCACAGTATTGTTCTTTTTATACGGAACGGAATATGTTAGCCAATTTACTTCCTTAATGGGTGTCTCGGCCGCGACTTACGAATCGTAGGTCGTAGGTTCGAACCCAGACAGGCGCGCTTTGAAATGATGAAATGATTTTATTTTTTGTAAATAGGTTTGTACAAACACTTTTACACGTCAAACATGTTTTTTTTTTAAACTAGATGAAGTCGGCGTTTCCTATCTGACTACTCTGAGAAGAAAGGCCGAAACAAACTCAGAGGTCACAGTCTCTTTTAAAGTCCAGACATAATCTTGGTCAGGTTATATGAAGACCATGTAGATCGATGTCTGAGGTGGTCTTTTGAGGAAAGAACCACACAGATTGAGAGGACCTGTCCAGTCAGTGCACGCATTTGTCAAAAATCGTGCAGCTCAACTCAAGACTTAAGGAGCTCAACGATTCGACGAACAATACCAAAGAAAGGACATTTGGGTAGGCCACATAAATTAAACTTTACTTTGTGTAAATTATTTCATCACCACTGCTCTCAAAACGGTGAAGGAAAACATCGTGAGGAAACCGACATGTCCTAGAACCAAAAATTCGAAGACATGTGACATCTGCCAACCCGCACTGGGCCCGCGTGGTGGATGGCCCACTCCCTCTCACCGAGAGGAGGCCTGTGTCCCAGCAGTGGGAACATTATAGGCTGATTATGTAATGGGTATCTCGAGCCCAAAGGTTTTTTGAGCAAGCATATGCAGGGCGATAAGTTAATAGCTGAGTGGGTGCGGCATGATGAGAGAACACCGAATATATAGGGTTATTGTGGTAAAACATTAACAAACTCTTAAGAGGTCATTGTACTCATCATTATGAACAACTTTTACTATGTGACCAAACCAGAAATCGCGAAAAAAAATCGGCTGTTCTCTACATTTTGACGATATAAACGAACATAAATGTAGGGAACAGCTGATTTTTTTTTTCGCGATTTCAGAGCCGAGAACACCTGCTTAACGTGCTTTCCGAAGCAGGGAGGGGTTTCGATATTATGTAATGGTCACCCATCCACAAACCGACCGCGGCAAGCGTAGCTTAACCTTCGACCGACCCGCGTGGCTGACACTATATAGCCATGAGCCCTCTCTTTCTCAGCTACAGTAGATTAATATTTATAACCAACTTTTGTAGAATTTTAATATCTCTGAGTGAGTTCAACTTTTACTTCAAGTTTCAGTGGACGGTCTTCGACGTTAATTTATTTTAAACCAGAATATTAAATTACAAGAGATAAAGTATTCCGGAAGAGAGATCATAAACTGACATCCGATGCTTTTAAAAGACTTCAGAAGTTATTAAAAAAATGAATGGAATTTTATCGTTCTATAGCCATAACATCTTTATCCGCACAAAGTCTAATTCATTTGAAATATTGTATGAAGCGCTGCTTTCCACTACATATTGGTTGATAAGGCAGATCTTAGTCACCTAACCTAAAACTTATTCACTTTTGACAAGATGACAAAACAGTATTGAACAACGTTGGGGCCAATGCCATTTTCTCGGTCCACGCTTTGGACGAGTGGCGATGAAGCCAACATTGGGACCAACATGTATAGACCCGCCGTTACGCATCTCACACAAAAAATTATGAACCAAAAAAATATATATTAAAACAAAATAATAATATAATCAGCCTATAATGTTCCCACTGCTGGGACACAGGCCTCCTCTCTTCGAGAGGGAGCAGGCTATAATCTACCAGGCGGGCCCAGTGCGGGTTGGTAGATGTTACATGTCTTCGAATTGTTTGGTTCTAGGGCATGTTTTCCTTCACCGTTTTGAGAGCAGTGGTGGCCCAGTGGTCACGGACACGACTTACGAGTTGAAGGTCGTAGGTTCGAACCCAGACAGGCGCTTTACTTTGTGTAAATTATGTCATCACGGTGAAGGAAAACATCGTGAGGAAACCGGCATGTCCTAGAACCAAAAGTTCGAAGACATGTGACATCCAGCAACCCGCACTGGGCCCGCGTGGTGGATTACGGCCCACTCTCTCTCATTGAGAGGAGGCCTGTGTCCCAGCAGTTTGAACGTTATAGGCTGATTATGGATTATGGTTTTGAGAGCAGTGCACAGTGGTGATGCAATTATTTAGACAAAGATGATTCGAACACATAACGTAGGTACAATTCGTATATTAATATAGTAATGAAATAATAACAATAACTATAAACTACTCCTCTTCATAATTCAGCTCCGTGTTGTGAAGTCGGATGGACCGCGTTTTGGTGACGCTCGCATAGAACCGCGCCGACTCCCGCGGTGTTCGCGTGCGGTTTTCAGCGGAGAAATCTACCGCGTACAGACCGTATTTTGGACTGAAAATATAAAACCAAGGACCATAAAATCATCATCATTTCAGCCGAAAGAAGTCCACTGCTGGATATAGGCCTCCCCCAAGCACCTCCACTTCGACCAGTTCTGTGTTTCTCGCATCCAACGGGTTCCTGCGGCCTTCACAAGGTCGTCGGTCCACCTTGTGGGAAGCCTTCTAACGCTACGTCTTGAGAACGCGGTCGCCACTCCAGAACCTTTCGGCCCCATTGGCCATCTGTTCTGCGAGCAATGTGCCCTGCCCACTGCCACTTAAGTTTGCCAATTCTTCGGGCTATGTCGGTAGTTGGTTCTCCTGCGGATCTCCTCATTTCTGATTCGATCACGCAGTACCATAAAATATTACAAAAAAATAACAACCTAGTGCGAATCCAATACCGAACTGTATGTATTGTCCCACTGCTAGACAAAGGCCTCCCCCATGTTCTTCCACCTTTCTTTGTGCTGTGCCTTCTCCGTCCAATCGGTTAGGAACGAGTCCTAATCTTCACGCCAACGTTTCTTAGCCCTGTCTTGGTGACGAAGCAAAATAGCTTTACCTTCTTTTTGGGGTCCCGGGTTCGATTCCCGGGTCGGGCAAAGTGTTATTGAGTTTTTCCATTAGGAATTTCTTAGTAACAGCCCGGAGTTTGGAAGTTGGCGGTGTGATACCCCCGTGCCTCGGAAAGCACGTTAAGCCGTTGGTCCTGCGCCTGATCTCTCTCCGGTCGTGTCGGATTGCCGTCCCATCGGACAATGAGAGTGAGGGAAGAGGGAGTGCACCTGTGTCTGCGCGCACACTTGTGCACTATAATATCTCCCGCGCCGAAGGCTAGTCTCCGTTGAGATTGGCCGCCCTGGCCGAAATACGGTCTGGAGGACTTTATTTATCATTTGCGATGACAAAGGCAGGCACATAGTTAAAAAGATACAGCCTTGTGGCGGATGTTTAGTAATAGGGTCCCGTTTTCACCCTATAACAAAATTAGTGAATTTTGCAGTCAAGAGTAGTGATGCATTAAGTCAGGAGTACCTACTCTTGAAACTGAAATGGCAGGCCATGTTTGTCGAAAGACCGATGGCCGGTGGAGTAGACGAGTCCTGGAGTGGACACCGCTTATAGGCAAGCGTAGCGTAGCCAACGATTCTTGGGACAGACTGGGTGCGGAAGGCGCAGGACAGGGTGTTGTAGCGCAGCCTGGGAGAGGGCTAAGTCTAACAGTGGACTAGGATAGGCTCACTTGATTGACCAACTCTTGACAGTTAGCCCCGCAGCAGCAGCACACCAGCAGCAGCAGAGCAGCTACTACCTTGCTTACTTGTGTTATGTCTCAATGTTTTTCCAAGGCTTGGGCTATTCCTGTTTGGATATTGATTATACTATGTCTGAGGGCAACACTAAAAAGGAAATGTCATTACACTTTAAATCATCATGGAAGATACTGGCTTGTTTTATTTATTATAGAATTCCTGTTTAAACATGGTGTCAGGTGAAAAAAGCGTATGTATTTCATAAAATAAACATTATAAAGAAGTTCACTGGAGGAAGGATAGCTTAGTGCAAGATAAATACAGAACTGCCAGACGAAGAAAATAAAGTGACAATAAAAATGGAGGGAATCAAACCCCCAAAAAATTTGATATTAACCGGGGAGCAAGCCAATTTCAAGAAGTATAGACAGTTATTTGAAATATATCTGGATGCAGCAGGCTTAACAACAGCGGACGAGGCGAGGAAAATTGCTATATTCTTAAATGCAGCTGGTGAGGAAACTGTGGAGGTTTTCAACACCTTCAAGGTTAAGCCGACGAAACTTGAGTCTCTTCTCGATCAATTTCAGCTATACACCCAACCGAGGAAAAGAACGTTGATAAATACTTATGAATTTCTTCAATTAAAGCAAGAAGATAGTGAGTCTATAGATCATTTCATAACTAGAATAAAAACCCTGAGTAAGCTTTGTGATTTTACTACTCTAGAAGATAGGTTGGTTACAATGATGATCATAATAGGAGCAAAAGATAAGGTTCTAAAAGAAAACCTGTTAAGAGAGGAAGAGATTTCCATAGATGAGGCAGAGAGAATATGCAGAGCCTATGAGGCAAGTAAACAACAAATAAAATCCTTAGAAAAGAGTGAAGAAGTGCATGCCTTCAAAAAAGCTCATACGGTCAACCAACTAGGTAAGACAGAACAACTTCATCAAAAGTGTTCTTGGTGTGGGCAAGCGCATGTAAGAGGAAACTGCCCTGCATACGGAAAAAGGTGTGCATCGTGTACTAGGTACAATCATTTTGCAGCAGTGTGTAGAACTTCTAAACAGAAAGAGACTGAGAGGACTAATCAGGCAGCTGGACAGTCAAGGAACAGGAGAATGATGCTAATGGAAGAAGAAGAGGACAAAGAAGAGTTTGCATTAGAAGGAATATATTGTGTAGACAGTGTGGGTAAAGTGCAATGGAGAGAACATGTTGAAGTCGAAGGAGTAAATTTGTTGTTTAAGCTGGACACAGGAGCAGAGTGCAATACTTTATCTCGGAGTGACTATGTCAAATTGAACAAAAATACCTTACAAGAAAGCCAGACAGTGTTAGTGGTCTACAATGGTGAGAAAATTAAACCTCTTGGATGTGTTACTTTGAACTGCAAAGTAAAAGGGACAACTACAAACTTAAACTTTAATGTTATTGATTTGCCTGTACAGTCGGTATTAGGATTGAAAGACTGCATCAAGTTAAACTTGTTGAAAAGAGTAGATGTAGTGGAAAAGGAAGATCAACCAAGGAAAGAAAAGTTTGTAGAAAAGAATACAGATGTTTTTACTGGGTTAGGAGAGATAGGAACTTATAAGCTAAAATTACAGCAAGATGCAGAGCCTGTCAGTAAGCCCATTAGGCGTATTCCGGAGAAAATTAAAGACAGATTGAAACAAACTTTGGATAGGTATGAAAAATTAGGTGTGTTAGAAAAGGTTGATTGTCCTACTGCTTGGTGCAACAATATTGTCATTGTGGAAAAACCAGATAAATCCCTTCGATTGTGCTTAGATCCAAAAGAACTTAATAACAGTATTGAAAGGGAAAAATTTTTGATTCCATCCCCAGAGGAAATTTATAGTGCTTTGTCAGAAAAAGAAGTATTTACTGTTTTGGACCTAAAAGATGGGTTTTTTCAGGTTTTGTTAGACGATCAGGAAAAAGTGTGTACTTTCGCCACCCCATTTGGTAGATACAGATTTTTGAGAATGCCCTTTGGAATATCATCGGCCCCAGAGGTTATGCAAAAAGTAAATTCAAAAATATTTGGTGACATTGAGGGGGTTCAAGTATATTTTGATGATATTATTGTGGCAGGGAAAAATAAACAAGAGCATGATGAAGTACTAGAAAAAGTTTTAATCAGGGCTAGAGAACACAAAGTTAAGTTTAATGAACGAAAGTTACAGTACAGATTAGATCATGTTAAGTATGTGGGATTGATAGTGTCAAAGTCTGGTATACAGGTGGATCCAGACCATGTGAAGTCCATTACTGAACTGAAACCACCAAACAATGTGAAAGAGTTGCAAAAATTCTTAGGGATGTGCAATTATTTATGTAAGTTCATACCGCTGTATACAAAAACTACTGAACCTTTAAGGCGGTTGCTAAAAAAAGATGTGGAGTGGGTATGGGAAGAGTCACAGGCACAGGCATTTCAGGAGCTAAAAAACAAGTTATCATGTACACCAACATTAGGTATTTTGACAAAAGAGGGTTCAGTGGTTTTGCAGACTGATAGTTCAAAGGATGGGCTAGGAGCATGTCTCATGCAAAAAGGTAGGCCTATATCATTTTATTCTCGTTGCTACACTGATTGCCAAAAAAGGTGGGCACCCATTGAGAAGGAGCTTTTTGCTATATGTGCCTCGTTAGAAAAGTACCACCAGTTTGTGTATGGTCGAAAGATTGTTATTGAAACAGACCATAAACCTCTGGAATCAATTGTAAACAAAGATATAAACAAAATTAGTTCAAGATTGCAAAGAATGGTACTGAAATTAATAAAGTATGATATTGAGGTTAGGTATGTCCCTGGAAACAAAATGTTTGTAGCCGATTATTTGTCTAGGAACTTTATTAAGGACAACGCAAAAGTAGATCCAACGTTGCAGGAGTTGGTTCACAGTTTTGAGTCACAGTTAGCAGTTGCAGACAAAAAAATGGCACAGTTTCAAAATGAAACATTGAATGATCCGGATTTAAGGCAGGTTATTACATGGTATAATGATGGTTACCCTAAAAATGATAGAAAGATTATTAGTAAAAATTTGAGTGTTTATTACAAACTGAGAACTGAGTTACATGTAAAAGATAACATTGTCTATTATAATGATCGCATAGTAGTGCCACAAAATATGAGGCAAGGGGTGTTAGAAAGCTTACACATAGGGCATGTAGGAGCAGGTAAATGTAAAAAAAGGGCCAGAAATTTACTGTATTGGCCAGGAATGTCTATAGACATTGAGAAGTTTACCATGTCTTGTAACATTTGTGAAACATATAGAGTTTCTAAGCCTAAAGATCCGCTCATGTCTCATGAGATTCCTGATCTACCATTTTATAAGATTGGAATGGATATTTGTACATATGGAACTAAAGATTATATAGTTGTAGTAGACTATTATTCAAGGTGGATTGAAGTGAAGACTTTGAAAGATAAAACAGCAGGTACTGTAATTCAAAAGTTAAAAGTAATTTTTGCAGTTCATGGGTTTCCCAAAGTTATTGTTTGTGACAACATGCCGTTTGCCAGTTACAACTTTAAACAGTTCGCAGAATCTTGTGACATGCAATTAAGCCATTCTAGTCCTAGGTACCCTCAATCTAATGGTCTAAGTGAAAAGGCAGTGGGAATTGTAAAGAACATGATGAGGAAGTGCAGAGAAAGTAACACTGATTTTAATGATGCTATGTTAAACTACAGGGCCACACCTGTAGCTGGATTAGATTACAGTCCTTCAGAGCTTTTAATGGCCAGAAAATTGCGCACTACCTTACCATGTTCTGAGAAAAGCTTAAAACCTGTTGTACCTAAACTGGCATATGAAAAAATGCTACAGTTGAAACAAAAGTCTAAGTTAAATTATGATAAGTCTGCCGTTGACAAAAAGTCATTTATAAGTGGAGAGAATATTAAAATGCAAAATCAACCAAATAAAATATGGGTGCAGGGGAAGATAGTTAGAAAGGAAGGGCCGAGGTCATTTGTAGTTAAAACGGAGAAGGGGAATGAAGTCAGGAGAAATGAAAGACATTTGATGCATAGTAGAAATGTGTTTATTGAAAAACCAATGAATATATATGTACCTAAGGGCAAGGATAATTCACAAAGGGTTGTCTTAAATAATAGAATAAATGATGATCAGCCCTGTTATTCTGAGCCATCTATGTCAACGCAATCTGAAGCTAGTGGTACCTCTGAAGCTATACAGACTACGAGATCAGGTCGCTCAGTGCGTCCTCCTATTAGACTTGCCGATTATTCTTTGTATTAATTTCTTAATATGATTAGTCCGTGTTCTCTTGTTTATCAAGTTGATTTTATGTACCTATTATTTTAGTTGCTGTCCCATCCATAGTATTTTACATTTGTAAACGGGGGGGGGATGTTTGGATATTGATTATACTATGTCTGAGGGCAACACTAAAAAGGAAATGTCATTACACTTTAAATCATCATGGAAGATACTGGCTTGTTTTATTTATTATAGAATTCCTGTTTAAACAATTCCTTTATAGTTCGTATTGATAAGTGAAAGAAAGAAGAAAAATACATACATATATCCTGTAACCCATTCGAAGTTGTCTAACATGGACCACGCTGTATACCCCATCACGTGGATACCGTCGTTTATGGCGCCGTATACCTGTACACATATGACACAATATAGGTACATATATGACTGTACTGCTTCGGGCTCCTGCTGGGTTCGATTCCAAACTTATGCAAATTGCCATTGTCATTGTCAATTTCTCAGTATAGCAGCCCGGAGTTTGCGAATTGGTAAGAGCACGTTAAGCTGTTGGTCCTGCGCCTGATCTCTCACCGGTCGTGTCAAATTGACGTCCCATCGTATTATGAGAGTGAGGGAAAAGGACGTGCACTTGTGTTTACGCACACAGTAGCGCGTACTTGGTTAATCTACGTTGAGATTTACCTCCGTGACCGAAATTCGGTCAGGAGGATATAATATGTTTTTCACTAATCTCTCCCCCATATTTTTTCAGTTCCCTTTATGGTTTTTCTGTCGATGTTTGATTATCTATATTACTATTGCTGAGATTAGGTTCTCTAAGTAATATTATAAATAAATAAATACACACAACGCACACATAATTATATCACACACCAACACACAAATATCACACACCGCACACGTACACACACACACACCCCCACTCCTTTCACATATGACGGACGGCACGGTTGGCGCAGTGGATAAGCGATTGACTGCTGCGCTGCGTGTCGTAGGTTCGATTCCCGCACGGAACAAATATTTGTATGGCCTACAAGTACTTGTTCCGGGTCTGGCTGTTTGTGTATGTGAGTTTCAATGTTTGTAAACGCACCCACAATACAGGAGGAATTCCTAGTGTGGGGCAAAGTTTAAAAAAAAAAACTATAATACCTGTTCCAAATTACTCCTAATGTAATCCACCCGCCTCAAGTCGTACAGATCCTGGCTGAGGGACGGCAGACCATTCTCCGTGATCATGATATCGTTCACTCCGTAAGTGTTTTTGATCCAGTGCAGCTGCTTCCGAAGACCTTCGGGGTATATCTGGAAGGTTAGATCACATTAAAAGATGCTGGGAGACAAAGGGTTTTAGGAAGACAGTTATTTGTAGCCACAGCCAAGAAATGAAACTTGCCGGACTCTACCGTGTATGTTTTCCGATAGCTCTAAATCAAATCAACTAAAAGTCATTTACTCAAATAATTCGGGCTGGTTTTTCCAACGCCAGATAATGTTATCGGAGGATGGAGGAATAATTTTGAATTTTTGACAGTTCTTCCATACAAAAACTGTCAGACGTCAATTTTATTCCACGAATAAAAATTATCTGTCGATTGAAAAATCAGCCACTTTTTTAACATCAAAAATTACATAAGACTGTCCCCCAAAACGGACAAATTCTCCAGCAGGTATAAACCTAGGAGTCTTCAAGTCTATGTGCAATTATGTCTTCAGTTCCGAAGACTTACTTGCTTGCACATAATAAGTAATATCATGTACTAGCTTCTGCCCGCGCCTTCGTCCGCGTAAAATTTCTTGTTCCCCGGATTCACCCCGTCTCGGTCGCTCTCATCCCGCACTATTACTTCGTTTCCGCTTATCATTCTTTCTGACTTCTATATTTTTGCTCGGCTCATATGGGCGTGATGTTGATCGCTAATCTCTGGAACTACCAGACGGATTTAAAAAAATCTTTTCGCTTTTGATAGCCAAATTCTTGAGAACGGCTATAGAGGCTAACTTTAACATCATGCTAAGACCCTTAGAAGCCTTGAAAAAAAGTAAGAAAGAACGCTAAGCGAAAATGAAGTAACAGCGCGGGCAAGCGATGCAATGCGAGTAGCTCACCGCCCGATCAGGACCAGGCCCGTGCCGGACGGCGCGTACGTGTTCCACACACACCTCAAAGAGATGTCAGCAGCAGAGAAGGGGCCCCTTAGGGCCGAAGCCTGCCGGGTCAGCGGGATTGTCCGAAAGGGTTACCGCTGACCCGGAACATAAAGGGCTAAGGAAGGAACATGGGGTTTTAGTCAGTAAGAGTCTGACACTCCCTTCCGCTCCACCCTGAACGGGAGGGGTTTTTTTTTTTTTTTTTTTGCCGATGGGAAATCATCAAATCGAAGTGTCAGACTCTTACTGACTAAAACCCACCCGTGTTCCTTCCTTAGCCCTTTATGTTCCGGGCCAGCGGTAACCATTTCGGACAATCCCGCTGACCACGGGAGGGGTCATTTGATGATTTCCCATCCGAAAAAAAAAACGCGACGGAGTGGGTCGGGGGAACAAGAAATTTCACACGGATGAAATCAGGAGCAGTAGCTAGTGTCATATTTCTCCACGAAAAACTTCTCCTGTGTGGCGTTTTACCAGGATTCTAAACAATGTATTAAAAGATTCTTGCCGCAAACCAGTCAGTGACAGCCGTCTTCCAGTCGGGATGGTTGACGATGGACACTCCGATCTCTTTGTTGCCGTAGTACGGCCAGGCTCCTGCATTCTCTGGGTCCACCTTACGCACCAGTTTGGTCGTGTAGTGGTTGAGTGCATAGAAGTCGTAGGTTCCTATAGGTATGAAGCAAATCTCTAGAATTCTGTAAACTATACCTAATTATAGTTCACTGGACATCAACCTGAAGTAGACAGCGGATGCTGATTGTATACGGAAAGTCGGAACAAGCACAATAACTAGATTTCGCGACTTTGGTGAACCGTAGTGACTGTTTTAAAGAACTTTAATTAGTCTACTGTTCTAGAAGGTGTTTCTAATTCTCAATTTGTCATCTTTTTGTGCGAGGTCTTTGTAAATTCCTCTTGAATCGGTAATATTATTTTATACACGACTGCCCAAAAAATGGAGTGTTTATAATAATGTTACCCGACTAATTGTATGCGTTCCATATTTTCTATAATACTTTCTCAATCGTTCTAATCCTTACCTTTAACAAATACAATTTCTTCAGGAGTGAAGGGAGGCAGCCTGGGATACGGGTACCCTTCCCTTTTACTGTTTTCCGCAAGAACCTTCTCAATTTCTGGTGGCCAGCCACCCAATTTGGAGTAGATGGCGTGGGCGTATCTTCCTTCCTAAAACCAGGAAAAAGGGGGGTAGCTGATTATTATTATGACATAATGAAGGCCGCGGTCTTACTCTCGTGTGAATTGATTTATCAGACATGTAAATAAATATGTATCTAACTTAGCTCGAAATATTATTTTAAACATGACGTCATTCGTTTGATGATCGGGACGCCAGCACCAAACGGCGTTCGACATAGTCTAGCCTAAGTTCCTGGGAGTCAACAAAAGTGCTATATAAGCGAGGTGGAGCAGTCTCTTGACCATTGAACATCGTACGACGAACAACATAAGCTCAGAAACTGTCTCGCGTTCCTTATCACTGTGTCGTGTACCTACAGTGTGTGATTCGCTAGTGTGATTAATTTGTTCGTATAATTATAATTTGATTTGAACTGCAAACGGTTTTTCTATTGCGCAATAACCAACACTACCCATAGTACGCCCACAGCAGTTAAGATATGTCTTCGTGTCACAAAAAGGTACACAGGTTTTTTCTTACATTTTTTTTTTCTAATTAAAAACACAAATTTTGAGTAGGTATTTTAAAGATAGAGTAAACAATGGTTCCAGGCGGTTGCCGAAGGTTGCCAGAAACTGATCTTTCTACGCGTGCCTTTAATTCAACAAATATCATAAGTATAAGAATATTTCAACTTTATCGCTAAAGCATAAAGTTCAAAGTTGATTGGGAAAATTTGACAGTTTCGGGTAGCTTGATGTGCTGGCCTACCACATACGTATAAGTTACATAGGGAGAACTGAGGTAACTTGCTTACCCAGATTTGCAATGTGAGTTTCGTAGCCTCAGCATCCGCTGGCGTCTCCGGCTCGAGCCAGAAGAAAATACTGGACAGCGATAACATGCCTGAACACGAAAGAAAAAAAGAAGTTAATCAATTAAGTCTCCCGAGTTACCGAGTCTGCACCGCGCTGCTTCCTCAGGCAACGTCTCAGTTAAAAGCGGTCGGCCTAAATATACTATGTATATTCTTCATTTATGTCAGTTATATGGGAAAAGGTTGTACCTATATCTCACACTATATCTGAATTACAACTCACCATGATACAAATGCCTGAACTCCTCATCGTAGATCCTGTAGGCCTGGGCATGGGCAATCAGCACATGCTTGTTGCACAAGTACAGACCTATCTTCGTATCGTCCAAATAAGGAGCGGCCATCTTGTCATAACCGGCATCACAGGTTACCAGGGGCTCGTTCAAAGTGATCCAGTACTTCACACGGTCAGCGTAGAGGGAGTATAGAACCCTCGCGTAGTCGCCGAACCAGATGGAGATCAGAGGATTAGCCCAGCCACCTGAAATAAATGTGACGAGAAAGAAGCTATTGGGATGCATGAAGAAGCCTCCTCGTGTAGCGCAGTTTGTTCCGCCAGTTACTCAACTGAACCGAGCGTTCGGCGCATCCTGGACAGTCACACCCAACACCTTATTTGACTGGCCAATTCTTCCCTTGCGGTGGTAGGGCTAACGCCCGCCTGGATTGCGACCACCCACCGGAGTCCGGCGTCAAGCAGCCTGCTGTGTTTCGTCGATACGTGGGAGTTCCACTACCTTAGGCATCTTCTGGGTACAATCGTTCCATCATAGACCTCATCCATCGCTTTGCATCAGGCAGCTTTTACTTTCCGTCCTAACCAAACCAAAATCGCAAAATTTTTTAGAATAGCAAAATATAAAGTACCCTTACCAAGATCCTGCAAGGATTGTGGCAAGTCCCAATGGTACATAGTCACAACAGGCTCGATGCCCTTCTCCAGCAGTCCATCGATCAGGTTGTTGTAGTAGTTCTTGCCATCCTCACTGATGTAGTTGGGGAAACCAGACGGAAGGATACGAGGCCAGGATATTGAGAACCTTGGAATGAGGACAGACTAATAAAACCAGCCTACTTGTGCTAATTATTTCCAAATTACTTAAAAAGGGTCTATTGCCATTACACTTTATAGAAGTAGGCACCTCCCTACTTCCATAACTTATATAAGTACATATAAGTTGATGTACTGGACTCTAACAGAGTTACTGATTCCTGAAATTGGTAACTGACGACAGTTTAATTTAATTTCGCCCAAACGCCGCAGGCCATAGTTTTCCTGGTATTGCTGACCGAGCGTGGCACAAAAGGTTTCATAAAAACTTTATATTATTAATAGCCAAATAGGCAACAGCAGCATTTTCTATCTGCTAAAGAATAGAAAAAAATAATTACAATGCTGTATAAGCATTCCAGCATAATCGGCCTACAATGTTCCCACTGCTGGAACACAGGCCTCCTCTCAGTGAGAGGAAGTGGGCCGTAATCCATCACGCGGGCCCAGTGCGGTCTGGTAGATGTCACATTTCTTCCAATGTTTGATTCTACAACATGCCTTGACTTTCCTCCTTGCCTCCATGCCTTTTCTCACGATGATTTCCTTCACCATTTTTAGAGCAGTGGTGAAGAAATAATTTACAGAAAGCAAAGCGCCTGTCTGGGTTTGAACCTACGACCTACAGCTCGTAAGTCGCGACCACGGGGCCACCACTGGCACTGCAATTATAGACTAACCAGTATTGTACAGACGCCAGCAAATCAAGCTACCCGAAACTGTCAAATTTTCCCAATCAACTTTGAACCATATGCTTTAGCCATAGAGTTGAAAATCGATTAAAGAAATTTGACAGATTGTAGTAGCTTCGATGTGCTGGCGTCTGTACTTACATGGGGCGGCTGCCTTTCTGACCTCCACAAACCAGTTATTGGGCCGCAGGAAACTCCTTGGTAAGACTGATTGGTCACACATTCGCGCTTTTCTACCTTTCACTACAGTAAAAGATTTAAGAAACCAACCTGTACATATTGAGTCCCAACTCTTGTGCTATCTCGATGTCTCTCTTCCACAGGTGGTAGGAGTCACACGCCACGTCTCCGTTGGATTTGTCTATGACCACATCAGGTCGTGTGTGCAACAGTCTGTCCCAAATGCTTTCTCCTTTATCTGGAAGATGGACAATTAGGTTGTGGGAGCTCCATTAAATAAATCAAAAGTTATTTATTCAAATTAGCCTGAGAATCAGCCCTTACCGAACGTCAAAATTACATAAGTCTCCCAAAACGCCAACACTTCTTCACCACTTCCTAGTGCTTTAGCTGGGAAAAAGAAGTGGTGCAACTGACACTTCAGCAACTCAGCTGTCTGACTAGTTTTTCTACGGCTAACCGACGGCTACAGTGGGTACGTTTTGCATAGTGGTTGAGCAATTGATTGCTGCACGATTATTCGCGGGTTCGATTTCCACGTGAAACTTTGTAAATATTCGACCCACCAGAGGGTTGTTACGGGTTTGGCTGATTTTGTATATTTTATTGGTGTTTGTACCCAAAAGATAAATTCCCAGCGTGTGGAAAGGGTTTTTTTTTCTATTAGTAAATAAGTAGGTATATCTTACCGCTTTCGTTCCATCCGCCTTCAATTTGATAGGCGGCTGTGGATGCCCCGAACTTGAACCATGAGGGAAACGTCAGGTTCTGCTCACAGGAACCACTGATGATGAGGACACTGCGAAGATTTTACAATATACATATATACGAATAAAACATAATAATTATGATCCCTCTTAGCGATAAGACTGCCCATTGTGTCACCCTTTGTACAGTTTCTATATTTAGGTAGGTATATGTCTGTAATTTATATGGTGTACATAATAAAGAGTATTCTATTCTATTCTACGAATATAGATAAAGCAAAAAGAAAAGCATGTGGCGCTCTGTAGTCAAGCTACCCGAAGCTGTCAAATTTTTCCAACCGACTTTGAACCTTATAATTTGGTAATAAAGTTGAAAATCTATGAAAGAAATTTGACAGATTGTAGTAGCTTGATGAGCTGGCGTCTGTACATAACATAATCAGCCTAAAATGTTCCCACTGCTGGGACACAGGCTTCCTCTCGGTGCGGGTTGGTAGATGTCACATGACTTCGAATTTTCCTCTGGATGAAATGTGTTGTCATTCGGGTCAGTTCGGGCCTCGAACTAATCTTATGTCCGTAAGTGATACAGAGTAGGAAACGGCCGTAACTTCGATCAAAACTACTGATTTCACACCTGGGCGGGGGGTGTTGAATTCTTCGGCGTCCATAAATCCCTCATAGGTCTACGTCATCAGTTTGCCTAAACATTTCACATTTCCTTGTCTACACATGTCATAGTCTAGCACAGTATTTATTTATTTGGATTAATTAATTAAGACTGCATGTTATTGCACCGCGATATCAGTTGCTATCAAGTTCGCACGTGTTCTAATAAACTTTTCCTTGAAGAGATAGATTTAAGGCTTTGCCATAAAGAACGCGATCAGCCGGTCGATTCTGTAAAAATCTCACCGCGAAAACGTAGGTGATGTGAGTTTGTTTTTGCTAGGAATTGATACTATTGACAGCTCACTCCACGCTCACTTCACCTAAATTTTCACGGTGAGATTTTTACAGAATAGCACCGCTGAGAGTCGATTCATACTAGCGCAGAATAGAAGCGTCATTCATACAGATAATACAGCAAATTTACCCTTTTTTCCACAAACGTAACGTATACATAAGTATTTCTATAGAGAAAAAAAAGACACCCTAAAAATAATAAAAGTCTACTTGACTGCCTCGTTGGTCTAGTTGTCGCAAGCGCTAGTGCTGAGCATGAAATCCTGGGTTCGATTCTTAAGTAGGCCAAAGTGTTATTGTTTTTTTCCATCTGAAATTTCTCAGTAGCAGCCCGGAATCTGGATTTCTGCCCAGTTGATGGCAATTAGCTCGCCCCCTATTACGTGGGACTTAAGCATAACCGCAGGGTAAATGCATATCACACTATCAGTAGCAATAGCTTTAATTTTGACAGTTCAACAACATTCATTGCGTTATTTACGTTGTTCAGCCGACAATTTTTTCGAACATAAGAAGTAATGGATTAGCAATATCCTTCAAAATTATTCAGATTGAGATGAATTGTGTGTTACGCAATTAGGGTGCTGGTACGCAATTAGCTACTCCAATGTGTCAAATTTCTTTAATAGATATTCGACTTTATCGCTAAAGCATAATGTTCAAAGTTGATTGGGAAAATTTGACAGTTTCGGGTAGCTTGATGTGCTGGCGTCTCTACTATGGCCTCTGCGTAACTCTTCTTGGAAACGAGGCGTGATATTATTAACTTTATTGAAATACAAATTGTAATTAGTTGACTTACCATAATACAAGCGCACTGATAAGAATCATTTCCACGACTGCGATTGTTACTGAACTGTGAAATAAAATCGTATTAGTAGTACCTATATCTAAACGCAAATTGTATATCTTGTGTAAACTTAAAAAAGTCTATAACTCATCCGAATCCACGTCAGGAATATCTATAACCAGCTTCTGCCTATCAAATAGCTACTCAGGGCTGCAATCCCTTGAAGCAGTGAAAAAATCAAACTTCTAAGTCAACGCAATCAAAAGATACGGGCGTTTATGTTCCGGAATCAAAACCTATAGGGTAGGTACTTCCCGTTGACCTACAATAATGAAATTTGGCAAGAAGCAATGTCGTGTAGCCCAAATGAGCCCAAGTAAAGGTCATAGCACACGTATCAAACCGGAAAGGGATCGGCACCGTATCAACTCGAGCCGTTTTTTGTATAAAACTCCCTACTGCAACGCACTGCACTAATCGGAATCGTAACAAATAATAATCGCCTCGCCTCGGGACAAGCTCACAAACCGCGGTGCGGTTACGTTACGGCTCGTCGTCCCCGCGCTTACGTCTCTCCGTACCCGAGCCGAGCTTAAGTCTTTTCGTCCCCTTACCCCTCTCACCCATCCGGCCTGCCATGCTGCACCATCAACCAGCGGTCGGCGAGCCGTAAGCGCGGCGTCGCCTAGCCGTAGCCGAGTCGACGCGACGTATCGGAGCTTCTGATCCGCTTTGGTTACGTGTGCTATGACCGGAGGAAAAAATCCGAAAACCGTTTTGTAGTTACATTACAAAAAAAAAAATTAAACTATCTACAATTCTATATACCTTCTTTGTCCGGAACCCTCGGTGACCGTAGATACTCTAATATAACAAGCAGAAGCTATTCATGAACTCATGAATAAATAAAATACTTTCCCAGTACACTCTCTAATGAGTATACGAGTATCTACTAATCCTAGTGTGCTCGAAACAATGCAATGTTGAATTAAAAGTAAATGCAATTATGAACAATTTGCTATGCATTACTCTGCTTCATAATCACGTATTTTAGGCACTAGGTACGGTAGAATAACAACGGGACTTTGTGAAGTATGAATGATTTGACGGTCATGTGATTATTTATTTATGTATAATTTATTGTACACCAGAAAATACATACCTAACAATAAAATACGATTATTAATACAAAACACAATGGGCGGCCTTATCGATTATATTATTTACCTTAACGTAGGTACATACTTAATTCATTTGTGTTTACTATGCAATGAAAAATCAATTAAAAAGGTGGTTACCGTGTGTACAAACACGCTATGAATATGTGCGGGAAAAGCGGGAAGTGCAAGTAGAGTTAGCATATAATACACACACCACACACATACACACTTCCAACTTCGCCATTGGCTCGAACAGTACATAAAGCTGCCGCCAAACTAGAGCTTCGTCTGTCCGAAATTAGAACATTTTGTTCGGACCCTCATTTCTCGGATTTGGATCGGGTGGAGAATAGATGGAGTGCGCAAGCAGTCATCAGCATCTGCCTAGCCTTTTCCCATGTTGGTGTTGACTTCCAGTCTCACCGGATGCAGCTGAATATCAGTAGTTTACATGGAGCGACTGCCTATCTGACCTCCATAACCCAGTTACCTACTGGGTAATACGATACCCCTTGGCAAGACGAGTACGCAAGTGTAAGGGTAAAATCTAAGTATTTGAGCTTCAAAACTAAGTTAATTCTACGTAGACAACATAGTTATCTTTACCTATACTTAATCCTTTTATTCAAACTAACATCAAACAATAAAATATTCCGCCATCCATTTTGCGGTCGTACAAATACGATGCAAATCTGATTAGCGAACGTTTCAGCCGAATAGTTCAAGAACAATTGGCTCGGTCCGGTTTGAGCCGGATTAAAACAAGTCTAAACTGGTATAGATACAGAGGGAAGTATGTTACATCACGACTTTTGTTTGTGGGTAGGCAGAAAAAGGTTTCTTTTCCTTCACCGTTTTGAGAGCAGTGGTGATGAAATAATTTACACAAAGTAAAGCGCCTGTCTGGGTTCGAACCTACGACCTACAACTCGTAAGTCGCGGCCGTTACCACTTGGCCACCACTGCTCTGCCCGCTACATCGTCTGCGTGTATATTTATCCAGGATGAACAATAGCTTATGTGACGCATGTTTTCCCCCATCTTGTTCTTTTTTGTGTTTGTTCTTTCTCTGCGTCGTTTGCAGCAAACAAACAGACATTAAGGTCAACCTAACGTAAGCACGTAACCAAAGCGGATCAGGAACTCCGATACGTCGACTCGGCTACGGCTAGGCGACGCCGCGCTTACGCCTCGCCGACCGCTGGTTAATGGTGCAGCAGGCAGGCCGCAGGGGTGAGGGGCAAGGGTGGACGAAGAGACGTAAACTCGGGTACGGAGAGACTTAAGCGTGGGGACGACGAGCCGTAAGCGCGGGGACTTGGGCGTTGCAGTAGGGAGTTCCATACAAAGAATACTGAATGGCTCGAGTTGATACACATACTAACGAGTTTAAACGGGTATTTTATTTAATTGGCGGAAAATAAATTTTTTATTTATTTATTTATTTTATTTATTTACTCAATACATAAGATTGTAGAACACAAAAAAAATACAGTTTTACAAAATGGTACTATTTCTTCTAAATGCTGTGCAGTGTTGATAACTCGGAATATATTTTTGTTTAATCAGCCATCTATACAATCATCGTAAGGCATAGTTTACACAACAGAGATAAAATAGGATGTGATAAATAATTATTTGCATAGAGTTCACTTAATATCTAGTTAGATAAGCTACATAAACAAAAATGCACTATTTGCTGCCTGTAGATATATGAATAATAACAATCATAATGTAAAAGCAAGACTATTATATAACATGGGACTTAAACATAACTGGACAAATATGGGTGTACTGTAGATACAGCTCTATCTAAACATTCGGGAAAACGGGTATATGTACAGACGCCAGCAGGTCAACCTACCCGAAACTGTCAGATTTTCCCAATCAACCTTGAACCTTATGCTTTAGCAATAAAGTCGAAAATCTATTAAAGAAATCTGACAGATTGTAGTAACTTGATGTGCTGGCGTCTGTACAAGTATAGTCGATTTTTTGTAATAAGCAATTACCACTTTTCACAACAAACAATTTCCAGTAAATTAAAATAAATAAGTATAACTAAGCAGTGAGTTGAAAATCCAGCGCGCGAAAAAAATCTCCGCATAAAAAGCGCGCCCGTGCGAATCTGGACTTATAATATTAATACTATCTACTAGCACTATTATTTACCAATCACTTAGTACTTGGTCACATCTAACACATTTATCACTATCATCTGTGACATTATGTTTTCTACATCGCAGACACTGACCATTTTTACTCTGTGATAACTCAATATGGGTCTCCTTCCCGCCATTTTTAACTGACAAACTGACAGATGACAGTTCTAAAATCTCGCACAAAACACTGTCATTTACACCATCAGACTTATTCAATTCATTTAATTTATCGTACAAATCTGAATTTAATACAATGCTAGCTTTAAGCTTCTTTAAACTTTCATTTTTAGCTAGCACACATATTTCCCTTTTCAAATCCAATATGGCGTCCATTAGTGATGTATCCACATCAGTTGGCCGTAAAACCGGTAAGTTTTCGGTAAAATAAAACGGTTTTTCATACAACGGATGGTGTTGCCAAACTTCTTCGATCAAATGCGGTAATATAGGCCCTAAAGCTTTACATAAAGAGACTAGAATCGTATGTACAACTAACTGAGCTGAAACTCTTTCTTCAGAGTCTCTTTGAGAGCAATATAACCTATCTTTTATACAATGGCAATACAGACCGGAGATTTTATTGCTAATAAAGTACAAAATGCTTTGAGCTACATGGTTATACCTAAAATTATTAAAACTATCGTTTATTTGGTTGACAAAAACCTCTGTTTCTTTAACCATATAGCTATCGAAATAATTTAATGTCGGTTTTCGGTTAAAATCGGTTTTTTCGACGTCGGTGACGACTCCTAGGAGGTACTTCATGATGTTCCTGACTCTGATGAGTTCTGCTTGACAGTCGTCAAGGAGTTTCTTACTGATTATGATTTGAGAATGTTGGGTTGAGTGGCTTGCTACCCACCATCTGGAAATAATTTTCAGTGATATTAGAACGAAAATGCGTGTTTCCAGGGGCCCTAAAAAGCCACTTTGGCAGAATCATAAAAGGATAACATTATGAATCATAATGGACAGTTAACTTTCAGTGAATTGTATCAAATCCCATTGGTGAAGAATTTTTCAGTTACTTTTTTTTTTTGTCTGTGCTAAAATACCAATCAATCCAATCCAATCCCAATCTCTTTGATTATACCTACGTAGTGCAGCGAAAAAAAGAAAAACACGGACTGTCTTCGCCATATTATAATTCATAAAGTTATCCTTTTATGATTCTGCCAAAGTGGCCTTTTAGGTCCCCTGGACATGCCATATTTGAAGTATTGTTTGACCTTTAATAGTATTTACGTTAAATGTGATAGACATTGCAGCAAGTCATCATCATCTGCCTAGCCTTTTACCAACTGTGTTGGGGTTGGCTTCCAGTCTAACCGGATGCAGCTGAATACCAGTATTTTACATGGAGCGACTGCCATCTGACCTCCACAACCCAGTTACTGGGTAATACGATACCCCTTGGTAAGAATGGTTGTCAGACTTTCGGGCTTCTGACTACCCGTAACGACGGTCAAAAATCCACGAATGACAGCCGGGACCAATGGCTTAACGTGCTTTCCGAGACACGGAGGGGTCTCGGTATGTAAAGATCACCCATCCACAGACCAACCGCGGCAAGCGTAGCTTAACCTGATCGATCGACCTGTGCGGCTGTTATTATTTAGCCACGGGACCCAAACAAGAACAAGTACAATAAATAAACCTTACCTAAGAGTATCAATGCCATAAGCCGGCTGGTTCTTCTTATCTTTGCCTCCATGTATAATAGTTGTGGGATCAATGACGTTGCCGATCGACTTGGACATCTTCCGCTTCTTGTCATCTACGGCGAACCCATGGACGAATATTGACCTGGGAAATGAGGAAAGACCAAATTGTTAGACGCAAAAGGGCATATAGTTATGAGAGCAGTGGCGGCCAAGTGGTAAAGGCCGCGACTTACGAGTTGTAGGTCGTAGGTTCGAACCCAGACAGGCGCTTTACTTTGTGTAAATTATTTCATCACCACTGCTCTCAAAACGGTGAAGGAAAACATCGTGAGGAAACCGGCATGTCCTAGAACCAAAAATTCGAAGACATGTGACATCTACCAACCCGCACTGGGCCCGCGTGGTAGATTACAGCCCACTCCCTCTCGAAGAGAGGAGGCCTGTGTCCCAGCAGTGGGAACATTATAGGCTGATTATGACGCACCGCTCCACCCAGAGCGGGAGGGGCGGTGCCGGATTAAGACTACTTGATGCCCTAAGCAATCCACACCTGTAGAGTGTAGGCCCTCCTATCGACTAGTCGCCTCGTATTTTTCCAAAACATCGACGAGTGATTTGTAAAGATTGGTGCACATCTCTAGAGTGACTTTTGGATCTTGTAATATCTTGCTGATAAACAGCCTTGTCATTCATGTGCTAGCAAATACTGTTTCGGTGCTGTTTCTGCCTTATGGTGCCCCCCGAGACGTGATGCCCTAAGCAATTGCTTAATTTGCTTATTGTCTAATCCGGCACTGGGGAGGGGTCATTTGATAAAACGCAAAAAAAAAGCCCTATGAAGGCAAGCAATAGACAGCCCTTTCATTTGCGTGAAATATAAAAGGAGCTGGACATAGGCAAAAGAACCATCTCGTTGCCAATTAAAAAACAACTTTACAAACGTTTCAGCAGCAGTTTTTAAAATTTCAGCTGAAAGACATCCACTGCTCATGGGCAACCCCTAAGCACGCCAGGTCGACCGGTTCTGTGCGTCCCACATCTATCGGATTCCTGCGGCCTTCACCAGGTCATCGGTTCACCTTGTGGGAGGCCTTCCAACACAAACATGTTAGTCCACTTCTGTGTCCTTTTTTCTATACCTTCGACTAACGGCCGCGTACCGGAAGACGTAGCCTCAGAAAAAGCAGAACTCACTTATAAGGCGCCTCGTCAGTCAACGCTAGGGAAGTCAACAACGACGCTTGGAACCATCCTGTCAGCTGATCTACTCCTTCAGAATACAGCCGCGCTGTACGACCGCCTAATGTAGACCAGGACAGGCCTGAGTCTAGCCAGATGTCCATTATGTCCTGGGAATAAGAAAGAAAGAAAATCATCATCATCATCATCTGCCTAGCCGGTCGGCTTCCAGTCTAACCGGACTGCCTATCTGACCTCCAAAAAGAAAGAAAATAAATTTAAAAAATACATTGTTGTTATCGTTTTTTTATGCATATAATATGTATGTATTCCAAAATGAACTTTTGACGTATTGCTGCACAGTTCAAATTGCAATATTAGATGTTGTAATTACCTTTCCTTTAGTGACTTCCTTAGTATCAATATGTTGTTCTTTGATGACGTCTTCGGGAAGCAGTTCAGTGACGTCACACGTCCACCACACGTCTGCGCCGCGCGACTCTATCAGAGAGCATAGCTTGTCTATGATACGCCTGGAATTTGAAGACCAGGGTTAAAGTCTTATACCTAAGTCAAGAAAAGGGGGAGGTTTTCCATTCGAACCGTACGATTTTTTAGGGTTCCGTACCCAAAGGGTAAAAACGGGACCCTATTACTAAGACTCCACTGTCTGTCCGTCTGTCACCAGGCTGTATCTCAGGAACCGTGATAGACAGTTGAAGTTTTCACAGATGATGTATTTCTGTTGCAGCTATAACAACAGAATAAAATAAATAATTAAGGGGGCTCCCATACAACAAACATGTTTTTTCGGCGTTTTTACCTTGCGGTACGGAACCCTTCGTGTGCGAGTCCGACTCGCCATCATCGACTTGAGTCGTTACTACTTTTATTGCAAAAAACTAACAAACGTCAATTCATTTTTATATTTATAGGTAGATAGATAGATTATGTTTAAAATTACTATTATGTTGCCGTGCCCTAACCGGGTTTCATGTTGGAACTTACTTAAGTATATTGTAACAACTATATGAACACATGAATGCAATAAAGTGTTTGAGTTTGAGTCATTTGCTTGCGTGACCAGTTCTTTTTTATATTTTTGGGAAACTGTTTTTCAGGGATACTTTGCTTATAATAATTTTTTCATGTATTATGTGACAACATTTGACTCACTCGTCCACAACAACACTATCCCCACTATACACTGCGGGTATAGGCACTCCCCAGGCCCTCTGCCGCGATATACACCAGTAGGGCCTCTTCTCCAATTGGGCTCTGAAACCTTGCCGGTATTGATCGCTGCTAGATGGTGGGAGGATCTCCACTTTTTCTAGGGCTGCCTGTAGCAAAAATGAAAAAAAATCTTATTACAAATCCACTTTCCAAGTTAGAGGATCAAGGTATTAAGACCAGTGTAATTTTATCTTTATTGTAATTTTTCTGTACGTGTGTATGTCACTGAAATCCTCCTAAACGGCTGGACCAAATTTGATGAATTTTTCAGATTCACAATATTCGACCCGGTAGGTGGCGCTGCATTCGGATAGGACAATGTCTGTAGTAAAGTATATTTTATGTTGGTACTTTTTAAAAAGGCCGTTAATAGTATATTGTTTGCCAAGGGAGCAAACAGCTATTTTAAAGGCGAGACTGTTTCTTTGAATCCAGAGCGGAGCGAAGGACCAAGTAGAATCCTGAGCGCAGCAAGGAATTTAAGTACGTCACTCGAGCTTAAAATAGTGTTGCTCCCGAGGTCGACACTCTACTTTTTATCACCCTCTATGAAAAATAAGTAATTGCAACTTATGAATAAGAATAATACGTTTATTTATTTACATACAATGTTGAGTAAACAATTACGAACGAAGGCAGAATGCTTAGAGCGCGTTTTTTAGTTTATCAAAAACTTTTTTATTTTATTTGGCTCGGGAGCGATTTCTTTATCATACAGCCTGTTACTTGTAATGGAATGTTCGACATTGATCTCTTTGGTGATTAGAACTTTTACTAACAATATCGAAATTACAAATTCAAATCACTTTTAGTCCCTAGGGATTAAAGAGCTATTTTAGTCCCTGTTTATGAAGAATACACTAGCTCTTTTTAAATAGATGTGATTAAAAATATGTTTATTTTTTCTTTCTTTAAAACGTTACTTTAAGTTCTGTTAACAACAATGACATCTTACCAAAGCCTTATCCTTCAAGGCCGCCGTATCAATGAACCACTGCTGGCTGGCTCTGATGATGACCGGTTTCTTGGTCCTCCAGTCCAGAGGGTACGAGTGGACGAACTCGCCCCGCCGCAAGACGTCATCACCTAGGCGGGAGATGATGACCTCCTGACCCTCGCCTAAGACCTGGAGGCCATTGAGTTCAGGGTCTAGGGAGATGTAGCGACCGGATTCGTCTACGTTACATTTCTGGGGAAAATTAAAAGGGAAATGTAGGCATTATCATCAGAATCGAAAGAGTACTCAACGTTTTAAATAAGGAGAAGAACTTGTCAAAAATCAGCTTAATAAATCCACCTAAACACACTTGCTAATGGAAGTAAATAAATGTTTGTAAAAATGCTTTCTGTTAGGGGCAAATGTCAGAGCCATAAAGCAGTGAAATGTGTCTTCACATCCATAATCAGCCTATAATGTTCCCACTGCTGGGACACAGGCCTCCTCTCGGTGAGAGGGAGTGGGCCGTAATCCACCACGCCGGCCCAGTGCGGGTTGGTAGATGTCACATGTCTGTGAATTTTTTGGTTCTAGGACATGCCGGTTTCCTCACGATGTTTTCCTTCACCGTTTTGAGTGTCTTCACATGGAGCTTTGTATTCACTAGGAGACGAGTGTCCACACATTGCAATGCATCACGTGTCGCTAGAGATGTCAGGCGAAGTCGCGCAACGTCTGGCGATGTAGTGAGTATGAGGTTTTATGTTCTCTGACATAAGGTTTAAATTACATTACATAAATTATTTTAGCCAGTTTTATTGCGCAAATTAACCGTTTGCCTGACAGTCAGTTTTACTAATCCTCACAGCATGATTTTCCGTCAATATTACATAGTACTTGTAGACGTCAACTTGAACAATATAACTTCAGCTTGTGTAAATTAGGCTCATGGGAGGCCTCGACAAGACATGGTCTTACCACAGTCATATTATTCTTCAGCGCGACAAGGAAGTCTTCAGGCCCATGCGCAGGCGCCGTGTGGACTAACCCGGTGCCCTTGACCTCTGTCACGTGATCACCTTCGAGGAACGGTAGTGATTCGTTCACTAGCTTGTTGCGGTAGGTTGTGCCTTGGAGGTGGTGACCTGGAAAGATGGATCTGGTGATGATCCTTTTTGAATCCATGTGGTGTTTTGCAGTTTCAGTTTATCTTTTTTGGACCTGTTTGTTCGCTGGGTGCAGCGCAAACGCAATGGCGGCCAAGTGTGCGATGTTCGGGGGAATCCTACGGCCACTAGTGGACTATTTTCAGCAGTTTCAGCTGATATTGAGATAGTGGTTATAAAAGTATTGGCTGTTTTACAAATCCGTGTCCAAAGCACAACTGAAGTAGGTAACAACGAATCACTATTACCAAGCCTATCACTACTAATATTATAAATTCGAAGTAACTCTGTCTGTCTGTCTGTATGTTACCTTTTCAAGTTTTCACGCCTAAACCACTGAACGGATTTCGATAAAATTTGGCAGAGAGATAGATTGCAAGCCGGGGAAGGACATAGGATAGTTTTTATCGACATACCTCGCAGGCGAAGCCGCGGGCGGAAGCGAGTCTTATCTAAAGCAGTGTTGATTATATCAGATAATTTACATTCCATCGCCGCTTAATCAGTTATCTACTTTAGTGAAATGTATTCTAAGTTGATTTTTGAATGACCATTAGTAAAAATAAGTATTTGGTTGCAATGGAATTTGAACTTTGTTAAGTACCTATGACATTCAGTTTGTTGTTCCATAACTTGAAAATTATCTCAAATTCCTGGCTCATTATTATCATTAGAGCTTACTCTTTAACTCATGTACAGACGCCAGCACATCAAGCTACCCGAAACTGTAAAAAATTCCCAATCAACTTTGAACCTTATGCTCTAGCGATAAAATTGAAAATCTATTAAAGATATTTGACAGACTGTAGTAGCTTGATGTGCTGGCGTCTGTACATCGTTCAGCTGTTTTCAGTAGCGTCAATCATCACAGTTATGCAAATCTAGGCCATATATTCTTTTGTTCCCATTCTGTCTGTCTAAAAGATACTAGATAATTGTGGCAAAGACAATAGCCTATAATGTTCCCACTGCTGGGACACAGGCCTCCTCTAGGTGAGAGGGCGTGGGCCGTAATCCACCACGCGGGCCCAGTGCGGGTTGGCAGATATCACATGTCTTCGAATTTTTGGTTCTAGGACATGCCGGTTTCCTCACGATGTTTTCCTTCACCGTTTTGAGAGCAGTGGTGATGAAACAATTTACACAAAGTAAAGCACCTGTCTGGGTTCGAACCTACGACCTACAACTCGTAAGTCGCGGCCGTTACCACTTGGCCACCACTGCTCTCAAAGACAAAAGGCAAAGACAATACATACCATCAAACTCGGCTACAATATTAACTTCCTCTTGTAACAACTCTTTCAACGCCTGGATCAGTCCACTGGCGACCAACAAGTGGCCTGGTCTACTGCTCAGTGATACCACACTGTATTTGAGCTGAGGGTTGTAGCAGATCGCGCGGTTTGCGATCAGAGTCCAGGGTGTGGTGGTCCAGATTAAGGCTGAGAGTTGCTTTCTGGAAAGTAGGGGCACTAATAAAGTTTTGTCTTAAGCAGAAAGGCATTGTGATTGTAGGGATCAGGGATTTTTTAAAGTAAAATAATTTACGATGATTTAGAGTGACGTCACTTTATTTTTCGAGTTATTCTCAGCAAGCCCTTTCATTTGATACCCATATTGTAGGAGTGCATTACAAATAACTCCGCCATCTTGGGTGTTCCGCCATGTTGAATTTAGAATAACGTCACACAGCTAACCATGCATTGTCATCCAAACTAAACGTTTATACAAAATTTCAGCTCAATCGGTTGAAGATATCTGCTTCAAAATTGAGTTGCAAGATTCCACCCGAATCTAAACATTGCAATTTAATTAAAAGCTTGTAAAAATACATAACGAGGTATGTATTGCTTACGGAAAGGCTCTCCTGCTAAGTGCTAATAATACGGTGCAATCTGTTCAGCCAACATAGTGGTTCTACCCCCCACTTCTTCATCTTAGCGTATCGATGGCAAAAAGTTCAAACATTTTTGGCCCAAAATTCAGCTGCGCGAACTCCGCTCACTGACGCAGTCATAAGATCATCAAGTGCACAGTGCATGCGGCGCAGGATGGAAGGTGGGCCATTGTCTATGGAGGGGTGCCACATACGGACTTGAAATCTGAGCACCACACCCCACTAATACTTATGTTTCAACTGGTCTATCTTTTAGGCTAAGAATAGTTTGAAAAAGTAAAGTGGGGGCTTCCCCGGCGAAACGCAGCAGGGTGTGCATGTGGAGCTGTGTCACAAACCATGCTCCACCTCCTATCCTGCCCTCTGTGTCCCAAAACATACAGACAAAGTGACCTCTGCGCTACCATCGAGAACGCCGTGGAAGTGGCGAAGTCTTGGGCAAACCAAATTTAAAAAACTGTCGTGCCAGCGACACGAAGAAGTTTCGAAATACAGATTTAGGTATTGTGTGTAAAATTATGGAAAGTTAAGCCAAACTGAAGACATTACCAAAACCTACCCTTGAACTGCATCCTTTACTGCAGCAGGGATATTCTCCAGGGGGAATGTGACATACACTTCTTTACTCTTGTATTGTGGATCATACTCCAGCTCGGCTTCTGCTAAGGCTGTTCTGAAAGAAAAAAATCCGTTTCAACAAAATCATGTTCAGAAAATTTTTATATTGCATTAGAATAAACTGTTGTTGTCAGTAAAACTCCTTGCTTATTGACAGTGATGTAGACGAATTGTTTGATGCCCAATGAGCTCTTCCTCTTTTTTTATATACTTCATCATCTGCCTGACTTTTCCCAACTGTGTTGGGGTCGGCTTCCAGTCTAACCGGAAGCAGCTGAATACCAGTATTTTACATGGAGCGACTGCCTGTCTGACCTCCACAACCCAATTACTGGGTGATACGATACCCCTTGATAAGACTGGTTGTCAGACTTTCGGACTTCTGACTACCTGTAACGACTGTTAGAGATCCACGAATGACAGCCGGGACCAACGACTTAATGTGCTTTCCGAGTCACGGAAGGGTCACGGTAGGTATGTAAAGATGGTCACCCATCCACAGACCAACCGCGGCAAGCGCAGCTTAACCTGATCGATGGACCTGTGCGGACGACTTGGTGACGATGGCTGGAAAGGTGTGGACTAGACAGGCAAGGAACAGGGAGAATTGGAAGGGGTTTGAAGAGGTCTTTGCCAAAGGGCACATAGACACTCAGAACTAATATTAAATGTTTGTACTACAACTATCACTCTGAAAAAAGACTACAAAATAAAATAAAAAATAAGTTTCATAATAAAGATTATATACTTACTTGTGCATGTAAATTCATAAATTATATTCTTCTCTTCTCTTAAAATAAAATAAGAAAATATTATGCTCCCTGCATGTTAAAAAGCCAGCCAATAAACAACTAGAAATTCATTCAATAGAAAAATTTAAACTCACTTTGAAGAAGGTGACCAATAAACAGGTTTTAATGCCCGAAATATCAACCCAGACTTATACATCTTATGGAACTGCCTCAACTGATTCTGTACATATCCTTTATTCAATGTTAAATAACACTGTTCATCCCAATCAGCCATAACACCCCATTTCCTGAATGCATCTTTCTGTCTCTCCACCGTTTCTAAGGCAAATGTTCTGGCAATTTCTCTGATGTGCACCGGGTCTGATGTTTGGCTGTTTTTTGAGGTTTTCTTTGCCTTTTGTAAAGCTTTAAGCTCTATGGGTAGACCGTGACAGTCCCAGCCGGGGATGTAGTGGACACGGTTACCTTGTAGTACTTGGCTTCTGTTGTTAATGTCTTTTATTATCTGGAATACAATTTGGAAATGGTGAGAATACATTTGGTACTGTTGAACCATGAAAGTTGTAATGCACTATGTTCTAGGAGGTGATCTATCGTTTGATCTGTAAACTTCTACTATTCATCCACATCTGATAAAAATGGAAGTTAGTCAACACTCAAATACTTTGAATAATTTAACTAGATAGGATACTCCTTATTATTCTCTTAAGAATCTAGTTAATGTTACCACTTTCAGATTGACTATAAAATACTATTTACCTTATTAACAGCATGACCCATATGTAAGTCTCCATTGGCATACGGTGGGCCATCGTGCAGTACAAACTCTGGACCCTTCAGGTTTTCCCTTTGCCAGTTATAAAGCTCAGCAAACTGTGCGGTCTAAAAAAGTCATAACATTTTAGATAGTAATAAAAACCATAAAACTAACTAAAGCTGGATTTCCGTCGATACTTGCTATCTTGTATTGTATTAACAAATGCATACTTCTAAGTTTTTAAGCTATTTTACCTTTTGAATTTGCTCTTTAATAGCATTATTTGATCGAGCTGGGAAATTGGTCTTTGGGGATAGAATGGTATGCGAATACGTTTTGGTCTTCGGCGCAACTGTACTTTTCACACGCATACAACTTATGCAGGTCCATTTTGATACAATTCTTCTGTATTTATAACACAAAATGTTTGAATTTTTCGCGAAATACATTTTTAGAGGTTATTTTGTTATGACATTACAGATGACGTTTTTTGTTCAGATGTTGGTATTTGAATTTCTGATATTGGTTTGTCTATGTTCAGAACTGTTCTATTTACTATGTAAAAAAAACTCTTCGCTTAAGGCGCGTCCCCACTAACTTAGGCCGCGCGGCTCCATGAGGCCGATGCTCGTGCGTTTTTATAATGGGGACGCGTTGAAAACAACAGCAAAAGCCTCGTGAGGCCGGCCTCGCGAGGCTTTGATGTCGCGCGGCCATAGTGGGGACGCGCCTTTAATGAAGTCATGTTGATGTGTACAGTCACGAGCACTAATATGTCAACACTTGGCAACGTTCAATTGCGATTTTTTCGTGAAATAACGAATACAACGTTGAAATACGACACTACACAAACCTATGGGTTCGAAAATACTTTGTTGGTAATAACATAAAATTTCATTCAAAACTGAAGGAGAAAATCGTCTTTGAATAAAGCCAAATGTATACATACTTATGCTCGTGACTGTACATACATACAGACGCCAGCACATCAAGCTACTACAATCTGTCAGATTTCTTTAATAGATTTTCGACTATATTGCTAAAGCATAGGCGTCTGTACCTTCGTTGCTATTTATACCATTGCATCTGCCTATTTCTCTTTTACGAATATAGATGTTTTGTTTTCATTCCAATTTATCTTACTAATAATTTTATATTCTGTGAAAAATAAACCAATTTTCCTTTCTTTCTTTCATCCCATTACAAGAATGATAGAGTTTGTTACTCACTAACACACAGATTGGTAAACATTGTAATATTCTACTACAGGAAATTAGGTAAAAGCTTAAATACTTTTCAGAACATAGACTATGCCTAATATTCACAAATACATAGTAGCAATTTGAGCTATGAAGTGAACAAACTTACCAAAACCCGAAACCACCCCTGCGTTCGAAGTTGGGAAATAATCGATTTGAGCGTGCTTAAACCCACCGAATTAGCAGCGCGATAACGATGTCCCGTGAATCGTCATAGATGACGTCAGTGGCGTAACTATAGGGATTGAGGCAAACTGCCACAGGCCCCCAGCCAGAGGGGGCCCCTGGCCCGAGGGGGCCATGAACACAAAAGGATCCTAACATAAGTTTATAAATGCAAGCTTTTAAAGGACATCATTCAAGTTTCGAACATTTCGTACCTTTTTCCCATTGTTTGTCAAATTTTTGGACAGGATCTCATGCTCAACAGTAGCGTTTGCGACCACAAGACCAACGAAGCCGTCAGGTGGTAAATGTTGTAGGGGAAAATATAAAATCTACGCGGAAGAAGTCGCAGAAAAGTGCTATTAAAAAGAAAACTATATCGTTGGTTGAGCTTCTTTACATTGAAGGAGGACCCCATCCCTTGAATTTGCCAAGGGCCCCAAAAGGTATAGTTACGCCACTGGATGACGTCATGACATGCGCCATCTTGCCATAACGCTGACCATGCCTTTTAATAATATCACCGTGAGCGCTGTCAAAAATGATTGCATTGCATCATATCTTTAAATTAAACTAACGTGGCATTTTCGAAATTGTGCTTCTGGCTGACAGTCGCCATCTAACCAAAGAAGAAGAAATGTGGTGTTCATACAAAGAAATACTGTAATAATATCGTTTTGAGATTGAGTAAGCACTGTGAGCACGTTCACGAGCGTTCCGAATTGTTGACAGCTCTCTGCTGTCATATTCGTAATAAATCGGAACGCATGTGAGATAATGTGAGTGCTTTTGAGTCGTAGACAGAGTACACTATAGACTGCTGCATATCTTCTTTTTCATTCGCACAAGAAAAAGAGAAATATATTAACATCACTAGCAAAGAAAAGAGACAGAGTAAGAATATTTCTGTCCCTTATTGCGTGTCGGCTAAGCACATCAATGTGCACAACAAGTTTGACTTTTATGAATGAAATGAGAAAAATTATGAATGAACTAATAAAAACTACACCGCGATTAAACGGAAAATAAGATCTTTTTCGTGCATAATTCAATAATAGTACATTTGCGCAACTGTGAAAATGGTAAGGTGTAGTGTAATAAGCTGTAAAAATGATAGTATGATGAAGATTGCCGGAATTTTTTGTCCCTTTCGGTGACACGGATACCATGAGTCTATAGATTACTCTGTCTACGTTTTGAGTAGTATATTCCTTGTGTGAGTGTGACTGTGAGTGCTTCCTATATAGTTACTTTACTCTTTGGTGAGTGCTGACTGCTGACTGCTGTGAGCGATTATAGCTAATTCGGAATGCGGCCCATATGTTTTATTTTTATGTCATAATTTCTGAACATTCTTTTGACATATGCCGTGCGTAGTGCATACACCTTTTTCAAAACAACACATGTTTTGCGCGTATTTAATAATATTTCCATAATATCCACGCTACAGTTCAAATAAAACTACTTCAAAATGGTAAAATATCGTGTTACTTTCATATTTGCACAATTTTTTAAAATAATTCTTAACTATTCTGTAATTAACAACACTTAACCTCATTGCAGCCGAAAACAAAAAAGAAATTCATTGATCGTAAGAAGGCGGTGACATTCAACCTTGTGCATCGTTCTCAAAGGGATCCCCTGGCGGCTGATGAGACGGCTCCCCAGCGTGTATTAGTACCTGTCAGTGCTAATGTGCCACAGAGAAAGAACAAAGACCCTGTGAGTATACTTACTATTGTTCTGACTTGGAAGCATTGATGTATGAAAATTATCATTTCAGAAGAGAAGTAGGTCCGAGTCCTACTAATTACTCTCTGGTTATGTAGTTTTAATACTAACTGCTGTAGTTAAAATGAAAACTTACAGCTTTTGGCAATTTAGCGAAAAGTGAAAGTTTGGCTACACATCATAATAGAAATATTATGATGCTGTCTAGCCAAACTTTCACTTGAGATTTGAATCAAGAATCTGTTCTTCTGAACCTTTAGGAAATAATCAGTATTTCTTTAGGTAATCTAAAAATATGTGTTATTTCACCTTAAAAAAATGTGAAATAAAAATGCAGTTTTATCATAAATACAAGTCAAAGAAATATGTACTCAATACACAATAGTATAATTGTGATCCACTAATTGTCTACTTAGGTGGAAAGTTAAAATTATATCGTTGTTGCACTTGCCAAAACCTCTTTATGTGTTTATAGTCAAGTTTTCAGGGGAGACAATAAACAAAATGAATGGATGAACATTTTATCATTTTCACTTGAATCTCAGTTCATACATAATATTTTTTGCCACCATACTCCATTTTTTATTTATTGATAAGTCCATCAATCATTAAATAGAATAGTTTATAGTCTCCCCTGAAAACTTGACTATAAACACATAGAGGTTTTGGCAATCGCAACAATGATATGTGATCATTGTGGGCCTTGTTGCCCCACAGTAAAATAGTAGGAGAGAAGAATCTTTAAAAAACTTAGCTTATTATTAGTTTTAACTAAATCTAATATTGTTATAATAGAGCTTTTTTTATATAATAAATGAAAATACTGGCAATAATAATGCATCAGAGTATTTTGGAACTATCAGATAAATCCTAGCATCAAATTTAAAATAAAAAAACAAAGTAGTAGTTATGGGCGGACTTGTTGATGGCTTTACCAAACTTTGACTATCCATAGTGACTAAACTATAAACTATTCAATGTATTCAATTGGATTTTCATATGCAGACAGGGAACTGCATGAGATATATGCAGTATAACTTATTGTCGTATTGTGTCCTTGTATAATATATAGTCGTAGATCGCTTTTAGCGATAAGACCGCCCATTGTGTCACCCTATGTACAGTTTCTATTTTTATGTCTGTAATTTATTTGGTGTACATAATAAAGAGTATTTCTATTCTATAGTTTATGGAACTAATACTTATTATGTATCTGAGGGGCCCGTGGATAAATAATAACAGTCGCACAGGTCGAGCTACGCTTGTCGCGGTTAGTCTGTGGATGGGTGACCATCTTTACATACGTGACCCCTCCGTGCCTCGGAAAGCACGTGAAGCCATTAGTCCAGGCTGTCATTCGTGGATCTTTGACAGTCGTTACGGGTAGTCAGAAGCCCGTAAGTCTGACAACCAGTCTTAGCAACGGGTATCGTATTACCCAGTAACTGGGTTGTGGAGGTCAGATTAGGCAGTCACTCCATGTAAAATACTGGTATTCAGCTGCATCCGGTAAGACTCGAAGCCGACCCCAACATAGTTGGGAAATAGGCTAGGCAGATGATGATAATGACTTATTATGTATCTTTATCATGCTTTTTTCTGTGTAAATTCAGGCTTTATAAATAAACCAACTTTTACATTTTGTTTTGTAAAAGGGATTTTTAGGATACACTCATTCCGTTGATTACTTACTAACAATTATATTAACAGGATCTAACTCCAGAGCAGCGGAGAGAGGAACAGATGAAGTATGGGATATACTATGATGACGATTACAACTACTTGCAACATCTTAAAGACTCCAGAGAAGTGACACTGGTGGTGCAGCCTGTAAGAATATTTTCTTAAAAAAAACCTTTAATTTTTTCAGTATTTTAGATAGTGTTGCTTACAACATAGCCAACTCTTTCAAACAACACGGAAAAAGAAGAAAAATACAGTGTTAATCCTAGTTTTCCAACAAATCAAATCAAAATAGGGGTCTTCAGGAGAGAGCAGTGGTGGCCAAGTGGTAACGGCCGCAGGTCATAGGTTCGAACCCAGACAGGCGCTTTACTTTGTGTAAATTATTTCATCACCACTGCTCTCAAAACGGTGAAGGAAAACATTGTGAGGAAACCGGCATGTCCTAGAACCAAAAATTCGAAGACAAGTGACATCTGCTAACCCCTAATTTGACAGGGCTAAACTAATATTTATGTTCTGTCCTTTTCTTAATGAAATAGAAAGAAAAAGATGCACTGAACTTACGAGTAAATTTAGTTAAGTTTGTGAACAACAGAATCGGTGCCACTACCAAACTTTATGTATAAGGTATGAGGAACAGGGTGTTCAGTCACCCTCCATAAAAAAAGGGAGGATCCTCCAGCCAGACGGGTGTTGTGTCTGGTAGGATACGGCCCAACAATTGATATAGGGGCGTTATATAATAATACTAATCGCGTGGTAAACTCTGCTTGCGCGATGCAGGATTTTGCGTGACGTCAGCGTGATGCGTAGTTCACATGTGGCGATGTAGATGCCGCCACACAGTCATTACCCATCCATTTATAATTATCTTTCAGAAACCCATCCACAAACGTAAGGAGAAATCCACAGAGGCCACAGAGGATGGTGAGACTATTCCAGTGACGGAAGTACTCAATCTTCCCAGTTCCGTGTTTGCTTCGGAGGTTGAAGAAAACGTTGGTCTGCTGAACAAAGCTGCTCCACAAGGTACCATAAAGAGATCTTTTAAATATCAATTTTATATTCTTTCTAAATGAAACTTACTCTAGTAATATTTAGTTTGGTTCCTACTATTGCTTTACGCGGCGCACGGCAGTAAACCTCCGAGTCGGCATGATTTTTTCCGACATCTTCAACAACCATCGTCATATTCTCTCCGCCGCTGACGGCACGGTTGGCGCAGTGGTTAAGCGATTGACTGCTGCGCTGCGTGTCGCGGGTTCGATTCCCGCACGGAACAAATATTTTTATGACCTACAAATAGTTGTTCTGGGTCTGGCTGTTTGTGTATGTGAGTTTAAGTGTTTGTAAACGCACCCACAGTACAAGAGAAATTCCTAGTGTGGGGCAACGTTTTAGAAAAAAAAATATTTCACCCAATTTACACAACCTAATGAATTATACAACTAAACCTTCCTCACGAATCATTCCGTCCATTGGTGAAAATCGCATGAAAATCCTTTCGGCAGTTTTTGAGTTTATCGCGTTCAGACAGACACACGACAGACGCCGCGTCTGTCTCTCTGGACGCGGGGGGACTTTGTTTTATAATACGTACATATACAACTCTTAGGGTGCACAGGCCCTTAACTTTAAAATTAAGTAATCACCCATAAACCCTGCCGGGTCAGCGGGATTGTCCGAAAGGGTTACCGCTGGCCGGGAACATAAAGGGCTAAGGAAGGAACACGGGTGGGTTTTAGTCAGTAAGAGTCTGACACTCCCTTCCGCCAGAGCGGGAGGGGTCATTTGATGATTTCCCATATGCAAAAAAAAAAAAAAAAAATCACCCATAAACACCTTTCTGTTAGTTGATAAGTATCCTTTCTTCATAACATTAATATGCATTAAATTTTTGTTTTTAGGACTGTGCCTGGATTTGGACCCTGAAGTAGTAGCTGCCTTGGACGATGATTTCGACTTTGAAGACCCTAACAATGAGCTGGAAGACAACTTTATTGATCTCGCCATGGCTGATGGTAAGTTGCTATTATTTATTTACTACTAGCTTTAGCCCTCTCACAGAAAGGCCTGTGTCCCAGCAGTGGGCACATTATAGGCTGATTATGTTACGTATGTTTAGCCTGCGGCTTCGACCGTGTGTAGCTCAGGAATGATTCCAAAGGAACTTAAGATCATCACTCATTAAAACCGTAGCTCCAGCGCAGTAACGGTCCGGCACCACCTCAAAAAATTCACTCGCAGCTGGTATGCCACCGGTGAGGTGACAGCTTGTTGTTCACGCACCGTTTACTAGTTGGTAGCTCACACTTCACACACCAACGCCTTAAAGGTACTATTTGGAACCGAGCTGCCAACTGCTACCGCCGACAGCACATGCAGCGACTGCATGCCGACACGAGCCACTGCACGAGCCAGATACGAGCGAGGCATGAGCCGCTGCACGTGCTGTCGGCAGTTGCAGTTGGCAGCTCGGTTCCAAATAGTACCGTTAAGCTTACAGATCGGTTTGCGAACATTAGTGAGTGTGAGAATTAGCCGGCGACGCCGGGGAGGCAGCCGTGCGAGCGGCGCGCGCAGGCGTTTCTTCGTCGGGAGCGCGCGCTCGGCATGACTTGTCATCGTAAAATGTACTTTAATGCAGTTGATTTAAAACCCTATCTTGAATTATAAGTTATATGCTGTGTCGGAGCGGCGCTTTTATACAGAATTAGCAGCGCCCCGCGGTTTCATCCGCATAAGTGTGGAGAAAAACTATTCTATGTCCTTCCCCGGGATGCGATCTATCTCTCTGCCAAATTTTATCGAAATCCGTTCAGTGGTTTAGGTGTGAAAAGGTAACATACAGACAGACAGAGTTACTTTCGAATTTATAATATTAGTATGGATACTTACTAGTATTATAAAATCGGCTTATACCATTATTTCTCGAAATAATAAGAAAACTTTCAGGAGGCGCATCTGAAGATGATGAAGACTACGAAGATGAAGATGGTGACAGTTTTGCAGACGATGACAACTCTGACAAAAAGGATGACAACTCTGACAAGGCGTTCGCGTCAGACCTCGATTCTGACGATGACAGTGACTCGGTATGTTTCCGTTGATTATCAAATGACAACAGACTCCTGAGGAGTTTGAGTTTTAGTTTTTTTTTTTTTTCTAGCTAAAAAAATATTAGGGTTGGCACTCCCCACCATACATGTAACCTTTTGGCTACTTTATATATGTGTGTATTTTATGTTTTTTTTTTTTTTTTGTAATGTGCGTTTTGTTTGTGCAGAATATAAAACAGTTTTTCCTTTTTTATTTTAACCTTTTGACCGCCAGAGTCATGTATAGATGACAAACCAAAATGTCCCCAGCACGCCACGGTCACGATCCCATGACAGATTTTTTTTTATAAGTAAATAAAACTCATAAAACAACATTGTTCTTTTATTTCCTTTGCTAATGATGTTCCTTGACTCATCCAAATTTATATTAGTTGAACTTCTTTCTTTATATTATTTCATCTTTATAATAATATAAGATGTCAAAAACTAATACCAAATTCGAAAGTTCAAAAATTCGAAAAACATAGTGCCAACGCCACAGTCATCATGTCATGACACGTAGTGATGTACGTAACAATCAATATAACAAGAATATCGACCTCGACGGTAACCTACGTTATATTTATTTTGTTTAAATTATTCTACAATAAATAAATAAAACTTTTGATATTGAAGTTTTATGATTCAGAAACCATGAAAATTTTAAAATACTGAACTATCTGCTCATCAAATGTCGGTGTCAGTTGATTATCGATATCATAATGACTTTAATGCCCATCTCACATCACACTATCGTATTGTGTGTGTCTGGAACGCCACAATCATCTAATCATGACAATCCCATGACGTCACATGTGGTAAATTTTCAAATAGAGCTGTTCCTTTACTATTAATAGTAGTTTGTTTTCATTACTTTAAAATTCTGAACACAGGCATGTAACAGAGGTGTGGTGATACTTTTCTTTAAGAAGGGTGACAATGCCCTTCTTAAGAATTATACTACAAGCTGTTTTCGAGAGTCATCACGAACCGTCTCGCGCGCAGGTTTGACGACTTCCAGCCTCCCGAACAAGCCGGATTCCGTAAACGCTTTAGCACCGTAGACCACATACATACGCTGCGACAGGTTATACAGAAGACCGAAGAGTATAACCTGCCTCTCTGCTTAGCGTTTGTGGACTACGAGAAAGCCTTTGATTCGATCGAGACATGGGCTGTGCTGCAGTCTCTTCAACGGTGCCAGATCGACTATCGGTACATCGAGGTGCTGAAGTGTCTGTACGAAAACGCCATTATGTCAATCCGACTCGGAACGGGACGATAATATTATAAACTGTAGTTTTACATTGTTCAGTTTTATTGTAATCACTAAAACGGAAAATAGTGGCCACTATTATCCGTTTTAATGATTATAATAAAACTAAACAATGTAAAACTACCGTTTATAATAATATTAACGTATAATCTTGTGGAGCACAACTTAACGTGCTTATTTTCTGCATTTTCATTCTAAAATGAAAATAAATAACCAAACAAACGATGAGGGCGCCATTGCGCGGTCGGCACCCTCTTAAAATAAAATACCTATTATTATTTCGATATTATTAATAAAGGTCGGTGCTCGCCTCTGCACTAAAGGTGCGCCACCTTTAGTGCAGAGGCGAGCAAATTAAAAAAACCGTGCCAGCTACGCCACTGTCATCATAAGGTGACAAGAAAGTACGTCATGATTGAACATAGTGCTGTGATGGTTTTAACTTGGTTTTATCGATTGCTGTTTTGAATTGTGGATTTAACGCCGAAACTGTGACACATCATTATCATTTCTGTCATAACGGACAAAGCGGGATAAAATAAAACTCCTGTATTATATATTTCCGGTATAGTAACCTTTTTTAAAAACACACTATTAAAAAAAAAATAGTGCTTTATCGATATAATTTCGAACTCACTACTATTTTGTAGGTATTAAAGAATGAATTCATAGCTTGGCGCTGAGGGCACGATTTTGCTTTTTTGACGTGGCGGTTAAAAAGTTAATAACAAATTTATTTTTGCGATCGGTAAAATTAATACTGTGCAAGCGTAAATATAACTACGGAACCCTCTGACATGTACTTTGCCTTTTAGTACACTTTTATAATTTCTAATCCTTATTTTCCTGTACCAGGGCGACAGAGCGACCAGGGGTGTCCGCATGACAAACTGGGATGTTCGCGACAAAGACGACACCAAGTCGCGGTTCTCACAGTACTCCATGTCTTCAAGCGTCATGAAACGGAACCAGGGACTCACTTTGCTTGACAACAGATTTGAAAAGGTAAGTGTTTACAAATAGTATAAATGTCGTATTTAAGGGTTCCGTACCCAAAGGGTAAAAACGGAACCCTATTACAGTTCGCGTCAAATAACTTTGCCGCTCTAGGCAACAAATCACTGCGCAGTAGTTAATCCCATGAATACAACAGCAGCGCGCATGGCGCGGATTGGCGCGGCTAGGAAAGAGCCTAGCTTCAGAGCGGCAAAGTTATTTGACGCAAACTGTACTAAGACTCCACTTCGAAAAAAAGAACACACATGCAAATACGCCAATCAGCTGCTCTCGCGTAAAGCGTTCTATTCCGGCAAGCGCCGTGATTGGTTCTGGTGCGCGGTGGCCTTTTCGGCAACGCCCACCGCGGTAAACATTTGCGTGGTGCCATTTTTGAGCTTCTCTACTCAGAAGTCTACCCGAAAAAATTATAATTTAACTCTAGATGAGGTTGTTAAAAAATATCCTATAATCATATAACAGATGTTCGCCGAATACGATGACACGGAAGTGGGTGCTTTAGACCTGGAGGAAATCGAGGGTTTCATGCCGGAGACACACGACATGCTGCTGCAGGCGGCAGAACACTTCGAGGAGTCGCAGCGGAGGTACCAGCTGGATAAGGAGAACGAGATCGCCAGGTGAGAGGGAGACCAAATTAACTTTATTCATTCAAGTCAAGCCTCCATACCACGGAGAGCACGTTAAGGCCGCGTTTCCACTGACGCGGAGCTGGGCGGAGCGGAACGGAGACGTGCAGGAATCGTCCAATCACAGACGAGAACAGACGAGGCGAGTGACGCGATGAGGATTTCAACCATTGTGATTGGTCGATTCCTGCACGTCTCCGCTCCGCTCCGCTCCGCGCAGTGGAAACGCGGCCTAAGCCGTTGGTCCCGGCTGTCATTTAATTTTGTAGATTTTTGACAGTCGTTGCGGGTAGTCATAAGACCCAAAATCTGACAACAAGTCTTACCAAGGGGTGCGGTATTACCAAGTAACTGGGTGTGGAGGTCAGATAGGCAGTCGTTTTATGTAAAACTAGGAGCGCCCCACGGTTTCACACGCGTAAGTTTCGATCCCGTGGGAATATCGGGTTAAAAAGTATCCTATGTGTTAATCTAGGAAATGGTCTATCTATGTGCCAATTTTCATCCAAATCTGTTCAACGGTTTACGCGTGATTGAGTAAGAAACATCCAAACATCTTCACAAACTTTCACATTTATAATATTAGTAGGATACTGGTATTCAACTGCATCAGGTTAGACTGGAAACCAACCCGAATATACCGTGTATTCGCGATTTATTTGCCAAAAATGTAAACAAATATGAATTAATGGAAAATTAACTTAAATTACTAAACAATAAAGTGCAGCTTACGCTACAACTTCAAACATGTTTATTACTTTGATGACAATAGTGCTAATCACTCTGAAATCAACTTAAACGTCATTGAAATAAAGTTAATATTTGTTTAACTTGAAACATGGTAGGGGTGTTCAGAACTGCGCACTTTTACTTTAGTTGAAAAAGATTGATTTTTTATTTGCGATCGTGTCAACTTGCACAGCTACAGTATTATAACTTCATATCTTAGGAATCATACGGAATATTATCTTCTTTTTATAGACTAAACCGCCTCCAAGAGATTGAGGAAGAATCTGAGAACGACCTGGTGACTGTGGAGGTGGACCCCAAAGAGAAGTGGGACTGCGAGACCATACTGTCCACATACTCTAACCTCTACAACCATCCTAAAGTTATTCAGGAGCCCAAGGTAAGTTACACATAACTATAAACTTCATGGAGCAGATAAGTCCTGGAGTGGAGACCACGTATCGGCAAGCGTAGTGTGGGCACCCCCCAGCGACGATGTACTGACGACCTTAACAACGTGGCTGCGGTAGATTGGTTCTGGTTGTGGAAGGCGGAGGACAGGGTTTCGTGGCGCAGTCTGGGGGAGGCCTATGTCCAGCAGTGGACTGCGATAGGCTGAGTTGATTGATTGATAAATTTCATTATGTACAGTCGTTTTTATCAAAGGCTGTTGCCCTATTTTTTTTTTTTCGGATGGGAATTCATCAAATGACCCCTCCCGCTCTGGGTGGAGCGGAAGGGAGTGTCAGACTCTTACTGACTAAAACCCACCCGTGTTCCTATCTTAGCCCTTTATGTTCCGAGCCAGCGGTAACCCTTTCGGACAATCCCGCTGAAGGCTGTTGCCCTTCATCATACGTTTAGATAGTTTGAAATCGTGGAGTCAGGACCTTAGTTTTAAAGACGTATCAACCTTGCTGTCTTTGAATCTTTGTAATATAGGCGAAAATGGATAAACATAACCGCACTGGATTTTCAGCTTTCGGCGCTAAAGCCAGCGTTAAATATATCTACGAGCCCATAGAAAAAGGGCATGAGTATAAAATATATATATGTAATCTGCATTCGCGACTTATTTGCCAAAAATGTAAACAAACATGAGTTTATGGAAAAGTAACTTTAATTCCTATACAATAAAGTGCAGTTTACGTTACAACTTCAAACATTTTTATTACTTTTTCAATAGTGCTGGTAGTAATAAAGTTGATATTTGTTTAACTTGGAATGACATCAATTTGAAACAAGACTTTAGATAATGTTTTTTTAAATTTCTCAGAAACCACACAAAATCCAACTGAACGCGCGCGGCATTCCTAAAGATGTGTTCGACAAAGACAACAAACTAACTATCAAGTCTCTTGCGAAGTTCAACGCTATAAACGAAGGCCACGCGTCTAGCGGTGAAGATCAGGATGGGAAGACTAATGCTGAGACCGTCCTATCAACTTTGAGCATTCTGTCTATAAGGTAAGAGTCATTTTTCTGTGGCAAACAAGCAGTTGGTCCACCTGACGGTTAGTGGTCCCTGCTGCGTTTTTGGCCGTTCTGTCTCTATAGCAAGAGTCAGTTTTGTGTAGCAAACAAGTATGTAAGTACAAGTTTAACGCTATGAACGAAGACAACGCCTCTAGAGGTGAAGACCGATGGGAAGATTACTATAGATTCCGTTCTGTCAATGTTGAGCATTCTGTCTATACGGCAAGAGTCATTTTTCTGTGGCAAACAAGCAGGTATGGACAAGTCAACACTATGAACGAATATAACAGTGACAAGGATGGCAACAATAATTGAATTTGAAGACTATACATCTTCTAATGTTGATTATAGTTTGAGTAATTTATGTGGCCTACCCAAATGTCCTTTCTTTGGTATTGTTCGTCGAATCGTTGAGCTCCTTAAGTCTTGAGTTGAGCTGCACGATTTTTGACAAATGCGTGCATTGACTGGACAGGTCCTCTCAATCTGTGTGGTTCTTTCCTCAAAAGACCACCTCAGACATCGATCTACATGGTCTTCATATAACCTGACCAAGATTATGTCTGGACTTTAAAAGAGACTGTGACCTCTGAGTTTGTTTCGGCCTTTCTTCTCAGAGTAGTCAGATAGGAAACGCCGACTTCATCTAGTTTAAAAAAAAACATGATTGACGTGTAAAAGTGTTTGTACAAACCTACTTACAAAATAAATCATTTCATTTCATAACGTAAGGATTATTATTATCGTTAATTTTAGCAGTGGTGGCCCAGTGGCAACGGCCTCGACTTACGAGTTGTAGGTCGTAAGTTCGAACCCAGACCGGCGCTTTACTTTGTGTAAATTGTTTCATCACTACGGCACCCTAATTGCGTAACGCACTATTACTCTCAATTTGAATAATTTTGAAGCATATTGCTAATCCATTGCTCTATACGTTCGGAAAATGTGTCTGCTCAACAACGTAAATCACGCAATGCACGTTGTAGAACTGTCAAAATGACAAATGCCTGTCTCAAAACGGTGAAGGAAAACACCGTGATCGTGTTAGCATAAGCATAATCAGCCTATAATGTTCCCACTGCTGGGACACAGGCCTCCTCTCTTCGAGAGGGAGTGGGCCGTAATCTACCACGCGGGCCCAGTGCGGGTTGGTAGATCTTAGAATTTTAGGTTCTAGGACATGCCGGTTTCCTCACTATATTTTCCTGCGCCGTTTTATGAGCAGTGGTGATGAAATAATTAACACAAAGTAAGGCTCAACTCACACCAAAAGAGCGGCGAAGGGCAGTGAAGCGCCGCGACCCGCTCGGTAGAGAAGGCGCGCGGATTCCAGCGACTGCCCGAGAAGTCGCTGGAATGCTCGAGAAGTCGCGGGACTCCGCGCGTCTTCTCTTCTTTTTTCATGTGTTTATCACTGTAATGCCTTGATTTGATATTGTATAGGCAGTCGTACATTTGCACCAAATAAATAAGCTTTTCTTCATCCATTTCCATCACTTCTGTATTCGTTGCACTGCAAGGAATGAATGCAAATGTTCGCGCGCGGGGTGCGGGCGCGAGGTGCGGGATATTGCCAGCGGCCGCTCGCGACTGCTCGAGCATTTTCGGGACTTCCCGCGACTTCTCGCGCAGTCGCACGGCTTTTTCGCCGGAATTCCAGCGGCGGCGCTAGCATCCGTGCGACTCGTTCGAGTTTCTCATGCGATAATAAGTATTATAGTAATGAAAATAAAGTTAAAATTCATATGGCACTGAAACTGAGCTCCGCTTCGCCGCGCTTCGACGCTCTTTTGGTGTGAGTTGAGCCTTAATGCGCCTGTCAAGGTTCGAAACTACAGCCTAAAATATGAATTTTTTGTATCTTATTACTTTTTTTAACAGGGCCAAAGACGAATCACTAGAAGATAAGAGAGAACGTAAACGTCTCCTAAAAGAGTACAGGAAAGAAAGAAGAATAGAGAAGAAAGCCAACAGTGACGCTTTCAAAGAAGAGAAGAAACGCCAGGAGAAGATTATGCTGAACAACAAAAATAATGTCCAGGGCAACAGAATATTTTAATTTCATTGTTATTATGTACTGTGTAAAGTTATAGGAATAAATTATCGTATTGTATAAGTAAATGTGGAGTTTTATTATGAGTTTTTGTACCTAGTTTCTGTCAAGTAACCCTACTATCGAAGAGTTCACGAAAAAACTTCGACTAGCTCTTGGACTATACCTTACTAATTGAACTCATTATATCTCCTAAACTAAGACCCGATTAAATCTGTGACTTGGCGACTGATTCCGACTAATTGGCGACAAAATTTGAGAGAAAACAGATCTTCGCTAGGTGCCCTAGTTTTTGAGATATAAATGTGGCCCTGCTGAGGAGACTCTCCAGATCGGCCACCTATAAACCCTTATATCTTTTGAACCAGTGACCAACAAATTCTGATATTTGGCGACAAATTTCGACTAATTAGCGACTAACTTTTTGTGTTATCAAAATTTAAATCCCTGATGGTGGCTCTGCCAGAGTCAGTGACACTACTTCAAGTAGAATAGTTCGCACATTCACACACACTCATACCTACAGGCCTGCTGTCGAAAGAATGCGGTCCGGACACTTTTCAGTGCGACAATTCTAAGTAGCTAATAAAGATCAAAATCGCAAAACACGTATGTACCTACATAGAGAGAATATGTAAAAATTAATTAAATAACGGATCGAATTCGCAATAAATTCTCTTCTTTCTTTATGTATCCGATGGGTAGTGCATTATTCAGAAATGGTACAAAAAGCCCGGCGAAAATAAAAAAACATGGCGGTAGTCTTCTTCTTATAGCGTGTCGATAGCAATCTAAATGTACTCGGCCCAGAATTCGGCTACTTGTTTGGCGCCTTCACCAGCGGCCATCAGTTCCTGTAACGTGCAGCTGACAGGACACGATAATAAGTGTCCCATCGTTTGTAGTAGTAGAGTTATAGTGTATGTTATGTGTATGTATGTTATATAATTGTGTGTGTGTGGTGTTAAACTCGGGATTAAGAAATAAAACCAACATAAAAATAACACGAAATATAATATTGCTTCTATAAAACTTGCATTATTTACGTATAACTTAAAAATTAAAATACTTTATAATAATATTCTTAACGTATTTACACTTAATATTACAATGTGAGATTTTAAATCAAAGTTATTACATTAAATTAATCGGAATGTAGTAAAAAACTTCCATTTACCGACTATTGGCAGGATTACCAATGTTACCCATTATTTTAGAATTAACAATATTCAGTGATTTTGTTTGGGAAGTTTTTGTGATATTTGAGCTGCTAGAAACGCTCAACGTTGTTTGTTATTATGCGACAAAAAACACCATTTTAGTCTTATAGAGGTACTAGCTTCCGCCCATCAAAAACACCAAAAATCACTCCATACACAACTTTTTCACCACATTTAAGCCAGTGTAAGGCCCTCATAACCTAACCCATCCGGGTCGGGCGTCTCCATCCTATTCTTGAGATGCTGCAGAGTATTGTGGAAGTGCTTGGTGATCTGTTCCACCTCCTCAGACTGATCTAGGTTGGCTAACTCTTCACGGATTTTCTGGATAACCTGGATTTGGAAAGAAGGGAGGTTAAAATGTTGCAGAAATGTAATAAACTAGCAGCGCCCTGCGGTTTCACCCGCTTATGTGTCGATCCCGTAGGAAAATCGGCATAAAAACTATATACTATACTATCTCTATACCAAATTACATCTAAATCGGTTCAACGGTTTAAGCGTGAAGAGGTACCACAGACAGACAGACACACTTTCGCATTTACCAGCATCTAACACGTGGAATATCAGCTTTATGGGCCTCAACTAAGAAATTGGATTTTGCAGCAGGATTGCATGTCCGATGGAAACACTGCGAAAGCAACCAGTGGGGGTTATTGCGTATCACACTAATAGTGGCAATGGCTTTCATTTTGACAGTTCAACAACATTCATTGCATTGTTTACGTTGTTGACGCGACAAATTTTTCTAAAATATGAAGCAGTGGTGTCACTGACTCTGGCAGGGCAATCTGGGATTTTAATTTTGATAACAGAAAATTTTTTTCGCTAATTGGTCGAAATTTGTCGCCAAATATCAGAATTTGTCGGTGACTGGTTCAAAAGATCTAAGGGTTTATAGGTGGCCGATCTGGAGTCTCCCCAGCAGGGCCACATTTATATCTCAAAAACTAGGGCACCTAGCGAAGATCTGTTTTCTCCCATATTTTGTCGCGAATTAGTCGGAATCAGTCGCCAAATATCAGAATTTGTCGGTGATCGAGGTGGAAATATTTTTTCTTGGCAATTTTTCGTGAACTCTTCGATCTAGCTCTTGGACTATACCTTACTAATTGAACTCATTATATCTCCTAAACTAAGACCCGATTAAATCTGTGACTTGGCGACTACACACATACACATGGCAGTGTTTTCAAATACTCACCGCATCTATGAGGTTAGTGGTAAGACTAGCGTTGCCCCGCTCTCGCAGTAGCGCGTATCTGCCCAACAGTTCAGCTAACAACTGCGCCTGCACCCCTCCGTCCATACACTGCTGCGCCACACGCGCGGCCTTCTTGAGGCAGTCCAGGGCGCGCGAGGCGTCGTTTAGAGGCCACTGGGGAGAAAAACAGGGGTTTAGAAAATACAAAAAAAATCGAAGACATGTGTGACATCTACCAACCCAACCCGCACTAACTGCACATCCAGTTACTGGGGCAACTGCCTATGTCGCTCCATGTAACATACTGGTATTCAGCTGCATCCGGTTAGACTGTAAGCCGACCCCAACATAGTTGAGAAAAGGCTACGTAGATAAATATACACATACCTGCTTCCCATCTTTAGCAGCTTTCCAGAACAGATGTGCGCACAACGCGACGGCACGACTCTGATCTGGTTTCTTTAATAACTTGCTAGCCGCTAGAGCGCACTGTGTACGCATTGGTTCTGCGTTTTCGGCACCTGTGGATGTAACGTGGGAGTTTAGACTTTGTGTTATTGAGTTAGAGTTGATTTTATAGTGTAGGTGGGAAGGGAGTTAAAGGACCTCTAATCTATACGCCAAAAAAAGTCTTCGGATATCTTTTCCTTGTGCTGTTTTATACGATTTTTCTACTACTGTACCATAATGGTACGTTACCATAACATCACGAGTGTATTATCCGAAAAGTTAGGCCTGTACCATATTACTAGCAGCGCCCCGCGGTTTCACCCGCGTAAGCGTCGATCCCGTGGGAATATTGGGATGAAAGTATCCTATGTGTTAATCCTGGTTATAAACTATCTGTGTGCCAAATTTCATCCAAATCCGTTCAGTAGTTTTTGCGTGAAAGACCTCGACTCAAAACTCACTTTCGTTAGCCACATTGACAATATCACTGCCAAAGCTGCAAAAATGTCTGGCTTTATAAAAAGAATATGTCGGGATTTCCAGTCGATCTCTACCCTCAAGGTGCTCTTTAATACTCTGGTGAGATGTCTACTGGACTATGCATCGCCAGTTTGGAACCCTACTTACCGCGTTCACGTAGACAGGATTGAACGTATACAAAGAAGCTTCACTAGATACCTTCGTTTTAGAAGCCCTAACTGTCCACGGGATATGTCTTACGATCAAAGGCTTAGTCATTTTAAAATGTGTTCACTTGAACACCGAAGAGACGTGACGGACCAAATCCTTCTCTATAAAATCTTTAACGGTTTACTAAATGTTCCCGATCTTTTGTCGGAATTAAGTATAGCTGTACCGCGACAGAATTCTTTCAGATCTAGTCGCGAAACCGTTACCTTTGCCCTACCTGCAAGTCGTACTAACCTCGGTAGCACCGCACCCATGAACCGTCTAATGGGAAAAACAATAAAACTGCTACACGAACCAATAGCATCGACATCTACTCTAACCCTTTGAGACAATTCCGATCGAAACTTCTAACCAGCTCGGAGTCTCGAGTAACCAGCTGCGAGTCTCGAGTCGTCTGTGCGACACGAGCCACCCATTAATAATTGTATTTAAGTACATACTTCCCTTCCCTTCCCTGCCAGCCTCCTTCTTTTTGTTGTTTTTTTTTTTTAATTGTTTTTGTATTTTCGATCGTATTTGTGAACATTGCTCATTATAATTTTTAATTCTACTTTTACTATTACATTCATACATTATTACAAATTATATTGTGTAATTCAACTAACGCTATCTTGTACTTACTATTTATTTCTGTGCTAGTGCTGTGCACTTCTGTAAGTGACGAACTCACAATTCCTAAAACTGTATGTGATTTTTGTTTGTGTATGTCATAGTGAGTAAGTCGTTGAAGTGCCATAATAAATAAATAAATAAATACATCCATCTATCCTCACAAACTTCCGCGTTTATAATATTAGTAATGTAGCAGTATCTACAACGCCACATGAGAACAACGCGTCATACTGACGTCACGTCAATCCTGCATCTCGCAAGCAGAGTTTACCGCGCAACTAGCATAGATACAACGGCCCGATCGGGCAGTTGCCCGCCAGACACAACACCCGTCTGGTCGGAGGATCCTCCCTTTTCTATAGAGTATGAGTGAACTTTACACCCTGATCCTCATACCTCTATAGTAGGAAGTACATAGGATTAGTGTGATGATAAAAAATAGTTACCGAAGCAGTTGATCTGCTCAAAGGTAGCGATTATCAAGGTAATGGCCGCCAGCTGAGCCTTGCTGTCCGATATCTCGTCCTCGTACAGAGAGAACGCTTGCGACAGGAACTCGTATGCTATCGTCTCGTGGTTCGCGAAGCCTATCTCGCTTATCGCGAGCGCTCCTTGTAGGTATAGTCTGTAAAAAAATATTTTCAAATCGGTCTAGCCGTCTTCGAGTAATCGGGGAACATAGATACACAAAAAAAAAGAAACATAAAAAAGATTCCGACGAACTGAGAACCTCCTCCTTTTTTTTAAGTCTGTTAAAAATACAATACAATGTGTTTTAGGGTTTTTCAAAAATCGACTCCTACCAAGGTGGAAAAGGGTAATAAAGTTTAAGGGGTGGATTTTACTGCTTGCTTCCATTAACTCGAAAATGGGTATGGGTCTTTGAGTCAAGTTATGAACACATCCCAAACGATTTTTCAAAATTCCACCCCGGGATACAGTTCATTTGAAAAATCTGATCCCTTTGATCTATAAAGTTAAAATTGGCCCGAATACTTATTTATCTAAATAAATGATAAGATCATAAACATACATTTTCGAAATTTTTAGAGGAAAGTACGAATCACGCGGACGAAGTCGCGGGCAGAAGCTAGTAAGTATAAAAGAACAATTTACCTCAAAGGCAACTCGGCTAGTTCAGCTTTGACCAGCATGCTGATAGTTTGATGACAGAACTGGAATATTTTCTGGCACTTCTTCTCCCACATGTCGTCCTGAAACAATATTAAAATTGATTTTTCTTCACAACTTTTTTGTGACGAATGAAAAAGATACCCTAACGATATTTAGAATATTCGGTTGGGATTAACGTTACAAAATTTTCAGTATGTTGAAGTCTGGATTTGCGGTCGATTAACTAGATTCCTCGTCACGAACGGGCAGATCTGTAGACTCTGCTGCCAACGTTTTTGACGTGACAACGTCTTAAATTAGGTTGCGGCTGGGAGTCACTTATGAAAAAGTGTAACGCTCGGTAACGTTACGATGAGTCACCGAACGAGAGAGAGAAAGACGTTGTCACGTAAAATCTTCGCCCGTAAAACCGACTTTACAGGCAACCATTTTTTTTGCCAAATAATAAATTAGGCGATAATACCCAACACTCAAATCAAATCGTTTATTTGTGATACATGGGTTAGATACAGGTGTTCATTATATAATTATATAATATTAAATAATGTTCATTCCATGATCAGCCACTTAGGCATACAAATTATTAAATAATACAATGAATGAATGAATTATTAAATAATTATAAAATTCTAATGATTTGATATAATAAATTCCATTGAAGATTAAGTAAAAAAAAATTCTATTATTAGTCATGCATAACAGACACAAGACAATCAACAACAATACATTATAGTCAAGTGGACATAAAACATTTAAAAAATTTTAGTCGATAAAAATTCAGCAACAGAGTAATAACAGTTTTCTATTAGAAATCGGAACAACTTATTTTTAAAGACATTAAAATTGCTACACTCTTTTATGTCATTAGGAATCTTATTATAGATCTTTGCGGCCATAGCAAACACACTTTTCCCAAAGAGGGTAGTTCTATACTGAAGGGTAAGGTTATTAAACAAATAACCCATCGCAGGTCCGCGGCCCGCGTCGGCCTTTCGAAGGGACACCGTACGAGATTTAGCATTAAGCCTAACTGCGCAGTGGACTGTGATAGGCTGAGATAATAATGGCAAGAGACATCAGACCTGTAGCGGTATCTACAACGCCACATGCGAACAACGCGTCATACTGACGTCACGCAAATTCTGCATCGCGCAAGCAGAGTTTACCGCGGAACTAGCATAGATACAACGGCCCGACATGAATCATCGGGCAGTTGCCCGCCAGACACAACACCCGTCTGGTCGGAGGATCCTCCCTTTTCTATAGAGTACGAGTGAACTTTACACCCTGTTCCTCATACCTCTATAGACCTTATTTCATTGGAGTTATGAACTAGAGAAATGTGGGTGTAAAATACACCTCTGCCGTCCCTGCGGGGAATACAGACGTGATATTTAGGTGCATTACCGTATCCTCTCGCTCCTTGTAGGTGTGCGCGAGGCTGTATGCGTGGAACAGTATCGGCGGGAAGGTGTGCTGTATGCGCGCGGCGCCGCCCGCCTGCAGCGCCCGGCGCGCGCCCGACAGGATCAGGTACTGGCGGTCTGCTGAGTCCGACTTGAAGTGGTGGATCAGTCTGGGCAAGGGATGAGGATTGAAGCTCTGAACACACTGAGATGAATCCCGCGCTGGACGCGGGACGCATGTGCACGCGTCGATTGCTTTAATTTTTTTGACATAGCTTGAGACACACATTCATACATTTTTTTTTCTACAACGTAATACACTTTTCTGTTTTGAAGAATGTGTTGTTATGTTTTACATTCCTTTTTCTTCTTTCTATAGTGAGGTAAATTGAAACTGCCCTAAAAACTGACAGAACATCAATCATCATCATCTGCCTAGCCTTTTCCCAACTATGTTGAAGTCGGCTTCCAGTCTAACCGGATGCAGCTGAATACCAGTATTGAAAGAATATCAGTATCGTGATCGTCCAATATTAAGTTCAGGAGTGTAAGTCTAGTTATGAATCAAAGAAATCAGCTGTTCCCTACATTTTGACGAGTTATACGAACATAAATGTAGGGAACAGCTGATTTTTTTTCGCGATTTCATATTGGTCCCATAGTAAAAGTTGTTCATAATGATGAGTACAATGACCTCTTAAGAGGTTGTTAATGTTTTACCAATAACCCTGTATAAAAGAGATATTTAGTATTATTAGTTTAGGGTAACATACCTTGCCAGCAAGCCCTGTTCCTCCATAAAGTCTTCAACATCAGGTTCTGCGGTCGGCTGGTCGGGTTGGTCTTTGACTAGCACGTCCAACATTGCAAGTACTGACTCCACCTGGATTACAAAACAAATACTTACAGGGTTAATCTTTGAAGTTGGAAATTCAGGGGGAAAATCGAAACTATATAACTTTGATTAACTTAAAAAAACTGGTCAAGTGCGAGTCGGAATCGCACACGAAGGGTTCCGTACCACAACGCAAAAACATCGAAAAAAAACAAGTTTGTCAAGGGGGCTCCCATCCCTTAAGTATTTATTTTATTCTGTTTTTAGTATTTGTTGTTATAGCGGCAACAGAAATACATTATCTGTAAAAATGTCAACTGCCTAGCTATCACGGTTCATGAGATACAGCCTGGTGACAGACGGACAGTGGAGTCTCAGTAAAAGGGTCCCGTTTTTACCCTTTGGGTACGGGAACCCTAAAAATTACCTCCTATTTTAAAGAATCGAAAGTTCTTCAAACTAATCAGACTGATGCGTTACAGGGTGTTTTTGCGCCATTTTTTCTTCCCAGCTTAAACACTAAGAAGTGGTGAAGGGTGAGCGATTTGGGGGGTTTTCTTTTGTAACTTTTAACTGTAGAAAAGTTCGTAATGGCTCGGCCGCTATGACAGGGGACTTTACACAGATATAACATGGGACTTAACACAGATTTAACACAGATACACCTAGATAACGCAAGAGCAACTACTTCGCGTGCCCAGCTTACGTACAAAAATCGTAAGCCGCCACTTTCGCGCTCAGTCCTGTGTACTGCTGGCTGGGTGAGCGTGAGCGTTGGCGCTAGGCCCTGGGGTGGGGCGAGACGGGTCTTTGAATCGATTTGATTTTCCCATCACTAAATAGTGCTTGTGACGTCATAGTAGGTAGTCAAAAAATGGCACGCTTGGTTTTCTTACAGATCGTGATACTTGCGTTATCTAGGTCTATCTATATCTGTGGGACTTAAAGTTAACTTGCGAAATGTGGGTGTACTATAGAAACACCTCTGCCAAACCCTTCGGAGAAGGTAAGCGTGATTTTTACTTACATCTTCAGGCGTAGAGATCAAACAGTCAGTCTCCAGTACATCAATGATCAGATGGACAGCAATCATTATCCTTCCGGGATAATTCTAGTGTTTGATCAACCATGCATAGTTCTGTAGCTTAGCTACTATGAAACTTTACCTTATCGAAGACCGCCTTACTTAACGAGTACCTCATATTATCGTAAAGAAATAAGTTCTTAAAACTATACAGACGTTAATGGGTATTTTTGCGCCACTTTTTCTGCCCAGCTAAAACACTAGGAAGTGGTGAACGGTGAATGTCTTTTGTAACTTTCGACTGTCAAAAAATGATGAGAAGCACTTTGATAGACAAAAGTCAGTTGATGAATAAATTATTTTTGATTGACTCACATCTTCAGGCGTAGAGATCAAACAGTCAGTTTCCAGTACATCATTGATCAGATGGACAGCGATCATAATCCTTCCGGGGTGGTTCAAGTGTTTGATCAGCGGCGAGTAGTTCTGTAGCTTGATTAACGTGAGAATGTTCTTGTAGTGGTCCGCGGGTAGTTTGAGAATCTTCATCAGTTCCTTGAAGACTGCTGTGTTGTGTTCTAAGTGGGTTTTGCCACTGAAAAAAAAATAGTTTTATGACACGGTTATGAATTGAAAAAAAAAATCCAAGACAGGTTTAATTGAGAGACCTTATTGTTAGGCAACTGTAAAGCACCCAAATATAGAAGTAAGTAAGCAGGTCCGTCGTCATCTAATGGACGTAAAATGACGGCAATCCAAATAAACGGCGCTTTTTAAATAGTCAATCACCGGAGAAAATTACAGGTTTGTATGACGACCGTCATTTAATGGGCTTAAAATTACGGCCACAGAAAAGTCAGGTGTAAATGGCCGAATTTCCCGACAGCCGTGATTTCACAGCCTAATTAATATAATAAGTTACCTAGCCTGGTGTATATCCGCACAGATCTTGTCAGTATGCGCCAATACTCTGTCCACGTAGTTCAGTTTATCAGGGTGGCACCTCTGCGCTAGCTTCAGTAGTGCCAACTGAAGGGATAACATGTCTTCGGGAGGCATATCGGTGCGACTCTGGGAACAAAATAATTGATTATAAAATATAAGATATATTTTTTTTCATATTTTGAGGTACTTAAATAAAACTGTCTGTCAAAAACTGTCAACTAACCTATTGCTCCATTTAAGTGAGTATCGACTTTAGCAGCGCCCCGCGGTTTCACCCGCATAAGTGTCGATCCCGTAGGAATATCGGGATAAAAACTATCCTATGTCTTTCCCCGGTATGCAATCTATCTCTGCCAAATTTTATCGAAATCCGTTCAGTGGTTTAGGCATGAAAAGGTAACATACAAACAGACAGACAGAGTTACTTTAGAATGTATAATATTAGTATGGATTAGTAGATTATAATTTACCTGTGTGATAGCAGCCACTTGATCGGAGAACACTTCAAACAGCTGCACTTCCTGTTCCTTGCCGTCTTCTAAAACAACACTCAGGTTTATGTTTCCTTCATTCCTCTGAAACACAAAGTAACATTTTAATTCATAGACTTTCACAGCTATGGCAGTGAAGGATAAAAATATTAAAATGTGAAATGAATACACATTTAAGTACAAAATAATATACCAAATGAAATTGAATATGGAGGAAGGTGGATGAAAAATATCAGTTTCAGTTTTGCGTGGATGTGACACATGTTTTCCGCCAACTTGTTATTTTTTTTTTATTTGTGTTCTTTTTACGCGTCAAGTTTGCCGCGAATAAACGTATTTTCTTTCTTTCTTCTTTTGTCGTATAGTCACATTAAAGATATGAACAGTACAGAAACTACGTACAAACGTTCGAAACGGCACACTCACACAGACGCGCGCATCACAATACCCCTAAGCGATAGTCGCGGTGCTCTCAGTCACGGGTGCCGTGAACTGCCGTGTTTGAACGAGTTACGCGGCTACATTTATTCCTTGCGCCACGGACCGTCCATCTTTTTAAAAATGTCTCGAGCGTATTGTGTACTGTCATGGGTGTCGTTTTCATAGTTTTCGAGGATGCTAAAGCCTATAGTGAGGTCAAAATGTAAATCCAAGATGGCGGCTGCGAAATTTCTCAATTTTTTTTGTCATGGGTGTCGTTTTTTAGTAGGTAAATAATTTATAGTTAAGAAGAATAAAGATATTTTTTTTAAATATTGTTTTCTTTAATTACTATAATACTCATTCTCGAGTTGAAACGGTAAGGTGCAGGGTTAACTAGACATCGGTCGAGCGACGCGCATTTTGACTTCACTATCGGCTTTAGCACCCTTTAAAACTATGAAAATGATATTCACGATGTAAAATTTGAATTTTTTCGCATCCGCCATCTTGGATTTACGTTTTGACCAGAAGGAGGGAAAGACCGTAAACCGCCATAAAAAACTTCGTTACAATAAAACACTTATCAATTTCACAGACATTAAGAGTGACAATGACAACCCTAACGACCAAGTAGCAAAATTCTCCTATAGCAATTGACTTATAAGATTACACGTCTTATAGAAATCTAGTAGACGCATTAACTCAGGCCACTGATCCTGCTAAAGCATCTTCGAAGATGTTTTGCACTACAAGTACTTTCGAGCCTATCATTTAGTTTTATAAATGTTAATAGGATTATTTTACACGACTCTTACTAGAGCGGTCAGTCAGGTTCAGTCTTATAAGTGCAAGTTATAGAAGTAATTAGCAAAGTGTGACTTTTGATCCGATAATCGCATTTAGTAAGATCGTTTTATCTTGTTAACGTCTTGTTTCATACTTCTATAAGACATGCACTTCCTATAAATGCCACAGATATAGCTGCTAGAGGTAAAGATATTATAGAACAAATTTATCTTAGTCGTGACCCTTAACGGATTTTTAGCACCAAGCTAGCATAACCTGTGATTTTTATAAGTAAGATTCTACTTAAATGTGTTCTACATTTGCTATTATTAGAGTAATTGGCCATCTTGTGATTCGTTAGAGAAAGCTGGAACAATATAACTATGGATTTAAATAAATGGAGACGATTTAAGCGTAGTGGCGGTTATCGAATTTGCAACAACTTACAAGATTTGCTCATTACCGTATGGTTTAACTCACATTACCCACAGAACCCTAAAACTTAAATATGGTGGCGTAGGTATGTCATGTAAGCGTCTTAACTTTGATTAAAAAGTCATTTAAAGGTTCTGATAAATGCAACGTAATGGACGTGCCATTTTCGCCAGTTTCGACCATAAGTCGGATAGGTATTTATTAATTAACAAATAATGAAAATGTTAAATTTTGAAGGCCCATGAAGATATGTTTATTATCATCTAACACTTCATCAATAAAATTATTTTCGCAAGTTGAGTAGGCACTCCTTAGAAAACAGTTACACGGCAAATTATGTTACTTTTTATAATGACAGGCATTATTAGAATGTGACTTTACTTACCTTTTGAAAATAAAAAAGTATTCAATGTCACGCACCAGCACAGTACAATAAATTAACGAAAAAAGAAGGAATGATCGACTGAATGAATCTACTAATGGTATTACGCTGATCACTGTAGGATCAATTACTCTAGTAGCGGCACGCGCCAGATCATAAGAGGACCGAATCGCTTTTTAGATGCATTTACCGGATTTTTATAGGACAACTATATTTTGTTAAAGCACTTAATAAGGTAATTATAAAATCAAATAGCACTTTACCGGATTATAACAAAGCGACTATAGGGCGTAACAGTCCTATAAACTGCGCCCAAATACGGCTCTATAAACGTTTACAGGATATCTATAGGATTAAAAAATACGTGCTCCTAGGATAATTATAGGGCCACATTTTGCTCCAATCGAGCATAGGTAATTATTTCAACAAATAGTTTCCATACTGTTCATATTTATACTATGGTATAGTCCTCATATACATTGTAAGATTTATAAGATAATAATAGGAATGTATTTTAATCATATTTTTAATATAATTATACTACCTGCTTTTTGTGTAGGGAGGGAAAAGCAAATTAAACAAAATTAGTCAAGTTTTATTACCTGGCTATACGTAGCGAGTCTTTCAATCAACGCTATGATGATGTTCTTGATGTTAACTCCTGGCTGAAGCTCCGCACAAGACTTGAGGAACGGCTGCAGATTGGCCAAGTGGAACTCATCGGGAAACACCTGGAAATAAAAGTAAATAAGTTATTTTGCTTGGATACATAGTTCTCTGGGAGTAATTACACTCGCAGCGCGTAATGTCCCTAATAGGGGGGGAGGGGTAATCACCCTTATAAGGGTAAATAACGTGTTGGAGCTTAGAGAAGCTACTATCACCATGGGGAAGCTATGTTCAAGTAGGGTAACTACCCTGATGGAAGGTAAATGCCCTCATAGGGGGCAACTCTAACCTGTATGATACACTCCATGAGATACTCCTGTGCGATGGCGTCCCTGCAGCTGACGACCTGCTCCAGTATGCCGGGCAGCACCAGGCGCCCGTAGTCTTCCACTGTCACAGACTCCAGTTGTGAGAGACGGACGAGGTTCGTTCCTACCAGGATGCGGAGTTCGGAACGCTCGCGTTCACGACGTTCCTTATCTCTGTTGAAGAGAAATATGTCCTGAGTAACTAACTGATTCTTCAACGCCTAAACCACTGAAGATATCTAGAGGTTTGAATATTTTTGTATTGAATACCCAAAAGGAGTAAAATGAAAGTTTTTATGGAATAGTTCGACATCTACGCGGACAAAGTCGCTGGTAACATTAGTAGGATATAGTGGCAGTGGGCCGGCACATTGCACGCAGAACAGATGGCCGATAGGTTCTGAAGTGGCGACCGCGTACCGGAAGACGTAGCGTTGGAAGGCCTCCCACAAGGTAGTCCGACGACCTTGTGAAGGACGCAAGAACCCGTTGGATGCGAGAAGCACAGAACCAGTCGAGGTGGCCTTTGTCCAGCAGTGGACGTCTTTTGGCTGAAATGATGATGATGATAGTTAGGAAGTAGGATTTTACCTGGAGTGTCCCTGATGCTGCATCCTGACCCACAGTTTGTTCATTTCAGCGAAGTTCATCAGTACAAAGTCGATAGCGTCTTTTACCTGAACAAGCACATAATGCATAAAACATTGAATGAATTGAACTGAGTATAAAAATATATTGGTCTTATTCCAAACTCTTTGATAACGAAACTAATGGCCACGATAAACAAACATTTATTAATTTGATTTACATTCATTTTTTCGTTTTATGATTTTTATTCTTTTTTTTTTAATAATTTCTTTTTTTTCTGATCATTATTATACCTTTGTAAATAATTTCTAAGTATAGTGTATTTCTAGATAATTTTTTTTGTAATAATTTTACCAATTTTAATTCTGATTATTAAAACATTTATTTCAGTTTTTATTTTATTTGTGAGCGTTAGATAATGTTATAGGAAGTAACTTAGGTTGCTCTTATTTAAGAAAAAAAAAAAAAAATCAAAAAGTATTAATGTCATGCGAACGAAGTCGCGGGCAGCAGATGCTGTAAAACTATAGCCAATCATACTCACAACGCCTTCATTTTCGTTCTGTGCCGCCGAGGTGTCGGGCAGGACATTCCTTGTGCACTGCAGGAGGTAGTTCCTCAAGAACAGACCTCGTAGGGGATGCTGAACTCCTCGGCACATCTCCACTAAGTCCTGAAAGATAAACTTTGATAGGTAATGGGAATGTAGAGCATATTATATGCCGCATCTGTCACTCTTATTGTAGCTGAATGAAAACTTGGTTCTGCCTCCGAGATGCCTCCTCCTGCCTGCCTGATACATGACAAAGAGCAGGATGACTCTCCATTTTGAAGTATATATGGCAGAGCTAATCAAATTCCGGAAAATCTACGAAGGGCGGTAGAACCTGCATGTTAGCACACTATGTGATACAAATGAAACAACAAGGTACACATTTAAAAATAACTTCAAATAAGCATGTTTTTAAGGGGTTCCGTACCCAAAGGGTAAAAACGGGACCCTATCACTAAGACTCCACTGTACGTCTGTATGTCTGTCACCAGGGTGTATCTCATGAAGCGTGATAGCTAGACAGTTGAAATTTTCAAAGACGATGTATTTCTGTTGACGCTATAACAACAAATACTAAAAAAACAGAATAACATAAATATTTAAAGGGGGCTCCCAAACAACAAACGTGTTTTTTTCGGCGTTTTTGCTTTGTGGTACGGAACGCCTTCGTGCGCGAGTCCGACTCGCACTAGGCCAGTTTTTATTCTTACCTTTAAGAGATCCCTCCTCAAGTTGGAGTTAGTCTTGATATAGACCAGGCCCACAGTGATCAGCAGGTACAGCCTTGGCACAATGTTGCCAGCATACTGCACTAACTCATACAAGTCTGCTACTTTACGACCCTTCTGGAACTCTTCGAGGAGGTACAGCTCCAAGTGACGGAGCTCATCTGTTATTGCCATGTCTGTGTTGGAGTTAAGGTGCCACTAGTCTATATTTTTTCCGTACAAATTCTGATAAATTTATCTACAACCTACAACTTATTTATTTACTACTTTTTCTTTTTTCTTTTTTTTTTACTTTTGCAGAATGTGAAGATCATGGTTGCCGCCAAATTATCTTGAAATGCATTTGTGTCCCCAAAAAAAACATACCTACAACCTGCAAGAGTAAAGTTTAGACTTCGCTCGGAAACATTACAGATTCACTTGTAACGTTAAATGATTAACGTTATTATAATCATTATACTAATAAAGATATATTGATCATGTTGTTAGTGAAGTTTAACATTTCGTTCTGTTTGAATTCATTTTGTAACGATCCTGGTGGCACGGTACAAAGGTACCTACTGGAACTACACATAACGTTATTTTGAGTAACGTTTCAAGTCCCTGGTTCTTACCAAATGCTGTGCAAGTGCTGCATGAACTTTAACTTTCTTTACCAAACAGAAAAACAACCGAACTTTGCCATAACAATGATTTAAAAAGGATACAAAGCTCATAATAGCTCTTTGGAGACAGCAGAGAAGTCCTCAACTCTCCGAGCATTGTGGAGGCATGTTTCAAGGCATCCATCAACTTTGACTTGTCCAGACATCTCTTCATTTGAAATGCCTGCAATAGATAAATTAAGAATAATGCATTGTCATACCACTTTGTCTACATGAGAAATTTTGCAGGTCAGCTGGAAGAAATCTGCAGCAGACTGCCTGCAGCCTGGTGACGACGTCCACCAGCTTGCTCCTGTAGCCACCTGCGTAGCTGGTTAAAGGTCCACAGACTGACATACTGACAATAAACACGTAAAATAATATCCAAATAGACAAATAATCAATATTTACCTATGAAAAGATACTCCACCTTCTTTCTTTTGTTTTTGGGAACAGTTTTTGCAATGTTTAAAAACACTAAGACGGCATTATTATCAAAAATATTGAACGAGCCCGTGACGTACTAACGATGCGGCGCTTCATGCCGTACTGACTCGAGATTTTATTCGCTTTTGAATTTGTATTTGCTTTTTTAAAAACCTTAGATCTGTTAATAGTAGTACAATAAAAGGAGTTTGTTTATGTTATTGATAAAAATATTTTTCTCATATTCTTTAGAATAAACATCATCATTATTACATAGCTTATTAGTGATACAATAGTGTCACTAAATACAGCTCATTGCCACGAACAATGTCACTAGAAAATAGCTTCCGATGAATAATATGATTTTAGACTACACCAATGCAATGAGATGATAAAAGTTTTGTAGTATTAAAGTTTATTATTAAAAGTTCATTTGCAATGTAAACTACAGTCCTACAGTTTTTCTGAACTCACTTCTATCTTGTTTACTTTGTTACTTATCTTATAAATTCCTGATTTACAATAAAACCTAAAAAAGTTTTTATTCCCATGAGAAAAAAAAAAGTGCTAATGAACGGAAACCGCGTACCGCCCATAAATTGTTGAGCAATTAGATAACAATTTGAAAACAAACCTGCACTTTGACTATGTTTAGGGCCTCATCCAGGAGTTTCTCCTGCTCCTCCACCGGGGACGCCTGGTTCGTCATTTGTGCCTACAAAACATTAACAGATAAAGTACTGCTTTGATAAAAACTACGATAAATTAAAGTACCTACAATTACTAACACTGGACCAAATGTACAAAAATGGGTGATCTATTTGCTCCATACGGACTGTTTAACGTGTAAATTGTTGACGTAACATTTCACAACGCACCTGCGGTATGGACTGAGGACAATCGGAGCCACCGATAAGATTTTAAAAGGCAAATTGTATTAATTTCTTTACGTGCAAGATTATCGTAAGCGATTTCGACTTGTCAAGTTTGACAACTTAATACATAAACTTATCACAGACCACAGAACACATATACTCCTGACACTCCTGTCACAGACAGAGTACTTTTTGTTAGTTTTAGGGCTGTCACATGTTGAAGTAGTAGTTTACCATCATAATCTTGAAAAATTAGGGGCAAAGTAAATAATGTTATTGATCTACAGTCTTTACAAAAACTATAAAAATACAAGTCTTAAAACAAACAAACTTACTTTCACTAAACGGTGATTAAAAACCAAAGGTCTCCGATTTATAAATAAACTTCACAGACATTAATTTGATTTTGAGCTAGGTTTCTTCAATTTAATTTTACTTTATTATTATTCGTCCCACGGCATAACCCTCAACTTTCCAGTATTAGGCTAAGTTCAGAGGAACGCGCGACAACGCGCGGTTGGCTCGGCGCGCGGTTTAAGATTGTAACAAATCAATGTTGTTGTGTACAATGACCCCGCGTCATCGCGCGTGCCCGCGCGCACCGCCATGCACCGCGCGCAAGATGTTGACAAGCAAGCAGCCGCCATCTGAACAGGTGAATCGCGCGGCAGCGCGCGTCGTCCCGCGTTCATCTGAACTTAGCCTTATTTACTTGCGTTATTCTAGGAACAATATGGTTATAGCAACATAAGAAATTGATGCGTTCACTGTAGGAAACAATGATCATTATTTTGATAAAATAAAAAGACTTCTACTACAACTTGGAAACATTAATAAAAAATTAAATGTCAACGTCAAAAAGTACTCTGTGGTCAACGTCAACGTCATTTGTTATCTGCGAGGAATTTTAGTGATAAAGGCGAATTATAAACAGAAAAAATGGATAATAAACCGTCGCTGAGTCAATATTTCGGCGATAAGGAAGTTCCTCCCGCCTCCCAGTTTTTCGACGAAATCGGGACATCGCCGTCAGACATGATACAAAGCATTTATTTAGGCGAACCGGAAGGTAATGTTTCACTTGCATTTGTTATATATTTTTCTATTAAAACGGATTTATTTATGTTAGATTTATAAAATTAAAGAGTTACTTTGTGTTATTTAGGTAACCAAACATCAACAGGCAGCGTTTTTCCTCAAAGTATGACTGCTTCATTTACACAACAAAAGATGACTGAGGAGATGACTTTTACAAATGTTTTGCCAACTGTGAGTGGGTCTGCGGCCGTGCCAGCGACGAGTCTACCTGATCCATCGACGTTCTTCGACACTATTGGCCCTGAACCACAAATAGTGCCGGCCAAAAGTGGAATAACTAACCCGACCATACTCACAGAGGCTATGGATGGGTTAAGTATAAAAGTAAGTTATTTTTTTATGTTTAAAGTAAGCTAAAACTTTTACTTTTACATACAATGTTAAAGGTATGTTCTCTAAGAGAAGATACATGACAAAAAGTCAAGACATAACGCTGCAAACAATACAGTGAAGCATGCAAAAACTACACCTCCGCTCTGTGCATACACGCTGCACGGCACTTTACGAAACCGGCTTCACTTTATTATTGACAGCCCTCTGTCTTGGTTTTTTATTTGGTCTGAGGCTGATGTAAACAAAACATGGATGTCTTTTTACATTCTTCTGATATTAGATGACATTGCAGGTTTATTTTTATATTTAACTTTGTAGAATCAGCCTGTGGATAAAGAGGCTGACAGAAGGAGAGATGCTTGGCTGCCTAATGATGAAGCAAAGAAGACACTTATGAAGGTAATTCAAAGATTTTATATCAAAAAGACCCACAAACAAGACCTCCACAAGATAGAAATGCATATGCTACGATAGGCCGGAGGAGCCACTCTCACACAGAGTCCATCAGTCCAGACTGAGATGATACGGTCATGTGCTTAGACGAACCCCGAAAAAGTGCCTTTCCATAGCTACATAGAATAGGAGAAGAGGAAGACCTCAAACCATATGGATGACGAAGGTTCAAAAGGGACATGAGATGGGACTTACAAAAGATGACAAAACCGAATAAATGGTGTTGCATGATTGGGAAAGCCGACCCTGGGTTGCTGGGAAAATATGAGGCCAAAGAATAAGATTTTTTAAATACAGAAGTACTGCATGCTTTATTTAGAAGTATCTAACTGTTCTACAGTGAAATATTTACATGCTACAAAATTTTGATTAATGATTGCTATTTTATTCTGTCCTCAGGCTCAATCCTCACCCAAAGGCTCATTCTTTCCTGAGAGAGAAGTCCTCACAATGCCTGGCCTAGTGCTTGAAGAAGAACTGGTAAATTCCCCATAATATTTACAATACAACCAACTACTGTTATAATTATATTTGTATACTAGCTTCTGCCCGCGACTTCGTCCGCGTGAAATTTCTTGTACCTCCCCCCCCCCCGTCGCAACACTTCGTATTCGCTTAGCGCTTTTTTTTTTCTTTTTTAAATTTCATTCTGACTTTTTTTCTTTTTGCTCGGCTCCTAAGGGTCATAGCGTGATATTAAATAGCCTATAGCCTTTCTCAAGAATTGGGCTATCAAATGCAAAAAGATTTTTCAAATCTGACTGGTAGTTCTAGAGATTATCGCATTCAAACAAACAAACTCTTCAGCTTTATTATTAGTATATAGATTAGAATATAAGCTTTCTGTGGAAATTGGACACACAGTTTATATTATTTTTGTGCATTTCATGTTTGCAAATACAGAATATCGACATAATACTTATAACAGAAAATTCTATCCTGAGAAGAATTCCTTACTTCACCCTAATTTCTGTGTATTTTTTTGCTATCTACAGAGTACCAAAAAACTGCTTTATATCTACTACATTTTCTGTTTTTACCTGTGAGAACCTGTAATTGGCTTTATGTCTCATAAACTATTGTTATGCTTCTGTTATAGCTGTTGGTTCTCCTATAAATAAATAAATAAATATAGTCTAACCTCAACATTCCTTCTCAGGCAGATGCCCTTCAAGAAGTAGCAGTAAAGTACCTCGGAGTGAGCTCAGCGGGCAGCCGAGGGGTGGTGCGAGCTGAACACGTGAGCCGCGACGAGGCGGGATTACGCGAGCTACTGCGCACTGGCTACCTGCGTGCAGCTGTCAACCTCACACACGTGCTGATCAGTGCCGCAGGACAAGGTTAAGTTTAAACCATTTATTTCAATTAAACAAACACTTTGGTATAATTTAAATTCACGATTGAATTGTCAAGGGGTTGGTCAGTCGGAAAAGTGAACCTAGTTGCCTATTCCGAAGGGTAGTAGCTGCATATGAAGAAAAACGGGCAAGAAACATGCGAGAACGTCAGAACGATGTAGAAAGGCGTACATACACGTTCTTCTTAGTGTGTCGATAGCAATCTAAATGTACTCGGCCCAGAATTCGGCTACTTGTTTGGCGCCTTCACCAGCGGCCATCAGTTCCTGTAACGTGCAGCTGACACGATATTAAGTGTCGTACACATTAAAAGCGTCCGTAATAAGATTGAGGTTAGCAGCAGTAATAATCATGATAGAGAGGGAGTGACTGCACTGGTTACTTGCGCGCAGCTGTCAACCTCATACTCGTGCTGATCAGTGCGGCTGGACAAGGTTAAAACTCAAACTCAAAGTATTTATTCCAATTAAACCAATTATAGACACTTATGAATTGCCAAGGAGGCGGTCAGCCAGAAAGATAAGATTTGGGATGCACGACAAAGCTGCCTCGTGTAGCGCAGTTTGTTCCGCCAGTTATTGAACCGAGCGCTCGGCGCATCCTGGACAGTCACACCCAACACCTTATTTGACTGGCCAATTCTTCCTTTGCGGTGGTAGGGCTAACGCCCGCCTGGTTTGCGAGCACCCTCCCACCGGAGTCCGGCGTCAAGCAGCCGATTTTTCGTCGATGCGCGGGAGTTCTAGTGCATTAGGCATCTTCTGGGCACGCTCGTTCCATCATAGACCTCATCCATCGCTTTCCATCAGGCGTGATCGAGGTCAAGATAGGGCCCAATCAGTAATAAAAAAAAAGTAAGCTTCATCTCATTTTTTTTTTAAATACATGGCAACGGCGAATCAAAGTCACACTACAAGCCGCTTCAGATTTTGTACGCGTTTGACGAAAAAAATAAATACACGTAACGCCGCTTTTCGGTTGAGTATCGCGTTTGCCGAAAAAATAAATACACGTTATATATTACTACACCACCCCTCCCCCCTTGTGATATTTCGTGATTTTTATGCCCCCCCCCCTTCGAGCCTCACGTGATAATTGGGGCTGTCCCAAAGAAACAACATGAAGCATCTATTCCCCGAAGGCAGGGGTGTGCCACCTTTTGTCAGTTAAATAGTTAAAAAACCTCTTTGTTACTAACTCATCGACCCCTTTACCCACCAGGTGTAGGCCGCATGCACCGTCCCACGAAGCACACGCCTCGCTCTCTACAACTATGGCTGACGAGATTCGCAGTCATGCTGCGGATCAAACTCAATGAACCTCTGATGAAGGAGGCTGAGCCTTTTGGAGACTTCAACAAGCCTGATATGTTTTATGAGGTTGGATGCTTTTTTTTGTTGTTGGTTGTAAAAAACAGTTTTTTGCTGGTCATTGGCATAGAATTTATGTTAGGAAATTTCTCGTTTCGAAAATGTTCAAAAATCGCATTTTTAGTTTCGCTCCTATATGACTTATTGTTTATTTTTCTTCGACGGCCCTCCTCATTTGTTTATGAGCTATATGCTCTGTGATCAACATGCTCATGTAGCCCTCATTTGATCTTTGAGAGTCCAAAATTCGACATTGAGGTAAAAATATTATCGAGTAGTGAGGAAGCGTAGATAAAGAAGCCAAAAGTGCGCCGAACGCACATCAAGTATTACAATGCAACTCGCAACTCTCAACCAGGCACAAATTCAGACTCAGAGCTGAACGTAAAAAAAAATGTTTTACCTTGTTCTTCTACAAGACAATTCAATGTCAAACTTATCACAATAATATTATAAAGGCGAAAGTTTAGAGTGTGTGTGTGTTAATGTTTGTTACTTCTTCACGCTCAAACGGCTGGACCAATTTTGATAAAATTTTGTATGGAGGTAGCTGACACCCTGGATTAACTTAAAGGCTAATTTTTATCCCGATATTCCCACGGGATCGACATTTACGCGGGTGAAACGGCGGGACGCAAGTAGTACCTAATAATAATTGGTTATCGCTTTCAGTTTTATCCCGACACATACGAGAGTCGGACGGGCAGTCTGGTCCCGTTCTCACTCCGACTTTTAGTCGCCGAGCTGCCGTCGCACGTCGGAAAACCAGATGACGCTGTCGACAGACTGTATGCCATGCTAGACACTATACAAACGGTAAGGATTTCTTATCTATTCATCTCTTATTTGACAAATGCGTGCACTGACTGGACAGGTCCTCTCAATCTGTGTGGTTCTTTCCTCAAAAGACCACCTCAGACATCGATCTACATGGTCTTCATATAACCTGACCAAGATTATGTCTGGAATTTAAAAGAGACTGTGACCTCTGAGTTTGTTTCGGCCTTTCTTCTCAGAGTAGTCAGATAGGAAACGCCGACTTCATCTAGTTTAAAAAAAAAACATGATTGACGTGTAAAAGTGTTTGTACAAACCTACTTACAAAAAATAAAATCATTTCATTTCATTTATTTAAAATGTTAACTTTTTATTTATCTTTCTTACTGATCTATGTCACATTAATTTATTCATTACTAACTTCCGCCCGCGAGATATGTTGATAAAAACTATCCTATATCCTTCCCCGGAATGCAATCTATCTCTCTGCCAAATTTTATCGAAATCCGTTCAGTGGTTTAGGCGTGAAAAGGTAACAGACAGACAGGGTTACTTTCGAATTTATAATATTAGTATAGATTTTGTTTAATTTATTATTTCTTATTATTAGAATTCGTTATCTTTTTGTCGTGTTTCTTTCTTTCTTATCTCTGGAACTACCAGTCGGATTTGAAAAATTCTTCTTGCATTTGATAGCCCAATTTTTTTTAGGCTTTTTTATCACGCTAGGACTCTCAGGAGCCGAGCAAAAAGAAAAGTGATGCGATGCGAATGCGACGCGGTGGGGCGGGGGAACAAGAAATTTCACGCGGACGAAGTCGCGGGCAGAAGCTAGGAATTGAATACTATTTTAAACATACTTAATGGCAGAAAAAAAAACATCAGGAAAGAAATTATCCGGAAAAGAACCGGAGCTACCGACATAGCTTGCAGAGGAAGCAAACTGAAGTGGCAGTGGGCTGGCCATGTCTGTCGAAGGACCGATGGCCGGTGGAGCAGACGAGTCCTGGGGGTCTACTCCGAAGCGGTTAACCACTGTATCGGCCGAATGTTCGGTCATTTTCTACTACCATTAATTTCCTATATTGACTATTGGTCCCGACCAAACTGTGCCAATCCGAACCTTTTTAGAACCCTTAACCCTTTTTTTACTTTTTTTTTTAATTCGTAGTAGGACAATATTCGAATCAGAAAATGACCGAACATTCGGCCGATACAGTGGTTAACCGCTTCGGAGTAGACCCCCTGGAGTGGAGGCCGCGTATCGGCAAGTGTAGTGTGGGACGCTCACCAGCATCGATGTACCGACGACCATAACGAGGTGGCTGCGGTAGGTTGGATGCGGAAGGCGGAGGACAGGGTGTTGTGGCGCAGTCTGGGAGAGCTATGTCATGTGTTGCCATGTGTGTTTGGGTCCAGCAGTGGACTGCGACAGGCTGAGATGATGAATGTCAGGAAAGGAAAAACAGTTATAATCACACTAATATTATAAAGGCGAAAGTTTGTAAGTGTGTGTGTGTTTATATGTTTGTTACTTCTTCACGCTCAAATGGCTGGACCAATTTTGATAAAATTTTGTATGGAGGTAGCTGACACCCTGGATTAACATATAGGCTACTTTTTATCCCGACATTCCCACGGGATCGAAACTTATGCGGGTGAAACCGTGGGGCGCAGATAGTAATAATATTATAAAGGCGAAAGTTTGTGAGTGTGTGTGTGTGGGGGTGTGTTTATATGTTTGTTACTTCTTCACGCTCAAACGGCTGGACCAATTTTGATAAAATTTTGTATGGAGGTAGTTGACTCCCTGGATTAACATATAGGCTACTTTTTATCCCGATATTCTCACAGGATCGACACTTATGCGGGTGAAACCGCGGGGCGCAGCTAGTCAATGACATAATCAAAGTCAACCTTCTTATATTGATCGATGAATCTTATATTGATTTGATTCAATGTGATAATACATAATATACAGGGTTATTTGTAAAACACCAGCAACCTCTTAAGAGGTCATTGTACTCATCATTATGAACAACTTTTACTATGGGACCAAACCTGAAATCGCGAAAAAAAAATCAGTTGTTCCCTACATTTATGTTCGTATAACTCGTCAAAATGTAGGGAACAGCTGATTTTTTTTTCGCGATTTCACGGTTTGGTCCCATAGTAAAAGTTGTTCATAATGATGAGTACAATGACCTCTTAAGAGGTTGCTGGTGTTTTACAAATAACCCTGTATATTAAAGTGTCTTTATAAGTAGCTAAAACTGTTTGCATGTTTGTAAGGTGGTAGGTCAGGATCATTTTAAACTTAACATCTGTAACTTGTGCCTACTTTCTGTGCAAATAAAGAACTACTCTATTCTATTCTATCCTTTATGTTCTTTGCAGATGCTATTAAACCTTCGCGAAGGTAAATCAGAAGATGGCACAGCCACCATAGCGGAGCAGGACAAAGCAGAGTCTATTCGCCTATGGACGGGCAGGGAGACGAGGGTGATGCATTCTCTAGTCAACTGTGCCATAGCTATGAAGGTAAATGATTTTTTAATACAGTTGCTCAAAAAGTGGTGTATTGCAGGGACGTATAGCGTTCGGGATGTGGGCTATTACATACTAGTGCTTTTTTTTTACCTTTCCCGAACTCGTGCGTGTCTCTTTCCCAACTGTCAAAATAATGTCTATTAAAAAGAAAAACCAACCATGAAGTTTTTACTAAAGAGTTTTTGTGATTCATACAAATACGTATATTTCTAAAAAGAAGCTACTAATTTATTTCAATATCAGATTTAATGATTTAATTGAATGAGTTAGGTTAGGTTTCATTTCATTTCATCTCATTAAATTTCATTTTCATTTCATATCAATAAAAAAAATATACTGAAGACTAAGCTGTATGGATAGTTCCTTTTGCCTACCAAAATGGGTGAAGAAAAAAAAACTCTTGCTGCTTATATTCTACGGTTGGCGCCATTTTCCAGAAATTTTCTTTGCGAGTTTAGTTGTTTGTTGCACAAAATGAGTAATTTCGACCCTATTTTTTTTTAATTAACACCACCGGAACTCAGTATAATTGCACAAAATGCTTCGGAGAACATTTTACCGGAAAAGTCAAAAAGTCGTTACATATCCACATACGACTAATTTTTTGCGTGGAGAGAAGAGAAAAAAGCAATATCGTGTTTTTATTATTTTATTAAATTGCTTCATTTTTTCGCAACTGTATTAAAAATAGTCGTTCAGTACACCTGCGGAACCGTCATTGCAACTTGTTCCGACTGTCAGCCCTCGCCTTCGGCTGCGCCTCGGCTCGGGTAGACATTTGTCGGAACTCTTTGCAATGACAGCCTTTCCGCACTTGTAATGAAATATACTATAAACTGACCATAAATAAAGTCCTCCAGACCGTATTTCAGCCACGGCGGCCAATCTCAACGGAGACTAGCCTTCGGCGCGGGAGATATTATAGTGCAGGCGTGTGCGCGCAGACACAGGTGCACTCCCTCTTCCCTCACTCTCATAGCCACTAACCATAACTAACTGACCATATTTGAGCCTCGGAAAGCACATTAAGCCGTTGGTCCCGGCTGTCAGTCGTGGATCTTTGACAGTCGTTACGGGTCATCAGAAACCCGAAAGTCTGAAACCAGTCTTAGCAAGGGGTATCGTATTACTCAGTAACTGGGTTGTGGAGGTCAGATAGGCAGTCGCTTACAGTCGTTACTGGGAAACACGACGGTCTTTGGTAAGACTGGCTTTCAGACAGTCCATATATCCTAGGTTTTTTTTGTTTTTCTAAAAGCTGAGGTACGGCATATCCGAGGTAATATAAACTGCGCCTTTATCTCGTAACATTAAGGGCTATTTTCTTAGTACACGTGTAGGAGACGCAGTCTAAATAAAAACTGGCCAAGTGCGAGTGGGACTCGCACCCGAGGGGTTCCGTACCACAAGGCAAAAACGCCGAAAAAAAACACGTTTGTTGTATTTGAGCCCCACTTAAATATTTATTTTGTTTTTAGTATTTGTTGTTAAAGCGGCAACAGAAATACATAATTTGTGAAAATTTCAACTGTCTAGCTATCGCGGTTCTTGAGATACAGCCTGGTGACAGACGGACAGACAGCGAAGTCTATAGGGTCCCGTTTTTACCCTTTGGATCACTTTATATTTTAAAACCATCAATAAAGAGTATCTACAGTGCGGCCGACGAGTTTGCTTTCTTGTCACCTGTCAGTTTCATACAAACAAATACATGTTTTGCGAATTTGGTCTTTATTAGCTACTATAATTGTCGCACTGACAGGTGTCAGGAACGCATTCTCTAGACGGCCAGACTGTAGATAATCTCTTTTTTTTTTTTACGTTCTTGATACTTTTATTATAATAATAATAGCCCCACCGCCGTATCTCTACGTTGACGTCGTGGTGGGGCTTGTGCGCTCCGAACTCTAGGCCTGTGCCCGAAGAGTTTACTTTGCCAGAACAGGTCTAGGGTGAGGAGCCAGACCAAGAAAGATACAGAAACCCACAGGGCAGCATGTGGCGAGCTGTTGGGCAGTAGCGACCCCACGGACCCTATCTCCCGGGAGAAGTCTTGTTCCTCACCCCTGGCTTGCCTTTATCGATCGGCTGGAGTGAAAAATATCGAGGAACAGAGCTCCCACCTCATTCTTGCCTTTATTGGCCGGCTTGAGTGGAGATTCACAAGAGCAAACGTGCTCGGAGGAAGGAAGTACTCAAGTAAGATGCTGGTAGGGATCTTGACCGTACTTCCGGGATTGTCCTGATAGCCGTGTAATACCTCTCCACTCCTCTTAAACTCCTCAGGACATGTTGCCCCCTTGTTGCTACGTCACTATGTGCTAGCGACCGTTTTCGGGGGCCCATTATTGAGTGTGCAAGTCACCCCCTGCCATTTGTATAAAACATTGGTCAGGCAGGGGCTATAGTCTTTCCATAGTCCTAGATAACCAGTTCACTTTAGCCACCCAAACCCATAATCCAATATCTTATTGTTTCCATATCCTGCAATAGTCCTTCACCAACCGGGGGTTGTCCTTGGGTACACTTCCATATTGCGAACAGAGATAATCGTCGGTTGGTGCCTGATTTCATTGAAAACGTCTAACGGGCCTCTGCGAGTTGGCTTCGGCCCCTCGTACGCCTTCCAAAGGTCCGGGATCCCAGTGTCCCGAGATATGTCAAAGACACTTTCTTTAATAACAATAATAAAATACTTTATTGATACAAGTCCTTAGAATATGCTTAATATCTAGCTAAAGTTCACAATAATTAACGCGCACAAAAGTAATTTTTTTAAACGTTGCCCCACACTAGGAATTTCTCCTGTATTGTGGGTGCGTTTAGAAACATTTAAACTCACATACACAAACAGCCAGACCCGGAACAACTACTTGTAGGTCATACAAATATTTGTTCCGTGCAGGAATCGAACCCGCGACACGCAGCGCAGCAGTCAATCGCTTCACCACTGCGCCGACCGTGCCGCAAAAAAAAGTTGAAACCCTGATTCCTAAACTAGGAATGACATGAGAGTCAGTGTTCTACTGCCACTTGGACACTATACCCCTTATGGGAAATAAGAGCTAGTAAGCTGATATACAAAAAGAATATATTATTTTGTAGAGATTTTAACAAACAATTTAAAAACAATAAAAATTAAATTAAAAAGTTATATTAAGATTAAAATCAATACTAAAACCACCGTCTGGTTGTGTCTGTATATGTGGCAAGGGAATGTGTTTTTTTAAATAGATATATGATTCCCTTCCATTCGTGTGTAAATAATGGGTTCCAGTCATGCTTTTATTTACTACATCACCCATAAATCCGTTATTCTCCCTATATCCGTCGTTATTACGGCTACATTGACCTTCATCAAAATCTTTCCAGGACTTGCACTTGTATGCTGGATAGAGTTCAGGATATTTTATTGATTCCTTGAAATAATACATGCAAATGCTGTGGCTGCACGCATCTATAAAAAGAAAAACGGACTATGTTTAATATACTTAATTATTTTTTCTTTAAAATGGATAAGTATATGATAAAATACTAAATTTAGCCGCAACTTGGTCCGCTTGGTAGTCGGAAAACACCTATTTCGTTTGGTGATCAGGACTTTAATTGCGTAATACACTATTAATAATAATAAAATAATAAATGTAGGGTTGCAGATCGAAATGATACTTGAAAAACTTTTTTACAAAAAAAAAACAACCGACTTCCAAAACATACTGCAAAGTGAAAAATAACTAATTTCGGAAGTCGGTGTCGTTGGGTTCGCATTTTCGTTGTTTGCCACCGACGACTTCCGAAATTAAAGTTATTTTTCACTTTGCAGTGTCTTTTTTGGAAGCCGGTTGTTTTTTTTTTTTTTTGTAAAAATATTTTAATTTTCACTTTTAAGTTGTACTTACCCCACACAAATTCGTATATCACTACTTGCTATGTAAATATCAGTGACAGGAAGTTATTATAACATCATCAATATAAACTAAGTGGCAAAAATACGTATTATTGAAGCTAGCTCAAAAACTACCCAAGCAAAGTTAATAAAAATTTATATAAAAAAAAAAAAAAAAAAAACGATTACGATCGATCGATTTACGATTGCCGGAGGTATCGCGTAACATAGATACAAAACTAATTTCGTTTACTTGAATTTTTTCCAGTAATTTTGGCTTAAAAACCAAACTACTGAACCGATTTTGATGAAATTTCTATGGGAGCAATCTGAAAGTATATCCTTTCAAATAAAAGAATTTTGCAAATCGGCTTATAAATAATGGAGTTCTAAGGGTCAGTTCACACCGAGACGCGACGCGACGCGCAGTTTTCAAGATAGAAATACAATTACAGACCTTATCTACTACACAATTCAGTGAGCTACGCCGCGCGGCGGCGGCGCCGCGCTGCGTAGCTCGACGTAGTAGGTAGACACTGAATTGTGTACCTTTTAGTGTAGTAGATAAGGTCTGTAATTGTATTTCTATCTTGAAAAGTGCGCGTCGCGTCGCGTCTCGGTGTGAACTGACCCTTAGGTAACAAACATTAAAGGTCACAGCTTATTAGAGCCACCCGGCACCCACTCCGCACCGCCTCGCCTCCTGCGGCTAGTATTCTTTATATGGACTTGTATGGGTATGCGCTCACAACATCAACTCCGTAGCGTCACCGGATCGCCTCGGTCGTAAGCCCTCCACGCGCGGATGGCGGGTGGACCACTCGGTGACAACTCGCTGCTCGCATGCTTGCCTTGCGTTGACTGCGCATTGCCAACGCGATAATGTTATACGCGACGCGAGGTCCACTGGTTGACCGCGCGACGTTTACTGGTGATAACGCGGCGTCCACACGTGGACCACCTGTCGACAACGAGTGGACGCGGTGGGACGAGGCGGTGCGGGGTGGGTGCTGAGTGGCTTTAATGAGCTGTGACCTTAAAATAAAAAAATATTCAACCGAATTGATAACCTCCTTTTTTTTTTTGAAGTCGGTTACAAATACGTTTAACTTTTTTTAATAAAATATAAATAAAAAATACACTTCTTAGCTCGTTACTTTACCTTGCTTCCCTTACCAGAGTAAATACAAATTTTACTATGCTCCTCTCTCTGTCTCATCATTTCAAATCTAGAACTCACTCCTGTTTTATGTTTTTTAGGGTTCCGTATCACAAAAGGAAAAAACGGATCCCTTATAGATCACTTCGTTGTCCGTCTGTCTATCCGTCTGTCACGTCCCTTTTACTCAGAAACGCGTGGAGTTATTGACCGGTTTAAAAAAAAACCCTAAAAAACGTACGGATCATATCAAAAAGGCCTTTACATCCCGGCTGTGGAAAAGTTCCTTCATTAGGATAAAAATCGACAGTTCCGACTGCTCCTGTGATTCCATACACTCCAGCACACGTGTGTATGACGTCAACAATTTCAGCATTAGAAGAATCAATTCTTTCGGCGAGAGGAATGTTTTCAAAGAAAGGTTTTGCGGGATCGAGACCTATAAAATACATTAGAAATTATTGTTAAAATCTATTAATAATCTATTAATAATCTTCTTCCCCTTGTTCGCTTTAGGACAGATTCGCTTTGCGGCAGAAATTGTTCGTGTTGAAATAAATAAATAAAATTCATTTATTAATAAATAAACTAATTGATCCATAATTCCATAAAGTCCGACTTAAAATTAAAATACACAGGTAATATAAGATTAAAATAAATTAAAAATTACAAATGATGATTAAAATTAAATAAAAATCAAAAATTAAATTAAATGAAACGAAATGATCTCCACGTAATTTTCTTTGATATTGTTACGAGCTTCGGGTTCATGACAATTAAAAACTGCCGATTTAATAACCAAGAAATGACACTTTAATCAACACCACTAAAAACAACTTAAACACACTAATTACAAAACACAATTGCACTACTTGATCACTCTTAATTCGTACTTGAAGATCGCTTCGATAGATTCGCTCGTATTGCTTTATCCAAATGTGTCGGTCGTGCCGCATCCCGGCCTTATATAGTGCCACAGATAGTTCTAGAACCTTCCATTGTAGAAACATCTAGAATGTTCGAGTACATACCGGCCCCGACTGACCAGATGTCGATAGTTCGAGAAAGTTCTCGCATCGAAATTTCTAGAAGTATGTTATCAAGCATAGAAAACTCCTTTAGTTTTCCTGTCAGTATTCTGTAAATGGCAATTTCGCTGATTCGAAATTGGACAGCGATGCGTTGTTTGCACCACGACGACTGTTCACCTTTGATGCGAACTCAGGTGACCTACATACCGCTGCAGTACCTATTGCGCAAGTCAACCATATCGGCACGCAACTCACTGATGGTGTTTTGAGATGCATCCAACTTGAACTTCATCTTGGCCAGGCTTGCCTTCAGGGTAACAATATCCTTCAGCAGCCTGGTGACGTCGACGTGGTCAAAAGTGACCGGGGGCAGCTTCCGCAGCTTCTTTGCCACAAAGGTTGGCACGTTGTCAGGGTCGGTCTCCTTAAACACCCGAAACAAGTCTTGGAGATCCTCTCTCCCTTTTCGTCCCTCCTGCGGGACGGCATTCGGTCGGTGAAGTCAGTCGACGTGTACAGTGTCGTCTTTGCACTGCGTATCTCGTCATAGGTGTAGTTCGAGGTGCAGATGAGGCTAACTTCGTCCTCTGTCCAGTTGATGTTGCAGGAACGCCAGGAAGTCGTTGTTTTTCTGAACCCATGACGGCGACGGCTAATGACGTGCTAAGCGGGAATTAAATTTTATTCGTAAAGAAGTGATGCGCGACCGTTTCCGAGCGCGCATCGCACTCGACTGATATAGGATTATAATATATCGAGTTCACTGTACTTCTGCCGTAAAGCGAATCTGTTTTAAAGCGAACAAGAGTCTTCTTTTTCGTGTCGCTGCCACGACAGTATTTCAAATCTTATTGGCCCAAAACTTCGCCATTTCCACGGCGAAGTTAATATTTCATAATAAAAGTAACGCCCTGAGGCTAGGTGGAGTGACGATCTTCGTAGGATGGCTGGTATATAACAGCTGGATGAGAATTGTCGAAAATCGAGTTGAATGGCGTGCAATAGGAGAGGCCTATGTCCAGCAGTGGACTGCTATTAAGGCTGATTATGATGGATGATGAAAAAAGTAAATACTTCACGAAGTCACTGCGTCGTTAGTCTAGTAGTCGCAAGCGTATAACTGCTGAACTTAGACTCTTGGGTTCGATTCTAGATCAGGCAGTGTTTTGCTCAGTAACAGCCAGATGTCTGGATTTGTCCCCGGTTTATAGCAATAGGCATAGGAAACGTGGATGTACAAACGCCAGCACATCAAGCTACTACAATCTGTCAAATTTATTTAATAGATTTCAACTGTATCGCTAAAACATAAGGTTCAAAGTTGATTGGGAAAATTTTGACATTTTCTGGTAGCTTAATGTGCTGGCGACTGTACTTTTAGTTATTCCTTTGGGGAATATATGCGTGATGTTTTCTTCCAAAGTTAAATGTGACATTCTGTAACCATTCTCATAGGCATGCTCTCATACCCAAAGGTATAGGAGAGAACCCCCTGTGCAACTCCAGTCAACCGTGATGACATTCACACGCTCAAACAGACACACATTCAAACAATCGACGATTCTGTGTGACACACTGACATACTCACTCACACACACCATCACACCCCACAGGACACCTTCACCACCACATACACACACACCCTTTTTTTTTGGGTGGGAAATTGACAAATAAGTTCTCCCGCTTTGTGCAACACACACACACCCTCACACACATACTCTTTGGTTGCAATTTGCGTTAGCTAACGAAGGAACCAACCATAAAATTATGCGAGGGTAGCACAATATTATGTACTTGCCGAAGTGAATACTTGAATGTAACATTTCGTAACCATAAACAATTTAACCAAAAAAAAAATACGTACCCGTAACTCTATGCACTTTTCTATTAGTTTGAGAAGCCGCAGCGCCCATAACATGAGCTCCAAGACTATGACCAATTAAATGTATCATATCACCAGTCACACCATACTCCTCGTTCAACGCACCCAAGAACGATGCTATTTGACTACCAGCATTTTTAGTTTCCATGGCTGCCCAAAAATATATTATGTAACTCGCCATGGGATTCCAGTCAACCGTTATGACAGTTACATTTTGTTCTGCTAAATAAGCGTTTTTTATATTCAATATGTCTTCTGTATAAGCTGATGAACGCCATCCGTGAGTAATAATTTTTATTGGCAGATCTAAACGCATTATGTAGTTTGTGTGGTCTTGTTCATTGTCGTTGACCGCTCGGCCGCGTTTGTCCAATAAAATATTATATGAATTGTTCCATTTGTTCCTATAAGCAGAAAAGGTTACTTATGTTCAGACTCTTAGATAATTATCAAGGTTTTGGAACTGCAAACTCAATGTCGTGCGCGATAAATATCAAATTCCATTGTAATCAAATATGTACCCAATCCATACTAATATTATAAATGCGAAAGTGTCTGTCTGTCTGTTACGCTTAAACCGCTGAACCGATTTAGATGAAATTTGGTATAGATATAATTTTAGTCCCGGTAAAGTATATAGGATAGTTTTATCCCGATATTCCCATGGGATTATGCATGCAGGTGAAACCGCGGGGCGCTGCTAGTAATCACACTAATATTATAAAGGCGAAAGTTTGTGAGTGTGTGTGTGTGTGTTTATATGTTTGTTACTTCTTCACGCTCAAACGGCAGCACCATTTTAGATAAAATTTGGTATAAAGGTAGCTGACACCCTGGATTAACAAATAGGCTACTTTTTATCCCGATATTCCCACGGGATCGAAACTTATGCGGGTGAAACCGCGGGGCGCAGCTAGTAAAAATATAATTATGGACCTTTACCAAAAATGGTAATAATGAAGATAGTTGAGTAAGTGTCTAAGTATTGTCATTCATCTTCTAAGGTTCTAAATAAAAATGAAGTCATTTTTTTGTAGTAAATAAAGAAGGAATAATAAATCTTACGCATTTATAACCCCTAACTTATATTTGTATATTTGCCATCGTGGGGGTGCGCGAGGACGTAACAAAAGGTCGAATGGTACGTCACTCGGGGAGAGGCCGCAGCAAGGACAACCTTCACAAGTGGGGTTCACGAAAGGCTCTGACCTTCGGTGTCTATGCGGTGTCTTTCCACAGACAATGGCTCACATCCCATCTTGCATCGCATGCCCTGTCAACGATCTACGAATGACGGCCGGGACCAATGGCGTAACGTGTTTTCCGAGGCACGGAGGAGTCTCGATGTGTAATGGATGCTCATATCCACGAACCGACCGTGGCAAGTAACAACTTACCCATTATATAATCTAAATTCAATATCTGGCGTTGATGCTGCAGGCATAGCCAGTCCCTCTTCCATCCTCATTGAAAGATTTACATAATGTAACTGTCCATCGCCATCCGGGAAATATATCCATTCAATTCCATAGCCTTCACCGTATTTGCGTTGCAATATATCTAGATTAGTTTCTATTGAAGAACCTGCAATTGTTAAAAAAATAAAGTCCTCCAGACCGGATTTCGGCCATGGCAGCCAATCTCAGCGGAGACTAGCCATCGGCGCAGGAGATATTATAGTGCAGGCGTGTGTGCGCAGACACAGGTGCACTCTCTCGCATCTCTCACTCTCATAGTCCTACTATATGATTCTACGATGTCCGACGGCGACTGAAATTTGAAAATATTGTAAAAGCCAATTATTTTTAAAAAGAGTAACCGTGGAGTTTCTTGCCGGTTCTTCTCCATAGGAAACGACCAATTGGAACCGTGCACCTAGCTTCTGACGTTTCATAAGTGCCCATGTAGGCTTATGTGAAATAAAATATTTTGATTTTGACTAAGTAATTCCCAATAGAAAAACCGGGCAAGAGCGAGTCTGACTCGCGCACCGAGGGTTCCGTACCATCATGTTTTTAAATTTTCATCAGCGAGGCCTATATTCATCAGAGAATTTTAACACTGTGCATTTTATGTCAGCTCTTGGCCGATAGTGGAACTAATGTAACTTTGGTTGATGACTTCTGATAAAGTGCGCTATTTAGAGACTTCGTTTTTTTTCCTGTAATCTTTACATAAACTTCTATCACATAGAATAATTTCAGATTTTTCTCTTTGCAAACTTCGGAGATAAGGGGGACGGACGGTATTTTTTTTTACATTTTTCATCAAAAGTCGAAAACAATGCAGCCTAAAAAAAAAAGAAAAAATGTTTGAGAATGTGCAAACAGCGCCCTTTCATATGCTACCCCACATGCCCTAGTAGGCCCCACTTCGAATTTTTCAGTCCCTGTTGCAAAAAATATACTATATATTTTTATTTCTTTCTTATTTGCAAAATAGTTGGGCAAACGTCATCTAAAACTATTCCAAATTTCAAGTTGATAGCATTGTTGTTCTTGAGATATCCAGCTGTGACAGACAGACAGACAGACTTAGTCTCACCATAAGGGTTCCATTTTTACCATTTTGGTATGGAACCCTAAAAACACTTATTACGGTTACAGTTTGAGTCCCTGCACTCTGCTACCGCCACCACTGTGGTGGCGCTCCAGTCGTCATTTCAGTGAACTACAGACTAATATGTGCTGTGCAATGATGAATTAATTAACCAATCGCTGCGGACGTCTTCCGAATGAAAAGATGATGCAGCTACAAAACACTTCGGAATTCCTATGTCCATATGGTTTGTAATGAAATATTTAAACTGTAAAGTTACTTACTGTAGACCAAATCCATCAATATGCAAATTTTACATAACAACACAAATATAAACAAACCAAAATGTCGATTCATTGTTAGAATAACTTCAATAAAAATACATTTCAAAACAGTGAAGAACTCGATTATTATTGAAGAAATCCGTAACCAGCTACTGATTTGACTAATCGTTTTTTATTTGCCTACCAATATCATATTTAATGTGTAGATAGGTACTTGATGTTGATAGCTATGCTTGGTCAAGCATTCAATTGCTAATCAAAAATATTGAATGGAATCTGAATACTTAATTTAAATTAACCATTCACATATATTTTTACTAGCTTCTCCCCGTGACATCGTCAGCGTAAATTTCTTGCTAATCCACTGCTTTATAAGTTCGAAAAATTTGTCTGCTCAACACGTAAATAACGCAATGAATTTTGTTGAACTGTCAAAATGAAACTGATCCTGATTGATAATGTGTTACGCAATTGCCCCGCTGGTGCTTGTTAACAGGCCCACACAGGCGTCTCATTTATATTAACACTAGCTGCGCCCCACGGTTTCACCCGCATAAGTCTCGATCCCGTAAGAATATCGGGATAAAAAGTATCCTAAGTCCTAATCCAGGTCATGGTCTACCCATGTGCCAAATTTCATCCAAATCCGTTCAGCCGTTTTAGCGTGAAAGCGTAACAAACAAACTCACTTTCGTTTATAAAATACTAGCTTCCGCCCGCGGCTTCTCCCGCGAGGTATGTCGATAAAAACTATCCTATGTCCTTCCCCGGGATACAATCTATCTCTCTGCCAAATTTGATCGAAATCCGTTCAGTGGTTTAGACGTGAAAAGGTAACATACAGACAGAGTTACTTTCGAATTTATAATATTAGTATATATGGGAAAACATTGTAATAGCTAATTGTTTTTATTAAAAGAGTAACCATGGAGTTTTTAGTCGGCTCTTCTCGATAGGAAACGACTATTGGACTAGACTGTTGGAACCGTGCACCTAGCTTCTGACGTGTAAGTGCCCATGTAGGTTATGTGAAATATAATCTTTTCAATTGAAGGTAAAGCTGTAAAAAAACTAACCAAGTGCGAGTCGGACTCGCACACGAAGGATTCCGTACCACAAGGCAAAAACACCGGAAAAAAACACGTTTGTTGTATGGGAGCCCCCCTTAAATATTTATTTTATTTGGTTTTTAGTATTTGTTGTTATAGCGGCAACAGAAATACATAATTTGTGAAAATTTCGACTGTCTAGCTATCGCGGTTCTTGAGATACAGCCTGGTGACAGACAGACGGACGGACGGGCAGACAGCGAAGTCTTAGTAATAGGGTCCCGTTTTTACCGTTTGGGTACGGAACCCTAAACGACGAAGACTGTATAAATAATCTTTCTTACAGGACTACAGGCAAGCAGCCAGAATCCTGTTAACACTACAACAGCAGGCATCATCAGCAGGACAACGTAGGGCAATCTGCAGCGCCTTGTGTAGGCTGTGGCTGTTAGCAGGACACGTGAGAGCCGCCATGTCCTGCCTGGACATCGCTCGGGAGGCGAGGCATCATATGTGAGTACTGAGTACGATAATTAGATTTAATTATAAATTCAAAAGTAATGATGTAAATAATATTTTTGTAAAATATAATTTAACCCTTTAACCGCCATGTCATAATTCGCGTGGAGTGCATCTAGCGCCAGCAACCGTTAGGTACAATTTTGCATAGTGTTGTAAAATATAGTTATCGATAAACAAACTAATGAAATAAATAAAACTTACTTATTTTTAATCAAAGGTTTATTTCTTTTCTTTTTTCAAACATACGTTATCTAGTCTATTATCCTGCGGACAAAAATGACAGCATGACATTTAAAAATGACATAAATGTAAAAATTTGATCTGTTTATTACGATTAATGTATAAAGTGTTAAAATATTGGGACATAATATTAACAACAAATAAAATAACTAAATCAACTTTATTTTTTCTTTAAAACAAAATAAATAGGTAAATATACATATTATTATTATCTAGCTGTCTTTTTGACTGTAGGATAAATAAACAGACTAGAAAAACAAATAAGTGATTTACCGATTCATTATCACTATCCGTTGAACTGCCACTACTACTAATATCATTAATTGATTGCTGCAATATATTTAATAGTTCTTCGTCGTCGTATAACATTATCGACAACTTCTCGACACTAGTTTAGAAATAATAATAAAGAGAGCACGTGTTATCACGGCGATGGCGCTAGCGCAACTGACGTTTATTCAAAATATGACTATAGTTGACCTTGAGCCGCACGTAAAATTACGGCGACGGCGTTCGCGGATCGTCTGCACTAGTGACGTACTGGCATAAGTCGGTAATTTATATTTCTTTGTTGATTTCTACACTTTTTTATTACGATTTTGTACTTAAGCTTATTTGGTTTTTAATAAATAATTAAATCGTTAATAAACTATGAAATTTGAATGAATGTTTAGTTGATAGTTTGATAAAAAACAGGATGTTTGTTATTAATTTAGCATCAGGAGTTTCATATGTGGTACAACACTAGTCTACGTGAAATCACGGGTTCGGCGAAGTAGGTTGATATTTAGACGTGTCACGAATTAAGAACTATTAATTATTTCATTTTATTAGCTAAAATATGTATCTAGTACTGTTTAAAATAAAGTATTAACACGAAGTATACTAAGATTTAGTAAGCAAATTCAATATCTTTTGAACAATTTTTAAATGACAGGAGTTTTACGTAATATTCCGACGTGGCGACTGAGGTATTATTCTTACAACACGTAATATTACGGTGATGGCGGTTAAAGGGTTAAAAAGAGTGTCCATGGAGTTTCTTGTCCGTTCTTCTCCATAGGTACCTACGCTTTGGAATGGGCAACTAGCTTCACATTTTTCTGACTGACCTACTTCTTGACAATTCAAAAGTGCCTGTAAAATGGTTTAATTGAAATAAATGCTTTGAGTTTGAGTTTGATATCAGACTACGACGGGCGATCTGCACAAATAATATAGAATTATTTAATATACAGGGTTATTGGTAAAACATTAACAACCTCTTAAGCTTTAAAAAATCATCACTCATACTCTATAGAAAAGGTAGGATCCTCCGACCGTCTGGGTGTTGTGTCTGGCGGGCAACTGCCCCATGATTCAGCTTAACCTGATCGATCAACCTGTGCTGATGTTATTATTTAGCCACGGGCCCCTGTTAATAGATCGAATATGTCCTGCTAACTGATCATCATGTCCTGTTGACAGATAATATCAAATATGTCTTGCTCACTAACCGAATATGTCCAGCTGAGTGTTCGAATATTATTATCTGCTGGATGGCCAATGTATCTGTAGCGGTATCTAAAACGCCACATGCGAACAACGCGTCATACTGACGTCACGCAAAATCCTGCATCTCGCAAGCAGAGTTTACCGCGCAACTAGCATAGATACAACGGTCCGACATGAATCATTGGGTAGTTGCCCGCCAGACACAACACCTGTCTGGTTGGAGGATCCTCTCTTTTCTATAAAGTATGAGTGAACTTTACACGCTGTTCCTCATACCACTATACTCTTATCTCGTTTCCCAGATGCCCGACACCAGATGTCCGTGAGTACGTGGACCTGGGTCTGATCGACATAGCACATGGGAAGTACCAGGAAGCCTACAATAACTTCGCGAGAGCAGCTGACCAGGAACCTACTAATATTATGGTGAGATCTATGCTTTTTAGGGTTCCGTACCCAAAGGGTAAAAACGGAACCCTATTACTAAGACTCCATTGTCCGTCTGTCTGTCACCAGGCTGTAACTCATGAACCGTGATGGCAAGACAGTTGAAATTTAAACAGATGATGTATTTCTGTTGCCGCTATAACAAAAAATAATAAAAATAAAATAAAGTTAAAAGGGGTATAAAAGAAACTTTTTTTCGGCATTTTATGCCTTGTGGTACGGAACCCTTCATGTGCACACACTAAAATACACAATACACCAGATACATACATCAGACAAAAACAAATAAAAGATCAAATAACAAGTGTGAAGTCCGATATAAGAAATTTGCAGGGAAAGTGTGCCTCACGGCTCAAGCCATAAGATCATTGTAGAACCGTAATTTATCATAATAATTGCCAAATTTCTCTAAAATCATCTCAAGCCACAAAACCACCCCATTTTGGTTTTTCACTCTTTCTTTATAAAATAATAACAAAAATATCGTACTTCTTTCCCACAGGTAGCAAACAACCTATCAGTCTGCCTACTCTACATGGGTCGCCTAAAGGAAGCCATCTCAGTCCTACAGAAAGCTATCAACTCAGATCCCGAGAGAGGCCTCAACGAAAGTCTTCTCATCAACCTCTGTACGCTGTACGAACTAGAATCGTCTAAAACAAATGAAAAGAAACTTAATTTATTAAGAATGCTGTGTAAATATAAAAGTGATACTATACCTAATGTTTTAGAATGTTTGAAATTGTAAATATTTGTTAGCAGCTTTGATAATCGCGCAATTTGATGTAATTAGTAATTCCATGTTTAATAATGTTATAATTAGCAAATTTAGTATTTTTTTAGATAAAGTCGTCAAGGAAAACTTATGTCGCTGGCAACACTCACTCTCACCCTGTATCAAATGTTGCCAGCATTGTTCCTCATTATTTACACAGAAACATGTTGCCAAACAAGGCTGTGCAATTTTTGTAACCCATAGTGAATTTTGATGTAATAAGATCAATGTCAATATTTTATTATCTTGACTAAACGCAGAACCACACTAACAATACGCCACGCCATATGTGTTCTCATTGGCTTCTTTAAATAAATGTCCTATCTTTATAAAAGCAGCTCTTTAAAAGATGTCATAAATATTCGCTACTGCCACGGTACTCGATACTCGTCTGTGACCAGAGACTACAATATAATGCCGTGTCTGTGACTGCCACTAAACGTCACTGAGGAGATGCGACATTTTTCTTTTCTTTATTTTCGCTGTAGTTGGCATCTTCATGAAGTTTAGCAGCTTGTATGAATCAGTTTTAACGATTCCCCCATACATAATGTTGAATTGTATAAAATTATAAATCTAATAAAAGTCAGACCTTGTAATTTTGAGATATAATTGACGTAGGAAAATAATGTTTCATCTGTGATTATATTGTTTAATTATATCATGAATTTATTCAATATTATTTTATTTAAATGCGTAATAATAAGTTTTAGCAATAAATGTTTTGAGTATTAACTGTTTTTAATGTAATTTATCAATAGCGACTGCTTCGAACGCACTCCGGACCCACCATACCCCTGGGGGGGTAGGGTGGGACTGAAATTGAACCATACCATCATAGGTACCTAGTGTTGGGATTTGAAAATTTGTAAAACAATATCGGTCCCAATACAAATTTATTTATTATATGACCTACACTAAAAACACTTCCAAATCCATACTAATATTATAAATTCGAAAGACGAGATATTCAGATATATAATGAATTCAATTAGTAAGGTATAGTCCAAGAGCTAGTCGAAGAGTTGTTTGTGAACTCTTCAATCTCGAGGGTTTCCGAACGGAAAATATAAGAACGTATGCGCTAAGAGACGATATTTTATGAAATCCGTGCATTCAGGGTCTCCGAATCTGAATTCCTGATCAGGAAACCGAATCAGGAAACCGGACGTATGCGACCGGCCTAAGCCCCAAAAACCGTAGTAATGGTTTGACTGTGGGGTCTGACGAGTAGTGTGTGGGGTGTGACACACTTACAAATTCATACTTTAGACTTAGGTAGCACTTTATAACATTTCTAAATAACATCTTTGCCACTTGATTTTATTTCACCAAAGTGCCAAATAAACAAATAAATACCGTTTTTTGTTTTATGCTCTTTGGAAAAAAACAGGACAGATAATAATGACATGAATGCTAATCGGAATTCCGTGCTTATGTTGAGTTTATGCAGTTTGTACGGTAATAAATAAAAATGCCGTGAATATTTTAACTATAGAATCTGGTTTCATTTCGATTACCAGAATATCTTCGCAATTGGCTGTATCCGATTTATCTGTGCGTTGCTACAGTTCGCGTAAAAAAGTCAAAATAAAACAGCACGCTGCCAACCATAGACAAAAGAGGGAGGAAGTTTGTGAATGATCGATTTTACGCCGGCCTCCTGAACTTCTCAACGACATTTTTCTTTGTTTGCCGTAACGCGTGTGGACAATATCAACTTTAGCCGCGAGTACGCGTACACATTAATAAAATGGCGAACACGTTTCGCGCGGTGACGGTGTCGACGGTGAGTGGCGAAGGTGCACTCACAGCGCGCTTCAATTTTCCAACAAACGTAAACGTGGATTACGACCCGCAGGGGTTGAGTGTAAAAGTGATTCGTGCGGACCCGGTGCTAGCACAGGAGGTGCTCGAGTTCCCTGTGCACAGCCAAAGTGAGTGTTCGCGCGTCGCGGGTCAATCGTATATCTTCACGATTGACAATGAAACGCTATTCTTCAAGTTCGCGTCAGACGCTGACTGCCAGGCCTTCCACCTGCTTGTTACGAAGTGCAAGGCAGGCAGGTCGTCGTCGGTGTTCACGGTGCGCACGGAGGACTCTTCGGCGATGCAGTACTTCCAGTTCTACGGTTACCTGAGTCAGCAGCAGAATATGATGCAAGACTACGTGAGGACGAGCACGTACCAGCGCGCCATACTGTCCAACATCAACGACTTCAAGAACAAAGTGGTGTTGGATGTGGGAGCGGGCTCAGGTATTCTGTCATTCTTCGCTGCTCAGGCGGGTGCTCGTAAAGTGTATGCGGTAGAAGCAAGTAACATGGCTCATCACGCGCAGGCGTTAGTGAGAGCAAACGGACTACAAGATCGCATCTCCGTGGTCGCTGGAAAGATCGAGGAAATTGAGCTCCCTGAGAGTGTAGATGTGATAATTTCAGAGCCCATGGGCTATATGTTGTACAATGAGCGTATGTTAGAAACGTATCTTCATGCAAAGAAGTGGCTGAAACCGAATGGTAATATGTACCCAACAAGAGGAGACCTACACATAGCACCATTCACGGACGATGCTTTGTTCATGGAGCAGTATAATAAGGCCAACTTCTGGTACCAAACCTGTTTCCATGGTGTAGACTTGAGTGCATTACGCACCGCAGCCATGAAGGAGTACTTTAGACAGCCTATTGTAGACACATTTGACATTCGTATCTGCATGGCGCGGTCAGAAAGACATGTAGTGGACTTCTTGAATGCACACGAGACAGACTTACATAGAATTGAAATTCCCTTCAGATTTGAACTCACACAGTCAGGAACATGCCATGGTCTGGCATTCTGGTTTGACGTACTGTTTGCTGGTGCTACACAGCATATATGGCTTTCAACCGCGCCTACGGAGCCACTGACACATTGGTACCAAGTGCGATGCCTGTTAGAGACACCTATTTTTGCCAAACAAGGCCAGGCACTCACAGGACGTGTGTTACTGTTAGCAAACAAACGTCAAAGTTATGACGTTACCATGGAGATCAACCTAGAAGGCACTAACATCTCATCATCAAACACTTTGGATTTGAAGAACCCCTACTTTAGGTATACGGGTGCGCCAGCTGCCCCCCCTCCTGGTGTGAACAGCAGCTCGCCTAGTGAAACATACTGGAACTCTATTGAGTCAACTGCCTCATTGAGCAATGGACAGGGAGTGATGCTTACAGACGGTGCCCAGCAGTACTGCTCGACCCCAGACCAGACTATTGCTTATGGTGCACACCCCAACATGATCAAAACTGTGATGCTGCAGGAGGAGTTCATCAAGAGGATCGGGATTAGTCAAAATGGGGACATATAATCCGAGAGGTCGCGCCGAGCGCGCCTTAGGGCAATAAGGAACCGCCGTAATCGGTTGTGAACTATCTTCCGTTCAGACTTTATAGTGTGTAAGCGGACTTATTTATTACGATACATCACAGTGACACAATCATGTAACTAGATACTCTGCTGGCCTTGTAAATTAAGTAAAAAGTGGATTGATAAATCAAAGGCAATAAGTTAGCCTTCTCGGTGAAATGTTTAGTTTTGGCGGTACCGACGCTTACTAGTGTAATTTGAACACACATAGAACTGTGAAATTTGATGTAAATATTCTATAGTTGGACGTGAATCAGTGACTGGCCGGGCCGACCGTCTCCAGCAAGGCAGCTCCGTGTCTAGTAATTGTACTATTAATTTAGTCCAAGTACATTTAGGATAAGCAATAAGTGCTGAATTTAAATGATAATGCTTATCATTGTCAATACTCATTTATCATTATTGGAGTCAGGCTCAATCATTAGTTAGGTAGACGCAGCCAGTGTTACAGTCCATGATACCTTCTGTCTGCCAGTCAACACTAGAGATCGCGAATTATGAAAATTTACTTCCGTCAAATATTTTTATACACTGCACTTTAGCCATAGTTTGTGTAAAAATCCTTTTTGTAAATATAGGATAAAGTGATCAATTTTTTTTCTGGAACATTGATATTGAGTAAAAAATCAGTATTGTATGGTTCTTATTTCTTGATAAACTTATGAATACTATGAATTTTTGTATTGAAGTCTTAACATTATAGTAATGTGGGCAAGGATCTGCTATTTTTTTCATTGTAGTAACATTGGTGCTTGATCCTCTATTGCACAAAAATACAGACAACATGACTACCTCATGATTTGGCAGACAATTGGATCTCGAAAATGTACCGAGATCTATTGCAAGCAAAATCATTGACTTGTGAACATAAACAATTTGCATGAGACACTAAAATTATTTAGATAAATATACCATACTGGGAGTTGTGTCGCGAGTTTGCTTGCAAAAGCCTCGGCGTTATAGAAAATAATAACATGACAATTTTGTATCAAAAATCACATTGAGTTGCCATAATGGCTCTGTTTAAAAGTGGAATGAAGGATGTTCAGCAATATTACATAGACTGAAATACAATTTATTAATATGCAATACAATTTTTATTGTGAACTGGCGACCCGCCCCTGCTTCGCGCGGTTTTTACGACTTGACAAAACATCGAGATTTCTATAAATGTGTAGTATTAATGACGTATTTACCACTAACCTTCTAGAATAAATTCTCTAAATGTTGGTGGAAACCGCATGAAAATGCGTTGCGAAATTTCGAAGACGCGGTCACACAGACATAAGAAAAACGACTTTAATTTGTAAAATGTATAGATATAGTTCGCGTCAAACTTTATGGCGGCACTGAAGTGCGCAACTCGCTGCGCAGTAACCCTACCCCTCACCCCCGCTGACCCATGTTTTTGTTACTGCACAGCGACTCGCCTCATGTTCCGAGCCTCTATAAAGTTTGAATCAGGCTTGTACAGATGCCAGCACATCAAGCTACTACAATCTGCCAAATTTCTTTAACAGATTTTCAACTTTATTGCTAAAGCATAAGTTTCAAAGTTGACTGGGAAAATTTTACAGTTTCGGGTAGCTTGATGTGCTGGCGTCTGTACTTCCATAGGCTGCATTGCACGCTAATGTTCTACAGAATTGTTATTTGGAAGCTCAACCATTACTGAAATAATAACAACAATCCATCTCATAAATTTTATAAATAAAATTGCTAAGCTCTGAGCCAAGAGCAAGTACCTACTTAAGATTGAATCTTGAATTAAACTTCCTAATAACTTTATTGTAAAATAAAAGTATGGTCACTATACCTATACATTTTATCAAAACTGGCCAAGTGCTAGTCAGATCACGCACAGGGAAGGGTTCCGTAGTTGGGATAAATATTTACGCATGCACATTGCACAGTATCGATTAGGGCCGCAAAAATAAGTTTTTATTTCATAGTATTTCTCGAAAAAATTATGAAATACAAAGTTATCACTGCGGTTGTAACCGAAAAGATCCCATATCAAAAACTATCGTTTCTGTCTGAGTAAAATGGCTGTGTAATATCCGGCGGCCGGACAGACGGACATGACTAAATTATAAGGGTTCCGTTTTTGTTGTTCCATTTGAGGGTGCCGTCCTCAGATGGGTATGAATAATAAATAATTGATGTTGCAGTGTGTGCACCAATTTACTCAAAAGTCAGTTGCTTCTTCTTGAAAAATACCTGTAAATGAAAGTCCAGGCATATTCCTTCATACTTTTAAAGTGATAATCGAGGTGTCTAATTATTCCTTTATCAGTAACAAGCTTTGTATAATTAGCATGTCATATGAAAGTGCCTAAACACGGTTCATTCCTCTTGTATTCAGAGCAATAATAAATTTACTTCACATTAGATAACCTGTCAACATTAACATTTAAGCGTTTTGCGCGGGCGGGGTGATCAAATGTAAAATTTTAAGTGCTTTTAATGTCTTGTAGTTAATCTACTGTATGACTAGGTGCTGTCATAAATATAAGGGGATTGTAGCACCCGAAAACTTTAAATAGGGACTTGGAGCATAGAAGTCATGTCGACTTAGACCATGTAGGGCCGTAGTTGCTACATGAAAACTGTGCGATATTACCTGTGACTTTGGGTAATAACTACCCTCTATTAAAAAGGCAGGAAAATAACGAACGTCCCTGAATAAAGAAATGTGAATCAATAAAATTATTTTTTATTTTATTTAAAATGTTGCCACAGTATAATGGCGTTTTCACCCCGTCCCGCGACATTGGTGTTAAGTAAGAAGCCAATATCACTTGCCATTTTAACGAAATTCACTTTTATTTTATGAATATCATAGAGTCTATATTCCCTTGGCTAATTAGGTATTAGGCCACTAATTAGAATAACACCAATGTTTAGATCAGTGAGCTAAAAATGAAAATTTAATTGATTCGAATTGAAATCAATTTGTTTCGATGAGTAGGGGCTGTCATGGTGATACTATTTAATCAATTTCATTATGTGGGGCACTGAATATAAGTTTATATATTCACGCCCGTAAACTGTGAATGAGAAGTAGGTTTAGGTGGACTTTTACTTAGTTTACCATTATGAAGTGATATAAAAATTACTGAAATATTCAGTGATTCGAGTTGTATCATAGCTTACTCCATATACTTAGTATAAGAGTGATAATATTTGTAGTCATAGTAATGTATCTTCATTACGGAATAATGACTTTCCTCTCGCTTTAAGAGAAGACGTAATTTTCTAGACATAGGCCTACCTTGGTCAGCCAATTAGGCTTAGGTAACAAATGCTAGAATTTTAAATACCATTTGGTATAACTTATGAATTAAATATGTATCCTTATTATAAAAGAAATGACGGCGGTAGGTGGCGACCATCGGTAAACATACACTGCCAGGTTTAAACCCCAGATATATATTAAATAACACATTCGAAAAGCCCACTATTGCCAAGGATTTTCACACTTGGAATAAAAATTAAATTTTCATTTCTAGCAACACCTAGAAATACAGATTCTGTAAATAAGAACAATTGTAACATTTTGTTTGTTTTTTTTTGCAAATTACCTCACGGTTGTGTAATAAAATCATGTGTATATGAGAATAGCGTGCGTTTTTTAGAAAATAAACTAATTTTACGGGTTACTTTTAGGCTGCAATAATGTTATACTATGATAGGTATTTAGCGACTAGGGACTAATAAAACATCAGTGTTCATCCGGAAAATGAACGCTTTGGAATTCTTGGGCCTGGCTGCCCTGCTATTCAAGCGTCCTAACAATTCCAGAACATTCATTTGATCAAATGAACAAAGTGATAAATTATGGGCCAGTTTCTCGAACGAAATTTTGACAAATTATCAAATATGCGTAAATTGCTGTGATTGGTTGAATCATTTATCAACAACCAATCGCAACAGTTTACACACTCTTGAATTTTTCGGGATATTTTTTGTTCGAGAAACTGGCCATAAGCATTTCGCCCTTAGCAAGCCAAGCCGCCACCAGCTGTCAGTGGCTGGTGGATGATAGACTACTTAACACCACGAGAGCGGGTCCCTCGTGGTGCTCAGAAGCCACAGAACATAAATATCCTAACGGGTCAGAAGCTAATTGTTATCATAATATGCCCAGGTACAATACGACCGATGTATCTTGGCAAGCCCGAACTTTGCGCAGAAGGCTGCGCAGTAAGATTTTTTAGGAACCAAATGGTGACATGAGGCGAGTGCGAGTGAGAGAACATGCGCGAAGGTCTGTGCCTATGTTCAGGCTCGCCAAGTTACGTCGGTAAGCACGGGCGTTTTTTAACGCGAATATTTTTAGTCGCGCACTGGATTTTCAACTCTCGGGTGTCGTGCCGAGCATTGAGAATCCAACACAGTTCTTCTCATCGCGTCAAAAAATACACTGTGGGATTTTTACCTCTTAATTGGCACTGAGCAGTGCGTTGTAAATCCAGTGCGCGATAAAAAAACTTCCGTGGGTACGACGGCTATCAATAGGTGTACGCTTTACCTGTGAAATAACTTCGGTACAGTTGTGTTAAGTAAGTTAATTTATGTGGAAACTGTTTCAATAGTTTCAGGCGCGTCCTATTTCCTGTGGTCGCTTATTATACGCAGTAATCCCGAATCTGTAAACTTAGTTTATTTTTCAAGGATATATTAAACTGTATATTGGTCAATTTCTATGCATGCTAAAATAAAATTGTAAGCGGTATTTTAACTCTTTGGATGTTGACGTAATTAAGAATCGTTCAATCTACCATACAACCTCCTTTTTGAATTCAGTTAAAAATAATAGTTTGCTATTCGCTTCAACTGCGAAAAATGGGATACTCGGCTGGATAAAGTCTGTTTTCCAACGCTTATATACTTAATACTTGTACCTAATGTATAACAAGAATAATTAATTTCATAATTTTTCATTCAAGAGTTAAAAGACTGTTCAAGAGTAAAGCAATTTTTGAAAGATTGGTAAAATGGAATAGAATAAGGAACAGAGGATGAATGTTTGAAAATGTTGTGGCAATCTCATCTTCAATCTCCGCAAGATTGGTACAGACACATCAAGCTGTCAAAATTTCTTCAATAGATTTTCAACTTTATTGCTAAATCATAAGGTTCAAAGTTGATTGGGAAAATTTTACAGTTTCGGGTAGTTTGATGTGCTGGCGTCTGTACTTAGGCTACGTATGCTCTGACAGGTGTTTTGCATTGCGCCTACAGTCTAGTGACTTAACATCCTTCGATACACGCTAGGCGACTAGCGAAGACGCCAAGAACGCAGTGCGGCTGGTTGTGAAAAATCTAGAGCGTTCCGTTTCACTTCGCTACTCGCAAGGCGACTCGCTAGATTCTAGGCGCTAAGCAAGCCAACTGTCGTAGTGTACGCTTGTGTAGCCTTAGGGAAGGTACAGACGCCAGCACATCAAGCTACTACAATCTGTCAAATTTCTTTAATAGATTTTCAACTTTATAGCTAAAGCATAAGGTCCAAAGTTGATTGAGAAAATTTGACAGTTTGATATGCTGGCGTCTGTACAAAAGATAAAATTGAGTTCTAGCAGAATAGTAATATGTTGCTACTAGTATTCAAATTTCGAATACTAGGTGGCGCCACTAGCGTAAAGGAATTTCTCAAGTTACTAATGTAAGAATTAAATTATGGAGGTATTGTTGAGACATTATTTTACCAATCTTTCAAAAGTTACTACAATGAAGTTGATTAATTTTTTATCAGGAATCTGATTTTGTATGTAAGTAGCCTGAATGACAAGTTTAGAACAATTTAGTTTCATTTTTTTTTTCGTGGCAATATAGCAAATTATGTATTGGAATATCGTTCCTATTCACGTTGTGAAAACGCACCGAAGGAAGGTCCAAATCCAATCTATTAAAGTCGATATCAGATTAGCATGTTATACAGATTTTAAAGAACTTACTTAATTCTTGAAATGCTCGTGAAATCACTGGCAATACCGAATTCTCAACGAAATCTTTAAAACTTTTAATATGGAATTCTATGAAAAATGTTATGCCTAACATAGATTATGGTCTAATTCCTTAAAATATTAGTATTTTTTCTAGACTTTCCTCGGTCCGCTTCCGCAGCGCCTCAAAGTGGGTGCAGAATAAAGAATTATGTGAATTTTGTAATCTTAAGGCGTGTAATAAGAGCAAAAGTTATTGGCGCCTTTGTATGGCAGTCAATTCGTGGCCAGGCCATGGCCTATAGCCCGGTAGTTGTGGCCTGAAATATTAACAGTCCCTGAACTAAATATATTGCTTTAAGTGTATTTTAGTGTGATTAAACTTCGTTTTGGACGCTAGAGATTTGTCACATCAATTTAGTAATATTTTTTTAATAGAAGGTAGGTAGTCGTGATTTTAAAAATAAGCGTGGCTTAAAAGGAATGTAAGCAATAATTAATTTTAAGATGAGATTCACGCGGGGAGCATCAAGCTAGTCGATTTACAAGGCCATAAAATATATGGCTTCGTCAGGCCACATAATGTATGGTCTCGTCAGGCCACATAATGTATGGCCTCTTCAGGCCACCGTCGAGCTATAAGCCGTGGCCTGCTGCATTTTCAATAAGTATTATTCGTTTTTTTTTTCTCTGCACGTCCACATTAGTTTGTGTATACAATCAAAATGAAATGTACTCCTAATTTTTATTAAGACGACAATTAAATATGAAAACAAAAAAGTTTGGACGGCAATTTTCGGTAATTATATCAAATAATTCTAATCTATAATTTCGTTTGAATGCTCTAAACAACCCTGTCCCAAGAAATAGTAGAGGTTCAAGAACTTTACACATTCGCAAACTATATCTCTATTATAATGCTGCGACTTACGAATTGTAGGGACCTAGGAAGGCTCGTTACATTTTGTAAATGGTGTCATCACGACTGATCTCAAACCATCGTGAGTAAACCGGCATGTGCTAAAAACTCGAAGACGTGAAATCCACCATCCTGCACTCAGCCCGCATGTTGGATTACCGCCCACTTCCTCGCACAGAGAGGAAGCCTGTGTCCCAGTTGTAGGAACACTATAGGGTGATTATGCATGTATACCTACTGCTAACTCCTGCTAAGGTAGAAGGAAAATCTTTGAGGAAAACAAATCAATAGTCACATATTTAATACAGCGAAATGCGTCTAAAAATCTCATATAATTTTATTTTACGTAGGTACGTAAAATCAATGATTGAACGATATCAATAACTGCCCTAAAACATCAGGGCCAGAGTTCAAGAGATAACGATCCTACTAGCCTGAATATTCTATTGCTATATTTGAGGCAACCGTCCCACCGCAAGCGATTAACGAGAAGCGAGTAGAGCTAGCAACTTGAAACTAGCAACTTTGAGGAACCATCCGGTTAGACCGGTAGCCGACCCCAACATAGTTGGGAAAAGGCTAGGCAGATGATGATGCACCAAGCGTGAGTCTCTCAGCAAGTGTTCGGTCCACGCGAGCGTCGCTGAGCGAGTAGGTACTCTCTTTGATAGCTCTTGTCACTGCAACAAATGAGAAGGTAGGTACTCGCCGGCGGTGTGAAGTCAGCTAGTCAACTATTATAATTATATGTCTATAGATCTCATTTACTACCACGGGTCCACCCCACATTGGTTCGAGCCAGCCCGCCCCGGCCGCTGAGCCTGTAGTTTTAAATTCGTCCCTAAATAATTCCCATCCAGCCTGTCCCTTTGCTACCCTCTCCCAGCGACGCCCTAAACCGAGGTCCGTACCCCACAGGGGGTGCCCTTAGCGTGTAGTCGAGTAGTTTTTAAGTTTTTTAAACCCTGCCTGAAGGCCTTAATTTATTGAGGCATCCACAGGCAAGCCCGGTTAAGCAGACGACAACCTCAGAGGTTGAACACCGAGATGACATTAAAAAAAAACTATATATACCTAGTAGCTTTGTCGTCGACGGTGGGACAAGTTCCCTAGACTAATAAAACTTATAAAGGTCAACCGCAGATAATAATAGCCAGCGGTAGGATAGCTTTGGCCGTCTGCCAATTCGACGATTTCATAGATATTAGGTAAACTTGTGTACGCTGTACCTACCTACTATCTTCAATCTGAGACGTTTATCGCTAAATATACCTAGGTATAAAGTGGTTGTTCTCTTAATTAGCAGTCTATTTATTATGATAATAATCTCATGACGAATTGTATAATTGATGTTCTTAGTAGTTAATCTTTCTACATAATATATACCTAATATAATAATGCTGAAGTGTTAGTTTTTTTTTTTTTTGTTTGAACGCGCTACCTGAAGTTACAAGTTGGATTATAGCCCGATTCTTGAGGAAGGTTAGAAGCTATTTAACATCAAACTAAGACCCTTAGTATTGTTTCTCTCCGGTCGTGTCGGATTGCCGTCCCATCGGACTATGAGAGTGAGGGAAGAGGGATCTGTAGTGTGCACTATAATCTCCCGCGCCGAAGGCTAGTCTCCGTTGAGATTGGTCGCCGTAGCCGAAATACGGTCTGGTAAACTTTCAGACCCTTGTGAGACGAACAAAAAGAAAAAGTCAGAAAGAACCGAGCGGGCGCGGCCGATGCGATGCGACGCGGTGGGTCGCAGGCCAAGGGAGCTTTATAAAAACGTGGATGTTATTTTAGTATGAAATACTAGTTGCGCCTCGCGGTTACACCCTCGATCCCGTGGGCATATCGGGATAAAAAGTATACTCTGCATGTGTCAAATTTCATCCAAATTCCGTTCAGCCGTTATAATGTGAAAGCGTAACAAAGAAACATACAAAAAACTAATCACACTACTTAATATTATTTATAGACTAAAGGCTCCCACAAGGCAACGACCTTGTGAAGGCCGCAGGAACCCGTTGGATGCGAGAAGCACAGAACCGGTCGAAGTGGAAGTGCTTGGGGGAGGCCTATGTCCAGCAGTGGACGTCTTTTGGCTGAAATGATGATAGGCTAAAGTTAGTGTGTGTTTGTTTATATGTTTGTTACTTCTTCAAGCTCAAACGGCTGGACCAATTTTGATAAAATTTCTTTATTCTTTATTTTTCCTCCATACAAATTTTGATTTGTATGGAGGTAGCTGACACCCTGGATTAACATATAGGATACTTTTTTATCCCGATATTACCACGGGATCGAAACTTATGCGGGTGAAACCGCGGGGTGCAGCTAGTCTTTTATACTTATACCTATTTTATTAGTTTAGATTGTATAACTTCCAACGTCTACGCAAAGGCAGTCGCGGGCAGAAGCTAGTCTAGTTATAGGTAGGAAGGTATAATAATGCGGCTAGGTCAGTACTGTGTCCTTCGCAACGTTATTTGCAAAGTGCTGTGTTATGCAAGTCATGCCCAAAGAGTACTTTTTACATTCGGAAAGTCATGTCCATTAGAATGATATAAAAGGTACTAATTTACAGTGTTGTGTTGTTGGTTGTTATTATATTAAATTGTAATGTAATTTCCTTGGGGCTTGATAGACTAGCTACACCTATAAACCACTAAAAACAGGAGAGGACTAATATTTAATAATAAAATGATTTTTATTTCGGACAAAAGTATCCATAGAGTGTTAGTAACATAATATTAAAACAACTTATTATCTAGTGTTAGTACCAATCACCCTCCTCACAAACTGCTTAAGAATTGGAGAGCTGAAACTCTCCGCTACAGTTCTCAGGATGCTGTTGCGACTGTCTCTCACTCTCCTCAGTAGTGACGCTGTTTTTTTTGCGTATAATCGCATGAAACCCATCGGTACGAGCTTGTGCAAACATTTCCGAAATGCGCTGCAGTAGCGAGGAAGTCCCAACCACGGCTCTGAACCGGTTTAAAAAGAGCGGTTAATTTCGATTAAGTACCGGTAAATATATCGTTCCTTCAATAACCGGTTAAACAAGTGAACTGTTCTTATGAAACCCAAATGATAAAGGTTAGCGGTTACTTAAGCACAAACGGTTTTGACACCCAAATTAACCGGTTAATTCCGTAATAAAATTTTGATTATTTCTTGATATCGCAACGTCCAGACCGTGCTCGCGAAAGTGGCGGGGGCCGGGGGGGGTTAAAACTTGGGTTTAACCGGTTAATTTCCACTATCAAAACCAAAATTCATGAAAAACCGGTTGCCCGCATAAATCGGTAAAAACCGGTAAAGTGCAAAAGTTAACCTAAATCGATTTCGGTTTGGGGTCAATGACCGTAACCGGTCAAGAATTTCAACCGGTTTCCGAGCCCTGGTCCCAACAACATCCTGAAACCATTATTGTACTGGACGCGCAAGACATCCATTTATCTTCTGTCCTTTTCTTAATGAAATAGAAAGAAAAAGATGTACTGAACTTAAATTTAGTTTAGTTTGTGAACAAGGGATTCGGCGCCAATGTATAAAATTAAAACAACCAAGTGATTGATTTGGAATATAATTAAATAAGTATACCTATTGTATTCATAAAACATTTTATTTCTTCAATTTCTTCTGAAGTTGTAGAAGAGGCGCGTTCTTACTTTTCCTCTTTTCTTTCTTCTGTTGGCCCGATTCTATCGCGTTTTTCATTACCTGTAAAAGAAACATATTTTACAGACTCCATTTATTTTAAAGTCCTTATACACGATGCAAGTTTCTTGCCTGTGGCATAATAGAATAGAAATACTCTTTATTATGTACACCAAATAAATTACAGACATAAAAATAGAAACTACATAGGGTGACACAATGGGCGGTCTTATCGCTAAAAGCGATCTTTTAAAGACAACCTTTGGATGGATTAAAAAAGGGGAAGGACAGACAAATACTGTAGGTAGTCTGTGGTGTACCTATTACATAATACAATAAAACATACATAACGTATATTATACTAATCTAAATAAATATATACATATAATAATAAACATGGAAAAAGGAGCAAAGAAATTATGATGATGACGTTTAAGGAGAGAGGAAGTGCAGCCTTTAGTGTTTCCACTGCTGGAAAACAGACCTCTATGAGAGGGAGTGGGCCCTAATCCACCACGCGAGCCAAGTGCGCGTTGGTAGATGACACAACATGTCTTCGAATTTTCGGTTCAAGGACATGCCGGTTTCCTCACAATGTTTTACTTCACCATTTTGAGAGCAGTGATGAAATAATTTACACAAAGTGCTTATCTGGGTTCGAACCTACGACCATACAACTTGTAAGTCGCAGCCGTTTCCACTGTGCCACCACTGCTGGCACAACTTGCCTGCGGTATAATTATGATAAAACTAGCTGCGCCCCGCGGTTTCACTCGCTTAAGTTTCGATCCCGTGGGAATATCGGGATAAAAAGTTAATCCAGGGTGTCAGCTACCTCCATACCAAATTTTATCTAAATTGGTCCAGCCGTTTGAGCGTGAAGAAGTAACAAACATATAAACACACACACACACCCCCACTCCCCCACACACTCACACACACACACACTCACAAACTTACGCCTTTATAATATTAGTGTGATTGTAGCAACAAATTACTTGCATGAGATCAAACAGTTTAGACAGTGGAACTTTAATTGTTGCTTTAACTTATGGTAGGTATCATCATCACCATCATTTTCAGCCGAAAGACGTCCACTGCTGGACATAGGCCTCCCCCAAGCACCTCCACTTCGACCGGTAATTAAATTGTACCGTATAAATCTGCGTGGCAATTGCGTAACACACTACCAGTAACAATGGCTTTCATTTTGACAGTTCAACAACATTCATTGCGTTATTTACGCTGTTGAGCAAACACATTTTTCGAACATATGAAGCAATGGATTAGCAATATCCTTCTAAATGATTCAGATTCTGATTGATAGTGTTACGCAATTAGGGTACGGGCTTAACGGGTCAAGGCTTAACTTTTTAAGATCATAATTATGTATCAAGCCATTATTTCCTAAAAAATTACAAAGTTATCAATCAAATGAAATTTATGAAAGTTTCAGTGCAATTTATATTTTTCCTTTGATGTGTGGCGACCTAGTAAAATGTTATCAATTCAAAGAAATAAGGGGCTAGGCTTCAAATCGATACGCCGAGCCGCTTCTGAGAGTTTAGTAACTGATTCACATAACTCCACTTAGAAAAGTTCCCAGAAACTAACGCTAGACAGGCAATTGCGTCAAAACTAGCTTGTTGTAGTACGTTCATGACCACAACAATCTAGTTTTACTAAGGACAGGTAATTTTTGGTATGCCAAAGAATTAATGAACTAGCTTTAGACCGCGGCTTCGATCCAGTGGAGGGGATAAAAAGCCTATGTCACACTCCGGCACAAAAAATCACGTTGATCCGCTGCACCGTTGCGTTGTTGCGTGAAAGAAGGAGAAGGGAAGGGACTAACAAGGACATTGTCGCATTTATAATAGGTATTACTAGCTTCTGCCCGCGACTTCATCCGCGTGAAATTTTACCCGGGACCATTTCCACTCCCTCTTAGGGGTGGAATTTCGAAAAACCCTTCTTAGTGGATACCTACTCTTCACAAAGAACACATCCTAAAAATTTCATGTCTCTAGGACCAGCGGTTTAGGCTGTGCGTTCATATATCAGTCAGTCAGGACTTTGAATTTTATACAGGGTTATTGGTAAAACATTAACAACCTCTTTAGAGATCATTGTATTCGTAAAAAAAAAAAATGGCTGTTCCCTACATTTTGACGAGTTATATGAACATAAATGTAGGGAACAGCTGATTTTTTTCGCGATTTCAGGTTTGGTCCCATAGTAAAAGTTGTTCATAATGATGCGTACAATGAAGATATTCATTTTGTATTTCACGAGCTGTGTCCAAATAAACTGGGATTGGTTTCTTTACTAGACTTGCGTATCTTTCTGTACTTTTCTACTTCTAGTCGCCTTATCCAAGAATCTCATCGTCTGCCTAGCCTTTTCCCAACTATGTTGGGCCAGTCTAACCGGATGCAGCTGAATACCACTATTTTACATGGAGCGACTGCCTATCTGACCTCCACAACCCAGTTACTGGATGATACGACTTGGTAAAACTGGTTGTCACACTTTCTGGCTTCTGACGACCCGTAACGACTGTCAAAGATCCACGAAAGACAGCCGGGACCAACAGCTCAACGTGCTTGCAAAGGCACTGAAAGGTCTCGGTATGTAAAGATGGTCACCCATCCACAGAACAACAGCGGCAAGCGTAGCTTAACCTGATCGATCGACCTGTGCGGCTGTTATTATTTAGCCACGGGCTAAAAAATACTAGCTGTAAAAGATAACTAACGCACCTGCAAAGCGTTCTCCTCGCTTCCTCCGAAGGCGACCGTCTCATTCAACGTGGGGTACCTGAAGGAGAACCCTCGCGGATATATCGGGCGAGATAGAAGAGACTCCAGCTGTCGGCGCTTTGCTTTCAACGCCTTTTCTATTGAGGCGTCCACCTGCTTCACTGGACTGGGGTGGAGGAGTTACGGGAAATATAATTTTCTTTGAAGTTTATAAGTTTAAATGATATTTCTTACGTAATCTATGACTATAAGTAAATACTACTTATTGAGAAATTCCAGATGGAAAAACCCAATAACAGTTTGCCTGACTTGGGATTCGAACCCAGGATGTCATGCGCAGCAGTAGCGCTTGAGTACACTGGACCAACGAGGCAGTAATTTATGATTTACTAGTTGCGCCCCGCGGTTTCACCCGCATAATACTCAATCCCGTGGGAATATCGGGATAAAAAGTAGCCTATATGTTAATCCAGGGTGTCAGTTACCTCTATACCAAATTTTATCAAAATTAGTCCAGTCGTTTGAGCGTGAAGAAGTTACAAACGTACAAACACACTAACAAACTTTCGCCTTTATAATTTAACTAGCAGCGCTCCGTGGTTTCACCCGCATAAGTTTCCAACTCATGGGGATGTCGGGAAAATAAGTATCTTATGTGTTAATCCTGGTTATAAACTATCTGAGTACCAAATTTCATCCAAATCCAAAGTAAGAGTAACAAACATCCATAATATTCTTAATATTAGTAATATTAAGAATGCGAAAGTTTGTGGATGTGACAACAAGACGGAACATGGTCAAGAAGAGAGAAGAGCCCCAGCTGTGGTACAATTACACCCTCATTTTATAAAAGGATACACATCATCATCGTCAATAATAATGTCCATCTCCCTCGCCGCCCGTTCCTTCCAGCCCTGCGCTTGCGCCGCGCGTCTTTTCTTCAGCTCCAGTCCGTCCAGTTCGCGCGCTATCACCATCAGCTCCTTCAGCGGGGACAGGACTTGCGCGTCTACTGGGAAGGTCGGGACTTCCGATGCTGTGGAGAAAAGAGATCTTTGGTTATTTATGAGGCTTCATTGCATGCTAATGACCCGCCCCTGTTCCGCACGGGTACGATTTACTGCGCCACACGCACAAATCACACGTCATTAGAGGCATTTGTCGTTAGTCTGTGGCGACATGTCAAACCACCAAAATTTTGAAAATTCATATTAAAAAGAAAATGTAATGTAAATCGTAAACTGCTGAGGATTGCAGGCATAATTTTAAGTTGTCTAAAATAAATATGAATATATTCTCTCTAAATTATGGTAAGAACCGCATCAAAATCATGAAAAACGACTTTGTTTAATGCCTATAATATTCCCACTGCTGGGACACAGGCCAGTACGACATGCCGGTTTCCTCACGATGTTTTCCTTCACCGATTTGAGAAACTACTTTATTTTATACAAATTCAATACTAGCTACCGCCCGTGGCTTCGCCCGCGAGGTATGTCGATAAAAACCATCCGATCGTCTTCCCCGGGATGCAATCTATCTCTCTGCCAAATTTTATCGAAATCCGTTCTGTGGTTTAGGCGTGAAAATGTAACATACAGACAGATAGAGTTACTTTCGAATTTATAATATTAGTATGGATAAATAGATAAAATACTCATGAATTCATTGGATACGAGAAGTACAGAACCGGTCGATATGGTTACACTTAGGGGAGGCGTATGACCAGCAGTGGACGTCACGGCTGAATAATGATGACGCTATAGAGGTATGAGGAACAGGGTGTAAAGTTAACTCATCCTCCATAGAAAAGGGAGGATCCTCCGACCAGACGGGTGTTGTGTCTGCCGGGCAACTGCCCGATGATTCAGGTCGGGCCATTGTATATGTTAATTGCGCGGTAAACTCTGCTTGCGAGATGCAGTATTTTGCGTGACGTCAGTATGACGCGTAGTTCGTATGTAGCGTTTTTGTAGATACCGCTATAACGCGAACCCTTGTCATTACGGCATCCTAATCTTCACTTTCCTAAAATAATAAAGATATTCTTCAACTTACTTTTGTTGAGCGTCCGGCACATCTTGGCATACAGATAGGCCTCGGCCGGCTCCATCATGAGTATGGTGAGTCCCTCCCGGCTGGCGCGCGCGGTGCGACCACTGCGGTGCACATAGTTCTCCGCCGTGCGCGGCACCTGGTAGTGCAGCACGTGCTCCACGTGCGGGATGTCCAGCCCGCGCGCCGCCACGTCTGTGGCGATCAGGACCCCGTGCGGGTCGTCGCGGAACCTGGGAGTAGATGAAGTTATATGTACCTACGTAGATGTTCACGCGCGAACGTATGGTGCGACGGCATACGAGAGCGGAGAGGATGAGGCGCGTCAGACGGCGACGCGCCACCGGCCGCCCGCCAGTGACCGTTAGGGGCGGTCTCCATGAACAAAAGACCTACGTGATCGAGTCAAAAATCCGCGGAAATCCGCAGGAGAACCAAGGTAACCGACATAGCCCGAAGAATTGCCAAACTTAAGTAGCAGCGGGCAGGGCACATTGCTCGCAGAACAGATGGCCGATGGGCCCGAAAGGTTCTGGAGTGGCGACCGCGTACCGGAAGACGTAGCGTTGGAAGGCCTCCCACAAGGTAGTCCGACGACCTTGTGAAGGCCGCAGGAACCCGTTGGATGCGAGAAGCACAGAACCGGTCGAAGTGGAGGTGCTTGGGGGAGGCCTATGTCCAGCAGTGGACGTCTTTCGGCAAACAGTAACTCTTAGTTAATAAAACATTGAGGCTAGCTATATTAGGTTCAATTTCATCTAACTTAAAATAGCTGTGGTGCTGGGTAGTTGTGTGTAGTGTTGCGCCACTTACACTTCCCAGCTAAAGCATTATGAAGTAGTGAAGGGCGGGCGTGCCGAGTCTTATGTGATTTTGACGTTCAAAAAGCGTTAATTCTGATCCTAGTTTAAAAAAAATACTGTTGATTTTGATTTTAAGCAATTCCGTGAAGACCCGTCATTAATCATTTAGAGAACCCGTTACTTGGGTGTAGTGTTTTCTCAAGATTTTACATAAGAATAGCAACATTTTGTACTGCAAAGTAAGGCAAATTAATTCCATATTCCCTTTTGAGATTTAATTCTCAGACGCAATAAATGATATGATTAATTCAAAGCTGTGATGTGGCTTTATTTAAGAACCGACCATTTGATTGGTAGAAATTGCAAAAAAAAAGAAAAAAAATCTATTCATGTCACTGTAATGCTTTGTAACTTACCTCTCCAAATTCTTGATTCTCTGTCGCTGTGGCATGCTCGCGTGCAACGGTAGAGGGCGACACTTGAGTAAAGTAAATAATTGAGCTAGTCTGTAAAATAAAATAAAATTATAGTTTTATCATATTCGACTGTTGTTGTTGGGCTGCAATTAAAAGTCCTCCAGACCGGCTTTCGGTCATGGCGATCAATCTTAGCTGAGATCAGCCTTTGGCGTCAACAAAAGAGATAAGTTTGCAGGATCATCGGACATAGTTGAAGTTTAGTAAGAAACCGATGGATGTTCTCGAATAAAATTTAATTTTATTAATAGACCACAAACAGCTCATTTATCAAATTAAATTTCAGTTGACAACATCCAGTGGTTTCTTCCTAAACTTAAACTATATCCGACGATCCTGCATACTTATCTCTTTTGTTGACTGTACATGAGTGTGCACACAGGTGCACTCTCTGTTCTCTCACTCTCATAGTCCGATGGAACGGCAAACCGACACGACCGGGGAGAGATCAGGCGCAGGAGCAGACGACAGGTGCGCGCGAGGCACGGCGGGTATCACACCGCCAACTTCCAAGCTCCGGGCTGTTACTCAGAAATTCCCAATGGAAAAGCCCAGGACCCCACGCTCAACCATCGCGCTTGCGACCATGAGACCAACGGGGCAGTTAACCGAGTCCATATCCAGACTCTGGTCTGCTAATGGAGATACTCAATAAGAAGTTGGTTGGAGAGTTGGGAGTTGGAGTCGCGTCACAACACGAACTTCAAGTCGTTCGTGGTGTGTGTTCCGACATATAATCTCGCGAAGTTTCTCAAGGAAGAGTTCTGGCCGAAGGGTGTTGTGTACCGCCGGTTTCGTCGCTGGCTACATGACACCAGTCAGCGAAACGCAACGCAGACACTTCGTGTGCGTTAGTTTTTAGTATAATTATAATGTTGTATGTATTTATAGTATTTTTAGGTTATATTAATATTGTATTGTATGTGTTCATATGGGCCTTTTTTTTTTTTTTGCGGATGGGAAATCATTAAATGACCCCTCCCGCTCTGGGTGGAGCGGAAGGGAGTGTCAGACTCTTACTGACTAAAACCCACCCGTGTTCCTTCTTTAGCCCTTTATGTTCCGGGGTAGCGGTAACCCTTTCGGACAATCCCGCTGACCATTTATATGGGCCTTGATGCCTGAAATAAATAGATAAATAAATAAATAACACTCTGAGGGTCGAACCCACGCTCGGCACAACAAAGCCTTAAACTAAACTTATGCCCTTTTAATGGCAAAAGGCTCGCTCCTTATAACATAGAACTCAAACATGACTACCGAAATGCGTATTTAATCATATTGCTCTGCGGGGAATCCCCAAAAAGATTTTAAAGAAAAAAAAAAAACTTGCCAAGTGCGAGTCGGACTCACACACGAAGGGTTCCGTACCACAAGGCAAAAACGCCGAAAAAAAACACGTTTGTTGTTTATTTATTTTATTCTGTTTTTAGTATTTGTTGTTATAGCGGCAACAGAAATACATCATCTGTGAAAATTTCAACTGTCAGCTATCACGTTTCATGAGATACAGACAGACAGACAGACAGACGGATAGTGGAGTCTTAGTAATAGGGTCCCGTTTTTACCCTTTGGGTACGGAACTCTAAAAAGTGACAACCTACCTTTTAACACTACCTATAGAGTTGCAGAACACTATGGTCCTGCCGGGATGCCTCTTTATAATATAGTACAGGTAGGCATCCTTATGTTCCATCGCGCAAGTGATACGGCACTCGGTCAGCGTTTCTGCTGTACCTGGAAGTGACAAAGGATGATGGTAAGTTTGGTTTAAGAGCGTTTACGCCGTACGGCCTTTCATACAAACTTTCAAGCCCTTGTTTTTCGAAATGAATGAACCGATTTTAAGGAAACTTCATACGCATAAGCAGGATTTCCTACTCTCCTAATTTTGCTGTGCCCGACGGGGTCCACATTGATCATTTACTTTGTAATACCATCTATGTAATACATATGGAATGCAATAAAGAATTGAGTATTGAGGATACGAAGGTCTAAAAAGTTACTTAAGAACATTTTCGAAATGTCTTATTTAAAAAAAGATAGCTGTTTCCAGTTACGGTGTTGTCTCATCATCATTTCAGCCGAAAGACGTCCACTGCTGGACATAAGCCTTCCCCAAACACCTCCACTTCGACCGGTTTCGTGCTTCTCGCATCCAACGAGTTCCTGCGGCCTTCACAAGATCGGACCACCTTGTGGGAGGCCTTCCAACGCTACGTCTTCCGGTGCGCGGTCGCCACTCCAGAACCTTTCGGCCCCATCGGCCATCTGTTCTGCGAGCAATATGCCCTGCCCACTGCCACTTAAGTGCTGCCTACACGGTGTGTTAAACGGGCAAAATAACGTGTGGTTATTTTGCCCGTAAAACGCTAGAATAACGCGATAACTGAATGTTCTTACCTAAGTTCTGTGTGGTAATATCGACGACCTTGGGGTCTGACATGCCTATCATCTTGATGAGCCGGTTCACCTTCTGCTCAGGAGTCATCTTCTCGACTTTTCTGTTTAGTATCTTACCACGTTTAGTAACCTGCAAACATTCAAATCATCGAAATTAAGACAAAAAACGCGTCGAATGCATAACCTCCTATTTAGAAGTCGGTTAAAAATAAATTTGGTGTCAACTCTTTTCCGCTTAGTCTGTTAAGTACTTAATCTTTTTAGGGTTCAGTACGGAAAGGGTGCCAACGGGACCCTATTTCTAAGCCTCCGCTGTCCGTCCGTCCGTCTGTTTGGCAGCGGGCTGTATCTATGAACCATAATAGGTAGACAGTTGATATTTTCACAGATTGTGTATTTCTAAACTAAATTAAAGGGCGTTTTTAGCCCTGTTGTATGGAACCCGACGTGTGCGAGTCCGAATCGCACTTGGCCGGTTTTCGCATTCTTATATACTGTTAGGGAAAATCCTGGTAGACACAACATAGGGAACTCTAGTATACGGACGAGTGTAATGAAACAACTTTAGTACTTCACCAGATGATGTCACTAATTAAGACCTCTATTACTACTAAAATGAAGTCGAAACATACCTTCTTGCCCTTCATATGCGAGGGCAGGTCGTGCACCATGGTGAGGGTGGCCGAGAACACAAAGTTCTGTCGCGCGGCGCGTCGCTCGTCGTCCGCGTTCAGGCGTTCCAACAAAGGCGTTAGTTCGTCGAAGTGACCGCGCTCTATCATGCGGTCTGTTTCGTCTATTGCCAGGAATCTGATGGAGTAAGTACTATGAAATTTATGCATGTTTAGACGGGATTACATAAAGGGTTGCTAAACTGATTGAATTCATCGTTGAAGTCCAGGTTTTGTTGATCTAGTCAATAGGATCGAGCGAAGATGTAACAATTGATTCATTCATTGATTAAATTCAAATCTGTAGGTTTTTAATAGGCCTTTCATAGCATATTACCTACTTGCGGAAGTCCTTTGAGACTTTCGACGAGGACCTTCAATGTATTCATGAGCATATGATTGTTGTAAAGTTAGAAATATCAGACTTTCGCATATGTAGGAAATTATGATAAAGGGTAAATTTTTGAAGTGAAAACAAAAACCATTGAACTCGCGAAACTGTTACCGACACCGCGCTACATTCGGATGTGTTCGCCTGTCCTCGGGATGTACTCTTTTTTAAATCCGATATGTCAGTGAGTGATGGCAAAGTATTCTGTTTGTGTTTTGTTTTCACTTCTGTCGGCACTCCCGGAGTGCCACTGTTTTTTTTTTTTAATTAGCCTTTAGTGTCCCGCTGTAGGGCTTCCCTTCCTTATTAAGATTTATCATCTTCGTCAAAAAAGTAGATAACTTGTTGAATCTCTTGGTGACTGTTGGTGATTCTTACTTGACCATATCCAACTGCTGTAGATGCGGCTGCCCCTGCCCGATGAGCTCCCACAGCCTGCCGGGCGTCGCCACCACTATCTCAGGACCGGACCGGAGCACACGCTCTTGTTTCACAGCTGCCATGCCTCCCACTATTGTGGCTACTCTGATACCTGGTGAGATAATTATGTAGTGTAACAAATATACAGCTATCTAGTGTAAATTATTCAAATGAGCGCCTCATAAACTAGAAGACAGCAACTACAAACGACTTCTGTAGACAAGTGACGCCTTGTACAATCTTCGTGTGCAACAATCTGCGCAAGCGCCACCCCGCGAGTTATCTGCACTACAACTACAGATGACTACAATACGACCGACGTAACTTGGCGGGCCTGAACATAGGCACTAAGAACTTTCGCGCATGTTCTCTCACTCGCACTCGCCGCATGTCACCATTTGGTACCTAAAAAATCTTACTGCGCAGCCTTCTGCGCAAAGTTCAGGCCCGTCAAGTTACGTCGGTCGTATTGTACGTGTAGAGATTGTGCACACATTTATGTCAACCAGCCACCTTTATAAGCAGAGCTGTCTTCGAACAAGTGGTCATTCACTCATCATTCATTTTTTCATCGGTGGTTTCTGAGCTCAGTAGCCACGCAGCCAGCTCTGATCCTTAGTACGACTAGTTCCCTGCTTCGATAGCCTAGCACTCTTCAGGAAACTAGCCAGCTAGGGGAGGTCTGAAGGGCGAAAGCCACATGAAAATTACCTGTATACTTAGCAGCGGCTATCAAATGCCTGCTGATCTGTATGGCCAGTTCCCTGGTTGGAGTGATGATGAGAGCGAACAGCGGCTTGCCAGTTTTCATCGACACGTGCCCAGGGATATCTATGTTGTCCACCACCTTTACACAGCCTATGCCTGTAAATAAATGTTTCATTTAAGGTGCCACTAGTCAATATTTTTAACGTAACTTTGGATGTAAATAAGTAATAAAAGAACTATAAAATCTTAGAAAAAAAGTCGATACCGACAAAGCTCAGTTATCGAAGAGTTCAATAAACTTTATTTGTAATTGATTTATGCAGTGGTTTTTTCATAAAACTCGATTTTCCAAAGCACTTTTCGTAATTTTTTACGCGCCTTTCGAACGGTGTTTCTGTGCGTGAGAGCTAGACATTGTGCGTGTAGACTATAGTCCGCGCGGAACTAGTTGGCCGCGCCTTAGGTATGTGAGCGGTGAGACGGAGGGGCGGGGGCGCTTTGTCCTTACTCAGTACGTGGGTTGCGAACAATAGGTAACCCCGCCGCCCTCACCCCCGTCCCCACCTAAGGTGCGGCCAACTAGTTCCGCGCGGACTATAGTGTCTGCCTGCCCATCACTGATACTATCTCTGTCGGACACGAAGCCAGGTGAGACAGCGTCCTTTTTGGTCATGACCATCAGTGAGTTCGAGCTCGGGACTAGTTTACTCTTAAAGATTTAAAAAGAAGAAAATAATTGTTGAAATGTGAGTGGAGTATACATCTGTACCTATCCGTTTGGCGACTAAAGGAGTGATGTTAAAACGTTTATGAAGATAAAAACCATGCGCTAAAATTTAAAGAAAATTAAAATCATCTAAGTTAGTTTAGAACTAAAATTCAGTCAGTATTTATGAGTGAATCATCAAAACTTCTCATTCCAACTATTAAACCATTTAGGGATGATTTTTCTAACGCCAGATAATTTAATCCGAGGAATAATTTTAAATTTTTGACAGTTCTTCCATATAAAACTTTCAGAAGTCAATTTTATTTTATGAATAAAAGTTATCTGTCGATTGAAAAATCAGCCTTTAGATAGCTTTTTGTTTATCTTAAATCTGTATCTAGATTTACGATTTATAATTAACCATTCCATTCTAGAGTAGGTAATAATTTAAAACAGATCAATATCTGGAAGAAGAAAGGGGAAGCTTTTGCCCAGCAGTCAAAACAATGAAGGATAACAAAAAATATATTACCTTCTTCATTCTCATTGCCTTCATCAGGAACATCTTCATTTCCATCACTCCCTTCATCACCTGACTCCTCACTCGCCACACTTTCTTGTTCATCACTCTCTACCTCATTATCATCATCCTCTTCTCCATCACTACCAACATCCTCATCTATCTCATCACCACTAGCATTTTCACTGTCTTTCCCTTCTTCATCGTCATCACTAGTTTCAGCCAAATCATCAGAATCCAACATATCTGATAAATGGATGTAATTGTCGTCATCATCACTGTCATTGCCTTCATCAGCTGAATTCTCTCTTTTTCTTACGGGTACTTCAATTTCTTCTAGATAATCATCATCAGTGTAATCTTCGTTCTTTGATTTTGTATCATCAGCCTCATCATTGCTTTCAGCTCCACTACTGTAACCATCTTCAGAAGACTCTTTAGCTATAGGTACTTCAACTACCTCTTCTTTTTCTTTTTTCTTTTCATTAAACTTCTTATCTTTTCTTTTAAACCTTTGTTTTCTGTCTTCTTTTGCTTCAACATTATTTTTCTTGGCTGAAGATTTTTTGTATGGTATGTCATAGACGTCTAGGCCTTTTAATAGAGCTTTTTCTTTAAGTTTTAGTATGCCACATAGGATTGGTAGGCCAAATGCTAAAGTTTTTCCGCTGCCAGTCTCAGCTGCGCCTAGGATGTCTCTTCGACCTGCACAAGAAAAATTGAATTGTAGAGTGTCGTAGAATAAGGACTTTTTAGTTGAAAATACCAATACCAGTCATTGTTTGTTTTTAGCCAAAAACTCCTAATTCTCCACTCTGCAGCCAAAACAACAATAAATTAAATCTCACTATTATTAATTTACAATTTATTGGCAATTTTTTACTTCAAAATGATCTGCAGTGAGAAAACAATAGATGTTTTAATAATAAACCACATTACCCCGCGTCCTAACCAAAATGATCGTTCGCGCGAATACCAGATCGTCGCGTTCATGTCACTGTTTTGTTCGGAAACCGGAAAGCGCCCTCTGTCAGCGCGACAAAATGAACGCGACCGTCGCGTGTTCGTATGCCTGTAATGTTCCCACTGCTGGGACACAGGCTTCCTCTCTGAGGGAGGGAGTGTCCCGTAATCCACCACACGGGGCCAGTGCGAGTTGGTAGATGTCACATGTCTTCGAATTTTTGGTTCTAGGACATTTCATAGGTTTTCTCACGGTGTTTTCCTTCACCGTTTTGAGAGCAGTGGAAGTCAAATGCCTGCTTGGGTTCGAACTCACGACCTACAACTCACAAGTCGACCGAGACCACTAGGCCACCATTGCTCTTAAAAGATTTATCTAAAAATGGTCATATTTACCATGAATAGCAGCTGGTAGCGTCAACTGCTGGATCTTCGTAGGCTGTTTGAAGCCCAATTCCGTCAAAGCCTTTATAATAGGCTCCTGCAACTTGAACTCAGCCCATGTTAGCATATCTTCAGGCGTCAAGTTTGTGGTTGACTGTGGTAGGTCCCCTAACTTCTGTTTTACTTTTTTAGGAATATTTTGTACATTATCTGTGATTTTGTTGCCATCTTTCTTTTTATTTTTGGACTTCTTATTTTTGTTTTTAGGTTTTTCCGTGTTTTCATTATTTTGGTCAGGAGTTTCAGCGTTGCCATTATTTTCTTCGGTGTTAGAATTTTTTGACATTTTGTTATTTTTATTTTTAATCCTCTTTTGACTACTGTTGGCTAGTGATGGTTCTATAGAATTGCATGATTCTACAACAAAACCATTGTCTAGTTTAACTTTTTTGCTAGGAACCTCTTTGGGTTCGCTTACTGAAGATTTCCGCTTCTTTTTTTCTTCTTTCCTCTGTTTGATTATTTCTTTCTGTTTACTCTGGAACAAGATTATTAATTATACTACAAGTAAAAAAAGAAATACATATAAAAAAAAAATACAGAAAGTGTGCCTCGCGGCTGCACCAAATAGGCCCAGTTCAGCAAAAATGCCAGACTAGTACCTGACGCTGGTTTTGAATTGGACCTGAAGTGCGAGGTATCAGAGTCAGAAACTTCTGTTCTCCTGCCTTTGACTATTCTGTATTAGTTTAACATGATGTCCAGGATTCATGATGAGGACATGTTTTTGTTAAGAATATTATCTTAAAAAGTCTGGGATGACCATAATAGATAGCTTGCGGGTGATGCCTTATGGATGTCTTATGTCTTATGGATTCCATAGTCCACAGACTGAAGTGTTATTGTTTAACATAATCATTTTTAAGTATACTAACATAAATATGGATCACTGTCTGAATTAAAATAAATAATCAGCCTATAATGTTCCCATTGCTGGGACACAGGCCTCCTCTCTGCGAGAGAGAGTGGGCTGTAATCCACCACGCGGGCCCAGTGCTGGTTGGTAGATGTCACATGTCTTCAAATTTTTTGATCTAGGACATGCCGGTTTCCTCACGAAGATTTCCTTCACCATTTTAAGTGCGGTGGTGATGAAATTATTTACAGGAAGCAAAGAGTTTATCCGGTTCAACACACCTACGACCTAGAACCACTACTCTAGTGTTATTGTTTAATCTTATGAAACATCATGGCAAGTTCTTTTCCGACGAGTTCTATGTCCACCAATAGAAATTTCATCTACAAAAGCGACGATGGTGAAACGGTATTTTCACTATAGCGTTAATTATTACAATAGAAATAAACAAACCCTTTTAGATTGCTTCTTCTCCTTTTCAAAACCATAGTCGGTGCACTCTTCTAAACCCACAAAACCATGGAATTTATCTGTCATGGAAGCTGGGAAACCATCCATGGCAACCGACTCCCATTTCATATTGTTTAGTTTCTTACTCATTTTAGCAGTTTTATTTAAAAAATCGTGTTATTTTGGCTCACATAACCTCAAATCCTCAATACAATACAATGCAAATTGCAATGTGACTTTGACGTTATATTTGACAGCTCAGTTCAGTAACTTTAGTTGACAGTTATATATTCGTTCAGAAATATCGATTAATTTCTATAATGTCCCCAAAACATAAACGGCAAAATTAACTCTGCCTACCCTAGGCAGAGTTAATTTTGCCGTTTATGTCTCTCTGCTGGGCAAAGGCCTCCTTACTGTCTTTCCACCTTTCTCTGTATAGAGCTACCAAGGACCAATCTTTATCAAAAGATTCCAGCATAACCCGCCATCTCCGTCTGGGCCTGACGCGCCTTTTATCTATAAAAAACAGAAAACAATGGGTCCAAATGATGAAAGAGGATGAAATTATTAAAATGGCGGCTGGATTGGGCTGCAGAGATGAACTAAAGAAGAAGAAAAGATGTTACGTCGACCCGAAATAAATTCGGATTCAGAGCACTTTATCTCAAGAATCTAATAATGAAAATAAACATTCTTTAAACTTTTATGGGAAGCAACCTTGTTAGGTATTTGCTGTGCTAATAAATAAATTAAACAATCTTATTCTGTATTAGATGTATGCTTAGATAGTGAGATGTTATTGAGACGTATGGTATCTATGCACAAAAGAATAACATAAGAGAAGTGATCATGGATTGGTACCGGGCAGTTGTGTTGAGGTGGGTCAGATTATTATTTATTTAATTTGAACAGGTGTGCTAATTTATTGATAGTTAGAACAACTTATTAAAAAAAGCTATTTGTAGTACCTATCAGGAATTCAGGAATTACAAATAGTCGGGAGTTCGGAACTGAGAGGCGGTTTAAGTGATTAAGTCAGAAATAAAAAAAAAACAGAAAAACATAGGCTAAAGGTACCTATGTTTTTCTGATTATTGATGGCGATACTATAACTGACGAGATTCTTGATAAGTGTAGAAAAACTGGTAGGAAAAATCATAATGAGGATGTCCTATAAACTGACAGCCTGTTAAGGCATTGCATTTTAAATATTAAAAAGTACCTATGTAATACTCAATATTACAGTTATACAGTTTCGAGCACAAATAATCGGCATCAGTCGGGCACAAAAATAATCGGCAGAAAAGGCCATGGAGCTCTGGGCAGTCGATACGTCCCCGTAAGGTCTTACAGGCTACAGTGAGCTGATCAAGAGCTCTTTTCACCTCCAGCGAGTTAAAGCCCAACGTCCTTAGAATATAGTTTGTAGGGTGCGTAGGTATAGGAAATTTAAATATAATCTTTGGAAGAGGCATCTTAGGAAGGTTTTCTGTACCTTTTCTAGAATCAGTGTTTGACGTGTTTGTGTCGCGTTAGGGGGTGCTAACCACAGGCACTGGACTTGAGTTTGCTTCGAACCAGAGTAGAATAGAATACTCTATATTATGTACACCATGTAAATTACAGACATAATTATAGAAACTGTACAAAGGGTGACACAATGGGCGGTGTTAACGCTAAAAGCGATCTTTTAAAGACAACCTTTGGATGGATTAAAAAGGGGAAGGACTGACAAACACAACAGTAGTGTATGTACAACAGCCGAATATAACATTTGGATTTCGAAAGTGACGAGAATTTCGGAAAACAATTTCCAGTCGCCTGAAAAATTCCTTCGCAAGGGTAGAAACCTGATCCACCAGTCCTCTTGGCCAGCGATATAGCATAGGTACCTACCCAAACTGTAAATAAATATTGTCTCTGTACATACATTTTTATTTTTTATTTTGACATCCAAATCTTTATTATATCCTTATCAAGGTAGATACAGGTTTATTTATTTATTTCTTAATTCGCATTAACTACCAGATAGGAACTCCTCTCAAATCGTTTTAATAAATATTTCACGTCAAAAATTCCCCCACTTCTCGGGGGTCCCCGAGAAGTGGGAATGCCCCGATATCACTGAAATGGCTGTCAAAATAAATGGCTACGTGATCTTGTTTGTTTTGTTGTTAAATAAGATCGATGTTGATCGTCACGCTTGATCAAGACAGATTGGCGATTTCATATATTAAATAATTATGTAAACCTGAACTTATATTATTAAATATAAGTTCAGGTTTCCTCACGATGTTTCCCTTCACCTAATATCCAAGAATAAACTGATAAATTACAGACGCCAGCACATTAAGCTACCCGAAACCAGTGGCGTAACTATACTTACCGTTTAGGGCCCGTGGCAAATTCAAGGGATGGGCGGGCCTCCCTCAATGTAAAGAAGCTCAACCATCACTTTTTCGCGACTTCTTCCGTGTAGATTTCATATTTTCCCCTACCACATTTAACACCTGACTGCTTTGTTGGTCTAGGCTGAGCATAGGTCCAGTCCAAAAAATTAGACAAACAACGGGAAAAAGGCACTAAATATTCGAAACCTGAAAACCTGTCCTTTGTTGCACATTTTCAAAAAAAAGCTTGCATTTACAAATTTAGGATCCTCCTGTGCTCATGGCCCTCTCGGGCCAGGGGCCCCCTCTGGCTGGGGGCCCGTGGCATTTTGCCCCAATGCCACCCTATAGTTACGCCACTGCCCGAAACTGTAAAATTTTCCCAATCAACTTTGAACCTTATAACTTAGCGATAAAGTTGAAAATCTATTAAAGAAATTTGACAGATTGCAGTAGCTTGATGTGCCACTGGCGTCTGTACATAAGAATAAAAAAAGTCACTCATATATGAAATGTGTACCTAATAGTTATTTATTTCACAGCGCTGTGCTATCCGTGTCTTGGTGTGCTGAAGACCTGACCTTTCCACCAGGGTTCAAGTTTGGGGCGGCCACTGCTGCTTACCAAGTCGAAGGTGGCTGGAATGCTAGTGGTAAGGAGTCGTTTTAAGTTACAAACACGTCATCTCTGCCTAGCCTTGTCCCAACTATGTTGGCGTCGGCTTCCAGTCTAACCGGATGCAGCTGAATACCAGTATTTTACATGGAGCGACTGCTTATCTGACCTCCACAACCCAGTTACTGGGTAATACGATACCCCTTGGTAAGACTGGTTGTCAGACTTTCGGGCTTCTGACTACACGTATAAACGACTGTCAAAGATCCACGATTGACAGCCAGGACCAACGGCTTAACGTGCTTTCCGAGGCACGGAGGGGTCTCGGTATGTACAGTCAACAAAGGAGTTAAGTATACAGGAGCGTCGGATATCGTTGAAGTTTACTAAGAAGCCGATGGATGTTCTGGACTGAAATTTAATTTAATAAATGAGCTGTTTGTTTTCTATTAATAAAGTAAAATTTTATTCGATCGATCGACCCGTGCTGCTGTTATTATTTAGCCACGGACCCCTCTATCTAATTCTATTAAATAACTATCAATACGATTATATGAACTTAGGTACTTAGAGAGATGTATTGATGATTATTTTTACAGAATAGCACCGCAGCGGTGCTATTCTGTAAAAATCTCACCGTGAAAACTTAGGTGAAGTGAGCGTGGAGTCAGCTGTCAATAGTGTCAATTCCTAACAAAAACAAACTCATTTCACTTAAGTTTTCACGGTGAGTTTTTTACAGAATCGACCGGCTGTAAAGTCATATTTGTTACGGTCGCGAATCATATTTTAATCAACATACAACCTGACATTGACCTGCAAATTGCAAAAAACGTAAGAAAATTTGAATTTTGTGGGCTACCTTATCACGTCCCCCATAAGTCAATCGTGGAGGTAATTTGATGCACTTCAACTTCAAAAACCGAACAAGACCGATCACATAGAATAATTTCAGATTTTTCTCTTTGCAAACTTCGGAGATAAGGGGGGGTGGGGGGACGGTATTTTTTTTAAATTTTTCATCAACCGTGCGGCCTAAAAAAAAAGAAAAAATGTTTGAGAATGTGCAAACTGCGCTCTTTCATATGTATAATACCCCACATGCCCTAGTAACCCCACTTCGAATTTTTCAGTCCCTGTTGCAAAAAATATACATATATTTTTATTTCTTTTTTATTTGCAAAATAGTAGGGCAAACGTCATCTAAAACTATTCCAAATTTCAAGTTGATAGCATTAGCAGTTCTTGAGATATCCAGCTGTGACAGACAGACAGACTGAGTCTCACCATAAGGGTTCCTTTTTACAATTTTGGTACGGAACCCTAAAATGTTTCATACACCGAAATTACAAAAGCACTCATCATCAGATGAACCCACACACCACCCACACAAATGAGAAATAAAATATGTGAATTTTACAGACAAAGGCGAAAGCGCCTGGGATCGGTTAACCCATGAACATCCCGAAATGATTAAAGATCAGAGCACTGGAGACGTCGCCTGCGACTCTTACCACCAATGGAAGAGGGACATCGAGATGGCTGTGGAACTGGGGCTGCACTTTTATAGGTAAGAATAGCACTTTATTATTTTCCCTCAAAGAGCGACCATAAGAAATATATAAGTATGTTTATCAGTTGTCTAGTACTCATAACACAAGCTCTGCTTAGCTTGAGACTAGACGGCGTTGTGTGATAGTTGTGGAATATTATTATTATTATTATAAGCAAACAGTGGATGCTATGCAACGAGGATCGAAAGATCAACGAGGACATTGCCAAGGATCAAACTAAATGGCATGCGATTGGAGAGACCTATGTCCAGACAGAAAGGACTTATGATCATGCCAAATAAGAAGAGGAAAGATAGACAGAAAAAAGAAAGAAATAAAGACAGAAGGAAAGGAAGAAAAAAGAAAAGAAAGAAAGAAAATACATTCATTTAGCACAGACTAAAAGCATACTTTATAGTATACATCACATAAAAAACAAATTAGCACGAAAGTTTGCCTCACAGCTGCGCCAAAAGGCCCAGTGCAGCAAAAATGCCAGACAAAGTAGCCAACGAATCACTGCATTGTATTCTTAAGATATAGAGGGAAAAACTATTCTTGACTGCAGTAGATTGATAAATGGGAGCTAAAAGCCAGCCTTTCGTAAAAAAAAGTTGTTTTTGATGCTATTCTGGATGTGACCCATAATGTACCGTACGAGTAGGTTATGCATTTTCTGCGATCAACCCTTTCCTTAATCACCAGGTTCTCAATATCCTGGTCTCGTCTGCTCCCGTCTGGGTACCCCAACCACATCAGTGAGGATGGCAAGAACTACTACAACAACATGATCAACGGTCTACTGGAGAAGGGCATCCAGCCTCTTGTCACAATATACCATTTTGATCTGCCGCAGTCCTTGCAAGATCTAGGTAAGTGGAGTACCTAAGCACGATGGAGCAAAAGCGCCAGAGCCAAGTATACCTACTACTGCCTACTACTATACTGCTGCAAGCATCTTTAGGCGCTCGAATGACGTTGACAAGGGGACACTGTTGGTAAAAATTGTGCTATTGTTTTTAGGGTTGCCAACGGAACCTTATTACTATAAGCCTCCGCTGTCCGTCCGTCTGTCTGTCAGTGGGCTGTATCTCACGAACCGTAATAGGTAGACAGTTGCAATTTTCACAGAGTGTGTATTATTTGTATTTCCACTATAACAAATAATAATAAAAATAAAATAAAGTTAAAAACTAATGGGGGTCTCCATACTTACAAAAAACTTGTTTTTATCGGAGTTTTCAGGCAGATAACTATAAAAAAACCGGGCAAGAGCGAGTCGTACTCGCGCACCGAGGGTACCATAATAATAATCATAATAATCATAATCATTTATTCATTGTAAAACATAGGTACATTATAAGTTCTTATTTGTTGATACTTTGAGGGCGCTATGCTTTGCCTCTAGGGCGTACAAGAGTAGGTAGTAAAGCAGTGCATGCAATATAATTAAAATCAAAACAATAAATTAATATAGACATTACATGAAGCACAACAAGTAAATAAGTTAGATCATCTCACTGAACAATGTCGATAAGTTAGCTCGATAAATTATGTCTTGTGTATTGAGAAAATTAAAAAATGTCACAGTTATTGCACTAAAATGAAAATTGTCAGCACTTACTTATTTATAGAATGTCAAAGAAATTGAATGATGTCATAAATTAAAATTAAATGTCATTATGGAAGGTCAATAATAATTGTTACTTAAGAAATGTCAAAAAAAAAATTTATAACAGCATGTCATTCAAATATTCGGCGATTGAATAATAGCATTTATCTATTAAAAAATTCTTTAATTTTCTCTTAAAGTTGTGCAAATTCTCATTTTTTATGCTATCAGGAATTTTATTGTAAATAACCGGACCCATGCCTAAAATACTTTTCCTTGCTAGTGCTGTCTTGTATTTACCTGTACACAACATGGTTTTGTATTGGGATCTAAGTTGAGTGGTTCGTTTTCTAGTATCTACTATCGCAGGAAACAAGTTAAGGTTACATTTGACAAACACTGCTACTTCAAATATATATAGGCATGGGAAAGTCAAGATTTTCAATGATTTGAAAACAGGCTTACAGGTATCAGTAGTTCTTAGGCCTACCATACATCGTATACATCTTTTTTGAGTCTTAAATATAGTTTCTCTTTCAGCACAGTTGCCCCAAAATATTATGCCAAATCTCAATACTGAGGAAACAATGCCATGGTATGCTATAAGTACTGTTTGTAAATTAACTTTCTTTGCCAATATGAAAAGAGCATAAGCAGATTTACTTAGCCGCGTACATATGTCGTCTGCCTGCATTTTCCACGTTAGTTGGCTGTCAACTAGAATGCCAAGAAATCTTGCTACTTTTACCTCTTCTACACTTTGTCCGTTATATGAAACATTTAAATGGTTGGGTTTTAGTCTTTGGTAGAAATGCAATAGCTTGGTTTTTTGTATATTAATAACCAAATTATTTCTGTCAAGCCAATCAATTATTTTTTTAAGGGTGTTATTTACATCTTCTTCATAAGTTAGATTATTGGAACATTTAATTATTGCTGTACTGTCATCAGCGAAGAGAATCATTGGATGGTTTAGTTGACGTGGCAGGTCATTAATATATATAAGAAATAATGGTGGCCCAAGCACACTGCCCTGAGGTACACCATATTGAAGTTTCCTACAGTTTGATAGGTATTTTATTTCCCGTTTCGTATTTAAATTGATTCTAGTTATTTCAGTACATTGATTGCGGTCACTTAAATAAGATTTTAATAGTTCCAAAGCATTTCCCCTTATACCGTAAGCGTTTAGTTTGTCAATTAGTGTCTTATGATCTACATAGTCAAACGCTTTTGTCATGTCAGTGAACAGGGCACATATTGGCGTTTTTCTGTCAACATTAGAAATTATATGATTGATAAGATTATATATTGCCATATTGATGCTTCTATTCTTACGGAATCCCATTTGTTCATCACATAATATATTAAATTTGGTCAAATATGAGTTTAGTATTTCATAAATCACTTTTTCTATCACTTTCGAGAAAACTGGTATCAAGGCAATGGGTCTATAATTTTGCATTTGTTCTTTACAATCTTTTTTATGGAGTGGTTTTATGATGGTGGTTTTGAGGCCTTTGGGGAAAATACCAGTGCTAAGACATAGGTTAGTAATGTGGCAGAGTGGTGTTGCTATGGCGCTACATACAGATTTTATTACGCTGGTTCTAATTTCATCGTATCCTGTGCTGTTTGTGTTACGAAGGGATTTTATAATTCGTGTTATGTCTTGTGGTACAACTGGTGACATGAAAAGGGAATTGTTGCTATGAGGTGTTATTTTATGTGATGTTGAAGTGGATCTACTGGAAATTTGGTCAATAAAGAAATCGTTAAATGCCGTAGCAATTTCTTTTGGGTGTTTAATAATGTTACCAGAGACTTGTATTTGTTGTATTGGCTCTGGAATTGATTTAGTATTGTTTATTATGTGCCATGCTGCTTTGGATTTGTTGCTGGAATTTTGTATTAGGTGGTTATTTTGTGATTTCTGTGTTAATTTGATTATTTTCTTTAATCTGTATGAGTAAGATTTAAAAGCAGCTTTATTCACACTTGTTGGTTTTAGTCGATATTTCCAGAGCATATTTCTTTGTTTTTTACTACATAGTCGTATTCCTCTCGAAATCCATTTAGTCATTTTTTTGCATTTAATGGTAATTAATATAACGGGAAAACATAAATTGTATAATAATCTAAATAATTCTATAAATTCGTCATATGCTTCATTTGGATCTTTCATGTCATATATTTGTGAGAATGTCAATTGATTTAGGTAATTTCTAAATTTAAATAAATTTCCTTTTGAAATGTCACGCCGTTTAATACGCCAATAGTTTAGTTTATACGTTTTATTAACTTTAATTTTTAATATTTGTGCAGTGTGGTCAGATAAGCCATAATCAATAATGTCCTTACTACATTTTTGTTTAAGATTGTGAGCAAAATTGTCTAAGCAGGTTTTGCTGCTGGGTCGAGTAGGTTGATTTATTTCTAGTTTAAGATTGTAGTTCAGTAAAAAATATTCAAAATCTAACGTAGTTTTGTTTCTCTTGAGAACGTCAATATTGAAATCCCCGCATAGTAATAGTTTTGTTTGAGGCTTAGAACAAATTTCTTTTAATATTTTTTCTAGAGTTTCGTAAAATGTACTTAAATTACACGCTTTAGGGGGGCGGTATATACAAATAATAATTATTTTATGCAGCGGTAATTCGATACCGCAACATTCGATAATGCCTGATAGAGATCGTATAGCAATGTGTTTTAGTTCTTTATAAACAATGTTATTTTTTACAAGGATGCAAGCACCGCCTCGTTTAGTTGAGCGAGCATAGCATGCCGCTAGCTTATAATTGGGAATAAATAACAATTTTTCTTGGCCATTCATGATAAAATGTTCCGTTATACATAATATATCTATTTCAATTTGCTTTTTTGAAAGTTCCTGAATATGTATAGTTAGAATATCAGTTTTATTTATTAAGCCTGCTATATTTTGGTGCATTATGTGCATACTATTTACAAAGAAAAAACTGATCACTTTCATTATTCTCTGAGTTAATATCATAAGTACAAATGTCTTCGGTAGACATATTTGATTGGAAAATATCGTGAATGTAATTTAAAACGTCTTTAAAAATTGTTACCATACCAGAATTGTTTATGGAGCCTGTTCTTCTATGAAACATTTTATAGTCGCACGTTAAGTTTCTATTGGAATCAAGGAAGTACGCATGCTCGTGAGTTAATATGTCCATGTAGAGTAGATTGTTAAAATTTTCTATACGCCAGTTATATATCAACGATCTACTGTTGTATTTGTATGTCGGAGAACAAATGATGATATTTGTGTGTTTAATTGAGCGTAGTGACTCTCTGATGAAAAGTATCTTGTCAAAATAGTCACGCGTTGTTCGGAAGTCTTCTTCACCAATGATGATGATGCAAAAATCGTTCATAGTAAATGATTGTAGTTTTGATTCTAGACCTTCAAATAAAAGCTCTGTACTGCCGTTAGTTATCAGGTAGTGGCATTTATTGTAACCTCTTGGAAAAGTTTCTTCGGCAACATTTAAAATATTGTTGCTCTTGTTGTTGCTAATTATGCAGATTTTGTGATGTTGATCTTCCAGTTTTTGTACCTTTTCTTGGTTTTTTAAGTTTGTGTCTTCACTGTTGACTGCACAAAAAGAGTCTTGTAATTTTGGTGTTGTTTGCGTTTGTTTATGTTTCATATTTTGGTTTGAAAACTTGGGCGTCTTCACCTTCTCCTGGATTTTTTTACCGTACACTAAGTGTGCTATCTATAGACATCTTATTTGCGTAGTGTGGGACGCCCCCCAGCTAGATGGACGGACGACCTAAAGAAGGTGGCTGGGGTAGACTGGATGCGGAAGGCGGAGGACAGGGTGCTGTGGCGCAGTCTGGGAGAGGCCTATGTCCAGCAGTGGACTGCGATAGGCTGAGTTGATTGATTGATTATTTGCAAAATAGTTGGGCAAACGTTAAAACTATTCCAACAAGTTGATAGCTTTAGTAGTTCTTGAGATATCTAGCTGTGACAGACAGACTGAGTCTCACTCACCATAAGGGTTCCGTTTTACCATTTTGGTACGTAACCCTAAAAATGATATTTAAGTAGGTAACTAAATATGCAGACTGTACTACTGTGGTACGGAACTCTTCGTGTGCGAATCTCGCTCTCTTAATATCTTACGATTATGTGTTGTATTATGTATTACTAGCTTCTGCCCGCGACTTCGTACGCGGATCCTGTTGCTTATGCCAGCGACCACGGGGTCGTCAAAATCGGAGATCTGAAACGTCTGATGTCGAATTCTAAGAGCCCGGGGACTGGAAACAACGGGATGCGCGAGACGATTCGAGACGTCATTTTCAGGCAATAATGAACCAATAAGGTGGTAAACTTGGCCTTGCACTTTGAATGTTGGCATAAATGAGCCTTCTGAAATCTGTTCTGCACCAAAAGATGTCATTTGAAAGGCATTATTGTACGAACGTATGTTATCCAAGAAATGTTTTGACTGTGGATGGTCACCGATTAGCAGTGATCTTAATATTTCTGGAGAATTTTGTAATATTTCAATATGTAGGTACTTTCCCATCTGAGCAACACATATCTACCGTTTGTTTCTTTTTGCCATTTAACAGCTTCACAAAAAGTATAATTTTGAACCATACCTCCGATGGCGGAATATGTGGCGTAGTCAATCATAGGAGTATACGTAAATGCACTCCGTTCCTTATCAACCCAAGGAAGGTCGCCATGCTCTACGGCTATATCTTGAGACACATCCGATTCTTCAGATGATATCGACATTCTGTTCAGAGAATGTCGAAGTCGATCAGAATTCAAACGTTCGTTGTGCTCTTCTTAATCTGTCTCTTCATGCCGTACTCCAGCAATTCTTTCTTTCTCACTTTCTAACTGATTATGAGTATTTTGTTGTGTGCGTGTTTGGGACAATGTATGATAATCTCACATTCATCACTTGTTTCAAAAGACCCTGTTAGTAGATGTGCGAATACGCTGAGAACTCAAGCGTGATTCTGTATCGGTAAACGTTTCCGATTCGCGAGACAATGCATAACATATGTCGCTCACGATCAGCGGACAGTCGCGCATCACGTTCCGCACTTGTCTCTAGAGACCTAGAAGCGGATGCGTAGATACGCTTGGAACTCAAGCGCAATTCTCTATCCGTGAACGTCTCCGACTCGCGAGACATTGCATGACGTTCACGATCAGCGGTCAGTCGCGCATCATATTCTTCACTGGTCTCTAGAGACCTGGATGTAGATGCGTAAATACGCTGAGAACGCAGGCGTGCTTCGCGATCCGAAGAGGTTTCCACGGAGCGAGTTGCAGCCTGATGTTCTCGAACAGCATCAAGTCTCTCCTGACGCTCTTCGGTAGATTCTTGGGATCTTATGATCCGCAATCTTTTAGCTCCTTTGAAACATTGGAAAAGATTTGACCTCTTTCTAGGCATGGTTATAGTTTTATTGTGAAGATACCTGATCAATAAAAATCTAAGTGACTGCTCCCCTACCAAGGGTGCCCAGACACGGGGTCGTCTGGCGCCCATGTGCTGGTTTGGTCCCTGGGATGGTCACGGCGTGCTATGTGTTCTGGTGCGCCGGTGATGGGGAGTACTCCCCAGAGGAGAGGGTCCGGTGACGGACAGCCGCGGCGGGTTCACGGATGATGCTAACGCGTGCCCATGTTCCCGCCGTAAGCGGCAGAGGAGGACACCGTGGAGTTTTAGTGGGTTAGAGTCCCACATAACTGTACTATCTCCCCGTGGTAGTGCAGAACGCATGAGCATTTCTTCACGTTAAAAAAAAATAAATGGTAGTTTTGGCCAGTAGAGTCAAATTTTCAATGATATACCATCGTCATCGAAAATCAGTTCTAAACTGTTACCGCCTTCACCGCGTGGAGGTGAAATTAGTGATAGTTTTGATTTCCACATCAGATGTTTCTGATCTTCAATTTTTATAAGTCAACAGGAAATGCCCATCAGACCGAACAACTTTTGCTAAGACGTCATTCCTATATGTGTTGTGGTGTAGCTGGGCTCTTGGAGTTCCACATCAGGTGTTCCAGATCTTCAAATTTATTCTCTCAGCAGAAAATGCTCATCACGTGGAACAATTTTTGCTATGGTACCGTTTTTGTATCTCTTATAGTTTAGCTGGTCTGTTGCGGTTCTGCATCAGGTGTTCAAGTTTCCAAGATAAATTATAGCCTATATGTTGCCCAGACATAATACCTATACAACAAAAAAAAAATCATTCAAATCCGTCCAGTAGTTCCGAAGATTAGCGTGTACAAACAAACAGACAGAATTTTTTTTTGGATTCGTGCTCTATTACTGTTTCTAAACCCCCCTCAGTTATTTTTTTTTTATACATTCTACAGACACAGTTTTTTTATAGATGTAAATATGCACTTTAGATTATTTTTGTAGCCTATCTAATAATAGAACTTACAATGTAACATGTAGGTATGTTTAAGATAACTAAGATGATAATTTTTGTTGTTTGTTTGACGAATACCGAATGCACCTACATGTAGCACCTTTATTAGTTTTGATGTTGGTAGTTTGGTACCAACCATGGGGTTCTGGGTTCGATTACCATTCGAGCGTCGACCCCCCACGAACTCAGGCTAGACTCTGTCAAGCGCCACCAGATGGCGCTGGCGTTCCGATTAGTTAAACGAATTACTCTGTCAAAGCTTGTCGTCACAGCGCTTCCGCCTCTCAGCTCCCGTATTAATGATATCTCCGACATACATTCTCGGTCTTTCTTTTTAAAACTAAGTTTCATCTCATTGTTCCTCAGGTGGCTTTGCCAACCCCCTCGTAGCGGACTGGTTCACCGACTACGCGAGGGTAGTTTTTACTCTCTTCGGCGACCGCGTGAAATGGTGGCTTACCATCAACGAGCTGTTGGTTATATGCGACATGGTCTACAGTTCTGGTACTCTGGCGCCGCCGATAGTAAGCCCTGAACTTGGGGCTTACTTGTGCAATAAGAATGTTCTGATAGCACATGCTAAGGCTTGGAGGCTGTACGATGAAGAGTTTAGGCCGAAATATCATGGTGAGTAAGGAAGAAAGTGTTTAGGTAATAGGTACTACGGGCTGGTGTCCGCAACTCCACGTCAATGCGCGTATTTTACGTACAAAGAAAGTTTTTAAAGATATTTTCGTTTTTATTGCGAAATGGGCGTGGTGTGAAGAGACCAGTGGTGGCCCAGTAGTCCGTCGTAGGTTCGAACCCAGACCGGCACTTTACATTGTGTAAATTATTTCATTAACACTGGTCTCAAAAACGGTGAAGGAAAACCTCGTGAGGAAACCGACAAGTCCTAGAACCAAAAATTCGAAGACATCTATATATAGGTATATGTGACGTCTACCGACCCGCACTGGGAATGCTATGAGGATTATACTTAGGCCTGGTGTTGACCTCGATCTCGCCTGGTGGAAAGCGAATTTTCGTTATTCGATACCTTACCGGTTCCTATATCATAACAACTGATTGTTTAGTATTGGCTGTTGGATGAGGGTAGCAAAGTATTTGGAGAGGCCCGGGAGTATGTCCAGCAGTAGACTGCATCAGAGACTGATGATAATGATGGTCTTTCTGGATCTACAAACATCAGGAAATATAGGTTACGTTATTTTTACCGTTATGGTATGAACTAGCCTGAAAATTATATTGTGGTATGTACCAATTTGATTACAGGTAAGGTATCCGTAGCCAACCACCATGTTTGGTTCGACCCCTCGACGCCAGCAGATGCAGAGCTTGCAGAACTGGCTAGACAGACCTGTGTAAGTTAAACTTTTGTACCCGCTTTTCAGTTTTGCTTGTGCAAAACTTATAATACTCTATGGCGATGCGTTAAGTTGAAACATGGAAGTGTCGACCCTCGTAACTTTCAAACCAATATTTTTTTTAGATTCTGTGTCCGTACAGGGCTAGACAATGACGAGACAAGTAGATATCATTTGGAATTTTTAATGTACACTGTAAACCAAACAGAGGAGTAAACTCCACACGACGTTGGCATGGAAGAATGACTGATTGGTGTAACCTTACCATGAGATTTAACAAGAGGTTTGAGATTTATCTGATAGTATACTGTGTAGATACAGACGCCGCAGCACATCAAGCTGCTACAATCTGTCATATTTCTTTAATAGATTTTTAACTTTATCGCTAAAGTTATGCTTTAGCGATAAAGTTCAAAGTTGATTGGAAAAATTTGACAGTTTCAGGTAGCTTGATGTGCTGGCGTCTGTACGTTTTAGTCTGTGCTAAATAATTTATGTATTTTCTTTATTTCTATCAACAACAGATGATGATGGAAACATGCATTGTACTTGTAGCGGTATCTACAACGCCACATGCGAACAACGCGTTCTACTGACGTCACGCAAATCCTGCATCGCGCAAGCAGAGTTTACCGCGCAACTAGCATAGATACAACGGCCCGACATGAATCATCGGGCAGTTGCCCGCCAGACACAACACCCGTCTGGTTGTAGGATCATTGCTTTTCTATAGAGTATGAGTGAACTTCACACCCTGTTCCTTATACCTCTATATACTAATTGTTTCTAGTTGTTGTGGTTTAATTGTCCCATTGTTTCCAGGTCGGCAAATACGCTCACCCAATATTCTCCACAACAGGTGGCTGGCCGCCATCTTTAGAAAAACACATGGAGGAGCTCAGCATAAAGAGAGGATACAATACATCCTCATTACCAGCGTTTACACAAGAAGAGATTGCGCTTGTTAGAGGTAATACTAAACAAATAAGATTTAACTAACTTCAAGTTTCTTTAAGATAAGAATTATATTTTAAGATTTTGATGGGATAGTGTTCTTGGTACGTATGCAAAATGAGATAAAGGTATTACTGCCACCTTGAGTGTCGTTTTTCTTGTCGCAAGCGTCACTACTTTGCGTGGGATTTTTGGATTCAATCCTCGGACAAAGTGTCATTAATTTCGCTTAATGAAATTCTCAGTAGGAATTTGGAATCTCGATTTGTGCCAATTTAAGTAATAACGTTACTTAGTGTTGCTCTTATCCTATTTTTTTTTTTATTTATTTATCATTTAAACAAAAGAATACAGGACTATTCATAAAATAGCAACCAAAAACCACAGAGGTTTAAACTTGTGCTATCATCAGTCTATCTCAATATCGAACTACGTAAACAATGAAGCATTTTATATGTATGCTTTACAGTCGATACAGTTAATAACATCTTTGGATAGTTACAATCATTCCTACAAAATACTTAAGTAATATTGCTTAAGTTTACATTTGATATTTTTCTGTGAGATACATTTGTTAATTATTACTATTATTATGATTTATTTGCGGCCGGCGCAACATTTTTTTTTCTTCCATATTCTCTATTAGTCGTCATCTTGATAGTCACCCCCTTTCTGGCTATATCATCTTTCACGCAGTTCATCAATCGTTTCTTTGGTATTTCCCTACTCTTCGCCATTACCCATAGCCATCCTATCATACCTACTCAAAACTTTCCTCATGTTTAGCTGACCTGAATATCAAGCCCAGACTCCACACAAATCTTATTTCATGTTTATTTATTAAGGAACCTACGACTTCTACGCAATGAACCAATATACGAGCCGTCTGATCCGCCAGGCGAAGGAAGGTGAGACCTTCTCCGCCTGGCCTCTCGGAGACGCTGTGGATCTGAATGGTATTGTGGAGAGACGGGAGGACTGGCCCGTGTCGACTTCTTTTTGGTTCTATGTGAGTACCTACCTATTTATTGTAAACCTTAGGCGATTGCGGTGCGGCAGGCATTGAAGCAGGTCTCAAGTCGCATTGGCTTAGGCGATTGACACACGGCACCGCGCACCGCCGCGGTAGGCGTGAAGCGGATCTCATGTCGCAAAGGTCTCTAATAAATCCGTAGATGCCTAACACACGTACACCGCCTGGCCGCGCAGTCGAGCGGTGCTTTCACCGCCACACACAGGGCGCTGCATAACCGCGCGGATCATCGTGGGTGCAGGACGTGTTGCAATTTAAAAATGATGAAAAAGTGATCAATATTTCATTACCAAATGGCTCCAATACACACATTGTGTCACGATGCTATGTTCACTGCCTGAATTTTGATTACAGATGATATATACAAGATGAATCTTAGCCACAATACCAGCAATAATTATTTTCAGGTCTATCCCGAAGGCATCCGTCGGCAGCTCGTCTGGTTGAAACAGCAGTATGGAAACTTAGAGTTCATCATAACAGAGAATGGTCTCGCTACCCTTGCAGGAGTCGAAGATCAAGACAGAGTCGATCTCTACAAGAATTACTTGAGACAGGTATGTGTTGATGATGAAAGAATGAGAGAGATGGGAGAAGATAAGAGCTGTCAAAGTTTTGAGGACACCTCAGAGGAATAATCAACGCAGGGGGACAAGAAATAAACAATATATTATATCAGATAGTGTCCATACACACGAGCGGCAGGCGTTAGCAGTAGAGGCAATTGCCGCCGTCGCGCAACGGCGGCTGCCATCGAAATCGTGCCACTCGTGTATTTGAATACGATGGTTGACAATGACAAGGAGCGACACGATGTGAAAAAAAAAAAAATAATAAACTACAGCCTAGATGAAGTCCTGTGTCCCAGCAATGGGAACATTATATAGGCTTATTGTATATAAATTATGCTTCTGTTTAAAACATACCTAAACCTTCCGGAATAAATTATCTAAAGGATGTTGAAAACCGGATCAAAATTAATTATGTAAGTAGGTAGGTACTTTAGATGAACTATAAGCGGTCACTTAGCAGACACAACAAGCGACTTTATTAAAGACTGCTACACATATCAACTCGGATAGGGATCGTCACCGTATCGCCTTTCGCCTCGCCGACCAACAGGCGTAACCTAACGTAAGCACGTAACCAAAGCGGATCAGCTGCTCCGATACGTCGCGCGTCGACTCGGCTACGGCTAGGCGACGACGCGACGCCGCGGCGTCGCGTCCGCCGCGCTTACAGCTCGCCGACCACTGGTTGATGGTGTTGCATTCAGGCCGCGGGAGGGCGTGGACGAAGAGACGTAAGCGCGGGGACGACGTGCCGTAAGCGCGGGAACTGCAAGTTGATCACGCACCGCTTCGGCGGTGCGGCGGTTCGTGAGCTTGTCCCGAGGCGAGGGGATTACTAACGTATGTACTTACAAGCATGCTTATAGTAGTTCTTATCTAAATACAGATCTTGCTGGCGATAAAAGAAGATGGCGTGAACGTCACAGGGTACACTGCGTGGACGCTCATGGATAACTTCGAGTGGATGGATGGATATGTGTAAGTGTAGTTATTATGTACAGTCAACAAAAGAGATAAGTATGCAGGATCGTCGGATATACAAGGTGTTAATGAATTAACCCAAAACCTCTTATGAGGTCATTGTACTCATCATTATGAACAACTTTTACTATGGGGCCAAACCTGAAATCGCGGAAAAAAAGTCAGCTGTTCCCTATATTTTGACGAAATATGCGAACATAAATGTAGGGAACAGCTGAATTTTTTTTATAGTACTCTGAAATCAACTTATGAATGATTGAAATAAAGTTGATATTTGTTTAACTTGAAATAACATTAATTTGAATAGACTGTAATAGGAGCAGATGGGATGTAATTCTTAGGTTGCTTTTGATGACACCCTGCCTACTACCCTACGGGTAGGCAGTGGGTGAAGTAATGGTCCTACCATGTAGGTACAGTTCGTTTACAGTTATTTTACTTCAACAGCAGCAACATAACAGTAACCTTATTGTTACGAGTATAAAGATCACAATGATTTTGACAGACTTGTCAATGGCAGCAAGCCAACAGCAACCATAAAATGACGAGAATAAAGATCACAATGATTTTGACAGACTTGTCTATGGCAGCTAGCAAGCCAACAGCAACCATAAAATGACGAGAATAAAGATCACAATGATTTTGACAGACTTGTCAAATGCAGCAACCCAGCTGCAACCTTATTACAATGAGAATAAAGATCATTGTGATTTGGACAGTGATGCAAAATCAGAGGTAAAATAATTGAGGGGCAATTCTCGTAATTTTAAGAACGTTCACAGTCTGATCTCAGTCTCAATCTGTCAAAAATACCTCTAATTTCCCTACATTTTGACATTTGTTTGTCGCCGAGATGAGATTGCGAGTAGATTTTGAACGTTTTAAATTACGAGAATTGGCCATAAGTGAAAGGACTGTGAATTGACAGTTCCTGTTATCTCCGAGTTCCCAATATAGCCTTTGTGATTCTGTATTAACTTCGAAAATGTATGATTGACAGAATTACCTCTTTCTTCCAGGACAAAATTCGGGCTATATGAGGTAGACTTCTCAGACCCCCAGCGCACGCGCACTCCCCGGAAATCAGCGCGGTTCTACGCAGACATTATAAAGAAACATTCCCTAGATCCATTCACTCCTCCAGACGTTAAAGAGGGGATAAAATGATGATGTTTAAGATGTTATTTCAATAATATGTTGGATGTTAAATATTAAGAAGACAATATGAATTTGTTGCTGTTATTTATTTAATAAATATTATAAAAAAATGCAAATTGAACCGACATAATATTTATTGTTTAATCGCCATTGCGGCGGCATCTACATCGCCACCATGCGAACTACGCATCACACTGACGTCACGCAAAATCCTGCATCGCGCAAGCAGAGTTTACCGCGCAACTAGCATATATACAACGTCCCGACATCAATCACCGGGCAATTGCCCACCAGACACAACTCCCGTCTGGTTGGAGGATCCTCCCATTTCTATAGAGGATGAGTGAACTTTATCCTGTTTCTCATACAGCTCTATAATATCCACCATTCGTCTACAAGGAATCAACTATGTCCAAAACCAAGATTTATTGGAAAAGTCAGGACACCCGAAACAATCCTGCATCTTGCCACACAAAGACAAAGAGCAAGCAAGCTGCGTCCTATACCTTCACACCAAAATAATTTCCGGCCACTAATTCCTTGCCACTGCAACTCAACGCCTTTATTTCAATTAAACCTTGTATAGGACTTGTGAATTGTCAAAATTAAATAGTCTGTCAGTTAGTCAGAAGTGTCACTGACTCTGGCAGGGCCACCATCAGGGATTTTAATTTTGATAACACAAAAAATTTGTCGGTCGCCAAATATCAGAATTTGTCGGTCACTGGTTTAAAAGATACAAGGGTTTATAGGTGGCCGATCTGGAGTCTCCCCAGCAGGGCCACATTTATATCTCAAAAACTAGGGCACCTAGCGAAGATCTATTTTCTCCCATATTTTTTCGCCAATTAGTCGGAATCAGTCGCCAGTCACAGGATGTCCTAGTTTGGGAGTCAGGGTTTACTCTATCTGTATGACCTTTATTCACTGAAATCATACGACATTGTTGAAGGTTTTTTTTTTAATGCTTAAGTGTGTACCAGTGTGCGCAGACACAAGTGCATTCTCTGTTCCCTCGCTCTTATAGTCCGATGGGGAAATTCTCGTAATTTTAACAGTCTGATAGACTCAAAAATTCCTCTAATTTCCCTACATTTTTGAAAAGATTTTGACTGGATTTTGAACATTTTAAATTACGAGAATTGGCCTTCTGGTGCAGGATCAACGAAAAGGCGGTGTTTTCCGGGGCACTGGGGCGTCTCTACGAAGAGTGAAGGTATATCGGAATAAAAACGTATTTTATAAAATAATTTATATTAAAAACAATCAACAATAATATCTTAACAAAATGTAACATTTTACTAACAATATGAACTCGTACAAGCTGAAAAGTCATGCCCTGTGGTAGGTACCTCCAGAGAGTGACTCTTTATGAAGTTGACGCAGTAATGCGCAGTCTCAAGGGCGGAGCGCTTGCGCTTGCGCTTGCGATTGTTGAGATCGGAGAAGTCCACCTCGCAGAGACCGAACTTGGATCTGGAAGATAAAATAGAGGTCTGTTATAAGCTGGTACGGCTAGGATTGAAGTGGATACTGATATTACTGCCAGGTCCATTAAATTTGGTGGGCGGACAGTCCCTACTCTGTGCGCCCGCGACCCCGAAGGTCCACCTACCTTGTTTGACCCCGGGGAAGACGGTGGCAAAGTGATCGCGTGCTGCCGTGCATAGCGAGGCTCAGGGGAGGCCCCTTTACAGTCTCCCTAGTGATGTGCCTTTCAGGCGTTGCACGGGGGGGTTCCAGAATTGGTCTTTTAAGAGGAACCGGGACCACCCCTATGTGCTGATGGTGGTCACCGGGGTGGTTTTAGTGAGGTAAAAATCCCACACTCCCCGATCTCCCTCCCCGGAGGTCGGGGTGCCTTTTGAAGGTTACCCCAGACAAAAAAAAAAAAAAAGGTTCATTAAACTTGATCAGTCTTTTAGTAAAGCAGAAAAAATACTGAATGTGGAATGCTGAATACTCCAGTCAGTTTTTTTTTCTAAACAAATGTTGCCCTTGTGGTTGCCCCACACTACGTATTTCTCCTGTATTATGGGTGCGTTTATAAACATTTAAACTCACATACACAAACAGCCAGAGCCGGAACAACTACTTGTAGGTCATACAAATATTTGTTCCGTGCAGGAATCGAACCCGCGACACGCAGCGCAGCAGTCAATCGCTTAACCACTGCGCCAACCGTGCCGTCAAACGAGTGTGAAACTCTCTGCCAGCGTCTGTGTCCCTCCCACATTTAACCCCTCTGCCTTCAAAGCAAGAGTGAACAATCTTCTGCACGCTCGTTCCATCATAGACCCCATCCACCGCTTACCATCAGGCGTGATCGAGATCAAGATTAGGCCTATTCAGCAATAAAACGAGTCGGACTCGCGCACCGACGGTTCCGTACTTTGGAGGTATGTAAATAGTTTATCACAGGTTTTTTTTAAATGTAAGTACGAGTACCTACAAATTTACGGTTTTCGGATTTTTTCCTTTACTTGGGCTACATGATCTTACTTCTTGCCAAATTTCATGATTCTAGGTCAACGGGAAGTACTCTATACATTTTGATTCCCTAGGCAGTGTCGAAATATACGTTTTGTGCGGCTTAAACGGCCGTTTTTTTACGTTTCAGAAGTTTGATTTTTTCACAGCTTCAAGGGACTGTAGACCTGAGTATATGGTATTAATTTCAACTCGATACCTCCACGCGTTCCCGAGATAAAGGGTCTTGACAGACAGATGGACGGACGGAGACGGACAACAAAGTGATCCTTTAGGGGTTTCGTTTTTTCCTTTTGAGGTACGGAACCCTAAAAAAGAATAAACGGTCTTGAGGCCATCTATTTATTATTATTTTTTATTGCTGAATGGGCCCGCTCTTAACCTCGATCACACCAGATGGAAAGTGATGGATGAGGTCTATGATGGAACGAGTGTGCCCAGAAGATGCCTAAGGCACTGGAACTCCCACGCATCAACGAAACACAGCAGGCTGCTTGACGCCGGACTCCGGTGGGAGGGTGGTCGCAAACCAGGCGGGAGTTAGCTCTACCACCGCAAGGGAACAAATTGGCCAGTCAAATAAGGTGTTGGGTGTGACTGTCCAGGATGCGCCGAGCGCTCGGTTCAGTTGAGTAACTGGCGGAACAAACTGCGCTACATACTATGGGCTTCTTCATGCGTCCCAAAAATTCTAAATTATTTCTTTACCTGCTTATAGACGAAGGGTAAAAGTTAAATCGTAACAGCGCTAGGGAGCCGTGGTGGCCCAGTGGTAATGGCAGCAACTTTCGAGTTGTAGGTCGTAGAGTTGTAGGTCGTAGGTTCGAACCCAGACAGGCGCTTTACTTTGTGTAAGTTATTTCATCACCACTACTCTCAAAACGGTGAAAGAAAACATCGTGAGGAAACCGGCATGTCCTAGAACTAAAAAAATCGAAGACATGTGACATCTACCAACCCTCACTGGGCCGGTGTGATGGGTTACCATCACGCGGGCCCACCCGGCACTCCCTCCCACAGAGAGGAGGCCTGTGTCCCAGCCGGAACATTATAGACTGACTAGCTTCCGCCCGCGGCTTCGCCCGCGAGGTATGTCGATAAAAACTATCCCCGGGATGCAATGAAATGTCCCCGGGATGCAATCTATCTCTCTGCCAAATTTGATCGAAATCCATTCACTGGTTTAGGCGTGAAAACGTAACACAGACAGACAGAGTTACTTTCGAATTTATAATATTAGTATGGATTATGCTACCCCTCAAAAGTAAAATAAAAGCAAAAGAAAGTATAGGACATACGTACAGGCTATATCCATCCATCCATTCGAAGTTGTCGATGAGAGTCCACGCGGTGTACGCTGTCACATTGACAAAATCTTCTTTAGTTGCCCGCAAAATCTGTTAACAAAGGATTATCTAGTAGTTGTTGTTGTTTGTCTTGTAAACGTATGGCTTTTTACGTTTTATTAGACTTGGTACTCGTATCGGGGCACGCAGAGCAGTTAGAAAAAAAAACCGGTCAAGAGCGAGTCGGAGGGTTCCGTATCATCATGTTTTTAATTTTTCATCGGCGGGGCCTATATTCGTCAGAGAATTTTAATACTGTGCACTGCGGTGTAGAATATTGCAGTTTTATGTCAGCGCCGTCTCTTGACCGATAGTGGAACTAATGTAACTTTTGTTGATGATATCTGAAAAAGTGTGCTATTTAGAGACTTCGTTTTATTTTTCCTGTAATCTTTACATAAACTTCTATCACATAGAATAATTTCAGATTTTTCGCTTTGCAAACTTCGGAAATAAGGGTGGACGGTATTTTTTTTACATTTTTCAAGAAAAAAATGTTTGAGAATGTGCAAACTGCGCTATTTCATATGATACCCCACATGTCCTAGTAGCCCCTTCGAATTTTTCAGACCCCCTTTCAGTCCCTGTTGCAAAAAATATACATAAATGTATTTTTATTTCTTTCTTCATTGCAAAATAGTTGGTCAAACGTCATCTAAAACTATTTCAAACAAGTTTAGTTACAAAACAAAACAAGTGCACAAACAAGTGTAGTTTAGTTTTAGCATTAGTAGTTCTTGAGATATCCAGCTGTGACAGACTGAGTCTCACCATAAGAGTTCCGTTTTACCATTTTGGTACGGAACCCTAAAAAATTCTCAGGATTCTCGTGACAGCTGGGACTCTGGGACTCACCTGCTCCAAATAATCCCTGTAATACTGAACCCTGTTTTGATCATCAAATCCTCCGAACGTAGCGAGTCCGTTCTCCAAGATCATGATCTCCATGCCGCCGTACCTCTCTTTCATCCAGACCAGCTGCTTGCGAATACCTTCGGGGTTTACCTGTGGGGTTGATATTGATATAATCATCATCTGCCAAGCCTTTTCCCAACTATGTTGGGGTCGGCTTCCAGTGTAACAGGATGCAGCTAAATACCAATATTTTACATGGAGCGACTCACGGAAGAGATAAATTTATCTCTTCCGTGGAGCGACTGCCTATCTGACCTCCACAACCCAGTTACTGGGTAATTTATTTTTTTTATTTATTAAACTTTATGCACAAGTAAAAACTGTACAAAGGCGGACTTAATGCCTTGGGCATTTTCTACCAGCCTACCTTAGGGTGATGCAGAGACAATACACAGTAGGTAATACGATACCCCTTGGTAAGACTGGTTGTCAGACTTTCGGGCTTCTGACTACCCGTAACGACTGTCAAAGATCCACGAATGCCAGCCGGGACCAACGGCTTAACGTGCTTTCCGAGGCACGTAGGGGTCACGATATGTAAAGATGGTCACCCATCCACAGACCAACCGCGGCAAGCGTGATATAGCTCATTATTACTCATAGCTTATAATGGGAGGTCATTTTAACGTACCACCATAAACACATAAGCCACATCAATCAAACCGTACTGTGTCCACTCCCTGCTGGCTTATGTCCCAGCAGTGGGAACATTGTAGGCTGGTTATAGTTAGTCTAAATGATGTCAAGTTAGTATACTTACGAAAAACCAAAAAGAAGCGGTATTGCCGCAATCCTCCCGTTTCTCTATTTTAGCGTTGAGATCTACAGCGTCACCTAGCGGCCAGGCTGAGAACTGTTCTCTCTCCTTCGCCTGGCGAATCACTCTGCTCGTGTAATGGTTCAGTGCGAAGAAGTCGTAGGTTCCTAAAATGTTTAATTCATTTGAAATCGAATATTCCCGATCAGTAACACCTTGTCGTGAACACTGTGGACTATGGAAAAAAAAAAAGTTTCATTCGTTCAGTGTTGACGAACGGGCTTTTTGCCTTTTTTCTATTATTTCTAATCAGCGGTGCTATTCTGTAAAAATCTCACCGTGAAAGCTTAGGTGAAGTGAGCGTGGAGTGAGCTATCAATAGTGTCAATTCCTAGCAAAATCAAACTCACTTCACCTAAGTTTTCACGGTGAGATTTCAACAGAATCAACCAGCTGTTTCCCATGTCGTTCAATGTGCCAACCGTCAAGTGTGGATGATCGGGAATATTCGGTACGATAGGGATAAAAAAGTTTCGTTCGTCGACACTGACCGACAGGGGTAGGTAGCTATTACTGATCGGAATATTCGGTTTCAATTATTTAAAAAACAAATCTGCGTTCACAAATTCTTATGAATCTATATATTTGCTTATGCTATTTACCTCTAATCGTTTCAATCTCTTCTTGAGTGAATTCCGGGAATGCAGACCTGGGGTATCGTCTCTTTAAGCTCAGCTCCTCCATGTGTTTTTCTATGGAAGGTGCCCATCCCCCTTCCTTGGAGTATATTGCATGAGCGTATCTACCTCCCTAAAAAACAAATGTGACGATGTTTTCTTAACCACTCACTTGTCCCGCGTCCCAAGGTTACGTCATCAGTATGTTAATTGTCCCAGTACATTTTTTTCGACGGGCCGCGGGGCGCCCTTGCCACTCATACACGACTCGTACTCTTCCCGTCAATGTCATGCAAGCCACAAAAGATCCGCCGCGGGAGGCGCTCCGGGCGTCGGGAGCCACGGGACGACTCCCGGCAACCGTAGGCGCGGGCCTGCGGGCGGAGAGTAATGGGTAGCTCACCGTCCGATCAGGACCAGGCCCGTGCCGGACGGCGCGTACGTGTGCCACGCGCGCCTCAAAGAGATGTCAGCAGCAGAGAAGGGGCCCTTTAGGGCTGAAGCCTGCCGGGTCATCGGGATTGTCCGAAAGGGTTACCGCTGGCCCGGAACAAAAAGGGCTAAGGAAGGAACACGGGTGGGTTTTAGTCAATAAGAGTCTGGCACTCCCTTCCACTCCACCCAGAGCGGGAGGGGTCATTTGATGATTTCCCATCCGCAAAAAAAAAAGCCCCAAAAGATGCTTGTAGCACTGTAAATCGTTCTGTGTTCCTCAGTCTATATTTTTATCAGACAGTTATTACCATATATATCCGGTTATTACATAACATACGATGGTTGTCAATACTTACACAGTTGTGTCTGGTCGGTTCTGCCAGATCCTCATCTTCTTTTGTTTTAGGATAGAACGACACAATTTGATTGGCTATTGACACTTTTCCTGTAAATTATTGGAAGTTAGTTAGAAAATATTTGATGTAGATAGTAAAATGGTGATAATTTTTGTTCGTAATTAAATACAATACAACAAATTGATTCTCTTTCGCAAGAAAGTGGATGGAAAACTTCGAAAACTGGTTAATCTACATGTACATCATCTGCCTAGCTTTTTGCCCAACTATGTTAGGGTCGGCTTCCAGCCTAACTGGATGCAGTTGAATACCAGTATTTTACATAGAGCGACTGCCTTTTTTTTTTTTTTTTCGCTTAGAAATGGGAATCCGGCTCAGCCTTTGCATCCACAACCCCCCCGGCGCATGCCCGCCTCCGTCTGGGGGGCTACGGGAATAGCCGGGAACACCTGGCCATTCCCGTCCGGCACTGGTAGAAGCCTGTGCAATACAGGCGAGGGTGCCCCCGCACCCGTCGCCTGCTGGCTTCCACCTGGGAGGAGTCGGAGATGACTGTCATACTGACGTCTTCTTCGACCCCTCCTCCGCCTTCGGAGCGGCGCTGCGAGAGGGTCTTCCTCCCGCGCGCGCTCCGCCGCCTCCTTCTGGGACATGACGTGTTCGCAGAAGGAGGCGACTGCCGCCCAGGACCCCTCATCCCCCAGCATGGCGTTGACCAAGCCGGGGAGCGAGAGGTCCGTTCTGATCGCCGCGGTGAGACTGCGGCGCGGCCCGAACCACGACGGGCACACCTCGAGGGTGTGCTGCGCCGTGTCCTCCGCCGCGCCACAGTCGTGACACGACGGCGTCTCCTCCCGCCCGATACGGTGCAGGTACGATCCGAAGCAACCGTGTCCGGACAGCACCTGCACCAGACGGAAGGAGAGGAACCCGTGCGACCGCTCAAGCTAGTCTCGCAGGACCGGCCCAATCGCGTTGAGGGTTCGGCGGCCGAAGGCTGCGGCGGCGAGGTCCCGCGTCCAGTGGACGACTATGGCGTCCTTTGCCTTCCGCCGGACGGCCTGCGTTTCTCCAGCGACACCATATTAAAACACTTCAGTCTCTCTTGGTATGAGTTGAGCTTTTTTCACATATTATTGTTATAAGTAAGATGCCATAAGAACCGTTTTTTCAGCCGTTCAATGCGCTTGATGTGGACCCTATTACTCAGGTGACCAAACCACACTGCTATTTATATTATATACTATTTATATTTTTTTTATTATATTTTTTTTTTTGTGAATTTGATATGGCATTTTTTTACATTCAAAGAAATTTTGTTGTGCTCACACCACTTAGTCAGCCGATCCAAATCGCTTTGGAATAGTACCGAGTCTAACCGAGTCCGCAGGATTTCTTATATAATTTATGGCTTTGAGGTCATCAGCGAATAAAAATATATTCGAGTTCGGGAAGCATTTGTAAATATCATTTATGAAAAAAAATGAATACATGCGGACTCAAATGGGATTCCTGAGGGATTCCTGATGTTGCAATGTACGAATCTGAAGAGCAGCAATTTACGACAACCTTGAGCATCCGTCCAGACAGATATGATTGGAACCAACTTAAGAGAGGGTCCGAAACGCCATACATTTTAAGCTTCTTGACGAGTATATCATTGTCTACTGTGTCTAAAGCCTTGCTGAAGTCGGTGTAGACTAGTGATGGGCGATTCCGAGATGTTTTAAGAATCGAAAGAATCGAATTCGTTAAAATAAACCATCGACTCGCCTTTCTATAAAACAATCGAGATGTTTTTCGATTGTCTCGAGTCAATGGAATCGACCGCTAGTTTTCGACTGTTTGAATCAGTCATCACTCTCACTCACCGAGTCTCGCTCGGTCACCGAAGTCAGTCGATTGCATACATCAACCCGAGGTGCATGTTATTAATTATTCGTAAGTAAGTTAACTACTTACATTTTATTCCCGTCGCGGTATTGATTATTTTCGATTGCTCTTGTTGAGAGAATTAGTTTGGATTCGCAATCATTATGCAAGTCAAGAACTCGCGAAACTAAACCATCGATGAACAACTCTCGAATGAACGCGCCATGCGCCAGTCGCAGTACAGCTTAAACAGACTGAGTCGGACTCGAGTCCAAGTCGAGAACCATCGAGATGTTCGAACAATCGAAACAATCGAATAAAACCTCTCGCCATCGCGCATCGCTAGTGTAGACTGCGTCAACCTGGACACGCGCATCAACCGCCTCAACAATGCTCTCAACATAAGTCACGAAATTGGTAGCTGTCGATCTTCATAAATCCATATTGGCTGTCTATTATTAGCTGTGATAAATATTGTAGCACAGAGCATATTCAACTGACATATTATATTGAAGAAATCTCGATGTTTTGTTAAGTCTTAAAAACCCTGCGAAGCATGGGCAGGTTGCTAGTTTGTTAACGAGTTAAAGGTGAAACTAATATTCACTTACCATGGTATTTAGGCTTAAATTCTTCATCGTACAGCCTCCAAGCCTTAGCGTGGGCCAGCAGCACATACTTATTGCAAAAGTAAGCCGCAATCTCAGGGCTAAACAGGACTGGCCCAAAGAGCGAAGTTGTGTACACGTCGTGGCAGATAATGATCGGCTCGTTGAAAGTCAGCCAGATCTTCACCCTGTCGCCGAAGAGATTGTAAAGTACTCTCGCGTAGTCCACGAACCAGTCTACTATGAGAGGGTTTGTCCAGCCACCTGAAAGAAATAGTCGTAATGACCAATATTGAAGATAGAGACTATATCGCACCTTCGGTAGAACAAGGGCATAATTGCAGTTTTTGCTATTTTACAGGAGAGCTATTTTAAGATATTTATTGCATTCAGTGAGGTCTTGCTCTGTTAATATTGCTCGAAAGTTTTTCTTCTTTGCATGATATAAACTATAATATAGTTTATATCATGCAAAGAAGAAAAACTTTCGAGCAACTAACTAACTAACTGCAATTATGCCCTTGTTCTACCGAAGGTGCGATATGTATTCAAGTAATGTGGAGGAATGCCCAAATGTCCTCTCTTTGGTATTGTTCGTCGAATCGTTGAGCTCCTCAAGTTCTGAGTAGAGCTGCACGATTTTTGACAAATGCGTGCACTGATTGGACAGATCCGCTCAATCTGTGTGGTTCTTTCCTCAAAAGACCATTTCAGACATTAATCTACATGGTCTTCACACGATCTGACCAAGATTTTGTCTGGACTTTAAAAGAGACTGTGAGTTCTGAGTTTGTTTCGGCCTTTCTTCTCAGAATAGTCAGATAGGAAACGCCGACCTCAACTAGTTTAAAAAAAATATGACTGACGTGTAAAAGTGTTTGTACAAACCTACTTACAGAAAAATAAATCATTTATATCATTTAATGTCGATCATGTAGTAAGGAAGGTTTGAGTATGAATGTGGGTGACATTATGAGTAGGAGAAGACTGAAGAAACGATGGAGGGCTTGTGTGAATGATGATATGGTTAGAAAGGGGGTGACTTTGGAGATGATAATTATAAAGTTGTATGACATAACCAGAAAAAATGCAACGTCAGCCTCAAATGAAGTAGCATCGCCGTGTCCTCGTTGAGGCGATCGGCAGCGGCGGCGACCTCTCGCGTCCGGCCCTGGTGCAAGCCATGGTCCGGGGCGAGAGGCAGTGGGAGGCAGTCACCTCCTTCTGCGAAGCAGTCATGCTAGCGAAGGAGGTGGCGGGACGGATGAGGGAGAGAGCCTCCCGTCTCAGCCGCCGCGGGAGACGCTCCGGGCGTTGGGAGCCACGGGACGACTCCCGGCGGCCACCGTAGGCGCGGGCCTGCGGGCGGAGAGTAATGGGTAGCTCACCGTCCGATCAGGACCAGGCCCGTGCCGGACGGCGCATACGTGTTCCACGCGCGCCTCAAAGAGATGTCAGCAGCAGAGAAGGGGCCCATTAGGGCCGAAGCCTGCCGGGTCAGCGGGATTGTCCGAAAGGGTTACCGCTGGCCCGGAACATAAAGGGCTAAGGAAGGAACATGGGTGGGTTTTAGTTAGTAAGAGTCAGACTCTTACTAACTAAAACCCACCCATGTTCCTTCCTTTTTACTCCCTTCCGCTCCACCCAGAGCGGGAGGGGTCATTTAATGATTTCCCATCCGAAAAAAAAAGGCCTCAAATGAATTGGGATAGGGTATTATAGTCATCAACATCCGTTGATGACTATAATATTCCCTAGAATTTTTATTTACTACCACATAAAGCAGACTTCAAAGCCAAAAAGCCATTATTTTATTCAAAAAAGTCTGAAAATCAGCATTTTTTAACGTCAAAGTATATAAGACGCACGAACCCTAAATAGCACGTCCTTCACTATTTTCTAGTGCTTTAGCTGGGAAGAAGTGGCGCAACAAACTCCTCAGCAACACAGCTGTCTGTTCAGTTAGAAGAACTTGATTGTATACGTAAGCAATTAACATACCTAACGAAACAAAACAATAAATTTATTTGGCATATGTTAGCTAGCACACGTTAATCCAACAAAACAAATGCTTGAACCAACCGCGGGCAAGGAAGCAGCTACCTCCTGCTAGTGTTAATTTATGGCAGGCTTTCGTCACAGCCTGTTATTCGCAACGACTGGACCAGACCACGATACATAGCCGGACTTAAACAGTATCCTTTAGCCTATTAATCTCTGGCATTTATGGAGCCTTAAAGCCAGTTTGTCTTACCATCATCTTGAATTGATTCTGGCAAGTCCCAATGGTACATAGTCACGACAGGTTCGATGCCCTTCTCCAGCAGTCCATCGATCAGGTTGTTGTAGTAGTTCTTGCCGTCTTTATTGATGTCGTAGTAGAAACCAGACGGAAGGATACGAGGCCAGGATATTGAGAACCTAGGAGTTGGGAAAATTAAGGAAACTATACAAACTTAAATTTAATTTAGCTTAAACTGAAGTGGCAGTGGGCTGGCTATGTTTGTTGAAGGCCCGATGGCCGGTGGAGCTGACGAGTCCTGGGCCTCAAGTGTGCTATTACAATAGTGTCAGAATGGTCTATCATTGATTTCATAATTGTTGATTTTGACAAGTTTGGTAATCTACTAATATAATGGCGTCAGTCATTATGACTTTCCAATGGTCAACCACTGACACTCCATTGAAAGAAATGGCATAGAATGGTAATCTCGTACATAATGACAAATGAATTACTGACTTAGGCGGTAATCTGCTATAATTTTGACAGTTCCTTTGATCAGTGACCTACCATTAGAACGTCATTGTGCAGTCATTGCTTTTAATTCTTACGAGTATCGTATATGTTCAGTGCCATTGACAGACCAATGATCGACCATTATGAATTTAGCAGATTACGAACTTTTAGCAAAATGACAATGGGATCGTGTTGGAATGACGAATCTAAAAAAATAGCAGACTAGGGCCCCTGGAGTGGAGACCGCGTATCGTCAAGCGTAGTGTGGGACGCCCCCCAGATAGATGCACCAACGACCTAAAGAAGGTGGCTGGGGCAGACTGGATGCGGAAGGCGCAGGACAGGGTGTTGTGGCGCAGCATGGGAAAGGTCTATGTCCAGCTGTGGACAGCGATAGGCTAAGTTGATTGATACAAACTTCCAAATACATTCAGTGAAATGCAAGGAGAACATGAAGAGCACCTAAACCAAAGTGTTAAGAGCGTTTACGCCGTACGGCATTTCATACAAACTTTCAAGCCCTTGTTTTTCGAAATGAAGGAACCCATTTTAATGAAACTTCATATTCATAAGCAGGATACAAAGGTATGAATTTGGCAAAACATTTGCATCTTCTTTGGAAGAAGAAGAAAAGAAGATGCAAATGCAAATTCCAAACGGATAGAGATTGGATAGAGGTCCACCTCGGTCCTCTATCCACTATGTGACGAAACTGCGAGAAGAAACTAGTTACCTATAGAAGTGAAGCCCCAGTTCCTCTGCCAGCTCGATGTCCCTCTTCCATTGGTGGTAGGAGTCACAGGCGACGTCTCCATTGTTCAGGTCTGCGACCCTTCGTGGATCCTCGTGGACAAACCGGTCCCGGTTAGTTTTGCCTAGAAAGTTTTGGCGACACGGTTGGCGCAGTGGTTAAGCGATTGACTGCTGCACTGCGTGTCGCGGGTTCGATTCCCGCACGGAACAAATATTTGTATGACCTACAAGTAGTTGTTCCGGGTCTGGCTGTTTGTGTATGTGAGTCTAAATGTTTGTTAACCTTTTCACCGCCAACGTACACAGAACGCGATGCCTCGCCAGGCGCCAAGCTATAAATGTATAACGAAATATACAGTAAACAGTAGTGATGAGGGTATCGTCATATCGATGAATGAGATTTATACGCGTTATGTTAAGTTTTATTTATAATTTTACGAATAAAAATAAAAACTGATTAAATATTTCCTTATTTGTTTTATGTCACAGTATCCCTAGTAAGAAAAAAACCAGTATAAATTATAAGTATCAAAGAAACAAACACATAACTTAAATAGAGCTACATGAAATGGGGTACATCTCTATTTTTTTCTGACTAGGGATGTGGTCTATGGTCTTTCTTACTATTTTTATTTTGAATTCAGAATCGAATCTGACAAATAGGTTGGCCGGTGAACTAGAGAGGGTAATCCGAAGTCACTCAATGTTTTATCATTCAATGCTAAAAAATTATTTTCAAGTTGTGCTAGCGGCATTTTCTGTTTTAGTAATTTTATATTATCTCCGAAACTATATGACCAATTTACACACTGTAAATGGTAAATCTTATCTCTATGATGTCCATGTGATAATGAAATAATTTATTTTGAGAAGGATTCATATTTTGTTGTTTAAACAATCATCTAAACGTAAGTATGTCGAAAAAATACTTTTTTAAAACAATAAAAGAAGTAAGTATAAAAGATAAAACATAAAAGATAGAAATATGGTGTCGCGGACTTTTTTGTAGAAATAATTAAGACGAACCAGATTGTTTTCAATTTTAAACAACTGTTTAGGCAGCGCATGCAAATAACTCTGTTTTATGAGGTATTTCTTTCCGACTTGCTAGACAAAAGTTGTGATAGCTCGGTTAATATAAATGTTATAAAAATAATTTATAGCCTATAGCACTCAGGAATAATGTAGCTTTCTACCAGTGAAAAAATTTTTAGAATTGGATCATTAGTTCCAGAGACTACCCCCTACATACAAACGTATAAATTAGATTATACTCAGATTATGACCTATGCGTATAGAGTAGACATAATCAGCTGTTAGGAAAGATACAGCGTGTACAAACGTCGCAAAAACATAAGAAATAATTTGCGATTAAACTACTGCTCCTATTTAATTGATTTTTGGTACAGAGCTTGCAAATGGTACCTAGTATAAGGCAGTTTAAAGAAAAGCCCTTCTGTCGTATCAACATTGTATATTTTTACTAGCTTCTGCCCGCGACTTCGTCCGCGTGAAATTTCTTGTACCCCCACCCCGTCGCAACACTTCGTATTCGCTTAGCGTTCTTTTTTCTTTTTTTTCTTTTAAAATTTCATTCTGACTTTTTTTCTTTTTGCTCGGCTCCTAAGGGTCATAGCGTGATATTAAATAGCCTATAGCCTTCCTCAAGAATTGGGCTATCAAATGCAAAAAGATTTTTTCAAATCTGACCGGTAGTTCCAGAGATTATCGCGTTCAAACAAACAAACTCTTCAGCTTTATTATTAGTATTTATTATTAGTATAGTATACGTCATCTAAAAGTATTCTAAATTTCAAGTAAAAAATTTGATGTTTGGAATAGTTATAGATGATAGTGGTGTTCAAAGTTGCTATAAGGCAATCACTTGCTTAATGCTTAATGCTTTATATTTTAATCATGATTTTTAATATGCTTTATTAAATCATGCTTTTTTTATACGCGTAGGTACCTGATACTTGACTTGTTATGTTACGGGCGGGCGCGAATAAAGCAAGCGCGGTGACTGACAGCATGCTAAAGAATATTACATCGCGTTTATGAATTACGATAAAACAGATACAATCAACTCAACCAACAACAACAACAACAACATCAACAACTCAACAACAACATCAACAACAACAACATCAACAACAACAAACTCAACAACAACTCAACAACAAAATCAACAACAACAACTCAACAACAACATCAACAACAAAATCAACAACAACTCAACAACAACAACATCAACTCAACAACAACATCAACAACAAAATCAACAACAACAACATCAACAACAACATCAATAACAACAACAACAGCATCAACAACAACTCAACAACAACTCAACAACAACATCAACAACTCAACAACAACATCAACAACAACAACAACAAAAACATCAACAACAACAAACTCAACAACAAAATCAACAACAACAACTCAACAACAACATCAACAACAAAATCAACAACATCAAAATCAACAACAACAACATCAATAACAACAACAACAACAACAGCATCAACAACAACTCAACAACAACAACATTAACTCAACAACAACAACATCAACAACAAAATGAACAACAACATCAACAACAACAAAATCAACAACAACAAAATCAACAACAACAACATCAACAACAACATCAATAACAACAACAACAACAACAGCATCAACAACAACTCAACAACAACAACATCAACTTTCCTTCATACTTATACATATCCTCATATACCTCATACGATATTTATTAATATATAATTATTTATTTACACTAAAAAAGTACGAAGCAAAATAATCACAAAAGTAAAAAACACGAACCAAATAGCATATCATTAATTATATTACGTATTTACGTGAGCCGCCCGAGATCGCAAATCACACGCGGTGCTTGCTTATAACGATTTATTATTATATTCATTGCTTAATGCGTTTCGCGCGATGACAGAGACAGAGTGCGATGTAAAAAAGCAATAAGCAAATAGCAACTTGTGAGAGCCACGATAGCGTTTGCTTTATGATGTGTGTATTAAGCAAGGTGCTTTATTTTGCTATATGATATATTAACCACCACTAGATGACGTTGTGCTGGATATCTATCCAGCTGTGACAGACAGACTTAGTCTCACCATAAGGGTGTGGTCCGTTTTACCATTTTGGTACGGAACCCTAAAAGGAAGTATATTTTTGACTCTGCGCCTTTCCCTCAGGGATTTCTTCTTAAAACAAAAGAAAGACAGAAATTAAAAGGATCATATTCTTACCACCCTCATCGCAGGTGCCTTCGACCCCAGGTGGAAATGACAGGTCTGCACACCATGACACAGCTAGTACAGCGCTGTGGAATTACCAAAATGGCCTTATTTCTGTTAATCTTAATCGTACAAAAGTGTTAAGCTGTAAGTTTTCCAAAAACTATAAAATAAAATAAAATAATATGAGCGATTTTATAAACTTCAGAAGAAGCACACGAAGGGTTCCGTACCACAAGTCAAAAACGCTGAAAAAAATACGTTTGTTGTATGGAAGCCCCCCTTAAATATTTATTATATTTTGTTTTTAGTATTTGTTGTTATAGCGGCAACAGAAATACATAATTATTGTGAAAATTTCAACTGTCTAGCTGTCGCGGTTCTTGAGATACAGCCTGGTGACAGACGGACGGACGGATGGACAGACAACGAAGTCTTAGTAATAGGGTCCTGTTGTTACCCTTTGGGTACGGAACCCTAAAAATAAAGAAGGGACCCCCGTTATTTTTTTACTTTTGCCTACGGACTGGCGGCGTACTGCAATAACAGCTCTGCAGCATCGAGCAACAGCAACGCGTCGCACAGTATTTCATCTAGTACCTACAACAAATATTTGTATGACCTACAAGTAGTTGTTCTGGGTCTGGCTGTTTGTGTATGTGAGTTTAAATGTTTGTAAACGCACCCACAATACAGGAGAAATTCCTAGTGTGGGGCCACGTTTATAAAAAAAAAAAAAAAAAAAAAAAAAAAAAAAAAAAAAAAAAAAAAAAAAAAAAAAAGCTAGCGGGACAAAATTATTATTGTAATTGTTTATGTATAAATAAGGTGTCTTACGCCATTTTAGAAAGAAATGGAGTGAATTTCTGTGATCTGTATATACATCAAAAGGTGTGCATGCAAAATGAAAGTAGTCTCCTGATTTTACATTCTTGTTTACTGTTATCCCTGATGGCTCTTATTGGGTGGTTCTAGGTAGACACAGGTGCCTTACAGGCATAACAAGTAGGTACTTATTATACCTGTAAGACAATATATATATGTCGGAGTTGGTTCTGAATAATTACAATTGTGGGTAGTCCACATAATTTGTTAAGATTTGTTGTTCTTATTATGAATTTAAGTGATTTTACTATCCATTATTGTCTAACAAATTGGAACATAATTTATTGAGTACTCGGTGTAATTGTAACCGATGGTTTTGTTCAAAACAATGACACAAGTTACTGCACGCAAGTAACAAGCAAGTGCAAGTTACTGTTACTGATATGTGTGTGTATTGACTGATAGACAATGCCTATGGCATTAAGTCCGCCTTTGTACATTTATGGGCTTGAATGAAGTGAACTCCACTGAAGCCTTGAAGTATTAAATAAATAAATATGTAGAAACGAGATAGTTATCTGTTCAATAAATAATTCTGTCTGGTCTCTTCTCATCGTCGCGTGCCAAGCCATTACATTTGTTTCAGCAGAATAGCACATTTAAACCACTAAGGTTTGTACTTAATATGTGTAAGTGTAACGGCCTGGCTTATTGGTACGAGCTACGGGTGTAGTGTCAAAGGGAAAACCTCTCAAAACCCTGGTTAAATTCTAGTGCAATATTTACAACAAAACTATTACCTACTTATTACAAACAAATATTCCAGTTTTTACTTATAACTAAAAATTTACAAAATTATAAAAGTAATTTAAAAAAATTAAACCGACTTCAAAAAGAAATTAACTCCTAAAATACAGATCCCAAGACACCGACTTCCGAAATTAAAGTTATTTCTTAGGAGTTAATTTCTTTTTGAAGTTGGTTTAATGTTTTTTAATTACTTACTTTTTACTTTGACCCCTCTAAAACTTTACTGAATTCCTGGAAATGACGACATGTATTTTGTCCCGCTAGCATGCACTAGACGAAATACTGTGCGACGCAACGAAAGTACTGCGAAGTACTGTCGACATAGGTATATGTTGTGTCGACGGAAAATACTTTCGACCCTCTGCGAGAAGTGAATTAAAAAGTGAAAAAGTGTCAGAAATAATAGTGTTAGAAAATGAGGCTTCTCATCCTCTGTACTTAAACCTTTACTAAATGCCTTTTGAACACCCTTTTGTCAGCGTTAGCACCTACATTACATTACCTACATAAATAACATCAGCATGTCGATTCTGTAAAATCCACAGAACAAGACTACAATCAAGGAATATACTACTTAAGAGACTACAATAATACTCAAGAGGTAAAAATCTCACCGTGAAAACTTTCGTGTAGTGAGCTGTCAGTGTCATCTTACTGATGCTAGGGATTGACCAAGCAAACATTTACAATCATAATCGAGATTTTAGTAATATTTTATAAGCTAATTCTATTGATCATTTTATATAATGTCAAAGCTAGTATTTTAGTTGTCAGAACATAACAATTTTAGGGCATTATAGCAGAACAGAAACTTAGTCACAGAATGTTTTATTTTATTTACTGTTTGTGCGCGACGCGCTCGCGCCTCAGGCTATAAAAGGACTAGTTTAGGAAAAAAAGAAAAAAAAAACAACATTGAGTTTCTGACTAAGTTTCTGTTTTGCTATTTTATTTAAAACCCCTCTAAAATAGTACCTAATGTTTTGACAACTAAAATAATAGCTTTGAAATGACATAATATAAAAGGTTCTATAGAATTAGCTTATAAAATTTTATTAAAATCTCGATTATGATTGTAAATGTTTCCTTGGTCAATCCCTAGCATCAGTGAGATGACACTGACAGCTCACTCCACGCAAGTTTTCACGAAAAAAAGGCGGGAAACTGTTAAAGTGCAAAGGCGCGTTTCTTCAAATTAAAAAAAATCACTTATTGTATTATAAACATTTTCTTTGTAAATATTCATATCAAATAGATTGTTCATAGCGTACATAATCCATTAGCACCCCGAAATGGGGAAAAAAGGCGGAGGAAGGAGTAAGGACGAATTAATGTCCTATCCTGACTCGCAGCAGCAGCAGTTGGTTGAGTATTCGGCACATATATTACACTTTTACCACTTTTATATGTTATTTAGCTCAATGGTATTCGGACTCTGATTCAGCGGAGTCTGAACAGACGATAATAAGCTCCAAACATAATGATAAGGACGCAAAAGATAAGTATGCCTTAAACAAGGTAAAAGGTAAATAAATAAACGTAAATATCCCGAGGAAACGAAGCAAACGGACCTCATTGTATTTTTAACGCATAATGACTAAAATGTGACATTTATGGCCTGCGCAGACGACGGACTTTTGTCCGCGGACTTTTTTGTCCGCTAAAATAGATCGCTTTTACAACTTTATATTCTCTTTGCTTACAAGTACAACTGTATCGAGAATCGAGTAACGCAAACGAGGGATTAAAAGTACCGCGTACAAAGCGAACTATTTTAAGTCCGCGGACAAAAGTCCGTCGTCTGCGCAGGCCTTTAGCGATAGAGATCGTATGGCCCAATCAAAAGGTTTACGGGAGCATGGCGTTTCAGGTGTCATGCATCTACGTACCATTAATAGGTACAAAGTCGACATAACATTTGACCTACCAAATATGTGCTGATATGTTTTTACAAAACCAAAGGTTGTTAGATCAGTTGTCTCGTATGGAATAAAAAACGTATTTTAGAAAATAATTTATGGTATTAAAAACAATCAACAATAATATCTTAACAAAATGTAACAGTCTACTAATATTATGTACAAACTGAAAGCTCATGCCCTGTGGTAGGTACATCCAGAGAGTGACTCTTTATGATGCTGGCGTAGTAATGCGCAGACGCACGGGCGGTGCGCTTGCGATTGGGATCGGAGAAGTCCACCTCGTAGAGACCGAACTTGGATCTGGAAGATAAAATAAAGGTCTGTTATAAGCTGGTACGGCTAGGATTGAAGTGGATACTGATATGACTGCCAGGTTCATTAAATAACTTGATCAGTATTTTAGTAAAATATAAAAAATACTGAATGTGGAATGCTGAATACTCTAGCCAGTGTTTTTTTTTAATCAAAGGTTGCCTTACACTAGGAATTTCTCCTGTATTGTGGGTGCGTTTACAAACATTTAAACTCACATACACAAACCAGCCAAACCTGGAACAACTACTAGGTACATACAAATATTTCTTCCGTGCAGGAATCGAACCCGCAGCACACGCAGCGCAGCAGTCAATCGCTTAACAACTGTGCCGTCAAACGAGTGTGGAACTCTCTGCCGGCATCTTTGTTCTCCCCCACATTTAACCCGTCTGCCTTCAATGCAAGAGTGAACAGGCATCTTTGCACGCTCGTTCCATCATAGAAGTCCCATATCGACGAAACAAAGCAGGCTGCTTAACGCCGGACTCCGGTGGGAGGGTGGTCGCAAACCAGGCGGGAGTTAGCTCTACCACCGCAAGGGAACAATTGGCCAGTCAAATGAGGTGTTGGGTGTGACTGACCAGGATGCGCCGAGCGCTCTGTTCAGTTGAGTAACTGGAGGAACAAACTGCGCTAGGTGGCTTTTTCATGCATCCCAAAAAATTCTAAATTATTTCTTTACCTGCTTATGGACGAAGGGTAAAAGTTAAATCGTAACAGCTAGGGAGCCCAGTGGTGGCCCAGTGGTAATGGCAGCGACTTTCGAGTTGTAGGTCGTAAGTTCGAACCCAGACAGGCGCTTTACTTTGTGTACATTATTTCATCACCACTTCTCTTAAAACGGTGAAAGAAATTAAAACATCGTGAGGAAACCGGCATGTCCTAGGACTAAAAAATTCGAAGACACATGACATCTACCAACCCGCACCTGCGCCCGCGTGGTGGCGTAATCCACCAGGCGGGCCCACTCCCTCTCACAGAGCCCCACACACACACACACACAGAGACTCACAGAGTCCTAGTTGCTGGAAAATTACACACTGATTATGCTACCCCTCAAAAGTAAAATAAAAACAAAAGAAAGTAGAGGACATACGTACCTATATCCATCCATCCATTCGAAGTTATCGATGAGCGTCCACGCGGTGTACGCTGTCACATTGATACCATCTTCTTTAATTGCCAGCAAAATCTGTTAACAAAGGATTGTCTAGTAGTTAGTATGAAGCGGCGGCGGCACTAGATTTTTTTTTAGGTGGTACAAAATCTTAACGTGGCGTCCCTCTATGTACCATGTTCCTATGATATATGCATATCAGTTGCTTGCTTGCTTGCATCAGCTTTACTATATATCATCACTGATTGGTGCTCCCATGACGGCGCCCGGTGCCGTCGCACCGCTCGCACCGCCCTAGGGCCGCTACTGGTATGAAGTAGAAGAGCATGATAGTACTCCTTGTAAACGAATGGCTTTTGAGGAAATAGGACTTGCAGAACTTCTAAGTTCTAACGCAGTATTTGCCTTCCCGGAAATGCATTATGTTTGATGGCAATATTTTCTGTCAGCTCAAAATACAACTATTGGTAGCGTCTGTTTACGTTTTATTACGTGCTATTCATTGTAAATGTATCCCTTTTTATAAATAAACGATTATTATTATTATTTTTATATTTTAACATATCTCGGGACCATGGGGTCCCGGTCCTTTGGAAGGCGTACGAGGGGCCGAAGCCAACTCGCAGAGGCCCGTTAGAGATTTTCAATGAAATGAGGCACCAACCGACGATTATCCCTGTATGCACTATGTAAGTGCACCCAAGGATAACCCCCGGTTGGTGTAGGACTATTGCAGGATATGGAAAAATAAAAAGTTGGACTATTGGTTTGGGTGGCTAAAGTGGACCGGTTTCCAGGAACTATGGTAAAACTATGACCCCTGCCTGATCAATGCTTTATATATACACAGATAAAATAGCAGGGGGTGACTTGCACACTCAATAATGGGCCCCCGAAAACGGCCGCTAGCACATAGTGACGTAGCGACAAGGGGCAACACGTCCTGAGGTGCTTAAGAGGAGTGGAGAGGTATTCCACGGCTATCAGGACAATCCCGGAAGTACGGTCAAGATCCCTCTACCAGCATCTTACTGGAATACATCCTTCCTCCGAGCACGTTTGCTCTTGCGAATCTCCACTCAAGCCGGCCAATAAAGGCAAGAATGAGGTGGGAGCTCTGTTCCTCGTCATTGTTCACTCCAGCCGGCCAATAAAGGCAAGCCAGAGGTGAGGAACAAGACTTCTCCCGGGAGATAGGCTCCGTGGGGTCGCTACTGCCCAACAGCTCGCCACATGCTGCCCTGCGGGTTTCTGTATCCCTCTTGGTCTGGCTCCTCACGTTAGACCTGTTCCGGCAAAGTAAACTCTTCCGGCACAGGCCTAGAGTTCGGAGCGCGCAAGCTCCACCACGACGTCAACGTAGAGATACGGCGGTGGGGTTATTATTATTATTATTATTAAACTTGGTATCGGGGCACGCAGAGCAGTTAGAAAAAAAAAACTCAGGATTCTGCCTCGTGACAGCTAGGACTCTGGGACTCACCTGCTCCAAATAATCCCTGTAATACTGAACCCTGTTTTGATCACCAAGTCCTCCGAACGTAGCGAGTCCGTTCTCCATGATCATGATCTCCATGTCGCCGTACCTCTCTTTCATCCAGACCAGCAGCTTGCGAATACCTTCGGGGTTTACCTGTGGGGTTGATATTGATGAGCTCATTATTATTCATCGGCCATTACTTGAGTCATCGGAGTGCATGCGGCGCCGCGGGCGGCTGCGCGACCTTTCAAGTTTCTCAAGCGATACTATGTATTATAGTAATGAAGAAAAAGTTTAAAATTTTATGACACTGAAACTGCGCTCCGCTTCGCTTCCATCTCGGTGTGATTTGAGCCATCGTCTACCTATTCTAGGCTTTTGGGGATCCTTATGCCCGTAGCTTATAATTGGAGGTTATTTTAACGTACCACCATAAACATAAATAAACCATATCCACCAAACCGCACTGTGGCCGCGTGGTGGATTATACTTAGTCCACTCCCTGGTGGCTATGTCCCAGCAGTGGGAACATTGTAGGCTGATTAAAGTTAGTCTAAATGATGTCTAGTTAGTTAGTAGGTATACTTACGAAAAACCAAGAAGAAGCGGTATTGTTCCAATCCTCCCGTTTCTCTATTTTAACGTTGAGATCTACAGCGTCACCTAGCGGCCAGGCTGAGAACTGTTCTCCCTCCTTCGCCTGGCGAATCACTCTGCTCGTGTAATGGTTCAGTGCGAAGAAGTCGTAGGTTCCTAAAATGTTTAATTCATTTGAAATAATTGAAACCGAATATTCCCGATCAGATCAGTAATAATAATAGCCTCCCCGACCGTTTTCGGTCACGGTGGCCAATCTCAATGGAGACTAGCCTTCGGCGCGGGACATATTATAGTGCACAAGTATGCGCGCAGACACAGGTGCACTCCCTCTTCCCTCACTGTCATAGTCCGATGGGACGGCAATCCGACACGACCGGTGAGAGTTCAGGCGCAGGACCAACGGTTTTACGTGCTTTCCGAGGCACGGGGGTATTAAACCGCCAACTTCCAAACTCCGGACTGTTATTAAGAAATTCCTAATGGAAAACCCAATAACACTTTGTCCGACCAGCAACAGCGCAGCGCGGAGCGGCAGTCGCGCTTGCAACCACGAGACCAACGGGGCAGTCCCGATCAGTAACACCTTGTCGTCAACACTGTGAACTATCGCTAAAAGAATTCATTCATTCATTCGTTCACAGTGTTGACGACTGGACTTTTTTGCCTTGTTTCTATTATTCCCAATCAGTTGCCCTGTCGTTCACTGTGCCAATCGTCAACAGTGTTGATGATCGGGAATACTCGGTACGATAGGGATAAAAAAGTTCCGTTCGTCGACACTGTGACCGACAGGACCTATTACTAATCGAAATAATCGGTTTCAATTATCTATCAAACATATCTGCGCTCACGAATTGTTATGAATCTATGTATTTGCTAATGCTATTTAATTTACCTCTAACCGTTTCAATCTCTTCCTGAGTGAATGCCGGGAATGTAGACCTGGGGTATCCTCTCTTTAAGCTCAGCTCCTCCATGTGTTTTTCTATGGAGGGTGGCCATCCCCCTTCTTTGGAGTATATTGCATGAGCGTATCTGCCTGCCTAAAAAAACAAATGTGCCGATGTTTTCTTATTTTTTTTTTAAGTTTTCAACGACGACGGTTAACATTTACCATCCATCAAGCTGGTTGTAGACAAAGAGGTCAGCTAAATTAGTCGACCCCCCCCCACCCCCGTCAATTTCATGCAGGCCCCAAAAGATCCTTGTAGCCATTGATATACATACACTAGATTAGCAATTACCGCGCCAAGGCGTTGCCACTGGGATCAAGGCCACAGCCTCAATCGTAGCTAATGTCAGTTCAGTGCTCTGTGTGACGCCAACCGAAGTTAGCCGAGTGAAAATTACCGCCAAAATGGGAAAATGCGTAGTGAAAGAGTGCGATTCGAGGTCACAAAAACACAATAAATTAACCGGAATTACTTTCCACGCGTAAGTTTATTGTTTCTGTGTTTATATCAACGTAAAAACGCAATAAAAATAAATAAAATGTAGAATTTTGTCAATTAGGTTCAATGTTGCCACTAAAAACTTAGTTTTAGTTTCCCACATTATGTGGGAGTTTTTAATTTATAGAGTATGTGATTTAAAATATTTTATAAAACTAAATGTGTGACAATGTGTAACAAAAAAATAACATTGTAACATAAAAATAATTGTTTTTAAATATTTAAATACATAATTCAAAAATAACGTTCATAACGTTTAATGTTTTTTTTTTGCGTTTTTTATGGCTTAAAAAGTTGGGTAAAATTTCGCATGGCTAGGCAACACCCTCCCGCCATTGCATGTTTATATTGCGGTCTTTGTCTAATCTAAGCGACGGTATTATTCTTGCGACTTGTGTAAGTGAGACAGATATATGTTTACTTTTAAATGTGTAGTGGTTTCAAAGCTACGTCGTCGTCGCGTTTAAATAGTGGTTACATTTTTTTGACACATTTTAATGAGGTTTGCTTCTCTAGTTATTTAGCTCAATGCTTGTAGCACTGTAAATCGTTCTGTGTTGCTGACGCTGAGTCCATTTTTTTACCAGATTTTTTTTTTTAATCCCATAGACTAATCTGACATTTTTTTAAGCTTGAAATTACACCTGTCAGATTAGTCTCTGGGTTTAAAAAACGAACTTTTTTTTTCCTTTTGGCTTCGCACGGTTTTTGCATTATTAGCCACGGTTTTTGCATATTAGCCAATGTCACGTTTTGTTTAAAATGAACTTTAGTTATTACATAACATACCATGGTTGTCAATACTTACACAGTTCTGTCTGGTCAGCTCTGCCAGATCCTCATCCTCTTTTGTTTTAGGATAGATCCACAAAATTTGATTGGCTATTGACACTTTTCCTGTAAATTATGGGAAGTTAGTTAGAAAATATTTGATGTAGTTAGTAAAATGGTGATAGCTTTTGTTCGTAATTAAATACAATACAACAAATTGATTCTAATTCGCAAGAAAGTGGATGGAAAACTGGTTGATCTACATCTACATCATCTGCCTAGCCTTTTGGCCTTTTCCCAATTAAGTTGGGTCGGTTTCCAGTCTAATCGGATTATCTGAATACCAGTATTATACATAGAGCGACTGCCTATTTTACCTCCACAACCCAGTTACTGGGTAATACGATACCCCTTGGTAAGACTGGTTGTCAGACTTTCGGGCTTCTGACTACCCGTAACGACTGTCAAAGATCCACGAATGCCAGCCGGAAACAACAGTTTAACGTGCTTTCCGAGGCACAGAGGGGTCACGGTATGTAGGTAAAGACGGTTACCTATCTACAGACCAACCACGGCAAGCGTAGCTTAACCTGATCTCATCAACCATCTACAGATATGTATTTTAAATTAAAGTCACTTTTCGTCGGTGTCACCGCATTGTTCTTCTAAACCACGCAACAGATTTTGATGCGGTTTCCACCATCATCTAGAGAATTTATTCCGGAAGGTTTATGTGTATATTGCATATATTAATATTCAACTGACATATTCTAATAAAGAAATCTCGATGTTTTGTTAAGTCATAAAAACCGTGCGAAGCAGGGGCAGGTTGCTAGTTTGTTAACGAGTTAAAGGTAAAACTAATCTTCACTTGCCATGATATTTAGGCTTAAACTCTTCATCGTACAGCCTCCAAGCCTTAGCGTGGGCCAGCAGCACATACTTATTGCACAAGTAAGCTCCAACCTCAGGGCTAAACAAGGCTGGGGCAAAGAGCCCAGAGTTGTACACGCCTTCGCAGATAATGATCGGCTCGTTGAGAGTCAGCCAGATCTTCACCCTGTCGCCGAAGAGATTGTAAAGTACCCTCGCGTAGTCCACGAACCAGTCTACTATGAGAGGGTTTGTCCAGCCACCTGAAAGAAATAGTCGTAATGGTTAATATTGAAGATAAAGACTATATTATATATTAACAAGTGATGTGGAGGAATGTCGATCATGTAGTAAGGAAGGTTTGGATATGAATATGGGTGACATTATGAGTACGAGAAAACTGAAGAAACGATGGAGGGCTTGTGTCAATGTTGATATGGTTAGAAAGAGGGTGACTTTGGAGATGATAATTATAAAGATGTATGAAATAAGCAGAAAAAATGCTACGTCTGGCCTCAAATAAATTGGGATAGGGTAAGAGGATGTTGATGACTATAATATTCCCTAGAATTTTGGTTTACTACCACATAAAGCAGACTTCAAAGTCAAAAGCCATTATTTTATTCAAAAAAACTTTTGAACGTCAAAGTTATATTTAATAAGACGCACGAACCCTAAATCGCACGTCCTTCACTACTATCTAGTGCTTTAGCTGGGAAGAAGTGACGCCACTAACTCCTCAGCAACACAGCTGTCTGTTCAGTTAGAAGAACTTGTAATGAACGTAAGTAATGAACATAACGAAACAAAACAATAAATTAATTAATTTGGCATATGTTAGCTAACACGCGTTAATCACTTAAACAGTATCCTATTTAGCCTATCAATCTCTGGCATTTATGGAGCCTTAAAGCCAGTTTGTCTTACCAAGATCTTGAAGTGATTGTGGCAAGTCCCAATGGTACATCGTCAGGACAGGTTCGATGCCCTTTTCCAGCAGTCCATCGATCAGGTTGTTGTAGTAGTTCTTGCCGTCTTCATTGATGTAGTTGGAGAAACCAGACGGAAGGATACGAGGCCAGGATATTGAGAACCTGGAAGTTGGGAAAATTAAGGTAACTATACAAACTTAAATTTAATTTTTCTTAAACTGAAGTGGCAGTGGGCTGGCCATGTTCGTTGAAGGCCCGATGGGCGGTGGAGCAGACTAGTCTAGAGTGGAGGCCGCGTATCGTCAAGTGTAGTGGAAGACGCCCCCCCCCCAGCTAGATGCACCGACGATCTAAAAAAAGTGACTGGGACAGACTGGATGCGGGCATGGCAGGCGCAGCATGGGAGAGGCCTATGTCCAGCTGTGGACAGCGATATGCTGAGTTGATTGATACAAACAAACTTCGAAATACATTCGGAGAGATGCAAGGAGAACATGAAGAGCACCAAAACCAAAGTGTTAAGCATTTGTATATCAGGCAGACATATAATAATATTATGATAATGATTATGGGACTTGGCAAAACATATTTGCCGCATGCCGGACAAACTGTGGGCCCAAATAGCACAGAACTGATGCCTTGAGACTATAGATATAAGAAAGAGGAGATATGGCCATGGCCGGTAGTCCAAAAAATGTATCAGAACCCGATGTCGCTAGGTTGGCCCCTATTATTTACATTTCTATGCTTGAGACAGTGAAGCCCCCGCTTCACTGTCTCAAGCATAGAAACTTCACTGTCTCCCCCCGTGGTAGAGCACATAGGAGATAGTGAGATGAGCCGGATAGGATTCCGTCAAAACTGGAAGGAGGACGCGCGGGCTCGCGAACGATGGAAGGAGTGGAGGGAGGCTTTTGTCCGGGAGTGGGACAGCGAAACCAAGTAAAAAAATCGGTCAAGAGCGAGTCGGACTTGCGCACCAAGGGTTCCGTACCATCATGTTTTTAATTTTTTTTTTCAAGCGCGAGGCCTATATTCGTCAGAGAATTTTAACACTATGCACTGCGGTGTAGAATATTGCAGTTTTATGTGAGCGCCATCTCTTGACCGATAATGGAATTAATGTAACTTTTGTTGATGATTTCTTAAAAAGTGTGCTATTTAGAGACTTCGTTTTATTTTTCCTGTAATTATTACATACATTTCTATTACATAGAATTATTTCAGATTTTTCTCTTTGCAAACTTTGGAGATAAGGTCCCCCTTATCTCCAAAGTTTGCAAAAAATGTAAAAAAAAATCCGTTACCTCCCGGTAACGGATTTTTTTTTAAATTTTTCATCAAAAGTCTAAAACTACGCGGCCTAAAAAAAACCGGGCAAGAGCGAGTCGGACTCGCGCACCGAGTGTTCCGTACCATCATATGTTTTAAAATTTTCATCGGCGAGGCCTATATTCATCAGAGAATTGTAACACTGTGCACTGCGGTGTAAAATATTGCAATTTTATGTCAGCGCCATCTCTTGACCGATAGTGGAACTCATGTAACTTTTGTTGATGATTTCCGAAGTGTGCTATTTTAGAGACTTCGTTTTATTTTTCCTGTAATCTTTACATAAACTTCTATCACATACAATTGTTTCAGATTTTTCTCTTTGCAACCTGCGGAGATAAGGGGGGGAACGGTATTTTTTTTTACATTTTTCATCAAAAGTCGAAAACTATGCGGTCTAAAAAAAAAGAAAATATGTATGAGTATGTGCAAACCGCGCTTTTTCATATGATACCCCACATGCCCTAGTAGCCCCACTTCGAATTTTTCAGACCCCCTTTCAGTAGCTGTTGCAAAAAATTTACATAAATTTTTATTTCTTTCTTAATTGCAAAATAGTTGGGCAAACGTCATCTAAAACTGTTCCAAATTTCAAGTTAGTATTAAGCATTAGTAGTTCTTGAGATGATATCCAGCTGTGACAGACAGACTGAGTCTCACCATAAGGGTTCCGTTTTACCATTTTGGTACGGAACCCTAAAAAAAATTTGTGTTATAGTCATATGACTCTAAAATAGTAAAAAACAAAGTCCTCGACGATGTTATTCAGATTTGACAGGTTTTTCACACTATCTTATTAGAAGATTGTCCTATCTTATCATAATTCAAAGATGATGCAAATGTTTTGCCAAATTCCGAACGGATAGAGATTGGATAGAGGTCCACCTCGGTCCTCTATCCACTATGTGACGAAACTGCGAGCAAATACCAGTTACCTATAGAAGTGAAGCCCCAGTTCCTCTGCCAGCTCGATGTCCCTCTTCCATTGGTGGTAGGAGTCACAGGCGACGTCTCCATTGCTCAGGTCTGCGACCCTTCGAGGATCCTCGTGGACAAACCGGTCCCAGGTGCTCTCAGTTTTGCCTAGAAAGCATCATCATCATCATCTGCCTAGCCTTTTCCGAACTATGTTGGGGTTCACGTCCAGTCTAACTGAATGCTGCTAAATACCAGTATATTACAAGGAGCGACTGCCTATTTGACCTCAACAACCCAGTTACTGGGTAATACGATAGCCCTTGGTTAGACTGGATGTCAGACTTTCGGTCTTCTGACTACCCGTAACGACTGTCAAAGAACCACGAATGACAGCCGGGATCAACCGTGCTTTCCCAGGCACAGAGGGGTCTCGGAACGTAAGATGGTCGCCCATCCACGAATCAACGGCGGCAAGCGTAGCTTAACCTGATCGATCGACCTGTGTGGCTGTTATTATTTAGCCACTGTTATTATTATTATTGATGATCTGGATTCGCGGCCGTAACGACAGACATACAGACGGACAGTAATAGTTTTTACCCTTTGGGTACGGAACCCTAAAAAGAAGTATATTTTTGACTCGGAACCTTTCCTCAGGGATTTCTTCTTAAAACAAAACAAAGATAGAAATTTAAAGGACCATATTCTTACCACCCTCATCCCAGGCGCCTTCGACCTGGTAAGCAGCAGTGGCGGCTCCGAACCTGAACCCAGGTGGAAACGACAGGTCTGCACACCAGGACACAGCTAGTACAGCGCTGTGGAATACATACCAAAATGAGCGACTTTAGAAAAAGCAAAGCGGCCACGTTCGAGTCGTATTCGCCCACGAAGGGTTCCGTACCACTGTACAATGTAGTTTAAAAAAACAAAAAAAAAATCGCATTTATCACGCACAAAAAAAAAAAATATTTTATAATTTTTAGTGCGTGTTAAAAACGTGTTTTTCGTTTTTTTTTTTAAAACATTTTTATTTTTAACTTTTGCGAAAAGAACGCCTCAGATTTCAGTGGACAAGTCCAGTCATGCGTTTGTAACCTCCCGTACCCTGGGTAGTTCGCCAACCGGTTCCAATAGAAGGCATGCAAATTGACGAGCGGTCTCTTTATAGGTACATCCTTTTTTTTTTTTTTTCGCTGAGAAATGTCATTACGCATCTCCGCTCGTCGGGGGACGAGACGGAGTATGTGGGACTCCCTGCCAGGGTGGCAGTATACCCACTAAAACTCAGCGGTGTTCCCTCATCGCCTTGATGGGGAGGTCATGGGAATCCGGCTCAGCCTTTGCATCCACAACCCCCCCGGCGCATGCCCGCCTAGCTGGCGGGCCCCGCACGTCCCTCCGTCTGGGGGGCTACGGGGATAGCCGGGAACACCTGGCCATTCCCGTCCGGCACTGATGGAAGCTTGTGCAATACAGGCGAGGGTGCCCCCACACCCGTCGCCTGCTGGCTTCCACCTGGGAGGAGTCGGAGATGACTGTCATACTGACGTCTTCTTCGACCCCTCCTCCGCCTTCGGAGCGACGCCGCGAGAGGGTCTTCCTCCCGCACGCGCTCCGCCGCCTCCTTCTGGGACATGACGTGTTCGCAGAAGGAGGCGACTGCCGCCCAGGACCCCTCATCCCCTAGCATGGCGTTGACCAAGCCGGGGAGCGAGAGGTCCGTTCCGATCGCCGCGGTGAGACTGCGGCGCGGCTCGGACCACGACGGGCACACCTCGAGGGTGTGCTGCGCCGTGTCCTCCGCCGCGCCACAGTCGTGACACGACGGCGTCTCCTCCCGCCCGATACGGTGCAGGTACGATCCGAAGCAACCGTGTCCGGACAGCACCTGCACCAGACGGAAGCTCTTTATACATCCTAACCAACATTCCCAACACATCAAAATCAAATAGAAGGTAACTAAAATAGATAAAATGATCATGGAAATTGCCAAATAATCATAGTATGACATAATCAGCCTACAATATGTTCCCAATGCTGGGACACAGGCCTCCTTTCGGTGTGGGCCGTAATCCACCACGCGGGCCCAGTGCGGGTTGGTAGATTGATGTCGTTTATGAGGGGGCTCAACTCTATAGCTTAGCTTCTTAGTCTATCGATGGGGAAAAGTTTAAACATCTTTAGCCCCAAAATTCAGCTGCGCGAACGCAGCTCACTGACGCAGGCATAAGATCAACAAGTGTCCAGGTGAAAGGCCATGCGGCGCAGGATGGGAGGTGGGACATTTTCTGTAGGGAGGTGCCGCATACCATACGCACTATAAATCACACTATTATTATAAAGTCGAAAGTTTATGAGTGTGTGGGGGTGTGTTTATATGTTTGTTACTTCTTCACGCTCAAACGGCTGGACCAATTTAGATAAAATTTTGTAGGAGGTAGCTGACACCCTGGATTAACATAATAGGCTAATTTTTATCCCGATATTCCCACGGGATCGACACTTACGCGGGTGAAACCGCGGGGCGCAGCTAGTATGAATATATAACTCTATGTCTAGTATCTAATTAAGGAATCGAAATCACACTTCCAACTTTTAAAAGGCTATAAAAGCAACATATTCTGAATAATGTATTACTTGTATCTTTTCCTATCCTTAGTTAATAACACAGCGAGCCCGTCGCTTATTTTAATTTTTTGTTTAAATCCTCATAGGAATGAGTAATTGTTTTATTTTTGAGTGAAATAAATTGTCATAAACCTTACGTAATTTACTGTTTTTAACCGACTTCAAAAAGGATGAGGTCATCTATTCGAATGTATGTTCTTTTTGTAAATATGTTACGCGATATCTCCGGCTATTGTAGATCGATTTCGAAAATTCTTTTTTAATGGATAAGGGGTGGTCCCATATAAATTTGATTAACCTTGCGTGGGTAGTTTTTGAGTTAGCTTCGATAATACGTAGGTATTTACCCCACTGTGTGTATCTTGACGATGTTGTCCCGTTGTTTACATAGCAACTAGTGGTATAGGAATTGTTGTGGGGTAGGTAGGTACCATAACTAAAAAGAGAAAGGAGAATGGCCACGGCCCATACAAAAAAAACCCCGGGCCGCGCAAACATTTTATATCCCAGATTTTAGATTAAAATTAATATACCTAGCTATAATCTCAGTTACAGGAAACGCCGACCTCATCTAGTTTTAAAAAATATAATTGACGTGTGAAAGTGTTTGTAGACGTAATCACAGAAATAAAATCCTTTATCATTTAGCCTAAAAATTAAAAAAAAAAAACAAATAGGTACATTCTCACCTCAACACGACTGCCCGTATCCAATCCATGATAAGGACTGCTTCAATCCGCTATCTTTGTAGCCCAAGACTTAGTTACTATCTTTTCTTTAAAATCTTCATAAAGATTATGATAGGTAGGTATAAACTAACTAAACATATAGGTAGGTACTAACTAAACATATAGCTATAATCGCTCACACCGCTCACATTATCTCACATGCGTTCCGATTTAGATATTACGATTATGACAGCTGAGAGCTGTCAACAATTCGGAATTCCCATGAACGCGCTCACAGTGCTTACTCAATGTAAAAACGATATTATTACCGTATTTCTTTGTATAAATACCACATTTCTTCTTCTTTGGTTAGGTGGCGACTATCAGCCAGAAGCACAATTTCGAAAATGCCACGTTAGTTTAATTTTATGATAAGATGCAAATCAAAACAAAACACACACTGACATATCCTCACACACACTGTCATTTTTGACAGCGCTCACGGTGATATTATTCTAGGTTACCTACTTCTTATAACATCAGCTATCTGCCAGTAAAAGTCCCGTCAAAATCGGTCCAGCCGTTTCGGAGATTAGACGGAACAAACAGACAGACAGCCAAAAACAATCAAAATGTTTTCTGTTATTAGTACCTTAAACACTTTCATACGAGTATGCATTCAGTAAAAGTGGTTATACGATTGAACAATGGATGGAATGTGAGAATGATGATATGGTTAGAAAGGGGGTGACTACCGAGATGACGCGATGAGGACATCTTCTTCTTATAGTGTCGATAGCAATCTAAATACGGCACGGTTGGCGCAGGTGGTTAAGCGATTGACTGCTGTGCTGCGTGTCGCGGGTTCGATTCCCGCACGGAACAAATATTTATATGACCTACAAGTAGTTGTTCCGGGTCTGGCTGTTTGTGTATGTGAGTTTAAATGTTTGTAAACGCACCCACAATACAGGAGAAATTTTAAGTGGGGGCAACGTTTTATTAAAAAAAAAAAATGGTCTCTTACTGAAATTTTTATTTACAATCCATAAATCTCGTGGTAGTAACGATATTCGATATCATCATGTCATATCTCATGTATATTAATAAACAAATAAATAAAATTTAAGTGTCTGATTGTAACGTCAAAATAACAACTATTTAGTAAAAAGTTGTTATTTTGACGTTACAATCAGACACTTCAATTTTATTTATTTTAAATTACAACATCTAAGGTATGAAGATCGATCCGGTCTAGCTATCACGGTTCATGAGATACAGCCTGGTGACAGACAGACAGACGGACAGTGGACTCTTAGTAATAGGGTCCCGTTTTCACCCTTTGGGTACGGAACTCTAAAAAACAAACAAAAGGAAATATTGTATCATAATTTAATGATCAATCTAAATATAAATTAATTTGGTAGCATCTTGAGTTGAGTGTATAACTCTATTCCTAATGACAGTAGAGTAGTACCGCGCTGACTCTCGCGGTGTTCGGGTGCGGTTCGGATCCGAAAAGTCCACAGCGTACAGACCGTATTTTGGGCTGGAAAAAGACACAAGAATACAGGTTGTAAAAATACCCTTTCATAAACCTAAAATTATTGCTGGGAATCGACGAATCTTATTGGTATTATAAATCACTGTTTGGGGCAGCGCGCAATGTCACGCACACAAAACATTGTGCCTAGAAATGCGTGCATACAACGGTACAGATGTTTTTAAAGTTAAGTTATAACATTTAATACATATAAATTGTAGATGTCGTGATTAAGAAGTTAGAACTTTTGGCCTTTAATATCTAGGTAACGGAGATACAGTACAAAAAAAAAAGAATAAGTAGGTACTCCTTAGTTTATTTTGCATCCCACAATGTGAATGGTGAACTTAGGTGTTAATTAAAATTATATTTATGTGATCATTGTGGAACCTGTCAGGTATAGCATTTATAGTAGGAGAGAGAAGGAAGCTATGAAAACATAGCTTATAGTTATAACAATGGCAGGTAGTACAAGTGATTCTCGGCTTCATTAAGCGTATTTTTACCCTCGTCATTAAGAGCTATTGCGCACTGTCGACTGGTCGCCGGCGACTTGGTCGACAGCGACTGTTGCTTACTATAGTTTAAATAGGTGAATACGCACTTGGTCGCCGAATGATGCCTATGTTTTGGTCGCCGAGGGACCGAGTCGCCAGCGACCAGTCGACAGTGCGTAATAGCTCTAATGCGTGAATATGTTACGCTATACTTTTAATGGTGATCCGACGACCTTGTGAAGGCCGCAGGAACCCGTTGGATGCGAGAAGCACAGAACCGGTCGAAGTGGAGGTGCTTGGGGGAGGCCTATGTCCAGCAGTGGACGTCTTTCAGCTGAAATGATGATGATGATACTTTTAATGGATAACAACACAACAACAACAAACACAACAACACATACAACCACACAACAACAACACACACAACAATAACACAACAACAACACACAACACAACTTACACATATCCACTCAACCACTCGAAGTTATCCATAAGCGTCCAGGCGGTATACCCTGTCACGTTGATGCCGTCGTTTATAGCCAGCAGAACCTGGAAGACAAAACTTATTATAAAGTATTATCACTTAACCCGAAAGCAATGCCATTATATGGTTTTGTTTAACACCCGTGGGTGCTCCTCACCGCGGGAAAAACGCACCTTGGGAACCGAAGCTAATTATTTAACCTCCCAACTCCATTAACTTTGCTTTAGCTTTCAAATTACCTGTTCCAAGTAGTCCCTGTAGTACTCCAGCCGCTGTGTGTCCACCAGGCCGGGATCCAGTGAGGGCACTCCATTCTCGGTGATGATGATCTCCTTGACGTCGTACGTGGAGTTCAGCCAGTGCAGCTGCTCGCGAAGACCTTGCGGATATATCTGGAAGGATTACTTTGTCATCATCGATAGTGTCAACGCGGTAAATGTGGATTATGGGAAGTCACCAATCGATTTGCCAGGCGTGGTGGTGACATTGCATCTATTAATGGCTCAAATAGTACGCCATCTTATTTATTTATATATACTTCTTCTTCATCTTCTTGGATTTTAATTTTGACCTCGCTATCGGCTTTAGCACCTTCGAAAACTATGAAAACTATCTCTCTCTTTCGAGAGAGAGAGAGAAAGATAGTTTGAGTTGTTTGAGTGGTATGGAGGGGGTATAACGCTACGTGACGTGACGTTTTCTACCAGTTTACTCCTACCGCGTTTAAGAACTTCATTCCAATAGTGATTTTCGGACATCAATAGGGGTTGGTCAAATAAGTAGATTGAAACGGTTCGCGTAAACACATGGTTGTGCTTCGCTGTATTCTTCTTCGATCGAACTTGGCTTGACATACTGCCGTGAGTCTAAATTATGAAGGTGCTCACCGCAAACCAGTCAACCGCTGTATTCCCCCATGAAGGATCCTTCCCCATGATTGTGTTCAGTTCCTCCGAGCCGTAGAAAAGCCATTTCCCTGGCTGTTCTCCTGGTTGCACCTTGCGGACCAGTCGAGTCGTGTAGTGGTTCAGCGCGTAGTAGTCGTACGTTCCTGAATAAATTATGTATAGTTAAGTTTTAGAAGTAAAGAAGGAAGGCCTCCCACAAGATGGACCGATGACCTGGTGAAGGCTGCAGGAATCCGCTGGAAGCGAGAAGCACAGAACCGGTCGAAGGGGAGGTGCTTGAGGCCTATATCCAGCTGTGGACGTCTTTCGGCTGAAATGATGAACATCCTTAATATTTTTCTTGACTAAACATTTTATACTTTTAGCAGGGGCCAGTATATACCGGCTAAAACCACCGCGGTGTTCCATCTCTGCCTATGGCCCGGCGTGCGGGATTTGCGTGAGCATATAGAGGTATGAGGAACAGGGTGTAAAGTTCACTCATACTCTATAGAAAAGGGAGGATCCTCCGACCAGACGGGTGTTGTGTCTGGCGGGCAACTGCCCGATGATTCATGTCGGGCCGGTGTATCTATGCTAGTTGCGCGGTAAACTCTGCTTGCGCGATGCAGTATTTGCGTGACGTCAGTATGACGCGTTGTTCGCATGTGGCGTTGTAGATACCGCTACAAGCATTCACCACTCCCGAGACCACGAAACGGTTGTCCTCAGCAAAGTCGACTATGTTATTGTTTTACCTCTGCACACACATGTAAATATGTGTGTGCAGAGGCAACAGTCTCCTATCAACGTCATTCGAAAGCCAAAAGAACCATGTTGCAGAGTAAACGATTTGACTTTGACTTACCTAAGTCCACCACCACACAGCACTACCAACTTTATAAAACAGACATACCTCTAACCAGTTCTATTTCTTCGGGAGTGAAAGGAGGTAGTCTGGGTTGCTCGTAGCCCTCCTTTCTCGCGATGTCATTTAACAGTTTCTCCAGTTTACGTGGCCATCCACCTTCCTTTGAGAAGATGGCGTGAGCGTATCGACCCTCCTATGAAAAAGAAGGATAATATTAAAAGAGCTTCCATTTGTGAATATGCTGAAGTACAACCAGCATGTCCAGCACGCGTAGCTTGACCACTGCTATCTCTTCTGAGCTACCAAAAATAAACATGTCTTTCTTTAATTATCAGCACCCTATTTGTGTAACACACCTTCACCTTTCGTGCCTCGGAAAGCACGTTAAGCCGTTGGTCCCGGCTGTCATTCGTGGATCTTTGACAGTCGTTACGGGTAGTCAGAAGCCCGAGAGTCTGACAACCAGTCTTACCAAGGGGTATCGTATTACCCAATAACTGGGTTGTGGAGGTCAGACAGGCAGTCGCTCCATGTAAAATACTGGTATTCAGCTGCATCCGGTTAGACTGGAAGCCGACCCCAACATAGTTGGGAAAAGGCTAGGCAGATGATGATGACCTTCGATCACTACTTATCTGAATCATTTTGAAGGATATTGCTAATCCATTGATTCATATGTTCGAAAAATTTATCTGCCCAACAACGTAAACGACGCAATGAACGTTGTTGAACTGTCAAAATGCATTATGACATCCACTGGTATCCACCGCTTCGTAAGCCATAATTATTAGATTAATACTGAATAACGAATCATAAAAGTCGATGGTTTAATCAAATTCCCACAAATCCATAATATTTGGGAATAATTTCTATCAACTTTATTCCGTTTCTGTAAAATAACATAAAAAATAATTTAGGTATATGCCCCGTCGTCTCTTGTGTCTTTGTGTTTTGTTTAGTGTTGCCTTAGTCTTATCTGTCATTTTGTCTTTGTTTTCTTCCGTTTTTACGGTGGACTGTTGACTGCCCAGCATGTGTAGCATCACATGTTATAATTATACCGTGTTTCTGTCAAAAAAAATATTTGGACTAGGATTGTCTAGGATAAATAAATAGTAAACTGTTTTGTCATACCCAGTGATCAATAGTTAGATCAGTCACTTCTTGATCCTCCGGCGTGAATGGCTTAAACCAGAAGAACAGAGTTGGCAGTGACACTTTACCTGGTAAAAAAAAGTAGTAATTTGAATTTGAAACAAGTGACTTTTGAGTGGCGTCGTAGACGATGGGCCGGCCCTATATGTACAAACTCAAAAAATGCTCACCATGATACTTATCCCTATACAACTTATCATAGATCCTATACGCCCTTGCATGAGCTATCAGCGCATTCTTATTGCATAGATACCGGCCCACATCCGGGTCATCGATGAGAGGGGCTCCAAACTGCTTATAGCCTCCGTCACATAGCATCATGGGCTCGTTGATGGTTAGCCAGTACTTCACGCGGTCTGCGTAGAGGGAGAAGACCACTTCGGCGTAGTTTTCGAACCAGTCGGCAACGAGGGGGTTGGCCCAGCCACCTGGAAATAATTGCTGAGTCTGAGTAAGATTCATATGCGGACCGCATAACCTCGTGGCCGCGAGCTACGAGCTCGAGCGACACGCGTCTTGTGAAGTTGTGACAGCGACTGCGTAGAAAACAAATGAAAGAAGTGGTTTTGAGCATGCCACAAGTCACCGCGACGCGGGTACAGGCAGCGCGCGCGTCAGACTTGGCACAAGTCGCGTCGCAAGTCGCATCGGTCGAGGCCGTGAACAGATCCTAAACTCCTAATACGGTAGACGCAAAGTGTGAAAAGGTTCTAACTATGACAAAAAACTTTTTGTAATAATAATAATAATCATTTAATTGTCAGGCAACTAAGGCCCATAGATAAAATACACAAAATAATCTTATAAAATAATAAACTAATACATAATTAAAAACCTTAAAACTATGAACTATACACGTAACATTGTCGGCGTCGTGTTTCACTGCGTGGTGTCGCGTAACCGTCCACGGAAACGTCGATATACGACACCTTTCGGCCAAAAGTCCTTTAAAAAAGCCAGTAGGTAAACTAAACTAAGCCAAGCGAAAGAAGTCTCGTACCTAGGTCTGGAATACTAGCTAGATGGACATGACCTACGCAGAATGATTTGCTATAGGTGAAAGTCGAGACGCTGCACCACAGCAGGCTAAGTGTACGAACTGAGTGAAAATGCGTCCAGCGGAGCGTTCAGCGTTGCGTGCAAGCGGCGAAGGAAGGAGAAGGCCGCCACTCAGGACACCTACGTGTTAATGCATCTGTTTGACACAAACGCCGCACGCCCCGCCCCGCTGAACGCTCGATAAGCGGGCACTCAGGCCGTACACTAAGGCTAAGCTACGCAGTTGTAGGTGCTTATCTTCGCTTTGCATATTCAGCTACATCCGGTTAGACTGGAAGCCGACCCCAATATAGTTGGGATAAGGCTAGGCAGATGGTGATGACCTTCGCTTTGCATGAATTTTTTTTGTTAAAATATATAACTAAGTGATTCGGTAAATTATAGTTCCAGCGTTTCGTCAGATCGACTTTATTAGAATATGTAGGTACTGCACTAGCAATTATCATATACATGGTGTGAAAAAATCATTTAGTGACAAACGAGAAAAAAAATCCTGTTTGTAATACTGGTGTGACTACGAGTCAGCAAGGAAAAAATATTTTTATTTATTTATTTAATTTTTTTTTTTTTTTTAATAATATTCCACAACTATCACACAACGCCGTCTAGTATATATATATAGTAGCATTTGCTCATCAATTTATCAGTCCAATATTAACAGAAAGCCATAAAAATGTGCAAACGTCACAAGCGATCATAAAATGCTGCTATTAGGTACCTATAGTTAGCGGTAACCTCATAATAAAGTTCTAATCATCTAAGTAGTAAATTACATCAGTAGTTAGTCATAAAATGACTCCTGAATACTCGTATCTTGTGTCTATTTATTGTACAAAAATAATTTTGTTTATTGATGTGCAGCGAGTGGACTGTATGAGATTTTGTCGCCGGTCGTAGTCGGGGTTTTCCTATTTTCAGGATGATGATTCCCGTACCTGTTTCAACAGCGGTTCGCCGGGGGACTCCAAGAGAGGGGTCCTTGTGGGATTCACGTAAAATAAAACCGCCAATTTAAATAATTATCGAGAGACTGGGACTCAGAGAATACCCATTTTCTATTGCCAAACGGGCATAGTGACGTCTTGACTTAGAATAATTTACTGGTTATCGGTCTGGCCAGTGCGCCTTCTTTTATACTTTTCCGGAAAACGGCTGGCCAGCGATCCATGCGATTTGCACAATTTTCCGGCGGCAAACTCGCGTCAAAGCTCAATCTGCTTTCTTATTGGATATTCTGAGACCCCGCCCACTTTTTTATTAATTTTCATAAAATTGTGTACATTTCCTTAATATCTAGTTTTACATTCATCTTACATCTATTAACAAAGTTATTACACGATAATTATCAGTTCTTTCATCTGCGTGCGACGCCTATGTTTCCTAGCATAGCGGGTTTTTCCTTAACCGTGAATCTATAAATATAACCCACGTACGCGGACCGGGAGCGGTCATTACAATTCAATCGTCGCAGCGATAACATCTATGTATTTCACATTATTTCTTATGTATGGGTGCTGAAAGTAAGTATTATACTTATTTCTTATGTTCTCTAGTATCTAAGCTTTATTCCTAAGTTCTATTCAGTCATTTAATAATCATACAAACTAATTCAGGTACATCATACTTATAATCTAGGCATTTATTGATCATACGATAATTTACATCATACTTATAAACTAGTTATGTGTAGCGGCGTTGCTCGCGGTCACTTATAGACTAGTTGTCTGCAGCGGCGCTGCTCGTGGTCACGTCGTTGTCGTGCACATTTCTCCCGCCGTCGCCGACAGGCGACTCCGTGGGTAGCACGACAATCCGCTTCGTTGGTCTTCGGAGTACGTGTCCTTTGGTCATCACGTCGACAACACGTACCTCGCCGTCTGCGCCTGGCAACACTTTTGTTACTCTACCCTTTGGCCAAGTGTTACGTGGGAGGTTAGGGTCGCAAACCACTACGATGTCTCCGACCTTGGGCGGGGTACCGCTGCCGTGAGGCTCCCGCCGGTTTTGTAAGAGTGGTAGGTACTCACGTACCCATCTTCGCCAGAAGACGTCTGCGAGTGCCTGAGCGCGTCTCCATTGTTGTCGCGCTGTGACGTCTGCTTCAGTGAAATTACCCGGTGGTGGTACATGTGAGTTAGGGCCGATCAATATGTGGTTAGGCGTCAAGGCTTCGGGTTCGTCTGGTGCCACGTTGACATGTGTGAGTGGTCTGGAGTTCACTGTATTCTCTACCTCTACAAGTAACGTAGAGAGGGTTTCATCTGATGGGTGAACTTCTTTCAACGTGACGTGCAGTGCCTCCTTAACTGCCCTCACCATCCTTTCCCATGCTCCGCCCATGAACGGCGACGCGGGGGGTATGTATCTCCAGCTAATGGACCGCGCATTGGACTCACTACCTAAAGCACTTAAGGCGCTTTCTCCTAGTTCCCTATCAGCCGCTTTAAAACAAGTAGCGTTGTCACTCCATATTTCCTTTGGACAACCTCTCCTACCTATAAATCGCCTGAGAGCGGCGATAGCTGAATCTGCACTAAGTGAATTTGCTATCTCTATATGTATAGCTCTACAAGTTAAGCATGTAAATAAGGCTCCGTACCTTTTTTCTTTATGTCTACCTACAGTAACAGATATGGGACCGAAATAATCTAAACCAGTAAAGGTAAAAGGTCGTACATGATGAGCTAAACGAGGATACGGTAGATTTCCCGTAGAGGGATTGGCTGGTTTTGCCTTTTTTATTCTACAATATAAACAGCCCTTTATAACATTCTTTACTGACGGACGCAATCTCGTTATCCAAACACGTTGTCTTAACTCATTCACCGTTATCTCGGTACCACCGTGATGTAAACTTTCATGTACATGTGCTATGTATAACTTCGTATACCTGTGCTTACCCTCTAATACGATTGGGTTTTTTAATTCTTCATTAACATCTAGCGCCGCAGTGATTCTCCCGCGCAAACGTAAAATACCTTTGTTATCTAAGTATGTACTTAATAGAGATAACGGGCTGTCGCCGGGCGCCGGCGCTGCTTTGTTTATTTTTATGGCAGTAATTTCTTTTGTAAAACATTCAGCTTGTGTTCCTTTGATCCATTGTTCTTCGGCGTGTAAGCTATAATTAGCAGGTATAGGAATGTAGTTAATTGTTTTTTCTATTGTTGCCTTTTGTGTGACTATTTTGTTGAGTTTATTTTTGTTCCGTTTTTCCCACGTTGGATCCTTTAATGTGTTTTTCTTTGTTCGCTTATATTCGACCACCTGTTTGTTCGGTCTACACAGGTCAATGAACTGAAGGACTCGTGCGGTTGTCCTTATCAGCCGTGTCCATTTAGAAAAACGTGTGATGTCTGGCAGATGATCGTTAGTTTTTATTTCATTGATGACGTGACATTTATCTCGTTCCTCGCCTGTGTCCGTAGGGGCAATGACCCTTTTGTTCGGCGGCCATTCTTCCCTATTTTTTCTGAGGAACTCTGGGCCGTTGAACCATCTGTGTTCGGAGTCGAAATGTTCAGGGGTGCCGCGCGTCGCGTCGTCTGCCACGTTAAGCTTCGACGGTAGCCATCGCCATTCGTTTTTCTTAGTCAACTCTTCTATTTCTGCAATGCGATGCGCTACAAATGTCTTGAAGGTGCGTGGCTCGGCTTGTATCCAAGCTAGAGCTGTGGTAGAGTCGCTCCAGTATGTTACGTCACTTACTTTATAATTGTGTTCTTGAATGACCGTCCGGGCTAGGCGCGCTCCCAATAGCGCGGCCTGCAATTCCAACCTGGGTATTGATGTTGGTTTTAGTGGGGCTACTCGGCTCTTAGCTGCTGCCAGGGTCACGTGCACGCTGCCATCTGACCTCTCCGTTCGCCAATACACCGCCGCGGCGTATGCTTCCTCGCTCGCGTCCACGAATGTATGTATTTCTCTGGCTGTGACGTCACCGTAATCGTAGCAACGTGGGATCAGTAGCGTTTCTATTGTACTCAGTGACTCCATCCATTGTCTCCATTTAGGTTGCAGCTCCTCGGGTAGTGGCTTGTCCCACTCCGTTTTATACTTCCATGTATTTTGAAGTATCCTTTTTGCTGGTATGGTGATAGGCGATATAATTCCTAACGGATCGAACACAGACATTATTATGCTAAGTGCCTCCCGTTTAGTGGGTGGGCGTGTGTTGTTCAATAATACAATGGGTGTTTTGTTTTTATTGATTTTAAATATAAAACAATCCTTTTTAGTATCCCATCGTATTCCTAAAGCTTTCTCGGTATCGTCGCCGCCCAATACCTTTATCTCTTGTGTGGGCGCGGGGCTATTGTTTAACACATTTCTATTGTTCGATATCCAATCACATAAAACGAAATTAGCTTTTTTATGTATATAATCTACCTGCGACGTTATTTCCTTAGCTTCTTCTTCAGTTGCGAAACTTTGAAGATAATCATCCATATAATGATTATTTATTATTGCCGACGCTGCGGCTGGGTATCTGTCGGCGTAATCTCTAGCATTGCGATCTTTTATGTACAATGCTGTACATGGGGATGACGTCGCGCCAAAAATAACTGATGTCATGCGATATTCGTCTGGTGGTCCCTGTCTTCGTTCGCCTCGCCATAAAAATCTCAATGCGTCTCTATCTTCTTCTCTTATTTTTATTCTCATAAACATCTCTTTGATGTCCGCCGACACGGCTATTTTATCTTGACGAAAACGCATTAAAATACCAGGCAACGATTTCAATAAGTCAGGTCCCGATAGAAGTAGGTCATTTAGGCACAGACCCGCTGTCTTTGCTGCTGCATCGTGTACGAGTCGCGGTGGCTTGTGTGGCTTGGCCGGGTTGACCACTGGAAAGTGAGGTAGATACCAGGTTTTATTTACTGTGGTGGTATCGGGTGCTTTCTCTGCATAGCCTGAGTTGAATAGATTGTCAAGGCGTTGCACGTATTGGGTCTTGAGGTTCCCATCTTTGTCTAGACGCCGTTCTAGATTTTCTAGTCTTTTTAGGGCACCTAGATAATTGTTAGGTATTTCAGGTACCTCTTGGTTCCACAATAGTCCGGTTTCAAAGCTGCCATCGGGTAATCGTCGACTCTTCTGTTCCAGGATATCTAGGGCTCTCTGTTGTGGGTCATCTCTAGGTATCCTAGGTTCTACGCCTAATGACTCTAATTTAAAAAAGTTTCTCATGCTTTCTTCTATGGATTCTAAACCCTCTTTAACTTTAATGTTGCCGCAAAATGTAGTTTGAACTTTATTTATAGAATACTGACATCCATGTAATACCCATCCGAGTTTAGTGTACGATGCTACTGGTTGATCACGCGCACCCGTTCGTGTTTCCATGGCTACCAATAAATGCCAGTTGTCTTGACCTATTAAAATCATTGGCCGCGCGTGTTCATATACAAGGGTATCATGAATGTCATTTAAATGTTTACAATTTCTTATGTCTTCGGTATGTACAGTTTGCGTCATAATTTCCAGCCTATCTATAGTGCGTGCTGCCTCTACTTTCTGCGGCTCGCTATGGTGCTTGCCTTGTATGTGGAAGCTCACAGTTCGGCTTCGTTCGTGTTTGACCTCTGTGCCTATGCCTTGTATCCACATAGGTTTGGCTGGCCCATCTGCACCTAGGACGTCCGCTACTGACGCATCTATTAAGGTTACTGTACTCCCATCATCCAACAAAGCATAGGTATCTACACTGGTATGTGGTCCGCTCAATGTGACAGGTACTATCTTCAAGTACGCGCGGGAGTTCTGAGGCAATGTACTCGTTACTGTTTCTCGCGCTGACGTCACGGCTTCGTGTGCGATAACGGGCGTCGTCGGCGCCGGCGTCGCTACATTGTTATGCGTCCCCTCTATTTTTCGTTCTTTGTGTAGTAGTTTATGATGTCTCATGTTGCATTCTTTTACATCACAACTCGGTGCCTTACACATAAACCTTCTATGTTTGTTGCTTAGACATTTAAAACACATATTAGATTTTTTTGCTATTTCCCATCTGGCGTCTACTTCTAATTGTTTGTATTTATTGCAGTCTGGTAATTTATGGTCGCGTTGCCTGCACGCCGGGCATTGTTCGTTCGACGTTTCTTTATTTACATTAAACGTGCGTTCTACTCGGCGCCGTTGTCTTGTACTATTGGCGTCGTCATTGCCTCGTTCCGGCTGTGCGTACGCGCCACACTTATCAGCTTCCTCATTTAAATACATAGATAAGCGCTTTAGCTCGGGAATGTCCTCTGTTTTTCTATTCGCGGCGTAATCGTACCATTTGTTTTTCAGTATCGGCGTTAGTTTATCTACTATACAACGCGACATTTCGGGGCTATGTAAATACTGTATCTTTTTCAATGCTTCTACCGTACCTACCGTGTTTGCTATACGGCTAGCGAATATACATATGTCCCTAGGGTTATCATTTAACTTAGGTAATGATTTTATTTTATCTAATTCTGCTATAATTAAAGCCTCGGGCCTACCGAAGCGCCTTTCCAGTGCGTCTATAATGACCTGGGGTTCAGATTGACTGAACAATAGGCAACCTACTGCTTCCCTTGCGGCGCCTCTGAGGCTTATCCTAATTCTAGCAACATTTTCTACATAGGAAAAATACATTTGTGAGTCACAATACGCGGCCTTATAAGCTATCCACTCACCGGGTTTTCCATCGAAGATTGGTAGCTGCTGGATGTACTTGGGGGGCTCTCTTGAGCTGCGTGCGGCCTGTGCTAGGGCCGCGGCGAGCGTCCCCACGTCTATCACTTTATCACTCACTGCATTCCCATGTATCACTTTATCACTCGCGATATTGCCCTCGTTTGCTTTCGCACTCACTGGATTACGTACACTTTCTTCGTGGCCGTCGTCCCGCAGCGGTTGAGCGCCTGTCGCGGCGCCGGTGTCCTTCGCTGCGTCCCTGTTGATCCTCCAGCCGTTGCCGTCGTCCCGCAGCGGTTGAGCGCCTGTCACGGCGCCGGTGTCCTTCGCTGCGTTCCTGCCGTCGAGTGGCGGTGGTCGAGCCTCACCTCCGGGTGGCGGCGCCGGTCGCGCTAGCCACGTTCCTATTCTTACGGAGGCGAGGTCGTCCACCATGTCTTCGTCTTCTTCACTCGAGTCGGCTTCGGCTCTGACTCGCTGTAGCTGTATTTCCTGCAGCTCTCGCTCTGCCTGCGCTTGCTTCACCTTCATTTCTGCCAGCCGCTCTTTAGCCTCGAGCTCTGCGAGGCGTTTTTTCTTTGATGCTGTTGAGCGGCGTGACCTGGTGTCGCCAGGCTTGAGCGTGTCGTGTGAACCAGTAGTCTTGGTGCCACGCGTATCTTCTGTGGTAGTCGTAGTCTGCGTGACGTCGGTGCTGGTGGTTTCCGTGGATCCGCTGCCCGTGTCCGCTTCAGCGACCGGGTTCGCGCCGGTTTCTGGTGCCGGGTTGCTGGCACCTGGTTCGGCGGTCGCTGGCGGCTCTTGCTGGGCCTTTTCTCTCTTGGAGTCTCCGCTGTTGCTTCTAGTTACCACCATCCTGCTGGGTATTGATTCGGCTCCCGAAGGACCAGAATGTGCAGCGAGTGGACTGTATGAGATTTTGTCGCCGGTCGTAGTCGGGGTTTTCCTATTTTCAGGATGATGATTCCCGTACCTGTTTCAACAGCGGTTCGCCGGGGGACTCCAAGAGAGGGGTCCTTGTGGGATTCACGTAAAATAAAACCGCCAATTTAAATAATTATCGAGAGACTGGGACTCAGAGAATACCCATTTTCTATTGCCAAACGGGCATAGTGACGTCTTGACTTAGAATAATTTACTGGTTATCGGTCTGGCCAGTGCGCCTTCTTTTATACTTTTCCGGAAAACGGCTGGCCAGCGATCCATGCGATTTGCACAATTTTCCGGCGGCAAACTCGCGTCAAAGCTCAATCTGCTTTCTTATTGGATATTCTGAGACCCCGCCCACTTTTTTATTAATTTTCATAAAATTGTGTACATTTCCTTAATATCTAGTTTTACATTCATCTTACATCTATTAACAAAGTTATTACACGATAATTATCAGTTCTTTCATCTGCGTGCGACGCCTATGTTTCCTAGCATAGCGGGTTTTTCCTTAACCGTGAATCTATAAATATAACCCACGTACGCGGACCGGGAGCGGTCATTACAATTCAATCGTCGCAGCGATAACATCTATGTATTTCACATTATTTCTTATGTATGGGTGCTGAAAGTAAGTATTATACTTATTTCTTATGTTCTCTAGTATCTAAGCTTTATTCCTAAGTTCTATTCAGTCATTTAATAATCATACAAACTAATTCAGGTACATCATACTTATAATCTAGGCATTTATTGATCATACGATAATTTACATCATACTTATAAACTAGTTATGTGTAGCGGCGTTGCTCGCGGTCACTTATAGACTAGTTGTCTGCAGCGGCGCTGCTCGTGGTCACGTCGTTGTCGTGCACAATTGACATGCAATTATCCTTATCAGGTCGTAATTCGGAACCAATATAAAGAGGCCATTTTATTTCTTCAATATTTTATGGCTGCAATAGGTATTATTAAATTGGCTACAGAATTTGGCTTCGGTGCTTTTTCTCTGAACCTGCTCACCCTTTTAGGATATGTAAGAGACATGACGTTGATTTCCACCAAACGGCTCGCACCGCATCGGATCGGAAAGGATACGAACGGATGCGGCGACAGCCGATCGCGTCCGGCAGCATGTCGACGTATACGATCGGCTCCATAACCCACCGTTTGCGAACGTATCCGTTTCTGCGCCTAGTCAAATAGTTTCATTCCTACCGTGTTGACGTGTTCTAATTTTTGAAAATGGTTGAAGTAGTATTGTTGGCTATTGCATTAGAAGAAGAAGAAAATAATCGTAAAACACAGAAGAGGAAAAGAAAAATTCGGACGACAGCCGACAGTCGACGCGTCGCAGCATAATATAGACTTTAAATACTGTGTACACGCGTGTGCGCGTGTGTGTGCGTACTGTGTGTATCGTTTAAAAATTGTAAAATCCGTTCCAATCCTATGCGATGCGAGCCGTTTGGTGGAAATCACCCTTTATGGGAAACTTTTTCCTAGAAAATGGCCGCCACATAGTGTCCGCAATTTACATAAATCATCAATTGCATAGGTACACACACCAGCACATCAAGCTACCCGAAACTGTCAAATTTTCCCAATTAACTTTGAACCTTAATTTTGCGATAAAGTTGAAAATGTATTAAAGAAATTTGACAGATTGTAGTAGCTTGATGTACTGGCGTTTGCACATAACGGTCGCAGTTGATGGCTGTCATGGAAATGAAGGCAGCAGGGTTTGATTTTACGGTGTCAAAAAACACTAGAAAAACACACCAACCTACTTGTATAAATAACGTATCAGTGACGTCATTTGCTGTGAAATTGTGAACGGGAGCCTAAAAAGGCCACTTTGGCAGAATCATAAAGGATATTATCAATTATAATATTGCGAAGACAGTCCGTGTTTTTCTTTTTTTCGCTGCATTACGTAGGTATAATCAAAGAGATTGGGATTGGATTTAGATTGGATTGATTGGTATTTTACATAGAAATGTAAAAATAATGTAAAAATATTTCATGTAACTATGGTATTTTAGTACAGACAAAAAAAATACTGAAAAATTCTTCACAAATGGGATTTGATAACTGTCCATTATGATTCATAATGTTATCGTTTTATGAATCTGCCAAAATGGCCTTTTTACGCCCCCAGTTCTAGGAAATCGTAACTTTACCAAACACTTACCTAGATCTTGCAAGGACTGCGGTAGATCAAAATGGTATATTGTGACAAGAGGCTGGATGCCCTTCTCCAGTAGACCGTCGATTAGGTTGTTGTAGTAGTTCTTGCCATCCTCACTGATATGGTTGGGGTACCCAGACGGGAGCAGACGAGGCCAGGATATTGAGAATCTGTAATGAGAGAATGCCTGTTCTAAATAGCAATTTTTTTAGGGGAAACCACGGGCCTAGAGAGCAAATTAGAACGGGATTGAAGTAAGCTTTTTGGTTGCTTATGTCAGTCCTATCCCATACGCCCTTTTCAGTCATCGTTACCATCGCTGATAAACTGCCACTTTATCAAGTCCCATAAAATCGTTTTGTCCGTACGCAAAATACGCGCATTGACGTGGAGTTGCGGACACCAGCCCGTATTACCTTGTAGCGGTATCTACAACGCCACAAGAGAACAACGCGTCACGCAAAATCCTGCATCTCGCAAGCAGAGTTTACCACGCAACTAGCTTAGATACAACGGCCCGATATGAGTCATCGGGCAGTTGCCCGCCAGACACAACACCCTTCTGGTCGGAGGATCCTCCCTTTTCTATGGAGGTTAAGTGACTTTACACCCTGTTCCTCATACCTCTATAACCTATTAAGTACCCACTTCGATCAAGAATAGTACTAGATGAATGATTAGGAACAAAAATAAGTCGCTAAAGTGGCCACGTTTGCACACAGATAAACATTTATATTTCTTACTACGAACTATAGAAAAAAGTTTAATAATATTAACAACTTCAGATTATTATAAACCTTAACACTCTAACATAAAGTTTAATTACGATTGCAAATGATTAATATTTAAGTCCTTCTGTCATCGAAGCAATAAATTTAAAATGTCACTTGAAAATAAAAAGTCATTTTTATAATAAGTACAAAAATATTTATTCTAAAATGAAACTTAACGTCTAAGCAATAAGGTTAAAAACATTTTGTTGACAATTTCGTACTTACTCGAATTTGGAACTAGACGTAGTTCTTGGAATTACGTTTCAATGCTTCAATGTTTGTTAGAGTACGTCAAACGGGGTGAATAGGGATGCAGGGGTGAATCGGGACGAAACTTTAAAAGCGATTTTAACATTGAAATAATATAGTTTGTTGCCAAAAAGGTGTCTAATGTGTTTATTGTATTATAATTAACGATTAAGTGTCCTTTTCGGCAACAAACTGTATTATTTCAATGCTAAAATCTATTTTAAAGTTTTGTCCCGATTCACCCCTGCATCCCTATTCACCCCGTTTGGTGGTAGTTGGCGCGTTGTCGCAAACATTGGCCAAACAATCATAATATTTGATAATTGATTTATATTTACTATTTAATTGCGTTATTATTTTATGAAAAACATTTAATGATAAAAACTTACCAAAAAAAAGATATTCCTTCCAAAATCTTGGTGTTACGGTGGTTATTTACACAACTTTTGAACGCGCACTGAGGCATTTTGACGTCTTAACATTGGCTATGATTGGACCATACTAATTTGAAATAAGAGCACAAAAGTATTCGTGCTTGTATTTTTCGGGCCGTTTTTGAAGCGCTTATCGGGCATCTAGTACTATTCTTGATCGAAGAGTACCCAAGATCGTTTTGTAAATTTTCTTAGGGCTGATTTTGCCAAAGTCAGCTATCTCTTAATCGTGGAATAAAATTGACGTCTGACAGTTCTAGTATGGAAAAACTATCAAAAACTCAAAATTTATTCTCAGGATTAGACTTAATCTAGGTCCTGTATAAAAGTTTGGTGGAATGCGCCGTAATTCAAATCACTTTGTGATTAATCATAATATATCGTATGTATGTTTTTAACATGCAGTGCGTGGTGGCAAAAAAATAAAATTTCAACCAATTCTACCAAGGATACAAGTCACAAATAATAACAGCTTCTAGGCTTCTTGCGTCACAAGCACTCATGTCAGTTCCATGTGTGCATTTGTAAAGAAAGGGTTACCCAGGTGAAATAAGGATGCAACCAAATTGTAGTCAATCGTCACTCGCCGCAAAATATGTCACAATATCTTCGATCGAGCTCGGTCTGCCCTTAAAAGTCGGTGCCAGTGAAGGGCCATGTTTAGCAGTGAAAATTAGTATAATCAGCCTATAATGGTCCCACTGCTGGGACAGAGGCTTCCTCTCTGTGAGGAGTGGGCCCAGTGCTGGTGAGTGGATGTCACATGTCTTCGAAGTTTTGATTTTAGGACATGTCAGTTTCCTCACGATGTTTTCCTTCACCATTTTGGGTGGTCATTAGCAGGATGGCATATTATAAAGGGGATAGTTACCTGTACATGTTCAGTCCCAACTCCTTGCACATCTCAATGTCCCTCCTCCACAGGTGGTAGGAGTCACACGCCACGTCTGCGTTGCTGCCATCTGACACCAGCTCGGGACGCTCGTGTATGAGTTTGTCCCACGAGTTGGGACTTTTGTCTGAAATGCAATGACAACCCTAAGTAAAAAAGTTCTTTAAGTAGAAAAAAAACACCAAATTTGAGGCAGATTCGCGCACTAAAGGATTGCGTAACCACCAAAAAAATGTTACAGGCTAACAAAACAAGATTTTTCTATAAACGTGGCAATGTGGGCACGTTTCCTGTTGACAGCGATGCGGATGAATTTTTTGATGCCCTTTAATTATTTCCTTTCCTTTTTATATACTTGTACATATTCTTTGAATCGACGAACCAGTTTTATGAATAAGTGCTTTTAACAATAATCGAAATGTAATCCCAGTGGTATCCGGCCCCGACTCAAGTTATAGCATAGCTCGTGAGTTCGAACCGAGGCTAGCAGTTTACTTTGTGTATTTAATTTCATCACCACTGCTCTCAAAAAGGTGAAGGAAAACATCGTGAGGAAACCGGCATGTCTTAGAACCACCAAAAAATTCGAAGACATGTGACATCCACCAACCCGCACTGGGCCCGCGTGGTGGCTTATGGTCCATTCCCTCTCATAGAGAGGAGGACTGTGTCCCAGCAGTGGGAACAGTATAGGCTGATTATAAAAGTAATCGAAATACAGTAAGAACTTTACTTCTGAATAAAGTTCGAAGTATATAAACGGTTGATTGTAATAAAACCGATCCAGTTTTTCACCTAGCCTTTTCCCAACTACGTTGGGGTCGGCTTTCAGTCTAACCGGTTGCAGCTGAATACCAGTATTTTACATGGAGCGACTGCCTATCTGACCTCCACAACCCAGTTACTGGGTGATCCGATACCCCTTGGTAAGACTGGTTGTCAGAGTTTCGGGCTTCTGACGTAACGACTGTCAAAGATCCACGAATGACAGCCTGGACCAACCATTTAACGTGCCACTTACGTGCTTACTTTGCCCTGATAGTTACACGTATTCTGCAAAAATGTCAACTAGCTACCTATTATGTTGAAAAAAGTACACCCCTGTGACAGACAGACGAACGTAGTTATCCTCTGGATACAGAAACCTAAAAACGTTGTAACTGATAATTACTTACCACTGACATTCCAGGCACCTTCCACTTGGTACGCCGCTGACGCCGCCCCGAACATGAACGAAGGTGGAAACTTCAGCTGGTCCGTGCTCCATGACCCACAGATCAAAATACTGTAAATTATGAAAAAAAATTGTAAGTGGATTTTTTAATGTGAAAAGGAAGGATCCTCCGACCAGACGGCTGATGTCAGGACGTTAAATAAAGGTATGCAAGTCGCGCGGTAAACTCTGCTTGCGCGATGCAGAATTTTGCGTGACGTCAGTGTGATGCGTAGTTCCTATGTGGCACTGCAGATGCCGCCACATCAGAAATAGCTAGGTCCTAGCATACATGGTGTTATTATGAAAACCTGAAAAGTGATTGTACCTACTCCTTTTCATGAACAAGTCTTACTGTGGGACCAACGTTTTTCAAGCTGTGCGCCCGATAGAATTTTCTACGGGCGTTTGTCCACCTCAGCCGTTCCCGGTGACGGCTGCGGTAGACACGCCACCGAGAAACGAGATGATTCGAACCGAGCGTGACATCCCGGTGACGACGAGCGTGTGTCCACCGCAACTAGGGTTACCATATGTAATTAGAGGGATGCCTGTCTAGGGTACCTAAAATGCCTGAATTTTCAGAAAAATGCCTGTATAAAGCAAAACGCGGTAATAAGTAAAAGTCAACAGATAATAATGAAGAAGGATATTTATTACTGATATTTGTCAGAGGACATTATTTTTTTTAATAGTTCTTTCTTTTCTAATATATAAACGTAAAAATCTTCACAAGATACAGTTTTGTAATTTTCCTGTGTAATCAATATTGCTTTTACTGCGCATCGTGCTTGCATTTATGCAAGCACGAGGCGCGCGCGGGCGCGTAATTTAAAAATGCCTGTCTCAGACTAATGCCGGCCGCACGCCTGTCTAAACCTTAAAATGCCTGTCTAAACCTTAAAATGCCTGTCAAATGCGACAAAAGCCTGTCATATGGTAACCCTAACCGCAACCGAACTCAGCGGTTTAGTATGTTAGGGTTTTTTCATAAAGAAGCGGGTTTTTCGGTTCCGACTCCCGGTACAGATATCTGCAGGTTGATCTTCGGAAGGAAACGGTTGCACGTTTTACCTGTTTTTTTTATGTGTGAGCGCATAAGTTAATTTGGGACTATTCACCCGCACCGGTACCGACTTGTCTAGGTTTAGGTTCTGAAATGCGTGCACTGACTGGCCAGCTCCACTCCATCTGTGTGGATCTTTTCTCAAAGGAGCATTTCAGACACCAATCTACATGGTCTTCACATGATCTGACCAAGATGTCTGGACTTTAAAAGAGATTCTGAGATTGTTTCGGCCTTTCTTCTTAGAGTATTCAGATAGGAAAAGCCGACCTCATTTAGTTTTAAAATAATGATTAACGTGTAAATTGTACAAACCTTTAGTTACAGTAATAAAATCATTTATGTTCAATAAAATAAATACATAAATAGGCCTTTGCCCAGCAGTGGGTTGATGCAGGCTAACAGTACCTAACAGTAAAATAAATATCTAGGAAGGCCTTCCTAGTTTATCCGGTTTTTAAACAATATAGGACTTAAAATACATTACCTCTTACTTTATTACGTACACAAAAATAGTCGTTAATTGTCCACGTGACCGTCACACGTTCACATATTTTTTTTGACGAAAAAACCACTCCATAATTGTAATTACCAAGACAGGTTGTTTTTAGGGTTCCGTAGCCAAATGGCAAAAACGGAACCCTTATGGATTCGTCATGTCTGTCTGTCGTCTGTCCGTCCGTATGTCACAGCCACTTTTTTCCGAAACTATAAGAACTACACTGTTGAAACTTGGTAAGTAGATGTATTCTGTGAACCGCATTAAGATTTTCACAAAAAATAGAAAAAAACACTAAATTATGGGGGTTACCCCAATACTTAGAACTGAAACTCAAAAATTTGTTTTTCATCAAACCCATACGTGTGGGATATCTATGAATAGGTCTTCAAAAATGATATAGAGGTTTCTAATATCATTTTTTTCTAAACTGAATAGTTTGCGCGAGAGACATTTCCAAAGTGGTAAAATGTCTGTCCCCCCCCGTAACTTCTAAAATAAGAGAATAATAAAACTAAAAAAAATATATGATGTACATTATCATGTACCTAAACTTCCACCGAAAATTGGTTTGAACGAGATCTAGTAAGGACTAAGTAGCTCGCCGGTGAAAATTTAAAAACACATGATGGTACGGAACCATGGGTGCGCGAGTCCGACTCGCTCTTGCCCGGTTTTTTTAAATCTTTTTTATCTTTCTTCTATAACATGCAGTGGCCTTTAAAAGTTAGTTGACATTTTTCCACTTCAACTGTGATGCCACTAGATAACGATGCACGATGTGCGGAAAGTAGAATATTCTCCACGGGGATAAAGGTGTCTTTCGTTTTGGGCGAGATCCCTTTCTGCACTCGGGATTCTAGTGCTAACTCCCTCGCTTCGTTCAGGAGTTATTCAAAATAGCGCTTGCGACATTAAAACATTGCTTTATCCCCTTAGTGAATAATCTACTATTATTTATGTATATTATTAATATTAATATATATAGCTAGAAATTATGACGTTATGCTCACCTGAACACAACCACACTGATATAAGTCATACTCACGACTGAACTACAGCTACAATTATCAGCTGACACAATTATGTCATAAAATAATTACTTATGTCTTCGAATTTAGTTCTAGGACATGCCGGTTTCCTCACGATGTTTTCTTTCACCTTTTGAGAGTAGTGGTGATGAAATAATTTACACTAATTAAAGCGTTTGACGGGGTTCGAACCCACGACCTACAACTCGTGAGTCAGAGCTGTTACCACTGGGCTACCACTAAACTTGAACTCTTGAACTTTACTGCACTGGAAGTGTCCACTGATACCTATAATTGCTCGATTCCGAGCTGTGACATTATACTCGATTGCTTCTGGAAAGATGGTTCTGAAAAATCTACTTTTTGTGCATAACGACTTCCTCTAATGCATTTTCTGACTTTATTTTAACTTCTGGCAGGTTAAGCTACGCTTGCCGCGGCTGATCCGTGGATGAATGACCATCTTTACATACCAAGACCCTTTCGTGCCTCAGCCGTCCAGGCTGTCATTCGTGGATCTTTGACAATCGATATGGGTACTCAGTCAGAAGCCTGGAAATCTGACAATCAGTCTTACCAAGGGGTATCGTATTACCCGGTTACTGGGTTGTGGAGGTCAGATAGGCAGTCGCTCCATATAAAATACCTACAGCTGGTGTTCAGCTGCATCCGGTTAGACAGGAAGCCGACCCCAACATGTTGGGAAAAGGCTAGGCAGATGATGATAGTCACCAAAATGCTTTATATTCATAACTAGCGTGTCACGGGAAGCGGGCCTGTTTCGTATGGTTTATACAACTTTACAAAACATTGAGATTACTTTAATTTTGTTATCCATACGATAAATTCAAAGTCCTGACTGACTGACTGATATATCAACGCACAGCCTAAACCGCTGGTCCTAGAGACATGAAATTTGGAGGGTGTGTTCTTTGTGAAGAGAGATCCACTAAGAAAGGGTTTTTCGAAATTCCACCCCCTTTTTTTTTTTTTTTTGGTGGGAAATCATCAAATGACCCCTCCCGCTCTGGGCGGAGCGGAAGGGAGTGTCAGACTCTTACTGACTAAAACCCACCCGTGTTCCTTCACTTGCCTGTGCCAGGGGCCACGGTATCTCTTTCGAACAACCCGCGACCCCGGCGGGCATCGGCCCTAGCGGACCCCGTCAGTTGGTGCTGACATCTCCTTGAGGCGCGCGTGGAACACAAAGCGCCGTCGACCCGGGCCTGGTCCTTACCAGACGGCGAGCTGCCCATTGCTTGCCGCCCGCAAGCCCGCGCCTACGGTGGCCGGGAATCGGCTATCGACTCCCGACACCCGGGGCGTCTCCTGCGGCGGCTGGGGGCGTAAGGGCGCAAGGATTGCAAAGTCAAAGTCAAATCATTTATTTCAAATAGGCACATTAAAGGCACTTTTGAACGTCAAAAAAAAACTAAATAGAAATGATTCCAGTCGCCCCTCACGCGCTCCGCCTCCTCCTTCGCGAGCATCACTGCTTCGCAGAAGGAGGCGATAACCTCCCATGCATTCTCGCTCCGTACCATGGCCCGGACTAGGGCCGGACGCGAGAGATCGCCGCCGCCGATCAAGAAAGACCGAAAAAGGGTTTTTCGAAATTCCACCCCTAAGAGGGTAAAATTTCACGCGAACGAAGTCGCGGGCATAAGCTAGTCTTTATACAAAGTGGCAAAGCGCGCACTTTCATACAAACCCGTAGACTTGACGTGAGAGACAAAATTGCTCGTGGGCGCCCTTCATTATGCTGCTTGGCGGCAAAAATGTGGTGCGAGTGTGGAATCAGTAGGGCCCGCATAAAGAAAACCAAGGTAATACTAATATATCTTAAAGAAATAATAATTTAGTACGGTATAGTATAATAGTTTATGTAAGGTCAGCCACCGCACATTGTACTTTGGCCTAGTTAAAAATACTGCAAATATTGTTAAATATAATAAATGTAGTATAGTCGGTTTTATAACGAGCTCGCGCAACATCTTAGATTTTATAACGTTTTTATAACATTTTTATTAAGTTCTTATGACATTCATTTAGTGCAGTTTCTCATTAAGAAGAATTGCCAAACTAAAGTGGCAGTGGGCAGGGCACATTTGCTCACAGAACAGATGGCCGATGGAGCCGAAAGGTTCTGGAGTGGCGACCGCGTACCGGAAGACGTAGCGTTGGAAGGCCTCCCACAAGGTGGTCCGACGACCTTGTGAAGGCCGCAGGAACCCGTTGGATGCGAGAAGCACAGAACCGGTCGAAGTGGAGGTGCTTGGGGTAGGCCTATGTCCAGCAGTGGACGTCTTTCGGCTGAAATGATGATGATGATGATGATGATGAGTTTCTCATTAAATATTTGTCGATCATTAACATTTATTTTATTAACATTCAACATTTAATGTAAAGGCTTGCCCTTACAATTCTACTTATACATAATTTAACTTGGTAGCATCTGGATTTGGGTGTATCATTCTACTCCTTGTCACGGTGGAGTAGTATCGCGCAGACTCGCGTGGCGTTCGTGTCCTGTTCGGGTCCGAGAAGTCCACTGCGTACAGCCCGTATTTTGAACTGGAAACAATTTTGTAAAACAGTGCGAGCCATATTATGGTCTCGTCTTGGCAACATTTTATATGAACAATGAACATGTTTTAGGTGAGAATTCACTTCTTTTTGTAAGTTGCTTAAGACAATTTTTCTTTCAAGTTTCAGCTGTCTAGGACTTCAGGAAATACCCTAAGAATTTTGATGATCATCAGTGAGTTAGTGACGAAATCGGGGTTTTTTTAGAATATCAATAAAATCTAAAGTATAAGACCTATGCAATTGAAACATTATATAAATTATGTTTAACAAGTCCACTATTGACACTTTACATGTTTGTGTAGAAAGTTTATACAAAAAAAACAATACAAAAATGTTTAGGTATTTCGTGACAATAGTTCTTTAAATTTTGTTGGTGAATGGCTGTGTTTAGAAGATGCCTCTTTCAAGTAGGCTAAAGGTGATAAAAAAACTACTGACATTATTTTTACAAAAGATACATACCTACAGTACCTATGTGTGCTCGCCTAAGAAGTAGGGGGTGTAAGTGTGAGAGTGGTGTCATATTATAACTAGTTTATAACTAGTTACTAGTGTATAACTAGTTTATAACTTACACATATCCTCCCAGCCACTCGAAGTTATCCATCAGCGTCCAGGCGTTGTACCCGGTCACGTTGATGCCGTCGCTAATAGCTAGCAGGACCTGAAAGAACAAACCAATGATATGTAGGTATATGCTTTAGATACAGCAATTGGGCTCTCAAAGTGGTTTTGGAGAACAAAATGTATTAATGAGGTAGGTATTACAGGAAAAATAAAACGAAGTCTCTTAAATAGCACACTTTTTCAGAAATCATCAACAAAAGTTACATTAGTTCCATTATCGGTCAAGAGATGGCGCTGACATAAAACTGCAATAATATTGCAGTTTTATGTCAGCGCCATCTCTTAA